>CM031948.1:19130728-20615728 GCA_018749465.1 Paracanthobrama guichenoti | reverse complement strand
ATACTAGGCTTAAGCGATACCCTTTTTAGATTTACTATAGCTATACCCATTAACAGACACGGTACTTCCTTGAAAATAAATACCAACACAGCACTACAACAATCATAATGAAATGACCCTTCACAACAGATAATGCTTTACTCTGTGAGAGAGCTACATATGGCAATTTATCTGTTCAATAAAATGCCTTTCTCACCTGTTGAATCTCTGAAAACCCAATTACGAGCTCTGTCTCTTCTCTTTTTGCCAGCAGACTGTCCTCTGTTCTGTGTTATTTTTAAAACGGGCAAATCCCTGGAGGTTCGAGATTTAGTGTGCTTCATGTAAACCTTTCTCGCTCGTTGTGACCGCTAACCCATGCCACTCCCACAACACCACGTGTCAAAGTAGCCAGAGCAACTTTTCTCTATTTACAGATAAGGTGAAACACGCACGGGCGAGAGACGCAGGTCTAAAATATAAACTTATTATAGGCTTAGCACAGTGAATCAGGGTAAGACAAAAAAACACGTTTTGGAAGAAAGATCGATGGGGTAAAGACATAAAATGTGACTTAAGAATTTAACACATTGT
The DNA here is from genome assembly GCA_018749465.1 of Paracanthobrama guichenoti. Taxonomy (NCBI): domain Eukaryota; kingdom Metazoa; phylum Chordata; class Actinopteri; order Cypriniformes; family Gobionidae; genus Paracanthobrama; species Paracanthobrama guichenoti. The sequence goes on along the minus strand of CM031948.1, from coordinate 20,615,155 downwards.
TTGTTTTAAAGTATTTCTGTATAATTAAACATAAGTCTATAACTGACTTGCTGTTCACAGCAATCCATGTTCATGTTGTGACAGGTTGACAGTCTCTCTGAGATAGACCAATGGACCGTTCACACAGAAACTGGAGCCGAATTCACGGCTTCAATCTTCTTAAGAAAGAAGTTATTTAAGATAAATTCTAAGAAGTTTGTAAGAATGTTCCTAAGTACAATTCTAAGTACATTCTTCAGAGCATCTTAAGTTTTTACTTAAAATGAAAGGTGTTATTTTATTGAAAGGCGGGTATTGCTGAATACTCGCTGAATGCAAAACACCTCAAAGCCAGTGTTGCGCTGTCTGCAGATTACCGTAGATGCCATAAGCGCGCAGACTATTTTCGTCGTGACTGGCTTGACGGGAGTTAATCACTAAAGATCTCGTTATTTTAAAAGAGCCCGTCTCAAGATGCAGCGGTCTTTCCCATTCATTTGCGCTCAGTCTTTCTTGCACTCTCTCTACAGTGAATGCGTCTGGTATCTGTGTGTGTTGTGCTGCCTCGCTAGTTCTAGCTTGAGTAAGCGCATCATATACGTGCAAAAGATCGATCCGTGTCACTTAAGAGCACTCGTCCATATTCATGGTACTATTAGTAATACATATTATATTTAGCTAGCTACTGTTATGTTGTAATGGTTAATATTTGAAACCAACCCATTAAATTCATTAAACATCTTACATTTGGGTATTTAAGATAGGTTGGGGGTTACTTTAAGAAGTTATTTACCATGATTTTTAAGAACATTGTTTATGGAATATGAATACTACTAAAATGTTTTCTTAAGAGCAAAAAGATAAGAACATTCTTAAGAAAAGTTGTTGCTTTTTTGGCAGTTAAGAAGAATTTTATTCTTATGAATGTTTTGTGGATCCGGCCCCTGGTGACAGATCTCGCTGTTTTTCAGCATCTCGCTGAATGTTTTTAGGACAATGTGTCAAGCAGTTCAGCTTTGCAAATCTTCTCAAGATTTCTGCATTATGTCCCATTTTGTTACGCTCTGTCCAACTGTTTTTTGTTTTTTATGCAAGACTGTGTACCATGTAAACAGCTCATTCTGTGCTGTCTATTCTCGTGGTTTAGATTGCCGTGTTTCCTGTGGTGATTTCTCAAAAACATGAACGTGATATTTCAATCTTGAATTACAAATTTACATCAAGGGGTTATGATGAATTGTGTGGGGTTTTTTTTATTGCATAATTTAGTGCAGTTAAACATTGACAGCACTATTCTGCCCTACAAAGGCAAAAGGCAGTAACTTCATTTTTGGTCAAATTAGTTATTGATATTTTATGGGACATTCAAGACCTTCTTTATCATGTGGATAAATATCTTGAGTCAATTGCATTGTTTTATCGAGAAGATAATGGGTCGTCTTAACAGTAACTTTCAAAAGCCCAAGAGAAACCAAGGCTTAACACCAGAACGCTTAAATTGAGTTTGGATACTCTGCTATTGTTTAGCCATTGTTTAGAAGTTACTGTGCCGGTCTAGAGTTACGGTATTCTGCCTTTGTTTTACCGTCCATTAAAGTTTGCGGCGTTTAAATTACAGTGCAGCCTGTGTCGTACATCGGTCACTGAAGCACTTCTGCCACACGATACCTGAATAAAAGTGTAGGTAAAACAAATAGTTGAGTGGTTGTTTACTAATAGCGTTTAAAGGATTGCCCCATTGCTGTCAAAGGAAAATGATGGTTGAGATGACTTTGAAACGCAGACATCAAGGCCAGAGTAAGAAATTGTGTAACACAAAAGATGCATACTAACAAATTAGATAGATTGCAATCTACTTCATTTAGCTAGCTAGCAGTCTGTAGCATAAATAGGCTAGTCAGCTATCCAGTGAATAGGCTACCTACCTGCTCCATATAAAAAAGCAATTGTAAATCATCCAAAATAAATGCCACGGTCACTAGATTTTATTCACTAGATATGATTTTGTAAATGGTGATCAGCAACCAAATATTGATAATGTAGAAAGTTACTGCCATTTGCCTTGGTGTCACGTTTTGCAGACATTACAAAGGCAAAAAAAAATCTTGAGCTCAAACTTGACTTTTGACCAATATTTTTAAGTAGGTAATTTTCATTACTAAAACATCTAACTGCCAGATTTCCAGTGTCCTACCTATAATTAATTTGGCTGGACAACTAAAAATCGTTTAAAGTCATTTTTCTCAGTTCCACACTCTAGCGAGTTACGGTCTTTTGCCTTTGTTAGGGGAGTATTATTAACTATAATTTTAATGAATAACATCTATTTATTAAAGTGACAACACTGATAAGCTCATGTTCAGTGATTTAAAATAAAAAAAGATTCACTTCTAAAGACACTTCATTTATTTTCATTACTTTATTATCTGAAATATTACTCATACTATATTAATTATATAATAATTATTACAAAATAAAAAAAATAAAAATGTGCATTGAAGTCGTGTGATGATGGGTTATTTCTCATTTTATTCTCAGTCCCCATTCCCCGGCGATGATGAAGAGGAGGTGTTTGACAGTATTGTTAATGATGAAGTTCGCTATCCAAGGTTCCTCTCCACAGAAGCCATTTCCATAATGAGAAGGGTATGTTTGGACATGTCCTGCTTTGGCTATTGTCCTGGACTACACCTCATTTTATTGTATATGGCAATCTTTAAAATCACAACACAACTGTTTAGAAAAGGCTGTTCTCTTTTGTAATGGCACTTAGCATTCATTTACTAGCTATGTTTATAAGATTTAGACATTCTCCTCCTTATGCAGTTGTTAAGGAGAAATCCAGAGCGGCGGCTTGGCGCAGGGGAAAGAGATGCGGAGGAAGTGAAGAGGCATCCATTTTTCAGAGTAAGCCATCTGTTTTACATCCTTTTTTATTTTGTCACCGATAAAGTCCTTAGCGCACGTTTGTTTATTCTCCCTCAGGCTATGGATTGGGCTGGACTGCTGACAAAGAAGATCCGGCCTCCATTCGTGCCGACCATCAAAGACCGTGAGGACGTTAGTAACTTTGATGACGAATTCACCTCAGAGGCACCGATACTGACTCCACCTCGTGAGCCGAGGGTTCTGACTGTCAACGAGCAGGAGATGTTTGCAGACTTTGACTACATCGCTGACTGGTGTTAACCCAGATCCTCATAAACCCTGATCACACATGCTCAACACTGAACCAGCCGAAAAACTCCCTTTCTATAGGACACATCAGAGAAGAAAAATGCTCTTACTCGTGCCATTCAAGGGATTGGTAACAACCTGCTATAAGAAACAAGAATGAAGTGGTTGAGTCTTGGTAGCCTAATGTGGCTTCTTTTCATTGTCAGAGCACTGAGACACTGATTGGTGACCATTACAAACTTGTGAGGATTCAACAGGATCAACTGCAGCTTCTCTCCATTTTCCACACGTTTTCTCTGCTTTCAAAGACTGAAATGTGCCTATTGTCTTCAAGATTTTGGGGGCAGACACACAACTGAAGACACACAAATTCTTCACTCCCTAATAGAAACATTTTACAAGAGGCGTATGCTCAAGGAGAATTCTATTGAATAATTTATTTTCATGTGTTCCCTTCAATGCCTTAAATTCTTTACAGGGCTTCCAAACAATAACTATCAGGTACAGACAACCAACCAAAGCGTTCCTGCCAAATGTTCTTTTACCCTTTTTATTAGATTAAAAAGACCTTGGCCAAGAGCACAGATAAATTAACTTGAATTTTTAAAGGTAAAATGAGAGAAAGCTGCGATTTAATTAATCTTTCAAGAATTTTTCATTTCTATAAAAGCATCCTTGTACTCTAATCATCAAAAGAAATGTAAGTTATAGTTTTATACTGTATTTTTAGAATATTATCCATTTGGATCTGCTGTATGTTATGACAATGGTTGTACACATATATATGAATTGTAAGATTATCATTTTGGAGAGGGCAGCTCAAAGTTGAGAGCAATTCTGAACTTTTCAAATGGAATGTAAAAATGTATATTCATGAATACAAAAAATGTATATTTTTGGCATGTGGTCATGCCAAAGCTGGCTGTATGTTTTATTAGTTGACTTTTTTTTTTTTTAAGGCAATTTGTAGTCTATTTCAGATCTTTGTAATTTTACAACGATTTCTCACGATTTAGCCATTTTGTGGTTGTATATGTCAGCATTAAACCACCTTTAATAGAAATGGTTTTGTATGTCTGAGAGTACCATTACTACTTGTTAGACACATTTGCTCCTACAGTGAACTCACCCCGCTCTGAGGTAGCTTATGATGGACTCCTGCCAACAATTCCACTCAAGTGTATCACGTAACCTTCCTCAAATACATTCTGTACACCAACTGACACCTGGTTTCTGTCTGTTCCTCTTAGTAAGAACTTCACGGAAGAATGTGTGTGATCCAAATAAACTAATGAAGACACACCCATACTATCAACCTGTTTAAAATGTTAATGTGCACTTTAGAATTAGACTTGAGGTGGACTAAAACAATATGTAGTCTTTTTTTATTATTATTATTATTATTATTATTAATAGTGTAAAAACGTTAGTCCGTCTGAAATTGTCAGATTGATTTGTATTTTTTTTAAGTTGGACTAGACGCCATACTTTATCAATTAGGCTACGACGTGTGTAATGACCCTATTGGCTTGCAATAAGATGTAATTTGATTGTTTTGGACATCCAAAAACAATTGTGTCATTTTGGACAGACAGTGTTGCAAGATTATAACTTTGCATTTAAACGTGTTGGCGTGCTGTCTGTTAAGAAATAAAGAACCGGCGGTTTTACTACTGAGTGATAATGTGACGTAAATCTTACTACAGGTGGAAGATGACTAACGTACCGGTCTGGTCAAACCTGTTGGTCTAGTTTTAGTACTCAATGTTGGGTTTTTGCATCAGTGACTCATGCAAACCGGTCTAGAGATTTACTAATAAACTAATTTTTCCACGTTTCCAGCAGTGGTTGGCATGTGACAAATTCGCTGTGAAAAAAAAACCAGAAGCAGTTGATGTTTGAGTCACCTCACCTGGCTGCTGAGTGAAAGAAGCGATTGCTCTGCGGGTCTAACTGGTCCTGTCTGGGTGTGTATTACATGAGTAACTAGGCTTTCCCATGGAAAGCTTCATCCACTCTGTGAACCTTCATAACTCCCTCCCCTGTGTGCAAGATTAAGTTAATGTGTTTAAACAACCTCCTCTGCACAGTATTATAAACATGTGAAATAGTTCCCACTGAGGTGCTGTTCTTGAAGTGCCTATTATGCTATTTTAAAGGCTTCTAATTTTGCTTTGGTGGTCTGTGGTCTCCTGCAACAGGTTTACATGCATCAAAGGTCAGAAAACACTTTAATTTTCTCATAATTTACATTGCACACCACCACATTTTTCAAGGACTCGACGGATTCATTTGTCTCTAAATCCCTCCTTTGCATGAGCCTACTCTGCTCTGATTGGCCAGATGGCCTAGTCTGTTGTGATTGTTCTACCGCATACAGCACGTTTCAGACAGACCGTAAAAGAAATGGACACAGCGACCCCATAGACTTCAACGGAGAGAAGTGAAGTCAATTAGAAGCCCTCACTTCCTGATGGCTGAGCGTACTGCGCAGTCTCAGACTGAGCTTGAAGACGTAGATGTGACGTGAGCAACCTGTCTGACAGTTGTAAGTTGTGCAAAGTGAAATCTGAATCACCGAATCTTGCAGAGATTTTGTCTCTCTGTGGGCTCCTCCCCATGCTTCTCCCTTGACTTCATCGGACTTTATGCCTCCACATCCTCCCAATTGCCTCATAGACAGTAAAAGATTGCCTGCGAGCTTCTCTTCCTGTCTATACGGATCTATATGGTAATTTCACTACTGTGTGACAGAGAGTCGTGTGATTATGACGCAATCGTTAGCCTATTATTACAAAAACGGCTTCTACGGGGTGATAGTGTAAGATACAAGGTAATGGAGCCTTTCATACATTGTCGTGTTTCTTTAGAAATAAACAATGGACAAATGGAGTCTTTAAACGCCTCAGATGTAAAGGTATTCACTGTCAAAGTGATGCCAAAATGAATGGAAGTCAATGGAATGCTAACAGCAGGTGATGGCTTGGTTAGCAATGACTGCCCATATGGAAGGTACGCTTTCTGGGTGCTGGATTACCCCCTTGGTTTCAGAAGCTAATGGGCCATTACCATAATGCTGCATTCACACCAGGCATCAACGCATCACGCGTGGAGGGCGTCTTGAGCTTGGTGCTGATGCGACCTTCATAGTGACAGCAGCCAATCATATTACTTTCCCAGTGTTGAATGAACGCAATTAGCTAGCGTCTGCGCTAGGGTATTTGCATAGGCGATCTGATTGGCTGACTCCTGTGTTATCGTTTAAAGTTGAGCAACGCCATGATGCGACACAACAGAACCCACAATTCAGTTCGGCAATGCATGACATCACCCATTCAAAGTAAATGAGAAGCTTTGACGCCGACGCCCCATGTGAATGCATTTCAGCTCCGTCCTCTGTCCTAAAGCTCAGCGACTGTACACACTGTAAAGACAGTAATGATGACGTAGATTTTACCATATCATTCTGAGTGCGAGTAAAAACGTGATTAAACGTTGGAAGAAAGTTATTCAACCCGAACCTCCATCGCAAAGACGACTTGAGCAGGATGTTTGTCAGTGATATGCTACTCATTTTGAGGTACATTATGAGATGTTGCAACTGTAATTCCTCACCATCAACATTAACAAGAGTATATCCACCAACAAACCAATGCGTATATTTCAAATTTATTGCGGTGCACATGTAGCAACTGTATCAATAACAGCACATACATGAGCTGAACACTAACGTGAATGACAGTCATGTAACCTAAATGTTTACAAAACAAATCTTGCTCCATCCTTTATCTTTACTCAAAGTATTAGGTAATAGTGGCCCACACTGACCCATCTTTCAAGAGAAAGCGTTTTGTGGATCCTGCGTTGAACTCCGAGATTTGAGAAACAGTCGTCAGTAAAATGATGTTCGAGGGCTGCTCGAGATGTTCATGGGCGGACAACGTACAACATAGGCGGGCATTATGCAAATGTATGTGAGATACCTCACTTCATGTTATCAGGTTATATGTAACCAGGGTTACCAGGGTTATTCCATAGGCTATCTCATTATGGAATATAAACAACTCCCATATTGCCGATATGCTGACGAAGCAGACTAATGAATGAGTGGGTTATTATTGGAATGATAGCTCCAGACGGAGGTGAAAACAGAATAAAATGAGGAATCTACCCCTATTAAAAACTACATTATACAACCTGACCACTCACTCACAGAACTGAGTGGGCCAGAGAGGGTTCTGTCACATCAAGTCTATAGAAATTAACAAATGTGTGCGGAGAAGACCAGTTAGCTGGCAAATTTCTTGGATAGAAATTCCTTTAAATAGAGCCCAGGATGTAGCCATGCCTCTAGTAGAGATCTCATAGTCCTACATAGTCCTCTATATTCGCGTTATTGTGATATAACATGATAGCCTCCACCACCCAGTGATGGGAGATTTTTCCCTTGTAAGAGTCAGCCCACAAGAAAATAAATAGCTGGTTGCTCTTATGAAGTGTGCGGGTTCTCTGTACGTACGTATAAAGAGTATGAACCAGACCAAAAACACTGTACCCTCTCCTCCTCTGGAGATGAAAAGGGTGGTGGATGAAAAGCTAGCAAGTTCCCTGATTAAACCGCGCTGCGTGATCAAACACTTTAGACACAAATACCAGGTTAGCACTAAAAGTTACTTTTTGACTACCCGGAACGAACATCATACATGAGGAGTGAACTGATAAAGCATGTAGTAGTTCACTCACCCTTTTTTGCTGTAGTGAGAGCAAGTAACAGAGCCATCTTTAAAGTGAGCAGCTTCAAGGCAACGTTTTCAATGGGCTCAAACATCCCGAAGAGGGACCAGAGGCTTTGATACTGGGTGTAGCCTTCGTCCACCTCTCATAAATCAACAGATGAGAGGGTGTTGGCCAACAGTAAGACCAAGGCAAGACCAATATGACATGCCGAGATAGCAGACAGATAAACCTTAAACATAGAAAAGACTCTGCCCTTGTCCAGAAGGTCCTGTAGGAAACACAGCACATCTGAAACTGAACACAAGAAAAAAACAATGTTCCTATCTGTGCACGATCCCTCAAACACCCTCCATTTGAGATTATAAAGAATGTGTTGAGGCAGCCCTCACGTTCTGAATTGTCTCAATCACTTTCTGAGGTAGCCCGGCTACATTCAGATTCAACCTCTAACGGGCCAGGCCCAGAGAGCTAGTTTCTGAGGGGAGGGATGAAATATTTCCCCCTGTGCGAGGAGATCCCATAGCTGGTCCTAGAGCAGTTGCACAATCTCCGCAACCCTCCGTAGGGTTCGACACGTAAAGTAACACGTCTGGCCACTTGTGGGCTTGTGAAGGGAGAAGAACTGGGGACATTGGGCGTTTCGCATGATGCAAAAAGATCTATGGGGGGGTGGGGGGATCTCACCTCAAGGGTTAGGATGATCATGAGAAAGGTGAGGGAATAGCCCAGAACTACACGGGAGAAGCTTGTTAATGATCTCAAGGCAGTTGGGACCACAGTCACCAAGCAAACCACTAGTAACACACTACACCGCAATGGATTGAAATCCTGCAGCACCTGCAAGGTCCCCCTGCTCAAGAAGGCACATGTACAGGTCTGTCTGAAATTTGTTAATGGTCATTAAAGGCCTGGGAGAAAGTGCTGTGGTCAGATGAGACCAAAATTTAGCTCTTTGGCATCAATTCAACTCGTGTTTGGAGGGAGAGAAATGTTGACTATGACCCCAAGAACACCATCCCTACAGTCAAGTGCGGAGGTGGAAACATTATGCTTTGGGGCTGTTTCTCTGCTAAGGGTACAGGACGACTTCACCGCATTGAGCAGCCGATGGACAGGGCCATGTTCCATAAAATCTTGGACGATAACGTCCTTCCCTCACCCAGAACACTGAAATGGGTCATAGATGGGTCTTCCAGCATGACAATGAGCCGAAACATACCGCCAAGGCAACAAAAGAGTGGCTCAAGAAGAAGCACATTAAGGTCATAGAGTGGCCTAGCCAGTCTCCAGACCTTAATTCTACAGAAAATCTGCGGAGGAAGCTGAAACTTCAAGTTGACAAGAAACAGCCAAGAAACCTTAAGGATTTAGAGAGGATCTGTAAAGAGGAGTGGACCAAAATCCCTCCTGAGATGTGTGTAAACCTGGTGACCAACTGCAAGAAACATCTTAGCTCTGTACTTGCCAACAAGGGTTTCTCCATTAAGTCATATTTTACTTGGGGATCAAATACTTATTTCACTTACTGAAATGCAAATAAATGTATAACCTTTATATAATGTGTTTTTTTCTGGATTTTCTTTTGGTTGCTATTCTGTCTCTATCCATTAAAATAAACCTACCATAAAAAGTATAAGAACTTTTTGTAAGTGGGCAAACTTGCAAAATCAGCAGGGGACCAAATCATTATTTTCCCCACTGTATATTACACACTGCATGAATGGGGATATTCAGAAAACCATAATAGGGGCACTTTAAAAGAAACCAGCTATTTGGTGCAAAAGGTGTATGAAACCACCCGATGTTATCCAGCATTATTTGAGAATGTTCCAAAGAGCATCTTGTGATTCAGTGGAAGCTAGAACATCTGACCATTTGTAAAGCGTTCACATGGCAAATGTACTTATTTGATTAGTTACAGATCTTACATATTTATTTATATTATCAGGAACATGTTAGAATAATAAAAAGGACATGTCTGACCCATTTTAAACTTTTTTTTTAAAATTAGATTAAACCAGATTTTCAAACCTGACTCAGACTTTTGAAAAGTGCTGTAAATCTTTTTTTTTTCTTTTTCTGTCTGATAGTCAGTGACCAGACGCTATCTTGGAAAAATGTAATAGAAATAGTAGACTACTTGCTCTCTAGGGGACAATCAGGACATGGGACAGATTTACAGACAGGAAGAGGAAAGGGAAGCTGGGAAATAGGTTGGCTCCGCCCTTCACTTGCTGGTGCTTCAGAGAATCCTTTATCTGCAGAAAGGAAGTGAATAAAAATATAGGATGGAATTAGGCTATCACTGATAAAATACTTCAAATTAGGCAATTGGAATTCGGACAACTTAACCATGTTTTAGCACAATCCTGTGGATTCCTTCTATTTCAACACATGAGTTGGGTCTCCAGACCCTTTTGTATTTGCATCTTATTGTGAAATATTATGTGTGGTTAAGTATTTTAGTTTGTGCATATTAACAAAAGTCCCTAACTTCACTGAACATTTGCTGCTAACAGAAAAGAGCCATGAAGTCAAATACAAATTAACTGTCTAATAATATATCCCTTAGGCCTGATTTTTCAGACAGAGCTTGATTAAGCCAGGATTAGGCCTTAGTTAAATGAGGACATTTACATTTCAGTTAAAACAGCTCAAACATGCACTTTAGTCTGAGAGTAGGTTTAAGCTGTCTGTGAAATCAGGGATTAATGTTTCACCTATATGAAAAATTTCAGGTTGAATAATGCCATCTTGAGGTTGATCAATGATATTGTCTTTAAAAACAAACAAAAAAAAAATAGTAAGACAGTAGAATGACAGGGAAATATTGATCAAGAGAAATGGGACCAAGACATGTTGCAGGTCAGACTCAAACCTGTGCCTCTCACACAAGCACCATAGCTCAACATGCTAGAAATATGTTTTCAAACTGATGTGCAATGTGCAAAACCAAAAGCTGGGACTAAATAATTCCTGTCTTCTGCATGGAGGGTCAGATATTGTAATATATACTGATGGAAACTGATATCAGAAATGCAGCTAAATTAGATACTACGTGGTTCTGCATTCCATCTCACAAGGCCAGAACTAAAAGCACCTTTTACACAATCCATTCTACCTAAAATACCATTGAAACGTTTGCAGTACAAATTTTTTATTTTTTAAAAAAAAGTCTGCTATGCTCACCCAGGTTACATTTTAAAATGTAATTTATTAATGTGATGGCAAAGCTGAATTTTTTTCAATGTTTTCAAAGTCTTCAATGTTTATCTTACTGACCCCAAACTTTTGAATGGTAGTGTATGTGTGCAGCCAGACATAAATTATGATTTCCCATGTCGAGATTTTATTTATACAAGCATTAAATTCAGTTAATGTAATACAACTAGCAGCCTGTGACAAAATATTAATTTAAAACTGAACCATAATCCCAGGCTTTCAAAATGACATACTATAGGCGTTATGAATTAATATAGGTTATAAATCTGACCACTGCTGCACATTTATTACTGTATTATCAGGCTTTCAGAAATCAGCTTTTGTTCCAGCTCTTCAGAATGGCCTCAGCCGCATCCAAGGTACTGTCTTGCTGTAGTGAAAAAAAGAAATCCGATGCATATCATCAGCATATCATCAGTAAGGCATTTAATGTGATTTTTATTTGAAAATCATCTCTGCAACATTTAGACAGTTTCAGAAAGGAAAGATAGCTGAACATAGATTTGGCAGTCTTTGGATAGCCAAATAATCTTTTATATTTCCTGTAAAAGCCTGAAGTAAACAAATTCCTTACCTTGATAAAGCACAAACGAATGTATTTCTCAAACTGCTTTACTGAATCCTCCCCCACAAAAGCTGTTACAGGAATTGCAGCCAGTTTCTTTAACAAAAAAAAAAAAAAAAAAGTTAAAGACAATTTTGTACAATTTACTATGCTTTGTATTGTTATAGATTCCTAAAATCAGAAAAGAGAGTACCTTCTCTTTTATCATCCATTTGACAAACTTGTAGTCGTAAGGTTCTTCATCTCCCATATGTGACAGGTCCTGATCTATATTTAGCACACAAGACATTTATCAACATTAATCAGATTAAACTGCTAATTTTATTAACATCCATTACTTCAACCCACTTACTGAGTGCTGTGACGTCCACTATCATGAAGTATCCTCCCTCTGGGACCACTGGAGTCATGCCAGTCTGTCTCAACATGGCTGCCATACGGTCTCTTTTCTCTTCCAGCTCTAATGCTAGAGAGGAAAAGTAGCAGTCGGGTTGACCCATCAGCTCATAGTCCCGAAGAAGACCCTGGCCAACAGCTTCCTATTGTGAAGTATTATTGTCACAAACACATAGAATATTGCGTTGCAACACATCGTAAAACCAATAACACAGACAAGACTTGCCTGTAGTGGGGTCGGACACGTATAGAGACTGTTTTGCATTACAGTCTGCAGGTGTTTGATCAAGTGTTCAGGCCCGATTGACCAACCTAACTGCAAAAAAAAAAAAAAAAAGAACAAAAAAGTGCATAACCTCCAGACACAAAATGTTCTCATCTAGTTACTTATTATACTTTTTTTTTTTTTTTTTTTTTTTTAATAAACAGCTTCAAAATTCACATTTTGATATGGGTGTGATAATTTACACTGTTGAAAAAAACATCCAAGAACCGTCAAGTCAAGTTTACCGCAGACTATTGTTGCACGATATACCGGTACTACAAAAGTATTTTTTATTAGTACCGAATGACAGCACCCTCATAAGAGCAGTATTTATTTGCATCGTTGTGTGACAGCAGGAGTCAGGACGTGTGTGCAGAGCTCTGCTTTCACCGTTCACTAAACATTGGAAGCAGAACAGTTAAATATATACACGCAGCGCATGACAAAGAAAGCAACAGAAACGCATGCATGAGAAAATAAAGCGCAAGCGGACTTGCTTGCGCGGCCGGACTCTGGCCTGAAGCGCGCGCAGCCACGCTCACGCCTTTCACTCTCAGACAGCATGCAATCGTTTCGAGGATTATTGGGATTAAATGGTCAAAAATATGACGAGTATTGCCATAACCTGACGAGTATTCAGGTAAACACGGATGTGTCTTTACTGAACGTACACAGAGTTGAGTGAGAAATCGGATGCGTTACAGTGTATTGGGTCCGTGCAGCTCTTAAAGGGCCGGGCATAATATTTTGTGTGATTTAATGTCAATCAAACAACAAAAGAAAACAGAAAATCACCCCATGCTTGACTTAATAACTTGAGAATCAGTGTATAGTTAATTTATAGAGTGACACGATGCAGTTTTTTTAAATACATTTGATTATTTAATTTTTATTGAATGCTCTTGTTAAATAGACCTACAGTAGCTGAAAATAAAGCACTGTTTTTGTCATATTGTTTGTAATTTACATTTTTGCTTATTTAAAAAAAAAAAAATAAGATAAAATTAAAATTAAATTATATATATATATATATATATATAGATAGATAGATAGATATATAGATATATATATATATATATATAGATATATATATATAGATAGATAGATAGATAGATAGATAGATAGATAGATAGATAGATAGATAATTAATATTAAATTATTAGTATAATGAAATGAGATTTTGGTCATCCCAACCAGAATAGTGAAAGGTTAGTGAATGTTAACATGACTAATAATAATAATGTGATTGTTGCAAACATCTCTGTAAGGATTGTTGTGGCAAAAAAATTAATTCCGTTGCATTACTGAATAAGAGACAAACCTTAGCCAATTGTCTTTATAAAGATTTATTTTCTTGCAAGAAAAGAGCCAGTCAACACAGTCATCAATGTCTGTATCGAGTGTGAACTGAAGACATAACAGAAGTCACAATCTCTTATACCCTCATTGTCTAAACAATCCTTCTCAGTAGTTTTCCACACATGGTAAAAGTTAGAAACTCCCATCTGTCCTGATTTCCTTACACCTGGCCCCTTAGAATTAGTTCTGCCCGACACCATTGATTCGGGAGAGCCCTTAAATTAGGTGTCCCGCAACCCTATAGGTCACCAGAACAGTCTCTGTGTCTATAAAGTTTTAGAGAAGTGCACTGCATGGCAGAAACACGTTAACTCCTGTATGAATTCAAACACACGTCTAAATAATTAATCTTCTTCATCAGTGATTACATTTTTTCCACCACAGGATGTTCACATTGGCATGTAGTTATTATTATTATTATATTATTATTTTTAAATAAAGAGGAGGGAATGGTCAAAAAGCAGGGCGGAACATGCTGGCCAAGTGAGTTTTTAGGGTAAAAAAAAAAAAGATATTTATAAAAAAAAAAGATATTTATAAAAAAAAAAAGAAGTTCTGTCATATTATTCAATTACCTTTACTGTTTTTTGCCGTGGTATCGATTTAGTATCGGTATCGAGGTATTTTACTCTGGTATCGTATCGAAGTCATAATTTTGGTATTGTGACAACGCTACCGCAGACCTTATTTACTCGGAAATTGGAAAAATCCCATAATAAAAACCAATAGGAAAATCTCAAGGGAACCACTTTTTACATTTTGAATGTATTAAAACTAGAAAAGTTTTTCCTATACGTTTTTCATGTACAGGTGACAATGATGTCAGAATGATTCTTGTTTACACACATCCACGAAAAAAAAAAAAAACATCTAAAAAAGCGCCTATAGGCGTGTTGTGCATCGTTTTCACGAATCCATGTTTTTGTAGTTTACAGAGACGATAACAGTACCATTTTCAAAAACCTGGCCCTTTGGGTACGTTTGCACGACAATGTACTAAAAATAAAAAAAGTTTCTATTTCGCATTTTTCACGTACAGAAGACAACGTTGTCAAAATAATCCTCGTTCACACGGACCCACGAGCTCGACTAAAAATGCTCTGTTACGTATGCCAGGCCAGTAGTTGGCGATGTCACTTTGTAAAGAAACACTCCCTGCCTATAGACTGAACACTTTGGGTGTTTCTCAAACAGAGGGCTGCACCCTATGAAGTCCGCAAATCTCGGCTGCCACGTCATCAAATGCTGCCCAAGGCCATCTCAATTTGAAGGATCCTTGGAAGGCAGCCTTAATTTCACGTCCTTCATTCTGCCTGTTTTGAAAAACATTGGACGTATCCTTCGTGACCTTAAAATCACCCACAATCCTTTGGATGCATTTAATTTCATGAAAATAGACTGATGGAAAACAAGTCAATACTGAGCTTGTCTGCGTTTATTATGAAATGTAAGACAAAAATAATGTTTTCGTATATAAAAGCATAGATGTTATCTTTTGTTGTAAAACTAAACTGACAAAAATGTAAGCCACTGGGAGACCGCAGACGGCTGTTATTCACAGCATTAATAGAAGGCCAGTTAATATAAATATTTGTAATACAAAGTATTTTTCCAAAGTTACGTTTTAATAGTATTTTCATGCCGTGACCATGGGGGCGGGAACATGTGTGATGTAGCCGCGCACACGTAATGTGCATGCGCATGACCTCACCATTTTTGTGTTTTACACTGACAGTAATCATCACCTAACAGTATCATTTTAATAAACTTGCACTTTGAAACCCGTTTTCAAAAATGTGCATTTTCAGGCCCCCAAAACACTGTTGTCTATTTGCTTGTTTTGATTCTCTGATTGGTGGAGATTCCTTAGATAATGTAGTTTTTCACCAGGGAAAAAAAAAATACTGAGTGTTGATGGCTTTAACAAAAGCATACAGTATATCACCAATTTACAACCTCATAGATCGTAATTGGTCTGTTTTTAAAAGTTTATAAGTTATTCTTAAAAATAATTTTCCTTATGGAGAAAAAGAATGGGATTTTTGCACTCTGGTACAGTGGCACCAAATTTGCCATGATGCATCATTTTTTTAATCTGATGATTTTAAGATGTTAAAAATATCAAAATCTTATGTTGCTTTTATGGATTTTTTTGTACTTTTTGGAGACTGGAGTGTTTAAAAAAAAATTTCTATTCCACAGAGAAGAATAACAGGGATGGGTTAATATTTACAGGAGAAGTGTAAGTAAATAGTGACAGAATGTTATTTTTTGGGTGAATTATTCCTTTAAGGTAAAGCTGGAAATAAATATGAACAATGAAGACTGAAGATAACGGTCAAATACCTTCCATCCAGTCACGCTGAATGTTTTCCCTGCACTGCCGATAGTGATGGTTCTGTCCCACATTCCAGGGAGGGTTGCTGTTCAGAGAGAATACTGCAAAATCATCACCTCTTTAAAGCACATGTAATCCATTCATCCATCTGGAGAAAGATCACATACCTATCTTTACATGCTCGTGGCCTTTATATATGAGCCATTCATATACCTCATCACTGAAGCACAAGGTGTCATGTTTGATGCAGAGATCTGCAATCGCTTGCAACTCACTCCTACTGAATATCTGGGAGTGGAAGAGAGCTTTAGGATATTAAAACGCATTTTGAAACTAAATATGCTGTATGTCACCTTACTTTTCCAATAGGGTTATTAGGAGTGTTGATGATAATAGCCTTGGTCTTGGAGTTGAATTTACTAGCAAGTTCTTCTTGATCCAGAACCCAGTCAGCACTACTTACACTGGTTGTTGCGGTTGACTTCTATAGAACAGGTCAATCGAGTGTTATGTTTCATGGAAATACGACAATCACGATTACATTCATAATATAGAAGGCTAACCTACCAGTCGCAAAGGTATAAAAACAGGTTTGGCTCCTGCCATTTTCACCATAGGAACATAGCAGTCAAAAAAAGGTTCTATAATAATAACCTGAATGGAGAAGAGTGCATGAGTCAATAATGCAGTGGAACGATATAAGTATAACATACAAGTGCTAAATATGTTTTCACCTCATCTCCCTCCTCAACCAGAGCCTGCATAGCGCTGAACAAAGATCCATATCCACCCACTGTTACCAGGATCTCTTTAAATGGGTCAAGCTGGCGGTCATAGACTTTTCCATATACTTTTGACAGGGCTTTAACCAGTGTTGGGTGGCCCTTAAAACAGAAATATATCTATTTGAGCGCTTTTTCAACACATAATAAATACAGGATGATCATAAAGTGTTGATAGAACATACAAAGCCACGTGTGTACTGGTTCAGCCTGTCTATCATTGCTGCCTGAGCGAGACCTTCTTTCACATAGGAGGGAGGAGGAATGTCTGGGTAACCCTGTCCAAGATTAACAATGGAAGGGTCTGCTGCCACTGATGTGAAGGCCACCCTAAACAAACACGAGACATACATTAAGAATATTTAACGTGTCTGTGAGAAAGTGTTTGCAAATGTTCTCTATACTTACCACACATTCTTGTCCAGACCTTCTATTCTTTTCGCGTTCTTATGTTTTATGGATGCCATCTTACACTAAACAAAGTTAAAGAACAAAATAAAGGAATGTCAAAGAGAAATTAGCAATTCAGTGAAACTTGCACTCACTTTGCAGGACGATAAAGTTATAAATCTATTGGTTTGTAATATGCGTGGAGCAGATCTAAAAATAGGGAGTAGATTCATTTCTGCCAGTGCCAACAACAACAAAAAATAAAATAAAGAAGTAAAAATTGTATCAAATATTCACTGCTCACTTCAAACCATTGCGGTCACAGATATAAGGCTCCTTTCAGTTTATTGGTTGCTGTATTGTAAATGTATTTCGTGTTTGACGGGAGCAGATTCTGTCTGACGCAAACGTCCCACGCCTCTAAAACGGACCAATCAATTAGCTCTTTTCAAAGAGCCGATTCAGTTCTGTGTTTTGGTCTGGGAGTAAGCGGCCCTACAATGATAAGAGTCGATGTTAATTAAGTTACGTGATGAGCTTGCTCTTTTGGAACTCTCGATGAAATTATAAAGCCCCCATAACCTGTTTAAATGAACTATCTAACGCAGTGACATGAAGTCCGAATCATTTCCAAGAATCAGTTCTTCCGAACAGTTCATTTCAAAGAACCGAGTCAAAATGGTTCAGTGTCGGCTCCAGATATCCCAACGTGGACTATTGTAAATTACCCAGAGTGGAATATACCTCGTATATTTTACGTTTTATATTTTACGTAAGTTATTTACGTCTGATTGAAAAAGTCTCTCTCTCTCTCTCTCTCTCTCTCTCTCTCTCTCTCTCTCTCTCTCTCTCTCTCTCTCTCTCTCCTGTTTTAAGTGTAAACCAACTCGATATATATATATATATATATATATATATTAGGTGAAAGAGCTTGACGTGTATGCGACCAGTAATCTGGTTTGTCATAATGCTCTAAGTATACAAAAGCATACAATTTGCGTACCTTTCATAATTTAAACAATGGCAAGTATTGCTCGCAGTAACAATTTATACTCACGTTTGTGATTCGCTTGTGCGCATCTATTAAAGGCTCCTGCAGGAAAATCAACGTGCTTTGGGGCAACGTGTTTTTTTTTCTTCCTCGTCAGTCTGGGTTAAATCAATCATAAACAGACTAGATATCCAACCCACGTCTATCCTAGACAATGTATTACTTCTTGCATGTCACCAAATGTTGCAACCGTAGGGCAATGTTTAAATGTCCACATTTTCTTGGAAAAGAATAGCAGTGAGATCTAAACTAGTTTCTGCATTTTACATCATTCGTCATCATGCATTTTTTACACAGCAGGGTGGCGCTGTAACCACGGATACGTGATAATAGGCTACTTTTATTGGCGTTAGAATATGACACTTCAGTAAATAATTCAGAATTAAATAACATTAGCCTATGCGTCTCAGGCTGAACATTAAATATTCTTTATAAAAAAGTTTTGTATCAAGTCAAGAGAATTAATACTTTCCTTCTTAGACTTGAAATGTAATTTAATGTAGTGTCATTATTAGGCCTATTTATTTAGCCTGCAGGTTCACTGAGTCTAATCATGCTAATGCTGTAAAATAAAGAATTGAAAAGTTTCTCTTCACACTTCACTGTTACATAAATATCCTTCAAATCATTGACATTTCTAATTTTGAAATACATTTCCCAGCGACTGCTAGAGATATCATACACTGGAGATTATATTCTTAAATTGTTCATGAATAGGTCTATGAATAGTCAATGCATGCTAACTCTAGCAGTACCTCATCCAAATTTATCTGCTAATTTTTCAGTCATCGTATTTCAACTTTTGTTGTAATTTGAATTCATACAATACATTTTTATTCATAGCTTAGAATTATTGTCCAGTTAAATCACCAACTTTACTTACTTTGTTTAGCTAATTTACTACATTAAATCAGAGTTCCCTTTCACTAGCACTGCATCGATAGCTGGCGGAGAAAGGTATCACTTTCTCCGAAAATACCAAGCGGCAACCTCCCCCAATTCTCTTGAAACCAATAGACCCCTTAATCGCCTACGTCACTGTGACGTCACCGGCTCTAGCTGGAGGCAAAACATAAGGAAGGACTCATAGCAGGCGCGCTAAAAGTTTGAGGTTTTTACTTTAAAATGTCGTCTTAATAATATAAAAGGAACAGCACTTTTGGTTCAAAACTAAAGTTTTACCGGATCCCGGCAGACATTCCTTTACAGAAATCAAGAAGACAATTGTTGTTGAATGCAATACGCATACAGACTGGACGCGATCATAAATAATGCTCGTGTTTGCAGTGCACACTTCATATCAGGTAAAATAATTATGCATATGTATCTATGATTTTATCTAGTACAAATCAGCAAGTTTCTGTTTTATAGTTGAAAAGTCGTCAACCTTCAGTGCACTAACGTTAGCTAGCTTAAATGTTAAACAAACATTCAGCGGTGGATGTGTGTGTCATCCTTTGAATGGTCTCTTAAAATAATCCACATTGCTAATCATAGTTAGCCCAGCGATAGGTTACATTAGACAATAAGCCTTGACAAAATTCCCCAAACCACCCGAAAGTAATTCATATGTTGTCTAGGAAATATCCAAAGCCTGGTTAATTGTTTCTAATGAGAACAAGATACAAGAACTAAACCAAGCTTAACTTAAAAAAAAAAAAAAAAAAAAAAAAGTAGGCTACTGTAATGTTAGCCACACGTCATTATATTTCGGTCAGTTAACCAGTTTGGTCAGTGAACTGAGAATTAACTGATAAATGTATGTGTAACCCCTCCTGTTCAAACCACCCCGCTCCAAGCGGGACTCGAACTCAGGTCCACCAGCATGAGAGTCAGACGCTCTAACAAGGAGGCTAAAGGCACTCTGACCTCTGACCTCTAGCGTCAGTCGCTAGAGCGTCTCTTGAAATCAGAGGAGTGAGGTTTATTCGCACAGCAACTATTAGCTGACCTCCGTTACACTCACCCCCCTAAACCTCACTCCCATCCGGGTCACGGCACCAATGTAACCCTTCCTGTTCGAACCGCCCCGCTCCAAGTGGGACCCGAACTCGGGTCCGCCGGCATGAGAGTCGGACGCTCTAACAAGGAGGCTAAAGGCTGCAACCTCTAGCGTCAGTCGCTAGAGCGTCTCTTGAAATCAGAGGAGTGAGGTTTACTCGCACAGCAACTATTAGCTGGCCTCCGTTACATATGCATACGGGTCAGGCAGCCTGCTTCCATCCGCGAGTTAATTTACAAAAATAGCTGTCATGGCAGAATCAGTGACTGTACATATTCGGACAGTTCCGAACCTTCTTCTGCATCCATGTTTAAAAAATCCCTCCAAAAACGTGCTTGTCAACATTGCGTCCAGCGCCTTTTTTTTTTTTGCCTCAAGCTAAGCCCCGCCCACCATGAAACGTTGCCGTGTTTACAAACTTTTAAGGGGTCCATACAGAAGTGACTTAAACTGCACTTCATCGACTGGTCGTATAAGGACAGGCTTCATTTGAATCTCATTGAGCCCCATGTTAAAATGCCCAACTTTACAGCAGAAAAAAACAAACAAACAAAAAAAAAACGTTTACAGCCTGGTACAAATTGTGATTTTGGTATATAGATGGTTTCAACGACAACAACATAAACAAACGTTACTGCGGATGTGCGAATTTGTGGCCCAAACTTAACTTCCGGTAGACGTCCACAAAGAATCAATAATAACAGAGGTTGTGATATCTTTCTTATGCGTTATCATTTTTCATTTTAATTGTGCAATATTAACTTCATTTATATGTTTTTATTGTTTCAGCATGTTTATTACAAATAATCTCCCATTTCTGTCTGCAATATAGAGTGGGGGAAACGCCCCCCTTAAAGGGTTAGTTCACCCAAAACTTTAAATCCTGTCATTTACTAATTACTCACCCTCATGTTGATCCCAACGCGTAAGACCGCAGAGAAGAAGAAAAATATCTTAATTTGTGTTCTGAAGATGAACAAAGGGTTGGGATCGACATGAGGGTGAGTAATAATAACGGAATTTACATTTTTGGGTGAACTAACCCTTTAAGGACCGTGTAATGCCGTTCTCCGTATAGTGGCCTATATAAATGCTTGCGCGCTCGCCTTTCAATCATGAATGCGTCTGAATAACATGTTTCTTTGTTTCATAATGTTGGGAAACTTAAACTTGTAGATAAAGTACCCTATTTGAGATTGATTGTATATGAATGCATCACAAAACCCCTGTGCTCTATGGGCACTGCCATTAATAGAGGATAAAGCGTTGTTTTTTTACACCGTGATAAAGGCCTATTACATACCCAATTTAAATATTTTGCGGAAACATAAATCCGATCAGTTATCCAGATGGCGACCACTTAATGTGAACAAATGTAAACGCGCTGTGTCCTGATTGACATGATCGCATGTTAATGCCAAGTGTAAACGCAGCCAGAATAAGTCACCTCTAGATTATTTCTGATAACAAGCAAATAAATAAGTAAAAAATAAATAAATAAGTAAATGACATTAGACATACAGTCTAAATGACATTATTAGACGCTGCTCTCGTATGCAGTCAAACTGGATATTTAGGACACTTTCAAGGCTTTTTGGTGACACATACACTGTTTTTGCTGGTGTCATATGCTCTCTACTTGATCGTTAATATTTATACAATTTATATACAAGAATAGTACGTCAAAAATGTGTTTCTACTGAGTAGAGCGCCATACTAGCCACTAGCCAGACTGATAAACAAACAAAGACCGGAAGTTAACTTCTGGCCAGGCACGTAACCGTGGCAACGCGTCCGATGAAACCGTCTATACGGCTAATTTTGCTCTTCATGAGCTGTGAGGGGGGTGAATTTTTTTTTTCTAGCTCATTCATTTACATTATATAAAGCCTTCAAGTTCTGCATAATTAAGGGCGTGGCCACTTTGAGTGACGTGGATTGCCGTTTGTCTGCTGTCTGTTAGTCATCATGTCACTTCAGCTCCAGCTACGTCCCGCCTCTTTGCCCACTGTCAGTTATCCGGGAGCGCTGCCAAGATGGCAACGGCCGACTTTTACGCTTCAAAAACTCTCTTGAGAAACCTATGGGTGACGTCTACTGAAAATACTAAAGCCTGATTGAATCTGCACAGACCAATGGCGTCTCAGCGTGGCCAAATGGGCGGGCACATTTGCCTATATAAGCTACTGCCGCTAGTGCCATTTCATCAGAATCTTTCCCAAAGTGTGAAGACCAGCTCCTTGTTGTCTTCAGGAAGTAGAACAAAGAAAAGAAGCCTACATCCTTGCCATTTTGAAGAGCCAAGCGGTGATAACGATCTCGACTGAGACCGACACCTCTCCCCTGCGGCCACCTGGCAAGTGATTGAGCGAGTTTACTTGTGATAAAAGACCATATTTTAAGCAGTGTTGGTTGCAAAATGTTGCACTATGGATGTTTCGTTGGGCTTGCGGATTGCTTTCTTTAAAGGAAGTCCAGCTTATTTTCCCCACAGCAAAAGGATTCCCTTGAGCTGTTTACCTGCAAAGACCAATGTTCCTTCTCCATTGTGAGTGGATTGGTCTCAAAGACCGTTGAGGAGCTGAGGTTAGAGTGGTTGACTCTGGTCGAGCCGTCCCGCTGCTGCCTCTGAGTGGTTCCTGCAGTGGGGTGCCACCTGCAAGCCCCCCACCAGAGACCCGCCCCATTTTTTTCCAGAGGTGCACGAGAAGCTGACAAAGCCATGACGTGCCCCCAACACCTGCCCAGCCCCACCCCAGGGCAGAGCCTGAGGCCAGTCAACGCTCCTGGACTGCCCACTGTTGCAGCCCTCTGGATTGGAGTCATCCCTGGGCCAGATTCACAGGGCCTATTCTGTGCCTTTGGCTTGGACAGTCCTGCGCTTAACAGGACTCAGGCTTAACTCCCAGGCTTAACACGGCACTGTTGGATTGCATTTCCCATAGCATCAGCTATCGACAGTGAGTGAACAGTTATCGAAAGGTAACATTTCGGTAACGTATAACCTATATGTTCCATGAGATAAACGGGAACAAACACTGCGTAAGCTTGCTGTGTTATGCTTGCACTGCAGTCGCTTGGTACATACTCAGTCGAAAGGCTCTCAGCAGACCCAGGAAGAAAAATAAATAAAAATAAATAAATAATAATAACATTACATAATTCTTGTCAGTCCATTATGCCGTACCGTTTCCCTATGCAGTACCTTCACAGACCCCCAGGGGTCCATAAAACCCTAACATTAAATAATAGATGATCTCAGTAGGGTGTGCCTTTTGGGGAATATTATTCTAAATTAAAGGGAATTCATATTGCTTGTATTTCTTTTTCTCTTAGGCATTAAATATTTAATTGACTTCCAGTTAGCACTGAATAGTTTCAGTGAAATCATTTAGGTCACTTACAGCACACAGTAAGATGGGGGGTTGTCACGTGTTTTGATAAATATAATATAATAGGAGTACACTATTACTACACAACTGTCATGTAGTAATTTTTATTTGTTAATGTCATTGTCAGATTAAATGGGACGAACAGTTGGAAAAATATTGTAATATACCAGTAAAGCTGACCTTCAAAAAGGTTTGTCACTGAAACATGTATTATTATTATTATTATTATGGCAAGATTTGTCCATGTCTGTGTTTTCAAGACTTTAATTGTTTGGAATAACAATATGCACCAATAGTGGGGCATTTTACAAGTTCAAAATATGCCTTATTTTTATTAATATAAAATATGTTTAAAAACTTGCTCATACATGCTCACACAACAGCAAAATGTAACGATGTACTTTACAGTGTGCACCAAAACATTTTAACATGTTGACATAAATGGGTAAAAAACCCATAACACAAAGCATGTTTCAATTTGAAATCTTTACAAAGCAGTTCAACCATCTGAAAGCAATTTGTTGATTGGTTTGAAATGAACTGATGAATTGATAGTGCATCAATGCTGACCAGCTGTGCATGCTGCTAGAAGCAGGAAGCTGAAGACATTTGTCAGTCTGTTTACCATGTGCTTCAGCCCTGATGATATGTCTTCTGTCATTATCTCTCAGTTTATGTTTGCAGTTGTCATGCTTGGAGAAACACTTCATATGACAACCTACAAGATCATACAGTATGTTTACCAAACAACCTTTGTGGAAAAGGCATGTCATTAAACAACATATTTAGCCTAGGCTATATCACTAGCACTGGCCAGCTATTTAGGTATTAATGTTTCTTTCCATGGGTTTATAAGCTTGACTTAAAGCAGTATGCCAATGTCAGCAATGTAGTATGGTCATCAACCAAACTGTTTTTTTGTTGCTGACATAAACATGGGTAAAGGTGAACAATTTTTAGCTTGCATACCCAAGCACAGCTCTAAACCACCTCTGGCCAAATATTCACCATCCTAAGTTCTGTGGCTCTTCATGGAAGAGCATTGTCTGAGGCGACCCGATTGCTCAAAGTGAGGACGCAAAAGAAATGTAGTCGTGCTGCGGGGTGTTTTGGACAGAAGATGCAAAGGCCGAACTAGCATTTATTGTTTCTTGTGGATGATCATAAACTCCCATTGGCAGTGTCCTTTGACCTAATGTGGGATGAGAGTAGCTAGAGTGGTACTGCTGATGTCAAGAATGACTTTGCTTTAATAGTTCATCTACTGGATCAGTGCACTCCATTGTTCTTAAAGAAACTCTCAGTGGTTTGTGTTTGGGATCAATCAAAAAGGCAGCTGAGACTGCTGTGCTAGTGAATGGTCCAAGTTCCAAGAAGGCATCCACCTTATGTTCATAAATACTGTTTTTGAACTTGGGGAACTAGAAGACTTAAAACAATGGGTCCCAGTCTACCACAGAAACTTACATAAAAGAAATATTGATAGACTACCTGCACCTGCAAACCAAATAGCCTTGGCCTGGACTTCAAGTGTTCACAGAATTGGACAAGATCATAGTAAGTGAATCTTTAGCCTGCAGCACTTTTGAGAGCTCTACATGTATGGAAACATTTTGTCAGTGGCAACTACAAATATATCCCTGTTCACAGTTTTTTTAAATGAATAAACCTAATCTTTTGCATTATGCTTCATCGTCTGATCCATAAATGTTGCCAAACATTATATAAAGGCAATGTCACATTTTTTAAAAATTGTTTAATAATGCAAGTTAATCACTAAGGCCAGGAGTCATTAAACGGTGACACATAATAGCAAATCTTAGAAAGGACAAAGAGGGCTAGGGCGACATTAAGCCCCCCTGTAGTCAATAGTTTTATCCCTTAAAACTCATCTTTGATCACCAAAGTGACATTTTCCTGTGAAAAAAATAAATAAAACGATTCATGCCTTAAAATAGCTTGAATGTAATTCTACACCCATGCTTCATTTAGTATACACAGAACCATAAATATGCAAATGAGCGCCACCTCCACTCACTCATAGTCTCCTCTATATTAAGTCAACGTATCAATGCGTTTTATGTATCGCCCTCTACAACTTACAACCCTTTTGCTTGACTACATTATCAAACAGCTAATAATGTGTTGCTAATATTACACAATATTATTAGTTTTCCTGTAGCTCAAACAATAAGAGCGTGGCGCTAGCAATGCCAAGGTCATGGGTTAGCAAGAACAAGGTCAAAGCAAGAACTGACAAAATGTAAAAATGTGTACATTGAATGCAAGGTAATGGATAAAAGCGTCTCTGCCAAATGCATAAATGTAAATGTACACAAACCATGTTCCCGTTTGCCACCTCAGAGTCAGACAGCTGCCTTCTAAAATCAGCATCCTTAGAAACACTTTGAACAACTTAGAATGCAAGTGAAGAAAGGCATACAGTTCTTCATAACATAATATACATTGTTCATTCGCTAATGTACCTGATTTTTCATATCAACAGAAAAATATACCGGGATAACCTGGCCTCTCTTGAGACTCCCCAACTTTGCAGCACAATGATATGCTATTATATAATGATATGATTGGTTACAAGGTAGTTTGTGAGGAACCAGCAATTTCAAACCGCGTTTTTGAGACTCCTCAGTTAAGGAGAAAATACTCAGAAATGGTGTTGACTTATGAATTTGCAAATGGTTTGTCAAAGCAAGCACATATGGTGGTTACAATTTGTAATAAAACGAAAAAGAGAAGAAAAGTAAAATAATGAGTGGTGTTGTCAAACTATTTTGTTTTATCACTAAGAAAATGTGATTAATGCATACTGTATGATTTTGTTGATGACGATTTATTTGTCTTACCTAAAGTGGTATGGGCGATCGATTAGTTGATTTATTTTGCCTTGGGCTCATTCACAAACAATATACAGACTGAGAAGTTGAAGCAGCATTTCCGTGTGTCTCGTCTTTATTGTCTTTTAATATCTCCCCTCATCAGGTATGAAATGTATAAATTGTCATTGAAACTCAATTTGTAAGACTCTGAAGATGATAAATGTCTGTGAAATGTATAAATAATTTGAAGATGTAAGTTTAAAAGTTAGGTTCAAGTTAACAATGTGTTGCACGTGTGTTGTGTGTTAATGCTAATCTGATGGCAGAGGCCAGGCATCAGAAAGAATGTGAAGACGGGGTAAATTTATGTATATGGTTTGTGCTTTTGATAACTAATATAAAAGTTAAGGATCAAAGTACAGTGTTTACAAAAGGAAATGTGTTATTTCAAAAGAATAAGGGTAATAAAGGAATTCATTCTTATGGTGTGTAAAGAAATAATTATTTCTGCTGATGCTTTAAATACACCCAGAGCTTATTTAAGTAGTTGAAGACATAGAAAATGGTATATATGATTATCAGTATATGAAAATGTTGAAATATTTGCATTAATCTAAAAAAACAAAAAACAATATGTAGTTCTGGCAGCAGCTCCGTGTGTCTTGTCTTTTAATATCTCCCCTCATCAGGCGGTGAGGGTACTACACACACAGACATATAAAAATTTCACACGTTTACCACAGGGGGTGTAAAGTTTGGAAGTGTTTTAGTTCAGGAAATGTGCTACCAGGATGGTGTCCACTAAAACACAGGAGATCCAATACTCAATTCATACTTATTTATAGTGTAAATAGCAGAATGGGATTCAAGCCATAGTTGCATGGGATTTAGACAGTTGTATGGAATCAGATATAGAGTTGCATGGTTTCCATAAACAAGACAAATAAAGAACAAACAGAATCTTAAGCTCTATCCGGACGGGGTTAGTTTTACAAGGGGAGGTGGGGGTAAAGTAATTTTACCTCAGGACATCTGTAATATTAATGGTCAATTCGCACGGGATAAGACATCTCAGTAAAACTAGCAGAAGTGGGAGGGGTAACTCTCTTTACGCACCAAAGCAACCTCATTGTCGTCATGTGCGTATGACATTGCTTCCCTGTTATCACGTGAGCAAACACGCCAACAAGAAAAACGCAAAACTGGAGCAGGGAGGAAACGCTGTGTTTAATCTCGGTTTGGGGAGAACATCGGTTTCAGAGGCAGTTTGAGACCATGGTGCATAATCACACTATTTGGGAACAGATTTCTAGAGCTAAAAGAAGTGTTGTGCCTCTAATAAGTGCTTTCGATCGTCTTTTTGCTTTAAATGGTATGCGGAAAATACTGGAGGTTTGCCACAGAGTTGTCCCACCACCTACAACGTAACTGAATGCTTCTTCAAGCGCCTCCATGCTTGCAAAACAGGAAACTTTTAAACAGGAAATGACGGAATTTTACCTTACATTTTTATAGCGGGTCTATTCGAATGGGATTAGTATTACCCAAGGTCATTTTTCCGAACCTGTTTACAGAAGGTAAAAGTCTCCATAATCTTTACCGAGATGGCACATTTGGACTGGACTAAAATCACAGAGAACCTCTGGTAATAATTACTTTACCCCCACCTCCCCAAGTAATACTAATCCCGTCTGAATAGGGCTTTAAATACAATTACCACCATGGAAATTCAACTAATGACAAACTCCAACATAATGGAGAAAAAAACCTTGGGAGAAACCAGGCTCAGTCGGGGCGCCAGTTCTCCTCTGGCCAATGAACAAACAATGTATGATTATGATTCAGGTAACATTACAAGTCCGAAGTCATATTAGATCGGAACAGAGTATTTGTCCAGTTCCATCTGGTTGAAGATCGGAGTCATCATGCAGGAGACGGGTATGTTGAGGATCAACCCCACTGGATGTCGTGTCGATGAGGCCTTCACAGGGGAGAGTCTAGTTGACACGGTCTCTGCAGACACTTCGGGATGCGTCAGTCATGGCTAGGCGCAGGTTCATCATCTGATCTGGATACGGCCCAGATCCGGCTGACTACAGTAAACCTCGGGATGAACAGAGAGACTAACATTAGCGTAGATGCCATTCTTCTTATGATGTAACAAGTTTATCAGCTGTTATGGGAAACGTTCCCGGTTCCGGCTGACCTAGTTAATGCAGCCTAACAATCATTTACTGATTTGAATAATAGAAATTGATAATGTTTTATGTGTAAGCCATAGTAAAGAGATGCGTTTTTAGTCTAGATTTAAACTGACAGAGTGTGTCTGCTTCCCGAACAATGCTAGGAAGACTGTTCCAAAGTTTAGGTGCTAAATAGGAAAATGATTGACTGCCTGCAGTTGATTTTGATATTCTAGGGATTATCAGATGGCCAGAATTGAGACCGCAATAGACGTGATGGAGCATAATGCATTAAGAGCTCGCTTAAGTACTGGGGATCTAAACCATTTAGTGCCTTGTAAGTAATTCGCAAGATTTTAAAATGTATACCATGTTTAATAGGGAGCCAGTGCAGTGTTGACAGAAACGGGCTAATACTTCCTGGTTCTAGAAAGAACTCTGCTGCAGTTTGGACCAGCTGATAAAGCACAGAACATTTCAGAATTAAAACCCAAACAAACGTAACCTCAAGAATTGACATTATGAAACCATTCAAAAGGGAACACGCCAACTGTGCAGAAAGTGGACAGTTTGCTTCGGCTGGATATTGCACGCACAAACACACCAAAGACAGCTTATCAATCATTTGGTGCACCTGAGGAGACCTGGCTGCTCCCATGACTGGCTACATCATGTGTTCCCATGAGAATTCTCAACAGGGGTCTTTAATAAAGCCAAGGTCATGAGTTTAATTATATCAGAAAAAAACAGCCTACTGATGAAATGTGTACATTGAATGCACTAAAAGTTTATTTAGAGATACAGATTACACACACACACACACACACACACACACACACACACATATATATATATATATATATATATATATATATATATATATATATATATATATATATATATATATATATACTATAACTATCCCTTGCACAGCAGCACTTTTTGTCACGAATGCAGGTAGCACTCACAAAGACAATTCAAATAACAGGCTTTATCAACTATCCGTAAGTCTCAGAAAATCGCAGGATAAACGCAAACCAATCTATTAATGAGAACTGACAGAGAACTGGGCTGCATCCGAAAACTAGAAAATGCTGCCTTCGGAGGACACATTTCAAGGTAGGAAGGCATCGAGGCATGTCGAATCCAATGTAGCTTCACTTCCTGTCTCCTGAGAGACCTTCATCTGATAGATTTTTGAATGCACCATAGATGTATTATTCGCTGCCGTTCATATCCCACAATCCTGTGCGTTCTATTCATTGACTGTTGAATTAGAAAAAAAAAAAAAGATGGTGTCTGAAAGTTGCGGTTGCTGGTCAGTTTGTGTGTAAATGTTTTTGTCGAACGTTTTCCACTTCTGATGTCATTTCTACCGAGAAATTACTACTGTAGTAATTAAATATTTGTTTAGTTCTCACGAAAGCTCGACCTATCTTGCTGTAGATCATTAAACTTACACCGCCTCAGAAGTCTGTCCGAAATCAGTTTGTGAAGTATCTTTATGTTGCCTTACAAGTCATTGCCTGATAAGGCAGCAAGGCAACAAGTCTGCCTAGGTCTTTGGATGCATCCCTAAATACACAGGAAGTAACAAGAGAACTCAATTAGACACAAGTGGCATAGATACCTAATTAGAAATGCAGACAAACAGGAACAGAGCAAACAGTGAAAAATAAAAACAAAACATTACACCTTTTTACAATAGCCATATATATATATATATATATATATATATATATATATATATATATATATTCTCTCTGCCTTTATCCTTTAATAGACCATGGCTGAATCCGAAATCGCCCCTAAACCCTCATACACTATTCCCTAATACAGATCACTTGAAGGAGTGAATGAAAACAAGTGAGTGAATTTGACCAGCCGTTGAGTGTACATCGGCTGTACACTTGCTGTACACACTATTTGAGAGTATAGGGGGCGATTTCGGATTCAGCCCATGATTCAAAACCTTAGATAATTAAAGAAAACCCACCCCCACCCACCACAGCAATGTTCTACACAGACTTCTCATTAAGAGTAAAACAATATTACAAGACTATTTTTGGACTTTCCCACCTGCAAGAAATAAATCATTCTGAAGCAACTATTTGGTGAGTCATAAATCCTGTCCTTGACACTTCTTTGAAACATTGTCTGAGCATATGCCTTTTAAAATCAATTTGAATCATATATTTAGTAGTCTTGTACAGAGTTACACCACGGATCAGTACGTTTTCTAACCTAACTCTACTGCATTTCCAAGATACCAGTCTTTTAGCAGAGCTGATTAAATGCCATGGGCTTATAGTGAATAGGCTTGTTGAGGAAGACCTAGGCTATTAAAGTCTCTGCAGCCCAATGTCAAAGAGGGTTTCCGTTGAACAAAGAGAGAGCGTGCAAGCAAGCCTGAGGCAGATGGTGCAGCCAATCAGACACGCTGTAAACATATGATCTAGTGCAGAGGCTATGGAGACGGATGACAAAGTTAATGTCTGCTATGGCTGGTGTGGAGGAGTCTAGCAGTAATGACTAGTTCGAGGACACTTCTATGGCTCATTGCTGTTAGTTTCCATTTCTGATTTTTTAAATATATACCTAAAATACATACTTTTAAAAGTTAATTTACTCTAAATTACATTTCTTGAACCCAAATAGCAACAAAGTCTGGGTCGAGTCTGGCTTACATTAGGCACTTCTGGCTTAATTCTGGCATTGTTCTTTTTTTGTTCTTTTTTTCACACTCTTGTGTCAGACAGTACTAGGCTAAGCTCTGGCTGGAGTCTGGCTAACCAAAAGAAACAAAAAGCAAATTGTATCTGTTTGGCTGAGCCATCGCTTGAGGTCCTTCTGCCAGAATAAGAAAATATTTGGCTGAGATCTGCTTGGGTTTTTGTTAGCTGAAGAGTAGCTAAATAAAAGATCTCAGGCATGAATGTGCTATACCGTAAAACAGTCATGAAAGATGTGGTGTTAATTGATTCATATTTTACACATCATTATAAAGTTAATTTGATCAAAAAGAATAAAATTAAATATGTTTGTTATAGTTAAAAATACTTCTATATTTATTCAAATAGTACACTTCTATCAAAAGTGATTTAAAAATTAGGAATAACCTACAAAAGTAATCATAAGGAGGCAGGTTTTAAAGGAAAGAAGACGATTATTCTGTTGGCAAGATTATTTTAATGGGCTAATGTTCAGCAGTTCAACTGTAATTGTATAGGCTATGGGTCATTCAATGATAATGGTCAGAAACAATGTGTTAAAAACAGTGTTTTACAATAAACCACTACCTTATTATCTCTCCAGTCCGTTCTTACAGCCTTTTGGTTAAACAAAGACCATGCAATCTTAAAACCATAATTAACTTTAGCGTGACGCATAGGAAATGGTTTTATTTAGTTAGTTAAAATGGTGGGGATGTAGAGGATATGGCCTTGAGAATTCGTGTAACAATGAGGTGCTTATGTGTCATGGACAGATGTAGCAACATCTAAACGGAAAGTGAGAAAGGCGGTTCTGGGAACGCTATTGTGCCTCTCATTTACACATGCAGCCTACTGAAGTCCCGCCCAGGCAGCTCAGCCTATAGCAGTTTGGAGGACAGAAGACAGAGAAACGCAACCACAAGGACGTGCTATAAACCCCGCTAGAATCCTCAGCTGTAGACCTTCAATTCATTTAAAGGTGAGTGGAAAACTGGGACCGTTTGTTTCACATTCTAGGTGTTTTGTGACCAAACATTAGGACTGCAAATGTTTATGCGGAATTATTCTGTCTTTATGACGTAATTGTGGGATAGACTCGTTGAAACACTGAAACACGCTCGGGACATCGTTTAACTTTTCAAACCCCCTCGGCGAGGAAACGTGGTACGGTTATTGTTCTAAATGCGTGTTGGTAGAGCGAATTTGTTCAAATGACTAAAGCAGATACTTGAGACGAAAGAAAATCGAGTAACGTTACCGTGAGGAAAGTGTCGATATAGATAACGAATATAAATTCAAATTTTGCGTCAGTGAAGTTCTTGAATGATTCTTTGTTTAGTTTATATTTGTTTTTAATTATTCATTAATACAGTCATTAGATACAGGCCTCCGTTTAAAATACTCAAAATAACTTAATGTCTCTTGAGAGATTCAAATATGTGGATTTAAAATGAAATTAAAATCGCACG
Organism: Paracanthobrama guichenoti; assembly: GCA_018749465.1. Classification (NCBI taxonomy): domain Eukaryota; kingdom Metazoa; phylum Chordata; class Actinopteri; order Cypriniformes; family Gobionidae; genus Paracanthobrama; species Paracanthobrama guichenoti. Next base: position 20,582,297 of record CM031948.1, on the reverse strand, counting down.
AGTGAGCGTGCATTGTTATTGTTTTGTCCTGTGAGAGTGAATTAATGTTGTTTATTTCGCTCTCCGTAATCAGCAGTAACGGAAAGCAGCTCCACGTATCAACAAAACATCTTTCGTCCGTGCTCATGCTTTTACTGAGCTCTTCGTCCTGCTGACTGGATGTGATTCAGTCGTGTACTGTTTTTTTCCACTACTGTATTTGAGAAGCACCCTATTTCCTGACAGGAAGAGCTGTTCCAGGAGATGACAGATCTGAGTTTAGTAGTATACTTAAAGCTATTAGATTAAATAAGCGTGTCTGCAGGAACATGCATAGACTCCCATCCATTTCTGCACTGCTTATTTCTTGTCTATCAGAACGTTGGGTTTTTCCATTCAGTCTGCCAACATCTTATTATTTTCCGTCTTGTAGTGTGTGAACATTGGATATAGTTAAGCATTTATCTATAACAAAAGTCGTGTCATTTGATCTTTTAACATTTATTCATAGTATTGATCATTATTTGCATGTGAGGGTTGTGTGTGTGTGGAAGGTTCAAACCCATATGAGGAAAATATCTTGTAACAAATCAGCTATAGGAGGAATCAGGAGCTCCGGATACTTGAACTGCTGCAGCTGTTCACAAATGTCCAAATATTTTCCCTGCCTGAAGAAGGCTGCCTGTTGAAGCATGTTGCATATACAGCAAAGTTCTTGTACCCTTGGGTTTCTTTCTTTCTTTCTTTTTTTTTTTATAATGGTTTTGGTTACTCATTCTGTGCACAGTACACAAGCAGATTGTATATAAATGTGCAAGCTTTGTTGTCTTTTTCGTGAGAAATGTTTATAAAAATACAAACAGTATGTGGATACTTATGTTTTGACCTGTAGAAGTGTTTACTCTGATGTAAGCACCGTTGAATGGTTAACATTTCTGCGAGTACACAGCTCAACAATATATGGTCAGCTGAGTTTGGGTTTGTCAAATTAATTTGCTGACTTGTTTGTGATGATTAAGTTTCTAGTGTTGTACGCTTTCCTGTAATTGTGTGTGTGTGTGTGTGTGTGTGTGTGTGTGTGTGTGTGCATGTTTGGCTATACTTGTGAAGGGTGTGTGTGAGAGAGAGAGAGAGAGAGAATTTCCTTGCAAATATAGTGAAGCATGTGGACAACTGGCTTGTGAGGACACCATTTAAATAGACTCATAAGTCAGTCAATCACATTAGGCTTAAATGTTCATTTTGAATATCAATAGTTTTGTATGAGGTTCAGGGTTTAACAAATATCATCATCTGCATTAAACCAGTTGTACCTAAGAGTGCACTTGGGTTGTTTTAACCCAGCGGTTGGGTTAAATGTTTGCTTAAAACAACCCAATTGCTGGGTTTGTCCATTTTCAACCCAACTTGGGTTGTTTTTAACCCAGCGTTGTTTAGAGTGTGTATTAAATTAAACAATAGTGTTTTTTTTTTTTTTGTGTTCATTTGATTTTGGTGCAATCACATTTCGACTGAGGCCTTTTACAGACTGTGAAGTGTTGTTTCTTTGGTTTGGTCTTGCTTATAAATGATATGAGGCATGTTTTAGTTTTTGATCAGAAAGCATAATTTAGGATGCCTGATTTAAAATGGATCTCATGTGTGTTGCATCATGTGCAGGGCTACAGCTGAGTAGAATTTTGTGAAAGGTGCCTTAGTAAGTACTCATTAATGGTGGTTTAAATGATGTACACCAGTTCTTGCACTACCCCCTCGTTGAACTTTCTAGTACTTTCCTCATTGAATTCTGTTTCACTACTTTGTAGTCAATGCTCTCCATCTGTGCAGGCCTTATAGGTACACGAATGTAAAATATGTGTGTGTGTATATATATATATATATATATATATATAATTGCTGCAAAATGAAGCCAATGCAGCATTAATCTCAATAAGACCAGTGGAATATGCATTGTGTATGGTATGATGCAAGAAGTGCAGCTCAAAGAGATTAGATGAAGCCTCCTGGACTGCCTTCATTAGGAATCATTAGAATGTAAGGGCATATTATTGCTAGTCTTCATGACGGTGTCTTGAATATTTAAGATGACCTAAGTCCTTATCTGGTGTCTTTCAGGATTCATAGGACATTCAAGAGAGATATATATATATATATATATATATATATATATATATATATATATATATATATATATATATATATAATATATATATTTGCTTTTAGTTTGCTTTTTAGTTTGCTTATTACCTGAAATTTGCCAAATAAATACATTTAAATTCAAATCCATTAATTAATTTACTAGTAGAGACGATTGAGGAAAGGACATAAAGCATAGCTAATGAATGAGCAGCTATTTATAAGTGGTTTTCAGAACTACTTGATTTCTGAATGTACCAATTGAGTCAAGAATCAACCAGAGAGCCATAAATAATTACCAGATGATACATACTAGCATTTTGATATTATTGCTGCTGCTCTGCTGCACTCCATTACGCACTGCTCTGTTTGTTGTTAGGATGACAAAACATTTTAAGTTACATTTTTGGGCTGAAAGAAGGGCCTTACTGTTCATAGAAGACGAGTGCGGAATCCAACGTGACCCTAGACATGCAAATAAGAAGGAATGTGTGCATATTCATTCATATTCATATTCCACACATGCCTAAAAACTACAAATAAAATGTGCCCCCCCCAATGTTCAAGACATGGTGGCATTTTAGAGATGGCTGGATCATGGTGTGATAATCACAAAGTGAAATTATTATCGAAATGCAAATGAGTGGCACCTGTGGAAACATGTTCATTATTGGGCTGAGAATTATTTGGCTATTGTAAAAAAATAGTAGAACAATACATTTATCTTTATGATTGGCAGTGACTTTTATTCCAGTGCAATTGGGATATATACGTTTTATCAGGCCATGCACTCCCTGGGAATTGAACCCCTGTTTTTTCCATCATGCTCTACCAGTTGAGCTACTAAACTTTTTTTTTTTTTTTTTTTTTTTTTTTTTAAACTAAATGGAAAAGACCTTTCAACCTGCGTACATTCTGATAGACTGTCATTCCAGAGATTATTTTAAACATCCATCATTTTATATTTAGTCTAGTGTAGTATTCTCAAAAGGTATTTGTGTGCATGCTGTGTGGAGAGTGTCAAAGGCTTCTATTTACAATGTGTTATTTGAAGCGTTTAGTGTTGTAGCCAATCACAGACACGACTGTTGAGCTTATTAACAAAGTTTTCACAAGAAATGATTGACAAATTATGATATGAATACATTTTTAGTTTTATACATAAGTCTTGTAGTGTAAATGCTGAGTAATGTGCAATGTGTTTCTTTGTTCTTCATTTATTAAAAGTTTTACGCACCTTTTAAAGAAATGTTTACTTAATTGGAAAATATTGTAATTGAAGGCTAATTTGTTTTCATCTAGGCCTAATATTTACTCTTAATAATTATTAGTGTGAATAATTAACTCTAAGTAAAAATGTCAGTACCATAGCAAAACACTATTAGAACTAATATTTAATTATTTAAAAATTAGAATTTTTTTTTGAGAACTACTGATTTTTGTATGGTGAAAAGAAACTCATAGCATATCAGCTCTCTTTAATGAGGATGTATTGTGCTGTAATTTGATCAATTTTGGCTGGTAATTGACGCTGCTAAAAAAAATTCATACAGTATATCATGTTATTCAACATATTCATAATTCTTCATTGCCTTTACAGGAGCATGATTCCAGTAACCGAATTCCGGCAGTTCACGGAACAGCAGCCGGCTTTCCGGGTTCTGAAGCCATGGTGGGATGTGTTCACAGACTACCTTTCTGTGGTCATGCTCATGATAGGTGTGTTTGGATGCACACTGCAGGTAAATATTACAGTTATTCTCTTTAAACCAAATACCAAAAGAAAACTACTATTTTATTTACAGCTGAAAAGCGTTAGAGTCTTAAAGTGGAAATTATCAGTCAATCGTTAACATTTTTTATTAAATAGATTTCCACTGTAATCAGATTATATAACAAACACGGTAAATGTAACCATTTAAAAGAAATAAAGGCAAAGGCATTTTCTTGCAGTACTACACTTGACTTAGTTCATCAGATACAACGGTAGAGAGACAGAGAGTGGAGGACAGATAGTGAAAGATAAAGACAGAGACCATGAAAGATGGAAACTGGACCCGTAATGCATTGCTCCTGGATGTAAAAATTAGTTTTACAGTGTTAAAGCAAAGGGCAAAAGAGTCAATTTTCATAAACTGCTGCTCAAAGGGAAAACCGTTGCTTCGCTTACCGATACACATTCAGAAACAAAGTCCCACCACCTCAAGATTTCCTTAGTTATACTTGGAAATACAGTAGGTTGCTAAAATGACTGTCAGAAATAAAAATGAAATGCAACCATAATAAACACCCATCTGTCATTCCACAACATGCAGAGATCAAGGCTGATGCAAACTTCAAAATAAATATCTTACTTTTAACTCCATGTTTACCAATCAGGACTCCATACTTTGGGTAGTTTCCAAACGTTAGCCCTAATCCCGTCATCTTCCTTGCCATCTTTTTTTTTTTTTTTAATTAAAAAAAAAAAAAAATTATCTTTTGCATTCCGTGCAATAAAGTTTTTAATCAACTTTTCCTTTACTGCTGGAATCCTTTTTTTTTAATCAGCTGGGAATTGCCTTGCAAACGGCACTGGAGCCCTCTATTGGTCATCTTCTTGGTCACAAATATTATGAGTTTATCTATTACTTGTATCGATTACAGCAACTAAGCAAAACTACATCTACAGCAGCTATAATAATCATCATTAATCCAACAGAGCCAACCAACCTCGTGACGTCACAGGTTGTATTACTGTAAAATGGCGGCGCCCCCTTGCTACAAAAGCTATAACAAAACTTATTATTTTTCTTTTAAATGGTTACATATTGTGTTTGTTAAATATCATTTTTTAATAGCGTTGAAATCCATTTACCAAATAATGTTAACTTGACTGGCTGCTTACTTTAATCTCATTTAGTTAATTTAGGACATTTTTAAAGGGATAGTTAACCCAAAAATGAAAATTAGCCCATGATTTACTCACCCTCAAGTCATCCTAGGTGTGTATATGACAATCTTCTTTCAGATGAATAAAATTGGAGTTATATTAAAAAAGTCCTGGCTAATCCAAGCTTTATAATAGCAGTAACTGTTGCTCTGTTTTTGAAGTCCATAAAAAATGCATCTGTCTGCTCTGGGGGCTTAATAAAGGCCTTCTGAAGCTAATCGATGCATTTGTGTAAGAAGAATATCCATATTTAAAACTTTATAAAGTAAAGTTTCAATCACCGATCGCCTTCCGTATCCAATTTATGGAAAAAGTGTTGAAAGTGCCTCTGCAGTTCAAAAGGCTTACACTACCAGTTACGCTCGTCAGACGTAGCGTAAGCATCTTGAACTGCGAGAAGGCACTTTCAACACTTTTCCATGGATGGTGATCGGCCGGAACTTTACTTTATAAAGTTTTAAATATGGATATTCTTCTTACACAAATGCATCGATTCACTTCAAAAGGCCTTTATTAACCTCCCGGAGCTGTGTGGAGCACGTTATTTGATGGACCAATGCATTTTTTTTTATTTATTTTTTTTTTTTATGGACTTCAAAAACAGTTACTGCTATTATAAAGCTTGGATAAGCCAGGACTTTTTTTATATAACTTGTTTATTTGTCTGAAAGAAGAATGTCATATACACCTAGGATGACTTGAGGGTTAGTAAACCATGGGCTAATTTTCATTTTTGGGTGAACTAACCCTTTAAGTAGTTTTTATAAACGTGCAGTAGAAAAAACAAACAAAAAACATTGATGTGCATCTTGAGACAAAACAATAGCATTGACATTTTAAGATTTGAAAGTGCAAATTTCTTTCACATAAAACAGCTTTCATCAGAAACCGGGGGGCAGTCTTCCTTGATCAATGGCAATGGAATAATAAATGACTTCACACCATAGATGGATTTCCAATGTGCATGAACAGCCCACTGTTGGGCTGTGCGTACTGCATAAAAAAGTGGGAGTTTGCTAACGGAAAATAGCTAAATTCCTGTCACCCCACACGAAAAGATTACCCCTCCTTTCCCTCATGGTGGCCCCTCTATAAACACAAAATGACTCCTGTAGTCTAGCTACTCGGCCTCATAAACTAGTGGGTGGAGCTTCAAGCAGCAAGTTTGCCCTTCAGTTTCAATTCCTCTACATGATCCCAAATTATTTTTAGTTTTAACAAACAACATTGACAGGAACCCATTGTTAGGGTGGGGATATCCCCCACTGTCCCTGGAGGTGTGCATCAAAGAATGGCACAGCTGTGTAATGTATTGCATTTTGTAAATTGCAACTGGATGTTCACGATGATCCCAGGGAAAGCAGTAATAATTGTGCTAATTAATTCTTTTACTAATGCCATTGCATAATCCCACGGTTTTGAAGGGGGAATAAACAGCATCCTTTTTTGCTAAATGACCATCTTTGACTGGGGGCACTTTGAATGGCTTGTAGTGCATAATGGACATTTTATTAGCCACTTGGGGCTGCTGCGCCTCACATCCATTTTACTGCAGAGAAGCTGTTCAGAGCTGCTGATGCTTCATTAGCAGGCTTTACGCCGCAGTCTGCTTGTTGTGCTTGCACCACACTATAGTGCTGTATAGAGCTCTCGCAATTCTCTTTCCCTCTCTTTTTAGCTGATTTTTTTTTTTTTTTTTTTTTTTTTTTTTACTTTGCAGGCAGAAACCCACATGGTAATTACCAGGCAAAATAAACTGTTTTGCAGGAAAAAGGGGGAAGGGCACACATCTTGAAACGAATACAGAATGCTTTTGTTTACTGCTTTTTACTTCTATTGAAAGGTGTTTTTGTTTTGTTTTTGCCTGGTGTGTCCTTTAAAAATATTTAATGCAAAATTGAGTAGTTGTTGGGTATCTTATCCTGCTAACCCAAAGGTATTTCACCTCCCTCTAGAATTCAAGTGGCCAGTGCAATGATTTCTCATTTCCTGCCTGAGTCACTACACTGATGTCAGAGCACCAAAATAGTTATCTCAAAAGAGATGCTCCTCATCAGATACTGTTACACTGTTCCCGGCAATCTAAAGGTGGTGTAGGATTTGAAATTCAATACATAAAATGAGCCTCATCTACTGTTTTACACACTTGAGGTTTATCTATTTGCTCTCTGATGTGTTTGAGGTTCATTAGCTTTCATCTTTGTTTTATATTCAGAGAAATTACTTGGGCATATTAGTATAATTAGAATGACTGACTGTACATGGATGAGCGCTGCTTTTATGTGAAGCAAGCACTTAATCTGTGCGTAAACTCTCAAAAGTAGATTTTCTGGATTAAGTATGGTCCATAAACACAGTTTGTGACTCTGGTGGGGAGCAGCTTGACTGGCCTGCACTAAAACATGTATGGCAAGCCGTTTTGACTTTTATTCATTCACAGGATTTGAATTCTTGATATCAGTAATTGTATTTTCACTAGTAAAATGTCACCATAGGCTGCCATTCAAATTCAATTATTGATATCAGGAATTGAATTCTTATCAACAATTCAATTGCCACTAGACAATGTAAATTTCTGATATCATGAATGTGATTGTTACCATTTTAGATATCTGAAATTATATTGATATCAGGAATTGAATTCTTGATATCAACAATTAAATTCTTTATCTGGTATGCTAATTGTTGATATCAGGAATTGAATAGTTGATTATCAAGAATTGAATATGAATGGCAGCCTATGGTGACATTTTACTAGTGAAAATAATTACTGATGTCAAGAATTAGAGTTTTTAGTAGTTGAAATTGAATTGATTGCTTTTGTAATTAAACAATGTTTTACTGGACAAACTATGTCTCTTTAAATAAAAATAAAAAAAGTGTAATGGGGGCATGGGAGATCAGCAGAAAAACAAACAGAAAACAGATGTGGCAACAGTGTTCAAGTGTGTGGATGGCAGTTGCCACTCTGCCATTATAAAGAAACAAACGCCAATTCCACTGAATTGTTTTTAATTCAGACCATTGACTTTTCACTGTCTGAACAAGCCAGACATACAAGTTCCTCGCCATTGAAAAGCAGATGAGGGAGGATGAAGGGGAAGGTTTTCTAAAGGTTTAAATGTGGGTGTGATCAACAATGTTTGAAAACCACTGCTGTAGGGCAAGCCATGTCGGTTTATGATTTAGTTTGAAGTGCTTAATATAAAGCATGTCTCATGTTTAAATTGACTTGCATCATGCACTTATCCGGCAGCAGCTTACTCTCTTTGTCCTTAGTTATTTTTCAGTGTTTGCAACAAAGTATATCAATATTACCAATATTGTCCTATCCTAGGGGGGAAATTTGAAGTTTGCAAGCAGAGAAGTTCCGTACGTGTAGTGGTTAAAACAACACTGTATTTATTCGGTACACATGCATACCGAACCAAAAGACCTGTACCGAAAATGTTCAGTATGAAAATGTGTACCGTTGCATCCCTAGTATCGACATAAATTCTGATGGCGTTCATTATATATGAACTAATGCACTCGTATGATTCTGCCATTTAATAGCGCTATGTATTAATGCTCCAGAATGGCAAATGTAACTTTCCTTGATGCAAGCTCACTCAGCAGCTCCATGAAACATAATAAAGGCGTTTTCCCTCAAGATAATGTTCATAATGCACTTGGTGGCAAGGTTTGCATTGTCTTTAGTCAGATTTCAGAAATGTGCTATATTTTTTATATTATAAAAACATTTATAACATTTGGATAGAAACTCAGCAATAGTCTCAGTATGTCTTGATTTTATTGTGTTGATTCTGATATCTACACTCTTTTATCCTTTTAGGTGATGCAGGACAAAATCATATGCCTTCCTCAAAGGACATTCTCACCAAACCAGACTGAACTGATGTGCCCACCTCCTTCCACAAATCATGTAGCGTTAGTGCCTGTTCATGAGTTGAAAGGACTGAAGACAAACTTGGATATTCAGCAGTATAACTACATAAACCAAATGTGCTACGAAAAGGCACTGCATTGGTATGCCAAGTACTTCCCTTACCTGGTTCTCATACATACCCTAATTTTCATGGTGTGCAGCAATTTCTGGTTCAAGTTTCCTGGCTCCAGCTCTAAAATTGAGCACTTTATATCCATCCTGGGAAAGTGTTTTGACTCTCCATGGACTACGAGAGCACTGTCAGAAGTGTCCGGGGAGAATCCTGAAGAGAAGGACAACAAGAAGAACAGTGCCAGTAGGTCAAACCTTGATACTCCAATTGGAGAGGGCAACCTGGAGAAGACTCAGTCTTTAAGATCAATTCCTGAAAAGATTGTTGTTGACAAGCCAGCAGCAAGTGTCCTTGACAAGAAAGAAGGTGAGCAAGCGAAAGCCTTGTTTGAGAAGGTCAAAAAATTCCGCCTGCACGTGGAGGAGGGTGATATATTATATATGATGTATGTCCGTCAAACTGTTGTAAAAGTGCTCAAATTTATCCTTATAATTGCGTACAACAGTGCTCTGGTGTCAAAGGTTAAGTTTAATGTTACCTGTACTGAGAATATGCAGGACATGACCGGTTACCGGTACTTCTGTTGCAATCATACTATGGCCCACTTGTTCTCCAAGCTCTCCTACTGTTATTTGTGTTTTGTTGGCGTTTACGGACTCACATGCCTTTATACATCCTACTGGCTGTTCTATATTTCTCTCAAGGAGTACTCCTTTGAATATGTTAGGCAAGAGACTGGAATTGATGACATCCCGGATGTAAAGAACGACTTTGCTTTCATGTTGCACATGATCGATCAGTATGATCCCCTATATTCCAAGAGATTCGCAGTGTTTCTGTCAGAGGTGAGCGAAAACAAGCTGAAACAGCTCAACCTTAACCACGAGTGGACAGCTGACAAGCTTCGGCAGAAGCTGCAAACCAACAGCAATAACAGGCTAGAACTTCAACTCTTCATGCTGTCTGGTCTCCCAGATACCATCTTTGAGGTGACAGAGTTGCAGTCTTTGAAGCTTGAAATCATTAATAATGTTACCATACCAGCAGCCATTGCCCAACTAGAGGATCTCCAGGAGCTTTCGCTTTACCAGTGCTCGCTCAAGATCCACAGTGCAGCCACCTCATTCCTCAAGGAGAACTTGAAGGTGTTGCGAGTGAAGTTTGATGATGGCCGTGAACTTCCACAGTGGCTATATGTGTTGCGGAACTTGGAAGAGCTCCATCTGATCGGCTCTTTAAGTTCTGATGCTGCAAAGAACGTAACCTTGGACTCTTTACGAGAGCTCAAAGCACTGAAGACCCTGACACTCAAGAGCAACTTCACCAAGATCCCTCAGTCCATTGTGGATGTGGCCAGCCATCTACAACGCCTTTGTATTTGCAATGATGGCACCAAGCTGGTCATGCTTAACAACCTGAAGAAGATGGTGAATCTAATAGAACTTGAGTTGGTGCACTGTGACCTCGAACGCATACCACATGCCATTTTCAGCCTGACTAATCTGCAGAGGTTAGATCTAAAGGAGAACAATCTACGCTCCATTGAAGAGATCCTCAGCTTCCAGCACCTCCGTAAGCTGACCGTTCTGAAGCTTTGGCACAATGCCATCACTTTTATACCTGAACACATAAAAAAACTTGGGAGCTTGGAGCGCCTCTACTTTAGCCATAACAAGATTGAGATCCTACCTTCACACTTGTTCCTCTGCAACAAACTGCGCTACCTCGATCTTTCCAACAACGACATCCGTTTTATCCCACCGGAGATTGGCGTTCTCCAGAGCCTTCAATACTTCTCTGTTAGCTGTAACAAAATCGAAAATATTCCTGATGAGCTCTTCTTCTGTAAGAAACTCAAGACTCTGAAGCTGGGCAGAAACACGCTGTCTGTCCTTTCACCAAAGATTTCTTTCCTAAGTGTGCTGACTCACTTGGAGTTAAAGGGTAATCACTTTGAGTTTTTACCAGCTGAACTTGGCTCTTGTCGTGCCTTAAAGCGCAGTGGACTTATTGTCGAAGACGTGCTGTTTGAGACGCTGCCTTCAGACGTCAGGGAGCAAATGCAAGAAGAGTGACTGCTTTGCTTTAATGCCAGATCTTGTAATCTGACTCCTTAAGAGACGAGACTCCAGGTGTTACGTCCTGTAGTATGTATTGCGATCTATATGGGTGAGTACCTGCAATTTCATGTTTAAAGCTGGACTTGTGCTTAATGGCATTTTAATGCAAAAAATCTAGTGATGAACACCTTTTAATGCCTTATATTGTATATTTTAAGAAAGAAGTCATGTAAAACAAATTTTCTTAATTTTCTAAGATAATGTTGTTTTTTTTTATCTGCAAGTCATAAAAATAGACAACTTGCGACAGGGATTAATTTACAGACAGTGGGATGCAATTCCACTGTATGCTTTCGCTTCATATGACTGACATTGATTTCATAACGCATTAAGCTTTTACAGGTCAAGTACTGTACAACATGTTTTGCACTGGAAATAGCAATATTAGAATTTGCACTGGAAACTTTAACATTCCTTTCATTTTTATTTTTGAATGTGTATATAGGACTTTTGAAGTTTGATTTGAAGTATGATAGGAGTATATACAGTTTATGTAATCATTTATACTAGTAGTGTTTTTTTTTTTTTTTTCGTGCATATTTACTCAAATAATTAAAGCTTTTGGAGAGCAGGATCCTTGTGCATTTGTTTCTCAGGTAGACTTCACATGTTTTTCTTTGCATCACTGTTTTGAGGTTAAACAAGTTTTATAGCTGTTGTTGGTGGATCCTGGGCAGATAAAGATAACGCAATGTAGTATACATCTTATAAACTAGTGGTACCAGCTTCAACTGTCATATAGCTTTTTTCCTGCTGTCGTTTACTCTGATTTGACTTCAGTGCAAGACAGAATCCAGATGCAGAGATTCCTCTTTCTTTAGCCTTTTATTGTACAAACATTTTTCTCATAAGCCAACAATGTACTCTAATAGACATTTTAATTATATTAGTCAACAGTATTTGTCAATCTTGTATTGTACGCTGTAATTGTTTTTATTTCATGTAAACTTAATGAAAATAATCTCTAAGATTATATGCAAATGCATTTTAAGAAATGTATTATTTTATAATGTCCTTTATGCAAAAAAAAAAAAGAGAAAGTCAAAGCTCTCTCAAGGTGCACCAAGACAAATCAGGTAGACTTGGTCTCCTTAGTTTTTAGTATCCCTTAGTATTTTCTCTCAGCTACTCCAAGGAGATTGATTACGAGTGTCTTTAGGTCATGTACATGGTAATTACACGTATCTGATCTTGCCTTGAGAAACTAAGATAAGCATGTGGCCTTTTTCTATAGACTGCCAGTAACATTGCCATCATAAAGAGATATTGAATCAGTGTTTCACGTGTGTTACCAGTGTCATGGAATTCATACATCTTTAGGCGCTTTAAGAAGTTAAGACTGAATACTTGAGTTATGTAAATCACCAGGCCTTTTGTGTGTGTTTTTCATGTTGTATTTAAGCAATATTATCTACATGAATAGCTTATATGCATACATATAAGTAGGAAGGTCATTTGCTGTTCCGGTCTTGTGTCTGCATGTTAAAGGTTATAATAATGAAGATGCCAAAGTGCAAATCTGTGCATAAAATGAAGGATGTTGATTCTTGACATTGGATATAAATGCTGAATGTAGTGCTACCATATGCCTTATTTTTCTGTTTTGTATCATTTGCATTTTACCAAAGTGTTTTTAATTTGTAAAACAGCATAAATAAAATGCCTTTTTTTTTTTTTACTCCCTTGTTGAGTTCAGTTAATGTTTTGTCATCCCCGAGGGAGAGTTGTCACCCAGGTGGCAGTATTGTGCACTAAATGCGACAGTGAGTCTGTGGAATGTTTAAGGATAATTTGCTGACCTCCTAAATGCGTGCCCACACCAGAAAGTCTGACACATTGCTGGCATTGAAAATGCTATTATAAACAAGATGGCAATTTCAGAATTTAGATTTTTGGAGAGGACAGTATGATGAGGACATTTATTTGAATATGTCTGGGTCATACGTGTTAAAACACTGAAGATTAAATGTAAAATGGACACACAAATTCACATACAAGCACATAATTTAATCACTTGAATTACATGCCTTCAAAATAATTTGCATGTGGGTGTTGTCTCCCAGCATATCTCATGTTTCAGTCACATGATCAGCTGTGATGGAAATGGCTATTGATAGCTGAATCGTGGCCTGGTATATAGTGAAAAGCCAAGAGGATATAGCTTCAGCCACTTTCAAAGGCATTATCTCTGCATTGCATGTGGTTATTTGATAGAAATTATGAATTTGAAGATTAAGAAATCTATTCTATTTTCTGTAAAGTATATTCTCCAAATTAGACAAATGTATTTATGCATCAGCAGAGGGCAGCTTACACTTTAAAACATGCTGAGTTGTTTAAACCCAAATTAGGATCAAATATGGACAAACCCAGCCACTGGGTTACTTTTTTAATTTTTTATTATATTATATTTTTTAACCCAACGGCTGGGTTTGACCCAAATTTGGGTTAAAACAATCCAGCAATTTTCTTTTTTTTTTAGAGTGTAATAACAATAGCTACAACAATACGCATAGTTTGATACTAATATTTTGTTACAGCTTTCACTGATTTGTGGCATGTCTTCTAACTTTGACTAAAGTGGACAGCAGTGTCGGGAAGGTTACTTTGGAAATGTAATAGGTTACAGATTACAAGTTACCCTATTTAAAATGTAACTATTTCAATTACTTTATTAATGTAACTGATTACATTTGATTACTTTTCTAAGTCTGTAATGAATGTTTTCAGTTGTTAATCATTTTTAAACATTTAAACCAGGCAGGGTTAACCTTACAGTATATTCAACACTGATTACGACAGACTTTCAAAATTCTTCATCACTTGAGATTATAATAATTTAATTTTAAAGCACAGCCACCACAAAATCAGACTTTAGCACCTCTTTTTACTCTGAGATCATTCTGAGGTTAAATACAGATTTTAAATCATAACAAGATATGGTTTATGATACTGCTTTTGAAATCAAATCTTTGCATAGCTATGACAGGAAACACTGGCATCTAACAATGCCTTAAAACTGTTAATAAAAAAAAAAAAAAAAAAAGCATATACATAAACACAAATAGGAAATAAAGCAGCTGGCATGTTAAGCATGCTTAAGCATGTGTCCTATTCTGTGTCCTAAACTCCTGAAACATTGGTGTCTCATATTTTAGAGCAGTTGATGCGATTTGGGAAAGAAATCTGTGTGTGTGTGTGTGCGCGCTCTTTATCTTCCAAAAATCAAACTGGACAATAGAGTGACAAAAGTAGTTTTTAAATTTCCAGCACTGGAACACATTTTTATCACTTGCCATGGTGGCAACTCTCAGACAGGTTGTAGCCTAAAGCTTTCAGCATCAATGTTGATTGATGTAATTGACAGATGTGTAATTCAATTATGTAATGCCGTTACATGTAACTAGTTACTCCCCAGCACTGGTGGACAGTGAATGCCTTCATTTAGAACATATCTTTTTTCATTACCATCCTGAAAAACACAACACCAGGTAAAGCTCTAAGGCAGGTACTTGCATCCTAAAATTAGTATGCAGGATTCATGGACCAAGGCTGCGCCATGACCGCTAAAAAAGTACATTCTATGAACGTTTGTAGCATGAATGTAATCTGGATGTATACTACATTCGCCAGGTTGGCCTTATCATGTGAGTTACCAGCATCAGTTGCATCACATTAACAAGTCCTCTCCTGTGGCCTCATGGGATAGTTAAGTGTCTATTGTATGCACACTTCAGAATCTCGCCGGAAGTAGTACCCTATTATCCGGGTACTTTCGTCCTAATATATCGTGTTTATATGAGTACTGTGAATTTGGACATAATTCTTTTGTAACGCATGGTTTTTCGCCTGCTATAGTAGGGAAGTATGTGATTTTTGGATGCATCCCAAATGTAGACCACATCAGTACTGTAGGGAGTGAATTAATTATTCTTATAGTTAATTAATATTTTAGTGCAAAATATAGCATGTTGTGATAGTAATGAGTAAGTTCATTAATCTGTTTTCTGTGGAGAATTTTTGCAGGTCTATGAGTGAGAAAGTTATGCTGCGGACCTCAAGCCGTTATGAACAAGCTGATGACCCTGGACAATGTGATCTTGAAAAATCACCCTGAAGAGAAGATGGCTCTCTGTTCAACCATGAAAAGCCAAGGTGCAGCAGCTGTCAAAGTGGAGCTGAAGCAAAAGGACACTTGCAAGGTTGTGATTCGAGGAAAACGGATTTGAATGCAAAATAAATGGGTAGATTCAAAATCTATAAGCATAACTAAATCCTTATTGCTGTTCCACAGTCTTTCTCATTTAATCTTTAGAAACATTTAGGCCTGGTTTCAGAGACATGGCTTAGACAAAGACTTGGTTAAAATAGGACATTTAATGGAACAATATGTACGATTTTTGAATTATACAAAATATCTAATATCCAAAAAAAAAACTAGAACAGTGTTGTATACAGTACTGTGCAAAAGTCTGTATACAGTACTCGCACAAAAAGTGGGTTTAAGTCAGTTAATTATATCTTTTGCTGTAGTGTCAGTAGGAAATATCAGTTTAAATTTATAAATGAATTGCCATTTAATTTTAATAATCCAGTGAGATTTTTGTATGCATAAAGAGTCTGACAATAGTCTCTATGCTCCACATGGAGATCTGATCTCATCTTCATTGAGTCTGTCTGTGATTACATGAAGAAACATAAAAACTGAGACGGACTAAATCCAGAAGAACTGTGGCAACGTCTCCAAGACACTTGAAGAAACCTTCCTGCAAAACTACATGAACAGGTGTAGGAATAGATGCAGGTGACAAAAGCCATTTTCACCCCAAATATTGATTTGATTTAGTTAATAGAAGTTAAATCATAAAAGCTATTTATGTTATTATTTTTGACAGCATTCTCACTTTAAAGCATTCTGACAAGTGCCTAAACTTTTCACAGTACTGTAGTTTTGCAGGAAGGTTTCCTCAAGTGTCTGGGAGACGTTGCCTTAGTTTTTCTGGATTTAGTCTGTCTTTCTTCATGTAATCACAGACAGACTCAATGATGGTGAGATCAGATCATACCGGTTGCTGTCAGACTTCTTGTGCATAAAAAATAAAATTAAAAAAAATCTCATTGAATTATTACAATTAATTGCAAAATGAATGTTTGGAAATGTAAACTGATATTTCCTACTGAAAAAAACACACTACAGTAAAATATATAAATAACTGGCTTAAAAGCATTTTTCGTGTGAAAATACCAACGTGCCTAAGACTTGCACAGTACTGTATGTTGCTGACTTATGTACTTACATTATCCCAGATGTTTCCAAGAATGTTTAAATCCAGAGAAATAAGCAATTTTAACCATGGAAACGGACCGTCGCCTATCAGTGATGTCATACCTGCCTTACCCTCAATTTCCGGTTTTATTTGGTAGAATGAAAACACCAAAGACTCTTTAATATATTATGTTTTATTAGACAAGAGAACAACAGTTTGGATTTATAGACAGAAAACAAATTATTGTACAGTAGCATTTTCTCCGTCATACAGTATGTTTTAAAATTAATTGCATGCCATTTAGCAACACAAGCCATCCAGCATTTATTAATATGATATTCTAAAATCGATCTAGCTTGCTTACTGCAGTGTGCAACAAGTGTCTCATAGCAGTTGTGGAGCGAATGCTTAGAGTAAGCAAGTCTGCTCGATTTCTGCCGTCATGATTCTTTTCCACCGGCTGTGAGGTGAAGACAACAACTCCCAAGATTCCGCGCTCAATCTCGGCGTCATCAAGCTACGCCTTTGTTTTGAACAGGCGACCTCTGGAGGCGTAAAACTACATATTGTGCCTTTAAGTAGCTTAAATAAATTACTGGTGTGCATCTTGAGACAAAACAATGGCACTGACTGACATATTTTAAGATATGTCAGTGGAAGTTGCTTTCAAACCAGCTCAAACATGCATTACTGAGGCAAGGTTTAAGCCTCGTCTGTGAAACCGGGCATTAAATCGTCATTTTAAAGACGAGCCATCAAAGTTAAAGCTCTTTCACAGAATCTTCTTTAGACTGACCTATTATAGCTGAAGAGGCAAAGAGCTTAAGTGCCAAGAAACGTCCTCATGGACCCAGAATCTGCCTGCAGCACAAATTGGAATGTGGGATTCACCTTGTCACCCTCTGTTTCAATCAAACTCTGAGACTTAGATCTGTGAGGTTTTCTGATATCTGTCTTTTGTCTCTGTGTGTACGCAGGTGCTTAGTTAAACAAAACATCCACAACCACCTGCACTTTAATGTTAAATATGACCCACACCAAAAGGTCCACCCCGGTGGGGTGGGGAAGGCAAAGTCTCTTTAATCTTATTTGCAACCATATGGTTCACTTGTAAAACATAAAGGATTTCATTTACATATAAACAAGAATGCATGCAAAGGCATGTATTTACCTGCATAAGGTGAGTTTTCCCCTATTATTCCATTCATGGTGTCTGGTAATAACTAGACTTTATATTCACTTCTTGTTTAAATTTGTATAATATAATTGTATATTTTAAATATTATTTGCCTATAGTTCTATGCATCTAAGGTGACAAACTCAAGTATACAGTTTAACATTTAGCTGATATATCATAAACATTCAGCCACCTTTATTTTGGAATTATGCTTAATCTGTAATATAGTTTCTGATGCTAATTTTAATAATAATAAAAATGTATACAAAAGATACATTTCCTTTAATAATATACAAAATTATTAAAGTAGAAAAGAGAATCACATTATCTTTTCTAAAAATTTTCACATTTTAGTAACTGCATTCATCAGTCTCAATCATTCAAACCAATTAAGTCACTATACTATATAATAATGATAATAAATACTACTAATAATAAATATAATTAATTTACAAACTATTTCAATTACAAACCAATAATTGTACTAAGCACTTTCTGAGTGACAGCTTAATTTAGAATACATTTGCAACCATGTTACTAATTTTGGCAAGCGTCTACTCATTTCATAACCTATAAAATCCTGTAGAAAATACATGAAAATACAAGTGTATGTCAAATTTACATAATTATTTAATCTAATATAAATATATATATAATTATACACTATTCATGGAAAGTGTCTTCAACCTTGAAATAGTTCAAGTGTAACAAACGGGGTTTGGTTGCTTAGTAACTTCAGGAATACCGGTCAGGTGTTTCGCGCGTAAATCCTCCCGTAAACTTTAGCCCCGCCCCCATACACTTCCTCTATGACAGTACATTTCTGTTTATTACAGACATTTCTCATTATTCATATCGCACGCATGGACATAGTGGAAGCTTTGACGTTTTTTAAAATGACAGCTTTGGTTTGAGGTATGTATCAGTCTGTGGATGTGTGTTTGTGTGGGGTTTAAATGTGGCGGATATGCAGTGTAGAGAACTGGTGCAGACTGGTTGACTCTGCTGCTGTGCGCGCGGCACTGAATGTACCATAATAATGAGATGAGCGGGGACCCTTACATGTGCATTAAGCCCTCTCGGGTAAATGATTAGTAAGTTGTCCTTTTGTACCGATACTTTTTCCGCTTTAACACAACAGTATCATCAGACCTCCAATGGTTTCCTACCAGAGCGGCTTTAATCTGCACAGAACCACGAAGACATGACAAGACACCGGATTGCGTTCACAGGGAATATTTCAGTCCGTTCCTGTAAATCGCGTTCTGCTCGCAGTTTACGTGTCATTGGAAAGTAAACCTTTGTCGTTTACATATCGTGACCCGGTATAGAAACACAATCGCGTGAATGTGCTCAAAATGACGTCTCCCACGCGAACGGACAGTATATTTGTCTACAACAGTGTCCCCATTACTGCAAGGACAAGTGGATGAAATGTGTTTCAGATTTTCATTAAAGTGGTGCATGGATGACGTTTGATGACGTTTATATGAGACAGTAAGTATATACGTTATGTTAAGCATACGTTTCTGAAATATTACCGTTAGTCGAGTATCTTGTCTTACGGTTGTGTTAACGAAGGAGTAGTTCTTAAAGCAAGATGTTTTGCCCACTTTTTGAATGAGACTGGACAAATGGTATTGACTATACAAACAGTTGCACAGGCTATTGTATAACAAAAAAATATGAATTTCTGGTCTCTTATAAGAAGTTACCATGTACAAGTTCTACTTAAAACAAATTCTGTAATATGTATTATTATGTTGTACACTTATCCGCGTGTTAGCGAAGTCTGACGTCACGAAATCCCAGATGGCCATACAGTGATTCATCTTTTATAAATCCTTACAGTATTCGTGTCTGGGACGCCGTGAGCACGGAGATTGTAGTGTGCACAGCAATTTTTGAAATGCTTAGCTATAATTGTGTAATATGAATAAATTGTCATAAACTGCTGTTGAGAGAGTATTCTCAGGTGAAACGATTAAGTTAGAGTCTTGGACCCGGAAACAGCATTTCTTATGTCAGGATTGTTGCCAATTGCCAGAAGTTTATCCAAAGTGTTCATATTTATTTTATTATTATTATTATTATTTTTTCATCCAGTTTGGTTTAGATTGACCAGTTTCTTTTGCTATCATTTTGAGACATTTTTTATTGATATCTATATGAGCAGAAATAATCAACATTTTGGCTGACCTTAATGCTATTCTAGATTCATTGATGTTGATTTCTTACACTTGACTTGGCAGACATGAACAAATGGTTAATTTATGTTTTGATCCATTTTTCTACATATATACATATAAACTATGTTTGCTTCTATTTAATTGCCACATAAACCTTTTAGGTGTGGGTAATATTTAGCATTAGATATACTATTGCACAACACTTTAACTCACTGACCTACAGCAACCTCCTGTATATATATATATATATATATATATATATATAGAGTCACAAATGGTTACCCCAACACTGAAATCTGCAGGATAACATGAAGAGACATGATTGGTTAGTACCATTGTCATTTCAAATTTCTGTTGGAGCCACAGCAAATGAGAATAACAGCTGCAGCTATGACCTAGTTTCGGGGTAAAAGCTCAGACTGAGGTTAAATAAGGCTAGCTGTGATGTTTTTGGTGGATTAGGTTTGTGTTACCCAGGTGAGGTTTCTTATCACCATAGATCGGTAAAAATTAGTGAAAGCCCACAGTTAATTATGCATTTCTGATTTATTAGTCCGAATCTATTTGCTCATCCAAACTGATCCATACTGATTAGATTAAAGAGTTATATTTTCAAAGTTCTGAAATAAGCAATTATTATTAAAACGACCTATTTTCAAGTAAGCAAATTCATTGTTATTTTTTGGCATATATTTTAGGAAAATAATAATAATTCATTTTCAAACAGAACATTTGTTTAGCTCAAATTGTCTTTAAAAATTGAAGTGAGTAGTTTCTGTGCCATTATCAGCACCACATAAAATGGTAAATCGTTTCAAATAGGTTTTTCTAAACACTCCAACATTTTTGGACAAACTCAGAATATTGGTTAATATATAATCACAGCTATGTTTTGCAAGTGCCATAGAGCCTTTAACCTTAAGTTTTTGTGAAGTCAACTTATAAGTAATTTCTTTTAACTGTAGTAGGGGTTAAGGTTAGCGTATGTAGGTAAGCGTACTGGTTTGTGGAGCATGTTGAATGATAGTTCAGGAAGTAGTTAAGGAAATTGACAAATGCTTGTTGGATATGTACCAGTGATAAGGCTATATTAAAGGTGCACTAAGTAAAAATTTTTTCAGTAATATCCAACTATTTGTAAATCATGAGAAAATTGCTACAAACCCGATTCCAAAAAAGTTGGGACACTGTACAAATTGTGAATAAAAAAAAAGGAATGCAATAATTTACAAATCTCATAAACTTATATTTTATTCACAATAGAATATAGATAACATATCAAATGTTGAAAGTGAGACATTTTTAAATGTCATGCCAAATATTGGCTCATTTTGGATTTCATGAGAGCTACACATTCCAAAAAAGTTGGGACAGGTAGCAATAAGAGGCCGGAAAAGTTAAATGTACATATAAGGAACAGCTGGAGGACCAATTCACAACTTATTGGGTCAATTGGCAACATGATTGGGTATAAAAAGAGCCTCTCAGAGTGGCAGTGTCTCTCAGAAGTCAAGATGGGCAGAGGATCACCAATTCCCCCAATGCTGTGGTCAAAAATGGTGGAGCAATATCAGAAAGGACTTTCTCAGAGAAAAAATGCAAAGAGTTTGAAGTTATCATCATCTACAGTGCATAATATCATCCAAAGATTCAGAGAATCTGGAACAATCTCTGTGCGTAAGGGATTAAAACCATACTGGATGCCCGTGATCTTCGGGCCCTTAGACGGCACTGCATCACATACAGGAATGCTACTGTAATGGAAATCACAACATGGGCTCAGGAATACTTCCAGAAAACATTGTCGGTGAACACAATCCACCGTGCCATTCGCCGTTGCCGGCTAAAACTCTATAGGTCAAAAAAGAAGCCATATCTAAACATGATCCAGAAGCGCAGGCGTTTTCTCTGGGCCAAGGCTCGTTTAAAATGGACTGTGGCAAAGTGGAAAACTGTTATGTGATCAGACGAATCAAAATTTGAAGTTCTTTTTGGAAAACTGGGACGCCATGTCATCCGGACTAAAGAGGACAAGGACAACCCAAGTTGTTCTCAGCGCTCAGTTCAGAAGCCTGCATCTCTGATGGTATGGGGTTGCATGAGTGTGTGTGGCATGGGCAGCTTACACATCTGGAAAGGCACCATCAGTGCTGAAAGGTATATCCAAGTTCTAGAACAACATATGCTCCCATCCAGACGTTGTCTCTTTCAGGGAAGACCTTGCATTTTCCAACATGATAATGCCAGACCACATACTGCATCAATTACAACATCATGGCTGCGTAGAAGAAGGATCCGGGTACTGAAATGGCCAGCCTGTAGTCCAGATCTTTCACCCATAGAAAACATTTGGCACATCATAAAGAGGAAGATGCGACAAAGAAGACCTAAGACAGTTGAGCAACTAGAAGCCTGTATTAGACAAGAATGGGACAACATTCCTATTCCTAAACTTGAGCAACTTGTCTCCTCAGTCCCCAGACGTTTGCAGACTGTTATAAAAAGAAGAGCGGATGCCACACAGTGGGAAACATGGCCTTGTACCAACTTTTTTGAGATGTGTTGATGCTATGAAATTTTAAATAAACTTATTTTTCCCTTAAAATGATACATTTTCTCAGTTTAAACATTTGATATCTCATCTATGTTGCATTCTGAATAAAATATTGAAATTTGAAACTTCCACATCATTGCATTCTGTTTATATTCACAATTTGTACAGTGTCCCAACTTTTTTGGAATCGGGTTTGTATTTTAACCAATGAACTGGGATGTGTGAGGGAGTCACCTGTCAACTGTGTCATATCTGCGTTACCCTCGGTTTCCAGTTTTATTTTGCAGAAACGCTTTACTCTTACTTCAGTGTGCAACAAGTGTCATAGCAGCTGCCGAGCGAACGCACAGAGTAACGTCATAACATAATTATCTAATATAAACAGAGCTGCGTTACCTCATACTCATGACCAAAAAAGCGGAAATTGCGCCGGCGACTGTGGCAAAATAAAAGTCCCGCCTCTCGTGAGGCATGTGTTGCGTTCATCTTATTAACAATCGCTCCAGCGGCCTTGCTCAGCTCCCACAACACTCGGTCCTGCTCTGCTTGATGCTACAGTAACGTTAATAATCGCATCCATGAACTTGATCTCTGCCCGAGTCCTATCCCGATTCTTTTCCACCAGCTGTGAGGGGAAGACCACATGTCCCAAGATTCTGTGCTCAAACTTGGCATCATCAAACTAAGCCTTTTGTTTTGAATGAGTGACCTCTAGTGGACAGAAAAGTTACATAGTGGACCTTTAAAATGAGTTTTCATGTTTTTCCTGTCTGAATGCAATAGTGATGGCTACAATAGTCTTAGAGTCTGCATTCACATTATTGCATCGCTGCTGTGGAACAGAATAGGCCTATTGTAGACCCTTAAATTAGCAAACAAGCCTGCTTAACTTCTCAGCGGGTTAGTGTGTGTAATCTTTCAGCTGTAGATCCTGGGAACTGATGTATAGCAAATTATTTTGGGTAAGCAGTAAGCAGTTATTTTGGCAAAAGCAATTCTCAGATGTTCTCTGAAGTCTTGTTGAGCCCTACTTTGCCAGCCTTTTGAGTATTAAATTTATTTGGTAAATTAATATTTTACACAGTCTTGCTGGTGGCTGCATGTGCTCTCAATTTCTACTTTATTTGATAGGCTTATAAGAATTGACTCTACAGATGTTCACACTTATAAAATTACAGATCTGCCAAAATAGATCAACATGTTGGAATATCCAATCAGAATTTGGGTTTTTGATTTGAATGCACTGTCTATCTCTATGCTGTCATGTAATATTCATCAGTATATAATCATTTTGTGCATTTTGAGAAATCATAAGTGCTTTTTTAACCCATGGCATGTTTGGCAACACACGAAAGAAAGTGATAATTGTTGTTTACGGCAGTCTGACTTGACTAAATGAGCTATTGTGTAATTTCACTAAATTAGAGACTAATTAATGCAGAGGAAAGTACATGGTGAGGACTTCTGCAATTACAGCTACTACAGTAACTGAAGCTTGGCTTGGATTGCACCCCTGTTAATCTGTGACACATACACTGTATTTGTATGTTTATTGTTTATTGAAATTATATATTTTAAACTTTAAACAGTTTTCTTATCTTTCTTAGATTCTAACATCTTCCTTACAGTTGACATGTTGACATCAAAGCCAGTGTAAGGCTTGAACGAAAGATCTGTTGGACAGGCAAAGCACAAGAACAAAGTGCTTGTGACTTGAATAGTTGGTGTGATGAATGGAAGGAATGTGATTGTCTTGTGAAGCAAGTCTAGACTTTGTTTTATTAGTAGACCATAGAGGCTGCAAATGATGTGCTCAAGGCCTCATGGTAGAAAACTTAAATGTATTAAGTACTACATACTACATGCAATCTGATTACAATGTTTCAAGGAGAATAACTAAATAATCCAGAAATGAATTCATCTTACTCAAAACATTGACATTTATGATTTATATAAATAACAGCTCTATTAGCCGAGTGAAATACAAGTTAATTAATCATTGTGACATTCAGTCAATTGTTCCTTGACAGTGAAAAGGTCATTCAGTTTTTCCTATTGGATGTTTATGGTTAAGTCTTAACAATGTGAAAGTTGAGCTCCACACATCAATATTACCCCTGAAAAATGCATGTATATTAGAGCAGAGTCTTGCAACTTGATATTAAAGACAACATTGTCTTTGGCCAGGCTCACCACTGCAGTACTATTGTCTTCATGCAGTACAGTATGGACCCACTAGGCTGATAATCTAATAAGGATGTCTAATGCAGTGCTTTAGTGCCTCAGCACTGATCAAGCTCTGTGCTGTGGAAAGTGATACAGGGCAGAGACACTAGGGTGTCTCCCCAAGCGATGGAACCATTTGTTATCTTTAGTGGTGTATTAGGCCTCTCCTTGCATTTGTACACTGATTTAACGTAATTTGAGAGTGAGACTTATGTTGTGTCAAGCCTGTATTTCACATAGCAATGAGCGTAACATTGAGACACTTGATTTGTTTATTAGCTAAAACAATGAGCAAATATGAAACAAACTTTTTACAATTGATGTGTAGTCACTGTAGGCTTAAAATATCAAAGCATTTGACCTCTTTGTTATTAATTTATTAATTCATATTTTTATAACTTATCTATAACTATAATTTAAAAAATGTTGAATAGGCTATGTGTAAACAATGTATTCAAAGCAACATTTTAAGCCATATAAAATCAGCATTTATACAGACACACACACACACACACACACACACACACACACACACACATACATATATATATGAATAATAATGAACCCACCATTCAAGCAATTTGCCCCGAATTGGTAAGTACAATGTGCACACCCGAAAGTATAATGTGTAAGGCCGAACTGGCGTGGAGCGAACAGAGCGAGTGTCTTCAGTTCATTCCTATGGAAGCTCAGCTTCAATAGGAATTAAATGAAAACACTTGTGCTGCTCTGCACCATTATGAATGTCCGTGCAGATGTGCACATTTTACTTTCGGTTTAGAATTAGCGATTTAAAAGCCCCTGCCGGTGATACCGGTATTGTCACACATCAATTAACCAGTGGGAAAATTTCCTCGCCGTCACATCCCTAGTGGAGAGAGGTGACTTTTTTTAACTGGATATGCTGGGTGCGTGTTATGTCAAAAACACACCTGCTGCAGATACGTTGGATGGGTTATGCGTTTGCTGCTTAGTTGCTTACTCTCATGACACATAACAACACAGCTGAAGTTTTCCAACCTTTTATTGAAAGTAGCCCACATTTACCTGTTGATGCCTTCACAAGCACCCGTAAAGTCTGTTGAGTTGTGTTTGAGTTGAGTCAGGCATGATGCACGAAAGGGACAAAATATGCTGTATTTTTATAATTCTACTAGGTGACACTAATGTCACAGAAACTACATACTTCACATTTAAAAGGTATGGCACATCGGCTGAGGATATGCACCTAAATCAAAGACGACAAATAAGAAACCCCATGGCAGGCATCAATTTAAATGTATGCCAGAAGTGTTTTATTTTTATAAAGAATTAAAAAGAGTTGCTGTCGTTTGGCAAATAAATAAATGGAGCATTGCATGCAAATTACTAACATTTTATCATTTAAGCTTGTAAGACCACACACCCCTGATATATACAAACCCGATTCCAAAAAAAGTTGTGACACTGTACAAATTGTGAATAAAAAAGGAATGCAATAATTTACAAATCTCATAAACTTATATTTTATTCACAATAGAATATAGATAACATATCAAATGTTAAAAGTGAGACATTTTGAAATGTCATGCCAAATATTGGCTCATTTTGGATTTCATGAGAGCTACACATTCCAAAAAAGTTGGGACCGGTAACTGGCCGGAAACGTTAAATGTACATATAAGGAACAGCTGGAGGACCAATTTGCAACTTATTAGGTCAATTGGCAACATGGTATAAAAAGAGCTTCTCAGGGTGGCAGTGTCTCTCAGAAGTCAAGATGGGCAGAGGATCACCAATTCACCCAATGCTGCGGCCAAAAATAGTGGAGCAATAGCAGAAAGGAGTTTCTCAGAGAAAAGTTGCAAAGAGTTTGAAGTTATCATCATCTACAGTGCATTATATCATCCAAAGATTCAGAGAATCTGGAACAATCTCTGTGCATAAGGGTCAAGGCCGGAAAAACCATACTGGATGCCTGTGATCTTCGGGCCCTTAGACGGCACTGCATCACATACAGGAATGCTACTGTAATGGAAATCACAACATGGGCTCAGGAATACTTCCAGAAAACATTGTCGGTGAACACAATCCACCGTGCCATTCGCCGTTGCCGGCTAAAACTCTATAGGTCAAAAAAGAAGCCATATCTAAACATGATCCAGAAGCGCAGGCGTTTTCTCTGGGCCAAGGCTCATTTAAATTGGACTGTGGCAAAGTGAAAAACCGTTCTGTGGTCAGACGAATCCAAATTTGAAGTTCTTTTTGGAAAACTGGGATGCCATGTCGTGCGGACTAAAGAGGACAAGGACAACCCAAGTTGTTCTCAGCACTCAGTTCAGAAGCCTGCATCTCTGATGGTATGGGGTTGCATGAGTGCGTGTGGCATGGGCAGCTTACACATCTGGAAAGGCACCATCAATGCTGAAAGGTATATCCAAGTTCTAGAACAACATATGCTCCCATCCAGACGTCGTCTCTTTCAGGGAAGACCTTGCATTTTCCAACATGACAATGCCAGACCACATACTGCATCAATTACAACATCATGGCTGCATAGAAGAAGGATCTGGGTACTGAAATGGCCAGCCTGCAGTCCAGATCTTTCACCCATAGAAAACATTTGGTGCATCATAAAGAGGAAGATGCGACAAAGAAGACCTAAGACAGTTGAGCAACTAGAAGCCTGTATTAGACAAGAATGGGACAACATTCCTATTCCTAAACTTGAGCAACTTGTCTCCTCAGTCCCCAGACGTCCTCCAGCTGTTCCTTATATGTACATTTAACTTTTCTGGCCTCTTATTGCTACCTGTCCCAACTTTTTTGGAATGTGTAGCACTCATGAAATCCAAAATGAGCCAATATTAATATTGGCTATTTTTTATATATTTAATAAATTTTACATTTACATTTAAGCATTTGGCAGATGCTTTTATCCAAAGCGACTTACATTGCATTCAAGGTACACATTTTTACATTTTGTCAGTTCTTGCTTTCCCTGGGAATTGAACCCATGACCTTGGCGTTGCAAGCGCCACGCTCTTATTGTTTGAGCTACAGGAAAGCCTGTAAAATTAAGAAAAAATTATTGCATATATATACATACAATATAGACCAAAGTTTTAATTATAATATTACACCAAATATTGCCAAAAGTATTGGGACACCTGCCTTTACAACTGCCTTTACAACTTTAATGACATCCCATTCTATATGGAGTTGGCCCACCCTTTGCAGCTGTAACAGCTTCAACTCTTCTGGGAATGCTTTCCACAAGGTTTAGGCGGACTGTTCTACTAGAAGCGCATTTGTGAGGTTAGGCACTGATGTTGGACAAGAAGGCCTGGCTCGCAGTTCTTCCGCTCTAATTCATCCCGAAGATGTTCTATTAGGGTTGAGGTTAGGACAGGCAAGTTCCTCCACACCAAACTCGCTCATCCATGTCTTTATGGACCTTGCTTTGTGCACTGGTGCGCAGTCATGTTGGAACATGAAGGGGCCATCCCACAAATTTGGGAGCATGAAATTGTCTAAAATGTCTTGGTATGCTAAAGCATTTCTTCTTCTTCTTTTTCTCTTTTCACTGGAACTAAGGGGCCAAGCCCAACCCCTAAAATACAACCCCACACCATAATGCCCCCTCTTGGCACTTGGCACAATGCAGTCAGACAAGTACAATTCTCCTGGCACCCGCCAAACCCAGACTTGCCCATCGGATTGCCAGACAGAGAAGCGTGATTCATCACTCTAGAGAACACGTATCCACTGCTTTAGAGTCCAGTGGTGGCGTGCTTTGCACCACAGCATCTGACGCTTTTCATTACACTTGGTGATGTAAGGCTTGGATGCAGCTGCTTGGTCATGGAAACCCATTCCATGAAGCTCTCTACGCACTGTTCTTCAGCTAATCTGAAGGCCACACAAAGTTTGGAGGTCTGTAGCTATTGACTCTGCAGAAAGTTGGCGACTTCTGTGCACTGTGCACCTCAGCATGCGCTGACCCCGCTCTGTGATTTTACGTGGCCTACAACTTCGTGGCTGAGTTGCTGTTGTTCCCAATTGCTTCCACTTTGTAATAATACCATTAACAGATGACCGTGGAATATTTAGTAGTGAGGAAATTTCATGAATGGACTTATTGCTTAGGTTTTTATCACGGTACCACGCTTGTACATATAACTGTATGTATATGTATGTAATTGGTACATTTTTAAAAGATTTAAAAGATTTGTCATTTTCATGGACACACTTATTTGTCATTGATAATACTATTGGCTAAATACTTTGTTTTTTATGTTTTCATGTAGGAATGTTTACCCTCACAGAAGTTGCCTCTCTAAATGACATCCAGCCAACTTATCGGATACTGAAACCATGGTGGGACGTCTTTATGGATTACCTGGGTGTGGTCATGCTTATGCTGGCCATATTCGCTGGAACCATGCAGTTAACCAAAGATCAGGTGGTTTGCCTTCCTGTTCTGGAGTCATTGGAGGACCGAACCCCTGTGCCCACGGAAAGGCCACCAGAAAAAGCTCTTGGCTCAGGGACAGGAGGAGGCCATGTGACATTGGCAGCTGCACCTTTGGCAAGCAAAGAACAAACAGACAGTGTTGTCCAACACTTCCCACAGTCGTCTGCTGTCAGGCAACCTCAGCCTACGGGTTTACGAACAAATCTGGATTTTCAGCAGTATGTCTTTGTTAATCAGATGTGCTACCATGTTGCCCTCCCATGGTATTCAAAGTACTTTCCATATCTAGCTCTCATTCACACAATTGTTCTTATGGTAAGCAGTAACTTTTGGTTCAAGTATCCAAAGACCAGTTCCAAAATTGAGCATTTTGTGTCTATTTTGGGCAAGTGTTTTGAGTCCCCTTGGACAACCAAGGCATTGTCTGAGACAGCCTGTGAAGACTCTGAAGAGAATAAGCAGAGATTGACTGGAGCCTCTACATTACCAAAGCATTTTTCAACCAGCAGTGAAGAGGGAAGTCCAAATCAGTCCACACCCATGCTTGCAAAATCTAGCATTAAGTTTTCTGCAGAGAAGCCGGTGATTGAAGTTCCAAGCATGACTATACTTGATAAGAAAGATGGAGAGCAAGCTAAAGCTCTTTTTGAGAAAGTGAGGAAGTTCCGTACACATGTCGAAGACAGCGACTTGATCTACAAACTTTATGTAGCTCAGACTATAATAAAAACTGTCAAGTTCATTCTGATTCTGTGTTACACCATGACCTTTGTCACCTCCATAAAATTCGACCATGATTGTGAGCCAGAAATTAAGCATTTAACTGGATACTCCAAATTTAAGTGCACCCACAACATGGCTTTCATGTTGAAAAAGCTTCTTGTTAGCTACATTGTCCTCATTTTTGTTTATGGCTTGGTTTGCATTTACACTCTTTTTTGGTTATTTAGACGGCCTCTTAAGGAGTATTCATTTGAAAAAGTTCGAGAAGAAAGCAGTTTTAGTGATATCCCAGATGTGAAAAATGACTTTGCTTTTCTCCTTCACATGGTGGACCAGTATGACCAGTTGTACTCAAAACGTTTTGGTGTCTTTCTCTCAGAGGTAAGCGAGAACAAACTGCGGGAAATAAGCTTAAACCACGAGTGGACCTTTGAGAAACTACGGCAACACGTGACTCGTAATGCACAGGATAAACTTGAGCTGCATCTTTTCATGCTCTCAGGTGTTCCTGATGCTGTCTTTGACCTCACTGATTTAGAGGTCCTGAAACTAGAACTCATCCCAGAGGCACGTATCACAGCAAAAATTTCCCAGATGATCAACCTCCACGAGTTGCACTTTTACCACTGTCCCGCCAAAGTCGAACAGACTGCATTCAGTTTCCTCCGCGATCACCTCCGGTGCCTTCACGTCAAGTTTACGGACGTAGCAGAGATTCCCACTTGGGTTTACATGCTGAAGAACCTGAGAGAGCTCTACTTGGTGGGAAACTTGAACTCCGAGAATAACAAAATGATAGGATTAGAGTCCCTCAGGGACTTGAGGCATCTAAAGATCCTACATCTGAAGAGCAACCTTACCAAGGTCCCAACTAACATTACAGACTTATCACCCCACCTGATCAAACTTGTGGTTCACAATGATGGTACTAAACTCTTGGTGTTAAATAGCTTGAAAAAGATGATGAACCTTGCTGAGCTGGAGCTGCACAACTGTGAGCTGGAGAGGATACCGCATGCAATTTTTAGTTTGACCAACCTACAGGAGTTGGACTTGAAATCGAACAATATCCGTACCATTGAAGAGGTCATCAGCTTCCAGCACCTCAAAAGGCTTAATTGCCTCAAACTTTGGCACAATAAAATCATTTCCATTCCATTGTCCATAAGTCACGTAAAAAACCTAGAGTTCCTCTATCTGTCACATAACAAACTCGAGACCTTGCCTACCACTCTATTCAATCTTCTTAAACTAAGATACCTGGATGTTAGTAACAACTCCATTGTAGTGATTCCTCCAGAGGTGGGGTTTCTCCAAAATCTACAGCACTTTGCCATCACAGGAAACAAGGTGGAAGTGGTGCCCAAGCAGCTGTTCAAATGCACAAAGTTGCGTACCTTATCCCTTGGACACAACTGCATCTTGTTGCTGCCAGAGAAAATCGGGCAGTTGCTGCAGCTGACTCATCTTGAGCTGAAGGGGAATTGCCTGGATCGCCTACCTGCACAGCTTGGCCAGTGCCGACTCTTGCGCCGAAATGGTCTCATTGTGGAGGACCACCTTTTTGATTCACTGCCCTTAGAGGTCAAAGAGAGCATAAGTCAGGAAATCACTGCTAATGGAGTGTGATTGTGAATCAGGAAAAAATTTTATCTAAAACCCAGTCATGGTTTTCCAAGTGGAACGGAATTAGAGAGCTCAAGAGGCAATGTTTCAATACTTCTGTTTATATTTTTTTAAGGCTGCTTTTGCTGTATTTTCTTCCTTTCTTTTCTTTTTTTTTTTCTTATTAAATAAATTTTATCCAGGACTGCTGGCATGAATGGATGTTCCAGGTGTAAAGAATGAGTCCAGTATCAAAGCTTATGTTAAAATTTATTATCATTTTCTGCCTAAACGGTCTAAAGCGCACGGCGCAAGTGCACTTAGGGCATGTCTGAATCTACTTTTGCTAGTTTAACGACGGGAAAAATAGTTGTCGCACCCAGCGCAACAACTAAAACAACTTTTGGTCTAAAAGGGTTGTCCCTATTCTCTTAATGAGTAATGGGTGTGTTTTGGGCATAACGTGCAATAAACCAATCAGAGTCTCATCTCCCATTCCCTTTAAAAGCCAGTTGCGCTTGGACCATGGCAGATTTGCTCTTTACATGGCAGAATTTGCGAGCGGAAAGACTGAGCGCTTCTCCAGGGAGGAATCCTTTTATTTTTAATATTTAAAAATGTTTGTGCTGCTGTGTGTCCCTGTGTGTGTAATAAGCAGAGTGTACGCACGTTGTTGACCCACCTATAGGCGCATATTACTAACGCGCTCTTTAAATAACAAAAAAAAAAAAAAGATATTGCACCATTGACTTTAGACCAGGTTTCAGTTGGTCAAGGACGCAGTCCATTTCAGTTGCCTCAAAATAGCAACGCGCCAACAATGCGCCTGAACACGCCTCGTTTTCTGACCTCCATAATGCCCCAAATGGGACATTTATTTAAACAATGTGGCACAGGAGGTGAAAATGATAACTGCGTCGGGCTGAAACTAGCAAAAAATATTTGCGTCGTGCCTGGCGCCGTATTGCACCGGGTGAATGATAGGGCCCTAACTATGGTTAGTGCATAGAATTCTTAAGAATCATTCAAATCTTTGATATTTTTTGCCCATGTTACAGCGTAGATATAATTCTTATCCCTTTTTTTCTGTTTCTTTCCAGTAGTACTTTTGTTCATTGTTTTCACCAGCTGTTATCCGCACAGTCTGCAT
The DNA here is from genome assembly GCA_018749465.1 of Paracanthobrama guichenoti. NCBI lineage: Eukaryota > Metazoa > Chordata > Actinopteri > Cypriniformes > Gobionidae > Paracanthobrama > Paracanthobrama guichenoti. The sequence goes on along the minus strand of CM031948.1, from coordinate 20,549,782 downwards.
CACATGCATTGTGCATTGTGGTGCCATTAACGATTGTATTCATTGTTTGGAAGAGCCCAGAACAACTGGCATTTATTACAAAGTTAATCACAACTACTGTATTTGACTATGAGTGGTAAAAGAGTCTACCTGGAATTCTTTAAAAAGAAATTCTCATTTGAGTTTAGTAAAGAGCTGAAACTGAATGTTTGTGTCGATACAAACTTACTATATCCATCTGGCTCAATCAAACTGCATATTTTATACTTCAGTTACAGTCTGTTCCATCTTTCTGTAATGAGATTGTGTCCTATTCAATTTCTATTAAACAAACTGTTTTGAACTGTAATAACAATGTTCTGCATTGAAAATGTACTGATGCTTTTGCAGCAACATGTTTGGATCTGATGATGCACAAACTAAAGGTAATAGTGTGCATTGCACTGCAAGTCTTGGGAACAAAATCGTCTTTTCCTTCTAACATCATCTTTTTACGTGGCTTACAGACGTAATGCATAAGTTACGGTGACCTCAGTTGACTTGTGCATGTTTTGTATATAACACCATATTATGATGGGACAGACCTGTAATGTGTTTACACTGCATGGTCCTTGCTGCTCAAAAACTCCAATAGACATGTATAGTAAACTTGCCCTGATATATACTCTAATGTCATATCTTAGTCTGTAAATGTGTATGACTACCATCTGCTTAACTGTTAGCCCTTACTGGCTAGTAAAAGTAATGAAAATGCTTGCATTGTGTGAATCAGTGTTTTAAGTTACCGTGCTATTGACATACTCTGCTCTGTGCATGCCCACGCCAGCTTTTAAGGCAAATGCACAAAAAGGTTTCTTGCCAGATGTTAGGTTCCGATATTCACCCCGATGACTGGATTGTGTGTTAGATAATCCTAACCTGAATCTTTGTTGTTTTGTTATATTTTTCTTGATAAAGTAACAAAGTTGTCATATAGAAATGATTGAAACATGGTCAAGATATAAAGGGATAGTTCAATCAAAAATAAATATGGTCATCATTTACTCTTAATGTCATTCCAGACATATGACTTTATTTATTCTGTGGAACTCAAAATTGTTTGTTTGGACAGGTTTGAACCAACACGAGGGCGAGGAAATGATGACATCATTTTAGTTTTTTTGGTAAACTATCTCTTTAAGTTAACAAGCTATAATAACTAAAATGGTTTCACCATTGCACCCAAATATCTCTTAAACATTTTCTATTTTTAGGCCATTGAGTTGCATGAAGAGGAGGTGCAACTGCATGCTTAATCTGTTGAAACATAAAGGGTATAAACAATATTTTGCTGATTTATTGAAGTACAAAATGTTGACATAACAGATTAAGTGGTTTTTAATTCAAGCCATTCAGTTGTTAATGGAAGATTTCAAATGTTTGATATAATAGTAATTGAATAATTTGGAATAAAGTCCATTGCATTTTCATTTGAACCAATAACATTGAAAAACCAAACCAAAAGGAGTTCAAGAGGACACAAACTGCACTTTTTTTTTTTTTTTTTTTTGTCCTGTTCACATTTCAAAGAAGACTTGTCTAATTTTGTGGAATGATTCTTCCCACACTGTGTTATATTTGTCCCTCTGAAATGCTGCAGGGTCTGATCTGTAATTGGTATCTTTGTGACCCCTCAAGAATCTTCAGACTTGTTGATGTCTTGCCAGATGTGGCTTGAAAATCATTTTTGATACATGTGTGACTAACAATAATCATAACCACATGTGAATCTAAAGATGAGTTTCAATGTTCTGAGTTGAAATTAGATTAATATGTAGGTTTTGTAAAATGTAACTGTATGTTGCACTGTTTAAATGGTTCTGTTCGATGTTTTGAATGAAAGTTTCATTTTCATTTCGATGTTTTCATTTATGTAGAGATTTATAATTGTGTTCCATTTCTATAGCCTACTAAAAGTTTGACTTTGAATACCTGATTTTTAAAAATATACATTGTGTCCATTCAGGTACACAAAACGCCATTGTTCATTCCAACTGAGTACTTATTTTCAGATTGAAGGTAATTTTTATTTTTATTTTCAAACTACTTTAAGGCGTATTGCTCTTCAGCCTTGAATGTAGCCTGATGATACTGCGTCGCTTCATGGTTTAGCCTTTCTGTTTTTGATGGAAAGGAGAATGAAGTTAGTCTGTTTTGCTCCTAATCACAGATGTTTTGTTTGAAAGGAATTTGCAACTTGCAATTTTTATTATAATAAATGCGTTGAAAATAAATACCTTGGTGTCTGTGCTGTTTGAATCGTTTAAAGTTAAATTACAGCTTAGGGAATGTAAAACCCATATACTGGAGGTAAAGCCAAGACCCAAAGTCAAGGTAAATTTAAAATGTTCTATTAAATACAGGACCTCACTATCAAAACATACACAACACAACACAACTTTTTTTTTGTCCGTAGTTTTGGACACGCGTTTCGTTATCTTGTGGGGGCTCTATAGGCGTAAATATTTTTATACTGTCCCCTTACACTGACCCTACCCATAAACCCATCACAGAAAACGCTTTTGCATTTTTACATTTTCAAATAAGCATAATTTAATATATTTACCTCGTTGGTGACCTCTGTTTACAATCCTTGTGGGGATATTTGGTCCTCACAATGTAGGTTAAACACACACACACACACACACACACACACACACACACACACACACACACACACACACACACAGAGAGAGAGAGAGAGAGAGAGAGAGAGAGAGAGAGAGAGAGAGAGAGAGAGAGAGAGAGAGAGAGAGAGAGAGAGAGAGAGAGAGAGAGAGAGAGATGCCTATACATTTCTCTGCCGGTTGTATATTCTGTATATAACTGTGTATGTGACAAATAAAACTCTTGAATCTTGAAAGGCTACATGGCTTTATGGAATCCTTGCACAGTCGTTTAGCTCCCTCTAGAGGTTGAGAACAAAAACGTCTTTGTTACAAATATTATTTTGTTGCTCTTTTAAAGAAAAGACAATATTATAACAAGATGCATACTATTTTATAATGATATCTAAAGAAGTAAGGGCTAATATGACAAGTGGGCGGAAGTCGGTGGGGCTGAATTTGTCTCAAATTGATTATTATATTTACAGTAATAAATTATCATGTAACTGTTTTGTTACTCTGTGATATGTGTAAATTATTAACCAGCTGAAGCTGCTGATGCGCTAAAAAGTTACGGTCTTGTCACGTGGTACCAGTAACCTTTCACAGCGCTGCTCAGGTGTGATTACTTGAAAAGTCGTATAATTAATCATTATAGAGATTTCTTTGGCGTTTTTACGTTTATACATTTTATTTTACATTTATCACATTGTAAGTATTTATCAATCCGTGCATTCGATTAAATAATATGTAGTAGCCTACAAAATGTCTTTGTGAGACCAAAAGCATCAACGATTTGATGAATGGGACCAGTCTCAGTTCGGTTTGTGAACGACAAATTAGCGCCCTCTAGAGGAAGACAACTTCCAATAGGAAATGGTTAGTACTAGCGTTGTTACAAAAACCAGAGAGGCTGCTGTAAAAACAGCCTGACACTGTTGTTTAGCTTGTTTCCAGGGGGAAATGATTTCAGTGACACCTGCTTTAATTTGGCGCGGTGGGACTGATTGACCTTCGTTAATGTGGTAAGTGACGCGGCCTTTACAATGCTTTTGTTAAAAAGATAAATAAACTATTGAAACGAACGGGTTCGTAATTAGGACCGAGCTCAATATTTACTGGTATTCAGAACTTTAACTATGATATTTATTTTGGTAATTACCAAATGTGATGCCTTTGGTTACCATACATATGCATGAATACTTCGAAGTTGAAGAAATGTTTGCAAAAGAAGCCATTATTCAAAAAGTTTCAAATGACAGCATGCCTGCATTTCCCGCAACACAAAACACACAAAGGCAAAATTCACACACAAGGCCCATTCAAAATCTGAATCATAGAGTGTATGCTTGTATGTAGCCTACCATCTACAGCTCTGATGACAAACCTGAACAGCTTGGGAAAAAAAAATAAATAAATAAAAAATCACACCTCACAGATTAATGTTTTTAAGTATAAATGCTCCTATATAATGTGTGTGTGTGTGTGTGTGTGTGTGTGTGTGTGTATATGTATATATATATATATATATATATATATATATATATATATTTAAAATAATATATATTATATTATATATTATATTTCTTTTATACGTTTTAAAAAATAATAATCTTTCAACAACAGATTTTCATTGCTTTGTGACCACAACTTTTTTTTTTTTTTTTCCCAGACCGTGATGATCCATTTCAGGGACAGTTAACGTTGTAAATCTTGCAAAGTTTTATTTTCTTTATTGTATGTGTTTTGTGTTATTGTGGCATAATTGTTATCGTGGCACCTTTTATAGAAGTTTACCCTGCTCAATCATTATTTATGGCCCATTTAAAAATTAAAAGAATGAATGAAAAGCTTACATTTTGGAGTAGCAGTCAGCTAACCCAAGGGTTTTCAGACTTTATGATGCCAAACAATATGATGAACCTTTTATGAGGGTTCCCTTCCTAAAATCTATCTATATATTTTTATGTATGAAAAAAACATTTAAACTGTTAGATAAATAGTAAGCGTGACATTATAAATGCAACATATTGTTTCCAAACTTAAAAATGATTTGTTTTTCACATTAAATGTATGTAAGCAGCTTACGTACTGTGTTCAGAATACTGCCTTACAACCCCAGTGAGCAAGATAAAGGGGTCTATAGTGAGAGAAACTCACTAGAAAGATACAAAGCAAACAATTCTGGAAAGTAGGGCAAGAAAGGAGAGAAACATTTCGAAGGGAAATGGTTAGAATGTTCGGTAGACTTTAGCCATTTTTGCATTGTCTTTTTATTCTGGGGTCCCCGGACCGCAGTTTGAAAACCCCTGAGCTAACCTATGGTGTGTTTTTCTGCTGGTAGTAATCTATATTTAACCAGGGCTTTAATTATGACATTATACAATCTGATTCAAAGGACTTACAATGAAGAAGAAATGTTCCCATCATCAGCTGAAAATTCAGGTAATTGCATAAATCTCTCACTCCTATGTTGCTATAATGTTATATACAGCTGTCTTGTATTTGTTTATGAATGAGGTACATTCCCACAGCACTCCCGAATAATCACTTTCACATGTCAAATGTCCAGGGAAATGTTACAGTCAGCCATTATTTGGATCGTTTGCATCCTCTGAGTCTTTTGAGACCAAAGGCTCTGACAGGTAAGAACTGTCAGAAGATCTTCCTTGTGCTTTTTTTAGAAGGCAATAGAAATCACTTTCCTATATAAACTGTTGAAGATCTGTAAGAATTTTTTTTTTATTTACAATAATTTAAATATATTATTTTATATATGGAGGCTTATTGTAAAGTGCTACCATTTATTTTGTCCTCAGATATGGTGCCTATGAATCTTTTGGACATGGGGCCTTGAGAACTGAAGATGTAGATAGTGTTTTTGATCATTCTAATGGAGGGTACAGTGACTCCTGTTCATCCACCTGGGCTGCAGACATCTTGTCAAACTGGGAGAGGCCCTATGTCATGCCTTCCCAGAGGTCCAGGTCTCCATTTTCAGACAGCGGCAGAGAGAGTCAGTACTCAACTTCCAATCTCTCTGATTCTTCCAGCCTGTACTCTCCCTCACAGTCTCGGCCAGCACCGATTGGCTCACGGGGCAGAGACATGCACTCATACGTGCACAGAAACTACAGGGGAAGAAGTGCTGTCGTACCTGAGGCTGAAGCACAAGGTGTAAGGGTACGTCTGGTGTCTACTTGATCTTTTGAACAAAAGTAATGACTTTTAGTGTTGAATTTTCTCAGTCTCTTCTATTCTGCAGTGCTCAAGTCAGAACCAGTCTATTTGCATAGAGAGATGCCACTCAGCAATAGCTGCTCTAGTGTTTCGAGGGACCAAGAGGAAGATGATGGAACCAGTGCCTCCTTGCAAGTTGGTTAAAAAAAAGAGGATCGTCAAAGCAGCTCCCGGCATAAGTAGCATTGCGGGTATGTGATGTGCTGCTTTGATAGACCAAACATATGGCAATACAAAGTTTCCACTGCTAAACTGTTGCACTTTCTTTACTGTATTTTCAAAAATGATGCTTTGCATTGATGCTTATGATGCTTTACTTTTAGGACCACACATTTCAAAGGTAAGAATCTACAATCAAAGCTGCCTTATAGAATCAGTCGTGTGATACTACAGTTTTTTTGTTTGTTTTTTTCACAGGATAGTTGCTTTTCTTCCAGTAGCAAAGAAACAAATGGAGAGCATGGTATGTAACTGTTTTTATATATATTTTTTTATATATAGAGGGCGGGGGGAGTTGATTCAAGGCATGTATGGTTTAATATTTGATTGCAGAGCTTGGTAAAAAAGTTCGAGCCAGAGAGAAGCGCAGAAGACGACGAGAGAAGAATCATGAAAAATATGGTGATAAGCACAGGTGAACACTGACATTTCAACGTCACACGTGTTTTTAAACCGCATCTACATTCATTGGCTGGATAATATCCATTATTTAAATACACTATATTGCCAAAGGTATTGGGGACACCTCTCTAATTCATTGAATTTAGGTGTTCCAATCACTTCCATGGCCACAGGTGTATAAAATCAAGCACCTAGGCATGCAGGCTGCTTCTACAAATAGTTTGGAAAGGACAGGTCACTCTCAGGAGCTCAGTGAATTCAAGCGTGGTACCGTGATAGGTTGCCACCTGTGCAATAAGTCCATTTGTGAAATTTTCTCACTACTAAATAATCCACGGTCAACTGTTAGTGGTACTATAACAAAGTGGAAGCAATTGGGAACAACAGCAACTCAGCCATGAAGTAGGCCACATAAAATCACAGAGCGGGGTCAGCGCATGCATGCGCACAGTGCGCAGAAGTCGCCAACGTTCTGCAGAGTCAATAGCTACAGACCTCTAAACTCGCCTTCAGCTCAAGAACAGTGCGTAGAGAGCTTCATGGAATGGGTTTCGGCCGAGCAGCTGCATCCAAGCCTTACATCACCAAGTGCAATGCAAAGCGTTGGATGAAGAGTGGTGTAAAGCACGCCGCCACTGGACTCTAGAGCGGTGGAGACATGTTCTCTGGAGTGACGAATCGCGCATCTCTGTCTGGAAATCCGATAGATGAGTCTGGGTTTGGCAGTTGCTAGGAGAACGGTACTTGCCTGACTGCATTGTGCCAAATGTAAAGTTTGGTGGAGGGGGGATTATGGTGTGTTTTTTTTTTGTTCTTTTTTATAGAGGTTGGACATGGCCTCTTAGTTCCAGTGAAAGGAACTCTTAATGCTTCAGCATACCAAGACACTGTTAACAATTTCATGCTTTCATGCTCAACTTTGTGGGAACAGTTTGGGGATGGCCCCTTCCTGTTCCAACATGACTGGACAGCAATGGACCACAAAGCAAGGTCCATAAAGACATGAATGAGTGAGTTTGGTGTGGAGGAACTGACCTCAACCCAATAGAACACCTTTGGGATGAATTAGAGTGGAGACTGCGAGCCAGGCCTTCACGTCCAACGTCAGTGCCTGACCTCACAAATGCACTTCTAGAAGAATGGTCAAAATTCCCATAAACACACTCCTAAACCCTTGTGGAAAGCCTTCCCAGAAGAATTGAAGCCATAGCTTCAATATTAAATCCTACGGATTAAGAATGGGATGTCATTAAAGTTCATGTGCATGTAAAGGCAGACGGCCCAAAACTTTTGGCAATATAGTGTTAATAATAAATAAATAATTAAATGAATACATTTAAAAAATAATATATATATGTGTGTGTATATGTATGTATATATATATATATATATATATATATATATATATATATATTACTGCTATATACCTTTTAGAGGCAATGAAATGCTAAATAATTTAAATTAACTCGCTAATACAAAATATTTTAAATGATACATTTAGATTCATCATACATTTAGATTCATTATATTTCATTATATGGTAAATGCAAATTTATGTCAGCTTAGTATTCACAATGTTGTGTTTTTTTTTTTATTTGTTTTTTTTTTAGGTGGGCTTTTACATGTGCTTTTTGTAAGTTCCACACATTTGAAGACAAAGACATTGAGAAACACTTTGGAAGCACGTATCACAGAGAGACTCTTGACTATATAAGACGGCAAGCCAAATTTGATGACAAGGTCATGAGTTTTTTGCATGTAAGACTCTTGAAATTATTATTATTATTTTTTTTTCTTGTTTATTTTATGTTTTTGTATGGATTTGTATTATGGATGTTGTTCTAATATTGCACAGGACTGCATGGTTCACAAATTTCATAAAACAGTCTCCACTCTACACAAACTGAAGTTTTCCTGTGGACGAAGCAAAGATGAGTGGGCGAATTTAATGGAAGGTGCGCATAATATGAAATGAATAAATAAATTAATATATTGTAACTCATACAAGGATTGTTCCCCACTTGATGGAAATGGGCATTATCAGTCTGTATAACTACAAAGATGATTTGATACTTTATTCAAACGTCTTAATCTTACAGGGGTGACAGAAGATGATTACATGAGAAGGATGGAGGTGGTTTACTGTGCTGCATGTGATAGTCACATTCCTGTGGTTTTCAGCTCTGTACAGCAACATCTTCATTCACTCACTCACCTCAAGAGCAAAATGGTAAAGGTGTCTCTGTTCTGTCTCTTCTAAATGTCCAGAACTTTTATGTTCAATCATATATTCACACTCCTGAGCAAAAAAAAAAAAAAAAAAAAAAAAAAAAAAATTGGATAAACACTAAGCTTTTAATTATTGGTCAGGAAATAGTCACTACTAGGCACTATGCAGGCAAATGCACTACTTAAAAAGATATTGTTGTCTCAGAAAAACATCAAAGACAGAATGAAGTTTTTGGCACAATATGGGAATTTGTGTGTGATGAATCACAATGAAACACAACAGCATGGTGATGCTCCAGAGTGTTATCTTGCTCTAGAGTAATATAAATGCATCTCTACCACGGTGAAGCATAGGGCACGAGGTGTCGTTGTGTGGGGAGCCTTTTTAACTGCTGTTATTGGTGAGCTATTTTCACTGTGAAAAGTCATTTTAAAGCTTTGGAGTTCAGGGGGCGTATTACAGAAACGTTCTATCTTAGGGCTTAATTTAAGATATGAAGTTAATTTAGGATTTTTCACAATTTCGTATTACAGAAGCAAATCTTAACTTGATTTAGGATTCTTATCCTATATTACAAAATCTCATCTGTAGCTAGGAAATCGCTTAAACCGTTTGGTTTTCTAACTGTCAGGTCGGTTACCAAGCAACCAACAACGCGCAAACTTCTTCTGAGGTAAACCTAAAATCAAAATGGAGAAACAATGGCATGCTTTTAATTTCAGTGCGGCAGAGATTCAAATTGATAAGCTCAGTTGAAAAGTTAAAGCCTGTTTTTTAAATTGCCTTTTGCAAAAACGTAAGGCGTTATAAAGAATGACCGGTGATGCCCCCTGACGGCTCGTTGGCCTCTGTAATGTTGGTCGCAATTCGTCAACTAACTGCAAAATCATGTGTCGTGGAAGTCTGTAATTATTTACGAGTATTTTATCATCAAAGCGCAGCACATCCTCTGGTCCTCCAAAAGTCTCTCCACCATCAAATGTCACTGCTCTTTGTCTTGTATAATCAATAAATGTAACGCCAATCTCAAAAAAGGCTTTTTGCACTGTGATTTTTACCACAGGGTTTCAAAAAGGTTTGAAGTTAGGACACCAGTGGGGTTGTTAGGATGCTTCTGTAATACCCGTTTCCTATCCATAGTTAAGATTATGCACTTAAGAAATGTCATTCTGTAATAGCGTTTGTCCTATATGCGGTCCTAACTGAAACTGCCATGGTTACCAAACAGATAAGCTAGGATTCTAAAGTTAAGATGTTCCTGTAATACGCCCCCAGGAGAATATTGCAGAATGGCTTGCTTCCCACAAATGAAAAGTAGTTATCTAAAGAGTGATCAGATGTTATTTTTCAACAAGACAAAGCTCCAGCCCAAAATGCAAAGTCCATTTGGCTCATGTTTTGGCCTTGGTCAGAGTCCAGACAAAAGTTTTGTCCTTGGTTTTTGGACAAAAATCTTGAATAAAGGGTCAATGGCACTTTTTTTTATTTATTTGCAGTCACTTACTGGTGTAATGATGTAATTGATACATTTCTTTATTTGAAGTGTCAAGTTACTTTTCCAAGTTAAGGTGATTTACTCTATTTTGATCGCTACCATAGACATCAGTGTTTAGACCCAAAATATAAACTTTTATACCAATACTTGTGGATTGGACTGAGCATCTCAACACACTTGTAGCCAATCAGCAGTAGGGGGCGTATACACTCATGATGGGAGAGGAGAGAAAGTGAGCAAGAGGGAGATTTAAAGAGAGACTGTGGAAAGAGAGATGGCTGAGAAACATTACAAAAGAGAAAAGGTCAGAGGAATATCCCTGGAAAAAGAAGTTATGGTCAGGCATGCTCTTTAGGGCCCGTGTTAATATTAGAAATGATTTCCAGCACTGGAGAAACCTAATCGTGAAGGCTGTGTTTGTACTGTATGTTCTTTTTTTTTGGTCTCCTTGTCGTTGGTTTGTCACCTTTGTTTTGTTTTTATGAAGAATTATTTTGCTTCAGCCATGATAGAGACATCTACTCTTGCATTGCATGTTCGTGCATTTTGGAGTGGAGCAATGAAGTGAGGGGTGTGTTTGTTTGGGTTGATTTTAAATATGTTTCTCAGAAATCACTTACTGCACCTTTAAGCACTTGTATATCATGCTTTTCCCCTCTCAAAAAGGCTTACAAGGAGCAGTTAAAAAGAGACAGCGTGGTAACAGCCAAAGCCATAATAAATAATGACAATGTGAAAGTGCGCTATGAGAAGTACATGAAGGTAACCACATTTGTGGCATGTTGAAAGGCATAAGGATTTTTTTTTTTGTTTTAAAGAATATTTAAAAGTATTTCTCTTTTCATTTGACAGGGAGAAGACCCATTTGCAACGGATGCCAAAGACACAAGTTCTGATTCTCAGGACCCCGAGAGATCTGATGAGGCTGAGGAAGACGAAGAGAACAGTGACTAATAGGAATGGATATGAGCAGTATTGAATGGAGAAAAAGAGAAAAGAGGGAAAGGCTCTTTCTACGGTAGTTTCTTGTTCTAGAACTTCAAATGTGCAGGTGAAGGCCTGAGATAATTTTGAGGTCATAGTTCACGTAAAAGTGTAGGCTAGGTTTCCTCTCGAAGTGTAGGGATTTTCTTCAAAAATTTTTTTTTTTTTTTTTAAATTGTACTCCTCACATTGCAGTCTGAGACTGTCTACTTGAGGCCAGTTGTACTCGTGTCTGTATGTGCATGTTTGTAGTAAAAATATTTTGCCAGTGTTCTGAATGCCATTAAACTATACAGTATTATATTTGAATGCAGGTGTTGCATTTTGTTACTCCCTATAATATTTGGGATTGAAAATTTGCCTTTTCACTGTTTGTTCTGAGATGAGATCTGTTGACCATTAAAGTTTCACTTTACACCAGATGTGCTTGCAGTGAAAATATATTTAACAGCTGTAGGAAGAATATTGGCATCCAGCTACAAATACAAGATTTAGTGGAGCATTACAACTGCTTATAGACTGTAAAAAAGGTCCCTCTACTGGAGGAAACCAGTAATGTCAGCTCTAGCAACTTGACCAGAAATCTCAGATATGGTATAAAATCAAATCGGTGCCAAACTGTACAACAGTGTGTGTCAGTAGGACCATTGAGAAGGACTGATTGAAAGTGTTGCATGCAATGACAAAAGACTGCAATTCAGTTTGATTGAAAGTTCATTTTCTTATATAAGCATATAATGTTTTTCTACATGCACAAAATATCAGTGCAAACAATATCCACATTTTGTAGATACAGTTTATTTTAGTCTCAGTAAAGCTCTTTTTGACCGCGTTCTATTTACAGGGAACAACCATACCACCGTACCTATCGGGATCCTTTGTATCTCAAAGTTCACAAATGCACACGCTTATTTTCGTCTCTTACTGGTACATATTCATGTAACATAGTGAAGTGGCGAGTGTGCAGATGTTTCACATATTAAAATCTACAGAGAAAGAACCAACGAGATTTGTGAACAGTTTTCCGCCGTTTTCTCCTTGGTGTTGAGTGCACTTTATGAACTACGCTCACGTAAACAACAAACGGATGTTCTGAAGATGATCACCATCAGAACTGGTAAATGAGTAAATAAGCACTTACGTTTGGGTCTGTTTCTCACACAAAGCTCGAATGACCAGAGAAAAAGTAGAATGCACACAAATCATATTGACCACTTAATATGCTATTTGTATGCTTTTTGGACAACGCTTGTTTCACAGATGAAAAAAATCATACGGTTTATATAGAAAATTATATATATATATATATATATATATATATATATATATATATATATATATATATATATATATATATTATTACTTCTTGCTTAGCCTTTTCTTTAACCCTAGAAGGCATGAACCAAAACCTTACACGAATGTATAAAGGTTTTGGAATTAATGGTTTCATATAAAAATAAAATAAAAAGAAAGGTGTATAATTGAATAATTAAAATAGGCATAATTGATGACACACACATGTTTTAATATATCAAATATTTATTTGTCCTGGTCCCTTGTATGCATCAGCTACAAAAGATGAAATGTATTATTTTTAAATTACAGTTGTACTTAAACTCTAAACTAAGATCTACTATACTAAGATCACTCCCTACATTTCTCACAGACCATATGAAAATAATCTTTGCAGACAGAGACAGACCATTTCACATTTTTGCACCTTTCTACGCATAACGTTTGGGCAGAGTTTGCATCTCTTCCTTTGTTTGGGCCTAGCTGTCCTTTCCTGAAGCCTTTTTCTCCTTATCTACTGCATCTGAAATCACATACTGTTTGAGTTGGTTTGTAGGTACATGTGTTCATTGGATGAAGAACTTCATGATTGTTACAAAAGTGTGTATGTATAGTATGAATATTATCAAGCAGCAATGTGTGTAGTATGAATGTTGTCTGAATGTAGACTGGGTAAACCCAGCCTGATCTGCCGGCGATTTGATTTCACCCTGCTGCTCAGTCTGGAAACCTGTACATTAATTTCTACTGCTTCTGTTACATTTTTGCGGGAACCAATCACAGACTGGCTTATCCACCTGGCGCGCTATTGGCGGGTTTAACATGATGATGGATAGAGAAGCGATAGGTCGTTGCCCGTTGATCACGCCTCTTGTGGTCTGATTGGTTGAAGGACTATCCAATTGCGTACATTTGTGCAGTAGAAAATACAGAGCAGACTCCCCAGACCAATGTTAAATTGAGTGTATTTGATTTGCCACCATGTCATGTGAACTATAGAGAGAGAATTCATGACACCTCTCCCATGGCCTATGGATAGAAAAGGGTCTGTTGGATGCAAACTTAAGAATCATGGCAGAAGTAGTAGGTCATGCTATGTTGTGTGTGGTTTGTTGTTTGAATCGAGACAACCTGCTCTAAATAAAAATTTGGAATTTACTATGGTTTACTAATGTTTTGTGAAGTTACAAAGCAGAACGTGCTGCAAAAGCCTCATCTAAAGAGACCATCAAAGCACCATTATGCAGCATAAACACTCACGGTCTTCCCACGAGTCCACACATTCGTGACATAACGACACTTTGACTGTCGGGAAGAAGTCTGCTGCGGAGCTTGCATCAGTATGGGCTCTGCAAAAGTGTGCATCGAGGCCGCATATCTATGTAATTTTTATACCTAAAATGACAAATGGGACACCCTATGGTCTCAAGGACTTAATGGACATGAGCATGCGGCAGCCGTTGTAAGTCTACAAGACTGGACGTGCATATGTGCCATTTGGGACAGGGCCTCAGTGGAAGATTGCAAGGGCATCCCTACTTTTTAATTTTGTATGCATGTTGTGAAGTTGTGCCTGGAGTGTAAAACTAATGTAATCTACATTCCAAGTGTATCATTTGTCACAACGCAATAAAACATACCAAATTGTGTGGACAATTTTTGGCGAAGTGGCACGTTTTTCAGGTTTGAAAACACAAGGCACACCACACTGCTTTTTTTATGTTGTTAGGCAACCCACGAATTAGTCTAATCAAGGTAACTGTCACCACAACGGAAGGCACGTCTCCATTCATTCGATTGGACCATGAGGAAAGAAACGTGATGCCATCTGGCGCTTTTCTGCTCAGAGTTGATTTTTTTCCAACTTCAGGCACCGGGGCGCATAAACAGCGCGCAAAATACTCACTGCCAATAGAAAACAATTTAAAAAAGGCACATCTCACTGCAAAAACGCGTTCTGGGGCAGGGCAGAATGTGTTTGATGGTCTGCTTTCTGGGTGGCCGAAAACTGCTGGGCGAAACTCTCGACCCCTTTGCCCAATAGCCCAACCAGGGAAACGGGGGAGTCCAGGAACCAATATTTATCTGCCTCCCTCATATCCGCCAGGTTGAGCCAGAGATGGTACTCCTGGACCACCATGGTGGACATCGCCTGACCGATCAAATGAGCGGTGACTTTCATCACGTGGATGCCGGACACAGTTGTATCGCGATTGCCTGTTCCATTGGCGGGAACTCCAAGTACCCCTTGGCTGGCCTGCCATCGAGGGTAGTGAGGAGAGAGGAGCTACTAGCCCGGTTTCTGGCAGAAAAAGGTGCCATCCATGAAATGGAAGTCCATGAGGAGCAGTGAGCTCTTTATGCACCTCCTGGAAGAAGGGCACTGGGGCGGGGTGCTGAGAACCAGCGTGGGCTGCCCCGAGGCCGCCCCGAGATACCAATCATCCAGCCTAGGTTCGGGACACAGTGGAGGGTTCCACACCAGCTGGACCTTTTCGGCTGCCCGGGAATGCATAGCCGTCAACACTGGGTCCATCTCGGGCAACGCTGTTCTCCCGGAGGGAGGCAACGCAGCCAAGTCTTCATCCCCAGAAGACTGAAGCTCCCCCTCCGATCGACATCCTGTCATCGGCTGGACCCCCGAAAGTCACCACTAGACACCCATGGGAGGGGCCAGCATGCTCTCTCTGTAACTTTACCAGCTGCAGCGCTACAGAGGGATTAGTGGCCCACTGAGATTTCCTCGGCGGGGAAGCCCTAACCGTAATCCTCAGGTCACCCTGGCTATTCGCCAAAGAAGCCCTATTCTGCTGACCAGCAGGAATAGAACTAGATTGGGGTATTGGTAAGGGGACTCCACCTTCCTGAAGGTCGTTGAGTCTCGACCTCAACACCAAGATAGTCATGTTCCTGTAGGTGGTACATGAACTATCCACAAACGCTGCCTCAGCTTGCCGAATGCCCAGACACATAAGACAGCGATTGTGACCGTCAGTTGGTGACAGGGAACGACCGCATCCAGAAAAGCAATCCAGAATGTCATCTTGAAAAAGACGCAGTGTCATACACGTGTCCTCTTTTAGGGGAAGAAAAGCTCTGTTCATGTGCTGAAGCACTCGGAGATGGCCGTGGCAAAAACACAGGAAATAGTGCAAGCCTGTGTTTTGCACCAACCCAACAGAAATTTGCTTCCGTGTTTATACCCGCACTGTGGGGTACGCCAATTTGCATTGGCTCGTTCTGTATACACTCAAAGCTGATAGGGCTCCCAGAAGTTATCCCTATACATTGGTGATGTCAACGTAACGTGGAACGTGACCGACTGAAATGGAACTGTAAGTATTGTGGTATTCCGCCATGTTTTTCACTGACATGCCCCTAACTCGTAAAGATCGGGGCTTAAAGAAAATACTTTAAGAAAAGTATTTTTGAAGAAAAAACTTTCCAGTGGTATTTCCGACTTTGTGGTGGCATTCATGTGCGTTCAACTCGTAAATACGAACTTTA
Organism: Paracanthobrama guichenoti; assembly: GCA_018749465.1. Taxonomy (NCBI): domain Eukaryota; kingdom Metazoa; phylum Chordata; class Actinopteri; order Cypriniformes; family Gobionidae; genus Paracanthobrama; species Paracanthobrama guichenoti. Next base: position 20,533,788 of record CM031948.1, on the reverse strand, counting down.
CGACATGACTTGAGCGAATATGTGCTTTTCGTACATAAAATGTAATTCTGTGAAATGAATTTTAATTTTATCCTATTGTTTACTATATGGTTATTTTGCTGTTGTAGGCTGTAAAGACATTTGAAGTAACTGAAATCATTTGACAAAGTGATATGGAACTGTAATTCAGTCAAGACCTGTCTGGAACTAATTTAGCTGTGCGTTTCCCTGAAAATAATTGCACACTTTAGAACATTCATCAACCAATCAGATTCAAGCATTCCAACAGACCTGTAGTATAAAATAATAATAATTTGTTTCTTTGCATCATGCTGCAATACTGTCAGGTGGTGACAGTACCCAAAAACGACAAAACCTTATTACTTTAATGATTGTTCACAGTGAAGCATCATGATGCATTATGAGGTCTGAAATGACAGAAATGTACAATGGAACACATTTGCTTTACAGAAAAAAGACCTTCTATAAAATCATATAACACTATGCTGAAATTAGCACATGATTTAACTGTATACAGACAGACAGACTGTGCAATAAATGCATGTTGATATTCCATTAGAAAATACCAAAAAGAATTACTTCTGGTATATAAAGATGTTAAGTGTTGCTTTTGAGATGAGGGCAAGTCTGTTCTAGATGCTGAAGTTCCAATTTTAATTGGGCATTAAACCCAGTGAGAGATTGATTGTAAAACTTTTATCTAGGGTATGGCCTTGAATTTATTTGTGTCTCTGTGTGTGTTTATGTGTGTGTGTTGCCCAAGGGAAAAGAGCACAAATCCAGAACTGGCACTTTGTAAGCACTTGCACAGATGATGAGCAGTAATTATGCTTTAATGATTTCTTTAGGGCATCTCTCCCTCCCTCCCTCCCTTACTAACTCTCTCTCTCAGTGTCTTTCTTCTTACTCACTACCTCTAAATTAAGACTTATTTTGAAAACATTTGGTGATGAAATGCAGCTTACATCCTCTAATTGCCACACAAACCTCACACGGGCATTTTCACTTGGCATCTTTGATGTCAGATGCCCCTGCCTGGGTGTTCCGGGCACCGTTTGGTGCTTATTGGCTGTAATTGGGACAAGTTGTTTTAAAAAGGGCATCCTCTGCATGACTTTGATGGATGCAGTGGCCTCGCTATTGCTCAGAGTGGAGGAACCCTCCCCCAGCATGCACCCACGAGCACTAAGGCCCTGTCACTTATTAAAGGAGGTTGTCACCACAAAGTGACAGATGTCCTGATAGGATCTGGCTGAGTCTTTGGCCCCCGCCTGGCTTGTTAGTACACATGGTTCAAGGGAAGAGAACTGTTGGTTTTTTTAATAACTGTTACTTGTATTCTTCGGAGGCCTCCATCTTTCCCACCCTCTGTTACTTGCTCATTCTTCGCCGTATATTCATTTCCGTCTCTCTCTCCCTCTTCCTCCCTCTCTCTCTCTCTCTCTCCCTCTCTCTCTCACTCTCTCTCTCTCTCTCTTCTTTTTCTCCTGCTAGGAGGTGTTTTAAACTCCATGTAGCTGCTCTCAGATTCTGAGCTCTGTTCTCTCCCTCAGGTGCTGGCCTTGTCATGTCAAGGGTTCAGTGCCATCCGAATGTTTTTAAAGCTCCATTTTCGCTCTGCGCTGCTCCCCTTCTTGTCACATGAAGATAAGGCTGGTGTCCTGGGGTACACACCTGGCACTCTCAGTCCCTCACAATCCCCCATCAACCCTAAGCAGCCCTCTGGAGAGTGGCCCGTCCTTTTAGGTTTTTTCCACAGGTAAAATTGTGAAAAACCTTGCAAGGCCTCCGGTTCCCCCGGAGGTAAAATCTATAATGGAGTTTTGATTCAAGCTACAAGGGCCTTGAAAATTGACTGCTTTAACCACACAGCTGCCTTTCAGAAGGTCAGCGCTGCACAGAGACAAGAGAAAATCATTGGCCCAAACAGGGCTGGAAAAGGCCAGAACAGCTCACCACAAATTACACACCAGCAGGGCACCATGCAGACATGCCTTTTCCCCCCAGCAATAACTTTTATTTGTGCAGCATGGCATCTTAAACTTTTAATTTTTTCAGCATGAATTATTCAAAATGTAAACTTATTGAATTATGGAACTTCCAAACTAATAACAGTTTTCATGCATGCAGCGCTCAACTCTCAAGGATACAAAGTGGTGAGTTTGCTATCCTTTGATGATTGTGTGAGGTCAGAAAGATAGCTATAAAGCTAGCTATAAAGAGAATATTTTTATTGGTCTCAAAATGTGACTTGTAATATACTTGGGTCTCTATTAGATAACTATTGTGTACTAGTTGCAAAAGACAGAGGGCGCTATAGTATAGCTTTGCAGTATTTAGCAGAAGAGTTTTTTTTTGAACATATTCAAAGATTTATTTCAGTGTCAGTCAGGTTTTTGTCATTTGATGTCAACTGACATGTAACTATTCTCTTTTGTAAAGCTCTTGTTATATTCCATCATATGTCAATTTCATAGCAGGAGGGAATTATATCAATTTCCCCACATAATTATTCAATCTAATCATCAAACTAGCACAATGTTTGTTTTTAATCAATTCAATTTCATTTTCAATTGCTATTTTTAAAGACGCTGAACCTAAAAAATGTGAATTGCATCTGTATGTGAAACAAACCCTAATTTATATTATACTTGTACTTAATATTTCACGGCTGAAAATATTTAATCATTCATCCTCATCCTTAATCCTTCTTCCAATCTAGGTTTTGATATGAAGAGTCAAACAAGGCATTCAATTTCCATTGCAAGTCAAAGTCAGAAGTCAAAGTCTGCTTTACTGTCAATTCTGCCACATGTACAGTACACACATACAGAGAATTGAAATTGCATTACTCTCAGACCCTTGGCGCATACAGTTATACACTGTACGCTAGTGTAACACTAAACACTAGCAGTCGACATAAGAATACCGATAAATGCAGTTTAATTATATGTAAATACAAACTAGAAGTATGTTAAACCAAAAAATATATATAATAATAGGCATAATAATGAGTGTAGTGCAGATGAGCTTATACAGTCTGTTAAAGTGATAAAGTGCACAGAACAGTTTTTAATCCGTGTCAAAGAGTTAGATTGCAGACAATGCTGGAGAGGTAGTCCAATGCTGTGACTGGTGCTTGACAATCATCGCTTTATCATCTAAATTGATTGAGAATTCCTGACTTACAATTCTGTGTCTCACCGCACCAATGGCAATTGCATGTTTGTTAGAAAAGGAAAAAAAAAAAAACCTGCCAATAGTCATTACTTCCTGTCAAGACCCTTTGAAAGTAAAGCTACCTGACAGTTAAATTCAGCTTCTGACAGAACCGAACTTGTTGAATTCCCACAGAAGTTAATACTCTAAATACTCATTGTTGCAATCAGTTAAACATCCCTGGGAGGCTCAATGGAGTTTCCCTTTGAACAAATACCCGAGGGAGACCAGCCTGGGACAGTGCCAGAACCTACAGGTCTTAACGGCAGGTACTTCTGGGAGTTTATCTAATGAAACAATTGGTAATTTCTCCTGCGACGGTTGGGAGAAAAGATGTAGAAAAAGAGAGGAGAGAAAGAGTTGAGGGTGCGTTTTAAGTAAGAATCTTTATCTGGGCTTAATTTCCCATGCTTGAGCAGAGTGGAGGATTTTTTCCCTCCTTACAGATCTTTTTGTCAGATCCTGCCTACCCAAGATAGACCCAGGGGCACTCTAAGAACATACACATCACCTAGATATGCCTTCCAGCCCACTTCTCTCTCCAGCGATCACTCCCTCTATCCCCAACGGCTTCTTTGTGCAGCAAAGATGAGAGAACGTTTTAGAAATCAAATTTCACTTTGTCAGGGGGAACCTGGAACACTCTAATTTGAATAGATTTAATTGAGCATAATTGCTGCAAATACATAGTCACACATCTCTCCACATCACTGAAAGCTTACAGAAAAGCTAACTTTAAAACGTCTAAATTACATATGTATAAAACAATGCCAATGGAGTAGTGTTTTGTAGAATTATGAGCAGTTGCTAATTTCTAAATGTGAAGAAATCATAGATTTGGTTTGTAGACTTCAACGATCACGCCTCCATTTAATCTAGTCATATTCCAAGCGGTCATTGAATGACATGAATAATTTTTTTTAAAATATTTTTTAAAAATATATTACAAATGCAATTTATATATACAGTGACTAATACAATTGAGTATTTTAATTAAAATGTCAGGGTCACAAAATTTATGAAGTTTTATTATTTGGAAAAACAACATTTCACTGAAACGACTTTACTGCTTTCAAAGTAAAGTCGTGGTCTCTAACACAGAAAAAAAGGTCTCTTAAAATATGACCATCTTATTACAAGTTAAGGTTAGTTCAGATTGTAAAATGTAAGGTGGTGTGACTCCCCAAAATGTAATGTTTATTCTGAATTATATATATATATATATATATATATATATATATATATATATATATATATATATATATATATATATATATATATATATATATAAACATTAAGATCACATGTTCAAATCATAAGGAATACCTTCTTGTGATTACATACACTTACACACAGGTGAACAAGATTTTTTTAAATATTTTTTTTTCTTGATTCTGGACACTCTTACGTCATTGACCTTAGTTGTATTCCGAGCTGTCATTGTAAATTCTGGTCAGTTAAAGTGTGTTTTTTGATTGCTTCTTGATTGCTCACTCATGAACACCTCAACACCTCTGTTCTCTTGAAAGCATCCCTCTTGTTTGTTACAGCAGCACATTGACAGACTTGTGGTCCTTTGGGGGATTTAATAGTGTACAGGTTATCATAAGGATGAGTCAGTCTACTGAGACACAAGGGACATAGAAGTGGTCTACAGAGAGAACTGTGGGCTGGGGTAGGGAGTGTTGGTGTGGGGGTTTGGAGGAGACGCACGTAGGCAGTGTATTCCTCCATCCCTCAGCACCTTGCCTACGTTGACCAGAGTGTCCATCAGTGTGGTCTCTCGAGTGTTGTAGGAATAGCAGTGCTGGCAAAAATAAAAAAACATACCCCAGGAAAGTGCTTTTTTCATGGCCAGAATAGGAGTGATGGATTGGGTTAGTATGAGCAGACAATGCATTTGTTACAGAAAGAAAGAGAAACAGAAAGAAAGAGAAAACAAGGTTTGGCAGAAAACCTTTCACTGGCAGTTGGCACTAAAATATGTAAGACTATGATGGGAAAGAAAGGGTTAAAAATAGTGACTGAATATTTCGATGTTAGTATTTAAGATTTCATGTATCTCATTTGCAAATGTATTTGTGTCCTAATCAGCATATGTTTGACTTTTTCAATAACACATGGTGTGTTTGTAGTGTGCCCTTGAATTGATATCTGACTTAATGTGGCCCTCTGTGTTTTGCATGCATCTTCTGACCTTCTTTTTCAGGAATGAAATGTAATTATTTGTGGTTACTGATAGATGTGAAACATGTTCTCCTGAGATTCATGTGAAGGCAGGCTACCTACCAATTTGAAGGGAGCGATTCTGAGAGCATAAAATATGAACCACCTTTCTGTGCAATAATTGTCCCAATTTCCTTTGAAGAAGGCAATCATCCTGAATGTTCACCAAGAGCTTATTTGGGGATATCCTTTTTCCATCTAGGTTATATTAATTAATGCATGCCTTAGCTCAAATTAGCCCTCTAAGGAGCAATAACTCAAATTCTTGTATTTATGTAAGTAATAGGTCAAAAAAAACATGCTAAACTGAAATAATTATGCAGTCCAACTCTTTGCTTTGAGAATAAATTGCTTGAAAAACCTGATAAAATATGAATGTGTTTAGGGTGCAAATTTGTAAAATATTTACAGCCTAGTATTGGTGGGGCACAGCAATTAAGTCGGCAGTCAACTTCAATAATTGTCAATAAATTAAACTTTTTCACTGAATTTATTGTTACCTGTTTGTGAAATGTGTACATTTTTAAAACAATAATTATTGATCTGGAAGGTAATCTTGGGATATCGGGAATGCTGTAAGTGCAGAATTCTGTCTTGGAGCGCAGTGCTCAGTTGTGATGTGAGAACTCAAGGAGACTGCATGAGACTCAGCAAGAAGCCCCTGTGGGGACTGATCTTATGTCAGGAGATTGCAGATTTTTACGCTAAAGAAGCTACTCAATCTCTCCAAAGACTGAATTATTAAAGGCCCTGTATGTTTTTCAAAGGCTGGGTTTAGCTTTTAGATGAGAGTGGGGGTGTTTCATACTGGATCATATCTGTCCCACCCCCACCTCTACAATTCTGTCTATACTCGCTCAAATGGCCCTTTACTTTCTAAGCATGCTTTTACTGCCTTTGAAGAGTTATTTTTGTTGATGAAAAGGATATGCCGGCTTGGCAAAGTGAACTGCGGCGATTCGTTCGCTCGTTTAATACTCCTCCCTCCAAGGTTTGGTTCATAAATTTATTATCAGTAAAGTATACGAGGAGTCTCATGCCTTAGCGAGGCCTGGAAGCTAAGTGTTGCTGATGTGAAAAGATTGAGAGCCAGACAGAACATGAGAGAAAGAGAGAGAGCAAAGAGGTGAAGGGTAGCAAAAGAAAGAAAGAAGGAGTGTTTTGGTTAGCGTTATCTCTGAATGACTGATGGCCATGTGTGAAGTATAAAGCTCTTGCTTCATTAAGCCTTGAATGACTCCTGATTTTGAGCTGTAGGAGAGCAGCCTGAATTCTGTGTCCATTACTGAATGCTGCAGCTGATTAATTCCCATTGGACGTACACATTCTCAAAACGCTTTGAAGTTAAAAAGTTCATCTGCCTGAATAGAAAATCAAATGTACTTTAACTTTTTTATTTTTTATTTTTATGCATATAGAATATTTAAATAGTAGTTTACCCCAAAATTTTAATTTGGTCAGTGATTTAATTTTTTTCTGTGAATTTTTGTACTTTTTATTGTTAATTATTTTTATTGTTAATATTTTAGAAGTTAAGAAGTTAGTTAAAGAAGTTAGTTCACCCTCATGTTCTTCCAAACCCATAAGACTTTCGTTTATCTTTGGAACACAAGATCTTTTTGATGAAATCTGAGCGCTTTCTGTCCCTCCATAGACAGTTATGCAACTGACACTTTGACGCATCCAAAAGTTCATTAAGAGATTGTAAAACTAATCCATTTGAATTGAGCGGTTTAGTCCAACATTTTCTGAAGACTCACGACCACTTTATATGATGAACAGATTTTATTCACATATAAACATTCATCAACTTACATATCAGGGCGGTATTCCAGAAAGCAAGGTTAACTTACTGTCACATATACCTTGAACTCTCGGTTGATTAACCCAAACCTTGCTCACTCGAGGTATGCTGGTTCCAAAAACAAGTCCGGGAGTAAGTTCAGACAACTCAGAGTATGTTCCCTGGTTAACACACAGTGTCATTCTCAACAGAGCAACGAAACGATGATTCACTATGGAAACAGACGCTAAGAAAAAGCACACCATTCTACTTCCTTTTCTTCTTTTGTTTGGTCCCACTTTATATTAGGTGGCCTTAACTACTATGTACTTACATGTACTAACTATATACTTTTTGATTTCATCAAAAAGATCTTTATTTGTATTCCGAATATAAACGAAAGTCTTATGAGTTTGGAACGACATGAGGGTAATTAATGACAAATTTTTTGGGTGAACTGTCACTTCAAGCATCTGTTATAGTGATGGGAAGTCTGGTTCTTTTCCACAAACCGGTTCTTTTGGACAGTTCGTTTTCAATGAACTGATAAAAAAAAAAATGGTTCACCAGTTTTTCTACGTCCTCACGTAATGATGTCAATTCTATCATCCTGGCGGATGAAAATACATTCAAACACATTCATATAAAGTAATTTGTAATCATAACTTAGTATAATAATATACTATTATTGCTTTTATGGTTTTTATGACAAACGATCCATGTAAGATAAAGACATGTTTAACCATTTATTGCATTTTAAATGATGACAATACTAAGTATATTCATTTGTATCTTGTGTCACGTCAACAGCCCAGGCAGTGAACCCCACATCCTACTGCCATCTCAACACAGCTGTGCCAATTCTACAGCTTTATTTTAATGAAGCAGCTGACCACCGTGCCCATTTGCGCCTGTCTTTATCGTCCATCTTGTCCCTCATAGACATATGCAAATTAAAACTCCAGCAAATAGCTGTAGTTTTCAGCTTCACAATCATGATCTTCTCAATGGGGACATCTTTGAGCCTCGGGATGAGGAAGAACATGTCGTCGGCTCCCCTGAACCCCACAACCTTGAAGCAAGAGTAGGAGAACATATGCGGGACAATCTGGCTGATGCTGTGTCTGCTCCAAACATTTGTGTGCCTGCACTCCATGAGCATGACAACCTGTAAAACTTTTAAGAAAATTAAAACATTTTACAATTCATGTTGTCAGCATTCCATTTCTTGCCATGTGCTTATGATTACATGCTAATTTAGTTATAGCTTTCCTTACCTCCAAGCCTACAGGGTATCCGCATACTCAACTACATTGACGATTGGTCGATTCTGGCTCATTCAGAGCATATGGCGGTTCAACATCAAGATGTTGTTCTTACTCACATGAGAAAGTTGGGGTTGAAACTGAATGCAAAGAAAAGTGTTCTTTCTCCAGCACAGAGAACCACTTACTCTCACTGTCAAACAGTTTCAGAGACTGTTAGGTCTGATGGCAGTTGTGTCCAACGTTTGGCCTGCTGTACATGGGACCTTTGCAGTGGTGACTCAAAACCAAGGTATTCTCCCTGAGGGGAAATCTACTTCGTATGATCAAGGTCATATGGCACTGCCTTCGTACCTTAGTCATATGGAAGAAACCTTGGTTCCTCTCCCAAGAATCAGTTGGGAGCTCCTTGTCATCGCGTCACGTTAACGACGGATGCATCCTTCAGGGGTTGGGGGGCGATCATGAGTGGTCTTTTTCTCCATTCTGGCTCTGAAGGAGTTTTGGTTCCTTGCCACCGTTGCCTTTGACTTTTGGCTTGCTCAGTTTGGGACACCTAAATTTCATCTATATTACCGATCTGCCCGCATTGACACTATATGATACTTGAAATTAGCTGGATAACATCACCGTTTCACCAGAACGGCTGTACAAATTCTGTTGCATTATTTTCCTGTTAACAATGTGAAGCTGCTTTGAAACAATTGGACTTGTTAAAAGCGCTATATAAATAAAGGTGACTTGACTTGACTTGACTCGGCCGAGGTCTGTGGCAGGCTCTGAAACTCTTCCTCCCAGACCTCAGAGGCCATCATGTACTTGTTCGTTCCGACAACACATCAGTGGTCTCATATATAAATCATCAGGGGGGTCTGCGGTTGCACCCCTTATACAAGCTGGCTCACCAGATCTTCCTGTGGGCCCAAGGGAAACTGCTTTCCATCAGGGCAGTTTACATCCCAGGGTACCTGAATCAGGGAGCAGACATCCTGTCGAGGCAGGGGCAGAGGCCTGGGGAATGGAGACTCCACCCCGAGGTGTTGAGTGAGGTAGATCGCATCTCTGGAGACATCTCATTGTTCACTATGGTTCTCCCTCACTCATCCAGCTCCTCTGGGACTGGACGCTATGGTACAGGTGTGGCCGAGGCTACGTCTGTATGCTTTTTCCCTGATCGCTCTGCTCCCGGGAGTTCTAGTGAGAGTTTGCCAGGAAGGAGCCTGTCTTCTATTAGTAGCCCCCCCTTTTGACTGGCCCAAGTATGATTCTTGGACCTAGTGTCTCTTCTAGATGGCTCTTCTCTGGAGATTCCGATTAGGAGGGACCTACTCTCTCAGGCGAGCGGGTCGATCCTTCACCCCCGCCCAGGGTTGTGGAAGCTGTGGGCTTGGCCTTTGAGGGTGCCCAGCTCATAAGTTTGGGTCTCTCAACCGAGGTTGTTGAGACCATCCTCCACTCCAGAGCTCCATCCATGAAACTCTATGCCTTGAAGTGGAGATTATTCACTTCATGGTGCGGGAATCACGAGTTGGACATAGTTAACTGCCTGGTGGGTGAAGTGCTGGAGTTCCTGCAGGAAATATTCTCGCAGTGCTGTCTCCCTCCACAATAAAGGTGTATGTGGTGGCCTTAGCTGCTTACCACACTTTTTTGGGTGGTGTATCACTGGGGAGACACCCTCTAGTTACCGTTTCCTTCATGGAAATTTAAGGGCTTAGACCTGCAGTCCACAAGGGTGCCGACCTGGGATCTGGCCAATGTATTGCAAGGCCTGCCTGTCCTATTAAAGAAGTTTCTTTCTTCTCGTTATTATGTCTCTCAAGAGAATTGGAGACATTTAAGCCCTCTCTGTATCTCCCTCATGCCAAGAATATGCGCCCGGCATGGTTAAGGCTTTCCTTCACCCTAGGCCGGGTTATGTTCCCAAAGTTCCTACTAATACTGTAAGACCTATTGTGCTGCAGGCCTTCTGTCCTCCTCCCTTCCTGACATCAGACCAGGAGTAGCTGAATCTGCTTTACCCAGTTAGGGCTTTAGATGCTTATGTCCACAGAGCTACCCTGTGGAGAAAATCTGAACAGCTGTTCATTTGCTTCAGGTCACCTAGAAAAGGGTACCCTGCATCTAAGCAAGTGGGTGGTCGAGACCATTTTACTTGCTTTTGATTCGGCCGGTCAGCCATCACTTTTGGCTATACAGGCTCATTCTACAGGAGTATGGCTGCTTCCAAAACTTTATTGTCTGGAGTTTCCCTCCAGAATGTCTGTGAGGTGGTAGGCTGGTCCTCGCCGCACACATTCATGACGTTCTGCAAACCTGACCTTGGCTTCACTCCAGGGGCGCAGGTGTTATCATCTTAGTGTATACAATTTCACATGGACAGGCACTTGCTCTTATGATGACATGGGTATAGCATTCCCACAGCGTTTTGACGCAGCATGAGTGCTCAGCCTGCCATACTCCCAACATGCCCGTGATTGACTTGCTTCAGGCATTTCAGAAGCTAGCACTGTTTGGTTTGGGTATGCTTTATAGTTTCCTGGTCGATGACATCACCCCCTATGACATTCAGTCATGCCAGTGGATTGATTCCATATGTGCTTTGCAACGACGTATGGGCGTTCCCACAGCATTTCAACTTCCTTTCTGTCTCTTATCCGTGCATTTTCTCTCTGTTCCCTGGCTGGCTCGGTTTTGTTTTGTCTAGTGTTTCATTCCTTTCTCTCACTGCTGCTTTGCTGGACTCTTGAAAATACTGAAATGGCATGATTAACTGGTCTCAGCCTGCCATACTCCCAAACCCATGCCCCTTTGCCGCAGGGTGACGCATGGAACAACTGGCAAGTCCTGTGCCTGGAGGCTCTTCATGCGGAAGATTTATACATGATTGGATTATTGATGGCGGGGTTCCTATTCTTTGGCTTTGGGATTGCCCTGCTTCGGAAGATTGGTATAGCTTTTCACCCAGCCGCTGTCTGTGGAAATTAAAGAATGCTTCACCCCTTAGATCAGAAAGTGATAGGAATTGAGGAACTGAACCGTAACAACGCAGTCCGGACTGCGGATCAGGGTAGAGTGGGCTCATGCCAGATCGGTGATTGATTCGGACTGTAACCGTCTGGCCATGAGGCTGGACGTAATGTCTAGGGAAACTGCACAGACCGGACGCGAATGCTGAGGACCAGATCTGATTGATTGATTATGATCCGGACAAATCACGAAGATCATCAAATGGATTAAAAATAATAAATTGTATTTGCCTGACCTAATCAACTAGCATTTCAACATCTCTCGGTTGGGATTTCAGCCTGACAGCTTTGTCTGCTATCTTTCCCTGTGCACTATCTCCCTTCAAGGACAAACCATAGAACTGAATATGTAACATCTGAAGTTATGGCGTTGTCTCAGACTCACTCGCCCATACACATGATCCCACCCCCTCCAACCGTCTGCCTGTCTTTGTTACTTTGAAGATCCCATCACGACTTTGAACTGTGCAGCACCTTTATGTTTATGTTTATGTTTTGATCCTATTGCTTGCTAAATTGCATTCTTGTATTTCTGGAGATGAAGCATGTTGCTTCATTTCGTTATACTGTACTTGTACATGTGTAAACGAATAAACTTCAACTTCAACTTCAACTTCAACTTCAACACAGGGTTACATATGTAACCCTAGAGAACTAGGGTTACATATGTAACCGAAACGTTGTCCATACCGTCCCCATGAAAACACGGTCGAATTGCAGAGAATCAGACATTTTTCCGTTGATTTAGGTACTGATAAACTTTGAATGGATTGAATGATGAAATAATCTCTTTAAACGGTCCAAATGCCTTATCAAGGTTCACTCACCACTAAGATTTATGGTGCATTAAAAAATGTGCCGTCTTAGTTGAATGATACTACTGCAAAACTTCCAGAAACTCTTGAACTTGAAGCCACTGCCACCAGTCTGCAACCCGTATTTCTTGATGCCATGTCAGCGAACACTCCAGTCTCTTCACCATGGGTAACATAAATAAAACACAACACAAGGGTGATAATTCAAGAAGCATCGTCATAACAGCTGCCTAACTCGTATACAACTTGCTTCTTTTCTTGTTTTTTTCCCAAAGTGTGTCCTGCCTTAAAGGGGCAGAGGCACAAAATAACCTTCTCACTAATATATATAAAATTTTGCATAAGACAAATGAAAATATATGAAAAATAATGGTTTAATGGTTTAAAATCTTTTCCCAAGAAGATGGGCTATTTAGCTTCTTGCGTCCCACTTCATCAGCTGTTATCTCCCCATTGTTGTGAATTTGGAAGTAGTAGCAATATACTTTTTTTGTGCACTGGCTGACTTTGGTGAGGAAATTTGGGCTATTCTGCTTCCCACTTCCTCACATTCAGCTTCCCTTAGTAAATAAGGAGATAAAAGTGCTCCTTTCATATTCGTATATGAAGACATAGCTGAAGGAAGTTGGGCTATTCCGCTCCTTGCATCCCACTTTATCAGCTATGGTCTCCCCAGTGTTGCGAATTCAGAAGTAGTTGCAATATGCTCTTCCTGTGTTTATAGTTCTGCACTGGTTGGCATCGGTGAGGAAAGATGGGCTATTCCACTTCTAGTATCCCACTTCATCAGCTGTTCGAATTCAGAAGTAGTTGCAATCAGGGCTTAAAGTATTCCGGTGTTTGGCTGCGGAAAAAAAACAAATTACAAATCTGAAAAAAAAAAGAAACTGTGTTGATATCACGTTGAAGTTCATGAATGAGTTCAGCCTACCAATGGTTTGAGAGGAACACGCAGAGTCAGCTGGCATTGGTGTTGATGTTGACGAGTGGTTTTTAGTGCAATAATTTTTAGTAGCTGTATATTCAAGTGATGGCTATGCTAAAGTGGCATAAATATACAGTAAGTTGTATTTACAATAAAGAGTGGGAGAGTGATCCAACGTGGATTACACCTGTGGTGGAAGATGACTTGAATACTCTTTATAGATATAACCAACTCTCTGAGAGCACAGTTGAAATCGAATATGGGACTATATTACTCCTGCCCATATCATGTGACCACTGATTAGGACATATGCAAGTTTTAAACCATCTAGACTGTGCTCTACTCGTCCCTGACAGCTGCTGAAAGAGGTTTTATTTATCAATTTTGACTGTGCTAAGTGCGTTATGTTCTAAGTACTTCACGAAAGACGTAACATTACTATAGTTCTGTCAAAGCGCAACACAAAGCACTGTTATTTTTTTGTTGCCGGATTACCAGTATCAATGATTAGTATCAATGAATGGCACATTTTGGCAATGGTGTGTGCATTAACGTGTGTGAAATGTCTGCTAATTAAGTTTCCCTTTCAGTCAGTCACGTTTGACGTACGTCGGAACTGACCGACGAATTGGGATCTATTTTCAGAGACCAATCTGCTTCGAGTGTTTCTAAACGAGCCAATGCCCATTGGCATGCAGTCTACACTCCGCCCGCTGTGCGGGTATAAATACGGAAGTGGAATACCGCATCCTCACTTTCTACTTCGGAGCCAAACATTGCTGCAAGTCAGTGTGTTCCTGCGAAGAATGACGAAAACAAGTTTGTTTGAAGAGGATTGCTCTGCGGTGTTGGCACATTACAGCGGCGGTCACGAGTGTGTTATACACAAAAACAGCTGTTCTCACAGCTCGCTGGGCATCTCTGAGTGCTTGCAGTGGGCTTGCACTATTGAACCACTGCAAGCCGCAGCCATCTCCCCTGTGTGCCTCTGGCACTAATAGAGCAGTTTTTAATTTTTCTAAAAGAGCAACACGGTTTGACCCTGCGTCTTTTTCAAGATGTCATTCAAACCGTGTGTTTCTGGATGCAGTCGTTTCCTGTCCCCAGTTGACGGTCATGATCGTTGTCTCATGTGTCTGGGCATTCAGCACGCTGAGGCAGCTTTCGTGAATGACTCATGTTCCCACTGTGGGAACATGACCATCACAGTCCTACGGTCTAGGCTCGATTACCTCAAACAGGGTGGAGTCCCATTGCGCATCCGCCGATCTAGTGGTCCTCCCGCTGCGAAGCAGAGGGCTGATACTTTGGCTGATGCCTTTAGTGGAGACCTGAGGGTTACCATGAGGGCACCCCCGACGGGACACCAAGCCCCTCGGGACCCTCCCCCGCCGCTGCGCCGGTGGGGCTTCCGAGAGAGCTTGCTGGTCCTTCCAAGAAGGGCCAGCTGTTACTTTTGGGGCTCCGGCTGAGGATATGGTTTTGATTGCTGCATCGGGGGACGAGCTAATGGACTCTGGAGATGAAGACTCGGCTGCGTTGCCCCCTTCAGGTGTGGTAGCGTTGCCCGAGCCTGATCCAGAGCTCACGGCTATGCTTTCCCGGGCCGCCGCAAGTGTCGGGCTATTTCCCCCCTGGGTCCAGGTTGGAACCACCCCAGAGACTGCCATATGTTGCACTACCCTGCTAGATTAGTCCTTATGTGTAATGTGTACTTCCTCTTCAATGTAGGAGCGGTCCAGTGAGCTCAAGCAGGGCGCTGGAAGGGCCATCATCCCTGGCATGTTGGTAGGGATCCCAATTCGTCGGTCAGTTCCGATGTACGTTGAATGTGACCGACTGAAAGGGAACGTCTCGGTTACATATGTAACCCTCATTCCCTAAAGGAGGGAACGGAGACGTGCGTCCCGTCGTCAGGTGCTATGCTTCCGCTGAAGGACCGAGCCACTAGTTCGGCTCCTCAGCAGAAAGCGAGGATGCGTTATTCCACTTCCATATTTATACCCGCACGGTGGGCGGAGAGTAGACCGCATGCCAATGGGCATTGGCTCGTATAGAAACACTCAAAGCAGATTGGTCTCTGAAAATAGATCCCAATTCGTCGGTCAGTTCCGACGTACGTCTCCGTTCCCTCCTTTAGGGAACAAGGGTTACATATGTAACTGAGACGTTTTTTTCAATCTCTTATATTAGTACTTTTTGCACTTAAATTGGCTTATTCTTACTGTTGACATTGAAAATTATGTTTTTCTGAGGGTCAGGTCAATTAATTTCTTGATTGCCGTTTTGACCGTTTTCACCTGGGCATTTTAGTCATATTTGCTAATTCTCTTTAATGTATTTGCCCTATTTTGATAAATTTTCCTGGGATTTTTTTGTTGGTTTGTCATAAAAAATTTGTTTGCACTCTCCAACACACAACATGATTCATTCAGTGATTCCCATCAAGCATACCCTGAACCCCCCAACAGGGACAGATGTCCACCCAACACAGCTTTACAAAATTCTGTGGGGAAAAAAAGATCATTTTATGATCAACTTTACTCCATCCTAGTACAACAACGTTCCTCAAAGTCAGTAAAGCTGTTAAATCAGAGCAGTTTTTAGTTAATTTAAACAAAAGAACTCAGGACACTCAGAACTACCCATAAACACAACATTAACAGACAACTGAACTAAACCAAACACAAGGCTCAGGGAGCCAGAGAGGTGGCGGTAGTGCAGGGAGCCAGGTAGAAGAAGCCTCTGTGGCCATGGCCATGACAAGGGACATATAGACCTTCTTGGGAGGAGCTTTGGTGGTGTGTAGCCATCAAGGACAGCACTGCCTTCTCTGGGCTTAGTTCTGGGGCATGAGTGGCCTCCTGGCCAAGCTCTGGGGCTGTAGCTCACTCCAGGTCAAGTTCTGGGGAGTGGACTCTGGTGAAGAATCTAGTGAAGACTCAGGGGCAGGAGCGGGCTTGTGACTGATATCTGAGGCTGGAACGGCTCTGGAGCAGACTCATGGGCTGTCACCCTCCTGTCATTCCAAACCCTTAAGACCTTCGTTCATCTTCGGAACACAAATGAAGATTACAGGTCTTACGGGTTTGGAATGACATGAGGGTAAGTAATTAATGACATAATTTTCATTTTTGGGTGAACTATCCCTTTAAGCTGTTATATTTCAGTAGTTTGTTGTTAGTCGTTGGTGTTCATGTGTTTGAACAGGTGTGTGTGTGGGGGAGAGGTGCTTCGACACTTCGTTTTCTCTGTGTGTTTTGGATTATGTCCATGTGTCACTCTTGTCTGGACTATTTTCCTGCTCAAGGTTTGAATTATCTGTGATTTTTGTAAATAAACTGTGTGTGCATTTGGATTTGCACTTGCTTCAAGATTCAAGAGTTTTATTTGTCACATACACAGTTATATACAGAATATACAACCGGCAGTGAAATGTAAACTCCGCTCCATGACAGTAAATTCCTGCACAAGGTTAATAGAAATAGATATAAAAAAAGTACTATCTATATATATATATATATATATATTTATATCTGTAAATTATAAATAATCAAGTCAAGAGAAAAAAGTAAAGTGGAATAAAATAATTGAAGTAGACTTTTGGATAAACTGTGACTTATAAATATGTGGTTAACAAATGTATAAAGAGTATAATGTGCAAACAGGTTTATGACATTTTGCAAGATGCCTGAAGTGAAGTCACGACGCAAATGTTTTTGCTAGTTTCAGCCTGATGCCTGGGGAAGAAGCTTATCATTTTTACATCTATTGCCAGCGTTGAGGGTTTTAAATTAGAGTCAAATGCTTGGTAGCTCTGCCTTTGCAGCGTTGTTCGTCCCAGAGGGGAGAGCTGACCCTGAGATCTGATAAGCTCGGATCACAAGATGTGCTCGGATAAGGCGCATTGCTGGCAGGGCTTTGCGGTCATGACTTGCTGTTCCCAGGCAACTGAGTTAAAACACTTTCTATCGCCCCTAAATTTTTCAGGATAAAACCTGAATTTCTCAGCTCAAGGTGGTACAGTCTTTGCCTGGCTTTTTCACCTGTGTCTGAATGTGAGCAGTCAGGTCAGGTCATGGATGTTTCTCCCAGTGTTCAGCTGCTTTCCATCTTGCATTTCATTTTGCAAGATGCCAGACGCAAATGTTTTTTGCTAGTTTCAGCCTGATGCAGTTATCATTTTTACATCTATTGCCACGTTGTTTAAATAGCAAATGCACTCATGCCCATCTGTTCACCCATGGGCGCACTGGTCTGAAAACAAGATGTGTTCAGGCGCATTGCTGGCGCTTTGCTATTTTGAGGCAACTGAAAAGGACTGCGCCATTTACCAACAAAAACCTGGTCTAAAATCAATAGTGCACAACGCACGTACAAACATGGATTTCTCTCTGTGTTCAGTCTTTCCACTATGTAAATTGTGAATCTGCCATGGTGCACGCGCAACTGGCTTTTAAAGGGAATGGGAGATGAGACTGATTGGTTTATTGCACGTTACACCCAAAACACTCATTAAGAGACTAGGTACAACCCTTTTGGACCAAGTGCCTGACGCGCCAACCGTAGTTAAATTACAAAAAGTGGATTCGGACACGCCCTAAGTGCACCTGAGCCATGCACTTCAGACCATGCACTGAAATCAATAAAATAGTGCCCATTGAGTTTTTGGTGCTAGTTCAATGATTTTGCATATCTTCACAGCTTAGTGAAGCAGGCACTTGTTCAGCATGGCAAAATGGGTGTTGATATTCCCATGTTGTCTACGCTATGATGCAGCATTGAGTTCCCTTGAAAGGGAACATCTAGGGTTATTAATATAACCCTGGTTCCCTGAGAGAGAACGAGAAATTGCATCTCGTTGCCATGCTTCAGGCATGCCTGTGCATCTCCATCAGACAAAAAGCTGATGACGTCTAAGTCATGCACCCTTTTGTACTCACGGAAGCTCCATGTGACGTCATAGGGCTGCCATTTGCCAATTAATTGGTGTGTTTCCACACATGCTTCAGACACCGGTCATGCCGGGGTTATACTCATAACTCGTTTTTTTTTTTTTTTTTTAAAAATAAAAATATACTGAAAACAAATAGTGAAATAAAATATTGAATTAACAAATGCAAGGTTACAGTAATATAAAGTATTTTTTGATATGCAAAGCTACAAATTTGACATTCTGGATTGAATGCCTGTAGTCTAAACCAGGCCCTAGCTTGCCAAAGCATGTCTACCCACCCTACCTTCAGTGTGATTCATGAAATGTGATCTCAAACCATGTGTAGGTGCCAAAAGTGGTAAAGGGTTTGACACCTAAAAAAAAAAAAAAAAACATCATACAGTAGGAATGCTTTGAATTGTGGCCAAAAGGAATATGATTTCCAATTGACAGCTACTATTACTTGGTTGGCTTTCAAAACACATGAGATGAAGACTGAATCAATACTACAGAAGGAAGTGCCGTCACTAACAATGGCCAATGAAGATAATTGTGCATTGTCAAGGTGTTGCTGACTATTGGTGTTATTGTTTGCAAGCTCTGGCATGTGTTTGGTAATTTTTAACTGCTGGTTGGGGGACTGAAAGGCATTTAATGGACTGTGTAGATGAGATCCCAGGTGGGATACTGTTGCGGTGTCGTCCTTGTGCCAGATGTTTTTCTCCTGAATTACTCTGGCCTCAGCCCAGAATGAAAAATGAGTGAAGAAATGTAATCTGATTTAGGCACAAGGACACAAGCTGTGCTCACATAACGTACTAAATATTAACTCTTTAACTCTAAACATGTTTAAACAGAACACACAGGCAATTTAAAAACTTTGTTTGTTTGTAATGTTTAGAATTCATTCGTTCATCTATACCATCTATACGCCATACCCATCCCTGTCACAATTCCCTGTGTTTCTGTCTCATGGACTCTTATTTTGATATTATTTTGTCTTGTCTTGTGCCTATGTTCCATTCCTGTGGTTTAGTTCTTGGCTGAATCCGAAATTGCCCCCTAAACCCTCATTCACTATTCCCTACGTTAGTCCACTAATACAGTTCACTTGAAGGAATGAAAACAAGTGAGTGAATTTGGACAGCCATTGTGTGTACATCGGCTGTACACTCATTATTGCGGTGCAATGTGGGATTGAATGAGTGCATTCAATAATGTCCACTATGGTTTAGGACACCATTACAAATGGCTGTCCTCTCAAATAATGCCCTATAGGGGGCGATTTCGGATTCAGACCTTGTTTCCTTGTTTCAACTGCTGTCTTGTTAGTTTCCATAGCAACCCTTGTTTGATACTATGACAGCTAATCACCTACACCTGTCCTTCATTTAGCCCCTTGTCATCTTGTGTATATTAACCCTCAGTCATCCTCGGTTCATTGTCTTGTAGTGATGCAAAATCCGATTCATTTCCGATTCAGTCCAGCTCAGTAAACCGGTTCAAAAAGCCGATTCATAGGTTCCTGGCATTATCATGCAATGATGTCACTGTGCATTTCTTTTTAAACAATTCAGTGTCATGTTGTTATATCAATGAAACATTCAAATAAAGCTATTTTTGTCAACGCATATTGAAACATTCAAATAAAAAGTTATTTATGTGAACGCAGTGCTGATTAATGTCTTTCGTTCACTTAAGTTAATGGTGTTTGTGGTCACAGTTTCATTCACAGATCCTTTGTGTCAGATATGACTGACCAATACTGAGTATACATACTGGATAAGATTCTAAAAGTTTCGCACATACAGCACACATTACAGACATGCATAAATGTGGATATGTTACATGTCTAAAGTAGCCTTTATAGAAATAATAAACTAGTCTTATAAACTTATATAATCTGCATGCACAATAAACTACAGTAAAATGTATTTACATCTCTTGACAGAAAGGTTTTTACAGGTTTAAATAAAATGTTATTTAATAACGGTAGTCATAAGCATATTTCCATTATGTGCATCCCCAACTCACTCATCAGAATCCTCAGTAATCCTCTGCAAACTTCGACAGATGTTTCGGCTTTTGCGTCTTGCGTCGTCAACCTGGAACTAAAGTTCAATTTAATTCGATTAATGAACCGGCTCGACTGGTTAGACGTAGAACGATTCATTCACGAACTGAACATCGCTGTTGTCTTGTATTAATGTTTCGAGAGTGTGTTTCTATGTATGGTTCTTGATGTTTATTAAATGTGATTTCATCATACATCTGTGTCAAGCCTCTTTGAATCTGGATTATCAAGTCAAACCAGTATGTGACAATACCCATACAACTCAAATAGTTAACATATATAAAGCATAGGTCTTTTGGTGGATAGAAAGATGGAAGTTATTTTATAGGTAAAACTTTACAATACAGGTGCACTAATATGCATTAATAATCATGATTTAATGTATGACTCATGAAGAACTAAACCATTTATTAATGATTACTGCATCAGCAACTAATGAAGATTCTATATGATTATTAAATAAAGTAATCATTAAATTGTTATTAGTTAAATGTGTCATATTGTATTAATTCCCTAATAACATCTATTAACTAATAGTGTAAATTCATATGTTAATTACCACAATGGGTCAAAGCCATGCATTTCAACTTCCAGTTGTCTGCTTTAATTAATCATTAGCTAAATATTTGCAAAGGTGTCATTATGATATGACTTTACTTTTTGAGGCACATGACTATTAACTAATTCAAAATTAATTCAAAAGCCATAACCACAAATTACATATTACTTAACAATTAGTTAATACTCATGTGCCTCAACAAATAAAGTCATAGCATAATGAAACCTTAGCAAATCATTAACTAATGATTAATTAAAGCAGACAACTGGAAGTTGAAATGCATGGCTTTGACCATTGTGGTAATTAACACATTAATTTACATAATATGTTATTAGGGAATCAATACATGATGTCATATTTAATTAATAGCAATTCATATATTACTTAATCTATTAATCATATAGAATGTTCATTAGATGCTGATGCAGTAATCATTAATAGATGGTTTAGTTCTTCATGAGTCATACATTGACCATTTTATAAAAGTAATTTTAAAATGGCACATCCAGAACTATCCACTATATAATACAACATTAATTGATTTACATTATGATTAACATAATTAATAAAATAATGATTATGAATTACGTTTTTATTTTACTAAATCAAGCGTAGCGGTATTTCTGGCAGGTCACGTTAGTCACGTTAGTTTGCATCAGCTGATTGTCAGCTGATAACATCTACCTATAGGAATACGAACCTTCAGTATTATCAGCTGCTATCGCGTTTCTCCAGAGCCAATTACCCATCCATTCCCAGCTTCTCCTCTCGTCAGTCAGGATATGGCATTCTGATTCCCCCTGAATCAGACTAAATTCCTGAATTATGTTGTACATTTTAATATTGACATTATTGACAATATATGCAATACATCGTTGGTTCTGTTCTGTTTACCCTAGGGGGATTTATCACTGCTCTCCCTGCTCTCATCCATGCTAGGCTGCATGGATGCACAGGGAGTTCTTGCCTAGACCAGAACCATACCGCCAATCCAAACTATATGCTAATTGTCAATCATCTTTGACGACAGTGGTCCTGACAGAAATACATTTAAGTGTGAGAAAGATGACCAAGATGAATAACTTTATATTTAACTATATAACGATTATCTATTCTTTTCTGTCTAAAACAAGGACTATGACTCACTTCTCATTATAGCATTGTTTCCTTTTTCTTCCTATCATGACCGTATACATTTAGGCTTCAACATTAGAAGCAAATACTGTGTAAGGTGACATTCTGAGCACCTCCTGTCTGACTGGCCCTTGGGTCTGCTCTCCCTCCTGTTCCCTGTCCTGATAATGAGAGACTGGGCTTGTGACAAACTAAAGGCTAATTACAGCAATAAGACATAGAGGATGTCACTGAGAAAGATTGGAGGTGAGCGGCCTCTCTGCTTTGTGCCAGCAGCTCGATGCTCATGTCCCCGTGATCCTAGCATTCCCTCTTTCATCTCCTCTGCTCACCCATTAAAAATTCATCCAAGACCTCCAGACATATTTACGGGCAAATGCTTTGGTAGATGTGGTAGTACTGAAAAATCCATGGTTACACTGGCTTCTAACAGTCCTGAAACCCATAATTAATTTGATTGCTTACATTATACAATAAATCCATTTATACAATATTTATTTCGCTTTCTATTTTTCCATCTTGATCAGGGCCGATCAAATAAAGTTTCAAAGTCTCACGTCTGTGTAACTAGATCTTGCTCTGTAGGAAGAGGTGCCCTTCTCAGGGACAGTTTCCAGAGTTCAGGAACATATTTCATATTAGAATTAATTTCTCATACAGGGATAGTGTGCATGTTTACACTGTTTAGTAATTCTCGTCAAGCCTTACATGGAATAACAATCACATCTATGCCCACAGGTTCAGGTTCATGATAGCGCATGACATGGAGAGGATTAAAGTTCCCTATAGCCCATGTTAAAAAAAAAGAGGTTTAACAAAACCTTGCCACAAGGCCCTGTTAGAGAGAGTTCAGTCTTCTTGCTGTGCTTGCGATCCGTGCCTGTGAGGACCTTATTTAATACTATCAGGGCTTCAGCTCTTCAATGTCAAAGCGCATCAACCTGGAACACCATGATGCATGGTTGCTGATGATGGATGCCAATTATTCATTTCAACCATTTGAAGCTATATATTTCATCCCAATATCATATAATTTGCTGTAGTTAAAATATAATATGAACAATCTGTTTGATGCTTGTATATCTGAAGTCCCATATTAAAGGGATAGTTTTCAAAAAATAAATTTACTACATACATTACATCCCCTACAATACAATACAATATTCTGGCATAATTTACTCCCCTCATGTTCCAAACCAGTATGATTTTCTTTCTTCTGTGGAACACAAAAATAAATTAAAAAAATCAGCAGAATGTTCATGCTGCTCTTTAAAAAAAAGAAAAAAAAAGAAATTTAAAGTGGACTGGGCAAGACTAGCACATATAGGCCACAATTACACAGCAGCAGAATACGATTGCCAGTCCAGTATTTGGGTCCTTAAAGTGCCCCTATTATGCTATTTTAAAGTTTCCTAATTTAGTTTTGGAGGTCTCCAACAACAGGTTTACATGCATCAAAGGGCAAAAATGACATTTTCTCATAATGTACATTGCACATTACCACAATGTTCAATGATTCTCAAATGACTCAATGGATTAATCAGTCTCTCTAAATCTCTCCTTTCTGCGAGCCTACTCTGTTCTGATTGGCCTGATGGCCCAGTCTGTTGTGATTTGTCTTCCGTGTACAGCAAGTATTTTGGAAACAAACGTCCATTACCATAACTGAACTCCAACTACGTCCAGAGGCTTTCTAAAGCTCAGTCAGCGATAATACAAACTATAAAGACAGTAACAATGACGTTGGTTTTACATCAATCCCAGTGCGAGTCCGAATCGACAATGAAACATTGGAAGAACTAGTTATTCAACTCAAACCTTGAGCAGGACGTTTTGCAGTGATGCTACTCAGAAAAACTCAACAGAAACTTTTTTGTTTGTAGTACATCACAAACGTGCCCTGAGGCAGTAAGTGCAATGCATTACAATTGTTACGTAACTGCTCAGAAACGCAATGATTGAGGATCCAAATGCAATTTATTGGGGAATCCACATATATAATCCAGAAACAGGCAAAAAGGTCAATACACAGGCAAGCAGTCCAAAACAAACACCAGGCAGGAAACTCAGATAAACAGGGTAATACAGTAAACAGATGGATTGACAATCATGGATGTTGAACCTGGGCAATGAACTATGGGAAGTGGAGTCTTTGACAGATTGATAATAGTCCAGGGTCAAGTGCCCTCCGGTGGCTCTCAAGCTGGTGACTATAACATAGCCCCCTCCTAAGGAGCGGCTTCCAAACACTCCTAATACGAACCGAAAAGTCCAGGTGGGAGAGGGAGCGGAAGCGGACCAGGGGGTGGGGTGGAGGGCCAGGAGTGGAAGAGGCCCTAGAGACTGAGGGAAGGCAGGAGGCCAGAGCGGTGCAGTCAGAGCAGGTGGCCAAGGCAGTGCAGGCAGAGCAGGTAGACAGATCAGAGCAGGAACAGATTTAGGGACAGCCTCAGGATTGACCTCTGGGGCAGAAGCGGGCTCTGGAGTGAACTCAAGGGCTGCAGTGTACTCTGGAGCGGATTCTTGGGCTGGAGCCGACACTGGACTCTGGACAGGGGCTGGAGCCGACACTGGACTCTGGTCAGGGGCTTGAGCTGATGTGTGTGCAGCCCACGCACACGCACACACACACACACACACACACACACACACACACACACACACACACACACACACACACACACACACACACACACACACACACAATATAGCTGTAGCCCATATGGCTAATGTTGCAAAATCAGAGGATTCTGGCGTTACGGCCATCTTGTCTGGGGACTCTGGAGTAGTGGCCGTCTTGTCCGGGGACTCTGGCATAGCGACCATCTTGTCCAAAGACACAGGCATAACAGGACAAGACTCTGGCGTATCGGCCATCTTGTCCGAAGACACAGGCGTGACAGTACGAGACTCTGGCATAGCGAACATCTTATCTAAAACACAAGCGTGACAAGAGTCTGAAGTAGTGTCCATCTTGTCCGAAGACATAGGCGTGACAGAACGAGACTCTAGAATGGCGGCCGTGACGGGACGAGACTCTGGAATGGCGGCTGTGATGGGACAAGACTGGAATAGCGGCCTTAATGGGACTAGACTCTCTCATAGTCCATGAACTCAGCCAACGATCCTCGGGCCCATCACAAATGAGTTGAGATTGGAAATGTTCATTGAGTCTGTAACAATAAAAGTCAATGAGACCAAAATCTGGAAAGTCTGTGAGATTGGCAAGGTTCAAGAAATCTCGGGTGTGGTCAAGCTGTTACCTTGTTGCAGGCGAATGAGTCTAACTGCTGGATCCATTGATGGCTAAGTCTGTTGTTATGTAACTGCTCTGGGATGCGTAAATTGAGGATCCAAATGCAGTTGTCCAAATGCGCAGACATAATTCAGAAACAGGTAGTGATGGGAATTTCAAAACACTGCTTCATGAAGCTTCAAAGCTTTACGAATCTTCTGTTTTGAATCAATTGGTTCGGAGCGTGTATCAAACTGCCAAAGTCACGTGATTTCAGTAAGCAAGGCTTTGTTACGTCATCACTGTTTCGAAGCGTTTCGAAATACTTTGAAATGTCAATAGTTCACCGCTAGGGGGACTCTCTGTGAACCCATGAATCATGAGCAGTCACTGAACCATTGAACAAGTGTCTGTGGATTTTACCTGATCTCTGATCAGTTTTATACATTTGCAGATGTTTTAATTAGACATTAGTATAATTAAAAGGAATAATATTAGTTAATAGTCTCGTATTGGCCTGCTTATCTGAGCCATCCATGGAACAAACAAAACAGGCCCTGACAATTGATAAAAGAACATATAAACACTTAATATGTAATTTTATTAGATGGTTAATTGCATTTGAAAGATTTTACTTTTAATAAAACATTTTATTGTGTTACAGTGTTTTTATGCATGTTTGGCCTGGGTTTTTGTTGCATTTACACTGTTCTGAACAGCAGGGGTCACCGTGGAGACAGGTGTCGAATTGTTTCGAAGCTTTGACACAATTCGGCACATTTGCTTCAACTGTTTCAGTGTTTCACAAAGCCTTAGTCCGCCCATCACTAGTGATGTTCGGTTCTTGAACGAATCGTTCTTTTGAACCGGTTCTCAGCAAGTAACCGGTTGAGCCGGTTCATTAATTGAACTTTAGTTGGTTGATGACCAACTTGGTCATCAAAGTTGACCAAAAGTCAACTTTTTTGATGACGCAAAAGCCGGTTCAAACATCAGTCAAAGTTTGCCAAGGATTAGCGAGGAAAAGGAACTGGCTCATTCAGTTCCTTTCATAATAAGCATATTTCCAGGACGTGCCTCAGACTTGCGTTGCCAACTCAACCAGCTGTCAAAGTTTGCTGAGGATTATGATGATTGAGTTGGCGACGCAAGTCTGAGGCACGTCCTGGAAATATGCTTATTATGACTATTGTTATTGTGGAATACTTGATTCTGATTGGTCAATCGTGCATTCCCAGATAACAACTGCCAAAGTGAATAACACACCGCTCATCTGGGTGCTATGAGTTATCTTGACTGGTACTACTTATATGCTTAACGTGTCACTCCGCTGTCATTGACTGTCTGGTGCCATCTTGTGACTGAAAAACACTTAACCACCACGGGTTACAATAGAAGACTTCAAGGAGTTCACCCAAAATTGAAAATAAGCCCATGATTTACTCACCCTCGAGTCATCCTAGGTGTATATGACATTCTTCCTTTAGACAAATAAAATTATAAAAGTTATATTAAAAAAATCCTGGCTAATCCAAGCTTTATAATGGCAGTGATTGTTCTGTTTTTGAAGTCCATAAACATGCATCTGTCCGTCAAATAACGTGCTCCACATAGCTCTGGGGGGTTAATAAATGCCTTCTTAAGCGAATCGATGAGTTTGTGTAAGAAAAATTTCCATATTTAAAACTTTATAAAGTAAAGTTTCGGCCGATCTCCTTCCGTATTCATTTTATGGGAAAAGTGTTGAAAGTGCCTCTGCAGTTCATAAGGCTTACGCTACCAGTTCCGGTCGTCGGAAGTCGCGTAAACATTTTGAATTGCGAGAAGGCACTTTCAACAATTTTTCCATGTAAGGCGATTGGCCGGAACTTTACTTTATAAAGTTTTAAATATGGATATTTTTCTTACACAAATTCATCGATTCGCTTAAGAAGGCCTTTATTAAGCCCCCAGCACGTTATTTGACAGACAGCTGCATTTTTTATGGACTTCAAAAACAGAGCTACAACTACTGCTATTATAAAGCTTGGATTAGCCAGGAGGACTTTTTAAATAAAACTCCGATTTTATTTGTCTGAAAGAAGAATGTCATATACACTTAGGATGGCTTGAGGGTGTGTAAATCATGGGCTTATTTTCATTTTTGGGTGAACTATCCCTTTCAGAATTAATTTCAACAAATATGGTAAAAAACTAATCTTTTCAGCAATAGCAGTTTGGAACTGTTTTTGTTCGCGGAAGCTTTGCGTAAAAGAGCTAATAAAATATTTAAACTCAAGACAATATTTTGTGTCTAATTTACTTGAGACAAGTAGCTGTGTAATAAGCGGGATAATGTACACCCAGCCGGTTGTTATCGCAGAATAAACCCCTTAAGAGTGTCATATCCAGTTATGTTCTCCATTGTATATGCTCCCATCAGTTTTGCACGGCTCAAATACTCTACACTCCACCCAGATATAGAAGCACGCATATTTAAGCTACTTTTTAGTGTTTGGACTATTTCTTCATGCAAAGGTATTGTATGGCTTTAGGAGATCTGGAATGTAAAGCACAGAGTCACATAGACTACTTTTATATACTTTTATGATGCGCTTTTTTAAGTAATTAATTAATTATTATTAATTTATTATTATCTTTTATTTTATTATCCATGTTCATTTTAATTTTATGGATCATTATTTAAACTCCTTTTGTGATCAACGAAACAGAAAGTGATATGGTTTTGGAACAACATGAGGATGAGTAACTAATTTAAATCATTTTCTTTTCCATTTAGTTTACTAAATAAAAAAATAAATAAAAATAAAAAACTGGGTGTTAACCCTTAGCCCTGACCACTACAGTATTTGAATCAAGCTCTGAGTTGTTTCATGTGGTTTGTTCAAAATTAATAGCCAAATTAAATGTATTTTATTCCTAGAAAAGATGTACTTTTGTATGTTGAAAATTAGGTTGAGTGTAGTTGGCATTCAGTTCTCTACCTCTGTAAATATAGCAACTTGGCACTGACACACTCATACCCAATCTGTCCCAGCATGCTTTGGTAAAGAAGGGCATTGCCCACTGAGAGTTGGTACTAGTCCAGTTCTATGCCAGATGTGTGCTGGAGGGGAGGGCAGCACAGGGTTAATGTTCATGCAATAGAGACTGCTTAGCACTGTCGAGGTCCGTCCACCCTCTCACCCTAGTACAGGTCCTGTCAGAGGCTCAATTGGGGTCAGCAGTGACATTAGTCTGACTTCTGTTTTCATTAGCTCTGTTAATCACAGGTCTTCTCTATAGGGATTGCTTACTAATTGGTCATTTCATGTTCCTTTCATGGTCTGTGTGTTCTATTGCATGTCCCAGTTATTCAAAATTAAATCTGGGTTTAATTTCAGTTTAATTTAATTTTAATTTGTATAAGTTAATCAATTAAAATGTACAATATGATGATTAATTAAACAATCACATAAATCACAATTAATTGTATATTTCAATATTTGCTAATGCCAGGCTACAAAATTAAGATAATTTTAGACATTACCTTAGAGAGTGCTGCAGTGATGACGTGTTTTTGTAGGTAAACCTGGAAGTTAGCATCACCATGTTCTCTCAACAAACATTTTTATTGGCTTTTGGGTTATTGCAGAAAATAAGCTTTGTTACCAACTAAATTTATGATTTGTTTTTTTTTGTTTTTTTTTTAATTGAAGCGCGTAATTTGGCCTGAACCCAGAGTACTCTTCCTCCCAGGTTGGGATAGGAATAGTTAGAAGTAGGGGTGTGACGAGACACTTATCTCACGAGACGAGACACAAGATTGGGTTCACGAGAGCGAGACGAAACAAGATTTTTACATAAGAAATGCTCAATGATGAAATACATGACTAGAAAAATTTTTGCAGGTGCATTTGAAATGTTTTAACTCGTCGTCTTTAAATGAATGTCATTTAAGTTCTACTTTCTGAGTATGAATTTGCCATCATATGCAGTAAAAGACAACAATACTCAAGCACTGTAAAAGCTTTTGCACAAACTCAAATAACTAGCTTTTCTTTTTTTGATTGTCTCTTTAGACCTCAGAACTGCACATGATTTATGAGCTTCTACAACTTTTGACCTCCTAACTGAACTCATATCATAGATCAAGTGCAAACAATCAAGTCATCTTTATTTATATAGCGCTTTTTACAAGTCCAATTGTTTCAAAGCAGCTTCACAGTGTTAACAGGAAAATAATGCAACAGAATTTGATTAGGCTGTACAGCCACTCTGGTGAAAACGGTGATGTTATCCAGCTAATTTCAAGTATCATATAGTGTCAATGCGGGCAGATCGGTAATATAGATGAAATTTAGGTGTCCCCAACTGAGCAAGCCAAAAGCCAAAGGCAACGGTGGCAAGGAACCCAAACTCCTTCAAGGCCAGAATGGAGAAACAAACCTTGGGAGAAACCAGGCTCAGTCGGGGTGCCAGTTCTCCTCTGGCCGACGAACAAACAGTGTATGATTATAATTCTGGCAACATAGCAGGTCTTAAGTCATATTAGGTAAACAGATATTCGTAAGATTGTTCGAACGATTGGAGTCGTCATGCTGGAGACGTGTTTAGTGAGGATGTCGTGTCGATGTGGCATTTACGGGGGGAGTTTAATTGACACGCTCTCTGCAGACATTTCAAGGATGCGTTGGTCATGTCCAGGCGCAGGTCCACCATCTGATCTGGATACGGCCCGGATCCGGCTGACTGCAGTAAACCTCGGGATAAACAGAGAGACTAACATTAGCGTAGATGCCATTCTTCTTATGATGTAACGAGTACATCAGGTGTTATGGGAAGTGTTCCCGGTTCCGGCTGACCTAGTTAATGCAGCCTAACAATCATTTAACTGATTTGAATAATAGAGATTGATAATGTTCTATGTGTAACAATAAGTGCAATAAGTGCAAGTAGCCTACTCAATATTCAAAGTGCAAACAGAGACCAAATTTTTCTTCAAGCATGATACAGAGCTAAGAGATGGTTAACTACACAGATAGCTTTCATATTGGGAGATATTCTCATGACTCAGGGAGCCGCTTTCAAACAGCAGTAACTTACTGAAATTGCGTTTGAATGCGCGCTCGTGTTTACTTTAACTTTCACGATCGTGCGTAGGCCTACTCTGTGAATAGGGAGAGGTGGTGCTGAATGCGCATTTTTAAATAGACATTTTTCTGACATTTCTGTTGCGCAACGAATCCTCCACCACGGCCCTGTCGGTCTTCGATTCGATTAGAAATACAAACGCGGATAAAAAGTGTTAAACTACAAACATGACGGATGTGTGAATCCGACGGGTAAGTAGATAGATTTACTGTAGATTAAGGAGCTTGAGTGATGAATTATTATCAGTATTTAACCTGACGAAAAGATACTTATTCAATGTTATCCACATTATATTTCACCTGCAGCAGCACTGATAACTTTTGTAATGATACGTTTGGCCATTAACTTTTAAATGCATCATTATATTTAAACTGCAAACCCACAAGGAGTCTCTGCATTAAATACCCACAAATGGCAGATCAACGTGCTACTACATTTCTCTCTGATACGGTAGGAGATTAAATTGAATGTGGAGGATTTTAACTGTGATGATGATTGACAGGGCAGATTAAACGGTGACGCAACTAAGCAACAGAGTCCGTTAAAGATGACGAAGTAATATGTCCCAAAGCTTGCATAGCCTACTCTTCTGCTACACACTCAAAAGTATGTACTTTTTCTTCACAAAAAGAGTACATACTTTTAGGTTGTAGTATAAGTAGGCAAAATGGGACGCAGTTAGTTATCCTAACTTCACCCTCACACTCCGTCATGACAATATGACGCTGACGCGAGACGGCTTTTCACCTCGACAAGAAATCTCGTGGCATGATCTCGTCACACCCCTAGTTGGAAGTTAGAATGGGTGGTGGAGGGATGCTGGAAAACTATCATGGAACAGAGGTAAGTATGCTGTGAAAGGGGGATTCTGAAAGGTCATAAACTGTTAACCCCTAACAGCTGTATCTCTTATCTCACCAAATTAGTTGATTAAATTAATGTGCTCCTCCTGTGTCAATTAGGTTAATTATCAGAACATGCTCCTCCCGAACTTTGTTAAAACATAATTTCACGAGTTCAAACTAAAGGCCAAAGTATACTTCACATTTACACGTATGTGAGGGTCAGTGTACAGTGTGTGTTGTGAATTTCATCACCAAAAAAGTATGTGCACCACCAGATTTTTGTATATTTGCCTTTCTGTCCGAGGGATGGGCTCAGAGCTCGGAATTTGGCCCAAACCCAGAGTAAAAATATTTTGGCCCTCCCACAAAAAGCAAATGAGCAAAGAACAGCCACAAAACGGATTGACTAAAAGACCCCCATCCTCCACTTCATATATATCATATATATATATATATATATATATATATATATATATATATATATATATATATATATATATATATATATATATATATATATATATATATATATAATATATATATATATGAAGGGTCAGATGCAAAAACCTCTAAAAGCCACTTGCCAAAAATGAAATAACAATACTGAGTGAAGGCTCTCTGCATATAGTATAAGTTCATACAATACTTTCACTTTGTAAGTCCGCCCAATTGTTCCCAAGGCTTACGATTAGTGGGTGAAGGTCTTCTGCGCTGTTCAATCTTTTCAGCTGGGCATAGGGATTTAATTCCAATTTATCTTTATCTGACTCCATTTTATTATGACCTCAAATTTAGGTTAGAATGCCAATTGGTTATTTGATCATTTATATTTAATAATTTAACTACACATTTAATTATTCTGTTTAACCCTTTATTTAAATTATACCCATTCATAATCTACTAGAGATAAGTGTTTATAGATATAAGATGAGTAAGTCAGAATAAATTAGTGTAACAATTTATTAGTCAGGTAAATGTATCATGCCACATAATCAATTCAAAGATAATCCATACATAACATCAAATGCTCTGAAGTAAATGAGGGGATGATACCTTTGTACCAGTCACACTGAGACATTTCAAATAATATCAAACGTATAATACTGTATAGTACTTGTTTACATTAAACCATAGATTTTGGGTGAATTCTAGAGGAGAGATGGGGAAGAGGCAGTGAAAAGAAAGGCATGTAAATTAAAGTCAGTCTTAGATGATTAACTCAGCGTGACGTTGTCTCGGATGGGGATGCTAAATGCATAAGAGTGAGTTCAGATGCTAATTTCCATTATTTTCTCAGGGAGTCCTCGTTTCTCAATCAGACAGTCCGGCACTTGCTAGTTTTCCCAGCCTTACAACCTCAAACTCACTAAGTCCCAGCATCAGCCCATTCAGAAGTACTGGTACTTGGGTAGAAACCTATACATAGGAGCCTGACAAAAATGCTTATTTTAAAGAAAAACATCAGATGGACTTAGAGGCTTTTGTATCTGAAGTCTTCATATATATATAACCCTAACTCCTTAATTAGTCCACAATAATCACAGAAATTTGCAAGCACATTTTTCCAGCTGTACTTAACACATTTACTGAGTTCTGTTGTCAGTGATGGTTGAATCCACGACTTCCTGCTCCATCTTTGCACTGCAATATTACTGCTCTGAGAGTGAGAGGCTGTCTGATGAAAGGTACCACACGCTGAGCAGGAAGGTGTTAGAATGATGATTGCCTCCTGACCTGCGTGTACCCTCCATTCTATCCACAATGAAAGGCTGTTTCCCACTCACCTGTCTCTAAATGGGTAAAGGTGCCTGACCACACCATGTTCCCTTTGGTTTCACATCTTTGCTGTCATTTGATCCCTAACTCACCTAAGTGCAGCAGTCCACCATTCTTCCAGCTCAGAGGACTTGTCATAGCTCAGCACCCAAACCGCCCCCCTCTAGTGCAAGCCACCATCTGTCCTTTCCAGTGGCTTGTTTGATCAAGACCTTTGACAAGACAAGAGACTAACATTTCACAGACCTTTCTGAAGATGCATTTTTGCTCTCGATGCAGCAAATGACCTTGATGTGAATAAGCTAACACACCCACAATTTGAACTTTTTGTTACATTGCACCAGCGCATCCTTCCATACACACAATTCAATATGACAAAGAAAAGCTATCACAGGATTATATGTTGTGATATCATGGCAGGTCATCCTGACAATCTGATGCTAAAGGTTACATATTACTATTCCTACTTGATTTGTCAGTGGATGGTAAAAAATACTTTGATACTAGAACCGCCAGGGGTCGCTGTATACCTAAAGCCGCCAGCGGGTAAAATTTACCCATACAGATTGACCTCTGACTGGTCTAATACGGCTAAAAAACGTAATGTCACTGTTCTGTGCCACTATCTTCACAAAATAATGTCATGAAGTCATGAAATGATTATTTTTAGTCATCAACTATGTTTTTGTCCTGTTGTTTTATGCTATTTTTTATTTTATTTTTTTTAAGCAGGCTATAGTAATCACTTTTTGGTGAATATAGGTCAGCAATGACAATGAGAATTAGAAGGAAATAAATACATATTTGGATGGTGTAATATTACACTCACCTAAAGGATTATTAGGAACACCTGTTCAATTTCTTATTAATGCAATTATCTAATCAACCAATCACATGGCAGTTGCTTCAATGCATTTAGTGGTGTGGTCCTGGTCAAGACAATCTCCTGAACTCCAAACTGAATGTCAGAATGGGAAAGAAAGGTGATTTAAGCAATTTTGAGCGTGGCATGGTTATTGGTGCCAGACAGGCCGGTCTGAGTATTTCACAATCTGCTCAGTTACTGGGATTTTCACGCACAACCATTTCTAGGGTTTACAAAGAATGGTGTGAAAAGGGAAAAACATCCAGTATGCAGCAGTCCTGTGGGCGAAAATGCCTTGTTGATGCTAGAGGTCAGAGGAGAATGGGCCGACTGATTCAAGCTGATAGAAGAGCAACTTTGACTGAAATAACCACTCATTACAACCGAGCTATGCAGCAAAGCATTTGTGAAGCCACAACACGCACAACCTTGAGGCGGATGGGCTACAACAGCAGAAGACCCCACCGGGTACCACTCATCTCCACTACAAATAGGAAAAAGAGGCTACAATTTGCACAAGCTCACCAAAATTGGACAGTTGAAGACTGGAAAAATGTTGTCTGGTCTGATGAGTCTCGATTTCTGTTGAGACATTTAGATGGTGGAGTCAGAATTTGACATAAACAGAATGAGAACATGGATCCATCATGCCTTGTTACCACTGTGCAGGCTGGTGGTGGTGGTGTAATGGTGTGGGGGATGTTTTCTTGGCACAATTTAGGCCCCTTAGTGCCAATTGGGCATCGTTTAAATGCCACGGCCTACCTGAGCATTGTTTCTATCTATGTTCATCCCTTTATGACCACCATGTACCCATTCTCTGATGGCTACTTCCAGCAGGATAATGCACTATGTCACAAAGCTTGAATCATTTCAAATTGGTTTCTTGAACATGATATTGAGTTCACTGTACTAAAATGGCCCCCACAGTCACCAGATCTCAACCCAATAGAGGATCTTTGGGATGTGGTGGAACGGGAGCTTCGTGCCCTGGATGTGCATCCCACAAATCTCCATCAACTGCAAGATGCTATCCTATCAATATGGGCCAACATTTCTAAAGAATGCTTTCAGTGTATAATGTCATTGATCATATATTAAGATAACCCATGTTATTTAAATTACTAAAATACCCTAAATAGACAATAAAGACCAAAAATAATCCACCACACTGCATAGGAACCTATGACAAGGGATGACATTCGATGACAAATTCAAGCACACAGTTTCACCTAATTAATTATTAATTTGTATAGTTATATCATTTATAATTTGAATAAGAGAACAAAACCAATAAGCCTGGGGTAATCATGAAAATTATTTTATTCATGCCATCATAGATCAGTTTTTCTTTTTTTTTTTCTTTTTTTTCTTCAGGAAACGGGCAGGCTTAAATAAATAGCAACACAGTAGCAAACAATACACGATACAAAATTGCAAAACAAAATGTATAATTAATCCAAAGTTTGAATATTTATAAATAGGCTAAAACATCTTTACTTGAATGTGTGTTGTGTGACTGTTTACAGTAAGCCTACACATTGCTCAAACACAGTGCAAAAATAAAGGAATTATATAGGGGTAAATTTGACCCACTGGCGCTTATAGGTATAAATTCCTCATTTTTAAATCTGGTTTTATCTAAACAATGTTTAACAACAGGGGATTATAAATAACACAATTTTAGTAAAAGTCAGTGACTGGGAGACTTGGATATTTTATTGAAAATCTGTTATGTACATTTGAAAAATAGCCATGGGTAAATTTTACCCATGGCGCGGTCCTAGTGTTAATATCAAGTTTATAGTCAATAATGTTAAAATTACGTGATATGACGTGGTTGAAAATCAGCAATATAGGGTCAATCACATTTGTTCTATGGATATGTTTATTTAAAAATGCAATTCAACAAGGACTTTTTTTATTGACAAAATCAAAAATGAGATTTGTCCTGATGAATAAATAAATAAATAAATAAATAAATAAATAAATAAATAAATAAATAAATAAATAAATAAATAAATAAATAAATTAGAATGTCAAAAGGAATATAACTTGGATAATTGTTAGATAGGATACTCTTATTTGCAATGTACCATAGATAGATAGATAGATAGATAGATAGATAGATAGATAGATAGATAGATAGATAGATAGATAGATAGATAGATAGATAGATAGATAGATAGATAGATAGATAGATAGATAGATAGATAGATAGATAGATAGATAGATGCATATTATGCAAATCTAACAAAAACTGTAGATAATTAATGTCCAGAGGGGGTGCATACACCACTATACACTTGAGGCCACTGATAAGATGATGTACTGGAATTCAATTTACACCACTTTAGGAGCAGTGTAAACAATCTGCATGGGTATGTGTGAAAGAGGGAAAAAACGAAAATAAGTGGCAAACCTCAGGAGCACCACATCTCAAACCAAGTCTGTCATGTGATTACTCCAAACTAAAGAAGTGAAGATTAGCACTTAAAGAAGAGCTAGCTCTCTGCAAGGCTTTGAACTGGTAAAGCTCTTTGTTTGCCTCACTTGCTTTAGAGGTCTTAGCATTTTGAGAATGCTATCAGTTTCAAAAAGTTACAAAACTAATTACTCTTTGCTTTCAAAGTAATAGGAATGTAGAGAAGAGTGGAGAAAGCTGTGCCCCTTTTAAACAAAAAAGACTAATATTTGAAGTAATATGTATTGGTTACTGATGTAACCCTCATTCCCTGATGGAGGGAATAGAGACATTATGTCAAAGACTGACAAATGGGGTCTCTGGTCTATTTCACACCGCTTGCATTAGCAGAGCGTAAGCAGCGCATATTTTTTTCGCAGGCCATGTTAACAGATTAGAGCATTCACGCCACATGCAGAGGAGGCGCAGCAGTGTGTTGCAGGAGCAAAAGAAGCGGTACCGCGATCGTTTTGTCACGAGTCTATTTTTGCTGCGCCACTCACGCTGAATTAAAGCCACACTGCATTGTTCTTGATCAAAATTGACCTGATTAACATAAAAACTAAATAAAAAAATAAAAAAAATCACCATAAAATCCAGTGAGGTGTTTTGTCTTTGTGTTTCACAATCACCATAGCAGCATTTCAGTGCTGTGAAAAAATGTAAATAAAATACACAAAATCTCATCTGCCAAAAGTTTTTCCCCAAATTTCAAAGGCCAACTGTCACCCCCATTTTTGGGGATAGGCATCAAAATGCACTATACAAACTTAAACAGCTGTAATTCATGAATGCTTTGGGATACAGACATAAGGTTGGTCTCTTTTGAAAGAAGACACTTTGGGGATTAATTAAAATGTATTAATATTTCTAAAAGTTATTAAAATTTAAGTTTATTGTTATGAAAATTTATATTTATCAAATATTTATTATATTAAATATTTATAAATAAAAATATATATGTTTCAGCCTAAAAATGCTAAAAAAACTAAAAGCCATAAGTCTAAGTGAGATGTGTTTCAAATTTCAGCTTGATATCTCAAAAATGAGGTTTCTGTGAAACATTTAGCTGTCACATCACAAATGGCCACTAGGAGACACCCTTGTTCATTGTTCATTCCCAAAGGTCACTTATTTGCTTGAACTTACATGTGACACCACAGTACAAACGCAGAGAGAGAGATTTTTATTTATTAATTCATTTTTTTCTTTTTGTAGTACCCGACAAGGGCATCGGAGAGATCAAGGCTGCATAGTAACAGCCTTAGTAGCAGCTCTGATAGCTCTGTTTGGCTTTCTGGTGGGCTGTTGCTGGTCAGAAGACTCTACCAATATAGCAATTAGTATATTATAGCAACACTATATCCACACACAATTCTTTATTTTTTTATTACAAAATGAACATTATAATTATTCTAATTATTATAACTATATATACTAACTTTATAATTCTCATTCAAGACAATATACAGGAACTATGAATATATAGATGGATATACTAGATATATAATTACTACAATATATGTTTTGTTATGAATCTTTAGCATAAAAAGTTTCATTGATTAAAAGTGGGTGCATCGACTTTTTTGTGACAAAGGTCAGAACTCCTGTTATGACATAGATTTTTTGAGGTGCACTCTTGTCATAAATTCATCGATTACTTTTCCTACATTATTTGTAACAAAAAGAGGGGTGACATATCTATTTAGGAGGCTTAGACATTTTCAACGATATATAGTTTGTCATGATTAGATTAGGATTTAATTGTAAAATATTGAAGCAAACTTAGGTGTCAGTTGAGGGGTTAAATTATTAAAACTAGATGTATATCTTAATATTAAGAATCCTTTTGTCATGTAAACTACCTATATACAGCATGTTATATGCATATGTGTTTGGGACAGAGAGGAACACGGTCGCCCTTTTGGCAACTGCTCCCATACAGTTGTAACCTAACTAGCGCCTCACATAAGCCTAAAAAGTAATAGTCCTAAAAAGTAAAACGTGTGTGACGTTTCTGACATGATTGCAATCACTGGCGGCGCAGAGCAGCGCAAGGTGAGCAATTTAGGTTAAAAGTATATTCTTTTAACCTTTTAGCCGATCGTTTTGCCAGATAAGACCCAATTCCTTGTCTGGGATAGTCCAATCCTGGAATGTTTTCTCAAAAAACTTATTTTCTTTTCGACTGAAGAAAAAAAAGACATGAACATCTTGGATGAGATGGGGTGAGTAAAATATCAGGACATTTTCATTTTGAAGTGAACTAATCCTTTAAGCATTAGTAAATAGTTAATTAATCATTTATAAAGCATTAAGAGACATTAATAAGCAGTTTATTAAAAAGCTATAAATGCATTATTCTTGATATATAAGCATATCTATAATGTGTTTAGTAATTGTATTTTCATACTTTATTAATGATTAATTTCTAATTTAAGAATTACATTATTTACAAACCAGTTATTTAGGCGTCGTCAGTGGTTCATAAGATCATTTAGAATGTGTAAGTAAAGGATTAATAAACTAAATCTAAATGTACATTTATACAGCTTATTATTTAGACATATAGAAATAG
Organism: Paracanthobrama guichenoti; assembly: GCA_018749465.1. Lineage (NCBI taxonomy): Eukaryota > Metazoa > Chordata > Actinopteri > Cypriniformes > Gobionidae > Paracanthobrama > Paracanthobrama guichenoti. The sequence goes on along the minus strand of CM031948.1, from coordinate 20,494,927 downwards.
TTACTCAGTGTGTTATTAAATGCTTTATTAACATGTATTCCTACTGTAATTCATGATTAATTCAGGAAATTATAAAACATTTAGTAGTTTAGTAACTCTTTTTGTGAGCTCATCTAAAGTGAGGACTATGTAAGGAGGAGAAAACAGTCCGAACAAATGAACAGACTAAGACAACTATTTAAAATGGTGTCTTAATAATAAAATAAATAGATAAAAACGAAATACGATGTCATCATTTTAGGTTTGAAACCTTTCATAACACATTTTATAAATATCAGTAGATTTAAAGCTGTTGAGATAATAATACAAAAAAACTTTTGTCCAGCAATTCTCAAATGTCAGGGTGGCACAACTACAAAAATTGCTCTTTTATTATGAATTCACAAAGTAATAACAGTAAACATGATAATGCATCATGGTAAAAACTGCTCATTTCAAGTATGGGTAGTTTGATACACTTTCTATGTCAGGTGGTACAACTACAGTATATATACATACAACTATTTAGTTGTACAGTCTGACATAAAAACAGTCAAAAAATTAATTCAAACATTATTATTTAACAACTGAAATTTGTTTAAAGGGGTCATGAACTGGCTTTTTTTATTATTTTTTATTATACTGTCATCTGAGGTCAACTTATGATGTTCACATGGTTTTTACATTCAAAAACATAATAATGAATAAGTAATAGGCTATTTTCTACCCTGGTTTTGAGCCTAGCTCCTGGAACGCTCAGATTTTATGGCCGTTCAGATTTTATGGCCGGGAAATTGCCGCGGCCATGCCGCGCCATGCCGCAACCAGGCCATGAAGACTGGAAAGTAAATGCCCACTGCTATGACTGGATAACAAGTTTTGCATATTATAATGAGCTTCGGCTCCCTTACACATGAGGAATTGTTTTGAAAACGTCCAATGTGGAGAAACAGCAATTGGAATGATTCGCTAACAGGGCTCATAAAATGTCTTTATCAAACAAACACAATGATTTATCTCTCGTCACCCGCAATTAATTGGAATGCTATTTTTTATTACTTGGCCGGCCGTTTGGTGGATATAACCGCGAACCGTGCATAACTAACACACGCGCGTGCACACCAGCAAAACTTCAGCTCAGACAAATCAGCATGTTCAAAACTTTAATGTAATTTGTGTTTTTTTAATCGCAGCACTATACTCCAGCCTGTGACAGCGTGGTAAGTTATGTTTTGTTAGACACGTACATAATCAGTAGATATCAAACGTAACAATGCAATACAATCACATATAAAAAAAAACATTTATTACTCACATAATTGTGTTGCATCATTCCTGTCAGATCCAGATGGCACAGCATAGTTCCCTTTCAAGGGAATACAGTTCCCTTGCGTTGTGAAGCACATATGTCATCAGTCCAATAGAGAGAAGAAATGTCATAGGCGGGTGACATCACAGACCCGGAAACTATAAAGCACACCGGCAAACACATGCCATTAGCTTCTGTTGCCTTCAACAAGCGCTCTGTGTCATCTGTCTGTCTCTCTGTGTTGTGTCTGAGTTCAGACTTATTTTCAAAAAAGAAAATACACATATAAAGAGAGTAATAGAGTTATGGCGAGCGAGCAGCATTTCAGAAAGTGTGTTCCTCCCTGTCCACACTTCATTACGGATGGGGATACACACCTGATGTGCATTGCTTGTTTGGGAGAGCAGCATGCGCATTCAGTGCTTGAGGGTGGTGCGATCCTGCCGGGTGCTCTTTGAGGAGAGCGTCCTGGTTCGCGTTCCCCGCGGCACGGGCCCCGCTGCCGAGGCACGGCGGCAGCTCATGTCGTGGGGTTCGCAGATGGATTTGTCGGAGGGGCCGGAGACGAGCATTGCCCTATCTCAGCCTTCACCTGTCAGATCCAGCGCCGCCACTCTGGGTTCAGGAGCCCGTGCTGCGGATTCTCCCGCCTGGATGGGCTGAGCAGAGCTGTGGCCAGATTACACATCGACTGGCCACAAGAACAACATGAGCGAGCTGCCGTAAAAAGCAGACTCGACGAGCGATTTCTCGCCTCGCGCTCTGCTCAGCCTCCAGGAGCCTGCCGTTCTTTCCAGACCTCCACACAGAGGTGTCGAGGTCGTGGAAGTGGTCCATGTCATCACGTATTTTCACCCCGCACACCTCTGTTTATAGTAACATCACGGGGTTGAAAAAGCATGGTTATGGTCAGATACCGGCGGTCGAAGAGACGCTTGCGAGCCATCTCCACCCGAATCCGCATCTGCCATAAAGGCTCCATCTTTGCCCACTAAGCTCTTAAAAATCACCTCTTCCTTAGTGGGCAAAACATACTCGGCAGCAGGTCAGGCTGCCACATGTCTGCACACTATGTCAATCGTGCAGGCATACCAGGCTGACCTGCTGAAGGACCTGGGTGAGACCCACGAGATCGGAGCCGATGTTATTAATGAGCTCCGATCGACAGCAGATCTCGCTCTCCGGGCCACCAAAGAGACGGCCAGATGTGTTGGCCATTCTATGGCAGCCTTGGTGGCTATGGAGAGGCATTTGTGGGCTCAATCTTACGGAGATAAAGGAATCTGATAAGAGCTTTTTGCTTGATGCGCCACTGTCTCCTGGAGGCCTGTTCGGTGACACTGTCACCTCTGTTACCGACAGGTTCCTGGAGGCAAAGAAACAATCTGCAGCGCTCAGGCAGTTCCTTCCACCCTAAGCCCCAGGTCTTGTCTGCTGCTGGGTGGGAGCTGCAGACCCTGAGTATGAGCTCCTCCCATAGGGCACAGCAAAAACAGAGTGTCACCACTCGCACACCCCCGCAGAAAAGGTCGTCAGGTGCGCGGCACTCTCAGGCGCAGCCCTCCAAGGCCATAGGACTGGTTTGTCATGATAGATCTCAAAGATGCATATTTTCATATCTCCATCCTTCTGCAGCACAGGAAGTACCTGAGGTTCGCTTTCAGGGGAGAAGCGTACCAATATCGGGTGCTTCCCTTCGGTCTAGCTCTCTCACCCCGCATGTTCATGAAGTGTGTGGACGCTGCACTGGTCCCCTTGCATATGTAGGGGATCAGTGTGTTCAATTACATCGATGACTGGCTGATCCTAGCACAGTCAGCTCGTCTCGCGGTCCAACATTGAGATGTTGTTCTCGCGCATATGAGGAGGTTGGGGCTGAGGCTCAACTCCAAGAAGAGCGTCCTTTCTCCTGTACAGAGTATCACTTATCTGGGCGTGAGTTGGGATTTGGTCTCTATGCAGGCCCGTCTGTCAGCCTCACATAGGGTCGATCCTCTCGGCCATGAGAGGGGTGAAGCTAGACCAGTCACTCACTGCGAAGCAGTTCCAGAGACTGTTAGGTCTGATGGCGGCAGCATCCAACGCGATTCCTTCGGGTCTGCTGTACATGAGGCCTCTGCAGTGGTGGCTCAAGACCCGAGGGGAAACCCCTTTCGCATGATCAAGGTTTCGTGGCGGTGTCTCCGCACCTTGGTTATGTGGAAGGATCCTTTGTTTCTGGCCCAAGGCCATGAGTGGTCGCTCTGCCCAGGGCCTGTGGCAGGAGCACCATCATTCGTGGCACATAAATTGCCTGGAAATGTTGGCAGTGTTTCAGGCTCTGAAGCACTTCCTGCCACATCTCAGGGGCCATCATGTGCTTGTGCACACAGACAGCACATCGGTGGTCTCCTATATAAACCATCAGGGAGGTTTAAGGTCCTGTTGCTTATACAAGTTGGCACGCCTTATCCTCCTCTGGGCTCAAGGGAAATTGCTGTCAGTCAGGGCAATGTACATCCCAGGGAGCCAGAATGTGGAAGCAGACATCCTGTCGAGGCAGGGGCCGAGGCCCGGGGAGTGGAGACTCCACACCGAGGTGGTGGAGCTCCTTTGGGAGAAGTTTGGCAGGGCTCATGTGGACCTGTTTGCCCCTCACGAGAACGCTCATTGTCGTCTGTGGTTCTCCCTGTCGCCCCCAGCTCCTCTCGGGCTGGACACAATGGTACAGGAGTGGCCGAGGCTGCCCCTATATGCTTTCCCCCCAATTGCTCTGCTTCCGGGAGTTCTACAGAGAGTGCGCCGGGATAGAGCCCGTCTTCTGCTAGTAGCCCCGTTCTGGCCAGGCCGAGTATGGTTCTCGGACCTTGTGTCTCTCTTCGACGGCTCTCCCCTGGAGATGCCGATCAGGAGGGACCTTCTCTTTCAGGTGGGAGGTGTCTTTGTTCTGTCTCTCTATTGGACTGATGACATACGTGCTTCACGCCGCAATCACGTAGAGGCGTTCCCAAAGCGGTGATGCAGCGTTTCGCTCCCTTTTCAGGGAACTAAGGTTACAGTCCTAACCCGAGACATTTTTTAATCTCATCCTGTCTGCAAATCCAGTCACTTGTTTACAAACAAATCCACAGTGAATTGAAGTAAACAAATGCAATGTCTTCCCCACGTGAGCTGGATCTTCAGTAAAAATAAAGTTCCTAACCATGCATTCTTAATATTGGAATCCGAAGGAAGCTTATGGCATGTTTGAAACATGCCATAAGCTTTATTTCTTGGAAGTTTGACAGTTGGACTGAATCGTTCTAAACAGTTCATGTCCCAAGCATAGACTGTAAAAAAATGTCTTGAGTCAGTGCCGAATGGTGTGTTCAAGTCCTCCTGGGATGTTTGTATTTACGAGGTAATGTGCGTTCAAGTCGCTTTGGTCAGAGCAAGATGGCGGTGTACCTTCTTTTAATGAATTTCACAAAAATATAGCAAGGTATGTTAACTCTGCTTATAGAAAATGAAAAACAAAGAATGCGCATCAGGTGAGTTTTAATCTTTTACATTTTTAATTAATCTATGAAGCCACTGTAAACTGTATTGTTATATATTAGGCTAATGGTTATATTACAATGCTAGCTTACTTTGTTGTAAATGACAAAGCCTGACAGTGTCACAGCTAAATACCTGTTATATTCAATTACAGACGTTGCATCCATTGATTCCGCCATGTTTCTCACTGTCACACCCCCAACTCATACATATCAGGACTTAAAAAAATCCCGAACTTCCCACAGGTATTTACGACTTTGTGGTGGCGTTCATGTGCGTTCAACTCGAAAATACGATCTTTACGACATGACTTGAACACACCAATAGACTCAACGCTGATCCACAAGTTACTAAAGTTACTCACTTTCTGACATGAGTGACAGTCCCTCAGACTAAAAATAAACTAATATGCTGAAGTAGGCCACTATGTTACTCTATTACTCCAACAGTTCACTGAACTGAGACACGTTGTGCTGAGAGACCTGATGAGAACTCACGAGCAGCTGATACTGAGCATGTGCGTGTACTACTGAACGTACTGCGGTTCTCGAGTTAACCGTTCTCGAATCCGAACTGAGACCCGTTTCTTTCGGACATGTTCGATACTGAGAGCTGATGAGCTGAGCACTTGTTCAGAGGGACGAAATGCAGGTTTCCAGTATATCAAAATAAAACATGTTGGAAACATGTTCATCACATAATTGCTGTCTTATCACTGTATTATTTTAAAGTTTGGAAACACAATGAACGGATTGTAAGACAGGCAAACTAAACATTTGTTTGTTTTATCAATAATGCATGATATTTTCAGGAACAGCTTATTTAATTTCTAAACAAGTTGATATAAATCTTAAAATGTATTAAAAGAGTAGTTTTAATATAGACTATATTCAGCTTGCAGCAGTTCTCAGCTCTGCACACTTACACTGCTACACCGGTTCTTGAGTCAAGAACTGGTCGCAGCAGTTCTCGAATCACCAGTACATAGGGTGACCTCCATTAAACAATCCAAATGTGGGACAATTACTACGTTTGTGTGGGACAATGTGGGACATGTTACTGACACTAAAACTGAATATGAATATAACCTGTTATAATGTCTATCTAAATTAATTTAAAAAAAAAATTGTGTTCTGCCTTTCAGTGATAAAAATACTTTGTTCTTTAGTCCCTTCCAGAAAACACTATTACATCACAATGTAACGTAACATGTCTTTATTTTACATGTAATTTAAATTCAACATCACTGAGCCCAAAGGCAGCAGGCAGCATGCAGATAACTATTTTTGAAACAGTTCTGACCAAGTCCAACTAAAATCCATCAAAATAAAGAACGAACAAATAAAATATAAAACAACATGAAATTAGTTCATGGACAGTCTTATATATTAATTTATATTATATATAAAGATTTCCCAAATTATCCAGTAGTTTTTTGACAGGGAACACATGGAACACATGGAACGAATCACTGCTCCACATTTTGATTGACAGCCGTCACAACCTACTATAGTGACCGTATTTACTATAAAAAAAATGCTGTTGTATTTGTGTAAGGCGGAATGTTACTTCTGATGAAGCTGTTAAATATAGGTGAAAAACTAGGCTGCAAAAAGAATAAATAAAATGCTTTCATTATGGTCCACACATTTATACTCATGGAACAAATCACCAATATCTTCATCTGTGGAGTTTGTATTATGTAAATAATGTTTTTATTTTTTTATTAATGCTAATATTTATATTTGAAATATAATTCATATTCTATATATAATTTGTGAATTTTACATTCTTTTTTAGACCTATATAAGTTTGCTTTGACAATTAATTTTACCTGTCAATAAATGTTTCCTTTTTTTGCATTAAGATATTATTTGTGTGTGTGTGTGTGTGTGTGTGTGTGTGTGTGTGTGTGTGCCAACACAGCTAAGTAATTAAGCCCCATTCGTCTGGAAAATGCTAGAACGGGGCTCACAGCATAAGAGTTAGTCAGAAAAGGGGTTATTAAGGAGTTTTTCTTGATGGAGATTGATCCTATGGAGTTAAACAAGATTCCTGATGATACTATTCTAATCATAATAATGATGAAGAAATCGATCTTGCGATGAAATTATGAACATGCATAAAGTCTCAAGTCCAAAAATGCTTCTTAGACAGTTTTATAGAATATTGTCCTTGATACACTATTGTGATAGACTATTGTTTCAAATATACAATTTCCAAAATGGCAATATTTGACTAAAATATGTACAAAATGCTGGAATTACAGTAAGCATTGTGTAATATGCATCTCTGATATCATGGTATCACTAAACATTGCTTCCATCTGCTTCCCAAAAACAATGTGAGAAATGGATCTCACTTAAACCAGCCTATAGGGTTGGACAGCCTCTGGGACTAAGACTGGGGCAGGTCCATTGGGCAGTTTTTCCTGGCTTTAAACTAGCTTCTCAAGGTGAAGGCAAAGGTGAAGCACAATTTACACAGAAACAAAGGTGAATTTATAGCTGTTCCTGCAGGTCTAGCGATGAAGGTCTTCACATCAAAGGGATTTTGTTACCCAAAGTGAGTGTTTTTTTAAGCAAGCTATTTATTTATTCATCTTATTTTTTGGAATAGTCTCTCTATTTCAAGACTTTGGACACAATTATCCCGTGTCCTTCTGCCACCTCAGAGTGAAAAAGGATTTATTTTTCAAGAGTGAGCGTTGAAAGTTTTTCTGTGGTGGAAGAAGCAGCAGAACTTGTGGTCTCTGGCAGAGTAATCTCTCCTTCATAGTCAGTCATGGCCCCTGATTCAACCTCTATGCTTTTATCTTCCTTTGTCAGGGTGGCTGCACTGCTTCTTCCAATTCCCTCCTCCTCTCCTCTTTCTAGCCTTTCACTTCCACTGTGACTTTGAGAAAGATGATTGCCTTTTGGTAAAGCCATTTCTCAGTTCACCTCTATTTCGCTACCCCATTTGTGCGTGTACTTTTTACCACTGTCTTTCTTTCAGCCTTTCTTTTCCTCCCTTTCTCGCTATCCTTACTCTCCTGCATCCAGGCATTGTGCTTAGCAAACATCAAAGAAGCCCATCACACACCAATGGTTTCAATCTTTAAACAGCCAGAGAACATCCAGACCTCTCCCGTCCCTTGGTCACAGTGTCACTGTGTGTTCCAGAAGCAGTGGTTGGAGCGAAGGACTGGTGGGACTCGTGGACTCGCCTGAAAAGATCTGTGGTTGTTATAATGCCTTTTCTTTCAATGGGCCTTACGAAAGGGGGCACTGACGCTATGATCAGGGGCTGGGTGATATTCTGTTTGAAATGAGAAAAGGATTAATTTTCAACAGCCTTCCTCACACAGGGGGCAGTCCCAAGTGCCACAGCATGCCAAGGGTCATCATTAGAATATGACTGCCTTCAAAAAATCCCTGTTAACTGCGATGTCTCGTGGCAATGTTATACCTCTAGACCCCTCTCTCTTTGTTAAGTGCATACACATTAATGAAGAAAATTTCGTGCCCCACGCTTCTCTCCTGCAATGCTCCTGAGCTCTATCCCTCCCTCCTTCTCTGTTCATTTTTCTTTTTCATCTTTATTTCTATCATTATTTTACTCTTTCTCCTCTCTAGCTAATTCTGGCAATGGGTCTTGTGTAGTAAACAAACAAAGTAGTCGCAGCAAGGGAGGAGAGAGCAAAGCAAGAAAGACAGAGACAGAGAATGGGACAAAGAGAGAGAGACTCATTTCTTATTTGGAATTCAGAAAGATGCAGTGATCAAAGACAGCTCAATATCTCCTAGCTGTTCAAAGGGACTTGTATAAAACAAATATGATGTGATCAGGAATAGAAGCGCTCTCATTAAGAGCCGAAGCGGATGATGACAGGTGCGTGGAAGAATCTCGTTGCACGCTAATTTTCTTCCCCCACTGAAAATGTGTTGTTTGCTTTCGCTTTCGTCTCTCGGCCTCGCCTTCCTGTGTGTTGTTGCTCCTGATATTGATTAGCGAGTGAACGGTGGAGGAGTAAAGAGGGATTTTGCAGATGATGCTCCCCTGTGCAGTTTTGTCAGCGACAGCCCCTCTCCTCATGACAACTGGAGCCCTGAGCAGGGCGTGAGACATGATTGCTGTTTGCACACAGAAGTCACACCGAGCTAAACATCTCGCTTTCGGGCCTTCAGGGTTTTGAAAACCTTTTACATTTTCCTGTTACGATAAGAACGACAATTACCAACTAGGAATTCCTTGCTGATCAGGTGGCTTTCTTCAAACAGATGCTCTGCTGTGACTTTCGTCGGCAAAGGAGCTGGGCCATTCAGTACTGCAGAACTGTGGTGAAAACCTTGCTAGGACGGCTTGCTTTCTGTAAAGTGAAGCTGCGTCTATCAAGATAACTATTTTTAAACCAATCAAATGTCTATAATGGGGAATTTGGCCTGTCACACCTGTCTTCACATTCAAATGTATCCAACAGTTAAAATCATACAACAATGTCTTAATTGAGACAATCTATAGAACCCTGGTACCACATTGTGAAACCCACAAAATAACACTGTTAGGTTCCTTTCTGCCATTTTTTTATTAATTTTTTATTTTAAAATTTTTTAGAATTGCATTCAATTTTATCAGTTTTACACAGATTGTCACAGATTGTCAGCCTTCAACCCTGTTAACCAGATTATTGTGGAATTTGTAAACTGTAATCAATGATAATTTTAAAATGTAAAAACGTTCAAAGCAGGGTTGCAAAAATGGAAACCCCAAATAAATAAATAAATAAATAAATAAATAAATAAATAAATAAATAAATAAATAAATAAATAAATAAAAATAAATAAATAAATAAAACTCAAGATTCAAGATTCAAGAGTTTTATTTGTCACATACACAGTTATATACAGAATATACAACCGGCAGTGAAATGTAAACAGGTCCGCTCCATGGACAGTGCAAATTCACAGTTAAAAACACAAGGAGGAAATTATATAGAAATAGGATAAAAAAACTATCTATCTATATATATATATATATATATATATATATATATATATATATATATATATATATATATATATATATATATATATATATATATATATCTCTATATCTGTAGAATTATAAATAATCAAGTCAAGAGAAAAAAAGGTAACAAATAAGGATAAAGTGGAATAAAATAATTGAAGTAGACTGTGCAGTGAGTAAACTGTAGACTTATAAATATGTGGTTAACAAATGTATAAAGAGTATAACGTGCAAACAGGTTTATGACAGGTTGTTACACAGTAACAACGAGAACAGAAAGTGCAGTGCAATGACAGTGTATCGATGTTTATCCTGAAGTGAAGTCACGTGATTTTTTGCCCTACTATGGTTGATGATCAGGATTCCTGGTTGTTAAGCACCTACTTTCCATCATTTGTTGAACAAGAACAAAAAATGTTACTTTTATGTTTAAGAATTTCAGGCAATATTTTGGAGAGCCCTATCAATGGAAAGCGACATTGGTCCTGCTTATTTACCCATAGCTTTTCCGTATTACTCAGATCTGTAATGAAATGGCAGGCCCTAGAGTGTTTTTTTTTTCTTTCTTTTTTTCTGGAGCAGGTAATGAAATATTCAGTATTTTTCTCCAGCCAGGTTGGTGGCATGGGCTTTGTTACGGTTGCTCTGACACAGACATCCCAGGACAGCATACCTATATGATCAAAATGCCTGTACAACAAACTGATGATAAGTGACTGGTGACCTCACCGCTGCCATCATACCAACCACACGCAGACACGTGTAACAAACATGGACACACTCATAGTGGTCTTGTTGCTGGTGAAAGTTAACTTTTTGGTTATCACTTCAAAATTGCTTTGTATCTGTCAGATTATTCTTCCCTAGCAGGCCTGACAATTTTTGTGTTTATATTCCACTGCCTTGCTGATATCTATTGCATCTTAGTCCAACAGAAACAGGATGTGTGATATTGTGATTCTAAGCTTTTGCAATACATAAGCACTGAAGAGGCTTTTGAATAATACGGTGAGCTGAGTATAAGAAATTGGTCTGTTTTATTTACAGCCCAGTTTATTGGAAATATTTCTTTATCCAGAAACCTGATGCATGAGAGACTACACATGCTGCTAAAACATGCAAAAAAAGTAAACATGGACACTTTGTAAAAATCTCAGATGGAATACATACAATTTAATTAAATCCTGCTTAAATCCACCATCAGTACATCACAGACACATGGCAACATTTCATATTTGATTTATTGGGAGGTAATGACAGGGATCAACTGACATTTCGTTTGTTGGCAGAAAGTCTGTAGAGCAGCTAATAAGATTCTCCTCCTGTGTTTGTGCGAATGAGGGCGTCTGTTTGATTCTTCTGTCTCTGTTTGAGACTTGGCTGCGAATCATTCCGAGGATTGGTTTTGGTTTTTAACAATGTATGATCAGACGATGAATGCAATCAAGAAACATCTCAGTGGTTCAACTGTTGTAGTTTGACCTGAATTCAGTGAGATCAGTAATTACTCCAACCATGGATTGATTTGTTTCATACCTGATGCAATAGAGTATGTTTGATAGAAACTGGTCGCTGGAGGATCATGAGTCATATTTTAGCTAATCAGAAACATCTGATCTCTCTGAAAGATGGAAGTCTGCAATAGAGGCTCATTTACAAACTCAAATCATTTTCAAGTTGTTCTAAACCTGTATTAATTTCTTTCTTTGGCTGAACACAAAAGAAGATATTTCGAAGAATGTCAGTAACCAAACAGTTGATGGTCCCCATTGACTTCTTTTCCCCCACTCATTCTATGGAAGTTAGTGGTGCCCATCTACTCTTTGGTTACCCATATTCTTCAAAATGTCTTCTTTTGTGTTCAGCAGAAGAAAGAAATTCATACAGGTTTGGAAAAAATTTGGGGGTGAGAAGATGTTGACAGAATTTTCATTTTTGGGGGAACTAACCCTTTAAGGGGAAACCCCACAAGAGAAATATGAACCCCACAATATGTTTGCAAATACCAATTTATTGCTAGTATCCTAAAGTACCACTAGATACTTAAAAATGTTAATAGAAAGTTAATAACTCATGACATTACTCTTTCAAAATGTGTTTTGTGGCAAGCATGTTTTGCAATGTTACTGGAATGAAGATCAGTGCTTAAATGTCTCATATACAATAGCTAAAAATATGATTTCACCAGACCTCATTTGCAATTAGTTATTGTGCTTTGTTCCAGTAAAACACAGATGAACAATATGGTGAATTGATTCATTTAAAAATACAACTGATGTTTAATTCCTTCTTTTAAACACTAAACAGTTAAACCTATAACATTATGTCATTTCAGTTAATAATATCAGTAGTCTGTCATGGGGACACAAATAACACATTTTCTGAGTATGAATTTTTATGTATACTGGACATGTTGGGTAACATGACTCCTATAATCTATAAGAATGCATGTTTCCTTAAAAACACACAAACATGAAAGTCCAAGCTTTTTTTCGGTCTCAACTCTTCTGTCAATTCAACATTTGACAAAAATATTTTGCCCTGTGCATTTATTTTTAAAAGCCAAGATTTGTCTTAAGTATCGCTGACACAGAGACAGCTGCACTGATTTATAACTGCCATCATCGTTTATTCCACCAGGGGGCAGTATGTGACCTAAAAACACAGCCTGCCAGACCTTTGTCTTTCAACCATGCAGAAAAGCAAAACTGAACCGACAAGGCCAATCACTGCAAGTCCAGTACAGTTTTAAGGGATCATTTGTGCCATATACTGAGAGTATATAGTCTGGCTGGGATTGATTTTGAACACACTGTTCTCTTTCTTCATGTGTGTGTGTGTGTGTGTGTTTGCTTCGTACTCAGCTAATGATGTAAGCCCCTGCAAGTTACTGCAGGTATTGTGCACAGGCATCTATTCAACATTTGTTCAAGGCCTTGACAAAGGATGCTGTGCTGCAGTTTTTCATGGCTACCTTTTATGCTTTATAAATAGTGTACAGCCCACACATGAATAATTGAGCATTCCAAAGTTCCAGCGTCCTCCGACTCTTAACGGGATAGAGCGGACCTAGAGCTCGCACTTATTGCTTTCCTAGAAGATGATGGCCAGCGATTAAGTGATGCATCCTCTAAAACAAGTTTTTGAAGCCAAGGACCTCCAGATATGATGATCCTTCTACGAAGGACCCCCTTCCTAAAATATGAAGTCAAGTATAAATTTGAAGACATTTTGTAGTATGTGAGTATACGTGTGATTTAGGAATACAATTTGCTGTCTAAAAATTAAATAACTGGCATTTACATTGTCACTGTACTAAAACCAATGAAATAAAAAGTGGATTATCCTATAGGAGATCCTGCAAATACATCATTATCCTGTGAACTGACACCTTTTAACATGCCATGGAATATATATATATATATATATATATATATATATATATATATATATATATATATATATATATATATATATATATATATATATATATATACACACACAAAAATAACAATATATATGTATTAATTATTGTGGAAGGAAAATGTTACTTTAGGCCACATCAGATATGATCAATGGTTATTCTGTTAAAATAAATGCACCATGTTGTTTTTTTATGTAGGGAAACTCCTTGGGATTTTTAGTCATCTATGCATTAAAAATGCATTCTGGTATAGTCACCTAGCGGACACCAGCCCTTCAGTGTCAATTGTGGGTGGCTGTAGATTATTTGTAAATTAAATGTGTGTGCATTTGGGGGGAGGTGGGGTAGCCGGGCCTACTCAGGTACAGAGGCTAACAACTTGCTCTGAAACAGTAACAGCTGCCAGGGCCTGCTCCACTGAGAGAGAGAGGGCTGTGTTCATTAGGCAGCGATGTCTCCTGGGCTCGTCCACCTGCCTTGATCACGTTAGCATTAATAATACATGACTGAGCACGGTAATACAACCATTACATTCGCTCCTCTTCTTTTCTATCTCATGCTGCTGGTGCTACCGGCTCCACATGTGGGGATAGAATCTAATTTCTTGCCTTTATCGAAGGTTTCCTTTTGTATCACCACCACCAAACAGTACACAGGACTCAGAGGCAAAAAAAAAACAAAAAAACAATATTGGGTTTACCCTTTCTTTTTGGGGTTCACCTGGTACTAAAACAATACACTGGTTGCTGAATCCGAAAGATATGTGTCATTAATTCAGCGGATTTGAAACCAAAGCTTGTTCATTTCTGTGTAATTTCTAATCTGCCACAACTGAGGGGCGTCCTCGGAACAAGGTGTTTTATCCCCGAGCAGGAGTCAGAGGGAATGGCTACAGATGATGGGATTTTATCAGACACAGATATGCCTTTTCAATACGGTTCAAAAATTTCTCCAAGTGACCATAAATTTTAATGTTGGCAGAAATGGCTTCTGGAGATTGCTTTAAATGATTGGATTTGCCTGTTAAGATTGGAATGGGAGGATTTGCATAGATTTAAAACACCTGTGATGAAATCTAAATGTGCCATGGCCTCTCTCAAACAGCGGGGTTATATGGGCAGGATGGGAGGAAGAGAAGGGAAGGGAAAAGGGAAATAATCCAGGGATCATGTCCTTGTTAAAATTCACACAGTCATTTCCTTTTATGACTGGAGATCCTATCAGTCAATAAGAAGAGTGAACCGGTTGAATCATAAGTATGACTACTGGCTAGATCAGTAAATATGACTTATTATTTTTTAATGTAACGGTCTTAAGCCCGAGATCAGATTTCCATTTGGAGGATTCTGGAGTCAGCCAAATGGCCAAGTAATTAGTGTTACCATGCACGCCCAGGACATTAAAATGTTAACAGTGTTGGAGCCGTGTGATGGAGAATACAGAGTGAGGGTTTTATTACAGCTCTGTGGACAGGGGGTGACATCTTTCCTAATTGGGGACATCAGGGTTCCTGCTGCCGCTTTTTATCTGCAGTTCAGATCACTTCTTTTTTTAATTTATTCATCTCAGCCACCTCTCTCTTGCTCTCTTTCTCGCATTGCTCTCATTAGTAGTCTGCTGTGATGGTGTCCCTTCGTTTGCATTTGAAGTGGTGGTACTGTGCAGGAGCATCCCTGCTGCATGAGAGTGAAAAGATGGAGAGAGTGCAGAGTATGCGAGAGGGAGAGGCAGAGATTTGCTGTGTGTCGAGTTGAGCCACAGCTCGACATCTGGGGCCGGCTCTCTTATTCCCAGTGGCACCGGCATGTCATTAACAGGATTAATCTAAGCCCAAATGCCTTAATGATCGCTGTTTTAATATATGTGAACCAGCTCAGTCTCTTGACTCATTACCACCAATTTGCCCGAGACATAGATAATCGGCCTCTTTATAGCACTCACCAACATTTATTTTTGCTAATACGTTTTCCTTTTTTCCAAGCGCAGCCTGAGCAAACAGCTTTACTTCTGAGTTAGTAGATTGCAGAATCGCCCCATTAATCATGCAAGGGTTGCAAAAAATAAAAGATAACACAGTTGAATGTCTTCAACCAAGGCCTAAAAGGAGTAGTTTACCCAAAAATTAATATTGTGTAATTTATTCACCCTCATGTTGATCCAAACCTGTAAAACTTTGAATGTTATGGTTGCTCTTTTCCATGAAATTACAACGAATAGGTATAAAAGATTAGTAAAAGTAGTCCTCATAATGTGTGGATATATTCTGGTCTTCTGAAGCCATACAATATATTTAAATGAACAGATACATTTTAAGAAGTTGAAAATCGAATACATCGATAAAATAAAATCTCTGAAAATCTTGACATCTGGCCTTTTCTGATACGTTCAGAAGAAACTATGTCCGATTTATGAACAAATCATTTTTCTTGCTTTGAACAAATGAATGATTTATTGATCAATTTGACTGATGATTTCATCTCGTTGACTAGTGATCCGGTTGCAGTCGTTCCACTAAAGGGGAATATTAGTAAATAAGAAATTACATTTTAGGCTCTTTATCACCCACAACTATTGTATGGCTTCATAATATAGCGCACACAATGTATGGATCACTTTTTTGGTGCATTTGCAAAACTTTTTGAAGCTTGAAAACTTGAAAACAAGTCATTGTAACTATATGGAAAAGTGGGTAGCACTTTATTTTACAGTCCTTTTCTCCATATACATACTATGTAATTATTATAGTAATTACAATAACTGGGTAATAACTAGGTACTAACCCTGAACCTAACGTTAACCTATGTAGTTACCTTATATTAACCAGTACTTTCTTAGTGCAACCGTAAAGTGTTGTTTATGTGTTCTACAGAAGAAAGAAAGTTTGAAAGAAACACGTTTGGAACAACTACAATGTTTGAAGGGTTAATTGGCATAAATAATGACAGAATTGTCCATTTTAGGTGAAATTCTCCATTAAATCTTGGGACAAAGAATGGACAGTCTGGTGAATCTGTGGAAAAAAGAAGATCTGTTTTACAGGTTCCTCACTGTAAAAATATACTTGTACGTGTGGGTTGAGATAAACCACCACTTCTGTTTTGCTATGACTTTTCAGTAGCTGTGGCAGATATCACGTTCTGTGGCTTCAGCTATTATTAAATAATGATCCCAATATAGGAAAGTTTTTTTCTCTCCATCACCTATCAATATTTAGGGTGGACACATCATAAACATTCAGGATGTTGATAAATCTCAGGACTTTAGGGCAGGCCCCAGCAGCTTTCTTTCAGAGGAGGGAGATGAGGCACTCTCCTTTGGGACAGAGACTGGGATTGCGGTTTGTACGTCCGGCGATAGCCCAGCAGTCCCATAAATACCGAATTGCATTCATGCCCCAGGGCAGTTTGGGGCAGCACTGTGAAACCAGGCAGAGGTGTCTCAGCTTCAAGAGAAGTTCTCCAGGCAGCATGCCCCAAGGGGAACCTCCCTGGCCTCTGTGACAGTTGACCTTTCACCCTGGAGAGCTGCAGCAGGTGAAAAAAGCCACAAGAGCAGTTCCCCTAGCAGGTCATATGCTTGTGTCTGACTCCCTTTTACCTGCTGAGGGGTTGGAGAAATTCTGAAGCCTACAAAACTGACCAAACTGAGCTGTGAGGGCAAGTTCTGGCTAAGAGGTTCAGAGTTATCATGACTGGAAGGGAGAATGTATTTCTCCTGTAATGGCATCTGTTCACTGGCTTCTAGTTCACTATAGGGTTTAGTCAGTGTTAGATAAGTTACTCTAAAAATAATTAATTAATAGCTAATAACTACTTCCCTCAACAGTGTAATTAGATTACTATACTAATTACTCTCTCTAAAAAGTATTGCATTACTTAATACTAATTACTTTCTAAATCCCATATCAACCTTGATTACTTTAACAATACAAAGATAGGCATGAAACTGCTCTTTTAATTATTTCAAATAAAATAATATAAAATTGCATAAATTATTTTTAAACTGACCAAAGTATATAAAGGGAAAAGATTACATTTGATATATTATAACATTAGGCATTATTTTTAATGTAAAATGTTATGCTTGTTCATGCTTTTGGAATAGTTTCCTACTGCAGATTAGTAGATTAGTTATTCTCCTGCAGATGATTAGGATATATCAAAAGTTTGATGTAGATTTAATCATGAAGTAAAACATGGCTGTTGATGATTGATGACATCTTGAACTCTTTAAAGTCGATGTTACACTGATGCACGCGTAATGACACTTTTTACTATACATTATTATACTAACCCATCCACCTATCAAATCCATTCTTTTCCATTACATAGTTCCCCTATGCCTCTATGTAAATGAGTGGAGCAGTTTCATCTACTACACAAGCACACGTGAGGCTCGTAGTGTTTTCAGCATTTGTCATCGCACTATATGAGGCCACTCCGCATGAACCTAATCTCTAGAGCTGCTCTGAGAGTTCACATTACCAGCATTTTTTTCCTTCAACAGTTTGAACACTTCAAACACTTTGTTTGCCACACTGTATCAAAACGTTGCTGCCTTTCATTTTTAAGTACACTCAGCTTGGATGTTTAAGTAATTTCAACTTAAATTACATTAAACTGACTTTAAAAGTTAAAGTCAAAATTAGTTGAATCTTGTATAACTTATAAAACAGTGTAAATTGTTTGTTGTCAACGTATTGATCATATATATTTTTACAGTGCAAAAAAATTAAAGGATTTGTTACAGTTTTATTCATTACATTTTAAAAGATCAATTAAAATGTTAAAGTTCCCTGCATTCATTAAAAATAAAAAATAAAACAGACAACACATAATTACTA
This sequence comes from Paracanthobrama guichenoti, assembly GCA_018749465.1. NCBI lineage: Eukaryota > Metazoa > Chordata > Actinopteri > Cypriniformes > Gobionidae > Paracanthobrama > Paracanthobrama guichenoti. Next base: position 20,476,846 of record CM031948.1, on the reverse strand, counting down.
ACATTTTTTAAATACATTTCATAGTGCTCTATTATTGTTAAAATTGTAATAAATTTAATATGTAAACATATATGTGTTACATGTCTAGTCTGTTTCAGTTGTGTTTTTGATCCTGTCACATGTCCCTTTGTTCTAGTTTTCCCACCACTCCTGTGTTCCCATGGTCACCCTCATCAGTTCATTTGTCCCAACTGTGTCTTGTTAATTACCTCAGTTACTCAGTGTATTTAGTCCTCAGGTTCCCCTTAGTGTTTGTCCATCGATGTTCGTGTACTGGTGTTTTGAGTGTTCCTTGTGAGTTTGTTCATTTAAAGTTCCTGTTCCAAGTTCTCCTTCTCCTTCGCGAGTTTGATCAACACTAGCTTGTAACAGACCGACGGACCAATTTTCATTTATTTTTTGTGGCGTTTTCCCCTTCTTCCTGTTTCCTATGGCCCTCCCCGCTGTTCGTCTTCTATGCCTGGAGCAGAAGGACCGTCTGCTGGGAGCACACACACAGGACTTCCTGGACCTAGCATGGCAGATGCACTTCTCAGACCACTCACTCTGTGTCTTTTTCCATGCCAGCCTGAGCGAGCAGTCCCAAAGAGGATTTCGCTGCATTCTTGGAGTGGGTACTGGTATCCAACAACTCGCCCCCTTTACAATCAGCCCCGCTGAGGATGACAGCGTTACCAGTCCCACTCCACCACCGCCAGAGACCAGCCATCCACCACTGACCACGACCGGCACAAGGGAGTTGCCTGTGCCCGCAGCAGGCCGGTCTCCACAGTCTGCGGCGTGGAGACCGTTGAAGGAAAAACAACGAGCCCGAACCCAGGCAGAGGTTGAGAGGAGTCATCGTCCCAGAGACCGGACCACAGCGAGGGTCTGACCAGGTGCGTGAGCCGGCAACATCAAGCGTCATGGAGGGAATCCTCGTGGAGCTTGAGGGCTGGGAAAGGAGCCCCGCCAACCACCCTGCCGGGGTGGATGCAACGAAGACCTCTGGTGGCTACATGGAGGAACTGAAAGACATTGTGGAGTAGTTTCCTCCGTATAAACCTCCTCTTGCCTCCGACTCTGCCCTGGGGCCTCTTTAGGTTGTTTCCACGCCCTCCTCCAGAGCCCCCAACCTTCCTCCTCAGTTGTTCCTTTTACAGCGCGAGGACGTGCCTACTTGGAGGGGGCATAATGTTATATGTCTAGTGTGTTTCAGTTGTGTTTTTGATCCTGTCACATGTTCCTTTGTTCTAGTTTTCCCACCACTCCTGTGTTCCCATGGTCACCCTCATCAGTTCATTTGTCCCAGCTGTGTCTTGTTAATTACCCCTGTTACCCAGTGTATTTAGTCCTCAGGTTCCCGTCAGTGTTTGTCCGTCAACGTTTGTGTACTGGTGTGTTGAGTGTTCCCTGTGAGTTTTTTCATTAAAAGTTCCTGCTCCAAGTTCTCCTTCACCTTTGTGAGTTTGATCAACACTAGTTTGTAACAATATGTTCTTTTTGATTCAAATTTAAGCCATTAAAACATAATCAATCGCTTTCAGAGCCTGTATGTATATTGCTGTAATATCAAAAGAAGGAGTTTAGTGATCACTTTCTTGCTTAAAAATCAATTGCTTTAACATAACTGTTATGGAAGTAGACTCAGAACACACAGGACATCGTTATGCAGGGAGTTTACTAACAACACAGGACCTTGAGAATCGTGGATAATAGTAAGCAGGCTGAAGATACTTTAACTGTGCTGATGAAGAATGTAAAGATTATCTTTGCCTTACAGGACCAGGAGATCATGGATGGTGATGGAGACAGACACACACATGGAGACACTGGAGACTTGACAACTGGTGTTGCTGGAGAGGAGAACACAGAAGAGGATCACATGAGGTAGGTCTAGGAGAGTCTCTGGAGATCGGACTTGGAAGGAGTCAAGGAAAGAGTCCACTACGTTTAAACGAGACTGGACAAGTGAGTGAAGCGAGATGTGTGTTTAAGTAGGTGCTGTGACAGTGTAGAAGAGGTGAGGTGCATGCGATTATCCAGGAGAGGTGATGAAGTGAATGCATTTGAGAGCCAGGGAGGATGATGGGAGATGAAGTGTAGACATGGTGGATTTGTGACAGTCCTCTCCCCTCCCAGTAGCAGCATCCTTGTGCAATAGATGGATAAACCAGGGAGGGAGGGTGGGTGTCCTGGAGTCTTGAGAGGAAGGTGAGCGGGGCGGTTCAGGGAGGTTATGAAGCCTCCATGACGGTACCGGTACTACAGGGGACCACGAAACCTCCGTGGATCGGTAGCCCCCCACCCAAAATCTTCTTCGGAGGAGCTATTGACTCTGGAGCGGGGACAGGAGGGACAGGATGCAGAGTCCTCTCTGGACTCGTGACAGGAGGCGATGTCCTCTCTGGACTGGGAACAGGAGGCAGAGCCCTCTTTGGACTGGGGACAGGAGGTGGAGCCCTCTCTGGACTCTGGTCGGGGGCTGGAGCCATCTCTGATACAGACGGGACTGGAGATGACTCTGGATTGGACAGGATGGTAGCAGGCTTTGAAATCACAGGAAGGATGAGCAGATTATCAGGAACGGCTGAGCAGAAAGGCATACAGAACATATTGCTCTAATGTGCAGTTGTTTGTGTTCCATGGCATCTGTGAAAATAATGGTTTGTCCAAACCTTCATTGAACAGAGTCATAAGCTCTACATCGTCCGGAAACACGGCCGAAGAAAGCTTAGGTTTAAGAATTCAGCGTAGGTTTCAAAGGGGTGGCCATTTTGAGAAATGGTGTACAACTGTTTCAAAGGATGGAGTGGAATGCTTATGCTGTCAGTCTGTTAAATGGTCCAGTCTTCTGTTACAGAAGTAGACTCAGAACACACAGGATATCGTTATGCCCGTTATGATATCGTTATCAGGCAGACACAGCGCTGGCTTTATCTGGCCTTCATGATGTTGCCAGCGGCATCATAAACAAACACCCCGACGCGGCGTACATTGTCGCGGGCGATTTTAACAAAGCAAACCTAAAGAAAGTCCTGCCAAACTTTCATCAGCACGTCTCCTGCCCCACACGAGGAGCAAACACACTGGATCACTGCTACTCTCCGTTTAAGAACGCCTATAAAGCGCGGTCACTTCCAGCGTTTGGCAAATCGGATCATGCCGCCATTTTCCTCACTCCCGAATACAAACAAAAGCTCCTCCAGGAACCCCCGGTGAGGCGGGAAGTTAAGCGTTGGTCACCCCACTCAGAGACCGCGCTACAGGCAGCTCTGGGCGATGTGGATTGGGACATGTTCCGAGCGAGTTCAGCCGACGTAAGCGAGTTCACAGAAGTGGCGCTTTGCTTCATCAACACGCTTACAGAGCAAGCCACGCAAACAATAACAATAACGTCCTTCTCAAATCAGAAACCGTGGGTGGACAATTCAATCCGCGCGCAGTGAACGACGCACTGCTGCTTACAACGCCGGTCTCCATTCAGGGAATATGAATGAATACAGATCGTCCTGCTATGCTCTCAGACGAGCAGTTAAAGCCGCAAAACTCCGTTATAAAGACCGAGTGGAGTCTCATTTCCAACTCAACGACTCGCGGCGCATGTGGCAAGGTCTGAGGTCCATCTGCTCCTTTGGATCTAAATCCTCTGCAGAGGCAAGCGTTGATCCGTTGCTCGTGAACGAGTTAAACTCTTTCTATGCTCGCTTTGACTGTAACCGCGGCAACGCGACTCCGCCAAGTGGCGCGTTAGAGGAAATTACTCAGAGCAGCAACAATCACGTGATCTCTGTCTCAGAGGATGAAGTTCGGAGAGCACTCAAGCGTGTGGACGTTAGGAAAGCTGCCGGGCCGGGTCAGGTCGTGTTCTGCGGTCCTGTGCTGATCAGCTCACCGGGTTGTTTACATCTATCTTTAATGAGTCCCTCGCTACATCTGTGGTCCCCACCTCCTTCAAAAAATCCACCATCATCCCTGTCCCTAAGAACAGTAAACCCTCTTGCCTAAATGACTATCGTCCAGTGGCTCTCACGTCTATAGTCATGAAGGTCTTTGAGAGACTCATTAAAAACACCATTTGCGCCTTCATTCCTGGCACTTTGGACCCTCTTCAGTTTGCCTATCATCCCAATAGATCGACTGAAGATGCCATCTCTCATGTCCTCCACTCCTCCTCACTCACATCGACAGCAAAAGTGGGAACTACGTAAGGCTGCTATTTATTGACTATAGCTCAGCCTTTAACACCATAGTTCCCACCAAGCTAACCTCCAAACTCCTGGATCTCGGCCTGAATCCTTCTCTCTGCCACTGGATTGAGGACTTCCTCACTGGCAGGCCTCAGGTGGTGAGAATAGGCCAGTCCACCTCCACCTCCATCTCCCTGAGTGTGGGAGCTCCACAGGGCTGTGTCCTGAGTCCCCTGCTCTACTCGCTCTACACGCATGACTGTTTGTCCACACACAGCTCCACCTCTATCATCAAATTTGCTGATGATACTGTTGTCCTGGGCCTCATTTCCAACAACAATGAGACGGCATACTTGGACGAGGTGGAGCATCTAACATCATGGTGCCAGGACAACTGTCTCTCTCTGAATGTTGGCAAGACCAAAGAAATGATTGTGGACTTCAGGAAGAGACAGCAACGGACATACTCCCCCTCATGATCAGCGGGTCACCAGTAGAGAGAGTGAGCAGCTTCAAGTACCTGGGAGTAAACATCTCCGAGGACCTGACCTGGACTGCTCACATTCAGACACAGGTGAAAAAGCCAGGCAAAGACTGTACCACCTGCGCCAGCTGAGGAAATTCAGGGTTTCACCAGCTATCCTGAAAACTTTCTATTTAGGGGCGATAGAAAGTGTTTTAACTCAGTGCATCACAGCGTGGTATGGGAACAGCACCAGTCATGACCGCAAAGCCCTGCAAAGAGTAGTGCGCTTATCCGAGCGTATCTCAGGGTCAGCTCTCCGTCTCTGCAGGACGTCTACACCAAACGCTGCAAAGGTAGAGCTACCAAGATCATCAAGGACTCTAATCACCCTGCAAACCCTCATTTCACGCTGCTGCCATCTGGTAAGCGCTTCCAAAGCCTGATGGCCAAAACTGAGAGACTCAGGAGAAGCTTCTTCCCCCAGGCCATCAGACTCCTGAACTTAACATCACGTGACTTCACTTCAGGATAAACATCGATACACTGTCATTGCACTGCACTTTCTGTTCTCGTTGTTACTGTGTAACAACCTGTCATAAACCTGTTTGCACATTATACTCTTATACATTTGTTAACCACATATTTATAAGTCTACAGTTTACTCACTGCAAAGTCTACTTCAATTATTTTATTCCACTTTATCCTTATTTGTTACATTTTTTTTCTCTTGACTTGATTATTTATAATTCTACAGATATAGATATATATATATATATATATATATATATATATATATATATATATATATATATATATATATATATATATACTTTTTTTTTATATCCTATTTCTATTATAATTTCTTCCTTGTGTTTTTAACTGTGAATTTGCACTGTCCATGGAGCGGACCTGTTTACATTTCACTGCCGGTTGTATATTCTGTATATAACTGTGTATGTGACAAATAAAACTCTTGAATCTTGAATCTTGAATCTTGCAGGGAGTTTATTGGCAACAACAGGAGCTGAAGAATCGTGGATAATAGTAAGCAGGTTGAAGATACTTTAACTGTGCTGATGAAGAATGTAAAGATGATCTTTGCCTTACAGGAACAGGAGATCGTGGATGGTGATGGAGACAGACAGACACATGGAGACGCTGGAGAGGAGAACACGGAAGAGGATCACAGGAAGTAGGTCTAGGAGGATCGCTGGAGATTGGACTTGGAAGGAGTCAAGGAAAGAGTCCATTACGTGTAAACGAGACTGGACAAGTGAGTGAAGCGAGATGTGTGTTTAAGTAGGTGCTGTGATGATGCTGCAGAAGAGATGCAGGTGCGTGTGATTATCCAGGAGAGGTGATGGTAAAGTGAACGCAGGTGAGAGCCAGGTAGGATGATGGGAGATGTAGTGTAGACATGGTGTATCTGGGACAATAACATTAGTATATTTTATTGTTATTTTGGTAACACTTTAGAATGGGGAACATATTCACTATTAACTATGACTTTTGCCTCAAGAAGCTCCTAATTTACTTGCTTATTAACAGTTAGTAAGGTAGTTTTTGTAGCGTTTAAGTTTAGGTATTGGGTAGGATTAAGTTATGTAGAATAAGGTCATGCAGAATAAGGCATTAATATGTGCTTTATAAGTACTAATAAACAGCTAATATTCTAGTAATATGCATGCTAATAAGCAAACAAAACAAGTCTTCAAAAGCTGTATTAGAGAAATTATTTCCATTTGAACTGTTTCCAATTTCCAATTGTTTTGGTGTTAAAATTATTGAGCACTTCAGCCTTTGAGACAGGTCAGGAAATGGAATTTCAACCGCTTTTGCTGTAAAAATAGCATAGATGTACTATGTGTGTATTCATTAGGAAGGCTTTTAAACACATTGAATTTCATCTGTGACAAAATATTAATTAAAGTCTTTTAAATGCCAGCTTGTAAATTGGTTTGCACCTGAATCCTGAAGAGCAGATTTTATTAATTCCCCCTTCTCACTCATTCCCCCACCTGACTTGGTACAAGCACAGTAGTGCATGGTAAATATTGAATTTGTGACTAAACCCCCAGCTCTACGTAAGCGGAAAAGGAAAAAAAAATTAGACAGAGGGATGGAGAGAATTGGGAATCCCTCCTAATTAATGCGCTGTAATCAAGCTCAAAGTGAGGAGGTCATTCCCTGGGAGTAATTTGTGATATTAAACCATGCTGTTCCCTTCACGTTGATTGTTGTGTCTCACTAGATGAAGCTGATCCCTTTTAATATCACTGCACATATGCAAACGGGCATTGCAATATTGCACATCGTCACTGGCGATCCTCTTTTAATTCAGCTAAAGGCGAGGTGCGTGACCCTGTCGCTCAAATCGAGCTCCCCACACCAGCTCGCTGTTTATGCTGTCTGACATGGAGCCAGCTCATTACCCGAAGAGTGGCACTCATTAACAATAGGTGTGTATGAGGATGTTTACTGGTCTCTGAGATCATCACTTCCATACATACAGCAGTTTTTTGACGAGGGTGAGATTCAATTCTGTTTTATTGCTTTTAAGCACGAAACATGCATTTATTAGGCTATCTTGTGTTATAGTTATCAGAAGTATTATCAACTGTCTTCACATTAAACTCAGAGAGAAAAATGGCCATTGTGTTAAATTATAATGAGCCTGTGTGCGCGTGTTAACTCTTGATAATTAACATTCATTTTCTAAACCTAATTGAGCTGTCAAAGTTGAGGCTCTGACAGCTTTAGGCAAACCTGCATTTACACAGGAAAGCTTTGATACTGAAAACATAATGAGAGCTTTGCTGTTGTCTCTACCTGTTAAAACATCAAACAGAAATGACTTGACTATTATCAGGCCTAAAAGTTCATTAGCATGTACCTCTAATTAGATTCAGATATTTTCATATTTCATATCTCAATGGACTGCAACAAGTGATTTTGATCTATTTTGAGAATTAAAAAAAAAATATATATATACTAAATCATAGAGAGGACCCTGCAGAGTCTAATGACTGTGAGCCAAGGTCACAGTCTCTTGAAATATAAAATCATTTGACCTATTTATGATAAGATTAGGTCAGGTTGTACAATAGCATGTGGTTTGACGGTAAAATTGATATTCATGTTATGAATGAATAGTTAATGAAAAACATGTACTTTTTTTTTTTTCTTTTTTTTTTTTTTCCTAAGATTGCATTTTTTTAAGGAATAAAAAATATATACCTTATATACTTCTTATTTGATGGTTTAAACACTTATTGAAACATTTGTACAAACCCGATTACAAATTGTGAATAAAAAAGGAATGCAATAATTTACAAATATTGTATAAGATAACATGAGACATTTTGAAATGTCATGCCAAATATTGGCTCATTTTGGATTTCATGAGAGCTACACATTCCAAAAAAGTTGGGACAGGTAGCAATAAGAGGCCGGAAAAGTTAAATGTACATATAAGGAACAGCTGGAGGAACAATTTGCAACTTATTAGGTCAATTGGCAACATGATTGGGTATAAAAAGAGCCTCTCAGAGTGGCAGTGTCTCTCAGAAGTCAAGATGGGCAGAGGATCACCAATTCCCCCAATGCTGCGGCCAAAAATAGTGGAGCAATATCAGAAAGGAGTTTCTCAGAGAAAAATTGCAAAGAGTTTGAAGTTATCATCATCTGCAGTGCATACTATCATCCAAAGATTCAGAGAATCTGGAACAATCTCTGTGCGTAAGGGTCAAGGCCGGAAAACCATACTGGATGCCCGTGATCTTCGGGCCCTTAGACGGCACTGCATCACATACAGGAATGCTACTGTAATGGAAATCACAACATGGGCTCAGGAATACTTCCAGAAAACATTGTCAGTGAACACAATCCACCATGCCATTCGCCGTTGCCGGCTAAAACTCTATAGGTCAAAAAAAAAGCCATATCTAAACATGATGCAGAAGCGCAGGCGTTGTCACGGAATTGTAGAGGAATGGAGGACTCAACTGCGGTGAATAACCAAGTTGTTTATTACAAAAATAAACTGAACAAAAATTGAGGAAACAGTCTGTGCACAAAACAAAATGGTAGATCCAAGTGGTGGCTCCTGTGTGTCCAAACACACACACACCAGCGGACACAACAAACGAGGAGACCACTGAGTGAAAAGTCAGAACTGAACCAACCGAACGTGAGGATGAGTCCGAGCAAGGAATTCCGTCTTGCTGATTAGTCTCTTAGCTCTGGTTACTGAGCACAGAAAAATAAACAACTGGTAAGGGAACAGACAGCACAGAAAACACGACGCAAGCACACTGACAAACACTGATCAACTGACAACAAGGGGAAGACACAGCTGGAAACATATAGGGTATAGGTAACGAGCAACAGGTGAGGGAGATCAGCCCGTGATTGCACGCACAGTGCTGCCAGGCAGCACTGATTGCTCAACTCACGTGCTGAAGAAACTGACAGGACAATACAGACAACAGGAAAAAAATGGTGACACACCCTGACCCGTGACAGCCGTTTTCTCTGGGCCAAGGCTCGTTTAAAATGGACTGTGGCAAAGTGGAAAACTGTTATGTGATCAGACGAATCAAAATTTGAAGTTCTTTTTGGAAAACTGGGACGCCATGCCATCCGGACTAAAGAGGACAAGGACAACCCAAGTTGTTATCAGCGCTCAGTTCAGAAGCCTGCAACTCTGATGGTATGGGGTTGCAAGTTCTAGAACAACATATGCTCCCATCCAGACGTCGTCTCTTTCAGGGAAGACCTTGCATTTTCCAACATGACAATGCCAGACCACATACTGCATCAATTACAACATCATGGCTGCGTAGAAGAAGGATCCGGGTACTGAAATGGCCAGCCTGCAGTCCAGATCTTTCACCCAGAGAAAACATTTGGCGCATCATAAAGAGGAAGATGCGACAAAGAAGACCTAAGACAGTTGAGCAACTAGAAGCCTGTATTAGACAAGAATGGGACAACATTCCTATTCCTAAACTTGAGCAACTTGTCTCCTCAGTCCCCAGACGTTTGCAGACTGTTAGAAAAAGAAGAGGGGATGCCACACAGTGGGAAACATGGCCTTGTCCCAACTTTTTTGAGATGTGTTGATGCCATGAAATTAAAAGTCAACTTATTTTTCCCTTAAAATGATACATTTTCTCAGTTTAAACATTTGATATGTCATCTATGTTGTATTCTGAATAAAAGATTGAAATTTGAAACTTCCACATCATTGCATTCTGTTTTTAATCACAATTTGTACAGTGTCCCAACTTTTTGGGAATCGGGTTTGTAAATATGTTGTTGTTGTTTTATAATTTTTTTCAAAACAATATTAAACCAATATAAATACAAACAGCTTAGGAACTTGGTATACATATTTTAAAATAATTTTTTTCCTTTTTTGTGGACACTCTTATTTATTATTGGCCTTTTTAACAGCGATACTTTATTAAAGCATCATTAAAAAAGTGAAATGGATCTTAAATATATATATGTGTTTTTATTAATCTTTTGCATCACAGCTTACACATGATAATTGGTAGTGAAGTGAAGGTCTTGGGACTCTGCATGTTGTGATGCTATCAAGTAGCATTTACATCCAAATTAACGTATCGTACTGCATTTGGAAGAATTTAGTTATTGATCGTTAAAACACTTTCTATAAACATGCGTGTGTGCAGAGCCGATCCTCCCTATACGTAGAGTACGCAAGCTGTGTAGGGCCCCGAACCACCAGGGGGCCCCCTTGCTCTGAAGAATCAGCTATTTAGGGCTGTGTTTTAGTTTAGTTTTTTTTTTTTAGTTTTTTTTTTGCTTCCATCGATTATGAAAACATGATGCCGCTTTCCATTCCTTTACGTTGTCCCCATACGTTGTCACCATACGTAACACCAGTCGAATCATGTAAAGCTACGTGTAAAAGCACATTGAGCTATGAAAGAGATGCTGTTCAACAGACGACTTTCCGTCCGTGCGATCCGAGATGGAGAGAAACACGGACAAGTACAGGCTACCTTAGGCTTCGTGCTTGAATGGACAAATACACGGAAAAAAATATGTCAAAATCCTTCTTGGGGACTTAAATGCATTCAGTTATGTCTTTGGTGAACAGGAGGGTTATTCTGTTAGCTGGGAAAGTAATCGAATACTTGTCAGAGTATTAGTTCTGTGCATTTGGTCTTAAAGTGACCGCAGCTGATAAACCCGCTGCTCTCTCTGTCATTTAATGTTAATCAAGCAACAAAAGAAAACGAGAGAATCATTCACTGTTCTTCCCTGAATAGCATTAGTAACTTTAATAAGAATCACTGTTTATTTAATTCATGAAGTGAATTCATGAAGCTATACAATGTTTTTTTATTTTTATTATTTTTTATAAATATTATATTTTATTCCATTTCTGTATGGTAGGCTATTATAAGCAGTAGGCTATATTGTTATATATTTTTTTCCCTGTTGTATTTATCCTACTGCTTTTATTTTTTATTTTTCTATCTTTTAACTCACTGTTGTTTGTTGACAGTGTACACTGCTCTAAAAGACAGATTAAGGGGTTGGGGGTCATTCAGTTTTTTTAATGAATGCACTGACAGGGCCCCCCAGACAAAGTTTTGCTTAGGGCCCCCAGAAGTCTAGGATTGGCACTGTGTGTGTGAGTACAGTCCAAAAGTACTACAAAACATTGAAAATTACAGTATAATATTTAGTAAATTACCATTATTATAAATATTATGATCTTGCTGCCATGGATAATTACTGTTTCTTATTTTCAGAAAATAAATGAAATCTTTATATATAACATGTAAATGTAATAAGAAAAATGAAATTGTGGAGATTTGTGGATATTTGCATGCAAGTTGAAACAACTTTATATATCAGTCTCAGATGGCTTATTCGTCCTTAATGCGAATAAGCCATCAAGCAAGTACAGTGAGTGGCTTTAAGTACAGTTTTTGGCTCTGTAGCCACGGGCACAAAGGGCCCGAGAATGACGGTTAAAGGGACCTATTTCCCGGCTTTGGGTTCCCTTCATCTATAATGGATGAAGGTACAGATCCCCTCTCATATATTTACATATTGTGAGTGACTCAGTGATGATGCCAAATAGATCTGCGGGATTCTGGTCTGTCTTGTCAAAGTCTGCAGATAAAGAAGGTGAGGGGAACACAGGGATGTGCTGTTGCCGTTGGGGACAGCTTCGGGAGTAGAGGGACTGTTCTCATCATCTTAACCGCTTCACTAATGGCGGGCACAGATTCTCACTCTACACCCCACTGTTGGTGGGGATTACTTCACAAGCACAAACTGAATTTTGCTGTGAAATTTATGGCTTGTTGATACACCACAAATCTGTCAAGTAAACCCAGGAGGACGTCACTGTCTCACTTGGGCTTTTTAAAAGGCAGCAAGTCGTTGATTGGTATGTTTATTGCTGCAGACATTGTCTTATCTTAAACTGAAGCATTGTAAGTGTTTTATGATCATTTATAAACATATTAATTCAGAGCGTGAAGAGGTCATTATATCGATGACTTTTTTTTTTATTTATTTTTTTTATAGGATGTAATGACCTCAAAACATTTTTACCATTGCACATGATTTGTAAACAAATGCATGGTTTTTCTGACACAGTAAACCTTGGTAGCCCAACAGGTGCACCGTTGCACTTGCAATGCGGAGCACTACTCAAGTACAAGCCCTGTGAAAGATAAGTCATGACACTCCAAAAAGAGCTCAAAGTCTCGTAGAAGATGCCATCACTTACGAAAAATAAGTATACTTCAAGTTAATTTTATTAAGTATAATTAAGTTATGTCCAAGTATATTTTTAAGTATACTTTATTTAGTAAGTATACTAATATCAATGTAATAGTACTTAGAAGTGTACTGTTTCAATACTGCTTGGGACTAAATTGGCCCACTTTAAGTATATAAAAGTATACATTTAATTGCAATATAAGTGTAACATTAGTAAACTTTAAGTACACAACTGTTCACAACTACCTTTTTATTTATACAGCATCTCCTACAAGTGAGCTTATAAGCATACTAGTAGTTTACTAGTAGTAGTACACTTTAAAGTATACTCTCAGTAAACTAGTTAAGTTTAGTAGTTTTATACTGCAATTATACTTGTAAGTTTTCTTTAATTGAACATAACATCATATTTATAGTTTACTGTGTATATATTATTTTTAACACTTTAAAGCTGCAGTCCCTAGTATTTCCTCTTTGCCACCATCTCTGTTCGAAATCTGCAATTGCAGTTACACAAAAAAATAACTCATTAGACAAACTCAATTTAATTGAGGGCAGGTTTTCCATCCAATGAATATGTGTAGCCTCAACTCATAAAAACTAATTCATGCAATGAAATGTAATTGAGTTGGTCCAACTCAATTTTGGACAATGTAATTGAGGTGGTCCAACTCAATTTTATTAAATGCAGTTTAAATGATATTTATATACTTATAACATGATTTTTTTATACTTGTCAAACTTAAATTAAAACATTTAATTGGAAAATCAATTATAAGCAGTTTAATTTATCATCATACACAATGTATGAAGAAAAGAGGTGTCACTCCTGGCATTAGCATAGATCACTGAGTGCCCACACAGCCTAAGCACAGGCGGCACTCTTCAGCACAACGGTAACCACAAAATTAAAACACATTACAGAAACTCCTCTAAATGCCCAACATAACTGACCATTAAACACTAACATTAACTAACAACATCTTTCCCTTTACAGAAAAACACATAAAATAACACTTTAATCCCTAAATTTACTCTCCTAATGGAGTCCCTTGCAAAGCATGCTGGGAACAACAGATCCACTGCCCAGTTAGTTATGTCAACACAAATATTTCATGTAGTTTTAACACAACTTAATTAAGTAAACTTCAGTTTTAAATATATTAGGTTGATTGAACACAATTAAATTAAGTTGTGACAAAATTAGATATGTTTAAGTAAAGTGAACAGCATTTAAATGTGTCATATCTATGAAGGGCCTGAATAATTTTGTTTGAATAAAAGTGTATTCGCGGAATTATCAGCTTTATGTGAATTGTGTCTCGGCATGGCACAGAACGGATGAATCCAATGTTTTGAGGAGAATGTGCAGCTATCAGGAGCAGGGCTGTCGGTCACCGCGCCGGTGTAGATACTGTCATTCGGAATCACACATTCTACTGTTTGAAAGTATAACCAATAAGAATTTTCACCGGAAAATGTCATTTGAACAAGTAAGTAGCTAACATCCACTTTTGTTCTGACCAACTAAGGGGGAAAAAGCATTGCAATAAATCATGATGATTAAATCTAACGATCGCTTATCATATCACATCAAACCGTGCAAATTATACTTTGTTTAGAAAACTCTGTAACTGTATGAATTAAGCAAACAAGTGTGCTACTGTTACATAATTGAACCATTGAAATGTCTTAATGTTACCCGTCCAGCAGAAAAAAAGCTGAAATAAAAAAATAAAAAAACATAAATAATAAAAAAAAAACCTTCAACACGCCACAAAGGTTCACGCCACCTTTCAAAAGCCATTTTTATCCTTGTTTTTCGTATGGGCCCGGTTGCAGTCTATTTTTTTCTGTAGCCACTCCGAAGTCCGAAGTCTTTTGCATTTTACAACGGGTAAATATCCATTTGTCACTAGTGATTGTAGTTTGAACCTTTTTGGATCCGTCATCAAATTCAAAAGTTTAATTCTATCAAGTGATGTGAGAAAAGGCTATAAATCTCCACCTCCAACATCCTCACATGCAATATAGCCTACTAGCCGGAACTCCTTCTTTATGTGTACAGACGCTATGACGCAAAGATATGCTCGAATTTCCTACGGATATCCACCAATACCACTGGAATTAAAAACATTATTACAAGCTTACCGTTGAAAACTGAGCTAAAGGTAAGCAGATAGTTTTGAACACTGGCTGGTTTATGCACTTGCTCAAATTTATTTTGGATAATTTTTAACCCAAGAAAGTTACGGACTGCAGGTTTAAATATACTGCTGTTCCTATTTAGGTATTATTTTTATACTTGAAATACACTTTTAACTCTTTCCATTTTAAAAAAATTTTATTGTAGCTTCATACATCCTTTTTTATCAACACTTGAATGTGGTTAAGTTTCATTAAAAAAGCAACATTTTAAACAAAAGGCCAAGAAAATTGCATTTTAGTCAGAGACTTTGTTTGTATGATCAAAACATAAATGGAGTAGATCGAGTCCATCAACATCTCCAAAGCTTGGCAGTCGTTTTCTCTTCACGGGTTCAACATTTAATTCTGTAACATTAGGCAGTTTTGAACTTATATATGCTGTTTAATGTTTGATTGATGTTATTTTACATTTGCGTCAGCAATCGTCTATCACTTTTTTTTGCTTCTTCTTCACCTGTTTTTTGATCCGGAGATTCTGTACTAAAGATGTGTAATAGTGCATAACAGTGAATACATGGACAGCTGGAAAATTCAGTCAGTGGAGGGGAAAGAGTAAAGTAGATCTGAAGTAAATTCCTATGTACACTACCAGTGTTCTAGCCTACACAAAAATCAGATAATCAGAATTAGGAACATATCTGTTTTCATTATAAATCAATATTTTCAAACAATGTTAATTTATAAGACAGTATGTAAAAGCATTAAATTCATAAAAGTCTCTCAACAGATATAAGACTAAAATAATATCAGATGTATTATTTTAAATAAGCATAAAAAACATTTAAAATTAACACAAGTAAGAAATGTACTTTTGCTATGGTTAAATGTTCTGTGATATCTTCCTGTAACGATACTGCTCTGAGGCTCAAAGGTCGAGGATCCAAAGCAGCTTTATCGGAAGGTATTTCACAACCGTAGTCAAGAGTACAGGAAGTGGGTCAATTAACAGGGAGACAGGGAGACAGGGAGACAGGGAGACAGGGAGACAGGGAGACAGGGAGACAGGGAGACAGGGAGACAGGGAGACAGGGAGACAGGGAGACAGGGAGACAGGGAGACAGGGAGACAGGGAGACAGGGAGACAGGGAGACAGGGAGACAGGGAGACAGGGAGACAGGGAGACAGGGAGACAGGGAGACAGGGAGACTTTGCAATGAATGACTGAGATAACCAGGTTTATATAGGGTGAGGTAAACAGGGTAATGAGACACAGGTATAAACAATGAGTGCTGATGAGTCCGGGAAAAGGATTATGGGTAGTGTAGTCTTTGATGGAATGACAGTCCGGGGTGGACTGCCCTCTGGTGGTAATCAGGGGCACTCTCATTGGTGAACTGTGACACTTCCAAAGATTTTTTAAATTTTGACGCAATTTTTTCTATATATAGTGTTGATATGAACTTTCCTGTAGCTCAAACAATAGAGCATGGCACTAGCTACGCCAAGAACTGACAAAACAGTTCATGTTGAAAGTGCCATGAAAGGAGCTACAGAAAATGTGTTTATTTTTAATGATTAAAAATGCCATTATGTTATTTGAAAAAGTTAATAATTGTATTTTATTGAAAAAAAAAAAAGTTTGTCTTGGATTTTTTTTTGATTAGATCGGATAACATTTTAAGCTGTCATTTGGTGATGTTACATTGTGCCCTTCACATTTTACAATGTACCCCACCTATGGGGCATGATGTCACATTTCACTTCCATTCTTTCGGGATAAATCAAGAAAAAAAGTATACTCTGTATTAATGAAACAAAACCACATAATTGTACTAGACGTGTGAAATTAATGTGGGAAAAAATAAATACTCTGAACCCCAAGTGGATTTACGCAAACTGAGATAGTCAAAAAGCGTTAGGTTGTGCCCCGCTCTCCCCTACAAATGGAAGTCCTCCCTATCAATCTCTGTAAAATTAATAATTCATTAATTAATAATGACAAAATGCTTTTTTTAAAATAGGATATCGTACTACAGATAAATGTCCATTGTAGAGATGATTTGCTTTTAATGGTAGTGAGAACAGTAAGTGCTGTATGTGGGGTGCCTTGTCCCGGCTTAGGCTGCTGTCCTGCATGCAGATTGAGGACGTCAGTGTGAGACGGGGAGTGTGGAGGGAGAGTATGACCCAGTGTTAATGGGAAACAGACGCTTCGCCAAGCGTGAATGAGCTGTGAATGAGGTGAGAATGAAGAGGCCCAAAGACCTGCTGAGACCCTCCGACTTGAGCATCCACTAGTGATCTCTCATGCAGACATACACAACATAGCCAGCTCTGGTTTGTTAAAAAATGTTAGGATACATCACATCTCTAAATTATTCCTGAGTATAAATTATTAATTTACTATAAGAAGAACAGACAACTCGTGTGTGTTACAGTGGCCCAGAGTAATATATTGATGTGTAGGTTAAATCTGGTTACAGACGCGTCAATATAGCGGTAATCCCAGACTGAGAGACAGATCCACAGACAGGCCTGTCAGGGTTGTCAGGTGTGAGGCATCATTACATTGAGTGACTCTGAGGGTGATCTATACATTTGCTTAAGGCGAGCTCAAAGCAAGAACCACGGAGATAAGATCAACCCGTATGCAATGTGAATGACATATATCAATGTAGATAAAGAGCACATTTTATTGTAAACACCCAGCAACCAGTGCCAATAAATATATCTAGATGTTGTTAGTATGCTGGTGGAAACATGAGGCCTGGCAGTACTAATCAGACTTCAGCAGTAAAGTTAATGCCCTGTTTACACCTGGTATTAAGATGCGTTTTAGTCAATCGGATCACAAGTGGACTAGGGAGACACATACCCATTTACACCTGGTATTTTAATCCATCTCTTCAATCTCTTCTGTCCTGACCCTCCTTCGAGGAGAGTCTATGGGCGGGTAAATGTATGTTTTTTTTTCAGAACTTTTGATGTAATGGACAAAATAAATGCTCGCAATTTACATATGAAGTGTTTTGTGGCTGTTTGAACACTTTCAACCACATGAACTTTTACACTACGAAAGCAATCCAGTCGAATGCATTTCCGACTACCTCTGGAAGTGGTTCGAAAGTGGACCAACTCAAAACGTTTTACACCAGTCTTTAGCATCGTCCACTTGTGATCCGGTCGACCAAACCGCATCTCAATATCAGGAGTAAACAAGGCCTAAAATGCATTGAAAGAAGTGCAAACATGTAATAGCAACCTTTTTGTGTCATGAAAATATACAAGAAATATAAATTAATTGTCTTTTATTTATAATGGCAATCCAAGGCATTGATTTATAAAGAAAAATAAGACATATTATTATGAATGAGGGAACAGTTAGAATGGACATACTTTAGAATTATCTCAGGAATAGTTTTTAGGGAAGGGTTTACAAAATGGGGTATGTGAAATATAAGGAGTCCATATAATTCTATATGGACATTCATTTATGCACACCACCCATAAAAAAAAAAAAAAAAAAAAAAAAAAAAACATTACATAAAAATAAAAAAACCTTTCCAGAATTCACATGTTTGTGTATGGAGCAACAATATAGAGATTGTTTTCATTTTAGACGAGTCAAGTTATCAAATCAAATCACCTTTATTTATATAGCGCTTTTAACAAGTCCAATTGTTTCAAAGCAGCTTCACATTGTTAACAGGAAAATAATGCAGCAGAATTTGTATAGCCGTTCTGGTGAAACGGTGATGTTATCCAGCTAATTTCAAGTATCATATAGTGTCAATGCGGGCAGATCGGTAATATAGTTGAAATTTAGGTGTCCCCAACTGAGCAAGCCAAAAGCCAGAGGCAACGGTGGCAAGGAACCCAAAGTCCTTCAGGGCCAGAATGGAGAAAAAAACCTTGGGAGAAACCAGGCTCAGTCTGGGTGCCAGTTCTCCTCTGGCTGACGAACAAACAGTGTATGATTATAATTCTGGCAACATTGCAGGTCTTAAGTCATATTAGGTAAATAGATATTCATAAGATTATTTGAAAGATTGGAGTCGTCACGCCGAAGACGGGTTTAATGAGGATGTCGTGTCGATGCAGCATTTACGGGGGGAGATTATTTGACATGCTCTCTGCAGACATTTCAGGGATGCATTGGTCATGCGCAGGTCCACCATCTGGTCTGTTAAGTTATGACAGGACCACACCGAGAAGCCAAAAAAAAAAAAAAAAAAAAAAAAAAAAAAATCAACTGCTTTGACTTGACTGCATAAACCTACGATTACTAAACACAACAATGTACACAAGACATATCCAACATTATCCTTCCTGAGTGTGTGTGGAAACAATGCGAACGTACCGAAATGAGTCTGTACATAAATGCAGCGTGCGATCAGTGATCGAGAACAAACACATATCGGGTTTGTTCTCTGTGCAGCAATAACAGAGTCTCACGCGCTTACTGTACGACTCTGGTACATCACCAAAATTGCGTTCTTCAGAAACAATCACAGAATACGACAGAGCTCATGTTTTAAAGTCCTCATGAAATCAAAATTGCTCCTATTTACTTTGTTAGCACATATTAAAGGTCTTAGGGTGAACAATTAATCCATGCAAGTTAATACACAGAAATTTTTTTTTTTGTCGCGGTAATCTTTAATCAAAATCTGAAAAGTAACTTCCGGTCTGGAAATGGTGTTCCTTCTCAGATGATGTCAGTTTGACGGCTTGGGTTTGAAGAGATGGAGAGGAGCACTGAAGTAAAACCCTGCTCTCTATTCAATATTCCGTTTCACTTGGAAATACGTCACAGCACTGAAGAAAACTCACTTGCTACTTCCGGTTCACTGGGACTTTAAAGGGAGCACACTGGAACGAGCAATTCACTAAAAAAACACAATATGAGTCTATATTGTCCCTTATATGTGTGATATAATCAGCCTGGCCTTCTTTACATTAGCGCTGTTTGTGGACTGTTTGAATGATTTCGATTACTGGGTCACTGAAAACTTTCCCAGAGTTTAATGGATTAAAACGGCCTGATCACAAACAGAGAAGCAGAAGCGGGTTGAAGAGTTAGAATGGAAATATTTTTTTCGAAGATATTTGTTTTTACAAAAAAAAATTCAATAAAAATAATGTAAAATAAAATACAATTATTCTATAAAATTCTTATATTTATAATAATAAAATATATTTTAATTAAATTTATTTTTAATTATATTTATTATGAAAGGTGTTAAATGCATACAGTTCTTTTATATTTTAATACTTGGCAGAGAAAATATAATACAAAGTAAATAAAAACTGGATCCATAATTAAATCTCATGAGACTATCTCTGCTGTTATGGGCCTGTTCTCATTAAACGATACTAATTTACAAGTGCTGCATAAACCCAGGAAAAAAAAGAGGATGTAATACATTCAACTTATATTGGTAGGAAACACAAGTACAGCTCAGACGTGGTCTGGCATTGTGAAATGCATTGTGTCTATCATTAGGTAACCTTTAGCATTATAGGTAGTTTTTGTCCTAATTTATGTTTGACGGAGCAGGTTTGCTATAATCGCACCACCCTTGAGGGGTAGCAGGTTAAATTGAGTTGAAAATGAGATTTTAGCAGTCACTGGTTTGATAGTAGGGAGCAGAACTTTGGTGCTGTTCTTCGTTAATGGAGTGAGAGCACTAGAGGATTCAGTGTTAGTGTGTGGAGCAGGTGGAGAACAGCATCCTTTACATGATCAGACATGAAGTCAATTAGATGTGTGAGGTACGAAGAAAAGCATATGAATGCAAGGCACGGAGCAGGGGGTTAGGCAAGTCTGATGGCTAAAATGGAGGTCAGCAGAGGCAAAGTCAAAATAAGATTCATCGTAAATGAAATGCAGCAAAGAGCTTGGGGGGAAGGAGGCTGGAGACTTTTCAGAGAAAAATGTAATTGTATGGTCTCAACAGTTGATTTTAGAGTGTAAATGGAATAAAATCTGAATTACTTGTGTCATCCAAATAGATAATCCTCTAATTATAATTATAAGCCATATTTACAAGCATCATAAGCATTATTTTCATCAGCTGTGTTCAATGGAGTTCTAAGAAGACTAATGCAATATTAACATCACAATTAATTAGTCCATTTTAAGATGAAGAAAAATTAGACTCTGACAAAAGTGTATCTCTTGCCTTTCACAACAGAGTATTTATTTTAGAACATCTTAATTATGTTTAAAGGTTGTGTGTAACTAGTGTTGTAACAACCAAACATAATTTAAAAAATCCATGAATCTTTTCAACCGGTTTCCTGAACAGTCCCCTTATGCTATTGGTCATACAGATAGTCCCTTGTACCAGATCGTTTTTTTTTTTTTTTTAATGCCACCTTCAATTTGTTTTTTTCAAATCATGTACTTGCGAGTGTACACACCTTAATCATTACTTTTATTTATATATATATATATATATATATATATATATATATATATATATATATATATATATATATATATATATATATAATATTTTAACAAATATGCTTTTTAAAACTTTTTAAGAATCAGAATTATCCCAAACTGCTTTAATACGGCTTAGTTTTTTTAAATCTCGTTCTTCATAATGTCAGCAGGAAAATTCATAAATTCATAAAATTTCATTAATTAAATGTTTATTATAGAAAAGGTGTTTTCAAGTTATGTATGAGTTTTGTATTTTTAATAAATAGTAAAATTATTTACTTGAAAAAATCTAGGATGCAATTTTCACTCACAGATTGCTAGTAAATTTAAGAGGACATGTTTTCAAGAACAGGCTACACATAATTCTTGTTAAATTTCATTATAATTTGTCACGTAATGTTTACTTGGGAATACTTTGATTCAAGTAAATTTTGCTCATTCTTTGTAAATTTTTTTAAAAGTAATGCTTACGAAATACTGTAATTGTAATGGTCATACTGAAGTATTAAAGGGTTAGTTCACCCAAAAATGAAAATAATGTCATTTATTACTCACCCTCATGCTGTTCCAAATCTGTAAGACCTCCGATTATCTTCGGAACACAAATTAAGATATTTTTGGTTGAAATCCGATGGCTCAGTGAGGCCTGCATAGCCAACAATGACATTTCCTCTCTCAAGATCCATTAATGTACTAAAAACATATTTAAAGGGGTGATGAATTGAGAAATCAACTTTCCCTTGAGCCTTAGATATATACAAGTTCACTGTGATATAAGAATATCCTGCAAGTTTCGGAGCTGAAAACTTCATTGTTGGTTAAAGAAAAGCTTGTATTGACACCAGGCCCAGAAAACAAGAGCTCTCAAATATATATTAATCAATGACGTAACAGAACGGGGAAACGCCGCCCGTTTGTTCGCTTCATTTCACTGCGGAATCATTTGTAAACAAAACACAGGTCGAGACTGGATTTGCAGACATATTGAGATTAAAACACAATGCTGTGCCTTCTATATTGGATCCGACAGGAATGGTGCAACACACTTATGTGAGTAAATATGTTTTTTTATATGTGATAGTATTACATTGTTACAGATCGTTTTGATTATGTGTACATGTCTAACAGAACATACCTTAGCACACTGTCACAGGTTGGAGAATCCTTTATTTGTGGTGTTGTTGGTTCATTGCGATTCGGGATCAGACTCGGACATGTATGGGCCAGGGCTCGCAAAGCCCAACGTCCCGGGGCTATGTGTTTTCCGGACGGGCTACCAAAACGTAAGCCCGACGGCAGGCCGGTGAATCTTAAATAGTGAAATAATATTCCTTTCTTGATCTGCGTTGTTCACTCTCTTGACTTGATATTTGAAGGGGCGGGTGGGCGGTGGGCAGGCTGGCGTGTGTGTGCGCAGTTCGTGCTTATATCCATCCGGCGGGCCAAGTAATAAAAAAATAGTATTCCAATCAATCGCAGGTGGATGAGAGATAAATCATTGCGTTTGTTTGATAAAGACATTTGCGAGCCCTGTGAGAGAATCATTCCGGTTGCCGCTTTCAAAACAATCCCTCCCTCATGTGAACAGACAGGGGAGCAGAAGCTCATTAAATATGCAAATCTTATCCAATCCTAGCCTTTACTTCCAAGTCTGCAGTGCGGCACGCCCATCAAAACTGAGCGTTCAATGACATTTCCTCTCTCAAAGTCCATTAATGTACTAAAAACATATTTAAATCAGTTCATGTGAGTACAGTGGTTCAATATTAATATTATAAAGCGACAAGAATATTTTTTGTATGCCAAAAAAAAAAGCTTTGGAGTGAATCAGCGTATCGAATCAGCAGTTTGGAGCGCCAAAGTCATGTGATTTCAGCAGTTTGGCGGTTTGACATGCGATCCGACTCATGATTCAACACGCTGATTCATAACGCTCCGAAGCTTCATGAAGCAGTGTTTTGAAATCGGCCATCACTATATAAGCCATTATTTTGGCTATTTTTTGGCGCGCCAAAATATTCTTGTCGCTTTATAATATTAATATTGAACCACTGTACTCACATGAACCGATTTAAATATGTTTTTAGTACATTAATGGATCTTGAGAGAGGAATGTCATTGCTGGTTATGCAGGCCTCACTGATATTTCAACAAAAATATCTTAATTTGTAATCTTAATCCGAAGATGAATGGAGGTTTTACGGGTTTGGAACGGCATGAGGGCGAGTAATAAATGACATTATTTTGGGGTGAACTAACCCTTTTTAATACTGATAATTTGTTCAATAAAATATGTGGACATAAGCTTATAACACTGACAGACAACATTTTACATACAATATTTGGTGACATAGTTACATAGTATACATGTAATATAGTAACAACAGTAAATTATGCATAATTACCAGTAACTATCCCTAAACCAAGCTCTAACCATATCCCCATACTGTTTAAGGGTAAAGTTAGGGACAGGTGTGGTGGTATGGGGAAGTTTAAGGGTAAAGTTAGGGACAGGTGTGGTGGTATGGGGAAGTTTAAGGGTAAAGTTAAGGACAGGTGTGGTGGTGTGGGTAAGTTTAAGGGTAAAGTTAGGGACAGGTGTGGTGGTGTGGGTAAGTTTAAGGGTAAAGTTAGGGACAGGTGTGGCGGTATGGGGAAGTTTAAGGGTAAAGTTAAGGACAGGTGTGGTGGTGTGGGTAAGTTTAAGGGTAAAGTTAAGGACAGGTGTGGTGGTGTGGGTAAGTTTAAGGGTAAAGTTAGGGACAGGTGTGGTGGTGTGGGTAAGTTTAAGGGTAAAGTTAGGGACAGGTGTGGCGGTGTGGGTAAGTTTAAGGGTAAAGTTAAGGACAGGTGTGGTATGGGTAAGTTTAAGGGTAAAGTTAGGGACGTGTGGCGGTGTGGGTAAGTTTAAGGGTAAAGTTAAGGACAGGTGTGGTGGTATGGGTAAGTTTAAGGGTAAAGTTAGGGACAGGTGTGGTGGTGTGGGTAAGTTTAAGGGTAAAGTTAGGGACAGGTGTGGTGGTATGGGGAAGTTTAAGGGTAAAGTTAGGGACAGGTGTGGTGGTATGTGTAAGTTTAAGGGTAAAGTTAAGGACAGGTGTGGTGGTGTGGGTAAGTTTAAGGGTAAAGTTAGGGACAGGTGTGGTGGTGTGGGTAAGTTTAAGGGTAAAGTTAGGGACAGGTGTGGCGGTATGGGGAAGTTTAAGGGTAAAGTTAAGGACAGGTGTGGTGGTGTGGGTAAGTTTAAGGGTAAAGTTAAGGACAGGTGTGGTGGTGTGGGTAAGTTTAAGGGTAAAGTTAGGGACAGGTGTGGTGGTGTGGGTAAGTTTAAGGGTAAAGTTAGGGACAGGTGTGGCGGTATGGGGAAGTTTAAGGGTAAAGTTAGGGACATGTGTGGCGGTGTGGGTAAGTTTAAGGGTAAAGTTAAGGACAGGTGTGGTATGGGTAAGTTTAAGGGTAAAGTTAGGAACGTGTGGCGGTGTGGGTAAGTTTAAGGGTAAAGTTAAGGACAGGTGTGGTGGTATGGGTAAGTTTAAGGGTAAAGTTAGGGACAGGTGTGGTGTATGGGTAAGTTTAAGGGTAAAGTTAAGGACAGGTGTGGTATGGGTAAGTTTAAGGGTAAAGTTAGGGACAGGTGTGGTGGTGTGGGTAAGTTTAAGGGTAAAGTTAGGGACATGTGTGGCGGTGTGGGTAAGTTTAAGGGTAAAGTTAAGGACAGGTGTGGTGGTATGGGTAAGTTTAAGGGTAAAGTTAGGGACAGGTGTGGTAGTATGGGTAAGTTTAAGGGTAAAGTTAGGGACAGGTGTGGTGCTATGGGTAAGTTTAAGGGTAGGGTTCGGTGTAAGGGAAGGGTCAACAGTGTAATAATAAATGTAACTACAGAAATTAATTACAGATGTAATTACATGCAGGTAATTTTTTTTTAATGTAAGTACAATGTAAAAACATATATGTACACAAAAAGTGCATTGTATCAAATTAGTAATTTAAATGTTAGTACATAGTAGTTAAAGACACCTAATATAAAGTGGGTCCATATTTTTTATTCAATGTCTGAATTCTAAATTGATACATTTTTAAGCAATAATTCATTAGGTATGATATTTTCAGGACAGCTGCACAGCATTTCAGGTAAATGGTTCATCACACTCTTTATTTCTACCGGTACAAACATGCAGATAATCTCTTGCCTGTGCTTCTATCTCACTTACTCGCTGCATTCTGGCTGTCTCCTGTTAGCTCTAGTCCCAGAGGAGGGCCATTCTCCTGCATTGCATTTTAGCAGGCTTGTTAATAATGTATTGATGAAGAGGTGCTTCTGTTGATTAGATAGTGGCCACTCTCATAATGGGACCCTGGAAGGAGGCCAGGGATCCTGAGCTGTAAGTAAACCTCAGGTTAAATAAGCTTTTGTTGCAGTAAAAGACAGAGAGAGAGAGATTATGTGAGCATTTCTTTGCTCGACACCCTCCTCAACGTCACCCCCTCGCCCTGGGAGATGTAAATGACTTTGGTTGCAGACACAAGTGAACATATATATATATGGTCTAAAGAAAGGGAAAAGCAGGGTTTCATTTCACGCCTTGCTCTTGGATCACTGAATAAAAGGAAACTACATTAGCAGCTGTTAAAGGAATCAGAAGCTATTGTTGCTGCATCAAAATTGCTGTCAGTGAGCATGTGACAGCAGCATGGTGAGAATATCTTTTATTTTCCTTCCTCTGCTGTACTACAACAGCAACTGCTTTTACAGAAGTCTTGCAGGTACATTTGTGGCATCATCACCTAAAAATGCAAAATGAAACAAACAGTGCTGCCAGTGTGTGTTGCAGAAACAAGCCGAAACTTGTAATACACATGAAGCATCATTCTGGAGAGAATAGTGCTGTTAAGCAGATCCTTTGTTTACCTGTATTAACATTGCAAACCTGCCCTCTCAACTGGCTTTTAATACAACGGCATACAGAAACATAAATAGATTTTAAGTCAGGTCAAATGTATTTATATATTATATTTGAAAACAACCAGTTTTGAAATGTGAATCTGATCAACATAGACTCGAGACATAAAACAGATGAAAACACAATCTCAATAAGGGTTTTTCATGTATTGTTGCATGTAAACCCTTGTTTATTATTATTATCATTATTTTATTTTTAATAATTTTCAGCATGTACTTGAACAAGGGCACTCAATGGGCATTTTCTATTAAACAAAATTAATTTCTGTTTAAATTGCACATCAGACTATTCAGTGGGAAAATGTACATGGGAATGTATTCACAAACAATTTACTCATATCTTTATTCTGCTTGTGTTTACTGAATAAAGCCTGATTTGTGTATCTGACTGTAACAAGAACATGTCACAATAAATTGGATGTAGGAAGTAGCAATCGTTCCTAAATCTGTGAATTATAACAAGAACAATTGCTCCCATCAGTCCGTGTTGTCGGTGCAAATCCAGCAAGAGTGGGTGTTTTGATGGGGAGTAGGTAAAAAAAAATTGTACCCTTCAACTTGCTCCATGTATGTATACAAATGTGTCCTCATCTCATACAGCTGAATGAGAAGCTGGATGCTTAAAAATCATGCTGCACCTGCAGGAACTGCAGAGATGAGGGAAGATGGCACAGTATCATTCCTGACAGTTTCACACCGATATTTTGGATCAGTCAAGAAGATGTTTTGACGTCAAGACTGGAGCAAACCTGATAATTTCAAAATGTCACATAAACATGGCTTTCCTGCATTGTCAACTTATTGCCAGCTGATTTGATTGCTTAAAATGGGTTTTTATAATGAGCTGATTTTTGATAGTTTTCATTGTTTTGTTGAACACTCACTGGCCTAAATTGAGGAGTAGACTGGAGGAAGATTTTATGCCGTCAATCTCATCTGTTTTAATTGCAGATGTGTTTGCAAACACATTTTTGAGCCAACACTATCCATCCATCCATCCATCCATCCATCCATCCATCCATCCATCCATTAGTGTTGTAGTCAAGACCACCTAATCCGAGACCAAGTTGAGACCAAGACCAGCATGTGCCGAGACTAAGACAAGACCAAGACTTTGTGGGGTTGAGACCAAGACAAGACCAAGACAGGGCGAGACCGAGTCAAGACCAAGACCAGACCAGCACTCCTTAAATTCATCTAAAAGATCCACATCTACTGTCTGAGAAATGACTTATATTTAATGAATAAATATAATTAGAATAGCAAAACACTATAGCGCTGTTACCAATCAAATCACTAACAATAAAATTCATGGCACAGAAGTTGCATCTGAATTGGTACAATTACACCTTCATAAATAATGTTCAGATTAATTTAATATTAAAACAACATTATTTAACAGTCACGGACATTTATTCAACCAATTTGTTCAAAGCAGCTGATTCCTTTAATAACGAAACATTGCCGAATTAACAAAGACAGTTTCAAATTTGTCGTTTAATGTTAACTTCTTGTTTATTGAACATTATTTGTATAAATCAATATAATTTGCAATCACGCTTATATTCATGAAAGCAGCTCTCTTGCTCTTGTGATATTGCTTAATTATATTGTTATATAAAAAAGCTAAACCTCAGAAGTTTTTGAACGTTTATATTAATTTGGGGCATTTTTGAGACACAGTAACACAAGAAATCCCATTACAAAGAAGTTATTGATTGCATTTAAACATTAAGTTTTACATCAAATCACATAAATGATGTTAAATCAGACAATGCACCGGCAGTTTAGTGATAACCCAGCAGTTGTGGTCTTGACTGGTCTTGAGATAAAATCCTGAGTCCTCTAAGTCTGAGACCGAGACAAGACCGAGTACAAATGCGGTTGAGACTGAGACCTTCAAAAAATGGTCTTAAGACCGGTCTCAAGACCAAGACCGGTCTCGAGTACTACAACACTACTGTCTGTCTGTCTGTCTGTCTGTCTGTCTGTCTGTCTGTCCAGAAATTTTTGTGATGGGAATTGATTAACACAACTCTAAATTGTCTCTAGATTAAATATAAATATTCACTTTCTAACACAACTCTTTGTCTCCATTAAATATAAATATCTTTCCTTTCTTTCCTACTCTCTTTTGTTTTTACTGACTATTGTTTTCCTCTGCATGATTCATTGATTGTGACAGATTTTCACCTGCTGTTAAAGTGTGTTGTTAGAAGAGTTGCGCCAACGGAAGTAAACAGGTATCTAATCAGTCAACACATGAATGCGTCATCTCACCTCAACACAGCTGTTTATCATTAATTACAATACTGTTATTGTCACTGTTTTGAATTTTTGCTATGAATAAATGATAACATAAAAGTTCTGAACCAGAGTTGTTCAGTGTGGATTAGGCTGAGGAAAAGACCACTGGAAAAACTCCAGTCTTGTTCAATTAAGTTTGAATAACTACTGAAGCCTCTAAAGTTAAGGGGAGGGAGGGGGTGGTAATTGAAAGCTCCCTGATGTTTTAAAAAATCTCTTTTCTACTCATCTCCACTTGAAAAGGGGCAGTTCAGAATTTGTTGTCCCAAAGTAAGTTCTAAGAGACCTTCAAATCAAGTATGAGCTTTCAAAGCGCTCTTCGATTGAAAGCCAATGGGAAAGTCCTTACGCTTTTATCTCGGACGTTAAAGAAAATGATGAGGATCTTGAGCCAAGGCCTTTCGGATAAGTGAATATATTTAATTTCTTGAAAGAATCACAGACTTGGTGTCTTTGGTCCTTGATGCCTGTTGGGATGAAGCCATGAAGAAGCAAGCTTTCCCCTCACCACACCCGCCCCCTCCCACCGTCTGTCTCAAAACTAGGGTTCAAGAAGAGAAATAGGCCTCAAACCCTCTGCAGTCCTTTAAGTTGATTTATTTATCAGGTCTCTCTGTCTATCTCAGCTCTTGTGTGGAGGATGCCCTGGGGTGGATCTTCATGGCGTGGACCCCCCCCACCCCCCTTCCAAAACCCATCCATAGCCGTGGCATCAGAGTTGGCGCCCAGTGTTGGCTTTCATCAGAACGGCTCTTAAAGATTCACACTCATAAATGTTGAGTTCTCCACCAGGGCTCACTACCACCACGCGGGCCATTAGAAAGAGAACGCAGCAGCTCGCATTCATCTAGCTGGCCCATCTTCCCAAGGCAGTCTGCAGTAGGAGCATCTTGCACCTCCTACCCATATGTCCACAGCTGTTTGTTTTTGCTCTGGGACACTACACTGTCAGTTTGCCAAGATAGTGTTCAAACGGACCCCTTGAAACGGTGATTGCTTGCACACAGTCATAGTAAGTTCCCATGTTGACCCTTGTTTTCAGGTCTGTTTATATGAAGACAGAAACATGTAGTGTGCAGGGCTGGGCCCCGACAACAGCCGGCCCACCGGCCCTGTGTGCATTAGCCAAATGATAGATCTGCCTCGACGTAAGCTCCTCTTTCTTAACAATTCGCAAACTCAAAAAATCCTTTTGTTGTTAGATCCAAACGGCCTGTGTTGATAACATAAAACGTTTTTTTTATTTTTTATTTTATTTACGTATTTCCCTCTCTCCTCCTCACCATCTCTCTTTCAGCATGTTTACAACCCAGAGACTGACTGATAAAAAGAACATCTGGCTTTTGTGCATAGCTGAAAGACTAACAATGTATTATAGATGATGATCTGTAAATCTGCCAAAACGCCCTCTTGTTGTACCCTAGTCTTTCAATGATCCTGCCATATAGTGCACATTACTGTTGTGCTCTGTTGCCACAGCATAGAGAGACTCCTCCATCATTTATTAATGTGGTATCACTGCAGCAAACATATGTATTGGCATAATTTAGACCAGAAGGCAGCTAGGTCTCGCCTGGCCAGCACAATGCATATATAATTACCTTGAAATCACTTGCACAAGAAACATCAAGATATAAAAAAACAAAAAACAGATGGGTTTATGCAGAAGAGAGACGTAACACCTGAATTCTGAGGAGAGTAACACCTTACGGTGACTGAGATAAAGGATAACACCTTTTAAAACGGTCATATTGTTTTCTGATTATTAAAATAATCTGTATTATCTATGATAATTACTTCTTAGCACCAAACATATGGTTCTGTTGTCTTGGCTTCAGCATGGGTTTTCTCTGCAGCTGTGCCTTAAATAAGAATTAACATTTTTCTTTATTAGCAAAGATTATCTGCATTTAACATTCAGAGGCTTATAATGGCGCATATCAAAACTTGTTAATCTAAGTTTTTTTTTTTTTTTTTTTAAATCACATGAATCATTCATGTGTTTTATACTGCAAACATTTTATTGTTTTTAGATATAAATTACATTTGCGTTTTGGTAACACTTTACAATAATGTTTCATTGGTAACATTAACCAGTTAGCATAAACTGACAATGAGCAATATTTCTGCAGTATTTATTCAGTTTAATTTCAACATTTACTAATACATAAAAAAAAAAAAAAAAAAAAAAAAAAAAAAAAAAAAATTGCATATGAACTGTCATGAATAAACAATGAAAATTGTTATTTTTTATTAACTAACATTAGGGATTAATAAATGCTGTAAAAGATATTGCATTAAATAATATTAACGGAATATACCTTATTGTAAATTGTTACTGAATTTTCAAACCATGTAAACAGGTGATCACATTTTTATGATTGAACCATATACTAAACTTTTATTTATTTATTTAATAAAAAATATTGACACAAATAAGCATTTTTGTTTCAATGAATATCCACATTGAAGAGTGAAGTTTTTTTCTATTCTCTTATCTTTTCTAAGACACAGCAACAGAGTAGAGATGAATAGCTCATGGAGAAATCAAATCCATGTCTGGCCAGGTCGTGCTTTAGGTGGACACCACCTACCTCCTCATGACAAGTTATGATAAAAACATGTAAAAGAGGTGTCAAAGATTCCTGAGCATGATGATAGGAAGGATTTTCTGACTGCGAGATGCCGCCAGCAAGCCTACCCAGAATGCAGTGGGTGTTTGGAAGTGTCCAGCAATGTCAGTTCCTGCTGAGGGGTTTTCTTCTTCCTCTTCCTTCTTGCCCTCATGATAGCACTGCAAACTGAGAGCTATCCGGAACATCATAGCAATTGTAGTTTCATTCCTTTCTGTTTCTCGATTGGAAATGGTGACAGAGAAGATAACCAGTGAGAGAGCAGGAGAGATGTGAGCGTCTCGTACCTAATTATCCCCACATGGCTGGCAGGTTGACTGGTTGGCAGTGTTGCCATCTTGGGGCATGAATGTTCCAGCTAGGCTAAGAGAGGCAAGGATGCTGTAGTTGCTGAATGCTGGTCACTGTCATGCTTGTTTCATCCAGTCTTGCATCTAATTTCCCAGCTTGTCTGTCCCCCTGGTGTCAGAGGGCTGTTTGAACAACCTTCACAGACCAGCAAGTCTACTGCAGCTTAATTCTCTTCTCTCATTAACAGCCCTCCCTTTAAATCATATGTTATACAAATCTAAAAAGTGAAAATAGGAAGTAGTAGCCCTAAACATTCAATTACAATTTTTAATTTCCCACAACATTTCTTCGTGTTACATGCTTTTAGTACATCTCAGTGTTAGTGTAGCAACTTTTTTACTGAGTGTTATGCTGCATTCACCACATTAGTGTAAATGAGAAAACTGCTTGGAGATTCTACTTTGAGCTGTATATTATTATTATTTTTTTATTTTTTTTTAACCCTCAAAATGCCTAGGAGACCAAAAAGCATTTGCAATATATAAGGGTATATCTATTTTTTAATGTTTTTATTTTCAATGTCCTACATTACATTTTTGGTTAAGCCTGGTTAAAGAGTAGGAAATTTGTAAGTACATCAGTTCATGATTCACATTAGCATTATCTCAACTAAAATATTTAAAACGTAAGATGGCAGAAACAAAAGCAGTTAATCTGCAAAGTTCCATGTTATTCAGTTGATACATAATCACTATATCCTTGATAGATTTCACTTATATAAAGTTATATATTCTTGTAGATCTTACCCCACTATTGCAATTATGTATACCCTGATGCTTCATACACAGACATGGGAGGAATACTGACACACACAGCTATCTAAATAACATGTTCTCTCACCCAACTTGTCACATATTGACGCTTGGTCAGGACCCTTTGGTGTCACTTTTTAATGCACAGGGTACTCCTTTAGCATAATTTTTCAATGCGCAGAGTTATTGCTTTCAATGAGAAACCTTTGGTGTCATAGGCGTTGGACATGGGAATGATATCATTCATGATGAAGTTATATATTGGGTTATGATTTTACCATCATGACGTTGGAGTGTGATTCTCAATTTAAATCAGCCAGCAGAATTTTTTTTACATAATTTAGACACGTTTGAACATGTGACCCATCCTTAAACTTACCCATTTGTGTATTATAAAACACAGGATATAACAGGCAGATATGACAGCAGGCACAATTTATTCAAAAGTACAAATATTCCATGTGCTCTGAGGCCAAACAATTGAATTGTGTGAAGAAAAAAAAAAAAAAAAAAAAAAAAAAAAAAAAAACAATCCCCAAAAGCAATCAGCATCTCCATCTGCCGAAGATCATGCACACATTCAAAAATTGCCGCCCGAGGAAGTGTCACGCCAGCTTTAATTGTGAAATTTCATTTGCGTCATTACATCAACTTTGATCATGCTAAAGAGTCAGGTGTATATTTTGAATGAGATATGACTGAGTGTGCGTGTGCGTTCATGAAGCGGCATGAACTTCAGCGATTAAAACATTAAGATCAACTCTATTCTTTACATAAAGGTATCGTATGACTTCAGAAGACTTGGAATGCATCAGGAGTTAATACTTTACACTGTTTTTGGTCAGTTTTTGCAATAAATATGTTGTACTGATATATTGTTGAGAAGTGGGTAGGTTTAGGGTAGGAGTGGGGCTATAAATATTTATAAAATCATGTCTATGTCTACAAATGCAAATAATTAAATGCGTCTTGATCTGATGCGTTGGACAAACAACTGAAAACAATGGAATGTCCTGCGTATCAAAATTATGCTAAAGGAGTACCCCGTGCATTAAAAAATGGACATGAGGGTGTTATGGAATGTATACTCGGAAAACAAAGAAGAATGGTTAACAAAGTTTATTCGAGACAGCATGAAGCAACAGGCAGTATCAACAGGTGAGAAGAGACAATGGAGACTTGATGTTCTGTAGATGTGTGAATGATGGAATGTCTTTTCCTTACAGGTGCAGGGACTCGTGAGATTCGGTGAAGAGAAAACCAGGTTGGATACACATACCTCGACCTCTGACAGATGAACATGGAGAATGACAGTAATGCTTGGAGGAACTCGCTGGAGAACCAGGTAGGTAGTCGGTGTTGCATGAATGAGACCAGACAACTAACTGAGGTGAGGTGTGTGTTTATGAAGCCAGCTAATGAGGGTGCAGATGAGGTGCAGGTGTGCGTGATTAGTACTCTGGTGACTGGGTGCGCTGTGGTTGACTGGTGAAAGAGCCTGGCAGATCTGTCACAGTACCTCTCCCCTCCATGGCCCGCTCCTCGTCGTGGTGGTCGACCTCTACCACGGGGAGCAGGTCGATGTGGGTTTGGGGCCACCGTGTTCGGTCGCCGTTCAGGTCACTCCGCGAAGACTGTGCTTTTATTTATTATTTTACTTTCTTTTGCTCTCAATTTTTACAAATTTATCATCTGCATTGATCTGCCATGACAGCAAAACTCTTTTGGACATTGGTCACCTCTACACTGGACTGTTTCAGGACATTTTCACTGATCCTCTGTGGCCATCTGAGATTCTTCGGAACGCCGAGTTGAACAATGGCCAGAGTCGACGGCGAAGAATCAAGAAACACCGCGGGAAATGGGGATCCGTAACAGACTGAGAAAAAGGGCATTCAGCCCATCTCTCCCGGGCATCCTGCTCGCAAATGTCCAATCCTTGGAAAATAAGATGGACGATCTTAGAGCCAGGATAAGTTTTCAACGGGACATGAGAGACTGTAACATCTATTGTTTGTCTGAAACATGGCTCACGCCTGCGGTCCGGACACAGCTGTGACGCCGTCGGAGAACTTCTCTGCTCGCCTCATCTGGAACATTTAACAATCATTTGCCACCCATTCTATCTGCCGAGGGAGTTTTCCTCTGTCGTCGTGACTGCCGTTTACATTCCACCACAGGCAGACACAGGGCTGGCTTTATCTGGCCTTCATGATGTTACCAGCGGCTTCATAGACAAACACCCTGATGCTGCTTTCATCGTCACGGGCGATTTTAACAAAGCAAACCTAAAGAAAGTCTTGCCAAACTTTCACCAGCACGTCTCCTGTCCTACATGAGGAGCAAACACACTGGATCATTGCTACTCTCTAAGAACGCCTATAAAGCTCAGTCAATTCCAGCTTTCGGCAAATCGGCAAATTCAATCCGCGCTGCAGTGAACACACGCACTGCCGCATACAACGCCGGTCTCCTATCGGGGAATATGACTGAATACAAATCATCCTGCTATGCTCTCCAACGCGCAGTTAAAGCCGCAAAGCTCCGTTATAAGGATCGAGTGGAATCTCATTTCCAACTCAACGACTCCCGGCGCATGTGGCAGGGTCTGAGGTCCATCTGTTCTTTTGGATCTAAATCCTCTGCAGAGGTCAGGGCTGATCCGTTGCTTGTGAATGAGTTAAACTCTTTCTACGCTCGCTTTGATTGTAATCGCGGCAGCGCGACTCCGCCAAGTGACGCGTCAGAGGGAATCACTCAGAGCAGCAACAACCACGTGATCTCTGTCTCGGAGGATGAAGTTCGGAGGGCACTCAAGCGTGTGGACGTCAGAAAAGCTGCTGGGCCGGATGGTATTTCAGGTCGTGTTCTGCGGTCCTGTGCTGATCAGCTCGCCGGGTTGTTTACATCTATCTTTAATGAGTCCCTCGCTACATCTGTGGTCCCCACCTCCTTCAAAAAAATCCACTATCATCCCTGTCCCTAAGAACAGTAAACCCTCTTGCCTAAATGACTATCGTCCAGTGGCACTCACGTCTATAGTCATGAAGGTCTTTGAGAGACTCATTAAAAACACCATTTGCTCCTTCATTCCTGACACTTTGGACCCTCTTCAGTTTGCCTATCGTCCCAATAGATCGACTGAAGATGCCATCTCTCATGTCCTCCACTCCTCCCTCACTCACATCGACAGCAAAAGTGGGGAACTACGTGGCTGCTATTTATTGACTATAGCTCAGCCTTTAACACCATAGTTCCCATTAAGCTAACCGCCAAACTCCTGGATCTCGGCCTGAATTCTTCTCTCTGCCACTGGATTGAAGACTTCCTCACTGGCAGGCCTCAGGTGGTGAGAGTAGGCCAGTTCACCTCCACCTCCATCACCCTGAGTGTGGGAGCTCCACAGGGCTGTGTCCTGAGTCCCCTGCTCTACTCTCTCTACACGCATGACTGTTTGTCCACACACAGCTCCACCCCATCATCAAATTTGCTGATGATACTGTTGTCCTGGGCCTCATTTCCAACAACAATGAGACGGCATACTTGGACGAGGTGGAGCATCTAACATCATGGTGCCAGGACAACTGTCTCTCTCTGAATGTTGGCAAGACCAAATAAATGATTGTGGACTGGAAGAGACAGCAACGGACATACTCCCCTCTCATGATCAGCGGGTCACCAGTAGAGAGAGTGAGCAGCTTCAAGTACCTGGGTGTAAACATCTCAGAGGACCTGACCTGGACTGCACACATTCAGACACAGGTGAAAAAAGCCAGGGAAAGACTGTACCACCTGCGCCAGCAGAGCAAATTCAGGGTTTCACCAGCTATCCTGAAAACTTTCTATTTAGGGGCGATAGAAAGTGTATTAACTCAGTGCATCACAGCGTGGTATGGGAACAGCACCAGTCATGACTGCAAAGCCCTGCAAAGAGTCGTGCGCTTATCCGAGCGTATCTCAGGGTCAGCTCTCCCACCTCTGCAGGACGTTTACACCAAACGCTGCAAAGGTAGAGCTACTAAAATCATCAAGGACTCTAATCACCCTGCAAACCCTCATTTCACGCTGCTGCCATCTGGTAAATGCTTCCGAAGCCTGATGGCCAAAACTGAGAGACTCAGGAGGAGCTTCTTCCCACAGGCCATCAGACTCCTGAACTCAGTCACTTAACATCACGTGAACATCAATATACTGACATTGCACTGCACTTTCTGTTCTCGTTGTTACTGTGTAACAACCTGTTATAAACCTGTTTGCACATTATATTTCTATGTACATTTCTGTTAACCACATATTTATAAGTCTACAGTTTATTTTATTCCACTTCTTTATTTATTTTATTTTTTTATAATTCTACATATATATATATATATATATATATATATATATATATATATATATATATATATATATATATATATATATATATATATATATATATACTTTTTTATTCTATTTCTATTATAATTTCCTCCTTGTGTTTTTAACTGTGAATTTACATTTTGTATATTCTGTATATAACTGTGTATGTGACAAATAAAACTCTTGAATCTTGAATCTTGTAATAAGGCTTGAGGAGTGAAACGCGAAAGGTTGAGCGTATTCTGTAGTGTGGAGGGAGTTGGAGCTGGAAAGTGACCAGGTTGATTTGTTTGAGGATGGTGAAGGGGACAATAAATCTGGGACTTAGCTTCTTGCAGGGCAGCCGCATTCTGATGTCTCGGGTGGACAGCCAAACCTTCTGACCAGGTTGGTATGGTGGTGTCTTTGATCTGCAATGGTCGGCTGTGATCTTCTGCTGGCAGACTGCCTGCTGAAGCCGTTGGTGAGCTGCATCCCAGACCCTCTCGCTCTCTCAGAACCAGTGGTCGATAGAAGGGACATCGGAAGGTTCTCCAGACCAGGGAAATGGGGTGGGCAGGGAGTTCTGGGCGTACTCGGCCCAACCAAGGAACTGATTCCAAGAGTTCAGGTGGCCATGACAGAAGGTTTGTAGGAACCTTCTCTCTCATCTGCAGCGGTTCAGTTGAGTCCACACAGCTGCAATGAACAGTGTTTGCTATGGCTCTTAGTTCAAAAGTGCGCATATTTGGAGAAAAAGTCTGAAGAGCTAAAAAAGCATTCACAGCAAGCTCTGTCTCTCCTCTTCCTGATTTGTGTCAGATATGAGTTATCACGCACTCATTCGACCGCTGGAGCTGTCAATCATCTTACTTGAGTCAGTGTGACCATAACTCCAGCCCTCTGCATGACGCTGTCCTCTGCACACTTCCTCATCTTATGCTCAGTGAAGAACGAACCACTTCTACATTTCTACACATGAAATAAGAATCTAATAAACACACGATAACTATGTTTTTGTGTGATTTTCGTGTGATTTTGGCTATTATTATATCAATAATGGATGTTTACATTATAAATGCTAAGCAGGTGTAGCGATGTGCTCCATATAAAATGCTAAATATAACATGTTTTAACATCATCATATGAATGAAATCCCGATTAGATCGCGTCAGGAAACTAATACAAACACTTGATGGTGGTCTAAAGTGAAATTTTGAGTGAAAGTGTAATCTTTTAAATTGTGTTATGTAGCTTTATGCTAACTGTAGCTCTAATGCACCTGTTGCGCCAGGAGCTATATATATTTCACTATCTATTTTGTTACAAGAATTCACATAAGGTCTCAAGAATATGCTTTTTAGTTTGTTTTCTAGAAAGACTTCAGATAATATGTGGATTACTGTATGTGGTTTTAATGGGCAAGACTTCATGCCAGAATAAAGGCTAATGGCTGAATATAAACAAAATAATAATGATAAAAGAGGTGTAGCTTGGATGCAGCTTGCCAGATGGAAGACAGCGGGGACTCTTAGAGAT
This sequence comes from Paracanthobrama guichenoti, assembly GCA_018749465.1. Lineage (NCBI taxonomy): Eukaryota > Metazoa > Chordata > Actinopteri > Cypriniformes > Gobionidae > Paracanthobrama > Paracanthobrama guichenoti. The sequence goes on along the minus strand of CM031948.1, from coordinate 20,438,950 downwards.
GGCACAGTCCTTACATCCCTGCACGAACCTTCCTGGGCATGATGCACCAGAAGCAATCTTTCAGCAGCGAAAGGGTGTTATTGGCCCCAGAGTTATTGGTCCAGAGATGAGTGAGTGGAGTGGATAAGTGGAGTGCATTGATGTCGTGGAACATACTGGTCGGGTGCATACTGGCATACTGGACTGTACAGCCCAGCGGAGTGGCGGTGGAGGCATGGTGGAAGCAACAGAGTCTAAGGACCACTGGATGGGATAATCAGATTGCCAGGCAAAATGGGTTCTGGAACCTCGCTGACCTCCTCTGGGGCATGGAGATGGGACAGAGCATCAGTTTTAATATTTTGGGTCCCTGGACGATAGGAAATCAAGAAATCAAATTGGGTGAAGAATAAAGCCCAGTGGGCTTGACAGGGATTGAGTCTTTTGGCGTCTCTCAGGTACTCCAAGTTCTTGTGATTGGTGTAGTGGACAGAACATTCCAGGGCCCAGTTTATGGCCAGAGCTTCTCTGCCCATAACAGTGGACAAAGGTTTGCAACATTTTGATTGGATCTTGGTGGACTAACACAAACAAACTGTCCAACACCATCAGATAAATATGCTAGGACAACAGCCAGACACCTCTTAGAGGGCAAGAAGATGACCTCTGGTGCCAAGCCCAGGAAGGACAAGACTTTCCACATTCAGTTTATGCCCTTCACCCATCTAGAGACTAATCCCTAATGTCCTGGTCTGTGACTGCCATAAAAAATTCTTCAGGACCTCAGCAGTAGTGTGTGAAACAAAGACCACAATGATCCATCTAAATCCATTCATAACTATGTTTGGAAACCTTAAGACTGATGAAAACTACACACATCCATTTCATACTTATTCAAATAAATAAGTATTCTCCGTGACAGCTATTTGTAATGCAACATCTTACATAAATTCAGCTGTTAATGAACAAATGAATGAACACATGACAGTTCTATCATGTTTGCTGTCTATTTGTTTAGAATATTGCCAAGGGTATTCTGATGGTGGTTTGGAAAATGAGAAATGCATTGGTAAACTTTAAAGACACTTTAAAGACTTATAGCTGTGTACATTATGCAAATGAGTTCCAAAGGGGAAAGAAGGGTGGGCCACACTGTGTGCCCCCTCTGATGCCAGCAGCCAGTCGCAACACTAGAATGGAGAACAGCCAAATTGCAATCTCCTCCTCATCGAAAGGGGATAAAAGTATCCTTTCAACAGACACTCCTTGTTCTGAGTCTGTCTGGCAAGGATGAGACTGTGACAGATCAACCATTTCTGAGTCTGTCCTGCAAGGATGAGACTGAAACAGATCACCAAGTTCTGAGTCTCCCCTCGAGGGAGAGAAACAGTTCACCAAGTTCTGAGTATGTCCACCAAGGATGAGACATAACATATACACCATTACATTCTGAGCCACTGGTTAATACAGAAAGACAACAAAAGATCCGAGGATCTGAGTCTACGGATTGTGAGGCAGCAACAGATATGACCATGTTCTGAGCCTTCAGCCTGTGAGGAAAGAGACATTAACAAACACTACGTTCAGAGTTTTAGTCCAGTGAGACAGTGATGACTACAGCACGTCCCAAGTCTCCATGCCAGAGAGACCAAAGCGGAGTGTCTGGCCCAGAGAGTCCAAAGACACACAGAGACATTTGCAACAAGGTTAAGCTCAGGAGAGCAAACCTTCACAAAGGTTCCTTTGTATGCGTGTTCCAGATTAAGGAACTTCTTCACCTACTTCAGGGCCTCATCTGCATGTTCCAGATTTTAGTACCCTTTGGTGCCCCAGGATATTAGCATCCCACAGATCTTCATGTTCAAGGCTGTTGAAACGGATTCCAGCTTTTCCCCACTGCATTGTCACCCAGCACAACCAGTGGAAGAATTGACCGCTATTGGACTGCTTACTCAACCATGTGGCACATAAATATCACTTAACCAAACCTATTTCTAGAGACTGTGGCATTGTTGTATATTATCAGTATATGATTTTCTTAGTTACATTAGAGGTAATATAACTGATGCTAGTTAATAACAATTAATTGTTCGTTTATTGGTTTGATGCATAATAAGGTTCTTCACCTTAGTTTCAGAGATTATCTTTCCATAAGATAACACAACTCTTCCATAGCCACACTCAACTTAATCACATGTATTTTATGCATCTTGTGCACTTTATTCCTTTATCATTCATTGTAATCATTTAGTAGTTGTGTTAGTTATTCTTGTTTATCTTTTGTTAATAAAACTTATTTTATTACAATTGTGTCTTCCTTGTGCAGATAGTACAGAAGAAGCTCTACAAGTTAGAAATTTCACCAAACTTTCAGATAAATCAGCTGACCAACTCTCCCACTTTACATTCATTCTAAATGATTGGACAGCCTCCTGTTTGGAGTGTTCTCATACAGCCAAGGTAAAAGACCTTGATTAGTGTCTCAAACTAAGAGAGGGGGAAGGTGGTCATCTGATAACTCATAACAGCACCTTAAGTAACGGGTGATCTAAAAATCACAATGTCAGCGGTGACGTAAGTACCAATCACTACCTTACTTAGCATTCTTGGCTGGACAAAAGTAAAATCACTACATCGGTGAGAAGTGTGAAAGGATGGCGAGAACCCTCCAGTCAATGCCTCCACTCCTCCAGGGCTAACTTGATGGCAAGAAGTTCCCTGTTGCTGATGTCATAATTCACTTTCGCCGGGCTGAGTTTCTTGGAGAAAAAGGCGTATAGATGTAGTTTGGCTGGTATCCCCTGCTGCTGAGAGAGCACCGTTCTGCACTAGTAAAAACAGTCTTCAGCTTATGGAATGTGGTGGCGGCAGATGGTGACCAAGACAGAGATTTGGGCTTGTTCTTCAATAGATCTGTTAAGGGACTGGTGATAGAACTGTAATCTTGGATGAGCCGTTGATTGAAGTTTGCAAAGCCAAAGAAATGCTGACGCTCCTTAATGAGAGTAGGGGTAGGCCAGTTTCATACTGCTTCTACCTTCCCTTCGTCCATCTGGATGCCTTGACTGCTGATGTTGTTCCCAAGGAACTGCACAGAAGTTTGATGGAATGAAAATTTTTCAGCCTTGAGGAACAGATGGTACTCTCTCAGGCATTGCAGGACCTCCGCAATGTGTTGCCAATGTTCGGCTATACTCCGGGAGTACACAAGAATGTCATCATTGTAGACCAGAACCGACCGGTGGAGGAACTCCCAGAGTACCTCATGCATAAAATCCTGGAATACGGAGCGTTGTCCATAGGGCATGACAAGATATTCATAGTGGCCTGTAGGGGTGACGAAGGCCATCTTCTACTCGTCCCCCTCATGTATCTGGATGAGGTTATACGCGCTGCGGAGGTCCAACTTGGTGAAGACAGAGGCTCCGCAGAGATGTTCTAGTGCTGCTGAGACAAGGGGAAGTGGGTACCGAAACTTGACGGTCATGTTGTTCAGAGAGCGGTAGTCAATACAAGGCCACCAGCCTCCATCCTTCTTGGCCACGAAGAAAAAAACTCAGCAGGGGACGTAGAAGGGCGGATATAGCCTTGTTGGAGTGCCTCTTCTACATACTCCTCCGTGGTCTTCTGCTCTGGAAGAGACAACAGGTATAATTTTCCCATGGGGCACGGGCTCACCCGGAATCAACTCGATGGTGCAGTCCCATGGCCGGTGTGGAGGCAGCATAGAGGCTTTGTTGGGGCAGAAGACGTCACTGAAGGGGTGTAGCAGGCTGGTATATCGACAGATTGTTTCTCTACGGGGCTTTCGATGGAGGTAGAGCTGATAGGAAGAACTGTGGAATTGTGGGAACCAACCTGAGACTTGGATGGAAAACACTCTAGAGAACAGCCCTATTCCCACTTCATGACTTCACCCCGTCTTCCATGAGATCACTGGCTCGTGCTGCACAAGCCATGGGCACCCTAGGACCACATCAACGGTGCAGTGCTCCAGGATCAGGAGATGAAGATATTCCATGTGATGTGAACCCATTTGCAGTTGTAATGAATCCACGCTGAAACGAACTTGTCTCTTGCTCAGGGTTTTTTCCAGTTATGGATTGGACTTGGTAGCTGGTCAGGGTGGTGGTCTTCAGCCGTTTGAGCTGATGACAGAGGGACCCGGAGATGAAATTCCCGGCTGACCCAGAATTGAGGAGGGCGTGGATGGGGATGGAAACATTGGCTGCAGTAAGAATAACTTCGGTAATGAGAGGCTTTAAATTGACAGTAGGAGTATTCACAACACTCACCATCACTACATATCACAGGTAGCAATTATATGCCCATAGCACAGTACAGGCACAATCTCTGGGTCAGCTGCCTCTGTTGCTCAGTAGAGGTTAATCTTGTCAGATCAATTGCATGGATTCAACACCTGGTTCTGGAGCACTGATGGACTCTGGCTGATGTTGGTGGGAGGATTGCAGACCCTGGTGTCCTTCATAACACGACTGCATATGACTGGCCACTTGAATTACAGCTGGATGAAATGTTCAATGCCGATGGTGTCGTCGTATGCCACACTGGAGGATCGAGCCTTTGCCTATAGGTGGTCAGGAGCGAGCGCTCATTCCACCCACTGGCCACAGCGAGGGTACAAAACTTCTTTGACTGAGGTGATAAAGTTTCTCACCGACTGATGAATTACGATCATACAAATACCTCCCGGAAATGATCAAGGAAATTCTTTAGAGACTGGGTTATGGTACCGGCCTGGTGCCAGATCATCTCGGCCCACTGAAGCGCTCGTCCTGACAGCAAAGATATAATGTGGGCGATTTTCGCTCTCTCATAAATAAGGGAAATAAGTGCGGCTGCATCTCCAGGGTCAATGTGCACTGGAGCATAAAACCATTGCAATCCTCCGCCGAGCCAGAGTAGGGCCACTTACAGGCAGTGAAGAAGTGGCGGATGTGGTGAAGGAAGTAGTGATGGAGGTTGATGATGGGTTGAGAGACTGGCGGGTGGAATCCACGAGTCCCTGGAATGGATCGGGTGAACTCATCGTGCTGAATGAATCGTCTCCTTGTTTTTGGTCTTCTGTTATGGAATGTATACTCGGAACACAAAGAAGAATGGTTAACAGAGCTTATTCAAGACAGCATGAAGTAACAGGCAATATCAACAGGTGAGTAGACACAATGGAGACTTGATGTTCAGTGGATGTGAGAATGATGGAATGTCTTTTCCTTACAGGTGCAGGGACTCGTGAGATTTCGGTGAAGAGGAAACCAGGTTGGATACACACATTTCGACCTCTCACAGGAGAATGAAGGTAATGCTTGGAGGTAATCGCTGGAGAACAAGACACAGGAAAATCGCTGGAGAAACAGGTAGGTAGCCCATGCTGCATGAACGAGACCGGACAACTAACTTAGGTGAGGTGTGTGCTTATGAAGCCAGCTAATGAGGGTGCAGATGAGGTGCATGTAGTGTTGGGCAAGCTACTTGGAAAATGTAGTGAGCTAAGCTAACAGTTACTCTACATTAAATTAAGCTTCACTACATTGAAGCTACCCCCCTGGAAAATGTAGCATACTTTTTCAGTTCAATTGTTTGATCAACAACTGTCCCAAACCAATTTCAACAAAAACGTGATCCACATAATAACAAAACCAGGTGTCAAGTGTGTGTGTGTATGTTCATCTGTATGTGTATGTATGCGTACGCACATGTGTTTGCATGTTTATGCTCAATTTAGACTTGGGCACATTGGCAGGACAAACTGTAAGTTAATTTAAAACTCAACTCAGCTCAAATTACAGTAGCAAAAGAATTAAGAGTGCTGCCCCAAACAGTACCAACATGTCACAAAAAAACAAAACGTATTTATATTTAATGACATTGTGGTGTGTGTGTGTGTGTGTGAGAGTGAGTGAGTGAGTGAGTGAGTGAGTTAGTTAGTTAGTTAGTTAGTTAGTTAGTTAGTTAGTTAGTTAGTTAGTTCTATCTCTCTCCATGAAAACAAGTTTCTGCCACCATATATCAAAAGGTGGCCAGGCTGCACCCCGATCATTTTAACAAGAGGTGTTTATTCATGCAACACAATAGAGGCTTTTCAAAATTTGCATTGAAAATACAGTTTCTCTTTTGTGACCAAGCGAACGATGTGTGTACAGCAGTGCATGCCATGCACGAGTGAATTGAGCACTTGAAAACAAAAGTTTACTAGATAGTGCGCACGTGCCGAACCCGTCTTTCCTCGTTCACGACCAAAGGAATACTTTCAAGGGCTCGAGACAGAGCGGAACCTAGAAAGTGAAGTATACCCACGACTTTAGCAGTTGTATTTCCAATATGAGCTTGATCTTCAGAAATACTTGGGAATATGTAGCTTTTGTGGACGCTAACACACTACTTGATCAACAAAAGAGCTTCGCTACTGAAAAGCTATTTGATTCAGAACAGCGACGCTACCACCATGCTATTGAGAACTGTAGTTAAACTAGTAACGTCACTACTTGTAGCGACGCTTCTGCCCAACACTGGGTGCAGGTGTGGTTGACTGGTGAAAGAGTCTGGCAGATCTGTCACAGAGGGGTCCTGACCAAGCGTTAATATGTGACGTGTTGGGAGTGAGAACGTGTTGATCTAAATGGGGACACTGCATAGACTTTTATAGTTGTTATATGCAGCTAGTTATAAGCTATGTATAACCTAACCCTAACCCTACCGGAAAACTAAAATTTGTATAAAAACAAACAAACAAATAAACACAAAACAAAACAACAACTACATTTACTTAATCGTTATGGTCTTTTTACAAATGAGGACATCTCCAAAAGGAGTTTTTGTCAGGTTTAGCTCACTTCTGGGTACAAATTTGTCCCCAAAATATGATTAATATGGTTATATTATACACACACACACACACACACACACACACACACACAAATAGCTTTACTGTTGTTGTAAAGCTCCAACCATTTTAGTACACGACTAGGAAAGAAGCCAAGGCCCAATGCAAACAAAAGCTCGGAGAAGATGAAATGTATGCGACCAGCCACAGACAGCTGAACAAACACTATGACTTGCAAGAGCGTGCTTTACTTACACTCTTTAAACAATCTATCGTGTGAATTATTAAAATATCATCAAAAATAAATTGTTCAATAAATAACTGCTTTGCCAAGCCCCAATTATGCATTTTAGCAGCGTTTCTTCACAACATTTGTTCTCTGCCCTGGGATAAAGGAGCATGCTTATCCGGAAGAGTGCAGTTGAATGCCTTTGAAAGCAATTACTGGATATGAATCCATGCTAAGCCAAACGGCAATGTGCAGCATCCTCATTAAACAGAGGCATGCTAATCTCTTATTAACCATTAATTGAGAACGTCAGCACTATCAAACCACATGAACTTCCCCTTTTACTCTCAACACAAACAAATGACAAATTTCATTCTGCTAGGGCTAGAAAAACAGCATGCCTATTCCAACAAAACAATCTGCACCAAATGGTTATCATAATACTTGTAATCATTTCAGAATGGCTATAGCAAGCTGGACAGTACTGTGCTGTAGTTAGGTTGTTGCGGTAACATTAACACAATGTTGTTTTGACTGTTCTGAGGCCTTCTTTCGCAATTTCACCAGCGAGGGCTGCTCAAAGTTTGATACCCCCAGAGCCTGGCAAGCTTTGAGTGAGGGAATGGACCACTTCCTCTGGTCTTTACATGTGATCTGCTTGATTTTAATGAGGCTGCCAAGACCCCCTGTGATGTGACTGGGAGCGCCGGTGGGGCCGGGGGGCCTGGAGTCCTCCGAGAAAGACAAGGAAAGAAAACGAAAGAGTGCCGGCATTATTTTGGCTTTAAAACCCATCTCCTCCTCCAACTTCGGCTGCTCTTCGAAGGCAAATGTTTTATTAAGCAGGTTCAGGGGTTCACAGTGGACATATGGGAGTGTGTCAATCATGTAAGAAATATTAGATGTGGAACTTCAGTGTACAGCAGGTCCCCTTGCTTATTAGATATGTCAAGCAGGCATCCCACATTCAAGGATTTTCTAAGACGCACATATTGGAATGTTTTAATTAAATGTAAATGCATGTGTCCTTGTAGACTAATGCCACCATTATGGAGGACGAAGAAAAAGGGGCTTTTCAAATTTTAAGGGTGTTTTTTGTATATAATGGTGTATTTACAATATATTATTACATGTTTTATTACTTAAAAAGCTATTTTACTGGTTAGAATTTGTATTGTAATTTTATATAAATGTTAGTTGTGCTTGAATCTGCAGGTTTTATTAGAAGAGGTAAGGTACTAACATATTATTATATTGGTGTGATTAAAAATTTATAATTAAATGACTGAGTAACTGGCGAAGCCGACTCTGATCAAGTGCTTATAGGCACATTTAATAAAGCGATTTGAAGATATTTATGGGATCCATGTTTTACAAATGATGTTTAGTCTTAATATAAGGAGGCATCCTAGAGACATATAGGAGTCATAGAAGATAGGAGTTTATTTTGTGGTTCATTTTGGCAGTGCACTCAGGCAATGTCCTCCATCTTTGAGTCACTTAGGCCTGGGACACACTAGACAATTTTCAAATATTAACCGATATTTAAACCATGGAAGACGTAGACATAGACACAGACATAAGGTCAGTCAACCAATTTTTATCATTATAATCCACTGAATGCACACACTAGACGATTCAGCTAGACCGCGAGACCACACACCTGACAATTGTAGTAACAATTTCACATGTGATCAAACAAAATAATATGAACAGAAGAAAAAATAATATGGAAGACAGTCAACGTCGTTAGATGGCTCTCCTGGCATGCGAGAGAAATATGATGTTTTTTCTCAATACTCAATAAGGTTGGTGAGGCTTGCTTGCTCTCATTGGCTATTGCAGGTATCCCATCAGAGGCAGCCCAATATTAACAATTTAGGATCTGTGAGGCTCTGATTCATAATCATAATGGCACCACAACAGCATGAGCAAAGAAAACGCAGGAAACTAAACTAGGATCAGTGCAAAACTAACTAAGCAAAACACAAACACAGATTGGATGTGACAACCATATTGGTGCAGATATTTTCAGATATTTTCTGACCCTGAAGGAGTTTTGGTTCCTTGCCACCGTTGCTTCTGGCTTGCTCAGTTGGGGACACCTAAATTTCATCTGTATTACCGATCTGCCCGCATTGACACTATATGATACTTGAAATTAGCTGGATAACATCACCGTTTCACCAGAACGGCTGTACAAATTCTGTTGCATTATTTTCCTGTTAACAATGTGAAGCTGCTTTGAAACAATTGGACTTGTTAAAAGCACTATATAAATAAAGGTGATTTGATTTGATTTTGATTTGATATATTCATATTGTCTTAAAATTATGCTTTAGGGTCAAAGACGAAAAGGGGTTTATATACCCCCAAAAACTCTTAAACAATATTTTTTTTACAAATATGTGTACCGAAGTGTACCACCCACGGTACACCCCCCACGAAAAAAAAAAAAAAAAAATCATAATCAAATTACTAAGCAACCCCTAAATTTAATAACACAAAATAGGTATCATTTTAAAGCTTAGAATCTCAGCTTCCCAATGCATCCATTTTGATGAACTCTTAACGAGTGCCGAGTTATCCTCTAAAATGAAGTGTACTGCCGGTGGGCGCCACCTAGCTGCGAAAAAGTGAATTGTCATATTTTTCAAAAATCCATACTTACAGTTGATGCTCCTGATTGAAATGAGTCCAAAATCAATATAATCCATTGCCTAGTTCACAAGATATTCCTCACGGATGTTGTGTTGATACCTATTTTGTGTTATAATATAATATAATATAATATAATATAATATCTATAATATAAAATCTTTTATCAGCAGTTTCTCAATATTAGATTGTCCAAATATATATATTTATATTTATATCAAATATATATTTTCTAAAAATATAAAAAGTTTGCTAACAAATGATACCTACGGATCGGATCCGGCGTTTTAGGAGCCTGTATACTACATCGCTTTGAGTCTGTTTCAGTGGGTTCGTGTGTACGCAGATATTTCTTGAGATGCTGGCGCACATCTTTCTGTGCATTGTGTGTGTGTCAGGGTGCTTCTCAATCAGCTCCCTAGCTTCCTAGGCCGTGAATCAGTATATTGTGTACATGAATGTGGCCGACTCCCCGATCAGTGCCCTGATTAGTAAACTAGGGAGCTGATTGAGACACACCCACACAGACAGGACATTCACAGACAGCACGTTCTCTTTTGACTTGTCACGCTTGAATAATTTAAAAGCATTTGCGTGAATAAGAGCGTGATCATAATGTAATGCTATATAGGATGACAGAAAAAAGGATGCTGCGTTAATTGCGTTAAATATTTTTAACGTTAAACTGAAAACATTAATCGCCTGAGTTAACATGCTAATTTTGACAGCACTGATCTAGATATAGCTATTTTTATTTAATTTAGTTTTTTTTATTAAAAATAAGAACAAAGAATCAAAATACAGACAGTAGGACAAATGCAATAGAGCAAATAGTCAAGTCAAGTCAAGTCAGTTTTATTGTCACATCACCAAAGCACATGTGCCTTGGAGAGTGAAATTCTTGGGAGCGTGCTCCAGACAATTGCAGTAACAGTTAACATAACCATACAACCTTAAGCAGGTAAAAACAGAAAAAGGTGCAATGTGCACATACATATAGTTAGTACACACAGTGTACTATTGGACATACTTACAGTCAGTACTACATTACACATTATACTCTGAAAGTACATGCATACAGTTAGCACCACGTTAAACACTATACACATTAAACACTATACACATTAAACACTATACACATTAAACACTAAGCACTATACACATTAAGCACTATACACAGAATATACACATTAGACCCTATACACAAACACAATACACAGAATATACACATTAAGCACTATACACATTAAGCACTGTACACAGAATATACACATTAAGCACTATACACATTAAGCACTGTACACAGAATATACACATTAAGCACTGTACACAGAATATACACATTAAGCACTATACACAAAATGTACACATTAAATACTATACACAATAAACACTATACACAGAATGTACACGTTCTACATTATTGACATTTATACTTATAAAATGATGATGATTGTATGTGAACTGGATACAGAATGTCATGAGTGTGCATCGGATGTATCCAGTGGTAACCGGTAGATAGTGCGGTGATAAATGAAGTGTGTGTATATAGTCCAGTGTTGACTGTTATAGTTGAGTGCGGTGTGTGGCATGCCATATTGTGGGAGTATGCTGTAGAGAGTATTAGTTTTGAGCGTTCAATAGTCTGATAGCCTGAGGGAAAAAGCTATCCCTAAGTCGGCTAGTGCGGGATCGGATGCTGCGGAGACGTCTTCCTGAGGGCAGCAGAGAAAGCAGTCTGTGGGACGGGTGGCTGGAGTCACTGATGATCCTCCGGGCCTTCCTTGCACACCGCCTGGTGTAGATGTCCTGGAGGGAGGGAAGCTCACCTCCAACAATGTGGCTGGCAGTTCGCACGACCCTCTTCAGAGCTTTACGGTTACCAGCGGTGCTGTTTCCGAACCAGGCCGTGATGCAGCCCGTCAGGATGCTCTCTATGGTGCACGTGTAGAAGGATCTGAGGATGCTGGGGCTCATTCCAAACTTCCTCAGCCGTCTCAGGAAGAAGAAGAAGCGTTGATGTGCCTTCTTCAGCACTGCGTCCAGTGTGTGTGGACCAGGTGAGATCCTCACTGATGTTGACACCGAGGAACTTAAAGCTGTTAACCCGCTCCACTGGTGTCTTGTCGATGGTGATGGGTTTGTGTTTTCTGCTCTGTCTCCTGAAATCCACCACCAGCTCCTTGGTCTTGTCGGTGTTGAGTGAGAGGTGGTTCTCCTGACACCATTTAGTCAGAGTGCTCACCTCCTCTCTCTGTAGGCCGCCTCATCGTTGTCGGTGATCAGGCCTATCACCGTTGTGTCATCGGCGAATTTGACAATGACGTTGGAGCTGTGTGTGGCTGTACAGTCATGTGTGTACAGGGAGTACAGGAGAGGGCTGAGGACACAGCCCTGAGGAGCACCAGTGTTGAGGGTCAGAGGGGATGATGTGTTGTTGCCCATTCTGACCACCTGACTTCTGCCTGTCAGGAAGTCCAGGATCCATCTGCACAGAGATCTGTTTAGTCCCAGAGTCTGGAGCTTCGCAACAAGTGTAGTGGGCACTATGGTGTTAAATGCTGAGCTGTAGTCCACAAACAGCATTCTCACATAGGTGTTCTTGTTTTCCAGGTGGGAGAGAGCAGTGTGTAGGGTGAAAGCAATAGCATCATCTGTAGAACGGTTGCTACGATATGCAAATTGTAGCGGATCCAATGATGAAGGCAGCACAGAGCAGATGTGATCTCTGATGAGTCTCTCAAAGCACTTGCTGAAGATGGGTGTGAGAGCAACGGGCCTCCAGTCATTTAAGCAGGTGGTTTTGCTTTTCTTTGGTATTGGCACAATGGTGGATTTTTTGAAGCACGAGGGAACCACAGACAGACAGAGGGAGAGATTGAAAATGTCTGTGAAAACACCGGCTAGTTGTAATGCGCATGCTCGGAGCACGCGGCCGGGGATGCCATCAGGACCCACAGCCTTCCGGATATTTACCCGTCGGAAGGATCGGGTTACATCCGCGACGGAGATGGTGAGTGCACTCATATCTCCTGCAGCAGCTGCGGGAGCGCGCTCTGTGTGGGCGGTGTTGTGAGCCTCGAAACGAGCATAAAAGTTATTCAGCTCATCCGGTAGAGAGGTGGCAATGTTCACAGTAGCTGGTTTATTCCCTTTAAAGTCTGTGATGTTATTGATTCCCTGCCACATATTTCTTGCATCGTTGGTGTTGAATTGATCTTCAACTTTGTTTTTATATTGTCTTTTTGCGGCTTTGATGGATTTTCTGAGATCGTAACTGGTTTGTTTGCGATCATCAGCATTACCAGATTTAAAAGCGGATGTTCGTGCTGACAAGGCTGGTCGAACATCGCTATTTATCCACGGTTTTTGGTTGGGGTAGATATGGATTTTTTTAGTTGGCACAACGTCTTCTACACACTTCCTGATGAAACACGTTACAGTCTCTGAGTACACCTCTATGTCGTCATCAGAAGCTGCCCGGAACATGTCCCAGTCCATGTGATCAAAACAGTCCTGTAGGTGTAGCGTCTGATTGGTCCGACCAGCATTGGATTGTCCTGAGGGCGGGTGCTTCCCGTTTCAGTTTCTGCCTGTAAGCAGGCAGGAGCAGGATGGAAGAGTGATCTGATTTGCCGAAAGGTGGGCGCGGGAGAGATTTGTATGCGTCCCGAAAAGGAGAGTAACAGTGGTCCAGTACACGATCAGCACGCGTGTTGATGGTGATGTGCTGAAAGTATTTTGGGGCTATTGTTCTGAAGTTGGCTTTGTTAAAATCCCCCGTAACAATAAACGCTGCTTCTGGGTATGCGGTTTCCTGCTCACTTATATTCCCATACAGTTCCTTGAGTGCCTGTTCTGTGTTGGCTTGAGGAGGAATATAAACAGCTGTGATTATGACCGCTGTAAATTCCCTCGGTAGCCAGAATGGTCGGCACAGAAGCATGTGAAATTCCAGATCAGGGGAGCAGAAGGATTTAATGGAGTGTAGGTTCCTTTCGTCACACCACGAGTGTGATCGCGCCCGTGTGACCCAGACAAAGGGCTCTGATGCGGTGTCTGTAAACAGGGCGCCAGCCTTCAAGAACTCAAAGTCCGGTTCGCGCTTCGCGACGTAGGAACCTATGCTTAGAAGCGTGTGTCTGTCGTAGACAGTTATACAAACAACATCCAACACGTAGAACAACATAAAAACAAGTAAAACAAGTAAAACAAACGAAAAACCACAAAGTTTGCTCGGTGCTCGCAACACGGCCGCCATACTCGGCGCCATCTTGTACAGAAATAGTAATAGTAATACAATACTAATATTTCCAGTATTACTCAGAGGTCTAGTTTCAAGTAAAATTATTTTAAAGTGATGGTGCTTCATGTAACTCCATCTCAACTCCAAGAGTAAGTGATAAATCCCATTTGACATTTTCACTGGTTACTGTATACAAGCCACCAGGGCACCAGACTTTATCAATGAATTTGCTGATTATCTGTTGGAGTTAGTACTGGCTGCAGACAAAGCCTTAATTGTTGGTGATTTTAATATATTTGTAGATAATGAAAAAGACGCACTGGGATTGGCATTTACAGACATTTTAAACTCTATTGATGTTAGACAGCATGTGTCAGGACCCACTCATTGTCATAATCATACTTTAGATTTAATATTGTTGTATTGAATTCATGCTGGTACCACAATTCTGCAGTAGAGTAATAACATCTACCTGTTACAAATATGGTAGAATTATCACTTCTACCACTAAAGATAGCTTTATAAATGAATAAAGAAACCTCCGCTTGCTCCCTTTAAACAGGTGAGTGAGGTGGCAAGTCCTCAGTCTCCCCTGGCTCAATGCTGAGTACATCCACCTCCTCAGAGCTGAATAGCTGCAACACCAGGCCTTCACTCGGTGTGGAAGAAACTGCAGAGCATGCTTCCAATCCCTGAGAGATCTACTGGTGAATCTAGCAGGTGAGGGCAGAGAAAAGGCAGAGCCTGTCTCCAACTCCTCCACTAAATCCATCTGCGAGCAGGACCCAAGCCGCGAGGGCCACGTGTCTGGGTGCCCTCCTTGAAGAGCGCCTGGTGGGAGCGCAGAATTCTCAAAGGTAACCACTCACAGTGAGCACAGTCAGCCCCCTCGAGAGCTGACCATACATGCTCCGCTCTCAAACATCCCCACCCATGATGTAGCGAGGGCAGGGAGGAACACATGATTTAAAACGCTGTTTGCTCGCCATATCACTATTTCTAATAAACACTTTCCTACAGGACAAACAACACCAAATAGGACAGACAGTACGAACACAGAGCACTTTCTGAAGGCACAGAAGCTGAGATTGTTTGGTCTGGGTGCTCTTTATAGCTTCCTGGTCATGGCATCACACTCTACGGGACGACGTCCTTTCATGCTTTTGGATTGACTAGACACATGCTTCAAGGCGCAATCACGCAGAGGAGTTCCCATAGCGTCACGACTTCAGGCGCAACACGAGTTCCCTTGAAAGGGAATAGTGTTTTTTTCAGGCTGGTTTTCTAGACAAAAACACATAGCATATAACATTTTCTAAATAAACAGATTAAAAATCTGTTAAAGATTACAGATTAAAAATTGGGCTCACGTCTGACCTCATTAAACTTTTATTTTTTTCTACTCTAAGAATGAGTGTTATTTCTTATTCAGCCTAGAGCCAAATGCAAGGCAGTGGTTCTGTTATTACCCTGTAAAACATTCAGCATCTGAAGAATGATTTCCAAACATGCTTTTGCTGCATACATAAACCATACGATGGTCGCTGCTTCATTCCACTTAAAAAGTCAAAGAATGAGATAAGCTCTTTGATGGTGTCGGAATTGTCTCTGCAGGTCGATGGCTCCTTTGGACCCCCTGTGGAATATGTAATTAGACTTCATCCCACGTTGAGGGCAAGAATCATACACGGTGTCTTTCTGTGGGGCAGGAGGTGATAAAATTATAATACATCTCTTTAAATTCCACCCCATGCAAGGGAAAGATGGGATTTATTCTGCAAGGCCGAATAGGGATGAGTGTATATGTGTCTGTGTGGACCGCCAGGCCTTCATAGCAATTAGTCCATGAAGAGAGTGGATGAGAGGGAGAGAGAGAAAGACGGAAAAGACAGGCATCAGGAAAAGGCAAGCGCAGCATCCTCAATCGTCCTGTGCAATGCCTTCATTCCTCCTGTTAATGGGCTCCATCATCATTCCTGGGCATGAACAACCAGAAGCCACTGAAACTCATTCTAATGCGGCCTGTTAATGTGTTGCTCAGGCGGAGTTAACAACCTCTTATGTATTCAGAGAGTGGCTGAAGAACACACACTTACACACACACGTCCGCATACCGCAGTATATGCCCGGCATCTGTTCTAGTCACGGTGCCTTTGTGAGAATTAGGGCCACTTTAAGACTTCCCACACTTGATTTCTATGTCTGAAAGACCTTGATTTGCTGGAGTATTTAGTGTAATACTGGTGCTGTTTGACCATCCAGCAGTGACATTTGCTAGGATTAGTATGACTACATGAAAATTTTTCAAAATATAGATTTTAACCATCATTGCATATTGTTCAAATACTAATAAAACGATGATCATATCAAGCATATATGGATGGTGGATATGACCACTTTTGACTTTTAACTCTCTTTAAACATTTTTCTCACTCTTACTAGTTAATTTGTCCGCTAACAATGTCCTCTTACAGTGCATATATATATATATTTTTTTCTCTAAAAGAACATTTCCACCAGTGTAATTTCCATCTCAAATTATGTAGTGTTTAATAGTTTTTATTTTTTTATTTTTGGTAATCTGTATTATTTTAGTATTATTCATATACTATTATTGTATTTATTAATATTTTTAATTAGCTTT
The DNA here is from genome assembly GCA_018749465.1 of Paracanthobrama guichenoti. NCBI lineage: Eukaryota > Metazoa > Chordata > Actinopteri > Cypriniformes > Gobionidae > Paracanthobrama > Paracanthobrama guichenoti. Next base: position 20,422,350 of record CM031948.1, on the reverse strand, counting down.
ATTTTTATATTTTTTTATTTATCTATTTTAAAAGTTTACATGTTAGTAATTTAGTAATTTGTTTGTGCAAAAACAAACAAAAGCAACTTAATTCAACAATCTCTTCTCTTCTGTGCCTTCTACGTGATTCACGTAAGAATCACAACTATGGAGGGGTCAGAGAGCTCTCGGATTTCATCTAAAATATCTTAATTTGTGTTCCAAAGATGAACGAATGTCTTACGGGTTTGGAATGACATGGGGGTGGAGTAATTAATGACAGAATTTTAATTTTTGGGTGAACTAACCCATTAAAACAGCTCAAACATGCATTTTAGTCTGGGACTATGTTTAAGCCTCGTCTGTGGAACCGGAGGAATATCTTTCTAAGGCTATATCTAGCTTTTTAAGTATCCTAAATATACATAATTAAATATTTTTTTACACACAGTTTTTATTTTTTTTACACACACCTAATGTTTTCCTCACACAACGGCTCTGGCAGACTGGTGTGAGAAGAGTCTCTGATAAAGAGGGCCTATTCCTTACAGTAAACAGTATACAAGTAGAGTTGTTGAATACTGTTACTAATTAATGCTACTAGTACTTTAACTCTATAATTATATTTTGTTTATTAGTTAAATATGCTGTTAAATCAGTATATTTTATTTAAGTTCAAGGGAACAAACAGGGTATCGCAATATCTATCCACCTTTCCCCAACTTCCATTAAATTGTAAACAATTAGCTCTATGAACACAATAAGCATTTTCAAAAAATGGATACAATGAGATTACAGTATTCTACTCACTCTTCAAATATCAAAAGAACATTAAAATGTAATTTAAAAGTGTAAAAGCATTTACAATTACTACCACAGACCACAAAATTTACCTTTGATTATTTCCGCAGAAATATTATGGATTTGTTAAATATCACTGTAGTAATATTCCTGTATTATGTAACACATTGCCTTAATCAAAAATGTTAATTAACTGGAACACTGAGTGATAATAATTCAAAGTGATTTCCATCATTGTGACAGACAATAAATATTATATTTATCTGCTTTAGAAACATTCCAGTAACACTAAGGGATTAGAAGTGAAAAGTGAGACAATTTTAAAGCAAACCTGGAAAGAGACAAGAGAATGTCAACTTTATGATTTGAAATGATTTTGATTATTTTTGGGTCTTTTTGGGTGGAATTTCGCAAAACTGGTGCCACCTATAATCTAAAACACAGTAGGCTCGAAAGGAAAAAGGTGGATAGAAATCTTGAAAAAATTACAAAATAAATAATGGTATCAGTCAGTGTTTTTTGTTTTTTTAAGAATCACACCATTGCATACAAAAGGAGCAATGGCAACCAGTTTAACCTAAATAAAGCTGTTGGCGTTAGGCAATAACTTTTTCAGTGATGTATTGCTTGTTCAATATAAGTTAATTCAACAATATATAAGTTAATTCGTGAGGACCACATTAGGCAAACTTATAATAAAACAAAATTTGTTAGGTACTATTAGGTACTATTAAATTATCAAATAATGTGGGTAGACTCAGCCTGATTTACAGTGCACATAAATTGACACACAATAAAACATTTGCACATGCTATATTTACTATATTTGCTTTTCAATAATGTTGTCTGTCCTTGTCCCTGTACACTAACTTTTAAAAAACTTTATTAAGGGATAAACTTATTGTTGTGGTGGAAAATTATATATATATATATATATATATATATATATATATATATATATATATATATATATATATATATATATATTTTTTATTTATTTAATGTATACATTTGAAATTGGCATTTGAAAAGTAGCAACAATAAATGAAGGCATGTTGAAAAGTTTCCAAGACAGTGTCATGTGTCATGTAGCAAAATGATTTGAAATCTGTCTGTAATAAAAACCAATCCCTGGGACATAAAAGTGCCTGAAGTTGAGGAAACACCCGTAGCTGTAGAGGAAGACATTGCTCATAACTTTGGTTCACAGACATCTCACGTAGCACTGCTTCCTTCACTTTTCAAATCTGCCAACAAAATCCATCATATGTATCTGTTGAGATGTACTTCGCAATATTCCAAAGCCACAGTGCACTGAGCATTTGGCTGTTTGGACCGTCCCAGTGCACACAAAATGAAATGGGATGAATCACTGCTTTTCTCAATCCACCTGACCCCCACTGTCTCCATCTATCCCTCGCTCAATCGCTCAGCCATGGCTAGAGCACACATGACAGCCTGACCAGCAGCAGTGTTTACCCAGAACCACCCCCTTCCTTCCCAGGTGGAAGAATAGGAGGAGTGAAAGTACTTTTCAAGTGACGTTTCTTCAAGAACACATGGACATGGCCTGACGTGGGCTCTGCAGACTCATGAGAGTAAGATGGCATTTAAGAGTAGCCAAAAACAATGGGAAAGCAATGTTTTAATGTCTGACCGGCATCCTCTAAACATGGCTTTTCCATCTGAGAGCTTCTGCGCACTGAGTCAAGTGCACTAAATGTGCATGAAAGAGCTGAAGCCCCTCAGGAACACACTGTCTGATACCCACAAGAATCAACTGGCCTTTAAATCCAGCGCTCTGCTGAGCAGAAGAAAACTGAGCCCTTAAAGCACTTTGTGCCAGCTCTTTAACATGCCAAAGGCACTGACAGACAAACTGCACAGTGGCTGGATCTGAATAATGGAACTTGCTCCGTGTCATCATGTTGTGTGTTACATTTCTTCATCTCATTTTTTTACCCTTTGTCAACATTCTTTTCCCCTTAGCATCTGTTCTCAAAATAGCTTCAAAAAGCTTTGATAAAAACAGTGCTCTTGTTTGTATTGCTGCGCATGTTCGGGTGCAGACATGTTGAATTATGTTAGATTATATCAACTGGGGTGATAGTTATTGCAGTGAGGTCAATGAGCATGGATGGACGCCATTTAACATAGAGTGACAGCAGGGATTTGACCTTTTGGTCGTGGATGCAATCTGAGAAGTTTTATTCACTTTTGCACACTGTGATGTGCACATGGCTTAGTAAATCTTTTATTTATTGATTTTGAATCACTTGCTATGTGTATAATATGTATATATAACTCACATTTGAGTCTATACTTCTATGGGCATAATTTTCTTAAACCCTTAAGAAATAATTAATTTAGGAGTTTTAATGTGGCATGGCAAAATTGATATAAATTTTCTGCTGAAATATATAAAAAAGCCATCTAGAAAGTATACATTTGACTGATGGGCTACAGAGGAAAGGACATTTTTTTTAATTATTATTTCTAGCCATTGTGCAATCAATAATCAACAGTTGAGAGTGTGATATATTGTTACCTGTGATTGAGATATGTGGCAATAAAATTCAAAATGTGAAGCACTAAAAGTACTTTGATTGCAGTAAAATCATAATGTCCTGTATGTTAGTGGATTCTGATATAATTGTCCAGGAATTGCAGCGCTCTTCGAATGACGGCATAATTTAACAGCCGTGTGATATTACAATTGAAAGTACCAAATAATAAACTTAATGTCTTCCCTTCTCCTCACTGTTTGGTCCCTGCAACTGCAAAAACAAATATTTTCCAGCAAGTGGCGTTTCAGTTGTGAAGCACATGTGTCCCGCAGCTCTGTTTCTACATCCTGTCACATTAATCATTCAAAGCACTCAATATAAATATTAAAACTAATAGCTTCACTATTCAGCTATTACTCCATCATTCCCTGAAATCATCATTAAACATTCAGAGCCTTTTAGAAAATTTACACACTTGAATTTGATGGCAGGGAGAGGAGGCTGTCAGAACGAGAGGCCCTGGAAGCTTAAATAATAGTGGAAAGCTGTTTATGGAACATGCTTTATTTATTCATCATCTCTGAGTAAGGGCTTCAATTTAGAGAGAAAGAGAAAGTAAAGAGAAAGACAGAAAGGAGAGGAACTAGGGGATATCGAAAGAGATACAGGCAGGAAGAGAGAGACAGAGGAAAAGGCAGAGACAGAAAAATCAAAGCGGCGCTATCAAGGAAAAATGCTGAAACATAACTCTTCCCACCCTGTTGAAGGGTAGCAGGAAAGTAAAAGTGATAGATGCGCTCTACAAGAATCCCTGTACAAGGTCAATCAATGGAAAGACTGGGGGGCGAGGAGCAGCTAATGGATTGTGAGAAGGCACCTACAGTTATTATGAATTTTTAAAGTACCTTTAGCAGTTGAGACGGCAATAAATCAATGAGGACTTATTGGGGGGATCAATTATGCACACTTTAAAACATTTAATGACACATAATAAAGAGGTCCCAGGATGCCTGAGTGCGCAAGAGCGAGGACAGAAGTAAAATTTGCAGAAACGTCACTAAGATGAGCTCTAATGAGGGACGCATTAAGGATTGCTCTGACAGCTGGAGGCCTGGTTTTACAGACACGGCTTAGATTAGGCAGGATTAGACCTTAGTTTAATTAGGACATTTAGATTGCGTTTATAAACATGCCTTATGAAAAAAAAAAAAAAAAAACAAGAAGAAAAAAACATTACTGGTGTGACTTGAGACTGGTACTGACATATTTTAAGATATGTCAGTACAAGTTGCTTTCAGTTCAGGATTAAACATGCATTTTAGTCAGAGATTAAGTTTAGGCCAATTGTCTGTGAACATGGGGGACTAAGTATTGTAAATGAACGACATCAAAGGGTTAGTTCACCCAAACATGAAAAAATTCTGTCATTAATTACTCACCCTCATGTCGTTCCAAACCCATAAGACATCCGTTCAACTTTGGAACAAAAATGAAGATCTCTCCCTCCATTGACAGCCTACGCAACTACCACTTTGATTTGTTTTTCAAAAGGGCCAAACGGCCAAATTACAGCCACTGATCATATCCTATTAATCAATGTTAAAGGAACATTTTATAGAATTTAAAGGTTGAAAATGTTGTAAATTCTGTCATTAATTACCCTCAGAGTATTATAAACCTATAAGACTTTATTTCATCTTTGGAACACAAATTAAGAAACACATAATTTTTATGAAATCTCAGAGCTTTCTGTCCCTCCAATGACAGCCTACACAACTACCTTTAACTACTAAACAACTACCTTTAACAACTAAAATGATGTTTGTTTGCAAACAAACAAACATAATTGACCACTTTATAAAAAATAAAAAAAAAAGATCTCCAATGCACATTCACACAATGTCTGCTCTCGTCTCAACAAAACATGCATGTGTCGTGGTGCTCTTGTGAACGTATTGGAGATTCATATTTTGTAAATAAAGTGGTTTATTTCATTTTTTTGCGCAAACAAAGCACTCGCACTGCTTCATAAAATTGAGGTTAAACCACTGGAGTCGCATGGATTATTTTTATGATGTCTTTACTACCTTTCTGGGGCTTGAAAGTGGTAGTTGCGTAGGCTGTCATTGGAGGGACAGAAAGCTCTCAGATTTCATTAAAAATATCTTAATTTGTGTTCCGAAGATGAAAGAAAGTCTTGCTGGTTTATAATAATATGAGAGTAATTAATGACATAATTTACAAAATGTTCAACCTTTAAATTCTATCAAATGTTCCTTTATACACTGATTAATAGGAAATGATCAGCGGCTGTTATTTGACTGTTTGGGCCTTTTAAAAAACAACCAACCAAATGAAAAAGAAAACAAATATCTCTTAAATGTTTTTCTCAACACAGGAGGAAGCAAATCGTTTCCACATCCTCCCTTGAGATGCGCCTTTATTCTCTTTCTCTAAAATGGCCCCATAATGAAAAATGAAAACGTGACATTTTCTAAAGCTCATTATAGAGATAGCCTCAGGCTTTCCCCTGTGGCACTAATCTAGATGCATTGAGCTCAAAACAATGTTTAAGTAGAGCCACAGCACATTAAAAGAGTCTGAGTAAACCTGTCCCCCCCTCTCTGCCCTTCTCCTCTCAGAGCCTGTGACCCAGCCCTCCCGTATTTAAGCTTTCTTGTGGCTGTAGGGGATGTTTATGTTTAATGGATGACTCTTCAGTTCTGTCTGCTTCAACCGTACCATTATAGCTGTGGCACTACAACACTTAACAGCCCATTTGCAATATTTAAACAATTATCTTCCATCTGTTTGGGACTCAAAGATGATGTTTTTCCTTAAACACATATTCAGTTTAAATTAGTGCTTCTCAACTGGTGGGTCACGGTGCAAAATTACAATATAATGTGTTTAGTAGGATAGAATAGGTTAGATTTATCAACTTTTAAAAAGGAGGAGAAAACACTTCCAGCCAATTTAATCAGCCAATTTAGATTTTCTAATCAGCCAGTCATATTAGTAAATTGTTGGGCATAAGAAATTCATAGTAATATTATTTGTACATGTTTGTATGTAATGTTAACACATTTGGATTTACACTGAAATGCACAGTATGGACATTATGATGTATGGCATGTCAAATTCATGTGCAAGTATTTACAGCTCAGAAAGATCATTAAAATGTTTACAAATCCTTGTCGCAGAAGATTGCCTCATGGGCATCTCTACGACACCCCACTCTTACCCTAAACCGTTCCACTTCTCAACACTAGAAAACGTAGCAGGAAGATATATGTACAATGACAATAGTTTCAGTCACAGCATACTATTTTAGATATTGATATTTAAAAGTTTTGATATTGTTTTAGATGCTGTCACTGCGTTTTGCAATGAAAATGTGTTTTTAGAACCACATTTTACATACAAATACTTCAGTTACAAATGAGGTCACGTAGAATATTAATACATTTGGACATTTTTGTTACAATTTTGACACCATGTTGGGTCTCCACTAAATGTCTTATGTAGAATCTCTGTCCTGAAGCCAGAGCAGTTGAGCACCATTTCTGTAGATGTGTTAGTTTCTCAGACATACTGTATTTTCATTATTTAATAAGCATAATTTGAGATTGGAATTACTGTAGTAATTGAAAGGTAAAATTTGAATGGATAAAATGTTGTGCAAAAAAATACATGTGCATAATCACAAATCAAACTAGGAGCATGTGTGGTGGATTTTGGCCAGTTTGTATGTTGTTTACATGGTGGTGCTGTAAATTCATTTTTCATTACTTTGGCTCAGGCATCAATCCCATTGACAATTCCTTCCAGATGTTTCTGTCAGTCCCCTGGGTGTTTTAGTATCTTTGGCTGCTGTACTCATCACCAAGTGCACATCTGTCCCGTCCATCTCAATCAGACAGTGTCTGTGAAAACAACCTCTTTATCACGACCGATTAAGAAGAGATTCTGCCATTTGGCTCTTCAGATTTGATTAAAATAAAAAAATTTCATTGTAAGCAAGTGATATTGTCTCACCTAAAAAAAAAAAAAAACCCTGTCATTAGTGTCATGGAATGCTTACGGGTGTTAATTTTTTTTTTTTTTTTTTTTTTTTATCCTTTAAGATAATCCTGATAGGCTGTTTTAATCCAGTGTGCAGGGTCACTTTCTTTTCAAAATATGCACTACTATTCAAACGTTTTTTTGTATTATTATTGTATTAAGTATTATTTTATGCTTTCATGCTTTTGGTCAAAATACAATAAAAAAAAAAAAATAATAATAAATAATAATAATATTGTGAAATATTACAATTTAAAAATGTAATTTATTTCTGTGATGGCAAAGCTTAAAAATTTTAAATGATCCTTCGGAAATGATTTTAATATGCTGATTCGGAGCTTAAGTTGCACTTTTTATTATTATCACTATCACAGTTGAATATAATTGTACCGCTTACCTTTTTTTTTTTTTTTTTTTTCTTTTTTCAGAACTCTTTGATGAATAGAAAGTTCAAAAGAACAGCATTTATGTGAAGTAAAAATGATATCAGTTTAAAAAAATAAAAAATAAATTTGAGTCAGTTTTGATTAATTTATTGCATCCTTTCTGAATAAAAATATACATTTCTTAAAAAAAAAAAAAAAAATAGAATAAAAATTGTCAAACTTTTGAGCAGTAGTGTTATATTATCTTTACCCCAAAATAAAAATGTCAAGTGTTTTTTTTTGTTTTGTTTTTTTAGTCAATGGAGTCTAATTTTGTTTAGTCCACAGTGTTCATTAAGATATCTTATTCTGTGTCCTGCGGAAGAAGAAAAAACATGCAGGTTTGGAACAACATGAGCGTGAATAAATTATAACAGAATTGTCAGTTTTTGGTGAACTAGTGCAGTGAAATAATGTCATCAGATTCAAATGAATGTTGATGTTACTGTTAATATGCTCTTGTTTACAGGTACGGCACTCAAGAGCTTCACGTCAAACCATTTCTGAACAGCAACCGGAAAATGCTCTATACTGTCAGATTGAACAGTTGGACCTGTGAAGAGAGCGATGGACAGGAGTTAAAGACTACACATCAGCCAAGCGATTAGTGGAGGAGAGCAGTGTGTGGGGGAAGAGTGAGTGACAGGCGGTTCATGGCCCTGTGCAGGTAGACGTTCATGCTTGGCTGAGCTGCACTCAGACAGGGGAGATGACCCGGAGTTTGGCCAAAATGTTTACTGGCAGATGTGTTTTAAAGGAGTCCTTCTTAGCTGGTCATGGCAGCGGAAAATACCCTGCTGTTCAGCGCATCTGCAACACTCCACTCGTCCACGATTCTACCTACAAGAATCCTGACCTTTTAAAAAGAAATGATGGAGAAGCTGGCCATGCCTTGGATTCCTCTTTTTCTTTCTCGTTCTTTCTGTCTTTCTCTCAGTCCCTCCTTCCCTTTCTTTTTTCCATACCATTGAACCCCTGTCTATGTTAGGCTTAAAGGCAAATTCTTCCCCCCTTTGCATCCTGTTTCACATTACTTTTAAGTCTAGTGCTGGCCTGGTCCGAGCCCTTCGGCTCTTGGCTTCTGTGCAGCGGTTCGCGTCAGAAGTTACGATTTGTGATGCGCAGATGACATGAGCAAGGAGTTGCTGGTGGCTGTTCAGACGCTTTTGCAAACCAAAGCCCGTAATGTGTTATATGATGTGACTGGAAACCAGCACCAACACCAGCAAACTGCTGTTTTCCCAACACACAACAGAGTGTCTGTATACTGGTTAGGGTGATGGAGAGATCACCATATGACTATATGGTAGTAAGGAGTACCCATCTAAATTTTTGTTTGTAAGTAAGCTTGCACTACAAATCTATTCTAAATTTACCATAACATTTAGGGCCAAATGAAACCACAAATATGAAAAAAAAAAAAACAAACAAACAAACATATCCCTGGTGGCCTTAGAAAGCAGTAATTTGCTATTTGGCTGAACATGATTCAGTCATGGACAGTGGTTCTAAACAAAAACAAAATAGAATCAACCATGTACAATTAACTAGAATCAGTGGTGTTCATTTAACTTGAATGAATATTTTTAGTTTAACTTAAATAAATGGTTTTCATTTCAATTGAATTATTCAAATATTCCTGCAATTATAGCTTAGTCCTGTGATTTACATAACAACATACTAAATATAACTTTTTTTTACACATGTGACGTTAGGTGTTGGCAGTCCAGAAGTGATACTTCATCCAGAGCACTACCATAGTGGTTGCTTTATTATTAATTTGAATTCTTGTTAGCAGGTCCTCAACCCAAGCACAAACTCAACTATTCACCACTATAGTAACCCCCAAAACCACTAACATAGAAACTTTTAAATGTGTGTTTATACACAGATCAGGCATAATCTTATAACCCTAACCTATTTATAACCTAATTATTTAATAACATTACCTAATATTGTATTGGTTCCCCCTTTTGCTGCCAAAACAGCCCTGACCCTTCGAGGCATGGACTCCACTAGACCCCTGAAGGTGTGCTGTGGTATCTGGCACCAAGATGTTAGCAGCTGATCCTTTAAGTCCTGTAAGTTGCGAGGTGGGGCCTCCATGGATCGGACTTGTTTGTTCAGCACATCCCACAGATGCTCGATTAGATTGAGATCTGGGGAATTTGGAGGCCAAGTCAACATCTCAAACTCGTTGTTGTGCTCCTCAAACCATTCCTGAAACATTTTTGCTTTGTTGCAGGGCGCATTATCCTGCAGAAAGAGGCCACAGCCACCAGGAAATACCGTTTCCATGAAAGGGGTCTGCAGCAATGCTTTGGTAGGTGGTACGAGTCAAAGTCACATCTACATGGACAGCAGGACCCAATGTTTCCCAGCAGAACATTGCCCAAAGTATCACACTGCTGGCTTGCCTTCTTCCCATAGTCCATCATGGTGCCATGTGATCCCCAGGTAAGCGACGCACATGCCATCCACGTGATGTAAAAGAAAACGTGATTCATCAGACCAGGCCACCTTCCTCCATTGCTCCGTGGACCAGTTCTGATGCAGTTCTAATCACTATTGATGATTTTGGCGGTGGACAGGGGTCAGCATGGGGACCCTGACTGGACTGCAGCTATGCAGCCTCATACGCAACAAACTGAGTATTCTGACACCTTTCTAACAGAACCAGCAATAACTTGAAGAATTTGAGCTACAGTAGCTTGTCTGTTTGATCAGATCACACGGGCCAGCCTTCGCTCCCCACATGCATCACGAGCCTTGGCTGCCCATGACCCTGTAGCCGGTTCACCTTCCTTGGACCACTTTTGATAGATACTGACCACTGCAGACCGGGAACAACCCACAACAGCTGCAGTTATGGAGATGCTCTGACTCAGTCGTCTAGCCATCACAATTTGGCCCTTGTCAAACTCACTTTATATCCTTACACTCAAACTGTGTTTACACTTCATCGTGATCTGATCAAGCAGGGGTGCGCTTCCCATACAACAACGTTACTCACTGCTTAACTACCATAGTACAATGCATCGTTGAAGAAATCAACTAGCTAGTCGCGACTGTTTCCCGAAACCGTATTGTTGCAAATCTGTCGTTCAACCACATTGGTTAATGATGCCATGCAGGTGGTGGAGTAAAAACTGCTTTTAATGAATTAGTTAGAGATCAGATTCATGCTAGATTTTTTGCTAATTCTTATTTTTCTCAGTTATTTTGCTTTATTTCCAGATTCAATCATAAGCTTGTTTTTATGTAGTCTACGAGAACACGTACGCACATGCACACTCTTCAAAAAAGGTGCTTTAAATCTCTTGACAAACTAAAAGACATAAATGACATTTGTATGTATTCTAAATAAAAGATATTGATTGTACTAAATGTCAGCTTGCTTATTTTGCTCAAGATAAGGATTTATTAAGTCCACATGTCACGCAAACAAGAAACTATGCTTCAAACCACAGGTTCGAGATCTATTGTTGCAACCACACAACTTTGCGATGCTGTTTGCGAATGTTCATTAGAACTACGGTTTCGGGAATCACAGACTCATTGAACAGTGTGGTGAAACACTGCCTTAACCGAAGAAGACGAACGCTTTATTCTGTAGCCCCGCCCATAGATTTGTGCATGGCATGTTATAGATAAATAACATAGGCCTATGTGGAGCTAAACTGGATCGAAATTCCAAGCAATAAACATGCTGCATAAGCTTCATTCGGATTCCAATATTATGAATGCATGGATGAACTTTATTTTTAATAAATATCCAGCTCACGTGGGTAAGACATTGCGCGTTTGTTCCTTCATTTCACCACGGATTCATTTGTAAACAAGAGACTGGATTTTGCAGACAGGATAAGATTACATGAATGAATGAAGCAACACACCTATGTGAGTAAAAATGTTTTTTTTTTTTTTTTTAAGTGATAGTATTGCATTGTTACAGATCGCTTGATATCTATTGATATATGTACGTATCTAACTGAACATAACTTTGCTGTCACAGGCTGGAGAATCCTTTATTTGAGGTGTTGCTGGTTCATTGTGGTGCGATTCGGGATCAGACTTGGACATGTATGGGCCAGGGCTTGCAAAGCCCAACGTCCCGGGGCTATGTGTTTTCCAGACGGGCTACCAAAACTTATCACCGGCCTTAAATAGTGAAATAACATTCCTTCCTTGATGTGCATTGTTCACGCTCTTGACTTGATATTTGAAGGAAAAACACAATCGCAGAAGTTTTGATCATGCTGATTTGTCTGACTCAGCAGTGAGGCTTGTGAGTGCATGTGTGTGTTAGTGATGCACGGTTTGCAGTTATATCCACCGATCGGGCGGGCCAAGTAATAAAAAATAACATTCCAATTAATTGCGGGTGGATGAGCGATAAATCATTGTGTTTGTTTGATAAAGACATTTTGCGAGCCCTGTGGGTGAATCATTCCGGTTGTTGTTTTCCCACACGCTTTCAAAAACAATTCCTCACGTGTACTCACGGGGAGCCAAAACTCATTATAATATGCAAAGCTTATCCAATCATAGCAGTGGGCATTTACTTCCAAGTCTTCAGTGCAGCACGCCCACGAAAACCGAGCGTTCCATGAGAAAGGCTCAAAACCAGGGTAGAAAATAGCCTATTACTTATTCATTATGATGTTTTTGAATGTAAAAACCATGTGAACGTCATAAGTTGACCTCAGACAACAGTATAAAAAAAATAAAAATGCCAGTTCATGACCCCTTTAAAGAAATTAAATGCAGGTCACATTAAAGATCATTAATTAGAACTAAACAAGGGTACAGGCCTTGTACCCTTGCTTTAGTTGAAGTTGTTTTTGCGTATGCTCTCAATGTGAAAATGAATGAGCAAGAGAGTGCAAGTAAGAGATACAGAGGTGAGTTTGTTTGGCAAGCTGTTTACTGTACACTGTATAAGCACTGTATGAGTATGACAACATTTGTGCACATAAAAATGCTAATTATTAGTGAATAAGGACCATTGACTGTGTGAATGTAGCCTTTGAGAGCAGTACATGGAAATGCATGGTCATAGTGATGGTGATTTTTCTATTTGAATTACATAGTTACATAGTCTGATGCTTGTTGCATGAATATGCACATCTGCCTACAATGCAGTTTAGTATAATGCTATTTAGTATATACAGATGGTTAGGGGTACATTCATGTAAAAGCTTGTTACTGGCGTTCACTTTCAAAAGCTACTCTCAATGCTTCACTATGCATTATGGGAAAACATCTTTGTTTGACTGGTTGTGAAGTATGTGTGGTAAGCATGCCAAGGAACTCGGCTTCAAATAACTTCTGACGACGTCATTGGAATGCGTGCTTGTGAGAGGCTAAATAGATGTGAAACAGGTGCGTCTTTGGGTATCTTTGTCTTCAGAGACCGTATTGTGAGTGTGGGTGTGCTACACTCTTTCTCTGTCCACTTTGTTGGGAGTTAAGAGTTCCAGTTGTCAGTGTGCAGAAAATCTCTCAGTGTGAAAAAGAGAAAAATAGAGAACATCATGTCGCAAACAATCAGGAAATGTGTGCCTCTGTGTTCACGGCCCATCTCTGACTACAATACACATAAGTTCTGGCTGAAGTGTAAGCCTTAAGGGCTTCGTACCCTTTCTATGTGGCTCAGACCCCGGTTCCTCACCTTGGGACCCACTCTAGGTGTGTGTTGTTGTCGCAAGATGCTAACGACAGATACTTACACTGGGGTTCAGTCGTAGATGGCCGTCTAGCCCAAGGGATCTGGAGAGGTCATCAACTCTATTGGCACATCAATTGCCTCCAGCAGTTATGGGGCTACCATGTCCTAGTGCAGATGGATAACACTATGGTAGTCGCCTACATAAATTGCCATGGCAGACTGCGATTGCGCCATCTGAACAGGTTAGCACAGCATGTTCTGCTTTGGGTTCAGGGCAAGTTCCTATCCCTCAGAGCAATTTACATCCCTGGTCATTTGAATGTGGGAGCTGATTTGGGAAAGATTTTATGAAGCAGAGGTGGACCACTTCACCTCTCAAGAGATTCCCGGGAGTCCTGGCCAATGTCTGTCAACAAGGGTCTTGCCTCTTATTGATACCACCTTGTTGGGTGACCAGAGTTTGGCTCACCCTGGGCGTTTCTGACCAGGAAGGACCTTCTGTCTCAGGCACAGGGGACAATATTTATTCCCCGGCCCGTACCTTGGAACCTTCACGTTTGGCCCCTGAGGGGGATAATCTGAGGGAAGCAGGGCTTCCAGCTGATGTCGCACAGAATATTCTGAGTGCTAGGGCTCCCTCCACAAGAAGAATCTAGGCCCTTAAATGGGGTATCTTTGAAAGCTGGTGTACTGCACGCCATGCATACCCAGTTTGCTGCCAGATTGTTTCAGTGTCCTCACCCTGACTATCTACCTAAAGTTCCATTCTTGACCATGCATCTGGTCATTCTTGAAGCCTTCTGTCCTCAATCTTTCATTATGCTGGAGCAGGAGAAACTTCACCAACTGTGTCCAGTCTGTGGTCTTGAGACTCACCGCACTAGCCAGTAGTGTAAGTCAGAGCAACTCTTCATTTGCTATGGGGGTCGTTACTGGGCGGCGGCCACCATCAAGCAAGGGATGCCGTTGGTGTTGCCCTAGCCTTAGCACACATTCATCAGATTTTATAATTTGGATGTTCATACTACTCCAGGCTCACATGTCCTTGAGTCGACATACCAAGCTCATGTCTGAGACCTTTCTCGTGCTTATGAGCACACATTACACAACCTTGACGGATGCAGACACTTCCAGTGCGGTGGCGTTGGTATTCTTGTTCCGGTAATGCTTAACACAGCAATGAGAGTAGCTTTTGAAAGGGAATGTCTCAGTTCAAAGGGAACATCACTTGCCTGTAACCCTGATCCCTGAAATAGTGGGAATGAGATGCCGCTGTACATACATGTCCAGACGTCTCTTCAGACAAAGTGATACTTGAAAGTTCCTTGGCATGTTTGCCACACATACTTCACAACCTGTCAAACAAAGATATTTTATCATTCCCGCTTTTTTTAAGGGAACAGGGTTACAGTCAAGTAACCCTAGATGTTTGCAATATCATAGGTAGTGGTTGCAGATAAAGGCCACAGTGTTGAGCATGATGTGTTTGTGTGGAGGCAATGCTCTGGGCTGTATGCTGCTATAGTAAAGAGCTTTACAGGAGAGATGGTAAGCCCCCCTGGTGCTAACACTCACTCTCTCCCGCTTGTAGGGTGGTCACAGCTCACTGAGTAGCTTTATCATTGTGGCAATGAGCTATTATATCCAGTACAACCCTATTAGTCCTCAGTGCCTCCACAGGAACATGAAGTCTTATAGCAGAATGTGAGAAAGCTCATTTGTAGACATAGATCTTTTCAGTCATAAACCACAGCCCCCCAATTTCATATTTAGATCACCAAGACAAATATGTTCATAGTAGTTACACATGGAGCCATTGGTGATTTTATGCAGGTGCTCTTTTTTGTATTGTTTTATTAATTTTTGTTTTGTTCAGATTTATTTAAACATGTTTTGGAGCCAATAAATAAAAATGTTAGATTTGTGTCTTGATTAAAATTACAAAAAAAAAAAAAAATGTAATTAAAACATTTACATTTAAAAACAATGTGTGCGACCAACAGTTAAGAGAGGTTTAGATATCTAACTTGACGAAAATATATTTATTTAATATTATCCACATTATATATTTAATTTGCAAAAGCATTGTAAACTTTTGTAGATACGTTTGGCCATTAACTTTTAAATGCATCATTATATTTAAATTGCAAATATTGTATGTACTTTTTCTTCACAAAGAGAGTACATACTTTTAGGTCGTAGAATAAGTAGGTGAATTGGGACGCAGCATAAGTCTCTACCAGATAATTGGTCCTTTTATGACAAGGCGTTACCTCAGATTGTAAAATGTCATGTGGTGCAACTGTCCAAAAATGTTATCATTTTGTAAATTAATAACTTGTGATTAAACAAACAAGTAAACACATAAATAAATAAACAAACAAATAAATAAATAATACCTTATTTAAACAAATATACATACAAAATACATTTACAAAGTAAAAATAAAAAGTATATTTTAAAACTTCTTTGAAATTAATTAAGATGTGTACACTCAGCTCAAATATATTCAATAAAATGTTATTCTTTTATGGTTAGACCTAAAAAAAAAAAAAAGCCATATCAAAAGCAACATAAATACAAAGAATACATTTCTAAGAACTTAGCACGTGTATTCAATTAGATAAAAAAAAAAAAAAAAAAAAAAAGGGTTTTTTTTTTTATCATGCAGACACTTAAATGTCAGGGACCCTTCGTTGCTATAGAGTGTACTTTGTTAACTACTTATTAGTCTCTGTTTTTTATTTTGTTTAATTTTTTAGCTTGTTGCAGCTAAAGTATATCAGGCATCTCACTAGGGGGCCTTGTGTGCCCAGGGCATTGTTTTTGCTTGTGAAAAGTCCCTACAGTCCAGCAGATATAGAGCAAGAGCAAAAAAAAAAAAAAAAAAACACTCAGCCATCACACCTGAGAGAAAAGAGAGCTTTAGCAAGCCAACAGCAAACAACTCAAATCTCTCTCAGCCCGAGCTGACAACAGCCAGACAGGCTTTCCCCCGGTGACTGTGCCTGCTGATAATTTACTTTTCTGGGGAGGACATGTTTGTCGGGGGAAACAATTGGCAGGTTAAATAATTGATAGGGGACATTTTATTGAGGCGCACCAAGATTTTGCTACTGACCCTGAGTCAAGGTCATTGTGACTGAAGGTTTCATTTGAAAATCTCTGTCATGAAACTTAGAATCACTTAGTGTTGTTAAAACCTCAATTTACAAGCTTAATTCAGCTGTGTGACATGAAGAGCTGAACAGCAGATATGTCAAGCTCTGACAGGTTTGAGTGTGACTGTAAATAAGTATATGCCCACCTATGTAAATTGGAACTTTGCTTGTCTTTCCATATCCATACGTCTGACAGCTATATGGCCTTCTTGCTCAGTAAAACACATGGTTATGTAAAACATAATTTCAAGATAAATCTACTATATAGTATTTTGCAATGGCAGATATCCTTTATTAAAAATAGATTCAGCTGGCTTGATGATAGCAAGTTCAGAACAAATATGGATGTTTAGTTACACCACTCCTCAGCTTATTTATGAGGTCATTCTTCCACACTCCTGTTGATGCATTTATAATTATATTTATTTAATAGAAAATGTCATGATGGTTCTCTAAATCCTCCATCATTTATTTAAAGGCATTAATATGTTATTGGAAATAGGAACTTAGAGAGTAGCTACTGTCTGTCCTATGACCTACACAGTTTTAAAGGTTGGAAAATCTGGATTCCACTGAAATATTTACAGTAGATTTGTACTTATAATTTGCCAAAATTAGTAACTTTTACACAGTTTTAAGATCATTATTTTTAGGAGCATAAAATAAAATAAAAATGCCTGATTTTTGTAATAAAACTAACAAAATTAAAATAATTAAATTCATGAATGAAAACTATATTAAACAGTTTAGCATAATGTTTATTATTATAGCTTTTTATTATTATTATTTCTTAAAGTGATTCTGATGCTGATGCTAGTATTTCAGAAATGTTTGTCTGTTAAACCAAAGTCATGTGGTATTACCAACATTAAAGGGTTAGTTCACCTAAAAATGAAAATTAGCCCATTATTTACTCACCCTCAAGTCATCCTAGGTGTATATGACATTCTTATTTCAGATATTAAAAAAGTCCTGGCTCTTCCAAGCTTAGAATGGCAGTGAATGGTTGTTTATAAAAGTGTATCTATCCATCATATAACTACTCCACACGGCTCTGGGGAGTTAATAAAGGCCTTCTGAAGTGAAGTGATGCGTTTGTGTAAGAAACATATCCATATTTAAAACTTTATAGATTAAAATAACTAACTTCCGGCAGACTGCTGCATGCATCCATTTATGCCGAAAGAGTAACCCTTGACCCTTGAACCCTTGACGTATGTGTATTGAAGAACGCAGAAGCGCAGAGGATAGAGCAAAACAAAACACCGGTCATGAATTAGTCTAAAACAAGAATTTTTTTAAGAGAAATGGTGGAGGATTTCAATATAAGATTAGAGGGGCTTGAGTTTGTTGCCCAGCCCTATTCGCGAGGCATCAAAGCTTGCGATGCTTCTATACTTCGTGTCAGGGGTTACTCTTTTGCCGTAAGTCAACTTACATACCGCTGACCACCGGAAGCTAGTTATTTTAGTCGATGAAGTTTTAAATATGGATATTTTTCTTCTAAAAACATGCCACTTCGCTTCAGAAGGCCTTTATTAACCCCCCGCAGCCGTGTGAAGCAGTTTTATGATGGATAGATGCACTTTTATGGACTTCAACAACAAAACAACCATTTACTGCCATTATAAAGCTTGGAAGAGCCAAGACTTTTTTTAATATAACTCTTATTGTATTTGTCTGAGAGAAGACTGTCATATACACCTAGGATGACTTGAGGGTGAGTAAACCATGAGCTAATTTTCATTTTGGGTGAACTAACACTTTAAAAAAGAATACAGGAATAGGTACAATAGAGGTGAGCCCCGCATGACTTCTTGTTAAGGTCAATATGTCTTGTAAAATATCAGGTAATTTTACATTTTTGTGACAAAACAACTTTTTACTTGATGGTTATGTGTTTTGAGTCATTGAATTGAAATAAATAAATGGTATTTGTATGTAAATACGAGTTCTTGGTAACACTTTACATTTAAGAACCCTTTGGTTTTATAAAGGTGTTCCTTAATCACTAATAACTCATTTACAAATGCATTATAAATGATTGATAAGCAGTTATGAACGTTGCTCAAAGTGGGAAAAAATAAGTGCTTGTATTCCCGAGGTGGGGGGTGGGGTGAGTTTTCCACCTCACGGTCCGGGGGTGGAGCGGTACTGGTAACATGTGAAAATTCCACACCCAATTTTTTGTTTAAATGAATTGAAAACAAACAAATTATGATTAAAACTGTGACCTGTATTTGTGTAGTGCTGGTGTGTGTGGTGACTACAGGATAGTGATTGCAAAACTGATGGAATTTGGAATTTAATTTGGAAGTAAAATCCTACTACCCTCCAAATGTGAATCTTTTTTAGCTAAAACTTTTCTCAGCGATGAGATTCTCTTTCATTTGTGATACAGTAACCGATCGAGAGGCATGGATGTTATGAAGAAGATTAGCTGTGCAGGGTCTTTAAGAGATGAAGTTGGACGCATCCAACAGCTGCCATTCGTTCTGTTTAATTCAGGAGGTTTCCTGTAAGCTGGTGAATCCACTATCACAAGCACCTCTGAGACTCCCTTGCTCCAAGGCTGTGCAAGCCAAATGTTTTTTGAAGTGCAAATGTGATGACGGGAACTGCCTTGATGGCCTTGGCTGTGACACATGCACCCTGGGGCTAGGTCAACAACATCAGGCCTCGCCGATCTAACACAGGTTCCACGGGGAGCCCTTGGACGCGAGCCGCCTGCCCTTCCAGCGCCGTGATGGTGGATTGCAACACTGGCACAGGAATCACAATGCGAGTCACAATGCTTCTGCCTTGTCAGTATCACCACCTCCCCCTTCTTTTCTGTCCTTCAGCCTCATGGAGCAGGAAGGTCTAACTCTAGCTGTCAGCTGGGGTATGGAGGGTTTGACCTGGCCTTTCCTGTGGCCAACCTTCTCCTCATTCCAATGCTTGGTCTTCCTGCATCGCGTCGCTACCCCTCTAACATCCCACCACAGAGTTGGAAGCTTGCCCAGTGCTCCGACAGGGTTGCCCCCTTTCTAGAAAAATTAAACTGCTGGAATTGAAGAGAGCAAAGCCAGGAGGTGAGCACAAGAGAGACCCATGTCTCGCCTGTTACTGTTTAATTAGCCTACTGGGCTTTTGAGGCCTTGAGAAATGGCAGTGTAGATCCGACCTTCTTAATCCCAACCTGCCATAAACAAGTCCCGGGCCCACCGCCCGTCCACTCTGGCAGGGATGGGAGAGAAAGTCCCTGATGTACCTGTCAAAAGACTTAAATCTCACCTCGATTTTCCCCTGAAGGCTTTGGAGGAACCATTTTTAATCCTGCCTTCCCTTATTAGATGCATGATTTTATTGATTCCTTCTCCTCTGCTGCTCTTTATAGCGGTGCTATTATGGTAGAGAAGAATAAAAGAGTAGTGATTTAGAACATAGCAGATCAGGACTCAATGAAGCCGGGATTGCCTGGGACACTTGGCAGCGCAGACGTGTCTTTATCCACGAACACGCTGACATAAAAATGATCAAAACGTCCCAGCTCTCTTTTTGTGATCCCGCTCATCCTCTTCTTAGTGTATCAACGTCTCTGAGAATTTGGAGAAGGTAAAAGCGTGTCTGTTACTTTCATGAAAACTGAGAATGGTACCCTGCATTGGTAGTGATTATGGCACATAAATCAAAGAGGAATGTTGCTTGATGTAGCCATACTTCTTTTACTAAGCTCAGGAGAGGCAGAAACAACATAAAGACTGAAGGTTGGTCTTGTAGTGTGATATTATTATTGCTGTGGCATTCTTTGAAGACAACTCCCATAAAGAGAATCAATCACGTTAAATCAGGCACTTCAGATTATAAAGGAGGCATGTTCAGTGTCAATTTTTTTAATGCTCATAAATTAATGCAGAACCAAAGCCATGTAGTGACAAAGAATGGAAAAACATTGGACTGAATAGCTACTTTCACTATTTTCACTAGTTTTAAATCTATACAGATAGTGCATGTAGAGGCAAGTCTAGCCATCATGTCTTGTAATTGTGTCTTTGACGTGTCAAAATGGCAGACATTGGTTCAATCTGTAAGTCCTCTACGGGTACAGACATCATCCCCTGGAGAGAAGTTTTGAGTTTGGATATGCCTACACACGAGAGACAGTTTTTTTTTTTTTTTTTCATGTCTATTGTTTCTCTTATGGTGTGGTGCATACCTCTCCACTGAAATCACAGCTGGAAGATGAGCAGGAAAAATTTTTTTCCAGGTGTCAAATGCTATCGCCTTCATCTGCGTCACTTTTTCCTGCTCGGACACAGCCCGGCACATGGCCCCATCCGGCTGTGAGGGTGAAATACATTTAGTCACTGTTCTCTTCCCGCTTCATACATTGCGGGGATTAATTAAACGTGTTTTTCACTGGTAATTCAGATGGACAGGGTCTTTGCATCATTAAGTGTGAAAAGATGACAAATAAAAAATTTTGACAACCAATGTGCTACAGTCAGCAAGTCATAAATAATTACTTTTTTCAGACTTGTCATACAGCTGAATTCTCTTCAGCAAAAAATGTATTCTTTACTTTCAAAGCAGAGATTATGGTAAATTTAAGGGATTCTTTTTTTATTTCTTATTCATGAGCAAAATTTTTAAATATGCCTTGACTTATTTGTGCTCATTTGATCATTGAACAATGAAACTTAGTGATGACATCCCTCCCTCTCCCCATCCTTTGATGACTTGCAAGTTTTTATAAGGGCTTAATAGAGCTGGATGGTGCTCGTGTATGATGATCATGATGATTTGCTTCCTGTTGTAAAATCATCAGTCTCAAAGCCAGCTTTGCACATTTCACTTCCTCTGGCATCCATGTGCCTTTGCAATGTATATCTAAAATAAAACATACCTATCATAGTCTCATGCCATACTTGTAATGATTTGTATGATTTAACCTTGTTAAAAATGACAAGATATATTACGAGTTGGCTCATATAAAAATTATTCCCACTGGGACACCCTTTTTGAAAAATAAGTACACTTTGGCTAAAATATATATAAAGATCAAACTGAATGTATTGTTTTTGGACACTTAACTATAAGTTTTACTTTAATGTACAATATAAATCTTTCTGTTATCTTTTGTCATGCTTTCAAGAAGTACACTTATTTTGATGTGCTGACTAACGTCTACACCCGTTGGTGTCGTCAAGTGATGTTGTCTCTGTGGCAGGCCACCTAGAACCTCCACATCCCGTCCAGGGATCAGACATGGAGTTTCCAGAGGTCCGGATGAGGGTGCCAGAGGGTGCCGGAGTCAGGAGGTCCTTCCTCAGAGGAATGTGCCAAGGAGGTGCTGTCACGAGGAGCACTAGTTCCGGGAACCAAGTCCTGTTGGGCCAATACGGAGTGACCAACAGGACTTGCTCCTCGTCCTCCCTGACCTTGCACAGTGTCTGGGTGAGAAGGCTCACTGGGGGAAACGCATACTTACGTAGGCCCCAGGGCCAACTGTGTGCCAGAGCATCCGAGCCGAGGGTCCCCTCGGTCAGGAAATAAAACAACTGGCAGTAGGTTGTGTACGGGGCGGCAAACAGGTCTACCTGTGCGGTCCCGAAGCGACTCCAAATCAGCTGGACCACCTGGGGATGGAGTCTCCACTCTCCTGGCAGCACTGGCTGTCATGAGAGCTTGTCGGCCGCACGATTGAGCAGGCCCGGAATGTGAATGGCACAAAGTGACCTCAGATGCTTCTGACTCCATAGGAGGAGATGGCGGGCGAGTTGTGACATGCGGCGGGAGCGTAGACCACCCTGTTTGTTGATGTACGCAACGGCCGCTCTGAGCAGCGTTTTGAAGTGGCTGAGTGCAAGACGAACTGCTAACAACTCCAGGCAATTGATATGATATTGCAGTTGGGGCCCCGTCCACAGACCCGAAACTGCAAGCCCGTTGTACGTGGCACCCCAGCCGGTGGATGAGGCATCTGTGGAGACAACAGCATGCCTGGACATTTGTTCTAGAGGCACTTCTGCCCGTAGAAATGAAGGGTCCGACCACGGGCGGAAGGTTTGGTGGCACCTCAGAGTCACTTGGACATGGAGGGTTCTGCTGTGCCACACCCATCTCGGGACTCGGTCGTGTATCCAGCGTTGAAGCGGTCTCATATGAAGCAATCCCAACGGCATTACTGCGGCTGCGGATGCCATATACATCAGAAGCCTCTGAAAATGTTTCAATGGCCGCCTCCGCGACTTTTATGAAGACACGGGGCGACAGGGCCAGCCCGAAGGGTAGGATTTTGTACTGATATGCTCGTCCATCGAATGTAAAGCGCAGGAATGGTCTGTGTCGAGGAAGAACAGAGACATGAAAGTACGCGTCCTTCAGGTCGAGAAATAGGACGACAAATTGGAAAGCTCTCGACCGCGTCGCTGAACAAACCGGTCGGGGAGACGGTGGAGTCCAGGAACCGATATTTATCGGTCTCCCTCATGTCGGCTACCCTCGTACATATCCATGAGTGCCTGGGCCTGGTGCACCTGGCGCAACGCCATGGCATGCAAGGCGGATGCAGCCTGGCCACAAGACCTGTAAGCCTTTGCAGTCAGACTGGAAGAGAACTTACAGGCCTTGGACGGGAGACGCGGGTCACCACGCCAGTTGGAGGCGTTCGGCGGACACAGTTGCATCGTGACAGCCCGCTCCACCGGCAGGATTCCACGTACCCCCTTGGCTTGCCTTCCGTCAAGGGTAGTGAGGAGGGAGGAGCCACCAGGTCTGTTTCTGGCACTAAAAGGTGTCGTCCACGACCTGGTAAGCTTCTCATGCACCTCCAGGAAGGAAGGTACCGGGGCGGGATACTGAGAACCAGCGCGACCTGCCCCGAGAAACCAATCATCCAACCTAGAAGGTTCGGGATGTGGTGGAGGGTTCCACTCAAGCCCGACCTTTTCGGTGGCCTGGGAAAGCATAGCCGTCAACTCGGGGTCCGACTCGACCGCTGCCACTCTCCCAGAGGGAGGCAGTGCAGCCGAATCTTCATCCTCCGAGGACTGGAACTCCCCCTCCGATGTAGCGATCAACATCTGTTTGTTTGCCGGAGCCCCGAAGGTCACCACTGGACACCCGTGGGCGGAGCCAGCAGCTTCCTCCGGGAGCTCAACTGGTAGCGGCGCTTGGGAGGGATTAGGGGCCTGCGGAGGTAGGCTCGGCAGGTTTGCCCTAAAAGTAATCCTCAGGTCACCCCGGCCATCCGTCGAAGTAGGTCTATTCATGGGAATAGCACTAGATCGAGGTATGGGTAGGGGGACTCCACCTTCCCGAAAGTAGGCGAGTCTTGACCTAAGCGCCGTGATAGTCATGTTCCCGCAGTGGGAACACAAACTATCCACAAACGTCGCCTCAGCATGCTGAATGCCCAGGCACGTCATACAGCGATTGTGATCATCAGCTGGCGACAGGGAACGACCACATCCAGAAACGCACGGGTGGAATGACATCTTGAAAAAGACACAGTGTTAATCTTTTGTGAGGAAACACTCTTTTTTTGATGTGCTGAAGCACCCAGGGGAAGACCGCGGCAACACACAGGGGATAGGTGCAGCCTGTGTGTGCACTCACTATGAGAAAAAAACGCCCTCACGCACCAACAAGATTGCTGTGAGAACAGCAGGTTTTTTTGGTTTTTTGTGAGCGCGGTCACGCTGATTGAGCCCTCTCGCCAGCACAGTGTCTTCCTCTGTAGGCTCTGGTTCCTCTGCAATCCAGCTGAGTAGCTCTCTTCATCAATGCCGTTCGGCTCCGAAGTGAATGACAAAGGTGCGCTGCATTTCGCTTCCGCTTATACCCGTGCTGCGGGACGGAGCGCGAGATGCAAATCTCACACGCCAATAGTCATTGGCCGGTTCTCTATATCTTGAAGCTGATAGGGACTCCCTGAAGTGATCCCAATTCGTCGGTGACGTCTGACATATGTCGAACGTGACCGACTGAAAGGGAACTTAGGGAACACTCACCTAAAGGATTATTAGGAACACCATACTAATACTGTGTTTGACCTCCTTTCGCCTTCAGAACTGCCTTAATTCTATGTGGCATTGATTCAACAAGGTACTGAAAGCATTCTTTAGAAATGTTGGCCCATATTGATAGGATAGCATCTTGCAGTTGATGGAGATTTGTGGGATGCACATCCAGGGCACGAAGCTCCCGTTCCACCACATCCCAAAGATGCTCTATTGGGTTGAGATCTGGTGACTGTGGGGGCCATTTTAGTACAGTGAACTCATTGTCATGTTCAAGAAACCAATTTGAAATGATTCAAGCTTTGTGACATGGTGCATTATCCTGCTGGAAGTAGCCATCAGAGAATGGTACATGGTGGACATAAAGGGATGGACATGATCAGAAACAATGCTCAGGTAGGCCGTGGCATTTAAGCGATGCCCAATTGGCACTAAGGGGCCTAAAGTGTGCCAAGAAAACATCCCCCACACCATTACACCACCACCAGCAGCCTGCACAGTGGTAACAAGGCATGATGGATCCATGTTCTCATTCTGTTTACGCCAAATTCTGACTCTACCATCTGAATGTCTCAACAGAAATCAAGACTCATCAGACCAGGCAACATTTTTCCAGTCTTCAACTGTCCAATTTTGGTGAGCTTGTGCAATTTGTAGCCTCTTTTTCCTATTTGTAGTGGAGATGAGTGGTACCCGGTGGGGTCTTCTGCTGTTGTAGCCCATCCGCCTCAAGGTTGTGCATGTTGTGGCTTCACAAATGCTTTGCTGCATACCTCGGTTGTAATGAGTGGTTATTTCAGTCAAAGTTGCTCTTCTATCAGCTTGAATCAGTCGGCCCATTCTCCTCTGACCTCTAGCATCAACAAGGCATTTTTGCCCACAGGACTGCCACATACTGGATGTTTTTCCCTTTTCACACCATTCTTTGTAAACCCTAGAAAGGGTTGTGCGTGAAAATCCCAGTAACTGAGCAGATTATGAAATACTCAGACCTGCCCGTCTGGCACCAACAACCATGCCACGCTCAAAATTGCTTAAATCACCTTTCTTTCCCATTCTGACATTCAGTTTGGAGTTCAGGAGATTGTCTTGACCAGGACCACACCCCTAAATGCATTGAAGCAACTGCCATGTGATTGGTTGATTAGATAATTGCATTAATGAGAAATTGAACAGGTGTTCCTAATAATCCTTTAGGTGAGTGTATATTAAAGCACATGAAGTAAAATAACATATATAAAAATGTACTTAAATCCTACTTATGTACCTACTTGGTCCTACTCGGCCATGATGGCGCCGCCGTGTTCGGTCGCCGTTCAGGTCGCTCCGCGAAGACTGCTTTTATTTACTATTTTACTTTCTTTTGCTCTCAATTTTTAAAAATGTATCATCTGCATTGATCTGCTATGACAGCAAAACTCTTTTGGACATTGGTTACCTCTACACTGGACTGTTTCAGGACACTTTCACCGATCCTCTGTGGCCATCTGAGATTCATCGGAACGCCGAGTTGAACAATGGCCAGAGTCAAAGGCGAAGAATTAAGAAACACCGTGGGAAACGCGCAGGGATCCGTAACTCGCAAATGTCCAATCCTTGGAAAATATGATGGACGATCTTAGAGCCAGGATAAGTTTTCAACGGGACATGAGAGACTGTAACATCTATTGTTTGTCTGAAACATGGCTCACGCCCGCGGTCCTGGACACAGCTGTGACACCATCGGAGAACTTCTCTGTTTTTCGGATGGACAGAACAGCCGAGGCCGGTAAATCCAAAGGCGGTGGAGTATGTTTCATGATCAACAAGAAATGGTGCGACCCCAGGAACATCACCATTCTTTCGCGGTCCTGCTCGCCTCATCTGGAACATTTAACAATCATTTGCCGCCCATTCTATCTGCCGAGGGAGTTTTCCTCTGTCGTCGTGACCGCCGTTTACATTCCACCACAGGCAGACACAGGGCTGGCTTTATCTGGCCTTCATGATGTTACCAGCGGCTTCACTAACAAACACCCCGATGTTGCGTTCATCGTCGCGGGTGATTTTAACAAAGCAAACCTGAAGAAAGTCTTGCCAAACTTTCACCAGCACGTCTCCTGTCCTACACGAGGAGCAAACACACTGGATCACTGCTACTCTCCGTTTAAGAACGCCTATAAAACGCGATCACTTCCAGCTTTTGGCAAATCGGATCATGCTGCCATTTTCCTCACACCTGAATACAAACAAAGGCTTGTTCAGGAACCCCTGTTGAGGTGGGAAGTTAAACGTTGGTCACCCCATTCAGAGACCGCGCTACAGGCAGCTCTTGATGACGTCGACTGGGACATGTTCCGGGCGAGTTCATCTGACGTCAGCGAGTTCATGGATGTGGCGCTTTGCTTCATCAACACGCTTACAGAGCAAGCCACACAAACAATAACAATAACGTCCTTCTCAAATCAGAAACCGTGGGTGGACAATTCAATCCGCGCTGCAGTGAACACACGCACTGCCGCTTACAACGCCGGTTCTCCTATCGGGAACATGACTGAATACAAATCATCCTGCTATGCTCTGCGACGCGCAGTTAAAGCCGCAAAGCTCCGTTATAAGGATCGAGTGGAGTCTCATTTCCAACTCAACGACTCGCGGCGCATGTGGCAGGGTCTGAGGTCCATCTGTTCTTTTGGATCTAAATCCTCTGCAGAGGTGAGAGCTGATCCGTTACTTGTGAATGAGTTAAACTCTTTCTACGCTCGCTTTGACTGTAATCGTGGCAGCGCGACTCCGCCAAGTGACGCGTCAGAGGGAATTATTCAGAGCAGCAACAACCACGTGATCTCTGTCTCGGAGGATGAAGTTCGGAGGGCACTCAAGCGTGTGGACGTCAGGAAAGCTGCTGGGCCGGATGGTATTTCAGGCCGTGTTCTGCGGTCCTGTGCTGATCAGCTCGCCGGGTTGTTTACATCCATCTTTAATGAGTCCCTCGCTACATCTGTGGTCCCCACCTCCTTCAAAAAATCCACCATCATCCCTATCCCTAAACCCTCTTGCTTAAATGACTATCGTCCAGTGGCTCTCACGTCTATAGTCATGAAGGTCTTTGAGAGACTCATTAAAAACACCTGCTCTACTCTCTCTACACGCATGACTGTTTGTCCACACACAGCTCCACCTCTATCATCAAATTTGCTGATGATACTGTTGTCCTGGGCCTCATTTCCAACAACAATGAGACGTCATACTTGGACGAGGTGGAGCATCTAGCATCTAACATCATGGTGCCAGGACAACTGTCTCTCTCTGAATGTTGGCAAGACCAAAGAAATGATTGTGGACTTCAGGAAGAGACAGCAATGGACATACTCCCCTCTCATGATCAGCGGGTCACCAGTAGAGAGAGTGAGCAGCTTCAAGTAGCTGGGTGTAAACATCTCAGAGGACCTGACCTGGACTGCTCACATTCAGACACAGGTGAAAAAAGCCAAGCAAAGACTGTACCACCTGCGCCAGCTGAGGAAATTCAGGGTTTCACCAGCTATCATGAAAACTTGTCATGACTGCAAAGCCCTGCAAAGAGTCTTGCGCTTATCCGAGCGTATCTCAGGGTCAGCTCTCCCGTCTCTGCAGGACGTCTACACCAAACGCTGCAAAGGTAGAGCTACTAAAATCATCAAGGACTCTAATCACCCTGCAAACCCTCATTTCACGTTGCTGCCATCTGGTAAGCGCTTCCGAAGCCTGATGGCCAAAACTGAGAGACTCAGGAGGAGCTTCTTCCCCCAGGCCATCAGACTCCTGAACTCAGTCACTTAACATCACGTGACCATCGATATACTGACATTGCACTGCACTTTCTGTTCTCGTTGTTACTGTGTAACAACCTGTTATACACCTGTTTGCACACTATACTTCTTTGTACATTTCTGTTAACCACATATTTATAAGTCTACAGTTTACTCACTGCACAGTTTACTTCACTTATTTTATTCCACTTCTTTATTTTTATACTTGATTTATTTATAATTCTACAGATATATATATATATATATATATATATATATATATAGTACTTTTTTATTCTACTTCTATTATAATTTCCTCCTTGTGTTTTTAACTGTGAATTTGCACTGTCCATGGAGTGGACCTGTTTACATTTCACTGCCGGTTGTATATTCTGTATATAACTGTGTATGTGACAAATAAAACTCTTGAATCTTGAATCTTGTATCTTGAATCTCATGTGCGTCAAGAAACACTCTTAAGTTTAACTGATTCCATTTAATATCAACTTATTGCACTGCTCTGTGAAATACTTGATTCTGATTGGTCAATCGCACCACCAGTTGTATGTTAGGTACATTTTCATGCCATGTCGTAATTACTGCAATTACATGATTTCAATTTGTAAAAAGCATTCACATCCTCATAGAGCTTGTAATTACAGCTTGTAAAATGGGAATTGTCTGAATGCCTTAAGCGCCACCTAGTGGACTATTAGTTTGTCCCGGTTTGACTTGCAAAATAGAGCTATTTAGTAACTATATACTAACAAAACAATTGTTTATTGTTTCTAAACAATATTTTAAGTGGAATGTAACTTTATATAAAAATAATAATAATAAAAATAAACCACTTCCATGCATGTGTAATGGATATAGGCCAGTAAGAGCTGTGCTTGTTAACCTCACTCCCCTGGTATGAAAAGGCGCTATAGCAACTGATGCTAGAGGCTGCGGTCTTTAGTGTCCTTGTTAGCACACATGTAGCAAGCACATGTAGAGAGACTGTTGAGTAAGTTACCTGCTGAAATGAGATCAGGATTCCGAAGACAGATGTACCACTATCCTCGGTCTCCGCTCCAGTATGAGGCCTGGTGCCAAAGCAGTGAGGCACAGATCAGTTACAAAAGCCAAAGACTAGAGCGACAGCGAGAAACCAAACCCACTACCCATTCAGCCACCATCCTTCTAACAGATTAGAAGGTTCCTACCTGGTTAGTTTAACCACTGAGACACTGCACTTGGATAGACCCACTGATTGCAGACACATTCTCCTAAAGATCAGGGCCTTGTTGTACTATGGAGGCAAGATGCTCGACACCTACATTGTCATGGTTGATGGGTCTGAGTGCACTGTTCTTTTTCCTGAGCTTGGCATACAAGGCCAAGCTGAAACATAGCCTTGCGGACCATCCACCAAGATGTACAGACCATCATTGGTACTTTAGTTACCTTCCACATATCTCCTGCAACTCAACCACAGAAGACCTTCAAGATCAACGCAGAATTCACTGCCAAACACCTTGATCTTGCTGATTGCTCATACCCAATTAGTTTTCTGGAGAAATACAAGCACCTTAAAGATCTCCCTCTGCAGGCTTTTGAAAGAGTAAGTCCTTTACTGGACTCCAGCATCTTGGCTGGTCCCTGCAGTGTCCAGCCAAGTAAAGGATGGACACTGCAGGGACCAGCCAAGATCCTGGAGATCTAGTTGCAGCCACAACAGTGCCTTTTCCTGTATCTCAACCCTGCTGAACTGGAATTTAATAGAGATGTTGAAAGTCTATGGCAACTTGACTTTTTTTTTCCTTTCCGATGTGAGAAGCAGGTGATAGGTCCAGGGAGGATCAGGAGGCCATTAACCTTTTAGAGACCAGGAAGACTTGTGTGGAAGTGAATGGAATCTTATGCTATGCAACACCTTTGTTGCACAGAAAGGATTCACCCTTCTTTTGTGCTCCCAAAGAGTCTGTGGTCCCAAATCTCTGGAGTATGGAATGACAGCTAACCCAAGATCCAGAGAAAGCAGTTGTGTATAATGCTGAGAATGAGAAGCTAGAACTGAATGCCGCAATTGCCAAATTAATTGTAAGTAATTTATATATATATATATATATATATATATATATATATATATATATATATATATATATATATATATATATATATATATATATAAAGTAATTACCAAACTCTCAAATGTTGGAAGCACTGTGACGGGGGAGACCTGGTATATCCCGCACAGCTTAGTCAGCCACAAGGACTGTATTGTGTTCAAATGCTCTTTCCAATATAAGAGACTGAACCTTAACGATTCTTTGATGCCTGGTCCAGCCTTGAGCCCTTTTCCTGCTTGGTGTTCAACTTAATTTCAGGGAGCATTGTGTGGCTATCAGCAGTGATATACAATGTTCCACCAAGTTCTACTCCTCCCTGAGGACAAGCCCCTCCTGCACTTTCTCTAGCATAGCATGAGACGAGACCATCCCCTGGCATCTATGAATGGCAGGTACTGCGGATCCACCTGCAGTCCCTGCTGTACATCCTTTTCCTCCAAAGACATGTCTCATCGCACAGCACAGTTAATGAAGATGTGAGACATTCTGTTGACTGATGCTTCTATGTGGATAACTGTCTGCAGAGCTTACCATCTGCTCAAGACACACAATAGTTACTGGACAAACTTTGTAAGCTGCTAGCATCCAGAGGGCTTGGCATCCGTCAATGGACCAGCAACATGCAGGAAGTAGTCAGTCATTTGCTACCAGAAGCCAGATCTTCTAAGCTAGAGCTGTGGCTTTCACATGATAAAGTAGACCCACGTGAATCCACCTTGGGACTGAATTGGCACTGTGAGTCAGACCATCTAGGATGCAGGCACAGACCTGTGACTTAAGGTGCTCTGATGATGTGGAACATATATTCTGTGTTAGCAAGTCAGCAGGGTGTCATTCATCCTTTCACCACTCGAGCCAAGGTGATTGTTCAACAGCTCTGGGCTAAGAACAGGAACTGAGATGACCCGCAACTTCCTGAGGATCTCCAACAGGCATGGAAGGTATGGGAATATGAACTTCAGTACTTACCTCATGTAGTACTCCCTAAGTGCTAGGCTCCATCCAGCATGGACAACCCAGAGGTCACTCTGGAAATATATATATATATATTCATCGATGCTTCTGAGAAAGCTTACGGGGCAGTCGCTTACCTTCTCTCAGAAGATCCATGCAGGAGGACACACCTTTCCTTCCTCCTGGCCCAATCACGTGTCACAATGCTACAAACTTGAGTTGTGTGCTGCTCTTATAGGAGCACAGTTGGCCAAGCTGGCTGAAAATTAGCTCACCCTGAAGATCCAGAAGGTCACTTTCTGGACAGATTCAACTGTCCTCCACTGGTTACTCCACTGGTCCTCCACTTGGAATCCTGCTGCTTCAAATTATTTGTGGGCACTAGAGTGGCAGAGATTCAAGAATGAACTGACCTTAAAGCATGGCATTACATTGACTCTGTCAGAAACTCTCTCTGTCAGGATGATCTTACCCATGGGAAATGCCTGAATTGTTGAACCCAATTGGTGGACCCAAGGACCGGAATTCCTCCTGCTCAGCCTAGTATCTGATGACACTACAGAATTAAAGCAAAGTGCCTTTTGTGGCATGATTACCTCACCACCACTGACATCAGATGGTAGTAAGTTCAGTACCTGGAAAGTATGTTGAAATAGTAGCACAGGAGCTCCATGGGGCGGCAGAACAAAGTGGCTCCCCCCAGCAAGTGCTTACCAACAGGCAGAGCTGATTGCGTTGAGAAAGGTCCAGATAGACAATTTTCCTGAAGACTACCAATTGTTGAAGAGTGGTAAGCCTGTTCGTTCTAGCAGCCGCTTAATTTGTCTCTCCCCAGAGTTTGATGGAACCAGTGATCTAATACATGCTGGGCAATTGAGATGGGTGGAAGGACTTGACGCAAGCATAGTACACCCTACTGTATTGGATCCCAGTCACCCTAACACTTGGTTGCTCATAAAGGATTATTATATGATACTACAACAGATTAGCTTTCATTTCAATCCTCCAGCTGCTCCACACTTCAGAGGGGTGTGGGAATGAGAGATTCGTTCAGTTAAGACTGCACTTTATACAACCCTGGGCTCAGAAGCAGTCACTGAAGAAGTGCTTTGAACTGTCCTCACAGAAATAGAGGCCATCCTAAACTCCAAACCACTTGGATATGTTTTAGCAGACATCGCTGATGTAGATTCAATTACCCCGAACTATCCTTCTGATAGGCCGGCCAGATGGATCCCTGCCCCAAGTCATATATCCAGTGTCTCAGCTCCAGGGAAGACAAAGATGAAGGCCTTCACAAGTATTGTCTGACAGATTCTATAAAGTACTACTTACCTGAAATGCAGGCCAGGAGAAAGTGGCACAATCCATCAGCAGACATCAAACCCAGGAAAGTTGTCATTCTCGTTGACCCCCAGTTACCCCATTCAGTCTGGCAGATCGGGAGAGTAGTAAATGTCTTCCCTGGGGCTGATAATCGAGTACAAATGGCCAAGGTACAGATAAAGGTATTATAAAGGCTGAGTTCAATGCACATGCACTATTTCCATCAGTTGTCATTGGCAGAGAGAGTTACTCAGTGGAAGGTCAGAGCGGGACTGTGTGTGTGCAAAGTGTGCGTCAATAAACAAATAAGTTGACTGTTTACCTAGTAAATGATAAATACTGGTTAAGGAGTTTGTAAAATATGAATACAGTGCCATCCTGTCACTAAGCGATGAGGTTTGAAGCCAATTATGTTCAATAATACTTGCAATACGTAGTATGATTTTATGAACGTGATGTTGTGCAGTTCATTTTAAATTACGTCATGAATAGTTTCGTTCTTGAATGTTTTACCATTTCTGGCCAATAAGTGGCAGTGTTGCATAAGAATATTGTTGCTTGTATATTGATTCTTTTATTTTGTTCTAAACTCTTTTTTTTTTTTTTTTTACTTGAGAGATTTGTATCTGTTCGTGGAAACAATGTTTGTGTAATAATACTCAAAGCATTTTAGCTTTTATATATATATATATATATATATATATATATATATATATATATATATATATATATATATATATATATATATATATATATATATATATATATATATATATATTCTTTCTGTTTGTAGACCATACACATCCACACACCTATAACCTTGTAAAGCCTGTGTACGCCATTGTGGAAAGCTAGATATAGACTATCACCTAATACAGTCCAACCTTTTCAGTCTTACTATCAAACATTGCCTCTTTTGCATGTAGGCAGCTGCAGAGTGCAGAGTTGCATAAAGTGCAGAGTTTAACTGCACAATGGCTGCTAAAAAGGACAACAAAATTAGCAAAGCTTACAGTTCCGTCTCCATGTTATTGTTTACACAGTCGTCGAGGCTGGTCTGTTACAGAGCCGTTGAGAGACGGCTTAGGGGCCTCATGTATCAACAATGCGTATGGACAAAAACTTTGCATATGTCAGCTTTCACGTTCATGGTCGGATGTACTAACAGTGAAATTAATGTGAGAATGTGCGTTCCTCCACGCCAACTTCTTATCTAATGTACGTACATTTCTCATGGTTTTTGTCCGCTGGCGACTCTTACAGGTAATGAAGTGAAGTTGCAAATATTATACTATGAATTGTTGTCAAGTCTATTGCACCACCACCTGTGAAAAGCATTGCTATTAATTTGCAATTTATAAAATAATTAACATACTGTTGTCACATGAGCCTTATGGGAATATTCTATCAATTATGCAATTAAGTAAGAACATATAAAAGCATGTGCAATTTTGTTACAACCCTTAGTCTATGGCAATGGCAGTATTGGCCTTATTATAGGACATTGCTAATGGCAGAATCCGAAGAGAATGAAGTTTTAGGGACCACAATGATTTTCTGGCCCACGATGCTGACTGGCTTATCAGCCGTTTCAGATTTCCAAGGGCTATCCTCTTGGAACTCTGTACTGAGTTGGGTCCGAATTTGGAGAGAGAGACAGCGAGGAGCCACGCAATACCCGTTCCCTTACAGGTGCTGACAACACTTCATTTCCTGGCAACTGGTTCTTTCCAAAGGGAACTGGCAGACCACTCAGGTATAAGCCAGTCGTCTTTGAGCCGCGCAATGCTAGCAGTATGGAACGGGATCATACGCATGTCTACCAGGTATATAAGGTTCCCATACGATGCAGTTAACCAGCCAAACATTAAAGTGCAATTTGCAATGATAGCTGGTTTTCCTAATGTAATCGGAGTGATTGACTGCACGCACATTGCTATAAAGGTGCCGTCTGAGGAAGAATTTGCATATGTGAATCGGAAATCCCATTCAATAAATGTGCAGATAATATGTGATGCACAAATGCGCCTAACAAATATTGTGGTAAGGTGGCTTGGGTCAGCCAATGATTCATACATCCTTACAAACAGCATGTTTGGGATGAGGCTCCAAGCTGGCAGGGTGTGCGATGGGTGGCTTCTTGGTGAGTGATGCATTTAAAGTTATGATTCTATCTAATTTCATTTATTTATGGCCTTGAATTATTCAACTGTCCATCAAGAGACCACGGTTATCCACTAAATATGTGGCTGTTAACCCCTCACCAACCCACAAACTGGCCGAGAGCGCAGATACAATGATGCCCATTCTCACACTCTCAGTTGTAGAGCGGTTGATTGGGCAGCTGAAATGTCGGTGGCGCTGCCTTGACAGGACCAAGGGGATGCTGTTATACCGCCCTTACAAGGTGTGCCGCATCGTGCTGGCCTGTGGTGTACAATGTCGAATACAGGCACAGTATACCACTTCGTGAGGACCCCGACCCAGGACCAATGTATGTGCAGCCCAACCAACAAGTCATTCAGGCCCATCAACATTTGATTGTGACAATATAAATGGTAATCAGAGACAAAGTTAATTTTCTGAGTGTGTCAGTGATATTTTTCAGATGACTGTTAATTTATCCGATGGCCATATCGATTTTTGCTTTTGTGACAGCATGCATCAAGTTGCGGCCTGACGGACGGGCCTCAGCACTGGGGTTGAAGCACTGAAAATGCCAGAGACACTGGAGACACAATGGGCCCTGGCTGCTCAGGAGGGGCGGACTCTGAGTGCATGCCAGTGGACGTTCCTGCTGTTGCACCATATAAGTCCAAATTAACACAGGCACGTTAATTGTGATTTGAGTTCCTTGTTCCTTACTAATGGGTACACACATCTGTCATAAATGCAATGGATACGTAAAAATCTGTGGTGTACTGGGCTGGTAAGCTATGTGTACCAAAGTTAAGCAAACAAATGTGAAATTAGTTACCTTCGTGGCAGTTCTGTAGTAAATCTGAGTCTCCCACAGCAACAGATACTATTCCAGAGAGTAAAGTCACCCATAATAGAGGCAACACTCTGCTCAAAGCGTGTAAGTTCATCGACCCCTGTACCACAGCAGTTCTCTGCTTAACTTCCACCTTTATATCAGACCATTTCTTTTTAAGGTCATTTACAGTGTGATTATAAGAACCCATCGCATTGATGGCGTCAGCCAAACTCTCCCATTCATTTGTTTTTCTTTTGTTATTAATTCCAGAGGACTAAGTTCCAAATAAAATATTTGTTCTCATTTCTACCTCCGACAGTAGCACCTCCAATTTACTTTCCGTAAAGTTTTGTTTCTTGTTGCTTGCTTTTGCCAAAGTGGACTCATTACCATATTAAAATGTATTTAATAATTGGGACGTGCAAAGAGAATATGCGTGGGATCCTGTTTACGCAGAGATTCAAACATCTGAATTTTTTTATGCGTACGCACATTTACAGCTTTGTCCGTATGCAGCGTTTTAGTATGAATTCAAGGCAAGTCGTAAAAGACCCTGGTCTGTTATTGGTTCCAGTAGCATAACGTGGGCAGCTACGTCTTCATTTTCAAAAGTCTCTGTTTTGGTCCATTTACACTGAAACACAACCCCAGAGTTTTCTAACTAAAGTGGGCCTGTAGCGTTTCCAAAAGTCTAATTTTTCAAGGGTTGAAACTCTGCATAACCGTACGTTTGCAACAGCAAATTAGTAGACACAGAGGACTTAAATACACACACCTGAACTAAATGAGAACTAATCAGAAACCATGACAACTAACTTAATGAAACAGTGCAAACTGAAAACAAAGTCCAAACTCACCGAGACTGTGAGACATAACTTTTAGAGAGGATCTGCCTAATATTTTTTCCCTCATATTTAAAATATTTTCAGACCTTTTTTTTTTTTTCTCAAAATAAATAATAGAATGGATGTTATCTTTTAAATGATTTTTCAAATGATTTTTCATTTGCATCGCTGTTTCAAAATAGAGAATTGAACACGCCTTATGAGTCTGAAATATACTTGTTGCAAATTAATAAATTACTGTTTTTGTGTCATTTGTATTTAAAATCAGACACCAAGTATGAAAATGCAAGTTTTATGCTATTTTTAGGGCTACGTTGTACTATTTATTACTACCTGTATATACAAGAATCTGAGGAATATCCATTAATATAAGTTAATGCTCGTATATGTATACTTTTTTTTCCACAGTCAAATTTTTAGTACAGCATTTTGTGCAATCTTTGTGATTCCAGTATTAGGAAAGTTACAACCTTCCCCGTCTGCCCAAACATGAAATATATTTATATAACACCTGTAACAACATACATTAACCTGATCGGAAATCATAATATAAGCAGTCAAATGAGTAATTAGTATATAAAAAAGTAAAATTTAGAATTTTCAACCATTACCAAATCCTTTATATCACCTCAGGATGATGGTGGCCAGGTAGAATTCCTTATCTGTATCTAATTTCCTAGCGATTAAACTGACTGTGTTACAAGCTTCCACAGTCTCCACTACTCCACTAGAAATAGTAATCATATTGTGTATGGTTTATAATTTGAAACTGTCGGATGGTGACAGGCATAATCATAGTCAGTAATGTCCCTTCTTCTGCCTGGCCTCTTGTCTTGTGATCTCTTGCAATCTTTAGTTTGACTTGATATGGAATAACATGTCTGCACAGGCACATAAAACAGGCAAGCCACACTAAAGGAACCTGCTGCCTGCCCTTGTTACCCATTCCCACTCTCTAAAGGCTGAGACACCGCCTTCATACTCTGCTCTGCCATTTTGGTTGGCCACTTAGCATTCTGCTACATCGCTGACAGAACAGACCAGTCACTTTCACTGATGTCTTTTGGTAGGCTCTCTCTCTCTCTTGTGCCTTGTGCCAAACCCAACTTTCCATTCCCTTTAGTTCCTATACACCACAGCAAACAAACATCTGATTTTGTTGCTTTGTCCCCTCATTCTGACCAGATACTGTCTCTTTGTCCCTTTATTGGTCTTCTGTTCTGTAATTAAGACTGGCAAAGGAAGAGAGAATCTCAGTTGCACACAGAAATCCAATCTGTTGATTAATGCTCCAGCTTTACAGCCTTACGCCTCAGTGCACCGTCAGAGGGAAAGCTTTTTTCATGGTTTATTTAACAGAGAGTCATTTTGATTAAAAGGGAGGAAAGATATTTTAAGAGGTACAATGACTAGATGGGACTTGTCAGCAGGTTGGCCTTTTTAAGGGACAGTTTCAAGACACAGGGAGGGAAAGAAAGTAAAGAATTGTGGCTAAATGAAGGAGGCTGCTCTTAGAGGGTTCCCTGGCACATTAACACTTCCCTTTCAAAGCGATTTACCACATTGGCATGTGTCTCTTGCAACATAAAAGCCTTCTGTATCTGTTTTTGACAATTTCTCACTGTTTCTATAGTATTGGGTCAAAACAGACTATAAAATTTAATTTAAATACATTTATTTATTTATCCAACATTTTCAGAACTATGATTCTCTTTGATTACACATGGGGCAACGCTGTTAGATACAGCACACTAAAAATAAAATGTATAGTTTTCAGAAATCAATATGACAGAAAATAAAGGCACAATTTTGTTTCAGTATAAAAGATTACTTTGGTAATTGCTTTGGATTTTTTATGTTTTAATACACTTCTGACAGTGTGGACAAACAGTAAAGAAGCAGCTATGAATTTTATAAAAGAGGTATATTTTTCTTTAAATAGAAATGTTCCTTCTGTCAGAACATAGTAATAATATATCTTTTTAAATGAAACATTTAAAAAAAAAAATTCTCGATTTGAATATACACTATATTGCCAAAAGTTTTGCGATGCCTGCCTTTACATGCACATGAACTTTAATGACATCACATTCTTAATCCGTAGGGTTTAATATGGAGTTGGCCCACCCTTTGCAGCTATAACAGCTTCAACTCTTCTGTGTTTATGGGAATTTTTGACCATTCTTCTAGAAGCGCATTTGTGAGTCACTGACTATGTTTACACGTGCACCAATGATACGACTATTTATAATAATCAGAGTAAGGTCTTAATTGCTGTAAGATGCTTACATGACATGAGCAGAAATCTTCACTCCAGTTTACATGCAATTTTCATTATTCTGATTATTTGTTAATATATGGTTATACCGCACTCAGATAGGCACACAGTACGCATGTTACCAGCCGTTTTAATCTACTCGCATCAAATCCATAATACATTTTTATGGATGTAGCTTTTCTGGATATTATTCGGCACCGTGATGAACATCGCAATGCCGGGTTTGCCTGCTGCCGTCGTGTTCTTTGCCCCGTCTAGATGAATATACAGAGCAGAGACTGCGTATAGAGTTGTGTTGACAGATGCTAGTGATTTGGAGAAGAGAAAACTTCAGAATAATGTCACAAAGTTCCTTCATGAAGTTGTGTGCACAACACACGGTATCCGTGTACTTTTCGCATCACATGCACACTTTGGTCAGAATGGTAATAATGCGATTAAGGTGTTTACATGCCTGTTTATTGCGATTAAAATTGGCATACGCCACCTAGTTTAATGATACTATGGTTACGGTAACACTTTATTTTGATGGTCCCTTTTGAACATTCTGTTGACTATAAGTAATGTTGCACCTACATGTCATCTAACTCTCATTAGAGTATTAGTAGACTGTCTGCTTAATATCTGCTAACTCTTTATTCTAATGGTCCTCCAACAGACATTCTACTGACTATAAGTAACTTTGCAACTACATGTCAACTTATTCTAACCCTAACCCTACCAGTCTACTAAAACTCTACTAACACTCTAATGATACTTAGTGGACATGTAGGTGCAACGCTACTTATAGTCAACAGAATATGTTAAAGGGACCATCAAAAAATCCTATTATAATCGCATTATGAGGGAGCATGTAAAGTAGTGACTGATGTTGGACAAGAAGGCCTGGCTCACAGTCTCTGCTCTAATTCAGGTATTCTATCGGGTTGAGGTCAGAACTCTGTGCAGGCCAATCAAGTTCCTCCACACCAAACTTGCTCATCCACGTCTTTATGGACCTATCACGTATCACTTTATGGACCTATGGCCCATCCACGTCTTTTGTGCACCAGTGCACAAAGCAAGGTCCATAAAGACATGGATAAGCGAGTTTGGTTCTTCTTGGGAGCATGAAATTGTCCAAAATGTCTTGGTATGCTGAAGCATTAAGAGTTCCTTTCACTGGAACAAAGGGACCAAGCCCAACCCCTGAAAAACAATCCCACACCATAATAACCCCCCTCCACCAAACTTTACACTTGGCACAATGCAGTCAGGGAAGTACTGTTCTCCTGGTAACTGGCAAATCCAGACTTGTCCATCAGATTGCCAGACAGAGATGCATTATTCGTCACTCCAGAGAACGCGTCTCCACTGCTCTAGAGTCTAGAGGTGGCTTGCTTTACACCACTGCATCCAACGCTCCGACCTATTACGGTACCGGGCTTGAATTCACTGAGCTCCTGAGAGTGACCAATTCTTTTACATGTTTGTAGAAGCAGTCTGCATGCCTAGGTGCTTGATTTTATACATCTTTGGCCATGGAAGTGATTAGAACACCTGAATTCAATGATTTGGAGGGGTGTCCCAATACTTTTGACAATATTGTGTATATTGTAATATGTATAATGCATTGAGGACAAATGGTTTTTGGAAAATGTATTTGCATGCTCAGAGGACAAGTGGTTTTAGGAATAGTGCATAATAGTACAATGTTGAAATGGAGAAATCAACTGAAATGGTGCAATTGTATTAAGAATATTCAACTGACCATCTCTGATTAATTTCAAAGTGAAATTGTTAAAATGTAAAAAATAATGGTAAGTAAAGTAATGTGACTTTTTTTCTTTTTCTATCTATCTATCTATCAAAGTGTAACAGAAAATAGCCAGACAAGATGGAGTCTCATGAAGTTCTTCAAACATCAGTTGCCAGCTAAAGGTAGCTTCTCTCTAAAACTTTGGAAGGAAAGATTCATCATTGCACTCTTGCTGAATATATTTTTATCATTCCTTGCATCACACTAATTACTATCATTCTGCTCATGACACAGCTCTGACAGGGGTGAACGCACCATCATCACCACCTGTCTTTGTTTTAATAGGAGCCTGTGCCATCATGGGCACATTCTCAATGGTGAAAGCGCATTAAAATTTAATGCCATTCAACCACTTTCAATGCCACTAATTGCATCAAACTACCACAGAGGAACCAAAGACATTGTGATAAGCTGGTGAAAGAAAGACCCTGAGCTCTTTTCGTCCCAGACTCACCCCTCCTCCTGTTATAATTGCTCATGGGAGCATAAATAAACACAGATTGACACCCATCTCCAATAAATGTCATCCCCTCAATCAATTAATTTCACCTTCAGAGCTGACGCTAAGCGCAGTTAGCTCAGTCAGACTCAAACAGCTGCCATCGATTCTGGCCAGAGTCCTGAAACATCAATAAGAGTCTCGTATGGAGCCCACTGAAAGCTCCCTGTTCATTGATCACCTTGTTCACAAGCAGGTGGCTCTTCCTCATAATGCCTCTGCAACAGCATCTGAAACATAGGTCTGTGCAGGGCCCGAAATGTTAAGACAGGCAATTCATGACCTGCTACATCACCTGTCAGACACAGACAACACCTTACGGGAGATATATCATCGCTGACCTGCAACAACTTCAGTTACTCACCTTCTCCTCACAGCCTGCCCAGGCCAGTGCTAAAAAGAAAATTTCACACTTCCCCAGCCTCTCAGACTGGCTTGATGGTCGCTGATCATGATTGTGGTGGAAATTGTGATGAGCGGGACATGTGCGTGGAGAAGGTTCAATGAAGTTATACTGTACTAGAATTATCCACTGGAAATCTATTTTTCTTTATTTTTGGAGACGGTTCATTTGGCAACACTGTTCTAATTTCACCCCTAAACATTAAGCTTTGTAGTCAGACTGCAGCAAATTCCCTACTGTAATAGAAAACTCATTAGGATTCAGTTTGGGTTTGGTGCAGCTTGCGGCTGGAGAAGAAATTGGAATGGCTTTTCTACATTTAGCACTTAATGAAACATTCATGTCACATGAAAACAACTGCAAACTATGTCTCATATTTGTTTTCGGAGCCGTCTGTCTTTTGAATATTTATTAGATGATGAAAGCATTGTATTGTAAGAAGGAGCGCTCCTCTAA
Organism: Paracanthobrama guichenoti; assembly: GCA_018749465.1. Classification (NCBI taxonomy): domain Eukaryota; kingdom Metazoa; phylum Chordata; class Actinopteri; order Cypriniformes; family Gobionidae; genus Paracanthobrama; species Paracanthobrama guichenoti. Next base: position 20,380,315 of record CM031948.1, on the reverse strand, counting down.
TTTAATAAGCATTTTACAGGGAGAGTACATTATTCTGGAGCAAACTCACTGAGGCATTTCTGGATCAAGTGGACACATTTATCTCTGTTTATTTTCCTGCTTATGAATTTAAATGCTGGATGTTTGAACTTACATAGAGCAAATATCACTTAATGTAATTATTGGAATAGAACTACATGTGAAAAATGCATCTTTAAGGTTGCTGTACTGTTCAATATGAGTCACTTTAAAGAGAAACGCCTTGACCCTGATGGTACAGTTAGTGCCTAATAATTCCTCATTTATGTAAGCCTTTAGTGCGCTGGAGCGCTCATCTATTCAAGCCTATTCTGAATTCCATGAACTCAGCATGGTCCAGCCCCACTACAAAGAAACTGTCAGCTTGATGCTGATCAATTCAAACCCTCTCCTTCAAGTTAAGAAGAGATATCAGGAATGAAACGCACACACATTCTGAAGAGCAATGGCCCGGTTCTCATCACCTGGTCAGCTACACTACAGAGGGTTTAACTGCATTGGCCTTGTTGGTCAGTGATAGACGCTTGTGTGATGAGGAGTAATAGGTCACCCTGTAGAGTGAGAGTAGGGTCAGCAAGCCGAGCTAATATGATATTTTATTTTTATTATTATTTTTTAGAATATATCATGCATACATTTTCCACACAATAACACAATTACATGGGGTTTTAATGGATTGTGTTCCTAAATGTGAATTAAATTTCAGTTAAGGAAATCAAATTTAAATGAACTGAAGTTGAGAAAAGAACCTGCAATTTTTAACAGGTATAGACACAGCCTTGTTCGAAACTTAAAATAAACAAAAACCCTTGAAGTTTGAACACTTTAAGGACAGAAAGAATTGTTACAACCCAAAGGGGTATAATACATGATATACATTAAAAATTATTTGTTTGCTGCAACAAAGAGACCACAAATATGGATAAATACAAAAATGTATTAACAGTTTATATTAGTTGATTTACAGTAGAAGTGATGTGCATGAAGTGTGCTGTGAAAGAAGTGGTGTGCATGTGTAAAAGTTAAAATATACAATATTTTATCAGATTACCTCACCGCAAGGAGAGTGTTCAGAAATGATAACGGAGCAGGGGATGTTTACAGGAAATTTACAGTATCACAGATTATACATTTGTACAACATGAAAAGGGAGAACATATGTACAGAAAGAAACTATACATACAACTCAAACAAGCAACAAACAAAAGGAATCTCAAAGTTAGAGTTTGGAGGTTATTAAAATGACTTAAGATAAATATTAGCAAAGTGAGGTCTTTAAACAAGAGGTCTTCGTTGGGTGGTCTGCCAACAAGTGTTGTTTCTGATCTCGGTCAGTTGGCTGCCAACTTTGTGGTAAAATGTTGATGTCAGCAGGTGATGATAATGATTGATACAGCAATGGAACAATATCCGTGTATCTGAGAAGGTGAAAAAAAAAAAGCACTAGGACATAACGATACAGAGACTACAGATAGACAGATTTCTCAACACAGCTTGTAGATACTATCACTACTATTCACAAGAAATAACGAATCGTGAATAGTACCTCATACAGAAGAAAACACTATCTGTTTCTGTCTTATTTTTCAAAAAGAGGAGGAGAAAACAAAAGATACCTCCAATGAGCAGTTTACCCTTTACTTTAAAATATTGTAATTTTTCCCCTTGCTCAGCAAGACAACTTGCAAGTACAGTGGGCAGGCGTTCTGAGATGCGTTTAGTACATTTTCAATAACAAACCTCATTAATCAGCCGGCAGATCAAAGTGTGATGCTGCAGATGAATTTTAAATATTTAAACCCTCCCCCCCCATTCAAATGCTATCACTGATCAAAGCATTTCACTTTAATTTCACAAGTCATTTTTACTGGTAGAGAGAGCCATAAACAAAGACACACACAAAGTCCAATTAAATGTCTGGGATTTCCTGTAAACATCCCCTGCTCTGTTTTCCTTTCTGAACACTCTTCTCGCTTTGTGAAAGTGAAGCATGGGGAAAAATGCATGCCGAATGAGGTAATTAATTAATTTGATTGTTTATATATGAGCTGCCAAGGAACTTTAAAGAAGCCATCAGTCAGTAAGTAAACACTTTGCAAGGTGGCTATGATTTGAGCTTTGTAGTTGAAAGGTAATTACAGTGCCTGAGAAAACAAATATACTTAACCTTTCATTCTTACAGAATTTCGTCTGAAGTTCTGGCTGCATCTGCATGCCATTTTTTGCCTTGCTATTTCTAGTGGGCTGTGATGGGCGTTAATCTAAAAAAGGAGAAAATAAGGTATCAAAATGGTGGAAATGAGTGTCATGCAAAGCACCAGGCTCTTCTTCATTTCTGCGGTCTTAATGTAAGGCAGACTACATTTGCTTCCTGCAAATTACCTTTATGGTGATTTTCCATTAAAGCCAGGACAGAGCAGTGGTGAGCATTAGTCAAGCTTACTGTAGGTCACACCTGTTACCAGAGGCTTTACTTCGATGCAATCTAAATGTGGAGTGTCAGCTCCCCCACAGAATCCTGATTGCAGAAGGAAATGCTCCAGCGCCAAATTCATTCTCCGTTCCTGTCGCGTGTGTTAACAGCCAGCCTATTTATAAGCCTGCTTAACTCACAGAGCCTGGGGCCAGGCCATCTGACTCAGTGACTGCAGTAAAACTCCTAATATACACCTTGGCAAACGTCTCCATTAGGATAAATTACTTTTTCCTTTTTCAAAAGGTGAGGCCATGGCATGCTAATTGGTCCCAATCAAGTTTGTAATCTAATCCAATTAGAGACTGACACTCTGCTCATGGAAACCTTAATTGGGATTTTGTGTCTGTGTGAAGCTGTCAGTAGGAGAGTTATAGGGGAGGAAGTAATTCATGATCACTGTAAATTGGAACCAAGGTGAGCCCTCTTAATAAAATGACCAGCTTCCTGATTGAGTTTTAACACCTGGGAGAAACCCTAGTGTCAGTCAGGCACTGAATTGTGCACTTTATTGTAACTATTGTGTTGCGAAAGAAAAGTAACAAAGCCTCTTCTAATATCATAAATGCAGTATTAAAGTGAATTGTATATTGTATATATATTCTATATTGTATGCAGATTGTATATTTTATATATATATATATATATATATATATATATATATATATATATATATATATATATATATTCGTCATTTCAAATATGTATGAAATTATTTCTTCTTTTTGAAGAATGTTTTTGTCCATACAGTGATAGTTAAAGAGGTCCAAAAGTGAGCCTTTTGTTTGTGTGTGTGTGTGTGTGTGTGTGTGTGTGTGTTTCACAGAAGACAGAAATGCATGCAGGAGCAATATGGAACAATGTGTAGGTATGAATGTTTGCTTTTGGTGAAGTATACCTTTAATCAAAGCCCTGTAATGCCTTTATACATTTAATCTCAAGATTTTATTGAGAATATCTATGCATCTAATTATTGATTAAGCAAATGGATTTCTTCCGAGGTTAGGGACCATTGAGTGCTGCGCTAGCGCATCTTCCACAGTTGATGTAATATGATGCGCTCTTCACGAAATCTGGATTCCGCACCTCCCCGGCTGTGTGAGAGGAAGCTTTTCCCTGGTGGATCCGCAGGGTTTTCATGAACAGGCAGATGGAGAAAATATTGTTGACATTAAACTGTTCCTCTTTTAAGGAATTGTTGTGACAAGGTGGAGCTCCCATCACTCGAAATAGCAGCTGTGTACTGTTTACAAAGAGGCCCAAAGCAATGTTTGTTTCCATTGAAATGGTGGCAACCATCTCTCTCTGTGTTTCCCCTCACTGCTGCTTCTTTGTAATGAAAAAGCTGCTCACATTAGAGGTTCCACCTTATATTTTGCTGTCATTTGTTTTTCTTTATCGCACCCTTTCTACCGGAGTCATTTAGAATGTCCTGGAATGGCTTTTATTTCAAAAACAAACATCATTATTTCTTATACGCAACGACAAGAAAATGGACGAACATTCTTTCTCCCGCCTCTTCTACCCTTCTACACATATTGTCTTCAGCATAATTGTTGAGTTCAGTTAAGCAAGTTAAAAACGCAAGCTGGTGGAACCCTGAAAAAGGAAGCTAATGATTTGTCAGTGTGAAATCTCCAATGGCGAGTCAAATCAATGAGCAGTTCCAGGTTCATAATTACTGCTCTTTTTGCCAGCGTAAGGAAAAATCAATAAAGTCAAGTACATGAAGCACAAAGCACCCCGTTGTGTTGTAAACAGAGCAAACAGACTTCATGTGATTCACTATATATTCAGAATCTTCACAGGCCCCTTAATTAGACTATTTATAATAATAATCATAATTATTATTATTATTATTATTATTATTATTATTATTATAGGTAAATGGTCAATGTCGGTCTAAAATATATGACAATTATTGATTTAAATTCAGTGTATCATATTTGTAAAATTGTCATTAATGTTTATGTTTTTTTTTATTATTATTGTGTGATCCTAAGCCAAAGTGTTTTGACCCTCTGACACCCTCAATTATTAAACACCAAGACCTATTTAGCTGAATGTGACAATTTGTAACAACAAATAATTCACTTTAGAAATGCACAAAGATTTAAGTGCTCTCTTTTCATAACTGACAAAACTGCACCTGCATCTTTCCATGGCCTTTGACCCTGACCTATTTCTCACTTGACCTGCACCGATCTCATATAGTCAGTTTTAATGACCTATTTCCTGCAGCTATCACTGCACTTCAAACACACCAAAGGCTCAAGCAGAATGTCAATAATAAATAAATATAAATTTGCACAAAAATTTAGGAAATAAATTATAAGCTTTTCTATTGGGGATGTTAAAGATCTACTAACATTAATGATACACTGTAAAAATGAAATGTCAATGTAAAACTTAAAAAAATGTAATGTGAAATATTATTTGAATAAAAAGCAGAAATATTTTCTTGGGGTAACAATTGCACATTACTACTTTTTACAGTGTACAGTATTTATTTTTATTCCAGCCTATATTAGCACATAATTTGCATACACTACAATTCTCATTTGTCCTAAAATGTCTAACTGTGCTGCTGAGAATACTGGCAGAATTCAAAATGAATACAAATGCAAAGACGTCAGTGAAACTCAGTGATGTGCCTATAACCATTAATAAAAAAATAAAAAAAATAAAAAAATCTTCATAAAGTGAGGCAGGCATCTCCAAAGCATAGATCATATCTCCAGTAAGGTTTAAGAAAAGAAGAAACTTTCATCTGACAAATGGTACCACTTTCCTCAGTGTCTTGTGAGAGTGTATCTTTCTCCATAAATCTGTTGATGACAAGCAGCCCTTTTCTTTCGCCCCATTTGTCTCAGCTGCTCCTCTTACAAAAGGGCAGACAGACAGACAGGCTTATCTGGCACACAGACACACCTTTCATCTGAAACTAGGCTCAAATGTCACAAATCTACATCAGGTGTCCGAACAACCACTATGAGAGTGAGATATTTGCACTATAAACAAGGCAAAAGGCAGATTTCTTATATAATGGCGATCCAAAAAAAAAAAAAAAAAAAAAAAAAAAAAAAAAAAAAAAAAAAAAATTTTCACTTCAAGAGTCACATTCTTCCCCCTCCTCGTCTTTCCAACCTTTATCCCTCTTTTTGATGCTCGTTCGTTAGTAAGGTAGATTAAAAAAAAAAATGGTTATAGACATCAGAAGACTGAAACATATTTTATTCATATGTCTTGGTTAATTCGGAGTAGAAGCTTTCATAGAGATCCCTTTGTGCTAATTAAGGAGGTGTGGAGGAGAGAGGTGAAACAGTGAGAGGGAATATTCTTTCGCTCTTAAGTTGAACACTTTATGCCATGGAAACTAATTTCAACTGCACTATTTTGGGATTTATCATTGTGTATACGGTCTCTGTGTTAATCTGTGAAACACCTCTGTGACATTTGTACAGTAAAGAATAATGATATATCCCTCATAACAACGTGTGGGTAGTTGCTATTTGCAACAACACAGCAATTATACTACAGTTCTGCCGTTAACCGGCTGCTTAGTGTTTACAAATCACTCAGCTGGAAATGCACCCTACGTTGAGTTGAGTTATTAAATAGACCACTCATTTCCACAAAAAAAGCTGCTTTTAAATTTTGCTAATAATACCTCCTTTCAGCCTTTTCCTAAAAGCCAAATTAAAATTTCATAAGCTGGCCTCACATTTTCATCCCCAGAATCTCTATTAAAACTGCCTGTCTGATTGCTACTATGGCTTCTTTTTTCTCTCAGCACTTAAATTTAATCATGGGTTCTCTTTTCAGTCAAAAGCATACGGCACCCTGGCTAAACATAAATTTGGAGGTAAATTATCTTCTCAGATCTGTGCATAAAGGAAAATGTATGCAGTTTTCTGCTTTTCCACACCAAAAATACACTTTGGAAATTAAAATGATGTCATAATACAATTAAAAACCAAGTTAATTTAAATTGTTAATAATCACAATCACCCAGTCATTCATTACACTGTCAATCATCAGTATCACTTCTGAGTACCCATGTACATCCCAAATAACAGTCATTATGTATTATGCCAGGGATGGGCAGCTTCAGTCCTGGAGGGCCGCTGTGCTGCAGAGTTTAGCTCCACCCCTTAATAAACCATCACGAATGCACTGGTCCTCCTTCACTGCTACATTCCCACATTCACACCCTGGACTACATTCCCAGCCTCCCTCCTGCCACTGATCATCACCTCATCAAGACACATATAAGAGTACACATTTCTCACTCCGTCATTGTTTACTCTATGACTATGGACAACTTACCTGAACGCTTACCTCTTGTGAGTCTCTGGCTGAATCCGAAATTGCCCCCTATACCCTCAAATAGGGCACTATTTGAAGGGACAGCCATTTCTAGTGTCCGAAACCATAGTGGACATGTTCGAGTGCACTCATTCAATCCCTCATTGCACCTCAATAACGAGTGTACAGCTGATGTACACTCAATGGCTGTCCAACTTCACATACTCGTTTTCATTCACTCCTTCAAGTGAACTGTATAGTGGACTAAAGTAGGGAATAGTGAATGAGGGTTTAGGGGGCGATTTCGGATTCAGCCTATGATTTCCTGCTAGTGATGCAAAGTCGGATTAATTTCCGCAAACCGGTTCTTTTCAGGCAGTTCGGCTCAATGAACCGGTTCAAAAAGCTGATTCATAGGTTCCTGACGTCATCATGCAATGATGTCACTATGTATTTCTTTTATGCTTTTTTATGCATTTCTGGCATTTTTATGTCATGTTATATCAAGGAAACATTCAAATAAAGTAATCTGTGTCAATGCATATTGAAACAATTGAATAAAGTTATTTGCGTGAGTGCATTTGCTGAATATTGCCTTTCATTCACTTAAGTTAATGGTGTTTGAGTTCACAGTTAATTCATTTATCCTTCATTTCAGATTCGACAAATTGCACAACTACAGTACACATTAGAGGTAATGATCAACAAACGTGGATATTTTACATGTCTAAAGTAGCCTATATATAAAGAATAAACCAGTCTTATAAACGTATACATTTCGCTTAACTTAATGTAATCTGCATGCACAATAAACTACAGTATTTAAATGTATTTAAATCTCTTGACAGAAAGGTTTTGCGGATTTTAATCAAATGTTACTTAATAACAGTAGTCATAATAAGCATATTTCCAGTAGCCTACGTGCCTCAGACTTGCGTCACCAACTCAATCCTCAGTAATCCTCAGCAAACTTTGACGGATGTTTGAACCGGCTCTTTTGGTTCTTTTTTAGTCGGACGTGCTACTTCGGCTTTTGCATCGTGTGTCATCAACCTGGAACTAAAGTTTAGTTCAGTTTGATTAATGAACCGGCTCAACAGGTTACTTGCTGAGACCCGGCTCAAAAGAACGATTTGTTCAAGAACCGAACATCACTATTTCCTACCTCCTCCTTGAGTCTCCATTACTTTGGCGATCCCACTTCCTCACCTCCTTGGATCTTCCACAGAAGTTTGTGCTCTCCACTGTCACCTCTCACGAATCCACAAGCTCCAACACTACCTGTAACAGAGGAAAGAGTTTGGTTATCATTCTGTTCTCATTTTCATCTGATATATCCACTTTGCTTACCTGTCTGTCCCGTTTCTGCTGCACTACAAATAAACATGTTATTCTCACCATATGCTGTCGTAATACCTGGTGTGTCCTGACACAAACACACCTAGACAAGCTAATCAAGGTCTTCAGCAGGGCTTGACATTAACACCCACTAACCCGCCTGTAGCAAAGTTCAATGTAGAGAAGGAAGAAGACAGGGTCGGGAACCGGCAAACGTTTAAAAGACTTTAATAAATAAATAAACCCTCACGGATGACTGCCATGCACACACATAATAAACCATAAACAAACCACACCATAAAGTCCATGTCTGGTCCTCTCTCATCCTTCACTGGTGTCGCTCGTCCTTATATGCCACAAGCTCCATCATGAGAGGACCCGAGACTGGTGTTCCTTGCAGGTGACGCTCATTCTCAATCATGCACCGGTCTCGCTCGCTCCTCCCACGTCTCTTGCTCGTCCACCTCGCCACACTGCCAAATGCAGGTGGATTCCTGCAGTGGTGTGTAACGCAATCACTCCTACTAGCTACCTTAGTGGGTTGAAATTTACATATAATATAATTTTTGTCAAAAGATCCGCCCCCTCTACATTTCTACCCAGGCCACCTAAAAAATTCTGATTAGCTCTGTAATATGTTCTTAAGTCCCCTTTAAAACTTTTAAAACGGCAGCATGCTTCGGCTCCTCCCCGTCAGTGTGTTCTTCAGTCTGCATCAGCAATTTGGCAAAGCGCCAAGCCTCCAGCGTCAGGAGCAGATGATAAGGTGTGTGTGTATTTATTGATAGACTGTAATAATATATGCATCTGTGCAGTTCTTTGTCATAGATGCAGATTATTTAATGTGATGCAGGAATAATACAAGACAGTTTCTCATCCACTGTAAAGTTCCCTTTCAAGGGAAGTATGTATGTAATCAGTCCAACAGAGTGATGGAATGTCATAGGCGGATGATGTCATCCACCAGGAAATTATAAAGCACACCTGCACCAAACACCGTTAGCTTCTGTGCCTTCAGCAAGTGCTCTATGTGATCATTGTCTGTCATTTCTGGTGTTTTTATCTGCTTGTAGTGTGAATACGCAAGAGTTTTCACCACACACATAAAAAAAAAAAAAAAAAAATTATACTGACAAAGAGTAGCATACATAAATGTCAAGCGAACAACAGTTCAGAAAGTGTGTTCATCCCTGCCCACGTTACATCACGGGTGGGGATACACACCAGATGTGTGTTGTTTGTATGGGAGCGCAGCATGCTCAGGCAGCTCTCGAGGGAGCTGGTTATGAGCACTGTGAGTGTTTGTCGATCAGAACGATGCGCTCCCGTCGAGCGCTCTTCGAGGAGGGTGCTTTGGCTCACGTTCCCCACGGCTCAGGCCCCCCTTCTTCCGAGGCAGAGCGGAAGCTTCAGTCGTGGGTTTCGCAGATGAATCTGACAGTGGGGTTGGAGACAGGCTCTGCCTTATCTCTGCCCTCACCTGTCAGATCTGTTGCCTGTACCCTGGGTTTGGAAGCATGCACTGCGGTTTCTTCATTTATCTAGCTCTGAGGAGTTAGATATGGTCAGTATCAATGCAGGTGGAAGTGAAGACTCATCACTTCATTCCCCTGCAAGTGAGGAGCTAGTGGAAGTGTTAAGTAGAGCTGTGGCCAGTCTCAGTTTGGACTGGCCACAAGAAGCTAAGGAATGCTCATCAATAAGAAGCAAGTTAGATGAACGTTTCCTACCTGCTACTCATCTTTCACAACGGGGTTTGCTGTTCTTTCCAGACCTCCAGACCGAGGTGTCGAGGAAGAGACCAGTTTCATCCAGAATCTTCAGTCCCCAAATGTCCACATATAGTAACATCGTGGGACTGAAGAAACATGGATATGGGCAGATGCCAAGGGTGGAGGAGACGCTTGCGAGCCATCTCTCTCCTGATTCGGCATCGTCCCTTAAAGCCCCAATTTTGCCCACCAAGCCATTAAGAACCACTTCAGCACTGGTGGGCAAAGCGTACTCGGCTGCAGGTCAGGCCGCTGCATGCTTGCACACAATGCCTATTGTGCAAGCATATCAGGCTGACCTGCTCAAGGACCTGGGGGAAAGTGAAGAGATCAGGACTGATGAGATCAGAGAGCTCCAGTCTTCTGCAAATTTAGCTCTCCAAGCCACTAAGGAGACGGCCAAGTCTATCAGCCGGTCTATGGCAGCCGTGGTGGCCACGGAGAGACACCTTTGGTTAAATTTGACCAACATTAAGGAGAAGGATAAAAGCTTTTTGCTGGATGCTCCGCTGTCACCGACAGGTTCCAGGAGGCCAAAAAGCAAGCGGTGGCGCTCCAGCAGTTCCTTCCCCAAAAGTCCCAGGCTCCTGCTGCTGCTGGGCAGGAGCAGCAAAACCAAGTACCAGCTCCTCTCATCGAGCACAACAGAAACAAAACAGAGCATTGCCACCCGTACTCCCCCTCAGAAGGGGTGGGGCAGTGGGATGCGCTCTCAGGCGCAGCCTTCGAAGGGTAAGACGGACCCATGGGGAAATCCATTTTGCATTATCAAGGTCACGTGCCACATGCTTTTGTGCCTTGGTGATGTGGAAGGAGCCTTGGTTCTTGGTTCAAGGCCCAGTGTTGGGAGCTCCGTGTCGCCAAGTCACGACAGATGCATCCCTCATGGGTTGGGGGGCAACCATGAGTGGTCGCTCAGCCCAGGGCCAATGGCAGGACCATCATCATTCCTAGCACATAAATTGTTTGGAGATGATGGCAGTGTTTCAGGCACTGAGACACTCCCTGCCAGAACTCAGGGGCCATCATGTGCTAGTCCGCACAGACAACACATCGGTGGTCTCCTATATAAACCATCAGGGGGATTGCGCCTTGTACAAGGTGGCTTGCCAGGTCCTTCTGTGTTCTCAAAGGAAACTGCATTCAATCAGGGCAGATTACATCCCGGGGTAGTTACAAACCCGATTCCAAAAAAGTTGGGACACTGTACAAATTGTGAATAAAAAAGGAATGCAATAATTTACAAATCTCATAAACTTATATTTTATTCACAATAAAATATAGATAACATATCAAATGTTGAATGTGAGACATTTTTAAATGTCATGCCAAATATTGGCTCATTTTGGATTTCATGAGAGCTACACATTCCAAAAAAGTTGGGACAGGTAACAATAAGAGGCTGGAAAAGTTAAATGTACATATAAGGAACAGCTGGAGGACAAATCTGCAACTTATTAAGTCAATTGGCAACATGATTGGGTATAAAAAGAGCCTCTCAGAGTGGCAGTGTCTCTCAGAAGTCAAGATGGGCAGAGGATCACCAATTCCCCCAATGCTGCGGCCAGAAATAGTGGAGCAATATCAAAAAGGAGTTTCTCAGAGAAAAATTGCAAAGAGTTTGAAGTTATCATCATCTACAGTGCATAATATCATCCAGAGATTCAGAGAATCTGGAACAATCTCTGTGTGTAAGGGTCAAGGCCGGAAAACCATACTGGATGCCTGTAATCTTCAGGCCCTTAGATGGCACTTCATCACATACATGAATGCTACTGTAATGGAAATCACAACATAGGCTCAGGAATACTTCCAGAAAACATTGTCGGTGAACACAATCCACCGTGCCATTCGCCGTATAGGTCAAAAAAGAAGCCATATCTAAACATGATCCAGAAGCACAGGCGTTTTCTCTGGGCCAAGGCTCATTTAAAATGGACTCTGGAATGGAAAATAGAAAATCAAAATTTGAAGTTCTTTTTGGAAAACTGGGCCATGTCATCCGGACTAACGAGGACAAGGACAACCCATGTTGTTATCAGCACTCAGTTCAGAAGCCTGCATCTCTGATTTTATGGGGTTGCATGAGTGTGTGTGGCATGGGCAGCTTACACATCTGGAAAGGCACCATCAATGCTGAAATGTATATCCAAGTTCTAGAACAACATATGTTCCCATCCAAACATTTGGTGCATCATAAAGAGGAAGATGCGACAAAGAAGACCTAAGACAGTTGAGCAACTAGAAGCCTGTATTAGACAAGAATGGGACAACATTCCTATTCCTAAACTTGAGCAACTTGTCTCCTCAGTCCCCAGACATTTGCAGACTGTTAGAAAAAGAAGAGGGGATGCCACACAGTGGGAAACATGGCCTTGTCCCAACCTTTTTGAGATGTGCTGATGCCATGAAATTTAAAATCAACTTATTTTTCCCTTAAAATGATACATTTTCTCAGGTTAAACATTTAATATGTCATCTATGTTGTATTCTGAATAAAATATTGAAATTTTGAAACTTCCACATCATCGCATTCTGTTTTTATTCACAATTTGTACAGTGTCTCTCCTCCCCTGGAGATTCCGATCAGGAGGTACCTACTCTCTCAGGTGAAGGGGACAATTCTACACCCTCGCCCAGAGCTGTGGAAACTGTGGGCTTGGCCTCTGAGGGGGCCCAGCTCATAAGTTCAGGTCTCTCAACTGAGGTTGTGGAGACCATTCTACAGTCTAGAGCTCCCTCCACGAGGAAACTTTATGCCTTGAAGTGAAAACTTTTCACTTCATGTTGCGGAGATCGCCAGTTAACTGTCCAGTGGGTGCAGTGCTGGATTTCCTGCATGATAGATTTAGCCCCTTCCACAATAAAGGTGTATGTGGCGGCCTTAGCTGTTTACCACACTCCTTTGGGTGGTGTATCTTTGGGGTGACACCCTCTAATTACTCGTTTCCTCTGTGGTACTTTGAGAATTAGACCCTCGGTCCGCACCAGGGTGCCAGCATGGGACTTGGCCATTGTATTTCAGGGCCTTGCTATGGCTCCCTTCGAGCCTACTGAAGAAGTTCCTGAGAAGTTTCTCACTCTGAAAGCTATCTTTTTACATGCCATTTTGTCTCTTAAAAGGATAGGAGACATTCAAGCTTTGTCAGTGGTTCGTGCTTGGAATTTGCACCCGGCATGGTGAAGGCTTTTCTTCATCCTAGGCCGGGTTATATTCCTAAGGTTCCTACTAATACTGTAAGACCAGTTATACTGCAGGCCTCCTCCCTTTCGGGCGTCAGACCAGGAAAGTCTGGTTCATTCAATCTAAATGCCTATGTCCACAGAGCTGCCCTGTGGAGGAAGTCGGAACAATTGTTTGTGTGCTTTGGGTCACCCTCGAGAGCACGAGTTCCTTTGAAAGGGAACGTCTCGGTTACATATGTAACTTTAGTTCCCTTAATAGGGAATGAGATGCTGCGTCACCTGGCCATACTCCCTGCATGCCCATGATCGTCTTGCTTCGGCATTCCAGGAGCTACCGGTGTTTGGTGCAGGTGTGCTTTATAATTTCCTGTTGGATGACATCACCTGCCTATGACGTTCTGTTACTCTATTGGACTGATTACATACGTGCTTCACGATGCAATCAAGCAGAGGCATTCCCACAGCAGTGACACAGTGTCTCCATTCCCTATTCAAGGAACTAAGGTTGCATACATGCCATATCAACATTATTTAGAGAAAAAATTGCACCAAAATTAAGAAATCTTTGGAAGATATCACTGAACATTTATTTAACCATAGCAAAAGTAAATTTCTTACTTGTTTATTTTTCATCTCTGTTTTTGTGTTTATTTAAAATAAGACAAATCTGATATTATTTTAATCTTATATCTGTTATTTAACAGTTGGGATTGTTCTTTAATGCTGATCTAACAGCAGAAGACATGAGCCGCGGATTAAATCCCAGCTGCACAGATGGGGTGCGTTGTAACACTGGATTACAATGAGCCTCTATTAGAAACATGATATTATATTCTATACTTTTAAGAATTCTTCTGAGAAACCATGAGAAAAGGGTGAATAATGACTGAGAGTCAATGTTCAGAAATTATTAATTATTATTGTTTTTAACTATGCTGTATAGCTGTATTTAGTGCTGTGTTTGTTGTCAAACTCAAAAATTTGTTTATTTTTAATTATATTAATAATTGTATTTTATTGACAAAATATTTTAGTTTGTCTTGTATATTTTTTTATTATATCAGGTTTTTATTTTAAGCTGTGGTGATGTTACAATGTGCCCCTCGCATGTTACAATGTACCCTACCTATGGGGCATGTTGTCACATTTCACTTCCATTCTTTCGGGGTAAATCAAGAAAAATGTATACACTAAACAAAACCACATATTTGTACTAGACATGTGTAAAATTAATGTGGGAAAAAATAAATACTCTGAACCCCAAGTGGATTTACACAAACTGAGAAAGGTCAAGGTCAAGGTCAAGTCAAGTCAAGTCAAGTCAAGTCAAGTCAAGTCAAGTCAAGTCAAGTCTTTTGTTTATGCTTTGGACTTTGGATTTTTGAGTTTAATAAACTATAAAACAGAAACTGAACTGGGTTCTGAAACCTTGCCTCCAGTGGACTTAATGTTACACATATGCATAATTTACAAAAAAAAATCATATCAACAAAAAAATATACCCGGATAACCTGGCTTCTCTTGAGACTCCTGCTTCACAGAATAGTAATGATATGCTAAAGCCCACCTACACTTTGTCTGGATTGATTACAACATGTTTGTAAAGTAGAGAACATGAGCGATTTCAAACCACGTTTTTGAGATTTACTTAGGTAAACTGTAGCTTTAAGGAGAAAAATACTAAGCAATGGTGTTGACTGATGAATCTGCACATGGTTTGCCTTAAAGCATATTAAAAACACCACAGAAATTGTGGTGAGATTTTCACCACAGGGGGTCTTTAAGAAATGTTTTTGGGAATACAAAATAGTAAACATTTTAATTTTACATTAAAAGATAAGGAAATAGCAGTTAAGAACAATTATTTAATTGTATTATTATTATTATTATTATTATTATTATTATTATTATTTAGCAACCACTGGCAGACTGCATCTGAATCAAATTAGGTCTGATTTATCATTAATTTAATAATCAGTGTTTTAATTTTTTTTTTTTTTTTTTTTTTTTTACAGGGTAAAGATTCAAACAAAGAATGTTTTCAGATAAATAAGAGTGATTTGATGAGCCTGCAGAGACATCAAGTCCCTGTATCATAGTGGTTAGTCTGAGGTACTACACAAAAATCTGAGCAAAGATATCCAGACAGCATAGACTTTTTCAGTCTTTTTATGCTTCAGAGAAGCTTGGTTAAAAATTGTGTGGTGTGACCCGAGGCAGTCTTTAGTTTTTAGCTCCTGTCATGTGGTAACTAGTGCTGTGGGACTGCTTGCCTGCTCACAGCTCATTTAGCTGATGTGTTTGTCCCTGGTGACTTATAAACTAAAATGATTTATGCTTACAGTGATTTAATTGCTAACACAACACTATTCTTATATTTGTCAAAGTTCTTGATATATAAGACCTTTTCAAACCTTTTGACTGGAGTAGTTTTTAAAAAAAAAAATTATTAATTATTATTATGCACAGGTATCATATTATGTTAAATACTTTAGTGTAATGAACGTGTCATGGTGAATTATGCTAATTGTTGTACCATGCAAGTTAATCATGCATAGATGATAAGAACATTCCCAAGACAAAGGTTAATATTAGCACAGAGAGTTTCTTCATCTAACCTCTTAATTAACCAAGTAGCCTCTCTGTCTAGTCACATTTTACTCATCAGTGTAAATGGTGAAAGGGTAGAGCAAGCCAGAGAGAAGGAGGTTAGATCAACATTTGTACTTCATTAAACGCCATGTAGATAGATAGTAAAAGCTGTGCAGCTATACAGTGCAGAAAGAATGTTGCTGTTCGGTAGGGTGTAAGTGCCACAGGCTGATATTCTAGTAAAAACTTATCATTTTGGGAATTATGATTATCAGTTTGATCATAATTTGCATTTGTTGAATGAATATGTTTATAATTTCATTAAATGTATATCATGTACAATTCGAAAATTTGAAATGAGAAACTGCAAAATTATTTGGTTAGTTATTTTGATTTTTGTGTTAAAAAATCCAGATTGTTACAAAAACTTATCTTTGGAATTAAGTTCCCATAACGTCAACGTCATGACGTGTCACGAGTTCCACTCAAAAGGGAATGTCTTGGTTTACGCATGTAACCCAGTTCCCTTAGAGGCTGTGTATAAGCACAGACTCTTGTTGAGTGCAGACTAGACTTGGACCTGAAGGACATGGAATCCTGGGGTTGAATCCATGTCTAAGCTTTAAATCCTGATGAAAGTGTGCAGAGAGGACCAAACTGCTGCAGCACAGACATCTGAGAAAGGTGCACCCCTCGCAAGAACTCTAGAAGATTCTACACTGGAGTGGAGTGGGCCCTGACACCTAGAGGTGACCTCTATTGTGGCCACCAAAACATACTTAAAGCTGAAAAGATTTATACCACTGACTTGAGCGATGGACATAAATCCTCAAAGCATGGACCGGGCATAACAAATGAAGGCTTTCTTGCTCCACTGTTTCATGGGACATGAAAAAAAGCTTGCAACATCACTTAAAAAAGGAAGAAGAAGGAACTTGAGGTCTTTAGTGATGTTAGCACCAACAACAAAGCTACAACATTACAACATTAAGAGTCAACATTTTCTCTGAAACTGACTCTAAAAGATCAAATGGGACTTCTATCAATACTCTTAGAACCAATGCTAGGTCCCAGGAAGGAACTTGTGATAGACAGAAAAATACCTACCAGGAACTGTGAAACCAAGGGATGCCTCTCAATCAAGGTTCCGTCCAGAGTAAGAGCTAGTGGAGATAGTGGCCACATATACATTCAAGGTGGAAGGAGCCAGCCCCATTGCAAGATGTTCTTTAAGGAACTCTAGTACTGGACCAACTGGGCAGTTAGCTGAATTTATGTCAATCTCTACGCCACGTTGAGAACAGTTTTCTGGTAGATGGAGCTCTAGCATTAAGGATAGTTTCTTTGACCTCAGCCAATAGAGCAGAATATATGAGGTGGTACCCCTCAGGGGCCAGAACCAAAGTCACCTTTCATTCAGTCACTCTGAGTTACGTCAGTGACTGACAAAATGGGTGTTTCGCTTAGAAGCCTATCACCTTCAAGAACTTACAAAATGAGCCAATGGCAAAGAATTTCCATGGGTCTGCGGAATTTGCATAGCCTAACTCTGCCCCACCGCGTGGGTATATAAGGAAGGACGCTGGCAATCTCACGTTATGTTTCTGCTTCAGAGCCAAGAGCATCTCTTCACTCCTGCAAGCCTGAATTCTGTGTTCTCTCTTCAGTTTTTCGAGATGAGTATTACTACGGGAAGATGACCATTGTGATGTTGCAGTCGAGACTCAATGACCTCCATAATGGAGGTAGAATCCCCACTGACACACTCCAATCAATCCCCTCCTTGAGAGGTGATACGTTGGCTGGTGGCCATGGTGACCTGATGACGAGATGTCGATCACCGCATCATAAGGTGGGCTGGAGTCCTCTGGGGATGAAGATTTGGCTATGGACCTCAGACCAGCTCTTTGTCTGTTAAGGTGGAAAGCTGAAGGGAAAGGCTCTCTCCAAGCAAAGGTTGTCTCCCTGGATAGTGGACGTCATTGTCTTGGCTTACTTGATGCAGGGTGGTCCATTCTCCCTAGGGAATGAGGGGTGCATAGTGGTGAGGGCACACTCCACATGGAGTCCACACTCCCAGTAGCCAGTAACTGGGACCTGCTCGGTGTCATTACTTGTTCTCCATTCCACTCCACGGACTAGATACATGCAATATTTCTTCAGGTGAGTTTCCTCCTCTGAAGCCCTGAGTTCCTCCAGCACTGCTGATGCCGACACCAGAGTGCATGCCCGCTCGGTCAGCCCTTGTGTTAGGCTAGGTGCCTCCATGTGCATGGTTCCCCCCATTGGGCAACCCTCCACATGTGTATTTCCACTGTAAGACTCACTGAGCATGTGTCTTTCCCTTGGCAAGCCCCTTGCCACCCCTGGGGTTGAAACATTCCACCCTTCGGTCTGGATACCCCAGTGTGTTCCATATGCATTCCACTCTCGGGTCATATGTGTATTCTTAAGTCCTCCCTGCAGGTAGGCATTGTGTTCCATATTTCCATGTGGGATATGCTTCCCAGTGTACCTTGGTACTCCTGTGTTAAGGCGAGTCCGTGCTTGTCTCTCGACAGGAAGCTCAGACTTGCGCAGGGCACTGGAAAACAGCCGAGGTGGCGTGATTAGATTGGACCCCCATTTTGTCAGTCACTGACATAACTCAGAGTGACTGAATGAAAGGGAACGTCTCAGTCACGTATGTAACCCTCGTTCCTTGAGGAGGGAACGGAGATGTTACGTCCCTCTGCCACTTCCGCTGTACCGCTGGAACTGTCGGGAGTTCAGTCTCGGCTCCTCAACAGGTAACATAATGCGAAATTGCCAGCATTCTTCCTTATATACCCACGCGGTGGGGTGAAGTTACACTATGCAAATTCTGCAGACCAATGGCAATTCCTTGCCATTGGCTCATTTTGTAAGAACTCAAAGGGGCTTCTAAGCGAAACCACCATTCCGCCAGTCACTGACCTAATGTCTCCGTTCCCGAGACATTTCCATATCTCTGGCCAGGGATGAAGTATCGTCCCACTCACTTGAGAGAAAAGATTTCTCCGGATTGGGGATCTCCCATGGGAGGCCATCCAGGAGAGATACTAGGTCCGCAAACCACACTCTGCTGGCCAGAATGGAGTCACTAGAAGAAGGCAAATACAGTCCTAGGTGAACTCTTGCTAGAAGCCTCAGATGAGCTGTGTGTGTGAGGGTGAACGTGTTGTTTCCTTGGAGGCAAACAGATCTACTTACGCTGGGCTGTACCTCTGCCATATAGACTCCACTACTTGACAGGATGTTGGTACCTGAAATTCTAAAAAAATAAAAATAAAAATAAAAAAATTCTGCTTGAGGTCCTTAATCAGCAAACTGGCAGGAACTACTTGACCGAAGACTGGGCGAATGGCCTGTTTGTTCGCCTCTACCTCTCAAATCACTGATGGTAGCTGGATAAGTGCATACTCCCTCTAAGAACCCTGAAGGGAATCTGGAACACAATGGAGTGGTATAACCAGAATCCCTCCGGTAGGGGACACTCTAGGGCAGTGGTTCTCAAACCTCAGTGCCCATTTTGCATGTCTCCCTCATCTAACACACTTGATTCAACGTATCAGCTCATTAGTAAAGACTGCAAGACTTGAATTGGGTCTAATGAGGGAGACATACAAAATGTGCAGTGGTGAGGGGTCCCCGGGTCAGGTTTGAGAACCACTGCTCTAGGGTACTGGGGCCCAAAGGGGTGATAACTGCTTTTTCTTGGCTGCTCTAGCGAAGATGACTTCCCTCAGGTCAGTCCCACCCCCAACCCCCGACGACTAGTCTGTGTGTGTTTCCCGGCCCCTCTTTCATTACATCTGGGGACTAGAAAGGCCAGACTCTCCTTTTGCTCCTCTCTTTTGTCTTTCTTTGAGATAGGCACCGGTAAGGCAGGTTTCATCCATGACGATGTTAATGAAGGAGAGACATAGACTGTGAGTGTCTCTTCTACATTTGGCATCACCCCATAGCCATGCTCGTTTATACAGACTACTGTATGTCATTGACACTGGTATATTCAAACGAGCATGGATTCCTCAACGATCTTGGCACCTGAGTGTGGAGATCTGTGAAGAATGGGAGATACTGGCAGGGGTTGCACAGACTAGTCGACTGTAATGCTCTGCCATGACGCTTTAAGCTTGACGTTGACTATTTATTGATCATGTGATTTTGACATCAACAACAAGGTCACCTTGCAGAAGACCTTAAGACTGTTCTGACCTAATGTACTATATATTTTCTTACTGATCAGACTTTTCATATATAATTATGACCAAAAAAAAAAAAACAATCCTATAGATTTACATTGGCTGTGATACTAATGCTGTCCTATAGAGGAGGCCACAGGATAAGAAATCTTTGAAGTCCATTTTTACAGTTTCCATCGGTTAAAATGATAAATAAATGCATACTCTGAGAAGAAATATTGTTCGAGTGTGAATGCACCTATACATTGTACAGGTCAGTTAATAGCAGTACTAAAAAATGTCAACTTACTGTCAATGCTTTTCTGTGATTTATCAATAAAATTGCTTAAAACGGAAACATTCTAGCATACAGTTTTGAAGTAACTAAAACCAACAGCTTCACTTGATATACTGCACAGGTAGAGTTAATTCACACATGCAATCACTCTCACATTCATTCAAATATAGTCAAAGCAAAATTTATTCAGACACCTTCAACATTTTCTCACATTATCACAGATTATTCGCTATAGTTTAGATAAACCAGTTTTAATAAACCAATCAGTTGTCAGCTGTTACATTTTAAGATTAGATAATACCAATAATTTAGGTCAACCAATTACCAAGCAATGCTTCATTTTGTTCAGTGTGTGGTGTAAAAGGTTGCATTAGCAATTAAAGAAAAAACACTTAAGCAAAACATGGTCAAGTCAAAGTGTCTGATGAAATAATTGATGAAATAGATGAAATAATTTTGGTCCCAAATTTTGATCAATTTTACTGGTAGTCCACTGTATGAAGAATTGTTGGGTATAATCACAGTTTACTTTATTTTGCTATGCTCACTTACATAAATTAATAGTGTAATACCCACTAGTAAAAATTATATCTGGTGTCTAAATAATTTTTGGTTTGACTGTAAATGTAATCTTACTGTGCTATTTAACTTTATCTGATTTAGAATGAGCAGAAACCTGTAAGAAATATAATGACTCATATACAGAAGTACTGATAAAAATAAGCTGTTATATAGGAGCAACAATCTAGTGGGCAGCACTCTGACATGTACCACAGCTCTGCACAAGGTGACCAGAGTTTGAGTCTCAGCTTGAGGTTCAGGCTTCTCAAGCCAACATCAACGTTTGTTCACAAACGTTAGCCTCAAGATGCAAATGTGGCATGTTGTAAAGCATTCCCATCTCTTTTTTTATTAATGATGGCATCAGCGATTAGTCCGCATCAACTCGACTTTAATCACATAACAGTCGACTTAAAAATCATGAACTCCATTTTCTGTCATCATGTTCATGTTGAGCACTCTTGCAGTGAAAGTCTTGCAGTGAACATTTTTTATATTTTATATGACATGTTTCTAGCCTTTTATCACTACTGGGGCACAGGCCCCCATCAAAAATGGTCCCCATACAGATAAACAATAGAAGATGTTTTGCGAGTTTTATTTCCTATTACGGATTACAAGTAAATATCTACCTCATCCAGCTTCTTTTTTTTGTTTTTTGTTTTTTTTGTTTTGCAAGCCGATGCAAACGATTCAGTGCATGAGTGAACTGTCCAAATGAATCAAACTAAATTGTGAACAATTGATTCTAAACAGCTGATATAAAACACATGACATGACTGCTAAAATATTATCAAGGAAAAGTATTCTTTGGTCATTATTAATCTCCATTCAGACAAGGATGTATCAGTTATATTTACTTGGGCACAAAGGTATTTCAAGGTATTTGCGTCGTCCTATTCCTGTGGAGAAGTGGGGAAATTGGGGGAGGGCGGGGAGTGGACCCTGACAGACCTGCGAAAGCTGCCCAGATCCTGGAGAGTCCATCGGCATTTGCGTTGGCCGTCCCCGCTCGGTGTTGCACGGTGAAGTTGAAGTCCTGGAGCGCAAGGAACCACTGAGTCAACCTGGCGTTGGTATCCTTAGCCCGGGACATCCACTGCAGAGGGGCGTGGTCGGTGACCAGGCTGGATTGTGTTCTGGGTCCCCAGGTGGCCTGCCATTGGGTGTGCATGGGCTATCTCCATCATGGCTTCGGTCTTGGTGTGTGGAACAACTAAGAGAGTTTTCTTCTCCCCCCGACGCTGTGCAACACAGTAAAGCAGGCCATTTTGTACCACAAAGTGAGGAGTGGGGTGGGGTGCTGGCTGGAGTTCTTTCCCCTCTGCGACCCGTACCTGGGCCCAGCAGTGTTTCAGGCGGTCATCCTTGTGCTGCTCTTTGGCGAAGGCCCTGGCCCCAGTCACCTGTTGGAAAAGATCAAAGTAGAGGTTAGGGTTCTGGGGGGATGACTCACCATCCCTTGGGCTGTCCGAGGCCAGCAACACGGGACGACGACGGCGCCTCGTCGAGCTCCTCTGTTTCGGGCGGTTCCCGGCAGGGCTGGCAGGCTGGGTGGTGGCCAGACTTCCACCGGCCAGGCGCTGGGTGGTGCTGTGATGGTGACGCGCCGCGCCGGGACTTCTCTGGTGTCGCCGTGCACACAGGTGATGGACAACTTCGCTTTGGACTCGGCTCGCGGGGGCAGGACAGTTGTCTGGACCAAGCTGATGGCACTACCGGAGTCCAGGAGGGCGAGGAACGGACGACCGTTGACCTTCACTTCCGCCCGCAGCGTGTTCTCCGTGTGCACAGCGCAGCCTGCCAGCCAAGTTTGTCCAGGTGGGCAAGGGAATTTGGTGGGCATTGACTCGTCTTGTGGGCCGGGAACCGCCGGCCTGCTTTCTGGTCGCTGGGTGCCCTCCGGTGTGCGTCGCTCCTGGACCACCCTTCGGGGAAATGGCAGCGCTCACTCCCTAACCTCCCGGTGTTGGGTGGCCTCCGCCAGCTCGATGGCCTCGGCGAGTTCGTCGATGTTAGCGGGGTTTCTCATGCCGGCTGCCTTACGAAGTGGGCGGGGAAGGGCTCGCAGTAGGCGGTCGATCACCACCCGCTCCGCTACCTGTCGTGCAATGGGACCCCTGGCCAGTAGCCAGTGTTGGGTGAGGTGATGGAGGTTGGCGGTTTGGGCCCGGGGCAGTTGCCGCGGGTCGTAAGTCCATTCATGGAAGAGTTGAGCGGCGCTGAGCGGCGACAACCCGACCCAGCCCAGGATCTCCTTTTCAAGTTCCTCATAGGAAGTACTTTGTTCGGAGTCGAGTGGGATGAACGCCCGCTGTGCCTCTCCGTTCAAGAGCGGGGCTACGATCCGGGCCCAGTCGTCCCTGGGCCACGCCTCCCGGGTGGCGATGGCCTCAAAAATCTGTAAATACAACGCCACGTCATCATGCACGGTCATCCTGGGCACCAACTGTGTTGCCTGGACACGGGGGTCAGGTAGCAGAGCTCGCTGGGCAGCGGCGGTGCAGAGCGTGGCCAACTCGTGTTCAGTTTCCCCTTGCTGCGAGGCCATGTGCTCCATATATATTTGAATAGATGCATTATGAACTGGTGCAAATAATATACAATTTATATGAATTTTTCTTTCAGAATATTTATTTTTGGGTGGCATATAAACTGATTTATTGACATGCCGTTGAACAATATCTTAGCTGTATGTTCATAGGGCAACCAGTTCTAGGAACGTCTACTAGTGACTAATCAGTGCAGTAACTGGTGACATATGAAAGTTGCTGAAAATGTAAACGAGGCTTCATATGCCAACATTTAAGTAGGTAAGTTTAATGGTTGAGTGGATTTTTCAATGAATTACATATGAATTGAGGCGTAAAACTCCAAATGCTACCAATAAGACAAAGGTTATGTGTCACTTGGAAATTTTTGCTATTAAGGTCATGTGTCACTAGAAATCTAGGGCTGACGATGAGAGTGTGTCTTGTCTGTGCAGTGGGAGAACATCTCCATTACTCCATCAGCGCAAATTAGATGCACAAATTATTCAGAACCTTTCGTCCATCATCAGCGGCTCTGAAAAGTGCTTACTGGGGTTAACATACCACAGAGAGCTTAAAGTGCATTTATTAATTTCAAAGAAAATATTTAACGCTGTCGAAGCATCTGGCCTCAGCAGATCTCAAGTGGTCATCCACGCTAAACTGGTGGTAAGATTAACCAATGAGCCCAAGCGGGCTCTGCAAATCAACTCGCCTTCCTCAAACAAATTAATGA
This sequence comes from Paracanthobrama guichenoti, assembly GCA_018749465.1. NCBI lineage: Eukaryota > Metazoa > Chordata > Actinopteri > Cypriniformes > Gobionidae > Paracanthobrama > Paracanthobrama guichenoti. The sequence goes on along the minus strand of CM031948.1, from coordinate 20,356,297 downwards.
AATTCAGCACTGCAGTGTATTTGGAAAAATTCTCCTGACTGACATGAACTTATGATAGACCTTGAGACAGTAATCTTGCTTATATGACAAGTTTTAATGCAAGAAAGGTGGGAAATTTGGATTAATTACAGAAAAATGGCATTTAAGTCATACTTAAAATTTTAAAGGAAGATAAAAACAAGCAAAACATTTTCTGTGTAGAAGTGTCCAAATTATTTTTCATCTTCTTTTGGAATACATCATTACAGATTGGACAGGTGCCTAACCTTGAAGTTTACGTCAGTCTGTGAGACACATGTATACAGTAAAGTATGTTTACTTGTCTCATCTTACATTACTAAACAGTGCATGCAGCATACAAATAAAACTAGAGCAAATCTTTCTGGGTCTGTCAACCTCGTCTTTCTCTACCAATCTCATGTGCTCCTTTTCTCTTTCTTTATAACACAATGCCTCTCTCAGCCCTGCTGAATGCCCATGGCATGCCCTGGCTTGCCTTCTCATTGACTTCTACCAAACAGTAGAGTCCAGGGCCAAAATAATTTGTATCTGTTCAATAAATCATTAAAGACTGTCATGCTATGTTCTACACTCTACTCCTCACCCTTCTCTCTCCCCATTCCCTTCTCTCAAAGGTCTTGTTAATGTTTCAAAACTGCACATAAGACACAGCAGCCAGACGCTTAATTTGAAAGGTGCCCATAGGGCACCTGCAGGATTTTTTTTTTCTTCGACTCCTCTTGCCTCTGTAGTGTTAACACCTAGTGCATTTCAGACGGAGGATGTCAGGGCTGGGGGGTGAGGGGGAAGATGGAGGGACAGAGGGAAGAATTGTACAAAGTGTGCCCTCCAGAAACAGTTTTAACCCTAAAAACCTCATCTGATGAGTGCTATGCGAAGAAGCATGGGGTTAAGTGCTTTAACACATCAGTTTTTAAATTGTAAAAGGTAGATATAGACAGTCAAAAGCACACAGTGAAAGCCCAGGCAATTTTAACCCAAATCCTAATTGGCTTATGATGTTTTGAATTAATCTTCTGAATATTTTCCTCCATGCCAGGGTTAATTTAATGTCACTGGCTTCTAAACTGCAAACTTTTTGAGCAGTTGAGGAGCACAAAATATATAAATAAATAAAAGCAGGATATTATAACTACACCATGGTCATTAAAAAGTCATGTGGTTTCACTGTGATGTGCTTGCTGACCCATGCAAAAAGTGTCCTGACGAGTCAATTTAAGATGCACAAAACTAATGAACTGCAAAAAAAATGCTTTTTTATGCATTAAATGCCTCTTGGAAACTGTCGATAACCTTAAAAAGTCTAATGATTTCTTATCAGTGCTTGAATGAACCGTAAAATCACCTTTTGAGATATTGACATTTACACAGTCATGAGCAGCAGAACTCCAGCCTCCATATAACAGCTGACGGCTACTTATTCCGAAAGAAAAACAGCCTTAGAGCTGAGCTATGGAAACCAATGCTGTATGAATTCATTTCAGATAAATAGTTAACTCTCGGCTTCATAAATAATAGATAAATACTCATTAATAATTTGATCAAAAATATCCCCGAGCAGTTTTTGCCTCATTGTACATCATTTTTAAGTATGTCAGATGAACCCTCATTTATTTTCAATTCCATGCCATGTCTGTGTTTTGTAAATTTGTATATTGGTCTTTCTACTTATTTATGTTACAGACACAGTTTTAATATTTGATGTGTAGCACTAAATTACATTTGTTTCCTTTTTATGAGGACAACCGGCAAGCTAGATACAAGAGGAAGGGTGCAGAGATGTTAATAGTAAGTGTTATTAATGTCCATTGAATTCAAGAACTTCATTAATTTTTAACAAGAAATATATACTGTGCATGAACTCTGCGGCGAATTTGCCTTGTAATTGTTGAGGGAGAGTATTTTAATTATTATAGCCTTAGCTGTTTACTAAAGAAGTACAATTGGAAGACCTCATGTTTTCATTAGATTACAAGTGTGATTGAAAGATTGACTGGTTTCATTTCCCCACAAGCAAGCAAGGCATTTAATTGAGCAAGGAATAATGGGAAAACAACATATTTTTTGACTTACTCAAAATACTTTGTAATAAAAGGGGAATAAAAACAGTTCACTGCTGTATGAGAGCTCTTGTCAGATAGACACTCCTTGATTTGGGGTGTTGAGCAATATATTCTAAGCAAATGGCTATTGTTAAAAGCAAGAGTGGTCAACGTGATCTCATGAGAATTGGTGTCTAATTTTACGTAAAGTGTGGTTCTACCACACGTATATTTACCTACGTTTTCATACACACTATAACGTGATGTATTGACAGCACCAAAAACTTAAAATATTTATGTATCCGTGTGAATGTATAGGATCTCCCATGAATGAATATTAAAAATCGTGGCATTAATGTTTTGATTCTATTGTATTTAATTGTCATATCAATTGCATGTTTATAGTCGCATTTATAAAAAGCAGTTTACTCGTCTACTTACTGTAATATTTCTCCTATGCAGCGACTGACAATACAATCATAAAATACACCAAAACACAACATAAATTCACAAAATACATACATTTTATTTGTTTGGTGTAATCCAAATCTTTAGAATCCATATGTTTGCGAGGAACAGATCCAAATTTAGCCCTTTATCCAGCGATCTTCATCTCCATTCTTAGCAGCGACCGTAAATGTCAAATCCAACACGGTCTCACTCCTTTCGTCACATTTTGACGCTTGATCAGGACCCCTCGGCATCACTTTTTAACTTTTTTCCGACTCACAGGGTACTCAAGACGCATTTAATTATTTGCATTTGTAAATCGATGATCCCACCACTCTGTGAACGCACACACTCCACTCAGTCATAATCATTCAAATGAAACACCCGACTCTTTAGCATGATGCGATCAGTCACAAGACACACAAGAGCCAATGCCATTTTATGATCAAAGCTGACGTAATGACGCAATTGGTCACGAGACATACAACAGCCAATGCAATTTCACTATCAAAGCTGATGTAATGTTTCTTTGAGCGGCAATTCTTGAAATGTGTTCATGATCGCTTTTGGGGATTTTCTTCACACAAATCAATCGTTTGCCTCGGAACACTTGGAATTTTTTTTAACTTTTTGAATAAATTGTGGCTGCAGTCGTATCTGCTTGTTATATCCTGTTTTTTATAATACAAACCCGATTCCAAAAAAGTTGGGACACTGTACAAATTGTGATTAAAAACAGAATGCAATGATGTGGAAGTTTCAAATTTCTATATTTTATTCAGAATACAACATAGATGACATATCAAATGTTTAACCTGAGAAAATGTATCATTTTAAGGGAAAAATAAGTTGATTTTAAATTTCATGGCATCAACACATCTCAAAAAAGTTGGGACAAGGCCATGTTTCCCACTGTGTGGCATCCCCTCTTCTTTTTATAACAGTCTGCAAACGTCTGGGGACTGAGGAGACAAGTTGCTCAAGTTTAGGAATAGGAATGTTGTCCCATTCTTGTCTAATACAGGCTTCTAGTTGCTCAACAGTCTTAGGTCTTCTTTGTCGCATCTTCCTCTTTATGATGCGCCAAATGTTTTCTCTGGGTGAAAGATCTGGACTGCAGGCTGGCCATTTCAGTACCCGGAAACCTTCTACGCAGCCATGATGCTGTAATTGATGCAGTATGTGGTCTGGCATTGCCATGTTGGAAAATGCAAGGTCTTCCCTGAAAGAGACGACGTCTGGACGGGAGCATATGTTGTTCTAGAACTTGGATATACCTTTCAGCAATGATGGTGCCTTTCCAGATGTGTAAGCTGCCCATGCCACATGCACTCATGCAACCCCATACCATCAGAGATGCAGGCTTCTGAACTGAGCGCTGATAACAACTTGGGTTGTCCTTGTCCTCTTTAGTCCGGATGACATGGCGTCCCAGTTTTCCAAAAAGAACTTCAAATTTTGATTCGTCTGACCACAGAACAGTTTTCCACTTTGCCACAGTCCATTTTAAATGAGCCTTGGCCCAGAGAAAATGCCTGCGCTTCTGGATCATGTTTAGATATGGCTTCTTTTTGACCTATAGAGTTTTAGCCGGCAACGGTGAATGGCACGGGTGGATTGTGTTCACGACAATGTTTTCTGGAAGTATTCCTGAGCCCATGTTGTGATTTCCATTACAGTAGCATTCCTGTATGTGATGCAGTGCCGTCTAAGGGCCCGAAGATCACAGGCATCCAGTATGGTTTTCCAGCCTTGACCCTTACTCCACTATTGTTCGCCGCAGCATTGCGGGAATTGGTGATCCTCTGCCCATCTTGACTTCTGAGAGACACTGCCACTCTGAGAGGCTCTTTTTATACCCAATCATATTGCCAATTGACCTAATAAGTTGCAAATTGGTCCTCCAGCTGTTCCTTATATGTACATTTAACTTTTCCGGCCTCTTATTGCTACCTGTCCCAACTTTTTTGGAATGTGTAGCTCTCATGAAATCCAAAATGAGCCAATATTTGGCATGACATTTCAAAATGTCTCACTTTCAACATTTGATATGTTATCTATATTCTATTGTAAATAAAATATATGTTTATGAGATTTGTAAATTATTGCATTCCTTTTTTATTCACAATTTGTACAGTGTCCCAACTTTTTTGGAATCGGGTTTGTACACATATGGGTAGGTTTATGGATGGGGTTGGGTTACATGTTCAAATGTGTCTGAATAGCGTAAAAAAATAAATAAATAAATAAATAAAAAGAAAATAAATGTAAATAAAATGATGCTGGCTGATTAAATTGAGAATCACACTCCATGTCATAATGGCAAAATCATAACCCAATATATACTTTCATCCTGACGATAACCATGCCCAACACATCTATATGAACCCAAAGGTTTCTCTGTTTACTGATTAAACTGTTTTTTGATTACTCTGCACATCAAAAAATGAAGCTAAACCCTGTGCATTAAAAAGTGATGCCAAAGGGAACTGACCAAGCGTCAATCTGTGATAAGTTGACTTGTTATGAATTTAAAATTGTAAAAATTGTGCACACAATTTTCTTAAAGATTTTAAGTTTTTAGCTGTAAAAAATGTATTAATGCTATGTTTAAATGTCGCCAGTACATCCATATTACACGTTTCAGCACCTATCCAAACGTACAAAAAAGTATGTTTTGTGTCTTTAAAAGTTACATATTAATAACTATGTATTAACGATGAGACCAGGCTGGAGTGGTGGTCAGAACTAGCTGCTAATGAGAGGAGCTCAGTGCCTGTGTCAGAGCCCTGCTTCACCCCAGGGTGCTAACACTGCTCAGAACCTAGTCGGCAGCAGGTATGGGCTGAACTTTCCAATGAAATTATGCTTCTTGACATCTGCCCAAACAGTGCTTAGCTAAACACCAGGAAGGCTGTTTGTGAAAATCTATCACAGTTGAGGGCACTGTTTGTGGCAATCTCTGCACATCTGTGCTGGAGATGTGAGGGGCTGGAGGTGGGGTCCAGGAGGCACATATTGAGTAATCGTTATTGAAGGACAGTGTAAGTAGTCCTTGGCCGCCTGACTAGAAATCAAATATTCCAATGTTCTCTCATGCTCTTGAGTTGGCCGTAGGAGTAGGTCAGTGCACAGTACGAGGCCTGGCACGGCTAGGTTCGCTAGCGCTCACATGACTATTTGTAGAATGAGGAGGTGGATAAATGCCATTCCTTCCAGAAGGTTTAACTTAGAGATGTGGGCCATCAGCTCACTAAAAACCACATTATGACACATTAAAAAACCATAAAAAACTTGGTGGTTTTCCATTCTAGGGCACCTTTAACTAATATGGAATAATAGCAAATTTAGGACTAAAACAGTTCCTTATTAGGTAATCAATAATTACTGAATAAGATTAGTCTCATTAACAACTAATAACTGTGACACATTATAAAGAATTACCAATTAATGACTAATTATCACAACATCAATGTGTCTGAAGCATGAGCAAATGTCTTTTTTTCTCTAGACGTGGTCATAAAATGCATAACTAATTACTCAAGTATTATCTAGTCTTTATGCAGGAACTACTAGTGATCTGGACCATTATTTTAAAGTGAAAAGCTTTTCTTTTTCTTTTGGTCCAGATCAATAGAGAATCCTATTTGACTGATTCCATTTCAGCCAGTTTGAAAAATAAAGAAATAATTAATTGGTTTGATGACATATTATGTCATAACATTTACATCATAACATTTCTGTATGCAGCTGTGTTGGTTCTTACCCCTTAAATGAATTAAGTTAACCTAAGTTAGCTCAAGAACCTCTCTGACTGAGTCTGAGTTGTTCAACCAGTTCAGTTCACAAATGAATTGTTCAGCATGATCAGATGAACCAGTTTGCAAAGAACTGACTGAAAATAATGTACTGTATGTTGTTTACAAATCGTGCATCACTAAAATAATCCAAGCAGTGTTATTTATTTATATTATGTACAAAAATATGTAAATGTATTTGTAGTATACTTAGCATAAAATAAATGTATTTCAAATACATTTTGGTATATTTATTATTCACTAGGGTTAACCTTAATGGTACTGAACTGAATGCACTTTTCCTGACATTACTGAGTGATTAAGTTGACTAATGAAATCGACTACAGTGCAGAGTTGGGGGGATCACATCATCTAAGTGTAACATGCTAGCTTTGTCTCCAAAGTGTAAAAAAATAACACTAGAAGAAAAAAAAAGATCAACGTAAGGACTGTGTTGAAGTAGGACTTGTTTTGATTCACTCTATGGGAGTAGTAGCTTTAGCTTTCTTACTATTTTAACTCTACACAGAAGGCAGAATGTCAAGTATTGGAGCTATGGGCACTCTAGAGTAGAGAAGAAAGGAAATTAATTATCTTGCAAAGTACATTTTTATCATGGGCAGAAACTGACACGTATTGATTAATGAGCCAGTAAGTGTTTGCTTGCTGGAATATTAATTAATTTCCTTATAAAGGCAAGAGAAATCATTAAGACAGGTGAGAAGACCTTGACTTCACAAGCCCAACAAAGGCGCAGGGAGCCACAGAACGACTAAGTAGATGTGGAGAGAGAGAGAGAGAGAGAGAGAGAGAGAGAGAGAGAGAGAGAGAGAGAGAGAGAGAGAGAGAACAAAGTTCTCGATTGGTTGCCTCTTCAGGTCATCTGCCTGCCCTGCCCCAGACGTTCTCTCACCACATCAAACCACCATACTGCGCCAATTAGTACAGCCACCGCACTCTGTTCCCTCTTATTTAACTCTGTTATGAATCCCATCATCTCGTAATTTTCCCTCAAAAGGATCTGTAGTGAAGATCAAGTGGTTGCGTTTGAGTATCAGGGCAGGAGGAATCACAACAAGTTAACCAAGAAACTCTGCAAATAATCACATCTTCTCTGCATCCACTGTTCTTTTTTGAAAAGACTTTGTGTACTTATTATTATTTTCCCCCAGAACTGGTTCTTTGAAAACTGCTGCTTGATCACACAAATCCCAGCGCTTTGGGCACATTTACTGCCTATTGTACAATCGTAAAGTTCTTGTACAATAAAGAGGAAATATAGGTTTAAAGCACCAGAGCTGGGGAAGCCTCATGGCTCCGCTCAATTATAATGAAGCGTGTGATGGAAGATGTAGGACAGGCTTGGCCGGAGGGATCCACAGGGGAAACCTGCTCAGGGTCTACAGTGAGAGTTGGATGGTAACAGACCTGTCTCCACTCATAGGCCTCTGCCTGGAGCACTCTCACCTGCCCTGGATCCCAGAGGAAGCCACGCACCCTCCTTATCATCCCACTATGTGCTCTGTAGAAACTCAACCCTGACCCCACTCTCGGCCGCTTTATGGACCATGGACCAGTGTTGAGGGATGTGGGCTGAGAAAGGCCTTGGATTTTTTTTAGACTTAGATAAAACTGTTTAAGTCAATCAGTTAATACATTTACTTATTAAAGGCACAAGGGATATTTTTGTAAGATTTACTGTAATATAGCACTGAGAGAAACTGAGAGGTTTCTGTCCTTACATTGAAAGTCCATTAAACCAAAACATTGATGCTCCAAAACTTGATGCTTCATATGGATTTTATGGGCTGCATTTCCCAATAACGTTAAAAGGTATAACGTAACGAAAGGTATACCATTTCTAGGTGTGTTCCCCGAACTATACCATAGGAGGTTGCTTAAGGTATACCTTCTTAATCGATTATTCACTCTATGCAGGGCTGTTTAACTGCGTTATGTGAGAAAGGGGTGTTCTTTATAATAGAAGCACTTCAGAAATAGTTGAAATTGCATTTATCAGGACTCGTGAGATCTTATAAATATAATCCAAATTGCAAACTAAATCCAACTGTGGATATTTTATATAATTTTGAAATGATTGTGTGAACCCACAACCTCTCATGCCCAAACGTATCATGAATCAACCCACTACACTAACTGGCAGTATGCCATTTATATTATCATAATATATTTTACCATAGCCTTAATTTACTCCACAAGCAGACTTAATTGCCCGCATCACATTATTGGTGTAAATCACTAATTTCTGTTATTAGATGACCTACTCAATTTTGGGGCTGAGCTCTGTTGGGTTTGTCTTGACAAAGTTGGACCAACAAGATCTAAAAGCTGCTGAATTTGCTGCCATGGCAGGCAAAAATTATTTTGAATTGCAGCTTCAGACATCATAGCAAGGGGACTAAAGTTTTCACGGATTAAATAGTGCACATACACTAAATGGATCCGCGGACAGCGCCGTCTTTGATTTAGCACAACTATTCGCTGTATCGCTGCCATAGTTTGACCAAATTCCCCTCCACAACCATTCCCTTTAAATAGACTCCATAATGGTTTTCCAGCTGATGTAGCCTACCTTTGGACAATATAATTAAAAAGCTAACTACCATCAGTGTAATGACAATTGTATTATTTGCATGAAAACACTTAAATTAGCAGAATTATATTGGTAGCCACTATCGGAATGAACTGTCAGCAGCGATACGTAAAGCTAAGAGTGGTGCAGACCAACCTTATGAAAATATGACTTACAGAAGGAGTACTTAACTAAGATCGTAACATAGTGTTAAGAAGGTCTCAGGAAATCCAGCCCTGATCTCTTTATGAACTTTTTGTAGGGTCAAAGTTTTGGGGAGATGGACCTTCAATAGGCATTTTGATGATATGTAAATATGGGCTTTGCAAATTCCTCTTTATAACAAAATAAACACACAACAAAAATGACAACGGTGAGAAAACAGCTATTAAGAAAGCATCTGATCATAGCCATGTGGAAACATATTGTACCGTTATTGTAGCTCTGTAATTTGGTACTTCAGCCAAGTCAAGTCAAGCCACGTAATTTTTATTAATATAGCACTTTATACAATAGATTGCTGTTACATTATTAAACATGGAACTAGTATTAGGGCGATATAATACTATTTTAAAGATATAAGCGCATGGTTTAAAGCACACGGCATAAGTGCATGTATTGTGTGTCCAAATCCATTTTTGTTAGTTTAACAACGGGAAAAATGGTTGGCTCATCTGGTGCATGGTCTAAAAGGGTTGTCCCTATTCTCTTAATGAGTAATGGGTGTGTTTTGGGCATAACATGCAATAAACCAATCAGAGTCTCATCTCCCATTCCATTTAAAAGCCAGTTGACAGATTTGCTATTTACATGGCCGAATTTGCAAGCGGAAAAATTGAATGATTCTCTAGCGAGGAAACAGATCTGCCTTGGATATGAGGCCTGCTTGCTCGTCATTACTGCAAATAGGTAGGCTAATTCTGATACATGCAATGACTATCCATTATGACATGTAGGCATTTTTGTATTTATGTACACAATAATAATATTTTACATTTTAATCCATTAATTTTGTAATCCTTTAGTTTGTGTGCTGCTGCGTTGTTGACCCACCTATAGACACATATTACTAACGTGCTCTTTAAATAACAAAAGTAAATAAATATTGCGCCATTGACTTTAGACCAGGTTTCAGTTGGTCAATTGCACAGTCTATTTCAGATGCCTCAAAATAGCACACAATGCGCCTGAACACACCTCGTTTTCAGACCAGCACACCCATGGGCACACAAATGGGCACAAATGCATTTGCTATTTAAACAATGTGGCGCAGGATGTGAAAATGATAACTGCGTCTGGCTAAAACTAGCAAAAAACACTTGCATCGCGCCTGGCGCCGCATTGCACCGGGTGTTTGATAGGGCTGTTAGTGTTGCTTTCAATTAGAATTAGAGCTTCGATTTCTACTATAAAGCAGCTCGCCAGTGTGTTCATATTTTTACTTGTGTCAGACCTCGATGAACTGAACAGAAGAAATAAACCAGAGAAGATTTCCACATCAAAGAAGGTTGAGCCCCAGAGCACCGCTACCTATTATGTAATCAGCACGGACAATTGGTAGTTTAAAGGTGTTTACCAGCCAGAATTAATTTTTCCAACAAGTTTGCTTTGGCATTTATTTTTCCATTTATTTTTATTTTTTTTTAACACCAGTTCATTCTATAATTTAAATGGAAGTATTTTGGGGCCTTTTGAATATAGCACACAAGTCAAGAAGGGCTCTGTCAGTGGCTCTATAATGTTAACAAAACACATGTATGCATTCCTTGTCTATCGCTACCACGTTTCTCTCCTGACTGGCACTGAAAAACAAGCAGGTACAACCCAGCCGCCATATTGATTAAGGCTAAATAAGCCCCAGCAGCACTTGTAGTGAGTGCTTGTTTGTGTCTGTTCATGTCAGGGGCCATTTCCACGGCAGCAGACCCCTGAGGAGTGCAAGCTGCACACTGCAGAGCCACCTGAAATGAGGCGCTGCCTGAGCCAGGCCCTCTGCTCTGCGCGCCATCATTATTTTGAAGGAGAAAAACCCGGTTTGACAGATGAACTGGGGCCACAGGAAAAAAACACATCACTGATACGGCACATAACAAGCTCTCAGAAGAGAGCAACACTGATTCATTTCTATGGTAACCTGTATCAAAACAGACTTCCTTTGTTTTGGTGCAGGGGGGGCGATCATTCTATTTGGTGGGAGGAATTCAGGTGTGAGACTGATGCAGGTTCAGGGGTATTAGCACTCAGTGTGGTGATGAGTTAAATAGTGAGAGGTGAGTCGGCAGCACTCCCAGAGCTGGACTACGGAGGGATCAGTGTTAGAGTTGCTGTAATTTAATGGGTGAGTTATATTTAGGTCTAGTAGACCTGCAGGGCAGGGGCCGCTGGGTGAGGGAGCCAAACTTCAAACCGCCAGCGAGGTTACGGGATTTACTTCGGCATGTGGGCTGGTATGGCACTCTGCTGTTTCTCACAGTGGAATGCTCATATTACTTTGAATCTCAACTCCTCCTGATCAAGTGCACCTGCTTGCGCATGACTTTTACCTACCTCAAGATTTAGCCTTTTAGGTATTCTTTAGAACTATTTTGTTCCTTTTTTGATAGTTTTGTGATGTAATAATTAGACTGTGGTGCATTTTCAGCTGAACAGTCATGTTATGTTTGGGGTATTAGTACAGAGACTTATTATAAAACATACTGATATCTTATGACATTTATTATGATAACTTATTTTAAACTATTTTTCACTTGATAAACCACTCCAAACATCCTCCATGAAATGCTACTTCTCTTTGAACACTAAAATTCAAAAACTCTGATTAATGAACACACTGTTTGGAGCAGTTTTATTGCATTTAAATATTTTTATTGTGTTTATTAAATAAATAAATAAATAAAAAAATAAAAACAATGCTACTTTCGTTTATAACAGTAACTTTCGGGCCTATTTTTGTGGGGGGATGGGGGATTAAATCTGCAAAAAAGAAAATCTGCCTGCTGGCTTTTGAAGAGGTCTAAGAAACATAACGAAATCATTTGAAGATTAAAAACACATTATGAGTTGATTACTCTTGAATGTCAAAATATAATTTCATATACATGACTGAGTATGGATGGGAACAGGATGACTTTAACAAATGGGGCACAAGCAGTCACAGAGCTGCCCTGTTCCCATGAATGTAAAACAATGGCAGGTTTGTGGTAATTATGGGAAGTGAAGCCCACTGGCCTAAATGTGGGTCAGCACTGATGAATATCCTGTCTGCATGTGGCATCCCTTACCCTGTCCCACCCCTCTCTCTCTTTTCCCCCAGTGCTCATCTGAGATGAGTGGTCATGCATATGCTAGGATAGTCAATAATGGTTTACCCCTATTTATACTCTCCTTTTAGCCCCAAACTTTTTTGTTTTTATCTTCCTTAACATACAGGAACACACTCTCGTATCACTAAGAAATAATTATGTTCACTGATTTGTACACACATTCAAACCCAATTCAATAAAAAAACTGCCAATCTGGTAATAAAATTAGTGTGGGATGCAATTTACATGGCACAGTTATGCAGTTACATGGCAGGTTCTGAATACTAGGTTGTGATGGACACAGAGGACTACAATCTGGCATACTTTACTGCACAACATCGCTCTTCCACCTGAATCAGCTCTATAAATTGTTGAAAGTGTGCTTGTCTACTCCACGTCTGAACAAATACCTAATTATAATGCTTTCATCCATCATTGGATCATCATTTGAGGAATCTCTGCTTCCATTTTAGAAAATGTACACAGACTTCTTGTGCCATATTCATGCACCAATGTAAAAGGTGGATTTCTGCCATCTACTGGACAGGAGTTTGAAATACTGGATGGTCCATAGAAGTGCAATGGCGGACTTTATGAGTTGACTGTACAATAGTTTTTTTTTCTTCACCAGAAATAATCAGAGGACTCAGAAAATGATCAGTGAGTGATTTTTTTTTTTTTTTTTTTGATGCTCATGGATACTTTATTAAGGGTCAAATTCAGTTGTGATACTGGGCAACACTTTATATTACAGTGTCCTCGTTATACGTTGCATGTAGTTACTGTAGTACTAACTATAAGTTATGCATAATTACATGCAACTAACCCTAAACCAATTCCTAGCTCTAACCCTATAGTAAGTAGTACATGTAGTTTATTATTATTACTCAGTACTCAAATGTACAATTACACAACACGTACACCTTAAAATAAAGTGTTACCCAGTACTGTGATTGGGTTAAATTCATCCAACTGGACATTCATAAAAGTTACCCCCTTTTGTGATTTGCATAAGAAATTAAGTCATACAGCTTAAAAATTACATGAGGGTGAGTAAATGATGACAACATTTTCAGTTTTGGGGTAATTTCTATAATTTATTCACTGCAGTGTGGAAGTGTACACGTATGGTATAGCGGTTAATGGTTAGTGCAGTTGGTTTGTGAATAAGAATTTCTGTTCTGAAATACTTATAAGTGAATTACTGATAAGTGAACTTAGTGAGCTGCACCTTGGCTTGTGAACTTAGAGAATTTAGTTTCAGTCAAGAGGTCATAGGCCGCATAACTCTGCCGTAACTTCAGCATAATTGTGCAAAATTGTAAAGCCACTCATTTATAAAATTCTATACCTTCCCAACCCCTCCAAATTAGTTTTTTTTTAAAGGCCCCCTATGGTGAAAACCAAGTTTTTAATGTTTTTTATGTCTATGTGGTGTCTTTAATATGCTTTAAGACAAATCATGTGCAAATTCCATTGCTGAGTATTTTCTCCTTAAAACTGCAGTGAACCAAAGAGAAACAAAACGCGGTTTGAAATCGGTAGTGTTTCTTATGTCACAAAATACCTAACCAATCACGTCAACGTGCAGGCGGTCTTTAACATATCATTATGCTATCATCCTATACTTTAAAGCAGGGGAGTCTCAAGAGAAGCCAGGCATGATATTTTTCTGTTGTTATGAAAAATTAGGTACATTTAGCAATATAGCAGATGAATTATGTAAATGATGCATATTACAATGTTATGATGAACTATATGCGTTTCTCAGACCTTCTAAGTTGTTCAAAGTGTTTCTAAGGATACTGATTTTTAGAAGGACTGAGATGGTGAATGGGCGAATGGTGTAACATTAGCAAAACATTATAATTATTATTATTATTATTATTATTATGTATAATAATATACTAGCTGTTTATTAGCTGTTTATAAACACATTATTATTATTATTATTATTATTATTATTATTATGTATAATAAATTTGCTGTTTATTAGTTGTTTATAACATTATTAGCTGTTTGATAATGTATTCAGGTAAAAGGCTATTCATATTAATTACCGTTATGTGTCTGACATTCTAAAGAGTAGGGGTTGCACCGACTAGTAGACTAATCGACTTTAATGCTCTGCCGTGGTGCTTTAAGCTTGACGTCAACTAGTCACTGGCCTATAGAGGGTGCAACAGGATAAGCCATTTCCTGACACACAGGCTCTGTTTCCAACAGTTAAAATTACAAACCCGATTCCAAAAAAAATTGGGACACTGTACAAATTGTGAATAAAAAAGGAATGCAATAATGTACAAATCTCATAAACTTATATTTTATTCACAATAGAATATAGATAACATATCAAATGTTGAAAGTGAGACATTTTGAAATGTCTTGCCAAATATTAGCTCATTTGGATTTCATGAGAGCTACACATTCCAAAAAAGTTGGGACAGGTAGCAATAAGAGGCCGGAAAAGTTAAATGTACATATAAGGAACAGCTGGAAGACCAATTTGCAACTTATTAGGTCAATTGGCAACATGACTGAGTATAAAAAGAGCCTCTCAGAGTGGCAGTGTCTCTCAGAAGTCAAGATGGGCAGAGGATCACCAATTCCCCCAATGCTGCGGCCAAACATAATGGAGCAATATCAGAAAGGAGTTTCTCAGAGAAAAATTGCAAAGAGTTTGAAGTTATCATCATCTACAGTGCATTATATCATCCAAAGATTCAGAGAATCTGGAACAATCTCTGTGCGTAAGGGTCAAGGCCGGAAAACCATACTGGATGCCCGTGATCTTCGGGCCCTTAGATGGCACTGCATCACATACAGGAATGCTACTGTAATGGATTCTTAGTCATCCGGACTAAAGAGGACAAGGACAACCCAAGTTGTTCTCAGCACTCAGTTCAGAAGCCTGCATCTCTGATGGTATGGGGTTGCATGAGTGCGTGTGGCATGGGCAGCTTACACATCTGGAAAGGCACCATCAATGCTGAAAGGTATATCCAAGTTCTAGAACAACATATGCTCCCATCCAGACGTCGTCTCTTTCAGGGATACCTTGCATTTCCCAACATGACAATGCCAGACCACATACTGCATCAATTACAACATCATGGCTGCGTAGAAGAAGGATCTGGGTACTGAAATGGCCAGCCTGCAGTCCAGATCTTTCACCCAGAGAAAACATTTGGTGCATCATAAAGAGGAAGATGCGACAAAGAAGACCTAAGACAGTTGAGCAACTAGAAGCCTGTATTAGACAAGAATGGGACAACATTCCTATTCCTAAACTTGAGCAACTTGTCTCCTCAGTCCCCAGACGTTTGCAGTGGTAAACATGGCAACTTTTTTGAGATGTGTTGATGCCATTAAATTTAAAATCAACTTATTTTTCCCTTAAAATTATACATTTTCTCAGTTTAAACATTTGATATGTCATCTATGTTGTATTCTGAATAAAATATTGAAATTTGAAACTTCCACATCATTGCATTCTGTTTTTATTCACAATTTGTACAGTGTCCCAACTTTTTTGGAATCGGGTTTGTACAAATAAATACATACTCAGAGAGCTCTTCACAAGACATGTTTGATTATATCATCTGCATGCTCAAAATTGATCAGGAGAATGCACGCTTATTGTACACGTAAGTTAATCACCGTTCTGAACTAATGCTTGCGGCATTGTAACACACACACAAAGCTCACACATCACACGATCGCGCGCACCTCACACAAAACCATTCATTAGTGCAGAAATGTATTGTAAACACTGTTCTGTGATTTATCAGTAAAATAGCTTAAAAACTGAAGTTATAGTTCTTAGTAACTAAAACTCACAGCTTTACTATTAGTAGAGAGACGATGGTAGGTAATTTGCATGCAATCGCTTTCTCACTAATGCATTCATATAAATGTAATCTTTGTTGTGCTACTTGTCTGTATCTGATTCAGAACGAGTAGAAATCTGTGAGAAATATAAGTATGCTAATTTGCATATGTTGAGCAATTTGCATAATGAACATAATTAACATTAGTAGCTTAATTGTCCATTTTGACCACATATTTTGCACTATATGGCCAATTTCTTCAATATGTGAGTGGAGTCAGGATGAGTTTAAAAATCAGGTTAAACTTACAGCACATGCAGTGAGTAGTCATGAGCTACTACGCTTGAACAATGCACATTGCTTAGCTATTTATTTTCATTTTGAATTGTTTTGTTTAAAAGTGGACATTTCAAGCTTTTATACACATATTTATCATGTCTGAGGCAAGTAGCCTGCTGAGTTTCGGTTTATTTATGAGATGCGCTCCAGTTCATGTGGAATGCAAGTGATCGCTCCGGCGCCTAGTCTATTTGCTTATTTATTAAATCCAGGCAATTGACTGATGAAACATTGATTAAAATTAAGATACAATTTACACAAAGCAAAATTAACTTTAAAGAAAGGCTTTCTACAGAACAAAACTTAATGAAGTGGTCAAAATTATTTCTGACCCACTCTGTCTTTGACATATTGCGCATCTTTGCACTTTTCATAATAAGTATAGCCTAGATGAAATTTAAAAATAACATTATAATATTTAAACATAAATGTGAAACAAAATACATTGTTTAATGGCTACAACAGGTATAGTAGGCTACAGCACAGAGAAACTTCATGTCGGAATGGGATTTGAGTTCATTACATTACATTTTACATTTCCTCGTTCTCGTCAGAACCCAAAACAGAATGTAGCTTTTGGTCGCGCTACACAGCTACTTGCTGGATAAAATAGTTAGCAGCTACTGAAAAAAAATTAGTTAAGCTAGTGTTGCTACTTGTAGCTCGCTACTGTCCAACACTAGCTGTATGGCAGTGCACTTGATATGAGACTTGCCTCTAATTCAAGGTTAGTTGTTCCTCTAACGAACAAATTGTTTGCATTTTCTGATGACGCATAGGTTCGACAGTAAGAGCTACAGTGCATGGACTGGTCGTTGGGAAGGTAGACTAACCATTCCCTTGTTTTCCCTTTGTCATCAATGTGTCACTTGTTCAAAAAGTACCTTCTCTTTTTCTTTACTTTGCCCTCAACATTTTGTACATTTATAGCTACTGCTGACTCCACGGCGGGCCTCTTAACACCGGGGAAATGTCGCCACATTTTTTTAACCAATAATTTTCCTTTCGTCTGTACCTCAGCTCAACACTGAAAACCAATCAAATGAGTTATTCGACAAAAGTGCATTATTGTTACTTTGCAACAGCATTCTTTGACAAAAGCTGTCCAATCCGTTACAAGGAATGTTTTAAGTAGTAACCAATAAAAATATGTTTTACAATCCACCTGCCACTGTGACTGGTATACAAGGCAAAGACAAAGTCAAGGTGGCGGGTGCTAATTTCCCACCCTGGGCAGACGCCACAGATTTACAGATCACAAATGCAACGAGGGCTTTCTTTCTGGCTCTGTACAATCAGAGGAAATCTTTAACCTTTGGATGCAGCCTGGTATGAAATTTACCAAAAGCGCAAAAGGCCCCCATCACTGAAGACACTACCTCCTACAGAGCGCAATATGCGCCTTCATGGAAGACATGCCCACCTACAGGTGCTGCCACCCAGGATTCAAGTCCAGTTGCTCTTCCTGCTTTGTTAGATGATGTCAGCTGTGGTTGCAAAGTCAGGTTGAAACCTTGCACATCAGCAAAGTGCAGCTGCAGGTCTGGCCTGTACCAGGTACTGTACCTGCAAAGGCAATGATGGCATATGCTGCAACATACTTACACAACACCAAGAACACAAAGAGAGGGATGAAGGGTCTGGAGAAGATGATGACAGAACAGACAAGGATGGTAAAGATGATGAGGCTGCCTTTTGTTAATTAATTGTGAGGCATAGCAGTTTGCCTGAAGGTGATAGCCAATGTGTGCTTTGTGTGGTGTGGAGGTGAGGCCCTCTTGGTTAGCCTTGAGTCTGGCGGGCTGACCAGGGTTGCCCAGACTAGAGTTTTAACTGGGTTCTCGTTGGATGTTGCGACTTGCGGACCAACCTGGGAAGCCCTTCTGCCATTTAGGCATTGCCCTAGCGACTTGCACCCTGTCTTGTCTGGCATGTGTATAGTGTACATTTGTACATATTTTGTTGATCACACATGGTGATGGGCTTAGGTGATCTCATTGTGTGTCTTAAAGAGCTCATACAGTTGCAGGATCCAAGTTATGTCAAATACCCACATTGCTCCAGAAATGCATAACATTCATCTTAACAAAGATTAATCGTTTATCCAAAAAGCAAGTTTTAATCTTCAAAAGTGTCAGGAGAGGATTCAGCTTTACTACACTCTGAAAACAATACAAATTCTGAAATGTAAGATTATTTTGTTTACCATAGAAATAACCTAAAATTATGCCTGAAAGTAATCAAAATTTGCCTAAATAAATCAAAATATGTAATAACATTAGAAAACAGAGGTTATCAACCCTGTTCCTCGAGGGCCACTGTCCTGCAGAGTTTAGCTCCAACCTTGATCAAACTCACCTGCCTGTAATCCTGAAGAGCTTAATTAGCTGGTTCAGGTGTGTTTGATTAGGTCTGGAGCTAAACTCTGCAGGACAGTGTCCCTCGAGGACCAGGGTTGAGAATGCCTGCTCTAAAACCTCTAAAACCACTCACACATTGTAGAAATTGGCCATACAGTGCAGGCGATTAAGCTCAACATATGCAAATTAGCATCCGGCAGTTTCTGTATGCTGGGGACCCATACTTCACATTTCTGCAATAAAACTTTGGTGTACTCAACATTTCCGGGTTCCCCTAGTTGGCTACTAGACTATATGGGCAGCACTGTGTCATATGCCATAGTTGTCCTGTGCACAAGAAAACCTGTATTCATGTCTCAGCTCAAGGTTCAGGGTTATTTGTTCATTAATGACATCATCAGCGACTAGTCAATGTCGAATCGACTTTCATCACATAGATGTCGACTTTAAAAACTCGGAAGTCATTCAACCCCTAGTAAAGAGCGGTGCAGTGTTTACTACAGCAAAGTTGACCAAGTGGATCTTTGAGCTGGTGTGAGTGAGTGGAGGCAGGGCTAATTTGCATATTCAAGGATCTACGTACACTAAATGAAACAAGGGTGTTATTCAAACTATTTTGAGGCATGACAAATTTCATAGGAGAAATTTTATTTTTGAGTTTTAAGGGATACAATTATTGACTACAGGGGGACTTTAAATATTTGGGTTAAATTGATCATGATTTTAGCTACCAATAAGAATCTAGCTCAGTGTAACACAGTTTCACCCTTGTAAATACATATCCTGTGTGGGCCTAGTCATGAAACAGTTTATAAGACATTGCTGCAAGAAGCTTGCTCTTAGATGTCTTGCCCTTTATTATCTGTGTTTTTACACAAAACTTTACTAAAGGAAACACAAGCAATCTTAGTCAGGATGAAAAGTTCTTTTTTTACAACCATGGATAAAATTTCTCTCTTTGCCTTTCAACATCTTTTAAGACACCTCCAATCATTGACATTGAAGGTGTGCTAGTAATGAAATCAACTTCTGAAGGCTTTGATTTTCAGTCTTAATGAAGGCAAAAGAAGGGAAAAGCAGCAGTATCAATCAGTCTGTTTGGTTTCTTTCATTTGTAGAACAAGCGGGGAATAATTTGGCACCTGATGCAGTGAGGAGCTGGGCTAAATCAAAGCGTATAAATAATGAACTCTAATTAGCAGCGTGTGGGAGAGGTGTGATGTCTGTCTGGATGGCGGAACCTCTGCCTGTTCTCGTGATCAGTCACTGCGAGAGCCTCACTAATGCAAGAGGAAGTCAGAACTTCTCTGTTAAGGGAGGGAGGGAGGACAGGAAAGTGGAAATTGAGGGACCCACATGCTTCTACAAACACTAATTGAAATCTTAGTGTGCACATACACACACACACACACTCGATCATAGATGGTGGCACAAGCTGCACTGTGGTTAATTAAGAATGAACCTGTCCCATTGTGAAAGGCATTGTACCTATGTTCAGTATTTTTGTAATAATTGCTTGACTAATTGAGGGTGTTGGGTAGTTTTGCACAGAATAAATAGTGGCCTAATTAGAAACACAGCAGGTTTGTGATATTCTAGCAATAATACTGACACTTTACAACAAACACTCATAGGGCCACAAGGCACTGTCTCAGTGGCTCCCTGAGTTGGGAGAGGTGCTGGGTTTCACCATGTTGCATCATGGTATATTATCTAACAAGCACAAATGTCACTGTGCCAACAAACATCACTTGGACCTGGTGGATAAATAAGTCCCTTGGTTTACACCAAAATGTGTACAAAAAAAATAGAGAGAAAAAACACTTACTGATGTCTGTGCTGTGGTAGGGCCTACCACTGCACTTATTTAATAAGACATATATTTATTATACAACCTCTTGTTTTGTTTCATAGATTTTCCTGCCATATTTATCTTACAGTACGTAAAGAGAAAAATCTGATTAGACTCATTGGCTGACCCCTCTTCCTCTGTGATGAATTATAAGAGTCAAGGATGCAGAATTTGATTTATCTCCCTGACCTTTTCTATGCAAAGGATACACAGTCTGTACAACCATAATGTGACACATCAGAAAAAGAGGTCATGTCTGTTAGAAAACATTGGTGCTTTTCGTTCTTTCTCTCTCTTTCTCTCCCTCCTGCTGTCTCCTATGTCTCTATTGTTTTGTGTGACAGCACAGAATCCAACACTAGTCTAATATTATTTTTGTTTTGTTCTAACTGGAAATGAAGTGTGCCTTAGCAGACAAGATGTTTCCCAGACTGCATTTGCTTAGATCGAATCATTAAAGTGGATCCGTATAAATTGATAAACAGATTTTTTTTTTTTTCTCCTCTTGACACAATAAAAGAGAAATCAGAATGATTGGTGATGACTTTCATCTCTTATAGCCTATCACTTTCTACCTCCTAAAACTCAATGAATTGATCTTAATTGCCCCTAATTTCTTAACAGTTTATGTAGGCTTTAAGGCAGAGAGAGAGAGTAAACGAAGAGGAGGACTAAAATAATAATAATACAAAAACTCAGTCCATATCAGTAGGATGCAGAATCAGTTCAATAAGAGCTCTGTATGAATATTACAGTTATCTACTATGTTTGCCACAATTAATAAACATTACCCTTACTGTAGAATATTCTGAGCAAAGAGGCACCTGTATTAAAACACATATATAAATTATGTTTATCTCTTATCCTGAATAAGAAATCAGGTCTGAATTGGAAAGGGAGGATGCTATAAATATTAATGAATTTTTTAAACTTCAAAAGGGCGATAATATGGGATTCTCAGGAGGTGTCTCATCTTGAAAGGGGTAGAGAGAGGGGGGTTTGGGGGAGGGGAGGGAGAGCAACTGTAATTAAACATGGATGTATGCCTTCCTACGGCCGGTCTGGGGTTTGACAGGCCTGCAGAACAAGCCCAGGTGCAGCTGAGCGTGACAGCGAGCTTGTGAGTACAGGGATGCTACACACACATTAGCACCTACCCTGGACAAGAACACTAGCACAGGGAACGCTGACTGCACACGATCCGCCTGAATCTGCTCTGTGTGCGGCAGTGATTTCAGCCTGCGAGAGAATGAATTACAGTAAGACGCAATTAGAAGGTATATTCGACTATGTTAGCGACTTAGCAACTTAATAATAATGCAAGAATGCCTGTACATGGTAATGAGGGTCAATGATCAAGTCAGAGATGTCAGGGTGATATAAAAAAAGCCTCATTAAAAGAGTAAAATTCTTAAAAAGAAATTTTTACACAATATAAAAGATTAATAGTATTATTTCTTAGCGAGACAATATCATAGAGAGGAGCCCTGAAATGAATAATTCATGATATTTGTAAAAAAATAAATTTTCTTGAAAATATTTTTAAAACTTTTGATAATAATCATTAAGTTTAAGGTATTCAAGGTGTAAGGGAAATGCTACTACTTTTTACATGATTGTTCGTGCCATTAAATGGTTTTCCAGTCCCTAAATTGTATATATTTTATTATTATTATTATTTTATTTTTTTATTTTTTTGTCAGTACCTCAGCTGCCATTAATGCACAGGGAACTCTTTATTATTTTTACTATTTTACTTTATTTGCAAAATTCATCGGATTTAGAGGTGAAGTGGCAAGATTTTGCAGTAGACAAACAAAGAGATGAAATGCAGGTAGGGTGTTGAAGAAGAAATGGGCTTGTGGGACAGGTGTTTGTGTTCCTCTCATTCCAGCTTTATCTCAGTAATTAATACATGAGAGGCCAAAACGTTTGCCAAGTGGTTTCCAAAGTTGTTTACTGTAAACAATAACAAGAATAACAACCAAGGAAGGGAAATAAAATACAGAATTGCAGCACAATGGATGGTCATGTAAGAGGCTAGCTGGAAGGAAGGAAGGAGAGGGGGGGAAATTGCGAATAAATGAAAAGACATGAACAGTCCAGGTGGTTTTAAAGAGCGTGCAAGAAAATGGGTGAGAAATGAGAGAGAGGGGAGGAGAGCAATAGGGCAAGAATATTTTTAAAAATGTGGTATTGTGAAATCGACGGAGGGAGAAATAGAGAGAGAGAAAAGAGACAAGGGAAGTGAGGTAGTGAGTGCTAAGCCCCAGGGCTCTGAAGGGGAATTGTAAAGTAACGCTGAGTGAGTGAGCATATCCAGTTCGGGGACGTCTCCACAGCTTTTTTGTCCGCTGCTGGACACCCAGAGAACACGGTAAGTCCCAGAGCGTCTCGGCCGGGCTCGCTCTGACATATGCAGCCTTCCAAAGATGAACAACATCACCCCCAGTGCTTGCCAGAAGGTCGGGAAATTGCTCCCATTGCACATCGCTTCTTCTTCACACATATACACACAAGAACCCTCCCTCCTGTTTCCCCCTGGCCAGGGTAAAGGTAGCTTTTACTCTCCTTAACTCATCTACTCTAAGGGACTGCAAGCTTTCTCTCGCTCACCAGACCTTTTTCCACATGACTTTACCCAGTTACAAACGCGCTAGAGTAAAAACCTTCCTCCTTGCACACCCGCATGGGGCTGAATAATGGATAATGGGCCTGTGATGAATTTTTGGGGAAGATCTTAACGACACCCAACACCTCTTCCCTTGCACACCCCCTAGTCCTCCATAAATTAACCACTGCTCATAATTAGCTACGGAGAGACAGTAGAACAACTTTGAGCGTTAATAAAACATGAGCACCAGCACTATTTGGCTTGCTGTACATGTTTCTTGTGGCGAGGATGATCCTTTTCAGACTATGCTGCGATCGCTTACAGGGGGAAAGCGTCTTGAGTACAGAGTGCAGTCGGAGGGCATTCCCGGGCAAAATGATGCCTGTTTGCATGTGAAAAGCCCCATTTACCTGCTTTATACCTACCCGCACTCACTCACCTCTTCTTTAGCTCACTCTTACTATTGCGCTTTTGAGACCTTCATCAATTTTCATTGGTTCAAACAGCATGCATGCAGCAGGCAGCGCAGGGGCAGGTTCTTAGTCTACATCCATTTATCCACATTAAACGGGTGCTTTGGGGACATCACCCTGCGAGAGATGAGAGTTTAATGGCACTGTCCCAAATAAGTTTGCGCTGTGTACTTCCGCACTCCATTTAAGATTCATATTCCCTTTTAATGCTTTTATCACCCTGAATAAGTGTTCACCCAGCCAAGCGTTCACCCAGCTCTTCATCTGCCATTTCAGAGCACATTTACCAGCCCAGCCGAGTAAACCCCCGCCACTGAGCCAAACAAAAAAACCTGCTCCATACCGGCGCATTCCCCTCCTTATTCCCCCATGTACATTTAGAGCCAAAGGAGGAAGTAACTGCATCACATCCCCACCAGGGCTAGGAACCATTTGGATATTTTGGATCCTTTTCCTTTTATTTGTTTTAACAAAACCCTAAGTCCCACTACAGTCAGCATTGCTGCATTTAACACAGTCAACCGCCTTTATAATATACAATGCAATGCAATACAATTTACCTTATTTGCACCAAATAAAATTATTTACATTTATAACTATGTTTCCTTTTCAGTGGCTCCTAATTAACTACTTAAATTGTGTAGCTATTAAACATATCATATGCTAACAGCGTTTCTGACAAATTAGCATGTGTGATATCAGAATAAATGGCATATAAAATGCCAGTGTGCATTAAGCTTCATGAAAGAGACGCACAAGCTGTAATGCTCTATTGGACACAGAGGGGAGAGACAGAGGTGTGTAATGTGTACTGACTGAGTAAATGAGCTCATAAAGTACCGCCTGCCTTCAGGGAGTGGAGAACTACATGTGCTAATCTTCATCAACATCCGATCCCTGCCATGTAAAAGAGCAGGAACAACTGAGTTACGCACTCTGGACACGAGCAGCCTACATTAGAGGGGAGTGTTTTCCGGCGCAGGACACCATTACTACCACTCCCAGCATGCCTCAGGATGAGACAACTGTCACTGAGAATTAGCCACAGGGGCTCTGCCATGTAAACGCATCATATGTAATTGGAAGGAGGGGTGAAAAAAAAGGCAAAGCAAAAGTGTAGGGAAAAAGAAAAGGCTTTTAAAATAATCTGCCAGTTCACCGTTACATTGTCGAGACCATGTGCCGACAACATAATGAAGCTTTTAGCAACTGGCAGACCGCTGGGCGCAGAATACGTTATGCCTGTCTACCTGCTTTCCCCGTTTGTTTCGTTCTTTTTTTTCCTCTGAGTGGATCTGTGGGTAACCTTGTGTTGATATTTACTCACTGTGAGTGCTCTTGCAGCAGTTTTCTTGAAATGACCAGTTTACTTGATAATATCGACAGCTCTAGTGTAAAATCTGCTGGCATCAAAGGTCAAAAAGAGCAATGTTTTTTCCCCCTCCCATCTCTACGGACCGTCTTCCATCTCGCGCTGAGTAAATCTCAGAGCGGAATCACTTTTCTGACAATAATTTATAAATTATGCACTGCTTGTGTTTTGAATTGAGAAAGGCTTTCATATCTTTTCCATTAACTCAGATTAAGTTTTCATAGTGATGCTGGAGAGAATGCGAGCAATATACCCGTCTCATTTTAATGAAAATTTTATCAGTGCTCTTTTCTGTTGTACACTCCTGTTGGGATGTCTGTGAATCTACAGCTTGGCTTTTGGACGTGAACTCCCCTCAACCTGCCTGCCAGTGGCTCTGAACGCTTCAATATTTGATGGGCTCTGGCTAACTCAGCCGTAAGAATTCAGCTGCAGAGATTTAACTCTAATGTAAAAATTGTGAACGGATGAAAACTGGGATGTCATAAGTAATACATCTGTTCCAAGAGGGGGAACCGCTACCATTTGTGGGGAAGAGGAAAGACAGAAGAGCAAGAGAGACAGAGCGCGAGAGAGAACGAAGAAAAGAAAGGGATTTAAGAAGGAACACTGCACTCTCTTTCTTCCTTTTATGTTCTCAAAATGAAAAGCCTGGAAGCTATAGGGCTAACAGCTAACATTTTCCCCTGACTCAATTCCTTGCTCTTCCAATTGATTCTTAATTATGAGCACTCTTTTCCCCTTTCTTCACAACCATCAATAAAAAAGGTCCTTTAATGTCATCTTTCTGAAGAAATGGGCATCACACCACTTAACGTTCATAGGTCAAATCCATTTCAAGGAGCATTATGTTCCTCGCTCTCTCTTTCTCTCAGGCTCTTTTTCTTTCACAGACAAACACACTCACACTCTCGGTCACCAAACAGATTCCAAAACATTCGGAAAATCTGTCTATACAGTTCTACTGTGTTGATGCACGCTTCCTTCGAAGCGGAAGAGGTCAGCTGAGATGGGTCTGATGAGCACGTTTTGTATCTATAGATGACTCCCTTAAGCCATACGCTCTTTTGGCACAGCGCATACTGCTGGTAATAGCTCATCTAACAATGACTTCTTTGTGTCGGGGAATCCAGGGAGAAACTCTGTGTGGAGAGAAGATGGTGAAACACTTTGTTGCCTTCGTTTTTGTTTTTCTCGCTTCTCACATAAAAAGCACTGGGAAGAAATGTTAGTTGTTCAGAATGCAGTTTAATCGTTTAACCAAAAGGATTTTCTAGGCTTTTGTCTTTTTTTCCTCATGTTCTGTTCTCAGAGACCATGAGGCCTTTTATATTAATAGTCTAAAAATATTTAACATTGACATATTTGGATTATAGTTTTCCTTATCTTATGAGAACTTATTTTTAACCCCAAAAAAGTTTTGCATTAATTTAAATGAATAAAGAAATGTTCATACTGTATGATAGAATAACATCTCTGATTAGTGCAAATTAATATTTAAAATTAGAATTTTAAAACAGAAAAATATGTATAAAACAGTTAGGAACAGTTTCAATAATATATGTGTACTAGATTTTGTAGGAACATACATAAGATTTTGAGAAAAAACAAAAAAACAAAAACAACAGTAAAGTCAGTCTTTAGAATATATATAATTCATATACAGTTTGCTAAAAAGAACGGGGAAAAAGAAAGAAAATAAAACTTTTTGTGGATGACTCGCATAAAGGACACAGTATACCTACAGTGGCACAAGCTATTCCTTACGCCATGTTTATCACTTTTTATTACAAATAATAACAGATCTCCTCGGGGAGCTGGAGGGTAAGTATGCCCGGCAGCACTCTTTCAGCCACTTTTAGACTGACTGCATCCAGCAAGCACTCATGTATAACGCTTACTGGGAGTCTCTCCATTTCTGAATGTACACGACTACAGTGTCTCTTACAGCTGATAAATAAAAAATCATTACTGCTATGGCACTGATTTGGACTTCACCTGGGTACTACATTGCACACAATCTAAAATATAAATTTACACTGATATGTGGGGGCACTGTGGGGGCAGAAATTCTGAGACCACATTCAAAAATAGTATATATAGGTCCCACTTTATATTAGGTGGCCTTAACTACTGTATACTTACATCGATAAGTACAATGTTCTTATTGTGTTCATAGTAAAACACTGTATTGCAAAACACTTTTGCTGATATTGAGGTGGTGGTGGTGTGGTGTGGGTTTAAGGGTACAGTTAGGGACCGGTGTGGTGATGTGGGTAAGTTTAAGGGTAAAGTTAGGGACAGGTGTGGTGGTATGGGTCAGTTTAAGGGTAAAATTAGGGACAGGTGTGGTGGTGTGGATGAGTTTAAGGGTAAAGTTAGGGACAGGTGTGGTGGTGTGGGTAAGTTTAAGGGTAAAGTTAGGGACAGGTGTGGTGGTGTGGTTCAGTTTAAGGGTAAAGTTAGGGACAGGTGTGGTGGTGTGGGTAAGTTTAAGGGTAAAGTTAGGGACAGGTGTGGTGGTATGGGTAAGTTTAAGGGTAAAGTTAGGGACAGGTGTGGTGGTGTGGGTAAGTTTAAGGGTAAAGTTAGGGACAGGTGTGGTGGTGTGGGTAAGTTTAAGGGTAAAGTTAGGGACAGGTGTGGTGGTGTGGCTAAGTTTAAGGGTAAAGTTAGTGACAGGTGTGGTGGTGTGGGTAAGTTTAAGGGTAAAGTTAGGGACAGGTGTGGTGTATGGGTAAGTTTAAGGGTAAAGTTAAGGACAGGTGTGGTATGGGTAAGTTTTAGGGTAAAGTTAGGGACAGGTGTGGTGGTGTGGCTAAGCTTAAGGGTAAAGTTAGGGACAGGTGTGGTGGTGTGGGTAAGTTTAAGGGTAAAGTTAGGGACAGGTGTGGTGGTATGGGTCAGTTTAAGGGTAAAATTAGGGACAGGTGTGGTGGTGTGGATGAGTTTAAGGGTAAAGTTAGGGACAGGTGTGGTGGTGTGGGTAAGTTTAAGGGTAAAGTTAGGGACAGGTGTGGTGGTGTGGTTCAGTTTAAGGGTAAAGTTAGGGACAGGTGTGGTGGTGTGGGTAAGTTTAAGGGTAAAGTTAGGGACAGGTGTGGTGGTATGGGTAAGTTTAAGGGTAAAGTTAGGGACAGGTGTGGTGGTGTGGGTAAGTTTAAGGGTAAAGTTAGGGACAGGTGTGGTGGTGTGGGTAAGTTTAAGGGTAAAGTTAGGGACAGGTGTGGTGGTGTGGCTAAGTTTAAGGGTAAAGTTAGTGACAGGTGTGGTG
This sequence comes from Paracanthobrama guichenoti, assembly GCA_018749465.1. Taxonomy (NCBI): domain Eukaryota; kingdom Metazoa; phylum Chordata; class Actinopteri; order Cypriniformes; family Gobionidae; genus Paracanthobrama; species Paracanthobrama guichenoti. Next base: position 20,327,978 of record CM031948.1, on the reverse strand, counting down.
GTGTGGGTAAGTTTAAGGGTAAAGTTAGGGACAGGTGTGGTGTATGGGTAAGTTTAAGGGTAAAGTTAAGGACAGGTGTGGTATGGGTAAGTTTTAGGGTAAAGTTAGGGACAGGTGTGGTGGTGTGGCTAAGCTTAAGGGTAAAGTTAGGGACAGGTGTGGTGGTATGGGTAAGTTTAAGGGTAAAGTTAGGGACATGTGTGGTGGTGTGGGTAAGTTTAAGGGTAAAGTTAGGGACAGGTGTGGTGGTGTGGGTAAGTTTAAGGGTAAAGTTAGGGACAGGTGTGGTGGTGTGGCTAAGTTTAAGGGTAAAGTTAGTGACAGGTGTGGTGGTGTGGGTAAGTTTAAGGGTAAAGTTAGGGACAGGTGTGGTGTATGGGTAAGTTTAAGGGTAAAGTTAAGGACAGGTGTGGTATGGGTAAGTTTTAGGGTAAAGTTAGGGACAGGTGTGGTGGTGTGGCTAAGCTTAAGGGTAAAGTTAGGGACAGGTGTGGTGGTGTGGGTAAGTTTAAGGGTAAAGTTAGGGACAGGTGTGGTGGTGTGGGTAAGTTTATGGGTAGGGTTAGGTGTAAAGGAAGTGTCAACAGTGTAATTATAAATGTAACTACAGAAATTAATTACAGATGTAATTACAAGCAGGTCATTTTTAAAATGAAAGTAAAATGTAACGTATGTACAGAAAACAAAATGTAAAATGTACAGAAACAACAACAGTACACAAATAGTAAAATAAACAAATAAACAAATGAATAAAATCTGCATATTACAATTATTATTTGATTATTTCTGATTATTTCTCAAGGATCACGAGGCACTGATGACAGGAATAATAGCTGCTGAAAAATTTTGCCATCACAGAAATAAATGGCATTTTAGAAATACATTTAGGATATATAAAACAGATTCAATTTTAAATAAAATTACACAATATTACTGTTGACAGACAGACAGACAGACAGACAGACAGACAGACAGACAGACAGACAGATAGATAGATAGATAGATAGATAGATAGATAGATAGATAGATAGATAGATAGATAGATAGATAGATAGATAGATAGATAGATAGATAGATAGATAGATAGACAGATAGACAGATAGACAGATAGATAGATAGATATTAACTAAATATTAAACTACTGTAATCATCCTCCCTGAACTCAGGTACATAGCATTCAATGTTCACACGTCCAATGCAAAAGTACTGTGATGTGAAGTAAAGTGTATAACACTTCCCTCTCTGTGACATTCACCAGAGACCATTAAAGTGAGAGCCAGTGGCTGTGGATGGGATCCTGATCTTTAGCTGGGAAATGATCACAATTAGGAAAGCACACTGTCCCCGGTGACATTTAAGAATGTACTTGCAGGGAGTACAGTTGTAATGGCTTGTGAGTGTGTGTCTGTGTATTTTTTGTGTGGGCACTGCTTACCTTTGTCTTCCAGATTTATGTTTGGCTATTGGCCCTGTTTTGCAGACACTACAGCAGTTTTTACATCTGTCAGAACTCGGCAATCTCTAAACCGAACTTTGAAGCTCACACTTTCATCTGATCTGTCTTTATATGTGCCATAACCTACATTTAACATTCTGTTTCTGTTATGAAAACAATAATGGGTTGGCTTTCCTTCGTGCAGTCTCTCTGAGGGCATATGCTGTCGAGGAGGACGGCTCTTCCACCCCACTCTGTGAAAGTGGCATGAGGAAAACATGATTTGATGCTATTATTTTTTGATAGCATCCGAAAATGTCTAATGTTAAACATTTAAGTGCTGTTATAGCTGCCTATGAAGTGAGTTTAAGTGCACTCGTATTCTGCATCTCTGAGTGTACTTCTCAAAAGCACAGCACACACACCAAGCCACTACAACTTCTAAAAAAAATGGCATTATATGGATACAGTTTTTATTTATTTATTTATTTATTTATTCATGTGTATTTAAAGGTAATTTGTAATGCAAACATTGATTTGTTTGTCTTCTCTTCATAAAGCTAAAGGTCACACAGGACCTGTAATATGAAAATCAGGGGCTTGAAAAAGACACACAGGCCCTGTCAAATTCAGGTTGTCCAAAAAAAAAAAAAAACCTTGTGACTTTGTGTGACAAACTAATTAGTTAAAAGTCACAGCCATCATCAGATCAGAAGGACACACATCTCCTCTGGGTAGATACACAGCTTCAGGGTTAAAAAGCACATTCTCAACTATCAATAACTTCCACTAATTATATGCTTTGTAATTAGACACATAATCAATTACGAAACCTTTACGTTTTCCCTGGTGAAAATTAGACGAAGAAAAACCTTGAAAATTACCTCGTACCTTCACAGTATTACATTTATGAGTGAGCGTGTCCTGGCTAATCATAATGTTACACGCATGCTTCATTTTGATGAGAATTATCCAGCAGCTTACAGTAATCATGATTAAAAGAAAGAAACGTGATCATTTGACCTCTGCATTGTTGAACTGCAAATGATGTGCCTAATCGTCAGCTGTCACTCCCAATCTTAATTAATCCTAATGGAGTATTGATGCCGCTCAACTGTTGGGCTTTGTAATTAGCAATGCAATTTAGATCAGATAATGCACCAGGGCAGTCCAATTACTCAGAGGAAATGCAAAAAGCTGTGATACGATAATTGTGAAATAATCATCACCAGACAACGGAATGGTTTTTATTTGATATATTTATTTTTACATAACCCAGTGACTGAATTTCTCAAGCTGTAACAATTACTCGCAAATGACTGACTGATGCAAATAAAAAAATTATACTTTTTCGACTAGTCCCTGCAGCATTTTCTGCTGTTGCAGACGTGGTTGCCCTAATTGATTGCTGCTATCAATGGCAAACAAATCTGTGAAGCTGTCCGTGCTGATATAATCTGACCCCGATTTTTTCAGCTGTCACTCTCTGTGAGAAAGATGCCATGCTCCAATTCTCCAAAAGCTCAGGACATCAACTTGTCTTTTGTGTTTCCACCCCGATAGGGCAATTAATAAAATATATGTTAATAGGATCTTAATTGTTTTACAACAGTGACTTGACAAGGCATAAAGAGCGAGGAGACTTGTCACTGATCCGTAGTCTGTGGACATTTGTCTCGGCAGTGCCTTGAGCATGGCATATGGTCATCTTTCCAGGCTTAAAAACTGTACCATTATAATGGGCCCCTGCTGTTTATGTTTGAAAAAAAGAGATGATGTTACCACTCCCTTAATCTTAGTCAAGACAATGGCTGCTGTCTTGTCTTTCCCCGTACTGCAGATTTAATATTGTATCTCTGGTGATTGTCTTTATGTAAAGTAAAGTAAAGCAAAAAGCAAAAAAAAGCAAAAAAAAAAAAAAAAGAAATCTGTGGTTTCATACAGTATTACAACTAAATAAAAAGTGTCTTTGTTGGAGAATAACACCATACTTAGTCAAGCTTGCAAATTAGCCCTTTAAAGTTAATTAAGAGAGGCTTAACTAAAGGTGAGGGAGACGAGCCATATGTTTGTGCAATCTACTGGGGACAAAGAACCAGGGAAAAAAAAATGAGACACGTACACACTCTTACCATTTTGGAAGGAGACCTTTGTTTACTAACTGTTCTGATTAATGTATTTGATTAAAATGTTCTGTTAATGTATTTTGGAGTGCTTTGCGTATTAATTTATCAGGAGAGTACACAAGGCACAACTGCCTCAGGTCTTAAACTGTTTATATGATAGTGTTTGTGACAGATTGCCTGAGATAAAAACCTTAGATGAAAGGCATTTAATTGCTATCCCCATTATCTTCATTATCTTCATCCATACACATGGATGTCATCAGCTGACTAGATTCTGGTAATATTGTGTGTGTGTGTGTGTGTGTGTGTGTGTACATATATATATATATATATATATATATATATATATATATATATATATATATATATATATATATATATATATATATATATATATATATATATATATATATATATATATATAAACCATAGCTTCTGTGGTAGCTGTGCTGTTGCATAGTCTATAAGATGCCAAATGGCAGAATCCTGAATGTCCTGAGGGAGGCAGCAGTGAACAAACAAGAGCCTGCTCTTGCTTTCTATCTCTCTTCCTCTCACTCTTTACGGCCTCCAAAGGCCATTTACATAGTGAAATCTAATTACCCTGGCGTTATGAGAGAGCATTTGATCTCAGACTTAAGCAGAGCAGAACATATTATTTCCAAAAAAAGGCTTTTCTCAAATGAAAGTGGCTTACTGAACAGAGGGTCCACCTTGTACACAATTCAGTCTCTGCGTTTTAATTATTTTTTTTATGTATTTTTTTTTTTCCACTGGCACTGTGTTGAAAAGTAGGGGTGGGAAAAAAAGAACAGTCATTTGTTTGTCTGGGGAGCCTTTTCTTTTTTTCTTTTTTTTTTTTTGTAGTCAAGGAGGCGACACGTTTTGGACAATTGTATGAAAACAAAGTGTCCACTATAGCTCTCTCTCCACGTAAAAGAGAGAAATAAAGAGGACAATAATGCTTATTCTAGCTGTCTCTCTGCTTAAACAGTGTGGTGCCCCTGACCCACGTCATCACATTGAATTGAAGTGATCATTCATTATTGCCATTACAAAACTCCCACAGAAAGGTTATAACTGTTAGATGAGGACACAATTCGTTTATGCACTTTGCCTTTTACCAGTGTTTAAATTATTAAATATTATACAGGCCTAATACATTTAACTTAATTTTATATAATCATGAAGTTAATCATGAAAAGTGTACATTTTCTTTTACAGTATCGTATCTGCATATTTACAGAGCATACACGGGTATGTCTGTGCACGCATACATACATTTGTACATGTGTGTGCACATGTGTTATATACTGTTTACTGTTTCTCTTTGCCTGAAAATTAGGTCAATTTTAAACCCCACACCAATTTCAGTGTCCATAATGTGACTGATGTTTTTTTCATTATGTAAACTCTCAAGTGTTTCCAGCTTGCCTTTATTCCATATGACAAGATTAGAGCTTTCTGAAACAAATGCACAAAAGGTTCAGGCTCTTTCTTTCATTTTCTTCGTCCTCTTGCAGAAATGATATGTAATTGTAGTCACTCTGAGAGGCTTTTTTAGCTTTGACCTTTACAATGCAATAATATATAAATTGATGGGGGGAGGATCGTCTGTTGCCGACATTTCAACTTCCACGTAGTAGCGTCTGCCTTCGCCAAGCTATTGTGATACAGCCGGGTGTAGTGTCCTCTTGCATGCAATTACACCTCCATCACAAGTGATTTTTCACTTCTGCCGAAGTACTGCTGAATGCGCAGGACTTCTCATTCAAGTTGCAAAATGGGTGCAAAATTGATCAGATTCCCCAGTAAATATTCCTCATTGCTTTGATCATCCATCTTGAAAAAAAGGGGAAGTAAGCAAATAATAATTATAAGAAATATTAAAGTTCAATAAAGTCTCTTATATAAAGTAGTCAAGCCATTCTGAAGCACTTTATTATTATTAAAATTTGTGAATGTAATAAGAAATACCTTTTATCACCAACTGTTTCCCTTTTATGCCTTTCAGCCCAGTTCAACTTACCTTTACACTGAAAATATTATACATTACAACGTTATTATACATTAAACATATTGTCCTACACTTGGAAAACAAAAGTATGCCGTGTATCTTAGGTGTGCACAGGTGGAGGATACTATTAGGCTGATATTTGCAGAGATCTGTGTGTTTGTTTTGGAATCACAGCTCTTGTGTCGGAAACCTGGACCCTTTGAATTCTCCATTGTCCGAGCCACATGTCGACAGGCTTAAGCTGCTTCATAAGGGAACGCTGGCAAGGTGACTCGCAGGAGGGCCTCCTGGGTGTGCTTAACCAGAGGGGCAGTCAGGGCCACATTGCACCCTTCCTTTGATACAGTCTGAGGTTTGGTCTCACATGTGACTCAAAGTACACGGCAGGTACACACATGCGGTGAGCAGAATTACATATTGCCATAGTCACCTAGACTCCCTGCCAAACTCTAATTACCACACTGTAGCTCCTGCTGTACTGCAAACATATACACACAACATCTCTTAGACTGCAACACAGGACAGGGTATTTTGAACTGAAGGTGGGGTTTTTTTAGACTTGATTCTGATTATGGAGAAATGTTGTGCATGTTTGTAACAATTCAACACCTACAACTGCACAAGATAGTATACAAGCTGACAAACAAAGTGTCCACAATAAAGTAAAAAAAAAAAAAAAAAAAACTTATTTAAAGGATTTAGTTAAAAAGTTCTTTTTAGGATTTTACACTTTAGTATTAGTTTCATATGGTTTTTTTAATTTATTTTTAAACCATTTTTTTAACAATGTTTATGTTTTGTTTTTGTTTTTTAATGTTTACTTATTAATTCGTAGATACAAAAATATTACAACCTGAAATAGCCTTGCCATGTCATAAAATTTTCAAATTATCTGACATTTTAAGAGACTTATTCACCTTGTCATCCATTCACAAGAGTCTGCAGGGCTCTATTATTAATTTCCTGCTTTATGTTTTTAATGTTGGTTACACCGCATGAAAGTTGTTTTCAAAAATTAAAAACAGTGAAGCAGTATTGTTAACTTATGATTTTTTATTAAGAAATAATAACAAAGATTCTTCTTAATAAGGTTTTCTTTTCACGTTTTTTTTTTATGATATAAGGACTGTCACAGTTTTGTTTGATTCCTGTTTCTCTGCTCAGTTTTGGTTTTCCTAGTTACTGATTGTCTACTTGTTTGTTTCTATGGTTACATATAATTATCACCTGTCAGTCATATCTTCTCGCTGTATGTGCTGCAGACCAGACCGTTATAGAAGAACAGAAAAAATGGACTTACCACTCTGGCGCCTTCTCCTCCTCCTTGAACACCATAATCTGCTGGAGTATTTGGGACGGATGCTTCGGCACGGTGGTTCCCATCTTCCCGTCTGCGAGCCAGAGACAGCTACCAAGTCCGTCCCGGAGCCAGAGCCAGCTAACATCAGAGTCCTGGAGTCTACGCATGTTACTCAGTCCATCCCAGAGCTAAGAGCAGATGACTGCCTGATAGACCTGCGGGCCATGGATCCAGTTCCCTCTCGAATCCCCACCATTGAAACTACTAATTTCCCGTTGGTCCTGTCCAGCTGTTTGAATGTTCCAGTCCCATCTGGAGAAACTTCCTCCTCCGATGCTCCTGCCCGACTTCCTGGTCCCATCCTCTTTGCTGGTTCCATCCAGTCCCCTGGATCAGCTGGATTTTTTTTTTTTTTTTTTTTTTTTTATTAAGAAATAATAACAAATATATTGCCAAACTTCTTAATTAGGTTTTCTTTTCACATTTTTTTCCCATTATAATGTAAGGACTGTCCCAGTTTTGTTTGGTTCCTGTTTCTCTATACATCATTTTTGGTTTTCTTGGTTACTGATTATCTCCTCGTTTGTTTCTATGGTTACATATAATTATCACCTGTCAGTTATATCGTCTTGCCATACGTGCTGCAGACCAGACTGTTATAGAAGAACTGACTGACAAAGAACAGAAAAAATTTACTTACCACTGTGGCGACTTCTCCTCCTCCCTGAACACCGGAATCTGCTGGAGTATTTGGGATGGATGCCCCGGCACAGTGGTTCCCATCTTCCTGTCTACGTGCCAGAGACAGCTACTGAGTCCGTCCCAGAGCCAGAGCCGGCTAACATCAGAGTCCCGGAGTCTACACATGTTACTCAGTCCATCCCAGAGCCAAGAGCAGACGACTGCCTGATAGACCTCTCTCGAGTCCCCACCCTCGAAACTACTCATTTCCCACTGGTCCTGTCCAGCTGTCTGAATGCTCCAGTCCCATCTGGAGACCTTCCTCCTCCAATGCTCCTGCCCGACTTGCTGGTTCCATCTTCTTTGCTGGTTCCATCCAATCCCCTGGATCAGCCAGCTTCACTATGTCATCCTGCTCCTCGGCTCTTCCCCCACCGCTAGCTCCGTGCATCTCTTTAGCTCTACCTCATGTTTTCTCTCCACCAGCTCAGTGTGACATACAGTCCCTGTCTGCACCTTAGGCCTCCAGGCCCATGTTTTCAACTCAGCCTGTCAGCCCATCAGCTCCACCCCGGCTCTGCGCTCCCTCAACTTCACTGTGGTACATCAGCCCTAGGACTCCTACAGGCTCTCTTGTCCCTCCAGCTCAGCCTCAGTTAGTTATCGCTCTGTCTCCGCCACAGACTTCCACACCTTTTGCTCCATGGGCTTCTCCTTCCCTCTGGCTTCCTCTTCATCCTTGCACCCTCCGTTTTTGCCCCGATCTGCTAAGCACCTGTCTCCGCCTCGGCCCTGCAAGCCAGCAGCTCCATTTTGGGCTTGCGGGCCGTGGATGTCACCTTGGTCTCAATGCACCCTGGGTCTGCCTTCGTCAGTCAGTCTCCGGGTTCCACTTGGGTCTTCAGTCAAAGCTCCACCCTGGCTCCTCCTATCGTCAGCTTCATGGTGTCTTTCTCCACCACCTCCTCCTCTTCCCTGCCCAGCTCCATGCCCTCCTCCAAAGCCATCTCCCTCACTCCTCAGTTGTACTCGTTACAGCACGAGGACACACCTTCCAGGAGGGGGGAGTACTGTCCTGGTTATGCTTTTATTCTGTTTTGTTTAGTTCCTGTTTCTCTGCTCTGTTCAGTTTTGGTTCTCTTGGTTACTGATTATCTCTTCATTTGTTTCTATGGTTACATATAATTATCACCTGTCAGTCATTATATTTGTCTTATAAATATACTCCCTGTTTTGTTCAGTCCCTTGTCGGTTCTCATGTGTTTATTGGTTAGCGATTCCTCCTATGTTTCCCTGTGTGTTCCAGAGTGTTATGAAATATAAATAAAATCTATTCTATGTTACTATTTCATCTCATCGTGATCGCTGCAGACCAGACTGTTACAAGGACAATTGCCCTGACTTTTTTTAGTTTATGCCCCAAAATTATACCAAAATGAATCATCAGTATGCTCATCACAGAAGAGGTTCAAGTCTTTGTATGTATAAATTGTATTTTTATGTATTTTTGGAATGAATATACTGAAAAAAAAAAAAAAAAAAAAAAATGACGTAACAGCACAATTCCAAGAGCAGTTAGAATAGCCTACCTAATTTTACTCGATGACACTCAAAATCCACAAGATTACAAACTCAAGAAATCCACTTTTTTTTCTTTCAAGCTACTTATCTCTTGATCTTTCATATCTATTTCTCACTCTTAAACTCCTGTAAAGCCACTTTTTCTACAGATGTAATCGAGGTAACCTTTCCTCTCTTTTTTTTTCTCTTTCTTTTTCTTTCTGTTTAAATCCCTCATAAGAGGAGTCTAAAGTCTTTATAATGAGGACTGAGTGAACACTTAAAGAATTTTATAAATCTTCTTCTTTTTTTTTTTCTTTTTTTTTAATTAGATTTTAAAAGCAGAGCCAGTAATCATATAGAATGCTAATCATTTTATATGTGGTGACCAAGGCCTAGTTGGAGCTCTGAAGAGCAGCTTACTGCCCCAAACTCTTCCTGTTAGGACAGTGGTTAAGTTTTTTTTCTGCCAAAGAAGCAGAAAATCCAATTATTAGCAGCAACCCAATTATTTTCCTCCTCTGGCTCCCCAACTGAAATCCAAGGTCGAATTTGTGGATTAGTGAGGTTTTAAGGATAGGACAAAAACAGGGGAAAATCAACAATGTGAAACCCCATGGCTGCCCAAGCCCTTCTGGGACTGGACTTAGAAGGCGACACAATCATTGAAAACTAGTAGACGAAGAGCTGAACTCTGTGGATTGTGACGGAGAATTGGGTGGGGGGGATGGGTAGTTTATGGGCTCCATCCTGTGCTCCGGTCGCTGATGATGTCTGTATTTCCTATTGACTCTGTACTACAAGGTAATACTCTATTTGTGAGTCAATCAGCATGGACATGGAGTATGCAGGCAGACCTCCAAGAGATCACACACTCACAGGACCTTGACCCATTGCCCTGGATCATCTCCAGACCGGCCCTGACCCCTGAGTCTGCAGGTCACCCCACACACCAGACTCTGTGTGAATAGGGGAGAAAGTTATTGATGGTTTGATATTGACTCCCACTCTAATGTGACATTGGAAAACGTCTCCTTAATTGAAGACTTTGTCAATGATATGGAGTTCACAACTCGAGTCAGGTTTGACACTGATGTCTGCATGGCCTCAGACAACTGTTTGCCATTTTTAAGATCTCTACGCCCTTATGTGAGATAAAACCAGATCCTTCCCAATTTAATAGAAATCTATTATTGAGATCCACCAACGCTAAAATAAGTCTTTTGTCCAAATTCTATCTAAGCTTCACTAAACTAACATGAGTGGACATCCACCAAACATAATCTAGTCTAAAATCTCAACTTTTTGAATTGGTGAGAAGGAAATTAAGTTATTCAGCAATAATTAACTTGAAGGTGTGTCGGTCTGTATTATCTTGTGAAGGATTAGATTTAACACTTCCTCATGAGGACCTGGTGAGGAAGGCTATTGTGATAAAGTATGTGCTAACCTGATCTATTTCTTTCATTTTTGTCTAATTAACCTTCTATTATTCACAACCCTGCAGTGTGGATTATTAATTATACAGTGTCATGACCGAGGGCAGATTAGCACTGTGTCAGTCAATGTCTTGCCCCATCAGAAACTAAATTTATTTTTCCCTGTGTCATTGGACTAGAAATCTTACATTCATTTCTTTCTCTAAAGATGAACTACTGGGGGGAAAGGTGACAATCATTCTGTTACTTCATCCTTTAAGTGTGAGAGAAAGTTTGCTTTTCAAAGAGAGCAGCACTTTCTTACGCACTCATGCAGAAGGGACGCTGTCATCTGCAATAGAGGCTGCCCAGACATTCAGCTCTGACTCAGTCTATGGTCATCAGTCTTTGTGTTTGAATCAGTGTTATTTGATGAGGACTAATTAGATGATGCATGACTCACTATTTGAATCACAAATGCATTTTGGATAACATGTTTATTTGATTTACTATACTATTTTATAATAAAACACAATAAACAGTCATTTATGCAATACATAGTCATGAGCACAAATGCCTTGCATTATAGGTATATAGTTGACACATTACGTATCCATGGACTTTATTTTTTCATCATGAAGTTATATTGTTCATCATTATTTAAATAAGGTTACATATATAGAATATCAGATATATTTAGCTATATTTATATATCACTGTTATTTTTTATTATTATTATTACATCTTTAATAGTTAAACTCAATAGAAGGTTGAAACTGTTATAAAATTAAATAAATAAATATTTGTTGTATAGATGCATTTATTGGGTATATGCTAGCATGAAATATGCAAATGCACTAGAAGTGCATTCCATTTTAGCAATATTCTCCTTAAAATAGTTTAAGACAGAGTGCAACATACTACACATCAACTATCCAAAAGTAATTCATGTCAGCTGCCCATACAATACATCATATTACATATAATTTAGTTATATAGAGAGTTTGATTGTTTATTTGACGTTGTTAAAAATAAAATGAAACCAAAGAAGGTTGCAAAATCCTTAAATTATTGTAACTGCAAGTTAAAATAGCCCAGGAGCATATTTGATAAAATAAATAAAATAAATAAATAAATAAATAAAATAAATTTTCCTCTGCAAAAAAGAGACTAAGAATAACAAAAATAAAACAAAAGCCGGTCATGGTCCCGACACGCATCTGGCCACACTGTGCTCGGCCGACACCTCCCAGCAGACACACAAGCACTAGAGTAGTTTAGCTGCCAAACACACACAGACGACAAAGACAAGTGAATTTACGTGTTAAGCATCCCCCCACTTACACACACCTCAGACGGCACAGCACCGAAAGTCAGTTCCATTAGGAATTTCAAGTTGAATTAAGGTGCTTTGGGAGCACACATTAACACATGTGTAGCTCCTGTTGTTTAATGTTAGAGTGGGAATGAGACCTTGCAACTTTATATTCCATTAAGGAGAAGGCCTGAGTTTTCCCCCATGAACATCTAAATAAGTAATACTGACAGCCCCCAAAACATGAATCATATTTTCACAATGATAGAAAATTAATGACTGGGTTTGGGAACGTAAATCACACCAGGACATTCGGCGCCGCTGCCTCGGTACTAGTGAGAGAGAATGACAAAAGATGCATTATAGCATTCTGCGATATGGAAATGCATTGGGCCAGAAAATTCTGGAATGGGAATAAGATGACAGAGATGCCAGCCAGTCTTGCATCACCTTGTATAAAAATCAACTTCAGTTTGGCTCCTTATTAATTTATAAGCCATTAGTAACATATTTTCCAACAAAAAGGCTTTGTTAAAAGGCAGAATGAAAGTGTTTGGGAGAGGCATATGGAAATAGCATTTTGCCATGCTCAATTAGAATGAGGTCAGAGAGAAATGGCTTCCAGCCTGATTCTGAAAGATGCAAATGGACCGATGATTTTATGCAACGTTAGCTACCTGCACACATAGAAAAAGGTTTTTTTTTTTTAGATGTCCGGGAAACAGTTTGAAATTCAGTCTACAAGATTTATAAAGTGATGCAAACAGGGCACTTTTAAATGAAATAGCTAAATTTGTAGTGCACGGTTCAATTCACGTTTTTGCTGGGTGGCTGAATTGTTATCAAATTAGAGATAGCCTCTGATCTGAGAAAGTGAAAAGTGTTTCAACAAAGGTAATTAAAGTGAATAACATATTAGATAAAAGTTGAAAAATAAAAGTTTCCTATAGGGTATGCGTCATGTGGTATGCTTCATGCGGTAACATCTAAATTAATAGTCAAAAATATTATTTAATATCACTGAATCAACCTAAATATAGTGGGTTACACCAGCAAAACGAAATTGAAGGCTAGGTAGAAGCTGCTTAAAGTAACCACTTTAATGTGTAAAAGGCCATTTACAAACACATTTACAAAAATTAGCAAAATTACCATTTACTGTCACTGGGGTGGTACTTTTAAAAGGTATACCTTTATACCTCTTTTACCATTTACCCCTTACCCCTTATTTACCCCTACCTTAAATTTACTAACTTAAAAGGTACAGCGTTTCTACCATTGTTTGTGTGTGTGTGTGTGTGTGTGTGTGTGTGTGTGTGTGTGTGTGTGTGTGTGTGTGTGTGTGTGTGTGTGTGTGTGTGTGTGTGTGTGTGTGTGTGAAGGTGTCCACATATCCAAAGTAATTCAAAACCAATCATATTTGTTGACGCCCAATGAAATTATTGTTAATTCTGAAGTGTACCTTGCCCGGTAGTCGTTCATGAAGCAAAGTTACAGACCTCCTTAATATAGACAATTACTTTTATATTTCCCTGGTTAAGAGGGGACTATCATTTTGGAAAGCTCAGAGAGTAAACATGCCTCAACTAACAACAAAGTATAAACATGGATAAAGCCTGCAATGGCTCAATTTGGCCAGGAGAGGTGCCATTTCCACAGAGGAGCAGGTGTTAAGAGCATCTCTTTTCCCCACATAAACACCTCTCACTGTCCCCAGCCATGAATTATTAGCACAGACACCAGTCTCCTGTTTATTTTTTAAATAGAGTGAGGAGGCCACGCCATGCGAAAGTCAGAGAGATGCAGTGCAAGTGTGTTTGAGAACTTGTGAGTGCATGCGTGTGTGTGTTACTGTAAGGCCAGGGAGGGGGAGCACGCCGTCACAAGAGTCATAAATAAGTCACATGGCCCCTGGACCTTCCTCTGAGGGTTTGGAGCTTCTAAGATGAAGCTTCTTTCATCTGATAGGCCTGCAATGTCCTGGAGAATCACCGTGAATTCAGATAGCACATATACAGCATATGTGATCGAGTGTCGGGAAGGGAGCGAGGGAGAGAAAGAAAGAGAGAAAAAGAGACGTGCACTAGCCCAACATCAGAGTCGCTGCATTCCTCAAGGGACTGTGCCATTCAGAAAGACTGCACTGCAGTACCTTTTCAATTAACGGCACGAGGTGAGCTCATCCTCAGTTCAAATAATGAGTGCAATTAAGCAATTAAGAAGCTCGCAGCTGCCTCTGCCCTACTTAACAGCCTGCAAATGTGCAGACACAGGGGGATAGAGTGCATTATGCCCACACAGCCCAAGCTTGTTCCTGTTTGTACAAATAGATCGGAGGTCAAGATCACAAGCGAGAGCAGCATTTGAGCAATGCGAAAAGCAATATGTCATGAAATTTGTTGATTTTATGGGAGGTGCTTTGGGAAAGAAGGGAAAATGCCTCCTGTGTTTACACTAGAGTATTTCTGAGGTTGGATTCTGTCCAGTGAGTTTAAACTGTAAAGCCTGAAGAGAATCTGCTCGCTCTTCTTTTTTCTACCACAGTGGAGAGCCACTGGACACTACAGATGAGATGTTTGGCATTTGTCAGGTAGGCAGAGCGAAAGAAGCTCAGAGCTAGCCTCACATTCAGACATAACACAAGTTTTTAAACTATTGACTGCACAGGAGCTGAAGACTTCAAAAGGTCCCTCTGACCTGTTTGCAGAGAGAAGCCTCAAACCAAGTTTTCTCTCCCTTCTCTCTCCTCTTTTGCCTTCTCCCTCCCAAGCCCCACATCTTTCATTATTAATATGTTTTTTCTCAAGTTTTTTCTCTGACCCAGTACATTAAATAAAACATTGTATGGTTCATGAAAGATTATGAAAGAGCAGCTCATAAGCAGCAGGAGGTGTACACTCAGCACAATCCATTCTGGTATATAATGTCAATGCCAGCTAACCAAGCACCCACCCCACCACACACCCCTTCCCCCTTGCCCTGCAGGCATATTGGCGGAACCACCAATGGATGCTAAGCTTTTTCCGACAAAGCTCCAAAGATAAAGTATCTTCCTTTTATCCCCTCTGCAAATCAATTCTGGGCCTTACAGCAAAATCCCATAAAATAACTTCAAACACCACTACTTACTCCAAAAATTTGTATTATGGCTATATCTCTTTGAAGCCCGGTGACTGAAGTTTTGGAGGAAAAATGATTTAAGCGTTATCAGCTAAGACGTCGACGTGTCAGCACTTCACCCCAGTTTTTCTTGACATATCAACCTGAACCTTCTCTCTCTCTCCCCATCCACCTCTTTCACTTTCCATCTCTGTTTCCCTTCTGTTCCCCTGTGATGTTTGGTTTTTGATTGCTCCTAACCACCCAGGCCTAGTGGTAAATACAAATGTTGCTTGTTAACTTAATGGCTGAGATAAATGGGCGGTAGAGTTAAACCAGAGTCGCTGTGCTGCTGTAGGCCTCAATTGCTTCTGCAATATGTATTTTTTCGCAACTGTCGAAAGGGTAAACCCGACCCTGAAGCTTGCCTACTGTCATGGTGTATTTTGGTTTTGTTTCATTTTCATGTTCTTATTTTGTTATGTTCAATGTCATGTTTCCTGGTTTGTCATGTGATTACATTGTGCCCTCATGTGATCATGTCATGTGCTTCCCTAGTCTCTTGTGTCATGTTGTCATTGGTTCATTGTCTTGATTGTCCACAGATGTGTCTTGTTTAGCCTTGTTCCCTTGTCTAGCATTATTCCCTGTACCGCTGTTGGTAAGTTCTGTGTCTGGTCAAGTCAAGTCATCGTTTGTTTTGTATCTGTTCATGTTTTGCTCACTTTGGATTACTGTAAATAAACTGCACTTGGGTTCTTCAACATTTTTCTCCAGTGGATCACATCATTACACCTACAAACAAAAAACATTGTCAATGTGGCAATTGCCTTAATATGGCAAAATATTAATTTTAACAAAAATATTATTTAGACTTCTTTGCACATTTTTACAGCACACTGAAAGAAATGTAAATCTAAAAATGTGATAACATCTAAATTATATTTGAGCCAAACTATAATTTAATATAATTAAATCAACTTAAATACATTAACTTCCACCAGCGAAAATAAACGTAAAGGTATCTAACAGGTAGAAAACGCTCCATAAACACTCTCAAAAAGAAAAGAAAATAAAGGTTCACTGTCACTGGCTGATAGCCTTTCAAAAGGTACACCTTATTTACTTTATGACTAAATGGTGTATATTATCACCTTAAAGGTACATATTACCTACAATGTACATATTGTCATGTAACTGCTGTGAAGATTCAAATCAAAAGAAGAGCATGACACAGAATGAATGGGGAATGCTACACATAAACATTAAATCTTAATGAAGCATAACACAGAACTGAGAAAAGAGAGGGCTTAAATACACTGGGAATGATCATTAATGAAACAAGGAACAAGTGTGTACCTAATAAAAAACCACAGCAACAAATGAACAAGAACTCAGGCTGACAAAGAAACTAAACAGAACATGACAATGAAACTAAATAGAACATAACTGTGACATTAATCCACCCCCACAGAGGAGGGAGGGGATTCTGGAGGTGGATGAGGAGCTGGAGAAGGATGAGAGCTTGGAAGGGCTGGCAGAGGGATACCCCATGGAGGAGAAGAAAGGGAGAAGAGCAAGGGAAGAGGTGACAGAAGGAGGAGCCAGAGGAAGACCAAGAGCAGAGCCAGGACAGAGGCCCACAGCAGAACTAATGGAGGAGGATCCAGGTTGCAGCCAAGAAACCGGGAAACCAGATGAAGACGAGGACCCATGGTGGTACCATATAGGCCTAGAGGGCAAAGGCAGAGCTGCAGGTGTGCATGACTGAGGTGGAGATGTGGCCTTGGCAGACCAGGGAAGAGTGGTGTTACTGAGGACAAATGTGGAACAGGAGGAAAGGAGGAGCTTGGTGGAACCAGAGGGGTAGAGGGTTGAGGCAAAGCTGGAGATCTGGAAGTCCGAAGCGGAACAAGATCGACTATAAACCAAGGTGGAGCCAGAGGGACAAGGGAGTCCAACAGAGCCTGAGGGATGAAAGGCCACAGTGGAGCCAAGGGATCATGGTGCCAAGGCCAATTGGTCAGAGGGCTGAGGTTGAGTCTGGGTCTCAGGAGCTCAAGGTGAAGTCAATGGATGTTCAGACCAAGGTGGAGCTGAGGACCTTACATCAACGTGGATCTGAGCAGTAGGGCAGAGCCACCTAGGGAGGAGCCAGAGGGCTGAAAGGAGACAGCACAGGTAAGGGAGAGGATCTGGATGGCTTTGGCAGAGGAGGAGGGAGGCTGAGCGGGACCATCTGTGACAAAGCAGACTTAAAGCTGGGCTAAACCAATGATGACAAAGAAAACTTGGAGCTGGACTAAACTAATGGCAACATATTTGACTTGGGACTGGGCTGAACCAGCGAAAATGAAGGCGACTTGGGACTGGGCTGAACAAGTGGGGACAAAGGTGACATGAGACTGGATGGGACCAGCGGAGACTGGAGACCTTGAAACATGACATCATACATAACATCAAATTAATTGGGGACCAAGCTCATTGAACAGACCTCAGCGACCGAAGTGTGGGTGCTCCATTTCATACCATTGAACTCCACTGATATGCCCTCTGTGATGGACACTGTTGCTGGCTCAAGCTGCTGGTCAGATTCTGCAATGTCCTCAGGTTCCACAATGAAATTGGTCTTTGGCATTTACTCAGGCACTGGCTTCATTGCGGTCTGCGGTGGGCTCTGCCTGTTGAATCGTTGCGGGCATGGCTGAAAGCTGGCTGGTTTCTGGGTCCATGGTGGACTCAGGGCTGGAAATGTCATCATCTGCAGGGCAAATGGTGAAAGAAGAGTCACACTTAACCAGCACCCACTTAACATATTGCACAACGCTCCCTCGAGGAGCTTCCATTTAATATTTAATTTCATGATTTAAGAGTGAATATACAATTTGAGTTGTATGGATTAATAACACTTTCTGTATGCTATGGTACACTGTATATTTTTTTAAGGTAACCTAAATGTATTTCAAGTAGAAACATCTATAAATTAATTGGTCAGAAGTGTTATTTAATCTGACAAAATCAAACTGACAAATTAGGTCATACCAACAAAAGTAATCAATAACAATATTAACATTTTTACAGTATAGTGTCAATGTACATTGAGATATCAAGGTACCATTGCACTAAATAGGAATATAAAAATAAATACCATTTTCACACGTCACACGTCTTGTATTTGACCAAACAGTGAGACATTCAGCTCCAAATGATGTCATTACAGTGATGCTGTCTTCAATTAAGCCTCATAAGAGATGCAGCATGAAGGGGGACGTTTGTGCTTCAGTGTGTAATTACCAGAGAACAACCCTTGTCTCCTCTGTAATCTCTGTGTTATAATACTAATCTCCAAAGTCATTAACTAATGATGAAGGTCCCTTAAGCCTGGATCCTGGGCTCTTACTTTGTAGTGAGGAGCGTGATCCCTCCCCTACCACTACCCCTCCTGAGCATGCCGGGCCCCTACCAAAACCCTTATCTCACACACAAAAGGCTAGTTAGACTATCTTGCCCCTACCAGATCTGTGTAAAACAGCTTCACCCCATTTTAAAACACTTCACATCACCAATACTAAACCCAGGGGTCAAAACTCCACGGATAAATGCACATGCGTATGTAACAGCACGCCGTGGAACAAGTGAATGGATATCAAACATGAAAAACCTTGTGCGCAGCAGGCACTGTTCACCTTACATTATTTTAATAATGTAAAGAAATGACATAGAAAGATAAGAAAGTTAAGAAAGGTAGGTTTTAATGTGAATGTATAAATGGTATTTCTACAGGTGTGTATAGATTCCTTTAATTGCACAAAGATTAAAATGCAAAACATCTTAACCCTATAAATCATATTTGATATGCGAATTATATGAGATATGAGATCTCTAAATATCAACAAAAACTTTGCTGAAAAACCTGCTGTACACAACCTACTACATGCCTTCTGTTGTCTGATAGTTCATATTATTTTAGCAAGTAAAAGGTCTTTTAATTCTAAAAATGTCCACTTTCAGGTCATTACATGTGTATTTTTGCTGTAAAATCGAATGATTTCTTTTATAATTTAAAAATAAGAATAACTTTTATATTGTTAGTAATATTTCGAGATGAACACTTACTGGACTGAAGCATCATGTACTTGATTACTTGATTATCCACTCACATCATTCATTCATTCATTCATTCATTCATTCATTCATTCATTCATCAAGAAAATGAATGAATGAATTTTAAAAGTTAAAATTTATTAAATATGATCAGGCTTTTTGAGGAATGTATTTTTATCTCTCAATCATCATTGTATTGCATTGCATTTTTTTTTTGCCCCTACAATAAAAACTACATAGCTTTGATTATAAACCAAAGCATTTAAATATGATCTTACTAAGACATTATTGGGATATATAGATTGAAAACGAAAAAGATATAGATTGTTTATATGCATTTTATGTAAGCAGTCATGTAAAATATAAAAAGATCGCACTGATTTATTTTACAAGCAATCAGAATTTCATCTGACGAACCATGCTGTATGTAACAAATGTGATATTTGACAAAAACATATGCAAACTTTTTTTTTTTTTTTTTTGCCTTAAGATTCAATAAACTGTTCCAACAAAAAGAAAAAAGAAATTGAACTAGCATTTTGTATGTCAGGCTTTACAGGGTTAAAAGTGGTCACAAGGGTTAAACAACTAAATCACGTCACAAATGTACATGCAGTTCTTTATACAGCCAAAAAAAAAAAAAAAAAAAAAACCTTCATAAATATGCAACAATTAGGCACAGCCATACTTTTCAGTGCATCCCTGAATGTTATAAGGTAATGGCCAATCAGAGGCTGGGTTAAGACGCTGCACAGGCTAGCAGCCTGGCTCAGCCCCAGAAAATGATTGACTGGCTAATGGTGCGAGAGGGCCCTGATTAATGTGGGGCAAGTTGGCAAACTTCCTCCCTTACAGGAGGCATGTGATGGGGTGGCAGGCAGGAGCTGGAATGGCTGCCACCGGAGGCTTCTGACATTTCTCCTCTCAGAACAGACAGCCAGTGATGTGCAACCACCACCGGTCTGGAGCCAAAATAGACACCATTCAGCAGGAGAGAGTGCAGGGTGACACGGTGCCCTGAAACATGCATTTTAAAGGGCTTGTTTGTCAGGCATGTGCAACGAGCAAATGCTTAATGTCAGAGTTTAGATTTCTTGTTTACGTCATGCAATAACAATCCATTAGAGCATCGTATGGTACACACTTCCTAATGACTTGCTGTTGTATATATGATACGTAATCAGTCTGGTAAGTGTGAATATTGAGCTTGTTTAGCAGGCATTCTGCTGCTATGTGCTGTGTGTGCAGACCCCGGCGTGCTGTGAGGCTCGGGGTTTTGAGGGGCCGTGTCAATTATGAAGCTCCCTCTCGCTCTCCTGTCAGTGCGCCTGTGCTGCAGCCTGCTTCAGCTGCCTTTGATCAGGCCGTCCATATGGGTGAGCAGGCCAGAGCCGAGAGGAGCAGAGCAGGGGCCTCTCCCGCCTGACACAAACACACTCATACGCGAACTGACACTGCTACAGATGCAGTAAATGCCAACCCAATCTCCTTAACAGCCTAACAATGAAGGCAGGCATCAGGAGGAAGGGGGGAGAGGGGAAAACTTGTCATTGTGTGTGACAAAGCGAGGGAGGCCCATCAAACAAAACATCCCATCTGGTCACATCGAACTTAGTGGGCAAGCAATAACCTCACAAACCTAGGTTTTATTGTGGCCTATGCTCTGTGTATATGATGCCACATGAGGCAAAAGATGTAACTTGTCCCATATTTACAGGCTGATTACTTGTCAGGGAATGGCTGCATATTTTAGATAATGAATGCATTGGACTTGGAAAATTATTGATGGCACAATATGATGACTTGGATCATTCATTTATAGCTGTAAATGTATAAAGTCACGCCAAAATAAATAAATAAATAAATAAATCAGTAAATACTTAAATATTTTTTTAAATACTTTAACTATAAAAGGTTAATTTAATCATATGTGTTTTAGGGTCATCATAATAACAAAAAATAATAATGCATCTGCTGCTCCTTGATTCATGCACAGTCAAAATCACAAAATGTAAACACTGAATGTCATTTTACAAAATATTATGGAGGACAAGGTAAAATGCATTGACAATGAATGAAAATGTTTATACAGTTTTATTAATCTGGATTAAGTTAATACATACATATGTACATACATACATACACACACACACACACACACACACACACATACATACATACATACATACATATATATATACATATACATATACCACGAATATAAGACTAGGTTTGTGTCCTAAAAATAGGCTGAAAAATGGGGGTCATCTTATATTCAAGGATATAGACTAAATCACGGGGAAAAGGAGAAAGCAGGGGGAAACAGTAGAGGGCACCAACACGATAGGCTACGTAATTAGTGACAGTGTTATGAATTAAATAAACAGTAAAGTGCTGCCATGGAAAAGTCAAGAGGTCATTTTGAGAAAAGAGCTTCAAAAGTTGGTCAAATAAACCAACACGTTCGAAACAGTTATGACACCAACTTTAAACTTATGGTCGTGAATGAGGCACAATCATCTAATAATTGCAAAGCTGCCAAAAAATTTGGAGTCACAGAATGCAATGTGGCGGTGGCTTTGGTGCCGAGCACCTTTTTTTCCCAAAAATAGGTCTGGAAAATGGGGGGGTCGTCTTATATTCAGGGTCGTCTTATATTCGGGTATATACGGTACATATATACACACACACACACACACATATATATACAAATCCAATTCCAAAAAAGTGGTTGTCCCATTCTTTTCTAATACAGGCTTCTAGTTGCTCAACGGTCTTAGGTCTTCTTCGTCACATCTTCCTCTTTATGATGCACCAAATGTTTTCTATGGGTGAAAGATCTGGACTGCAGGCTGGCCATTTCAGTACCCGGATCCTTCTTCTACGCAGCCATGATGTTGTAATTGATGCAGTATGTGGTCTGGCATTGTCATGTTGGAAAATGCAAGGTCTTCCCTGAAAGAGACGACGTCTGGATGGGAGCATATGGTCTTCTAGAACTTGGATATACCTTTCAGCATTGATGGTGCCTTTCCAGATGTGTAAGCTGCCCATGCCACACGCACTCATGCAACCCCATACCATCAGAGATGCAGGCTTCTGAACTGAGCGCTGAGAACAACTTGGGTTGTCCTTGTCCTCTTTAGTCCGGATGACATGACGTCCCAGAAAGAACAAAAATAACTTTTTTTTTTGATTCGTCTGACCACAGAACAGTTTTCCACTTTGCCACAGTCCATTGTAAATGACCCTTGGCCCAGAGAAAACGCCTGCGCTTCTGGATCATGTTTAGATATGGCTTCTTTTTTGACCTATAGAGTTTTAGCCGGAAACGGCGAATGGCACGGTGGATTGTGTTCACCGACAATGTTTTCTGGAAGTATTCCTGAGCCCATGTTGTGATTTCCATTACAGTAGCATTCCTGTATGTGATGCAGTGCCATCTAAGGGCCGAAGATCACGGGCATCCAGTATGGTTTTCGGCCCTTGACCTTTACGCACAGAGATTGTTCCAGATTCTCTGAATCTTTGGATGATATTATGCACTGCAGATGATGATAACTTCAAACTCTTTGTAATTTTTCTCTGAGAAACTCCTTTCTGATATTGCTCCACTATTTTTGGCCGCAGCATTGGGGGGAATTGGTGATCCTCTGCCCATCTTGACTTCTGAGAGACACTGCCACTCTGAGAGGCTCTTTTTATACCCAATCATGTTGCCAATTAACCTAATAAGTTGCAAATTGGTCCTCCAGCTGTTCCTTATATGTACATTTAACTTTTCCGGCCTCTTATTGCTACCGGTCCCAACTTTTTTGGAATGTGTAGCTCTCATGAAATCCAAAATGAGCCAATATTTGGCACGACATTTCAAAATGTCTCACTTTCAACATTTGATATGTTATCTATATTCTATTGTGAATAAAATATAAGTTTATGAGATGTGTAAATTGTTGCATTCCTTTTTTATTCACAATTTGTACAGTGTCCCAACTTTTTTGGAATCGGGTTTGTATTTTTAGATAGGCCTATAATAATCAATACTAACATAAAAATTTCATGGAAACATGTAAATTGCATATAAGACAGTTTTTGCATTAACTTCTAAATCTGAATCTTCTAATGATAAAATTTTGTTTCTACTCCAATTCGTTGCCATCCAACAGTGGCCGTCATAACTTGATTCCATGACAGATTTATTATAAACACATTAGTGTATATGTTTAGCGAAATAATACATTTTTCTACTGAATTAACAAGCTGTGGACACTGAATGACTTGCCTGAGGTAAATTTACATGATATAGGTCTATTGTTCACAAGCTTTTTTTATTGACATCTTTCCGCTGTTGAAACACTGATTGAGTGATTACACGAGACAAGTTTCAGTACCTTCAAATGTTAATTTGTGTTTATGCTGTAACTAGAATTCAAGAGGAAGCTCTGTGCTGCCGCTTCAATTGAGGCGTCTATACAGCGATCTGGCACGCTACATAAAAAGAGCGTCAACATGGCATTTATTGTTTGAATAATAAAATATAATAATAATTTGAGAGATGAGACTTCTTATAGAAAGTAACAAAAAACTGAGTTTATTTAGATTATTGGTGGTTAATGGTGGTTAAAATAGGTTAATGGGCTACAACTCTGTATTCGTCAGTACACGTGTACCGAACCGAAAGACAAGTATTGAAAATTCTCGATACGAATAAGTGTATCGTTACACCCCTAATACATTATATTAAATTACATTAAAGGGGTGGTTGATCAGCTTTTTTCGAAGGGCTTGATTGTGTTTACGGGGTGCACTGTAACATGGGTTCATGCTTTGTTTTTGTTTTTTTAAAAACTAACATTATTATAAAAAAAAAAACTTTTTTTTTTTCCACATATTTTACTTTTATTCTACACCGCTGTGTCCCTTCTCATAAAAACAGTCTGTTGAGTTCCTGGTTCTATGAAGCCCCTCCCTCAAAAACATGCAATGGGCTCAGATTGGTTACCTGGCCCAGTGTGTTGTGAGTAGCTAACTAGTGCAAGTTGTCAGGAAACGTCACACCCCTTACCATTACGGGTAGTTAGATATGCTCAAGTGTATTGTAAACAATGGCATCAATATTACCTTATCAATTTGAGCCGAATCAGACCCAGAGAATATTAGTGAAGAGGATCGAGCAGAACCTGCGCAAGAACAGCTGTTACAGGACGTTTCAGAATGGTATGTTTTTTTTTTTTTTTTTAGTTTTTTTTTCTTTTCTTATACATTGTAGATACGCTGTTATTTGTAAATGCTACTACTTTAGTGTGTTGCTTCATTCATTCATGTAATCTCATCCTGTCTGCAAATCCAGTGTCTTGTTTACAAACGAATCCGTGGTGAAATGAAGGAACAAACGTGCAATGTCTTTCCCACGTGAGCTGGATATTCATTAAAAATAAAGTTCATCCATGCATTCATAATATTGAAATCTGAATGAACACTAAACATTGGACGTTGGATAGACGTGCAGATCATGTCTATATTGGGTCTGTCGGTCCATGACCAATTCTGGACATCTATTAGACGTCCAAACTAGGTCCACTATTTGGACGTCCAACCATGACCCAACTTGGACGTCATATTGACGTTCAACATTTGACCTTTGAACTGGGTAATTTTTTTGGACGTCATTTGGACGTCTAAGACAGGTCCAGGAAATTTACATGATTAATATGCTTTTTAATTTTTATTTACAAATATCAACATTGTTGTTACATGATTAATTGACATACATTTTGAGTTGATGCATATGAATACATATGATACATATGAATACAGATTATTTATAAACAAACAATTTGTTATGTGTATGCCTATTTATTTATTCAGTATTTATTTATTTATTTATTTTTGTTATTACATTTTCCTGATTTTCTTTAACTGGTTTATTTATTTTAAATAGCCTAATCAAGTTATTTATTTATGCATATATGTATGTTTGCATATATCTGTTTATTTATTTGTAAATGTAAATGGGAAATTAGATTTCAGAAAATAATTTCATGGTATAGAATATTAGGCCTATCGACCTTATTCCTAGCTTAAAAAGAACAGCAGCAGAGGGCTCAAGGGCTTTGGAGTTTGGATTTCAACCAAATTGAGTCAAAAAACAGTCAACACCACTCTGATTGGCCGAGGCAACACGCCAGGCATTTGGCGCGATTCGGTGTGCAATTGAAAATAACGGCACATCTTTTCAGCCTGCATCACTGGTGAACCCATCGTTTCCTCTAAATTGAAGGTAAGTTTGGTCAGCCTAGTGAATTCTATGTCCATGTGTACGTGTGTTAGGTAGTCTAGCGTTATTGTCTTCACAAACCTGCTGTGGTTACAGCCGCGAATGGTCAAGGGCGAGAGAATGTGTGTAATGTAAATGTAAACTGGTTGTAGCTTGCAAATTCAAATTTGTGTGACTATCTTAGGGTTGCTAACAGGGTAGGTCGAATAGCCTGACAAGCCAGACCCACATCAAGATGTTGGGTCTGGGAACTCACCATTGGCAGGGCTCAATCCGAGGAGCGGGATAAACAGTTGTCTTTCAAATTCCCTCTGTACGCAATAGGATAGCGCTACAACCAACCAGAGCAATGAAGAAGGTGAAGCCGAGCTAGTTGATAGATTAAACTTTCGCCGTATCCGGTCTGCAAAACTCCGAACACATCTTCCTTTCTTAAGAATGACTTCAGTACCGTTCTTTGTTCTTTTCTCAAAGAAAAGTTTAACAACAAGTCTCCCAGAGTCGCGG
Organism: Paracanthobrama guichenoti; assembly: GCA_018749465.1. Taxonomy (NCBI): domain Eukaryota; kingdom Metazoa; phylum Chordata; class Actinopteri; order Cypriniformes; family Gobionidae; genus Paracanthobrama; species Paracanthobrama guichenoti. The sequence continues at coordinate 20,302,139 of CM031948.1, read as the reverse complement.
CCAAAGCCGATTCGAAAGACCGCTGTTCGCCAGCTTCTTTGTTTTTAAGTAGCACGCGGAACCTCGGCAACTCTGGCGTCATTATGTTAAGCCCGCCCACCGACTCTCGCAGGTCTACCTAGAGTTGCTAGACTACAATCGCGGCAAATTAGATTTCCTGCCGCTAGGGTGCATCTAGATTTCTAGGCTATAGGTCGAAAGCTAGCTAGCTTGACTTTTTGAGCGGCAAACTTGTCACGCGCACACTAATTTCTATAAAACACCTGTGTGCGATATTGCCACAAAATGATATCTCGATATTTTCTGGGATTTTCTCGATAATGATAATTAGACAATATTTTGCTGAGTGTGTTTATTGTGTCTACCTTTGGCAGGTTTAGGACTGCTGTGGACAAAGAAAAAGACTTGGAGGTGGAGGATCCACAATGCCCTGATGAGCCAAGCCTACATGACTTTTAAAAGAGTTCAATTTAATTAAAAATGTTAAATTAAATTACAATCTAATTATTTGTTCATAATTCTGCCTCCACTGTACATTGTGTTTCATATGTCTGGTGCCCTTCTGATGCCATTCAGGGCAATTTATTTTTGAATAAAGATGGAAATGGATTTATTGAATTGTGATTTATTTGTATGTGTATAAACTGTAGTGTTGTATGTATGTAGTCCCATGTTTACAGATGGTGAAGGACATGTTTTCTGTGCCAGTTAATTTTCCTGTATTTGATTGTCTCAGCAGCAGGTGATAACTGGAGACACATGCAAACCTCCACCCTCTTGAAACATGAGACTACACTTATAAAAGTTGTATAAAAATGAAGTCTAAAATTACTCTAAATTTGATGTTGAAAAGACATCCACAAATGACCACATTTGAACTATAAATAGCCCTTACACAGAGGTCCCACAGACGTCAACATTAGACATGCGATAGACGTAGCAAAAAGGCATCGCCTGGTGTTACAAAACAACCCCTTCAGTGGACCGAAATTGGACATCCAAAAATTACATAGAAAAGATGTAATTCTGACGTCACATGGCGCAGTAGGCCTATGTCATGTCAGGCCCAGGCGTTGTTCAGCCTGGTGTCTATAAACGCTTTTCTTTGACTAACAAGGAAGTTTTCAGCTCTGAAACGTAGGATATTCTTATATTACCATGACCGTTTATATATCAAAAGCTCAAGGGAAAGCTGATTTCTCAAATCATGACCCCTTTAAAAGAAAATATCTCCCTTTACTTTGAACTTTGAGCATTGTAACTTTGCAGATGTTGTTTATGCTCAAACAGCAACATTACACACCAAGTTAAAAAAGTGAAATCATAATCAACCACCTCTTTAACATTAAATACTTTACAGCATTAGTTAAAGTAATATTTTTTTTGTTTAGTTTTTATTGTTGTTTTTTTTAGCAACTTACTGTGAAGTGTTACCATGAATTTTCCTGAAATTCACATAATCATACACATTTTGACAGCTCAAACAATGCATGTTATTTTAGGAAATTTAAAGACTGGACCTCTAATGCCCCATACTTTAGTCTTCTATGACCATATAATCAATTCAGAAATGGCATTTGTCTTCAAATTAAATTGTAATAGCAGTGATTTTGAGATGACAAAGGAACAAAAGGACCAGAGAACTAGAGAGAATCTCGAAACACTCAGGTTAAACATCTTAGGACAGTATTTCCCAGAGTGCTTCTGACTACAAGCTAAATAGTTTGAATGAACTCGGTCACAGAATCAGTTGAGATGCCACCCAACCATAAGCAAGGACACAATAAAAGTCACCCGCTGCTTGCGAAAAGCTTTGTCACCACGATGCAGTGTGATGAAATACTTTTCCATGCGTTAGCTGCTCAATTATGAATTATGAGCCAAATCAATTCAGATAGGTTCCAAACTCTGAACCTTCTGCTCGCTTCCATTACTGTTTGTGAGGAATGAAAAATTCATAAGGTGTGTGTTCATTCCATGCAGAAACTCTCACCCATTGTGAAAACACTACTGGCAAAATCCCCCATTTCCAATTTTAAAGATTTCTTAAACAGAAAGTCTCTCTCCAAGTCTAAATCTGTAGATTAACTTGGTGATGACGCAATTGTCTCTCTGAAGACTAATTTAGGCAATGAAACTAATTATCTCTCTTGTGCCTGTAGTGTATCTGCAGTAAAATGAGCAGAAGGAGACTTGCTGGAATCCCAAGATGGACAGCTGTGTTGCCCTAGAAACATTTAAACTTGAAACATTTTGATAAAACACTATTTTGATAAGATGTTCTCTTAAATATCTTCTATATATGTCTCTTACATTGCGTTGGGATTGACAGTGATGTAATTTTAATGTTTGTATCTGGTGGAGTAATAGCTGGTAACATGCTACTTTTACACCACAAATTCCTCACGGGAGGAATGCTGAATCGATGGCAGCTGTCTGAAGGACAGCATTTTTTCTGTGTCTAGTCTGTTCCAATGAACAAGATTCTGCCACAGAATTTCTCACTTACACAACCGTAAGTGCTGTTTGTTGTCAAAAAATCCTCTCCTCCATGTCTCAGATGAAATATTCATCATGCCTCCATTTCACTCTCACTGCTAGTACAGCTGTTGCAAATGAACCTGAACACAAGACATTTAAATAAAAAATGTGTATTTACTAACATGTTCAGTTAGACACATAATAGCCTTATGCACCTTTAGACCATCACACATTAATGGTTGTTATATTTTACACAAAATCAGATTCTAGTTTGATACAAAATAACACTGTCAAATATTGTGTGCCTGTTGCTGTATTCTGGTTCTTCCCTTTGAGCAAATAGTTTTTCTAACCTTGTCTATGGTGAACTCAGAATAATTTATAAGAGTTAACCAGATGCTATAAGACTTACTGCCCTTGAGAATAAATAAATAAATAGACCACTCAATAAAATTTCAAATCAATACATTCTGTGTAATGACACACCCACACGCAAACTGTAGAAGAACCCAGACACGGGAGTTTATTAACAAACAAGTAAGTTTGTAAGGCATATCCAGTGTCTTCAGTCTGCCTTCCAGTTAAGTAAGGATTACCTGCATATTCACTGCCACCAGGACGAGGTGTGTGCGCTCTTCCTTTCATCTGTCTGTCCATTCCATGTTCTCCTGCATCTGCAATGAAAGGAATGTCCTATCATCATTCATTCACTATAAAGTCTGTATTTGAATGTACTCACCTGATTTCCTTTTGTGCTTAAAGCTGTAAATAAACTATTCTGTTATTCAATCATCTGTGTCTGAGTCCACAATCTGTAAGAGAAGACTGGATCTGAAACAGACAGCAACATGAGCACAATCTCCTTCGATCCCGCAAATTCTCAAGATGGTCATCTGATCGAGGATTATGTGGAGGAATTTCTAGAGCTTTCCAACATAGTGCTTTGGAATGAGCCCATGAGTCTGCACTGGAACCCATGAGTCTGCACCAGAGGCTGCTCCAGCCCATCAGTCTGCACCGGAACCTGTTCCAGCCTATGAGTCTGCACTGGAGTTTGGCCCGCTCTAGCTCCAGAATCCTCCACTTCCATCAGTTTGGGCACCTCATCGTTCACAGCCACGGAAGCCGAGTCTAGTTCACAAGCTTCAGTCATGGGGGCCATTCTTGTGTTTCTGGTTTTCTGTGTGTCTTTCCAGGTCTGCCATGGTCGCCACTCTAGACAGTCTCCTGGTCAGCCAGAGGTCCTTTAGTTTGCCGGTCTGCCTGAGGCCATCAAGTATGCTGGTCTACCAGATGTCATCAAATCTACTGGACTGCCAGAGGCCATCTAGTCTGTTAGCACCTCCCTGGTCTCCAGTATTGCCGGTGCCACCTAAAGATCACCTGTCGCTTCAGCACTACATTCCCCATAATCCCTCCTGGTTCCCAATCATAATGCACACTCTCACCAACATATTAAATCAACGCACCTGCCACTAATCTGCACCTTCATCAGTACGCCTATTAATGCACACACCTTCACAGCTCATTGGCTGGTCTCGTTTATACAAATTGGACTACTCTTTATCTCCAACATGTGCCTCTCGAGATTATCTCCTCAAGTCAAAAGAGGCCATGGTGGAACCTTGTTTGGGATGTCAAGCAGAACCAGGGCAATGACTGACGAAGACAAAATTGATGGATATGGAGACCCAGGCATAGCCAAAGAGCCGCAGAGACTGGACGACGCAGAAGGTCCTGGAGACTAAGGCAGAGCTGAGGGGACAAGCGACCGAGGTGAATACTGGCTTGTGGACAGCTCCTCAGTTTGGCCAACATAGAGGACATAAAAAGCAGAGTCAGATTCAGAGATAAAATAACTGTCCATCCCCTTTTCCTATCAGTTTAGTGTGCTTAGAATTATGGTGAAATGCTAAGAATAAATTGATACAATCTCTACGATGGCTTTAAGAACAAGCATGTTTACAATCTCAACCATAGATTTAAGAACAAGCACATTTACAATCTCAACTATAGCTTTAACAACAAGCACGTTTACAGTCTCAACCAAAGCTTTAAAGTCCCAGTGAACCGGAAGTATCAAGTGAGTTTTCTTCAGTGCTGTGACGTATTTCCAAGTGAAATGGAATATTGAATAGAGGGCAGGATTTTACTTCAGTGCTCCTCCTCTCCAGGGAGTGACACCAAGCAGGAGCACCAGAAAGCAGGCCCACAGCAGAGTCAAAAGAGGGAGGAGCCATGGTGGAACCTTGGTTGGGATGTCAAGCAGAACCAGGGCAATGACTGACCAAGACAGAATTGATGGATGTGGAGACCCAGGCATAGCCAAAGAGCCGCAGAGATTGGACGATGCAGAAGGTCCTGGAGACTAAGGCAGAGCTGAGGGGACAAGCGACCGAGGTGAAGACTGGGTGCCGGAGGACTAAGGCAGAGCGACTGAGGTGAAGCTGGAGGGAAGGAGGAGCCCGACCAGCCAAAGGGGTGGAGAGACAAGTCGCAGAACAAGGCCCGGCAGCCAGAGGGGCAAGGAAGCCCAGTGGAGCCCACTGGTCAACATGCCAAGGTGGAGTGATGGGCTTGGAGGTTCCAGGTAGAGCTAGAGGGTCGAAACTCCAGGGCAGAGCTGGTGAACTAGAAGCCCAAGGCAGATCCCAGATGCTCGGTGCAGGTAGCATAGGAGGAGCTGAAGGGCTAGGCTGAGGCAAAGAACCTGACCTTGAAGGTGGCCTTTCTCCTCGCTATCACCTCTCTGAGGAGAGTGGGGGACCTTCAGGCCGTGGTGATTATGCCAACTTGCCTGGAGTTTGCTCCCGGTGGAGTTAAGGCCATCTTGCATCCAAGACTGGGCTACATGCCCAAGGTGCCATCAAGTGTGGCACGGTCAGTGGTTCTTCAGGCATTCCATCCTCCGCCTCACGTGATGGTGGAAGCGGGGAGACTTTACCTGCTCTGCTTGGTCAGAGCACTAAAGATCTACTTGTACAAGTCTTCACAGTGGAGGAAGTCAAACCAGTTGTTGGTGTGCTTTGGCTCACCCAGGAAAGGGCTGTCTGCATCAAAACAGACAATCACTAACAGGATTGTCCAGGCAATGAGGGCTCATTCCACCAGGGGTATGGCCTCCTCGGTGGCCCTCCTTTCTGGAGTCTCACGATTCTACAGTCTGCAACTTCCTGCGACGCCTGGCGCCAGGGTGCTCACGTCCTAGGTGTGCCTGGGTTCCAGCTTCACACTAGGGCAGGTGTGATTGTGGGTGTGGCCTAGCGGGTATTTCGTTCCCAAAGTGTCGATAGATTCAGTGTGACTTCCCTCGAAAGGGAACGTCTCGTGTTATGACTATAACCCTTGTTCCCTGAGAAGGGAACGAGACACTGCATCTCGCCGCCACCCCTCATCACGCAGGGAGCGCCTGCTTCATCGCAAAAATCTGTACTATGTGCCGGCGTCCCCTTTGTAGCTTCCGTGTATGCCATCACATACTACGTTATAACAATGCACCAATCAGGATTGGAGACAGATTTCATTCATGCTTCAGACGCGCTATGCTAGAGGGCATTCCAAAGTGTCGATAGACGCAGTGTCTCATTCCCTTCTCAGGGAACAAGGGTTATAGTCATAACCCGAGACATTTTCCATATGCAGCCCTCAGCGGGTCATATGTGTATCCTTAAGTCCTCCCTGCGGGCAGGCATTTTGGCACATGTTTCCACCTGGAATATGCTCCCCAGTGTACCTTGGTATTCCTGTGATAAGTGGGAGTCCTTTGTCCATACTAGTCTTACGACAGGGAGCTTGCACTTACGCAGGGCACTGGAAGACAGCTGAGTGGCGTGATTACATTGGCACCCCCATTCGTCAGTCACTGACGTTACTCGGAGTGACTGAACGAAAGGGAACATCTCGGTTGCGTCCCTCTGCCACTTCTGCTGTACCGCTGGAATGGCTGGGGGTTCAGTCTTGGCTCCTCAGCAGGTAAACATAATGCGACGTTGCCAGCATATTTCCTTATATACCCACGCTGTGGGGCGGAGTTATGCATGCAATAACATTATTGCATGCATAATATAAAATTAATATAATATAAATTAACATAATATAAAATTTTTAAGCCACAGATCAGAAAGTAGTTCTCATAGCTTTTCTTATGGATAGAAAAAGCCATATAACACTAAGGGAAGCTTGCAGAGCAGGCGGAGACAAGAGGCAAGCCATGCTCTGGACATGAGCTTTCCCTCCTCCAAGGCAAATAATGTGTCCTACTGACCAGCTTGTGGACGGCTCCTCAGGTAGGCCAACATAGGGGACATAAAAAGCAGAGTCAGATTCAAAGATAAAACAACTGTTCATCCCCTTTTCCTATCAGTTTAGTGTTTAGCTTAGAATTATAGTGAAATGCTAAAAATAAATTGATACAATCTCAATTAAAGCTTTAAAGTCCCAGTGAACCGGAAGTAGCAAGTGAGTTTTCTTTAGTGCTCTGACGTATTTCCAAGTGAAACGGAATATTGAATAGAGGGCAGGGTTTTACTTCAGTGCTCCTCTCCATCTCTTGGCTCATAGCAGACTAACGGTTGGAGGGGAGTGGTTAAGCATTTTCAAACCTAAGCCGTCAAACTGCCATCATCTGAGAAGGAACACCATTTCCAGAGCGGAAGTTACTTTTCAGATTTTGATTAAAGATTACTGCAACAAACATTCTTTTTCTGTGTATTAACTTGCACGGATTAATTGTTCACCCTAAGACCTTTAATATGTGCTAACAAAGTAAATAGGGTCAATTTTGATTTCATGAGGACTTTAACAACAAGCACGTTTACAATCTCAACTATAGCTTTAAGAACAAGCACATTTACAATCTCAACCATAGCTTTAAGAGCAAGCAGGTTTACAATCTCAACCATAGCTTTAAGAACAAGCATGTTTACAATTTCAACTATAGCTTTAAGAACAAGCACGTTTACAATCTCAACTACAGCTTTAAGATCTCAACTACAGCTTTAAGAACAAGCACATTTACAATCTCAGCTCTTAGGAACAAGCATGTTTCCAACATTTAGAAGTAGGTTTCCCGTAGCACTATAGCTTTAAGACAAGCACGTTCCAACATCTATAGCTTTAGAGCAAGCAATTTCCAGTAGGACTATAGCTTTAAGACAAGCACATTTACAATCTCAACCATAGCTTTAAGAACAAGCACATTTACAATCTCAACTCTTAGGAACAAGCATGTTTCCAACATCTATAAGTAGGTTTCAGTAGCACTATAGCTTTAAGACAAGCACGTTCCAACATCTATAGCTTTAGAACAAGCAATTTCCAGTAGGACTATAGCTTTAAGACAAGCACATTTCCAATATTAATTATAGCTTTAAGAACAAGCACGTTTCCAATATTAATTATAGCTTTAAGAACAAGCACGTTTCCAATATTAATTATAGCTTTAAGAACAAGCACAATTCCGATAGTAATAGCTTTAAGACAACTTTAGCTTTAAAGACGAGTGTTTCAAATACCAACTATAGCTTTAAAAAACAAGAACAATATCATTTTACATTTAGAAGCTTAAACAAATGCATTGCTAATGACCTGATAGTTTTAAAACTGTGTTAAATTAACTTAGCTTCGTGAAGACAGATCAGAGCTGAATGGAGAGTGAAATATTGAGACACATGCTTGCTATATCCTTCATGTGGGGAGTGCAGATCTCATCTGAAATTGTTCGTTAGTCAGTCACATATATTAGTATAACTTCAGCGAGTCCATGACAATAATGCAGCAATGCAAACTCCAGTTAGGCAGCTTATGATCAATGCGACAAAATGGCACATTCAAGTTTACGATCCTGAATGAATCTGAGGTGAATCTGTGCAGGGGAAAATTCCTCTCGCTGTATTTTCCACTTGCACAATTCCTTGTGAGATGATTCTGTTTTGCCTGCAGAGCTCCTGACAAATTCTGTTATCTGTTAAAGCAAAGTCTAGTAATAAGCTGACGATAAAGTATCTGACATTATCATAATTGCTATTGCTCCCGTAGTTATGAAATAGTATATGTCCTAATATAATTTTGCTGAAAATGCAGCTGCTCGTGTTCGTACTACGTTCGTATGTAAATAATGAATACATTGTTTGCAAAACATGATAAAATTGCGTGATCGATTAATTAGCCAACACAGAACTTCTCACTCAAAAGCAAACATAGAAATTGCTGTAGCTCCGTTTGATATGCGAATACAAAAGCGAAAGGCAATTGCACTTAAAAGAGCATTGTGTATGGTTACTTCATGATGAATTAATAAAGCAGACTGCCAAAATGCAAAGTGATAAAGCATAGAAAAACCAATAAATTCTTAACCTGATTGCAGAAGCAGCCAAGCAGCAGACTGAACTGAAGCTACGCTTAAGTAAGGCATCCTGTTTGAGAGTTGCCAATTGAGTGCATAGGAATCAGATCAGCTGATATGGGCGGGGTTGGAATTTTTCCAATCAGCTGATAGCGGAGCTTGACTACGTGGCCTGCCTGAACTAATGCAGAATGCTTGATTTATCTTGTAAATCAAAGGCAGATCGTTAAACAACAGGTAAGCAAACATACAGGTAGGTCTTTCAACTGAAGATTAGCAGAAGGTGAGCTCATCAAACATTTCAACAGATATGTTTACAAGACACTGTTTTCAATTGAAAAGTTTTTATGCGTTTTGGCCATTTATTTACAGGACAACTGCGTTTCGGTGGCCTTAAAATGCAAGCTTTTGAAAACAGTTTTCAAAGTGCAAGGTTTTGCAAACCATGCCTTTACCGACTCATGAATTTGTGAAAACGGTGACGTCATGCACATTCGTATTATGTGTTCACGGGTGTCATGTAAACATACCCTGAAACACAAACAAAGTATAGGTATAGTCAAAATGGACATTTACAGATAATGAACACATTTACAGTATTGTGAATAATAATATGAATACATATGACTAAATAATATAATTTACAAAGATATTGCACTAAACAGTGGGGTATTGCACTTGGAAGGCATTTAACTGTTCAAGAGGGAAATATCCTGTGGAAAGAAATTGTTCCTGTGCCTAGTGATTTTGAAAAATTCACTTTCTGGAAAAGTACAGGTCCTAGAGGGTGGGCAGGGGGTCACCAATTTTCTATCATCAGTCCAGACTGTCCGTTGTAGTCTCCTGATGTCTGATTTGGTAGCTGGACCAAACCAGACAGTTATATATGAACACAGGACAGACTCAATGACGGCTGAGAAGAACTGTGTCAGCAGCTCCTGTGGCAGGTTGAACTTCTTCAGCTGGCAAATGAAGTACAACCTCTGCTGGGTCTTTTTCACAATGGAGTCAATGTGATTGTCCCACTTCTGGTTCTGAGAGATGATGGTGCCCAGGAACCTGAATGACTCCACTGCTTCCACAGTGAAGTCCATGATGGTGAGTGAGGGGAATTCTGGGGTGTTCCTCCTTAAGTCCACTATTATCTCTTTTATCGCGTTTATTGTTATGACTGCACCAGACAGTCAGCTGTTCAACTTCTTGTTTGTATGCAGACTCGTCACCATCTTGGATGTGGCAGATCACTGTGGTGTTGTCTGCAAACTTCAGGAGCTTAACAGGGGGTATTTTGAAGTGCAGTCATTTGTGTACAGTAAGAAGAGCAGTGCAGAGAGGAGGCAAACCTTAGGCTTACCAGTGCTGATAGTGAGAGTCCTAGATGTGAGTTTTCTCAGCCTCACTAGCTGCTGCCTATCTGTCAGAAAGCTGGTGATCCACTGACAGATTGGGTTTGGCATTAAAAGCTGGGTCAGTTTGTATGATAAAAGATCTGGCCTGATGGTTTTGAAAGCCGACCTGAAGACTACAAATGAGATCCTTGCATAAGTCCCAGGTCTGTCAAGATATTGCAGGATATAATGCAGTCCCAATTTGTAGATGCTTTTGAATGTGTTAAGTGCAGGTCAGAGCAGGTGTGGGGTATGAGACTGGGCAATAAAACACTTTCAGATCGTTAGCCAGTTGCTGATTCTCCACAGATCGTGGGGGTTGAGTCTTGTACTTGGTGATGTTCCTCAGACTTGTCCAGACTGACTCTGGGTTGTTGGCTGAAAACTTTTTTGTTTGTTTGTTTGTTTTTTCAGCTTTTCAGAGTAGCTTCTTTTATCCAATCTGATCTCCATTGTTCGTCTGTTTCTGGCATGGCTGTAGAAGATTATATCCCCACTTCTGTGATCATCAGCTTTGGCGTGGAAAAGCTGTTTGAGTTTCCAAGTAAACCATGGTTTATTGTTATTGAATGATAAGTATGCCCTAGTAGGAATGCATGTATCCTCACAGAAACTGATGTATGATGGCAGCAGCTTCAAAAACAGTCCAATGAGTGCAATCGAAGCAGGCTTGTAAATCCTGCTCTGCTTCATTAGTCCATCTTTCAACAGTCTTTGTTACAGGTTTAGCTGATTTCAGTTTCTGCCTGTAGGCCGGGATAATATGAACTAGGCAGTGATCAGAGAGCCCAGAAGCTCATGGGACAGAGTGATATGCATTCTTTACTGTGGTGTAACAGTAGACCAGTATTAATGTCTCTGGTGGGACATGTAACATGCTGTCTGTATTTTGGCAGTTCACATGAGAGATTTGCTTTATTAAAACCCCCAAGAATGATTAAAAGAGAGTATCTGTAATTTTGCTCAATTTCAGTTATTTGTTCAGCCAGCTGTTGCATCATCATGCCCACACATGCATTTGGAGGAATGTAAACATTTACAAGAATAAACAAGAAAAACATAAAGTAGAAAGGTTTACAGTTCATGAAGAGTACCTCTAAATTAGGAGAGTGCATCTTCTTCAGAGTTGATACATCTGTGCACCAACTTTCATTAATGTAAACGCATAGTCCACCACCTTTTGTTTTCCCCATTGACTCCGCGATGCCTGGAAGCCTGGCAGATGTAGTGCGTTGTCCGGAATGGCTTCACTCAGCCAGGTTTCAGTAAAGCATGATATAGCATATTTTGAAATGTCTTTGTGCCGGTGAGGAGAATACATTTTTGGAGATTCGCTAGATGGATACTTGAAAGTGCAGCTCAGAAGCCACGTTCGCGGAGCTTAACCAACACGCCAGCACATTTCAATAGAACTGCTGCCACAAGCACAAACATGTACAATTTTTGTTTATGACATGATGGCAGAATTTTTGTTTAGCACTATTTGATTTATAAAAATCAGGTAACACTTTATTTTGATTGTCCACTTTAGACATTCTACTAACTAGAAGTAATTTTGCTACATGTCTTAATATCTGCTAACACTTAATTGTGATGACCCCCAACAGACATTCTACTGACTATAAGTAGCTTGCAAGTACATGTCAACTTATTCTACTTACCCAAATTCGAATAATTTGAATCGCACTGTGTGACAGTTCTACGTCACTAGAAAATACATCTGCATAATGCCCGCCTATGTTGTGCAAGCACGGTGGATTGTGTTGACCGACAAATTGTGTTTTCTGGAAGTATTCCTGAGCCCATGTTGTGATTTCCATTACAGTAGCATTCCTGTATGTGATGCAGTGCCGTCTAAGGGCCCAAAGATCACGGGCATCCAGTATGGTTTTCCGGCCTTGACGCACAGAGATTGTTCCAGATTCTCTGAATCTTTGGATGATATTATGCACTGTAGATGATGATAACTTCAAACTCTTTGCAATTTTTCTCTGAGAAACTCCTTTCTGATATTGCTCCACTATTTTTGGCCGCAGCATTGGGGGAAATTGGTGATCCTCTGTCCATCTTGACTTCTGAGAGACACTGCCACTCTGGAGGCTCTTTTTATACCCAATCATGTTGCCAATTGACTTAAGTTGCAAATTGGTCCTCCAGCTGTTCCTTATATGTACATTTAACTTTTCCGGCCTCTTATTGCTACCTGTCTCAACTTTTTTGGAATGTGTAGCTCTCATGAAATCCAAAATGAGCCAATATTTGGCATGACATTTCAAAATGTCTCACTTTCAACATTTGATATGTTATCTATATTCTACTGTGAATAAAATATGTTTATGAGATTTGTAAATTATTGCATTCCTTTTTTATTCACAATTTGTACAGTGTCCCAACTTTTTTGGAATCGGGTTTGTAATTAGTTCTTCCAATATTTCATCATCAGACTCCCGTTCAGATTGATATGGTAAAATTGACGTCATCGTTACTATCTTTACCGTGTATACAATCATTGAGGATTGAGGAAGCCTCCAGAGCTGAAGTACAGTTATGGTCATGGGCATTTAGCTTCCGACAAGCGCTGTAAGTGGTTACCAATCATAACAGACTGGGCCATCTGGCCAATCAGAGCGGAGTAGGCTTGTGGAAAGGAGGGATTTAGAGACACTGATTCAACCGTTTTAGAGGCCCAAACTAAAGAAAAATATGAAATTTGGTACATTTGCTTGAAATTGCCAGCTCCATGTACGACTGTTTGACCTCTTTTCCATGTAATATATATAACAGGGAACTGAATACAATACTTGTGTAAAATATTTCAAGCCACATGATTCCTTAAACAGACTACAATTTAGCCTGTTATTTGCAGACAATCTTATTCAGTGGATTCTTAACTGCTGTGACAGATTCATTGATTACATACATACCTGTCTCATTTGACTTTTAGGACATTTTTATGGTAATTTTTGTGACATTTATTCATTACTCATTCACTTAATTATGCTGAAAAGAACAGCCAGGATTCATCTTTTGGGGTTCCACAGAAGAAAGATAAAGTGATATAGGTTTGAAATGACATGAGGGTGAGTAAATGGTGAGAGATTTTGGGTGATTTTTTGGGTGAACTACACTCTTAATATTTAATCACACTCCTGAGATATAAGAGGACAGAAAAAGTTGCCTGATACAAAATGCCTTTTACTTTCATCTAAAGAACATTTTTTTATTACAAAATTGTTTCAAACACATAAAACAGAACAAAATGTGATATTTGACGTTTGGGGAAAATGGTGCCATTATCATTAAAGTGAAAGTGCTGTGGGTAGAGACACCACAATGAGAGACGCTGTAACTGTGAGCTTCAGACAAACAGAGGAATCCACTATAGTCACACAGAGTTCATCCTGACATCAGGGAAATATGGAAATTTGAAAAGGCAAAAGCAAGAAAAAAAACGGCATCTGATGGAAAACTATCTGAAAGAGTCAGAAATGTCAAAATCCACTAAAACCAGCAAGTCTTGTGTCGGTCTCAGATACCTCCTGCTCGAAGCGAGAGCAAGAAATAAAGGGGAAGAGAGCGCAAAGAGAGGCCTGTGTGTTTGCTAAAGAGCAAAGGCGTTTACGGCTTTTCTTCGTCAAGACGAGCTCATTCCTCTGTGTGCGCGAGTCAGGGTTTAGAGGATCAGAAATCTCAGGATAATGAATGCTGGAGTTTCTCGCAGACACCATTGTTCTAGCAGAGAGAAGAAGTTCCTTGCATCACCCATCACTTGTACTAATTGAAACAATTTTCGCTGGCAGTGCCTCTTCTCCTCACCCCTCCTTTTCCATCCACCCAGCCTTCACCCAGACAAGCCTGACAATGTGTAACGCTGGGGGGCTGATCAGAAAGAATCTGACTCTCAGACTGATCTCTGACTAAAGTATGAAGGGTAAAGGCAGCATTTACCAAAGGGTTTGGTTGGTGCATGCTGTAGTTAACCCCTGCTGGCAGCTGCTGTAATTACAGCATTCAGAAATGCATTTTAAAAGTTCTCATGTATATTGGTTAATAGGGGATTTTTGTGGGCACAGTAATTTATTTAGATGACGCCCCCATAAAAACCAAAGCAGAAACCTTCCAGTTGCACAATGCTTTCTTGAATATTTAATTTAATAAGTGTTATAAATCATGGAATTATTGTCACGGAGTTCACTGGATGGCAAGTTTAAAGAACCCATGTGCAGTTTATTTACAATGCATAATCAAATACAAAACATAAAATAAACAAAAGACTTGGCAGAGCAAAACTTAACTTGACCATGAACATAAACAAACATAATTTGAACATAAACCTGGACTAGACTAGCATTCTTGATAGCATCACTGAGCTCGCTCTCACTCCTGTATGTATATTTTAGGCTACAATAAAATGAAATATGTCATAAAACACCACTCTGCCTCTTTTCATTTTCATAAAAAAATTAAATAAAAAATACATATTATAGCCACACAAATGTGGTTCAGGTACCTTGATTACCATCACTGTATGTATATTTATAACAAAACTAAATATAAAACACAACCCTGCCTCTTTTTGTTAACATTTTAAAAATATATATTGAACATATTAATATGTGGTTCAGACAATAAGTAACAAAAACAAATAAAAGAAAACCCAGTCTCTTTGTTAAATGTCAGTTTATGTGTGACCAATAATAGCCATTATAAAAGGTATAAGCAGCTATACAATAAATAAAACAACCAATTCAGTCAAACAAAGTCAGCGCTAGTAGTCTACAATGGTAAAGTTAAATAGCCTAAAAAAGAAATAAAGTTATGAAACTTCACTTTGCCCTCAGCCAAAACGATTTGGCTGGGGAAAAAATTATAGATTCATGAGACCAAAGATTGCCCGTTAGATCTACACAAGACAAATTATATCTCATGTTTAACTACTACAGAGACTTCAGAGCCAGCGGCAAACGTCACTAGGACTAGCCGAGGAAAGGCTGCTCTCGGCGGGGTTGACGAGCGCTGAGTGCCCGCTGATCAACTGGATCTCAACTCCGAAAATGGCAGATACATTTTTTTAATAAATAAACCACAGATTTGAGCTTTAAACAACTACATTCTCACCTGAAAAGTCTTAAAACTACATTGTGACATTAACAATAGTATTTTAAATATACACAGGGGGTTCTCATCCATCATTGACACTTGTTTGTTGGTGCAAGATAATGCACCAACTGGGATACCAGTCTGTCTGAAGTCCATCTCTCATCTCTGAAATCTCTCAATGCAGCCTCGATAAAAGGGGCAGATCAAGGACACATCCGGGGATTTGAACTGTACTTGGCTAGATGTGAACTTTGAATTGGAACAGTGCCTGAGCAGCAACTGATGATGTTTCACAAGTCCATAGGAACACAGAACCCATATTGAGAAATACATGAACTCACCAAACAGTCATTACAAGGACAATACTAGGCCAAGACATGGCAAACAAGAGGGCTTAAATACACAAACTAAATGATGAGACAAGGGACACCTGTGCACAATCAAGACAATAAACCAATCAGAACATGACAGCATAGAACACATGACAAGGGAGCACATGGCAGGATCACATGACAATAGGTGTGTTCGACATCGGCTGGATATAACCGATCTGCGAGAGTAGCCACATGCAGGCGGGAAGGAGCTGCAAATGGAGACGTGAAGTCAGACACTTTCTGCTTCCCGTAGTGACACTCATGCTGTGTTTGCATACTTTAACACAGCTGAAGTGAAATAAATGCAATATTTGTCAAATGCACAGATGTTTCAGAAGACAAGTTCATTCAATACATTATGTAGGCTACTGCTTAATACAGCATCTGTTTGTACAAGAATAAAGTTCAACATATAAGCCTACACTATCAATGAAGTGGGGTCTACGTTTTTTTATCAGTTTTATTTTGATAAACATGACAATATAACATCGCGACTACATGAAAAGAGGTTTTACCGTTATTTAAAAAAAAAAAAAAACACTTATTTGTGAGCATTAGTGGAACTGAAGGTTTTAGAATAAACACGAAACGCACGTGATCGCTGTCATGCGGTGAATCCGGCCAATCGTGGAACAGCTGTGTCGTCATCAGAGCTCGTGCAGTCGCTCTGGAGAAGCTGCGCAGAATGCACCAGGCGGCTGCTCTCGAATCGCTCTCGCGACACCTCATTGACATACATCACAGTCACGTGGCGTCAGCATTGCCTCATGTCGGACAAAATTGCTAACCGGCATGCACTGCACTGCGTTTTACTTTTGCTATTTGAGCAAATGGGAACACAAAAAAATGTATGTAATGTATTCTCTCATTCACTACTATAGACACTTACCCAACTATAATGACTTCTGCTTCTGAGAAAACTGAAAATGTGAAAAGGGTGAATTATGGCAACCATTCAAATAACTGGGGAAAGACAGCCCCTTTCATGATTTTTTTATTTTGTGCAATAACACCTAATTTACCAGTAAAGTTCATAAGTTCACCATCCTCTACATGCTCAACTCGACTCTGTATGTTACAATTTAGCCGTAAATCCACACTGTCTTTGTCACGGTGTATGCAAGGAGGAGTTAACAAGGCAAGATGATAAAGCAAGCAGAACACAATCCAACACAAACATAACATACTAAGTAAAGACAATAACCAACAAATAACTGAATGCACACAAGGCTGAAAATTTAATCTGTGATCAAAAAAGTATGAATATAGTATGAATGTGTGTAGAATGAATGTAATCTGGACGTACTACATTCACCATGATGTCACAGACCTACCAGTGTCAGTTGCATCACTGCCACTCACAGATCCTCTCCCTTGGCCATATATTGTAGAACTCCTTGACATTTACAAAGAGGCAACTGTATATAGTTGCATGCCCTTGTTAGTGATTTTGGTGTAGGATTCTTGTGAGAAAGCGAGGAAGTGAAAAGAGATAGAGCAGCGCTAACCTTGAAAATTGTAAGATTCCTTGGCACCATGATGTTCTTTTTAAAAAAGTAAGATGAATTAAAGAGTTGTGTGCTCTACTGCCCCATACCACTTAAGTCAAATGCTGCTGATTTCATATACAGAACAATGACAGTGGAACTACCCCTACCCTATGGGCAATGACGTTATGAGGAAAGTCTTACAGCAAAAGTTAAAGTTAAAAGGCCGTGGGCTCTGGATTAACAGTGACATAACATGAAGAACTGTATGCCATCCGCATGACACCTCGTTTTTGCCAACTATTGTCTGTTTAGCCCAAACATCAGCCTCCCATCTACAGAGAGGATCACAAAGAGGCGGGAAAAACACAACTGTCAGGCTTAGACGACAAAGCCTTTTACCATCGTGCCTATTCCTTACAAACCAGACTTTAGGAGGTAAGAAATGAGGAAAACGAAAGAAAAGAAATGAGTGCGAGAGAGGAGAAAACAGAGAGAGGCAGAGGCTCACACATGGACAGCTTACAGGGGATACAAACCCAAAGATTATGTTAATCTTACCCCCTTTGTCCCTTGCGAAATGTTTTCATACTACGCCTTTTATCTGTGGAGGAAGGGATGTGAACCTCTTCAGTGGGTGACAGTGGGCACTTTCTGTGTGGTTTCTGGGTAATTAGCACCAGTAGCAGAGCCTTTCTCTTGCTCTGCTCAAGCTTATGGTCTTCTTAGGGCCAGCAACAGAGGATTTAGCCCCTCAACCCTTCAGTGAGAGTTTGGGTAGTGATTCCCAGTCTGGGTCCGGTCACATCAACCATCTGTTAGCGCTAGCAGGATCAAAACTCTTTAGAGCTCTCGCCAGTTCTGACAATGGAATGGACAGCTTAAGTTTAAACAGGTGACTGAATTCATTAGGCAAAGTGAAAGAGATGACACTCCTGTTGAAATTTCACTTTTGAAAAAAAGTAATTGGTGTTGCATGTTAATTATAAAATTATGTGGGTTTTTTATTTCTTTACACTGATAAATGTCTGGTTCGGGCCTATGAGAAAAACGGTTAATATGCGGGTATCATATTTAGGAATGACAAGCCTCTTATGGCCTACTTTTAAGCATCTCCTGCCATTGCAAATCTGCTAATTCTGCATGCCTGTACATGAAACGGGTGCTCTGACCCTAATAATTTTTCCCGGGGTGAGGCTCTCAAGGAGAAACTGACCACCACCGCTGCTCACAGGCTAGCTAAATGCCAGCAATAGCGGCAATCCCACATCAGACACACACACCCAACCCCCCAGCTTACACCCATCACGGTATCCAGGGCCTTTCAGCCATAGGTCAGAGGTGCTCTTTAGATAAAGGGGCATACAAGAAGATCACTAGGGCCTAACCCTCTGACTGAAATCAGAGGCGAAGAAAAGAGTGAAAATGATACATTTCTCAGGCACAATGTGAGCTCTAAAGGTTCTTCTTCAGGAGTTCATATTGTCTACTTCTGCCTCTTTTGATGTTTTCTCTTTGACTTAATGTTATTTCAACGATGGCTCTTCTCTTCTCTGCTCTCCAAAGGCTGAAGCCCATTTTTTGGGCCTGAGCTGTTTCTGATTGTCTCTGTCACGGGTGCTTTGTCTTACACAGGGCTTCCAGCAGCAGTGTTAAAGCAGAGGGTGGGGGCTGCATCAAAGCCAGAGTGAGATGGACTCAACACCAGTGGATTAAGTTCTTCTGCATGATAAAGTAGCTACCTAGGGGTGGTATTAATATGTGAAAGAATGTTATTGAGAGGGAATAAAGTGTTAAAAAAGCCCTGTCATTCTCTTCGTAATGTCTTAATCCTGCAGCCAACACAGAGGCCATGGGCCGGAGTTTGCGCTAATCACGGCAATGCCCATCTGTATTCCCTGTCCTTTAAGCTATTTAAACTCTGCCTGGATTCAATTATTAGCCCTGAGAGAGCAAGATGGCATATTAAGTTATGTGAAAGGGGATTCTGTGGGGACGCAAAGAAATCCCTGCTTTAAAGCGCAGAGGCGTCAGTACCACCAACTTAAGTTGAGTTAAACTGATTAAACAGAGTCTATGGCACTGAAAAATCACGTGAAAATGAACTAAAGAAAGTAGGAGTCTCACTGACAAAGCATCCTCTAAACTGTTAATCATGCTGGATCTGGGGGATCAATGGCCTGTCAATTATATCTTCACACATCCCACGTTGTGTCATTCAGGGACTGAAACCGCCAGGGATATACTGCATCTTAGATATTTCCACTTTGACTCCATTATTTTCCATATTCTTGGACAGAAACACCAGAACATTTTGCTTAGAGCTCTCTAATTGTGTCATAATTACATGCAAGGTTAGATCTTACATTCAAGAGGTGAGCTATAACAAAATCCATTAGTGTTCTTCACACTTACTGGAACATTTGCATGGTAAATGCATTAAATTGACTTATTACTCTGACTTATTACTGTTTATTAATTAGTCTCTCTCTCATTCTAGCAGAAGGAGAGAGATAGAGAGCAGAGACCTGCAGGCTTTTTTTTTTCTCACTGCTTTCTTGCATGTTGTTCTACATTGTGATCAGTGACTGAGTCCTGACAAGGTCAGCATAAATGTCCATGGAGTGTAATGTAATTGATGCATAAGATTTTTTTTTTTTTTTTCTGGGCATTGGATTTGAAACTCATCTTCACTTCATACCACCCCCTGCATTGAAGTCGAGAGCCGTTCCATGAATCAGACCTCAAACCAGTGAAAAGTCGGATGAAACAGACACATTATATAGCCGAATCACACACCTCTCCATATCACTGCTCATTTCAAATTTTCAAAAATGTTTGGTGCTCTAAGGGTTACATTTGTGAGAACTTCCCCAACTAATGAAATTCATTGCCGGTTGGGAACTACTTTCTATCAGAGCATTCGCATAAAACCAAGATGCAATTTCACATTTGACAAAGCGCATGAATGCCAATCTCTTTCTGTGCTGCTTCTGTTCCATATGTGGACTAAATGACCACTCACAGTGTCAGCACACAGTCAGATGAAGACGCAGTGGTGTCAAGTCCTCAGAATGCATCTATATCACATTTACTTGCTGTAAAACGAGCATTTAGTCCTAAGAGGATGCAATATACACTTGAAGTGACATGTAAACTGGCGCATTTGTGCAGCAGCTTGGATCATTGGTGACTTGCAAAGGCCTCTATGTCTCTGTAATGCCACATGTGCATTGAGAATAGATATTACATGTTGAGAATAGGTAATGGTATATCACTATAGAATACTGTTCCATCATTAATGAATAACTACACAGGAACAAATGACAAACGCAATATTAACACTCTAGTAACTGCTGTTAACTAACAAGAAATGCTGATTAATGAATTAGTAAGTAATACTGTAATACCGAAACAGTATTCTAAAGTGTTATCTAGGTAATGAGAATTCTGAA
This sequence comes from Paracanthobrama guichenoti, assembly GCA_018749465.1. Lineage (NCBI taxonomy): Eukaryota > Metazoa > Chordata > Actinopteri > Cypriniformes > Gobionidae > Paracanthobrama > Paracanthobrama guichenoti. The sequence continues at coordinate 20,281,511 of CM031948.1, read as the reverse complement.
CCAGTCAGCCACAACCTGAATCTGTACTGAAGAAAGAATCACAATACAGGGCTATCTACTTTCATCTATTGGGTTTGGTGACTAATATGTGAATGAGGGATTTGAAAACATACAAATTTTCACTTTAATATATGATAAATAAATTTTTAACCTTAGAATTCAACAGCCAAAAAAAGAAAAAAAAGAAAAAGAAACCCAAATGAATTAAGAGAATTAAATGGTTTAATATGAATAGTATTATACAAATTTGTTCAAACATTTCAACAATGTTCACTTATATACATATACAATAAAAATGAAAATCAGTATAACTAATATTAATAACTAATAATGTGTTTATGTGCGGATTATTATTTGACTTGCACTATTGCAGACAGCATATTCATTGACCCCTTTACAATATAGAATATGTGTTTTTTCAGAAAAAAATTGTCAGTTGTCAGCATACAAGAATAAGTATTGAGTGCACCATTACTTCACTCTGAATCCATAGTCTTTAACAAAAACTGAGGAATGAAAGTAGAATAAAATTACATCAAGTTGTCAAATTAGATCAAGTTGTCAACAACCCGTGCTGGTGCCAAGGTCATCAGGTGTTATTCATGGTAGCCCTTTAGCCATAAAAATGTATATTTAAGAATGTACGCTTTTTTTTTTTTTTTCTAAATGTATGCACATTTGTGCCACACAGCTCACAGAAACATGCCACTGGAATGCATCCTAGCCCAGAGGTGCAGCATACCTCTGTGACCTTAGTGACATGCAGTGGCAGAAAAACGTGTTTTCCTCTCCTCCGGCGCGGTCGCAGGAAAACACTTCCCCTCCTAAACAAGCTGGGCATAGCAGTCATGGCAGAGCACACATCCACCAGGGAGCACACTGCAGCTGACACGCTGTATGAGGGCATTAACCTGGAGACAGGATGAGCGAGAGAACACTGACGGTGAATGCATTCAGATTAAAGAAAGGAGGACGCCATTGTCACTGTGTGTTTGTTACTGCAGCGGGCAGAGCAATCACATGACCTTGCTGGCACAGAAAGGTTTCGGCAACACTGCCACAAAGTAAACGAGAGAGATGCTATGAGTAAATCCATATACAGTAAAACCTGAGAGGACAAGTGAAATTAAAGAGATAGATCACCCAAAAATTAAAATTCTGTATTCATTTACTCACCCTCATTCCAAACCTGTATGACTCTTTCACCTGTGGCACATATTTTACATTTTAACCAATTCTGTAACGTGATGAGGATGGAGAAATGATGCGGACAGGGGGAGAGTAGGATCCAAATGCAGTAAAGAAAATGTATTAAGAGAAATAAACAAAACACAAGGAACAGATAACACGCTCAAAACAGAGAAAACCATAATGAAGGAACAGAACTGAAAAATGCTTAGACAGGACAGCACGAAACCCTGAACAAGGGAAACACAAAGTCTTAAATACAGAGAATTGTCAATCCGATCTCACCGTAATTCGTACGTATTTTACGCTAATTCATATGACTTTGTACAACCTCACTCGTATGACTTTGTATTTTAAAACAATTGTACATATTTTACAAGTTGCCCATTTCGTATGAATTTGTACGAATGACCTCCCCCTAACCCCACCCCTACCCATCACAGGGGTTTAGACAAATCGTACAAATTCATACAAGTGAGATCGTACAAATTCGTACGAATTAGCCAACCTCGTAAAATATGTGTGAATTGGTTGTGAGGTACTGATTCATTAATTATTTTAATTTTGTGTTTATTATTTTATTTTGAGTTTTACATTTCAATTTATTTTGATGGTCCCTTGTGAACATTTTGTTGACTATAAGTAACGAGCACACCTATGTCTACTAACTCTCATTAAAGTATTAGTAGACTGGTAGAGTTGGTAGAGTTACAATAGAGTTGGAGGATCATCACAATAAAGAGTTAGCAGATATTAAGTAGACATTTAGTAAGCAGACATATCGTTGCATAGTTACTTAGAGTTAACAAAATGTTCACAAGGGACCATCAAAAAGTGTTTCCGAATTTTGAGTTGAATCTTTTTAAAGAATCAGTTGATCCAGTTCACAAAACTGGACTGAAAGATTTGTTTATGAATTGACTGATTCTTTTCTCAGTTCAACTCATTCAGTGGTTATATTAAGTAGCCTTAACTACTATGTAATAACATTTAAATTAATAATTTGATACAATGCACTTATTGTGTACATACATGTTTTTACATTGTACTTACATTTTTAAAATTAGCTGCATGTAATTACATCTTTAAGTAATTTCTGTAGTTACATTTATTATTACACTGTTGACCCTTCACTTACACCTAACTCTACCCTTAAACTTACCCATACCACCACACCTGTCCCTAACTTTACCCTTAAACTTACCCACACCACCACACCTGTCCCTAACTTTACCCTTAAACTTACCCACACCACCACACCTGTCACTAACTTTACTTACCCACCCCACACCTGTCCTTACTTTACCCTTAAACTTACCCACCACACCTGTCCCTAACTTTACCCTTAAACTTACACATACCACCACACCTGTCCCTAACTTTACCCTTAAACTTACCCATACCACCACACCTGTCCCTAACTTTACCCTTAAACTTACCCATATCTGTCCCTAACTTTACCCTTAAACTTACCCATACCTGTCCATAACTTTACCCTTAAACTTACCCATACCACCACACCTGTCCCTAACTTTAGCCTTAAACTTACCCACACCTGTCCCTAACTTTACCCTTAAACTTACCCATACCACCACACCTGTCCCTAACTTTACCCTTAAACTTACCCATACCACCACACCTGTCCCTAACTTTACCCTTAAACTTACCCACACCACCACACCTGTCCCTAACTTCCCCCTTAAACTTCCCCATACCACCACACCTGTCCCTAACTTTACCCTTAAACTTACCCACACCACCACACCTGTCCCTAACTTTACCCTTAAACTTCCCCATACCGCCACACCTGTCCCTAACTTTACCCTTAAACTTACCCATACCACCACACCTGTCCCTAACTTTACCCTTAAACTTACCCACACCTGTCCCTAACTTTACCCTTAAACTTACCCATACTACCACACCTGTCCCTAACTTTACCCTTAAACTTACCCACACCACCACACCTGTCCCTAACTTTACCCTTAAACTTACCCACACCACCACACCTGTCCCTAACTGCCCTTAAACTTACCCATAACACCACACCCATAACTTTACCGCCACACCTGTCCCTAACTTTACCCTTAAACTTACCCATACCACCACACCTGTCCCTAACTTTACCCTTAAACTTACCCACACCACCACACCTGTCCCTAAACTTTGTCCCTAACTTTACCTTAAACTTACCCATACCACCACACCTGTCCCTAACTTTGCCCTTAAACTTACCCACACCACCACACACCTGTCCTTACCCTTAAACTTACCCACCACCCTGTCCCTAAACCCTTAAACTTACCCACACCACCACACCTGTCCCTAACTTTACCCTAACTTTACCCTTAAACTTACCCACACCACCACACCTGTCCCTAACTTTACCCTTAAACTTAACCATACCACCACACCTGTCCCTAACTTTGCCCGTATACCCCGTATATCAGCAAAAGTGTTTTACAATACAATATGAACACAAAAAAGTACATTGTACTTATTTTTTTTTATGTAAGTACATAGTAGTTAAGGCCACCTAATATAAAGTGGGACCAAACATCTTACTGAATATAGTGTATAAATCATATGGGCTGCTTTTATGATAACTTTAATTGTGCATTTGAATAGTTTATTAACTTGACAGACTGAATTCACATTTACTTTCATTATTTTGAGTGTCAGGGTATTCTTCAAAAATTCATATTTTGTGTTCCACAAAAAAAAGAAAGTCAGGGGTTTTGAATGGTAAGCAAATGATGATAGAATTTGTATTTTTTGGTGATATTATCCTTTGATAATTGTTCACGTGTAGATAATCATGAAAACATGTTTTTTTTTAAAAAGTCACAATTGAGGCTCAGTCAGAGCTTAATCCAGTACAACATAAACACTCTGCAATAAATTAATTTGCAGTTGAATTTTGAATTTCATTTGCCAAAATTAACTGTATATTTATGTTTGTGCATACTGTTTTAAATAAATTTGTACATAAACATGCCGTGTCCTACTGAATGTTCCCTGGGGATAAATAAAGTAGCCTATGAGGATTTATTAAACTGTACACCAGAATACAGGAATAAAACCTTATGTTTCCCCACTTTAGAATTACAGTTGAAAAGCTCCACTGGAGTAATTAGATCTTGTTCATCTTGCGGTCTGTGTAATGACAGGGCCCAAGAGTATCTGAATAACGGTCGGATTGCACTTATTCTAATGCTCATTCCACCCCAGACACGCCATTGCCTTCCATTACAGCTTTGCGTGGCCAGGGGCATCTCTTTACAACACTTGGCAAAATATGGATCGCTCATTACCCCCAAGTCTAGAACAAAGCGTGAATGTGGGGCCTGTCACATTCAGAAGAAGAAAAACAGTTATGTGTTTCTCACACAGGAACACTGTGAGTTTTCCTTTAAGAAGAGCACCATAATGTGATAGGAAATAATGGTATCGGGCAGAGGGAGATAGAAAGGGGGATAGAGGATGAAAGAGTGGAAGAAATGACCTCAGGACAGTCTGGATAAAGAAGGAAATGCACATTCCTAACTGACCACTCATTCTCTATCAGAGTCATATTTTTTCCACTTCATGCTTGGATTCCCCATGAAGCACTCTCCCTCTGTAAACAAAACACACATTTGCACAGAAAATTACAAATGCAATGAGAAGGCAGCTTTACACTTAATGCTTCGGACACTGGAGCTCCTCCAAATTGTAGAAAAGCAAGCTCCCTTATTCGGGCTACGTGCTTACAGAAAGAATGAACTTCAGCATGGGTAAGCGTTTTCATTTGAGGGGGAGGCAGAGTCCAGATCTGTCTTGACATTTTCAGCATCGTACATTTGTAGGACAGCAATACTGCAGACAGATGTGGATACGTTCAGAGACAAGCACTAAAGAGCATTAAACTAATCCAGTTGGGACTCTTCCCAGGGGTGTCATGAATGCCGTTCCAGAATCAAACGTTTACAGCTTCTTCAAATTTTGAAGTTTATAGGGTTTAATGTAACCTCCTTACGGAAGAGAAAAAAACTTGTCTGGAACACATGGAGCTACAACAGGAGCAAATCTCATCTGACACATATATCTCTTGTATCCTTTATAAATAGCTTAATAAGTGCTCTTTACCCTCTTGCTTATACGTAGAGAAGAATAGAGAAAATATTCTACTTTTGTGCACCATAAAAGGCTGTAAAACACAATTAAATCAGCTAAGATACATGTTTATCTCATTATTAATTTGTGAAATAATCTTTACCATTTGCTTATGCTATTCAGTGTTTAGATATACAGTTTTGCACACCTATGTAACAACTCTTCAGGGAGACACAAGTGTATTAGAGATGCTCAGACCTTCATGAAGTCCCTGCACTGTTCAGCAGGTTGAATGAAGAAAAGGTCACTTATCTTATTAATGTTACTTCTGATAAAGGTAATTGCAGAGATTCCACACCTAAAACAATCCCTCCATTTCTTCTCAATAAAGATTCTTGCAGTGAAAGTTCACTCTCATTATCTTACACAGGAAAGCAAACTGTGTGACAGGACTGAGCATAATTATTACATACTGACATATGCTAATAAGATGTTGAAACCAAAGTAACACTTCATCTGGAATGGTTAAATTATATAATCTTGGAGCAAACTCATCCTATTGAGTATACTGGAGGAACACCGTAAAAACACACCTTAAATTATTAATATGGTCACCTCATCATCATCATCATCATCATCATCTAAAATAACTTTTTACTGTTGATGGCTAATATTTGCTTTAGCACTTATTACATCACTGATGTTGAAAAAGCAACAACAGCCACAACAACAAAACAAAACAAAAAACTGCCGCATGCATTTGACCGCATGCATTTAGATCTGGCCTATCATCAAATCATTACAGCGATACTTGTCATATGAAGCTGTTAAACTCATATTTCCATATAGACGCTCAGTCAAACGGATGAACCTCCTAGCACTTCGCGTTCCTCACAGTTCTGGCCTGGCCTGGTCATCTCTGCACGCCATCCATGCTCATAGCCCATTTGTGAGTGCTAATATCAGCCAAGGGACAAAGGCGGGGGGTGCATGTGTGCGGGTCGTTAGTGAAAGCAGCAGATCTGTCCACATCGTTAATGATCAGGCTAATTGAATCCCTCTAATTAGCCGTGCACACGCCTGGTGGATCAGCTCGCTGCTTTTACATACATGACAAGGGAAGAGAAAGAACTGAGCTGGTGCTTTCAAACCACGAGGCGTCTTGAAGTGCAAAAACATCACTTCCCACACCACAACCCCCACCCCTCCTCCTTGGCCCCCACGGGCTCCTCCGCTGCTGTTTGCGGTGGCCGATATAGGTTAAAGCAAACTCTCATGCTCCGTGAGAGGGACCAGGCCATGTAATTTAAATTCTGATGACATTTACTGTCAGGCAGTATTAGTGCACTGGCATCCTCCTCTGCCTGGGCATGAATCTTACTCAGCACCAGCAGGCCTCGGGGGCCGAAGAAAGACTCTCTCTCTCTCTCTCTCTCTCTCTCTCTCTCTCTCTCTATCTATCTCTCTTTCTCTACTGTAACTGTCCCAAGGACCCCCGTCAGTCTCTGGCAAAGAATCCTAGCCTTTTTGCCCTCCCCCCTCCTACATCTAATAGGCCCCGAATTGGAGAGCTGTGCTGTTTATTGCCTGGTGGAATGTCACATATACGGGTCGTGCATGGTGATTGGGCAGACACCTTCAAACTGCATTCTGGAAGATGTGCCCTCTTGTTTACTCTGCGCCAATGTAATGTCGCTCTGCAAACACTTTTTGAACAATTCGGAAACGCATTTAAAATTAGTCTCATAGCAGACATCACTGCTGCTTGACAAGCAAATTAGGCAAACTAAATTAAGAGGCTAAACAAAATGCTCTGTATATGTGTGCCTCTGCTGTGTGTTTGCAGTTTTATCTCTTGAGATAAATACATTAGACAAGGTCTGAGCTTCCAGCAATGACGCGACCTTGAGTGAGTAATGCAACAGCAATAATCAGACAGGGCCACAGGCCTATGACCTCAGGATTAATGGGGACCCTTTTAAAATGTAAAAGAGAAAAAGTACTTAACTGCATATGCTAGAGGTTGGCAAATTAGAGAGTTGTACTGGAAAGTGTCTTTGTGTTTACAATATGAGCATATTATAGTCATTTAAAATTCATGTACAATTCATGTGCATTGTATTACCACAAACCACACCACCAAACCCACAAACTATTAACATTTTAACTGTTATACATATGTCATAAACATGTAATAACATATGTAATTTTCAAATTTCACACTGGGCAGGTCAAAACACTCTCACATGAGACGTGCACTCTTTAAAATTAATATGTGAGATGGTGAAGTCAAGGGTCTTTCATTTATCTCATCTCTCATGTTTGTCAGCAGAATCGGGCGGTAAACGGGGATTTAAGGGAGTATAACGGAGCCTTTAACTGACAGCTCTGGAGCACTGACAGGTCCTTGGGAAATTAACAAAGACTGCATGGAGCACATGTCATATATCATAGACTCACCACATACCCTCAACACTACCTGCAAGCTATGATTCTGTACTTTTCTCTCCCTGCACACTCAATAAAAGCATGTGGGGGTGGAGGGTGTGTTGTGAGCTGCAAGCCTAACAGCACAACATTTAGCTTGTTTTTCCCTGTCATGTTAAAATATACACGCGTGCAATCTACATTAAGGAATTTAAGTCCTATTTCCATATTCCCAGACCACCTACCCAACAGCACTCTGTGTACACAGGGCAGAAGGAGCTGTGTGGTTCTGATGACACATCTACAAACTAAACCATCTGCTATACACACAGCTGCTGCCAATTTTAGGAATTGTGGGATAAATAAATATGCAGAGAGTGAAACAAAACAATAACAGAAAAGCAGCTAAACACCAATCCAATTAACACATATCTATGACGTCTAATGGTGCATATTAAAACTGTTGGGCTGGACAACATGTGCAGATCAGTTCAATATGGACTTTTACTCATGGAGAGACACAGAGAGACGATGCCAAGCAATGATGGGTCCTACCAAAAACAGACCCAGTGATCATAGTAAAAAGGAAAGTGATCATAGAAAAAAGGAAAACATAGATAAACACGTATTAATATATTATATATATTAAATGTTTTTACAATTTTTTATTTATTCATATTTTTATACTGTCACAAATGTTTGACAAGTTTTTTGCAGATTATTCAGCTATCAAACTCCATCTCTAATGGTGAGGATTTATGTTTAAAAAAATTATAATAATAACAAAAAGAGACAATGCCTGTTTAATATTTACATAAATTCTCAACATTATAAATTTTTTTCTTTTCTTGTTTTATCCATTTTGAGCACAAATGCTTTCTCATTTACACCCGCTAACTGATCCAGATTGCCGTTAGATTGGTTTCGTTTTGGTTTGTAAGGAGCACAAACAGATTAGAGCAAACTAAGCTTGTGATCTGTTTAGAAAAGGTGGCCACTGCTCAAAAGATCTAAGGGTTTTAAACAGAACCCTGAGAAAGACACAATCCCCAGACAATGAAATGCATTTGGAGGCTGAGTCAAGCTGCATTCCATAGTTTAAACAAAATGTTATATAAAGGCATAATGTGACAAATCAACATTTGTGGCAAATATATATTTACTACACATAGTATTGTAAATTATTGTAAAATGTAAATTGCCTAATGAATTAAAAAAAAAAAAAAAAAAAAAAAAAAAAAAAAACACTGTAACAAGCACTGGATTGCAGAAATGTAACATTTCTAAAAAATGTGCCGAACAAACAGTTACATTTATCAAGGCTCAAAAAATAGCAGAACTCTGATTATTGCTTCTATTGCTATTGCTTTCTCTTTTTTCCTTTCCTTTTTCACACTGTTCACATTGGATGGAAGGAGAAACAATTTTTTCTCTTAATTAAAAGTTGGTGAGGACATCATGATGAGCACATGACAGAAAGACATTATTTCTTGAATTTTAATCTGGTCCTGGTCATTCAGGGAAAGTAGACCCATGCTGACTTCCTCTTTAAGTGTCGCCGCTGCTGACCAGTATGATGATTTCTCCTCTCCCAGGGTGGTTCTCAAGTAGAAGTGGAGAAAATTGGCAGAACTTAAATTGGTGGCATTTTGTGGTCTTTAAAAGAAGGGTGTCTCATTAAAACTAGCCAAGGAAGGCCTTCAAGTTTTTGCTGTCATTAGTTGGCGTAACTGTGGATAAGAGGAACTACAATTATGGATGCGGGTAAATCTTGTTGTCAATTTGTGGCTGATGAGGTAACACCTCTCTGGCCCCTGAGCTAAATCTGCCCTCGTCGGGCCTTCCACACTCTAATGACTGGCATCTCACGTATGTATACAACATCCTTTAAAGGCTACATGTGTGAGTTTTGCATCATTACTGAAATGCTTTGAATAATTTGTCATTTTATATATTTCAATAGCTTCAGATAACAACGTAGGTTACAAATGACTACAAATAATATATTGACATCCATCTGATGTTCTGTCCTATTATGCTACAAATACAAAAAAAAAACTCTTGTTCATTTTCATGACCATAAGCAAAGAAAAGCTCATTACTAAAATGAATCAATGTGCATCTTAAAGGGATAGTTCACTGAAATATAAAACAGTCATTGTTTACTCACTGAATTGTTGTTTTTGAGTAAACTAACCCTTTAACTGTGGCAGTAAAAGCATATGGTCCTGACCTTAATTTCATAGGATTTTTAAACTAAACATGTGAATAAGTTTATAAGTAATTAATATTAATGAACAGTTACTCAGTAGTTACTGCTAATTATAAATTCATTTTAGTTTAGTTGTTGCATATATCCGTTACAATGAATTGAGAACTATAATCGTTTTGGGATTTACTGTCACAGTTGTACTGCTCGGTGATTTGGAGATAGTCTTCTGATTTAATTGGGCTGTATCATGTGCTTTGTGGCTGGTGTGAGGAGTAATTTCACACATCGAAAGGTCAGCCAGCACAGTTTGAAAAACAGTCTGTCTAACTTAGACTATTAATACATATTGGACACCCAACTTACCTTTACATACCTCACATACAGAAGTAATATAATATGCCACTTATAAAACTATAACTCCTATTCATTTTGATAGGTCTAGAGATGGACTTAATGGAAAGTGAATAAGGTCTATTGTCTGGATTCCTTTTGGCCCCCCAAGTGACCGGGTGATTAGTGCAAGTCACTTTTATCCTGGTAGGTCTGTCCACAGCTTTCTGAATCAATAGAGAGATATCAATGGCTCTGGAAGGAGGAGGCCACACTTCAAGGGGACGTAATACCCATACAAACAGTCGCTGGAGAGAATGCTGTGGAACGCTCCACAAACACATTCAAGAGGACGAGATGCTTTCAATGAAGAGACAATTGACTTAGTTAACACTGTCCAAGAACTGCACTCTGACTGCTATACTTCCTCTAATCGGCAAAGCTGCTGCTCGCCTTCCTCGCGATTTTACGAAGTCTAAAAAAAGTATTTTTGTGGTGAATTAATGTGAGGATGTGGCACCACACTTACATTTGAAATACAATAGTAAAAATGTGATAATTTTGCAAAGACATAACACATACAAGGATCTAAAGATGTGTTGTGATGATTGTTTTTTTTTGTTTTTTTTTATTTGATTTGTTTTATCCATTTTCTATCCATTTTCAAAGATGTATTAAACACAAGCACTCGTGACCAATCCGAATTTCATTTCACAGTGTGTGTGCGCTAAGAAGGATTAAACATTTGGGGAAATTACTAAAGTACTGTAGCTGATTCACCATTCAATTTGGACTTAGAACATAAAGAAGAAAAAAATGAAAGAGAAAAAGAAAGCGGGGAGGTGGGTAAAAACAGGTCCAGGCGTAGCAAAAGCCATGGTCAGGGGTTTAAGAAATTAGCAATGCTCAACTGGAACGGAAGTACCGCAACAGGACCTCCACACCAAAGGTCCTCTAATCATATGTAACTTCTACCATTGGAACGTAGTGGAAGGAGTTTACAATAAGCTTAACCCCAACTTTTATTTTACGCCCAGCAGGCTCTTCCCTCCATGTTGTGCACTTTGAACACTATTTTGTTATTCTGATTTCACTCAGGCTCCTAATCCAGATCTCCCTGTTTCCCAATAAAACTCTGCCAGTCTCAAAGCTTTCAAATATCACTCTCAATCCCTCACTCAGCCTTAAAGAACTCTCAGTCCTTCAAACAAAATGAGCTCATAGAGGAATGAAAGTTAGCGCTTCATTATTTTACCACCAGGTTCTGGCTTAATTCTCTTTAACAGTAAAACTAGCCATGTTCTTCTACACTTTCATTTTGTAGCGAGATGTGAATAAACTCTCCCAAAAGCTCTATCTGCATCGCACATCATATTTTTGGGAACAGCCTGGTTTAATTTAGTGGACACCATACTTATCATAGAGCAAGCCATTTCTGGGCCTTAGTGGGCCGGCTGGAGCAGACGTGGGAAGGGACTGGGGGGGCCTGGCCTTGAATTAGTTTGGCTCTGTACATAATTCTCCCTCAATGGGCTCCTCCATTCCACAGAAAGGGCTTGAAAAGGAGACACAGAGTTCGATTGCTCAATATTCATCTACATTTTTCCCCTGGATGGGCACAATATGGCGGGCTTAATTAACTTTTCTCAAAGGTGAAGCAGTGCGCACCATCTGCTGTGAGACAATCACGTTTCTATGCCTCTGCCAATAATCCCGTTACCCCTTTTAAGAACAGGGGAGCGGGGAAAAGTGAAAGAGAGAGTGCGAGAGAGAGATAAACTCGGAAAACAAAACAGTGGTATCCCGAAAATCATGGAGTCATGTGAGACATTTAGCATCCACTCTGCACGAGAAGCACCACCTTTTCCTGAACCTTGTTTTTTTTTTTTTTTTTTTTTTTTTAACTACAATCCTGCCTTGGGTCCTAGAACACAGAAACTGCTGAGTGGTAATTACTGTAAGATGATCTTTTGCCTGAAAAACTTATTTAATTCAGGGTGCTTCTTTGCAAGCCCTGCTTGAGAGTTCAGTTGAAAGGGTAAGAATTTCATAGACGTGGTTGCAGCCTTATTTTCCAATTCTGATCAGTTCTACTTGATACCTAATATTATCTTCAAGGAAGATAAAATACTTTTAAACACATCAACTACACATAATTCCTTAATAAATCTCAAGGACCACACAACGCAATCAAGGGCCAAGTGAACTTGCCCCAAAGCGGGGTCATTATTTGATCTTTGTGGCTCTTAATCTGATTAAGTCATTGTGGAGGTAAACTTCAGACCCAATCTTGTTAGCAGCTGGCCCAGATGGATTACGAAGGCCAGTGAGCTGGAAAATGAACTGAGCAGTTCAGCTTTGGACTTGCTCTCTTTCAACATCTTCTTGGCCTCTTCTTCTGCGCCTTCTGCTCTCCTTTCTGTTGGCCCTTCAAACAAGATATTATCCCCAGATTCTGCACTTGCATGAGCCCATGACGCTTTTCTTCTCCTCCATCTATGATGTCTTAGCTAAGCGCAGACAATGACAAAAGAGCCCAGCCCTTTCTCAAAGGTCTGGATTCCAAGACGTTGTTGGCACAATTTGACCGAAACTTGCACCGGTTAACCCTTTAGGCCGGTGGAAGTATGCGGTGAGGATTCGCCCACTCGTTTGTAAATGAACAGAGTTTTCTCTCTTTCTCTCTTTCTTATTATTCCTTAAATTATGCAAATGCTTATGATGTGTGGTCTGGCCGAAGACACTCGCAGTTTTGCTTGTGGTCTTCTTGTGGCATTGAGTGCTTTTACAGTGAATGCACACCACAGTCTAAAGCACAAAAAGTGCCCTTTAAGGCTGAAAAGAGTTCAAAGCATTCAAAAGACAAAGAGGACTAAGCTGGGATTTTTTATGTACACTGAAAAGAAGAATAAGATATAAGTTCCCTATTGCTGCCCGTTATGACACTGGCTCCCAAATCAAAGCATTATGCTCAAACATAAAGGCTCCTGAAATTTTCTCTTGCGCACCATACGCAAAGAAGAAACAGCGAACGATTTCGACAGGCTGCCATTTTGTTACACGAACTTCTGAATGCTCTTTTTGACACGCCATTGAGGGAACAAGGAATTCAAAAGAGGTTATATTCGATCAGGTTTTCTGCCTCAATAGGTTATAATCAGTGCTAAAGTATTGAGCGCAACACAGTGTGGAGAGCCTCTAAGAGCCTTAATCAGGAGGTTTTTCTCACTCTTATCGCCTCCCATACGGGGCTAACCACGCACTGAAGTGCTCCCTTCTATTGATTATCTGGATGGGAATTTAAATATTAATACTCTGGCCAGGCCTGGTAGGCACTCGCTCATTGGTTGTGTTTCATGGCAGAGCACTCATTCCCCAGATTAAAAGCAGTCCTAGGTTTTGCTTTCTTTCAGTCTTTTTTTAAAGAGCAATCCTGATCTCTTTGGAGAGCGGGAGGGAAAAAAACTTCAAGGGTGAGCCGTGTGGAGAAATGAGACTCTACAGCAATTTCAAAGGAGAGGACTCTCCTCCAGGCTTGATCTACTAACGATTCAAGAATCACATACTGGTCATTTAGACACTGCAGAGAGAGAGAGAGAGAGAGAGAGAGAGAGAGAGAGAGAGAGAGAGAGAGAGAGAGAGAGAGAGAGAGAGAGAGAGAGAGAGAGAGAGAGAGAGAGAGAGAGAGAGAGAGAGAGAGAGAGAGAGAGAGAGAGAGAGGAACACTTTACCAATCACACGTCCTAAAAGAGAGGAAAATACTTTTAAATCTTCACTTTGGAATCATTGCATATCTCTTCCGTTGAGTGTGCAACAAATAATAATAATAAAAATCACAATTTTGAAATGATCTAATGAACTACAGAAATGTGTGTATTTGGTTTCTTTCTTCTTTTGCCAGGGAGGGCAGCACTACATGAGCAGTTTGGGTAGGTTTGTGCAATAGGAGCTTGCCCCCGTGCAATGCTCTTTTGATTTGTGTGCTTCAGAGACATTAACCCGTGGAGCTTTAGCCAGCCAACCCACTGGATTTAAGGGCACTCTTGCCCCCAGGGTCTGCTTGCACACAACGGGGACAGAAACATGTTTACATCAACCTTGGTGTGGGACTGCCACTTGGTCATCCCCAACTCACATACACAAATGCACAAACAGAGAAACGTTCTGGCCCCACTTGACATAAAACAAGCAAGATGCCACAGAGAATATAGCTCCGTTACCAATCCAACTTGCAATAAAGGCAAGGGAAGTTTTGATTTAATAAAAATAATTATGAATACTAATTATTTAAACAATGTAACAATGTAATTAGTAAAAAAATATATATATTTAGTAAAAAATAATATAAATTATAAATTATAATATATATATATATATATATACACACACACACACACACACACACACACACACACACAAACACGATTCCAAAAAAGTTATCTCAGAAACTTATATTTTATTCACAATAGAATATAGATAACATATAAAATGTTGAAAGTGAGACATTTTGAAATGTCATGCCAAATATTGGCTCATTTTGGATTTCATGAGAGCTACACATTCCAAAAAAGTTGGGACCGGTAGCAATAAGAGGCCGGAAAAGTTAAATGTACATATAAGGAACAGCTGGAGGACCAATTTGCAACTTATTAGGTCAATTGGCAACATGATTGGGTATAAAAAGAGCCTCTCAGAGTGGCAGTGTCTCTCAGAAGTCAAGATGGGCAGAGGATCACCAATTCCCCCAATGCTGCGGCCAAAAATAGTGGAGCAATATCAGAAAGGAGTTTCTCCGAGAAAAAGTCATCATCATCTACAGTGCATAATATCATCAAAAGATTCAGAGAATCTGGAACAATCTCTGTGCGTAAGGGTCAAGGCCAGAAAACCATACTGAATGCCCGTGATCTTCGGGCCCTTAAACGGCACTGCATCACATACAGGAATGCTACTGTAATGGAAACATAACATGGGCTCAGGAATACTTCCAGAAAACATTGTCGGTGAACACAATCCACCGTGCCATTCGCCGTTGCCGGCTAAAACTCTATAGGTCAAAAAAGAAGCCATATCTAAACATGATCCAGAAGTGCAGGCGTTTTCTCTGGGCCAAGGCTCATTTAAAATGGACTATGGCAAAGTGGAAAACTGTTCTGTGGTCAGACCAATCAAAATTTGAAGTTCTTTTTGGAAAACTGGGATGTCATGTCGTACTAAAGAGGACAAGGACAACCCAAGTTGTTATCAGCGCTCAGTTCAGAAGCCTGCATCTCTGATGGTATGGGGTTGCATGAGTGCGTGTGGCATGGGCAGCTTACACATCTGGAAAGGCGCCATCAATGCTGAAAGGTATATCCAAGTTCTAGAACAACATATGCTCCCATCCAGACGTCGTCTCTTCAGGGAAGACCTTGAATTTTCCAACATGACAATGCCAGACCACATACTGCATCAATTACAACATCATGGCTGCGTAGAAGAAGGATCCGGGTACTGAAATGGCCAGCCTGCAGTCCAGATCTTTCACCCAGAGAAAACATTTGGCGCATCATAAAGAGGAAGATGCGACAAAGAAGACCTAAGACAGTTGAGCAACTAGAAGCCTGTATTAGACAAGAATGGGACAACATTCCTATTCCTAAACTTGAGCAACTTGTCTCCTCAGTCCCCAGACGTTTGCAGACTGTTAGAAAAAGAAGAGGGGATGCCACACAGTGGGAAACATGGCCTTGTCCCAACTTTTTGGAGATGTGTTGATGCCATGCAGTTTAAAGTCAACTTATTTTTCCCTTAAAATGATACATTTTCTCAGTTTAAACATTTGATATGTCATCTATGTTGTATTCTGAATAAAATATTGAAATTTGAATCTTCCACATCAATGCAATCTGTGTTTATTCACAATTTTTTTGTGATGAATTTTTATTCATAACTTTTTTGGAATCGGGTTTGTGTATATATATATATATATATATATATATATATATATATATATATATATATATATATATATATATATATATATATATATATATATATTTATTTTTTTTTTTTTTTTTTTTTTTTTTTTTTTTTTTTTATAACATTACATGTTATGCTATTATGGTATTTCATGTCCTCACTTTTTCTTGAAATATGTTTAACCAGGAAAAAAATACATAAATAAATAAAATGGCAATAATAATGTCAATAATTATTTTCATGCATATCGGTTATGTATTTTTTCCTCAGCCCCAAAATCAACAAGAGCAGACTCTGTTTTACATGAGAACCCTACACCAAAATCCATCAGAAATGCCAAAATCTGCCCAGCTAAACGTCCAACGTGGTACAAAGTGATGGCAGAGTGCATTAATGCAGGAACACAGAGGTTATTAGTATCACCGCATGGTGTAGCATAAAGCAATCAGCCTCAGAGTGTGTCTCCCTCATCTTGCACCCTGCCTATTCTCCTCCTGCGGAGCTGCTCAACACACAAACCAGCAGCTAATGATGCTGGACAGAGATGTCAGACTGCAGCAGTCATAGCCTGGCTTGATAATGCTTCTCTCCCTACACCTCCTCATCAGTGACAAGACACAAGATACCAGGGATTTTCAGCTGAGGTTCTTTCTGATGTTTGTTTGAGGTATGATTGCAGGGGAGTGAATAAGGTGTCAAGTATGATTGAAACGGAAGCCAGTTGGTTCTGACAATAGCACTGAAGTGTTGTGCAGGAAGTAATGCTCAGGGGAGGTACAGCCTTATCTAAACATCCTTTGCATTAGTGAGGGAGCTGCAACTCTTGCACAAAGTAAAAAAAAGAAGAAAAATAAAGTCGGTTTCTATTTGGTTTCAGCTCTACACATTCTGACTGTTTCATGTTCTCATATTACAGATTAATTGACCCTAATTAGTAAAAATTGCTTAAGGATCACCCATAAATGAAAATGCTGTCATTATTTGCACCCCCTTATGTCATTCCAAACCTGTATGAGTTTCTAGTCCCAATTTGTATTAGGTGGCCTTAACTACTATGTACTTACATCAAAAAATAAGTACAATATACTTATTGTGTTCATATTGAAAAACAATTTTGCTGACATTGAGGTGGATACGGGTAAAGTTAGAGACAGGTGTGGTGGTGTGGGTAAGTTTAAGGGTAAAGTTAGAGACAGGTGTGGTGGTGTGGGTGAGTTTAAGGGTAAAGTTAGGGACAGGTGTGGTGGTGTGGGTGAGTTTAAGGTTAAAGTTAGGGACAGGTGTGGTGGTGTGGGTAAGTTTAAGGGTAAAGTTAGGGACAGGTGTGGTGGTGTGGGTGAGTTTAAGGTTAAAGTTAGGGACAGGTGTGGTGGTGTGGGTAAGTTTAAGGGTAAAGTTTAGGGACAGGTGTGGTGGTATGGGTAAGTTTAAGGGTAAAGTTAGGGACAGGTGTGGTGGTGTGGGTAAGTTTAAGGCAAAGTTAGGGACAGGTGTGGTGGTGTGGGTAAGTTTAAGGGTAAAGTTAGGGACAGGTGTGGTGGTGTGGGTGAGTTTAAGGGTAAAGTTAGGGACAGGTGTGGTGATGTGGGTCAGTTTAAGGGTAAAGTTAGAGACAGGTGTGGTGGTGTGGGTGAGTTTAAGGGTAAAGTTAGGGACAGGTGTGGTGGTGTGGATGAGTTTAAGGGTAAAGTTAGGGACAGGTGTGGTGGTGTGGGTGAGTTTAAGGGTAAAGTTAGGGACAGGTGTGGTGGTGTGAATGAGTTTAAGGGTAAAGTTAGGGACAGGTGTGGTGGTGTGGATGAGTTTAAGGGTAAAGTTAGGGACAGGTGTGGTGGTGTGGATGAGTTTAAGGGTAAAGTTAGGGACAGGTGTGGTGGTGTGGGTAAGTTTAAGGGTAAAGTTAGGGACAGGTGTGGTGGTATGGGTAAGTTTAAGGGTAAAGTTAGGGACAGGTGTGTGGTGTGGATGAGTTTAAGGGTAAAGTTAGGGACAGGTGTGGTGGTGTGGGTAAGTTTAAGGGTAAAGTTAGGGACAGGTGTGGTGGTGTGGGTAAGTTTAAGGGTAAAGTTAGGGACAGGTGTGGTGGTGTGGGTGAGTTTAAGGGTAAAGTTAGTGACAGATGTGGTGGTGTGGGTAAGTTTAAGGGTAAAGTTAGGGACAGGTGTGGTGGTGTGGGTAAGTTTAAGGGTAAAGTTAGGGACAGGTGTGGTGGTGTGGGTAAGTTTAAGGGTAAAGTTAGGGACAGGTGTGGTGGTGTGGATGAGTTTAAGGGTAAAGTTAGGGACAGGTGTGGTGGTGTGGATGAGTTTAAGGGTAAAGTTATGGACAGGTGTGGTGGTGTGGATGAGTTTAAGGAGTAAAGTTAGGGACAGGTGTGGTGGTGTGGGTAAGTTTAAGGGTAAAGTTAGGGACAGGTGTGGTGGTATGGGTAAGTTTAAGGGTAAAGTTAGGGACAGGTGTGGTGGTGTGGATGAGTTTAAGGGTAAAGTTAGGGACAGGTGTGGTGGTGTGGGTAAGTTTAAGGGTAAAGTTAGGGACAGGTGTGGTGGTGTGGGTAAGTTTAAGGGTAAAGTTAGGACAGGTGTGGTGGTGTGGGTGAGTTTAAGGGTAAAGTTAGTGACAGGTGTGGTGGTGTGGGTAAGTTTAAGGGTAAAGTTAGGGACAGGTGTGGTGGTATGGGTAAATTTAAGGGTAAAGTTAGGGACAGGTGTGGTGGTATGGGTAAGTTTAAGGGTAGGGTTTGGTGTAAGGGAAAGGTCAACAGTGTAATTATAAATGTAACTGCAAAAATTCATTACAGATGTAATTACATGCAGGTATTTTTTTAAATGTAAGTACAATGTAAAAACATGCATGTACACAATACGTGCATTGAATCAAATTATTGATATTAATGTTAGTATAGTAGTTTATAGCTTTCCTGTAGCTCAAACAATAAGAGCGTGGCGCTAGCAACGCCAAGATCATGGGTTCGATTCCCAGGGAAAGCAAGAACTGACAAAAAATGTAAAAATGTGTACCTTGAATGCAATGTAAGTCGCTTTGGATAAAAGCGACTGCCAAATGCATAAATGTAAATGTAAATGTAGTTAAGGCCACCTAATATGAAGTGGGTCCGAGTTTATTTCTTAAATTGAAAACTAATTTTATATTATCTAAAAAGATAATATTTTGATATTATCTTTTAAATAATGCCCTGGCACTTATAATATAAGTGAACGTGGGCCATCTTTCTGCAAAAAGGATGCAAAGGCATCATAAATGTATTATAAAATTGTTTCATATGACTTGTCTATGTTGTGCATTAATACAACATATGGCCTATCGACGTATGTGATATTAGTGTTTAGAAATCATTAGTGTTTTGTGGTTTTTTGACTCATTCACTGATGATTCCTGAATGGTTTCCTGAATTAACTGAATGATAAAAATAATAATAATAATAATAAATCAACATATTCACAAATTGACTATTTTCGCATAATTTTCAGTGAATAATAATTTAAATTTCTGTCTGCTTTTTTAAGCAAGTCATATGACTGCAGAAGACTTGAAATATAGTGCACAAGTCATATGGACCACTTTTATTTATTCATTTAAAATTTTGCAGCTTCAGTTTCAGTACTTATTCACTTTCATTATTTTGAGTGGCCAGGATATCAAGGATATATCCAGGAAAATATATTTATATAAAGAGCAAATACAAATTATTGTAATGTAGATTACATGTAGAAAAAGATGAAAAGAAAAAATATACTGTTTCCAGTTGGGATTTATTCAGTATATTCAGATTTTGAAGTACCAACAACATTTGTCATTAGATATCTCTATTCTAGTAATATCTGTAGTAATACATACAGATAAAACTCTGAACAACTTTAAACTGTTCTGTCGCTCCGCCCTCGAGACATAGCAATGAACTGACAATGAGACATCACAAGACAAACACAGACACAAAGAACAACAACATGTCAGTGCAACCGAGAATCTTTTTTTTTTTCATCAAATAAATGGCATCCGAGTCATTTTCCTCTGTGATGTGGGAATGATACTTGCCACCATCCATCAGGAGAAAGGCTAAAGGAGGCCAAGGAGACGTGCCTCATACAGTGGACACTCCAGGGAGCTCATTATTGAACCTATTAATCTGTTATTTGACCCTGGTGAGAGCACTGGCCAATTTAAGAGGCACCTAAGCTTGCTTTCACGAAAGATCAAGAACGAAAACACCCTGTCTCTCTTTAATTCAGCAGAGCTGCTTAAAAATGTATTGACAGAATAATCTAATAAAATACTCAGCAAGTGTCCAGATAATTGATTGGAAAAATGTGAACTCAAGATTTATTTGGAAGGACTTTTTGTTTACTACAAAAATCAACAACAAAAAAGCAAGTGATATTATGGCTTTTCATTTCATATACTAATTATTTTAAGAAATAATCTGATAAAACACAATGTCAATGTGAGTAAGTGTGAATTACAGTGTAGTTACATTGTAATTAGACTTGTAATGAGTAGATGTGTAAATGATACAATCGTTTCTCTCAACCAGTAATACATTTGCGATACCTCAAAAATAACAATATTACAATATTATGTGCCTATTTTACATTTTTCACTACGAGTTACATTTTTATTAACTCACAAACGCAACCAAAATATATAACATGAACACTTAATTCAACTTTCTAAAAATTGCTCATTCTGTATCCTAAATGGGAATCAAAATTAATATATTTATATATATATATATATATATATATATATATATATATATATATATATATATATATATATATATATATACACTCACCTAAAGGATTATTAGGAACACCATACTAATACTGTGTTTGACCCCCTTTCGCCTTCAGAACTGCCTTAATTCTACTTGGCATTGATTCAACAAGGTGCTGAAAGCATTCTTTAGAAATGTTGGCCCATATTGATAGGATAGCATCTTACAGTTGATGGAGAATTGTGGGATGCACATCCAGGGCACGAAGCTCCCGTTCCACCATATCCAAAAGATGCTCTATTGGGTTGAGATCTGGTGACTGTGGGGGCCATTTTAGTACAGTGAACTCATTGTCATGTTCAAGAAACAAATTTGAAATGATTCGAGCTTTGTGACATGGTGCATTATCCTGCTGGAAGTAGAAATCAGAAAATTTTGGTGGTCATAAAGGGATGGACATGGTCAGAAACAATGCTCAGGTAGGCCGTGGCATTTAAATGATGCCCAATTGGCACTAAGGGGCCTAAAGTGTGCCAAGAAAACATCCCCCACACCATTACACCACCACCACCAGCCTTCACAGTGGTAACAAGGCATGATGGATCCATGTTCTCATTCTATTTACGCCAAATTCTGACTCTACCATCTGAATGTCTCAACAGAAATCGAAACTCATCAGACCAGGCAACATTTTTCCAGTATTCAACTGTCCAATTTTGGTGAGCTCGTGCAAATTGTAGCCTCTTTTTCCTATTTGTAGTGGAGATGAGTGGTACCCGGTGGGGTCTTCTGCTGTTGTAGCCCATTCGCCTCAAAGTTGTGCGTGTTGTGGCTTCACAAATGCTATACCTCGGCATACCTCGGTTGTAACTAGTGGTTATTTCAGTCAAAGTTGCTCTTCTATCAGCTTGAATCAGTCGGCCCATTCTCCTCTGACCTCTAGTATCAACAAGGCATTTTCGCCCACAGGACTGCCGCATACTGGATGTTTTTCCCTTTTCACACCATTCTTTGTAAACCCTAGAAATGGTTGTGCGTGAAAATCCCAGTAACTGAGCAGATTGTGAAATACTCTGACCGGCCCGTCTGGCACCAACAACCATGCCACGCTCAAAATTGCTTAAATCGCCTTTGTTTCCCATTCTGACATTCAGTTTGGAGTTCAGGAGACTGTCTTGAGGACCACACCCCTAAATGCATTGATGCAACTGTCATGAGATTGGTTAATTAGATAATTGCATTAATGAGAAATTTAACAGGTGTTCCTAATAATCCTTGAGTGTATATATATATATATATATATATATATATGTGTGTGTGTGTGTGTGTGTGTGTGTGTGTGTGTGTGTGTGTGTGTGTGTGTGTGTGTGTGTGTGTGTGTGTGTGTGCGCGCATGTTTTTGTGACATATCAGGACACAAATGTGTATAATGACATGGGTACGACATAGGTATTACAAGGAGAGGGTGACTTATGAGGACATTACCCATTTTTCAAAAGGCTTATAAATCATACAGAATGAGCTTTTTGGGAGAAAGTAAAGATGTGCAGTTTCCTGTGATGGGTAGGTTTAGGGGTAGTGTAGGGGGAGAGAAAATACGGTTTGTACGGTATAAAAACCATTACTCCTATGGAATGTCCCCACAATTCACAAAAACAAAATTTGTGTGTGTGTGTGTGTGTGTGTGTTATTGTACTAAAGTAGCTGTCACATTAAAATGTAATATGCGTAACAGACACTGTAATTAAACGTCATCAAATACGATATAAAATCTAATCAGGACCACCATCTAACAATGACAGAGAAAGCTAATAATAACATTCTATGTTGAGAATGTGTCATGATTGAAGCAGTTTCAGTAACCCCTGCTTAAGATTCAAGATTCAAGAGTTTTATTTGTCACATACACAGTTATATACAGCCTATAACATATAAGTTACATATAAGAGAGCAAGTGAGTAGTAGAGGGCTTTCAGTTTCTCCTTTCAGCAGGTGTCTGACTGCTAATCTTCAGCCAGGTGCACAACTCAGCACTTTATTAAGTTAAAAACAATGTCATGCCCTCAAGCGGTCCAATTCACAGTGGCACCTATACACCACACAGTTAAAATGGCTCTCTAATATCTCAGAGACAAGGAGATATCATCCTCAGAGTCACCTCTGTGCCCGGTTCAGCTAGTGTTCTCCTAACTGATTTTTAAGTCATACAATTAAAATTTTGAAATTTAAGTAATTGTTCACACATCTAATGTAATAGCTTACATGAATCTACTGACCGCCCCAACATGTCCATAAATGTAATTTAAAAAATCTCTACTTAAAAATCAAGAGTTTGAATTCTAATAGCAATCTGTTACAAGTAGTGCAAGTTACATCATTGGATTACTTTTTTTAAGTAACTAATAAAGTAAAGCATTACTTTTAAATTTTCTTTATTTTTAACTTTTACTTTGTTTTCCCATTTATTGACTGACAGCTCTCTTGTCCGCATGTTAAGATAAATTGGTAGTAAGTGCAGAGGTGTTATGTGTGCTGTGTAAACATGATGGTTATTGAGATTCTAGACCAGGGGTTGTAGCCATCATTTCACAAATGAGGGGAACAGAAATGTCAGTATTTATAAGACTTTGTCTAATTAACAGATTTTATTTTTTATCTAATCTCTTGCTTTTAATTCGGTAAGAAATCAAACACTGCTGAGCAATAACCACTTTTTTTCTTACATTTTTGAACTACAAACACTTGTGCATTAAGTCTTCATGGATTTTATGCAATATAAAACATTAAAAAAATTAACAGAATATAAGACAGAAAATATACACTACCTATCAAAATTTGGAAACATTACATGTGCTTAATGTTTTTGAAAGTATCTTTTGCTCACCAAGGCTGCATTTATTTAATCAAATATGCAGTAATATTATGGAATAGTCATCAATATCATCAAAGCTGAATGTTTAGCATCACTTCTCCAGTCTTCAGTGTCACATGATCATTCACATTCTAATATACCAATGTGCTGCTCAAGAAACAAAACAGTGTTGAAAACAGCTGTGCTGCTTATTTCAAAAACATTAAAAAGGATGTCAATTAGCACTGCATTATTCATATACTTTACTGTCAATAAATACCTTGAGATAGCTTGAAAAAACACATAAACCATATATTGCTGCAATCTTGTGTTTATTGTTTCATCAGTCAAAATATTTCAGTTTTTTTTATTCAGCTGCTTCTACAGCAAATAGCTGGATGTCTTTGTCCATATAAGGAATTTCCTGGAACATCATAAGTTATTACTTCTACGCATCCGTTTTGGACTTTCTCTGAGAGAGAGCCATACATACATGAAACAAACACAGATCAGGCATAACATATGACCACTCACAGGTGAAGTGAATAACACTGATTATCAGTTCATCACGGCACCTGTTAGTGGGTGGGATATATTAGGAATATCAGCAAGTGAATATTTTGTCCTCAAAGTTGATGTGTTAGAAGCAGGAAAAATGGGCAAGCATAAGGATTTGAACAAGTTTGACAAGGGCCAAATCATGTTCCCGGTCTGCAGTGGTCAGTATCTATCAAAAGTGGTCCAAGGAAGGAACAGTGGTGAACTGGTGACAGGGTCATGGGCGTCAAGGCTCATTGATGCACGTGTGGAGCGAAGGCTGGCCTGTGTGGTCCGAGCAAACAGATGAGCTACTGTAGCTCAAATTGCTCAAGAAGTTAATGCTGGTTCTGATAGAAAGGTGTCAGAATACACAGTGCATCGCAGTTTCTTTTGCATATGGGGCTGCATAGCCACAGACCAATCAGGGTGCTCATGCTGGCCCCTGTGCACTGCCAAAAGCTCCAACAGTGGACACATGAGCATCAGAACTGGACGATGGAGCAATGGAAGAAGGTGGTCTGGACTGATGAATCACGTTTTCTTTTACATCATGTGGATGGCGGGTGTGTGTGCATCACTTACCTGGGGAACACATGGAACCAGAATGCACTATGGGAAGAAGTCAAGCCGGTTGTCAATTAGCACTGCATTATTCATATACTTTATTGTCAATAAATACCTTGAGATAGCTTGAAAAAACACACAAACCATTGTTGCAATCTTGTGTTTATTGTTTCATCAGTCAAAATGTTTCTGTTTTTTTATTCAGCTGCTTCTACAGCAAATAGCTGGATGCCTTTGTCCATATAAGGAATTTCCTGGAACCATTTCCTGTAGTTCTGTAGTAATTAATAAAACTCTCTTTTCAAAAACAGAGAAGAAAAGAGGGCCTTTTCTCGCGACATATGCAAGCTCTCTAATCATGACGGAGCTTACATTAGTTTCTGAAATAACAAATTGCATGCTTTCAGTAATGCAATTAGTTACTTTAAAAGAGTAACATAGAGGCAGTGTGATGCTTTGGCAATATTCTGTTAGGAAACCTTGTGTCCTGCCATCCATGTGGATCTTACTTTGACACGTACCACCTACCTAAGCATTGTTGCAGACCAAGTACACCCTTTCATGGTAACAGTATTCCCTAATGGCTGTGGCCTCTTTCAGCAGGATAATGCACCCTGCCACAAAGCAAAAATGGTTCTGAAATGATTTGAGGAGCACAACAACGAGTTTGAGGTGTTGACCTCCAAATTCCTCAGATCTCAGTCCAATTCGAGCATCTGTGGGATGTGCTGAACAAACAAGTCCGTTCCATGGAGGCCCCACCTCGCAACTTACAGGACATAAAGGATCTGCTGCTAACATCTTGGTGCCAGATACCACAACACACCTTCAGGGGTCTAGTGGAGTCCATGCCTCGGTCAGGGCTGTTTTGGCAGCAAAAGGGGAACCAACGCAATATTAGGAAGGTGGTCATAATGTTATGCCTAATCGTGAACAGAAAAGTGCGGGGGACGAATTTACATTTTATAAAAACTGCCTTTTATAAAAAGGGACACTTTTACACATATAACCCATGTTGTAGACTAAATGTGAGCAGGCATTTACTCATCTCACTTGCAAAAAAAAAAAAAACAGATTCAGTATTCCTCAAAATAAAAATAAAAAAGGTTAAATCAATAAAGGTTAAACCTGCAATGATTAAATATGGTAAATAACACAAGTATACTTTATGTATTTAATATCACTTTATTAATCAATGTCTTTGCTGCTGACCTTTGATGAACCAATTCTTCTCCTGCATCCTATTCTTCTGCAATCCAGAATGGCAGCACAGCTGAACGGTTTGTTTGTGCTGCACCCTCTACTGTACAGGCGTGAATAAGCATTTCCTTTAACCTGAGGCTTATTCACTTCAATTATGGTGTAATTATAAAATAATTTTTGTTATTATAAAAACAGCCCAAGTGAGAAAAAGCAACGAAACACAATACTTTCCATAAAAGGTTATTAAGTAATGCAATTAGTTACTTTTTAGGAAGTAACGCAATATTGTAATGCACTACTTTTAAAAGTAACTCTCCACAAACACTGATAACAATAAAAATGGAAATTAAATAGATGTTACTCTTTTAATAATTGCTTAATAATTAATCATTTAAGTTTTTTTGTTGTTTTTAATTAGTGTTTGACACACATATGTATTGAACTTTGATTATGTCTAGACAAATGGCATTTACTGTCCGCATGGTGAATGTTTGCCAGTACCGCTGTCTAACACTAACCAATCGAGTGTTTTAGCACAGGTGATTATTTCCACAGCAATTGGAACAGGGACCTGAAAGCATGCAATTTGTTATTTCAGAAACTAATGTAAGCTCCGTCGTGATTAGAGAGCTTGCATTATGTCGCGAGTAAAGGCCTAGTGGCTTCTCTGTTTTTGAAAAGAGAGTTTTATTAATTACTACAGAACTACAGGATGTATTGTGTGCTGATCTTCCGTGACTTTAATCTTTAGCAGGAGTTAAGTTGATGTAATATTACTCTCCCTTGATCCTGCCGATTTGTTCCTTAAATCATCTAGAGTAAGCCTTGTTTTAATCTTTGATTACACTTCTCTCCTCAAAACACAATGCAACTTAAATGATGTCCTGACGTACACAATTGAATTAATTGACTAACAGCAGGTGTCGAATCTAATGCTATACATCAATACAGGGGGATCACTGGATGAGCAGGGAATCAGATAACTGTGTCTGAGGGATCCATTGGAAAGCTAATCAGCCTCTCAGTGGACTGACTGCAGCTGCTGTTGGTGACGCCCCCAGTATTTACACCGGGTGTCTTTTCAACTCTGAGAGCAGCTTTAGAGAGCTTACTGTAAGATCAGTGTTAGGTGCATTTCGTAGGACGCATGGTAGGTGGGGAGATGCTTGCACGGTCTACAAGAGATGTCACGACTGAGGAACATCATTAGTTGTCCCACTGGGGAGACAATGGAGCCTCTGTAATCCTATCTACCCCTCCCCTGAGTTTATAAGATCACACATGCGTGGAGGAGAGAGTCTGGCCCCATGGTGGTTCCTGTGCTTCCAAGCCATAAACTGCTCAGTTGCAACTGTATATGAAGATGACTCTATAAGCTGCCAAGTTATACAGCTGTATTCCTAAAATTGATAAGTGACCACAACAACTTTGTGAGAGAATTAAACCTGTAACCAAGCTGATATCTAAGAAGCAACAACGAAAATTGACTGTGTTGATGCCTAAAAGCTGTGCTTCAACACATCACAAAGACTGCAGCCAACGCCCAAATAGCACATACGTTCTGTGCCTGCATGAGAGCAAATAACTGTCTATACCAGCAGGTGGCATATAACCAAAACTAGTAACCAAAACTAGTGCTGCATCCCAATTCACCTACCTATACTAAACCCTACATATACATGTACATGTACATACTTTTGAATGTTTAGCAGAAGAGACAAGCTTTGGGACATACTATCACGTCATAAAATTGCGTCTTTAATAGACGCTCTGTCGCATTGTTACGCACCACATCCTATCACATAAAGTGGCCTGTCAATCATCTTGTCACAGTTAACATCATCCACATTTAATTTCATTTAATTTCATACCCTATTGGAGAGAAAAGTAGCACATCATTGACACGACATCCTCATTAAACCCGTCTCCGGCATGACAACTCCAATCTTTCAAACAATCTTACGAATATCTATTTACCTAATATGACTTAAGACCTGCAATGTTGCCAGAATTATAATCATACACTGTTTGTTCGTCAGCCAGAGGAGAACTGGCACCCCGACTGAGCCTGGTTTCTCTCAAGGTTTTTTTCTCCATTCTGGCCCTGAAGGAGTTTTGGTTCCTTGCCACCGTTGCCTTTGGCTTTTGGCTTGCTCAGTTGGGGACACTTAAATTTCAACTATATTACCGATCTGCCCGTATTGACATTATATGATAATTGAAATTAGCTGGATAACATCACCGTTTTCTCCAGAACAGCTGTACAGCCGAATCAAATTCTGTTGCATTATTTTCCTGTTAACAATGTGAAGCTGCTTTGAAACAATTGGACTTGTAAAAAGTGTTATATAAATAAAGGTGACTTGACTTGATTTGATTTGACATTGATCTCCCAGTTGTGAGTCTTTCGTGCAAAGAACTTTCCTTATATTTTTTTTGTATAATGATGCATTTAAAAGTTAATGGCCAAACTTAACTTTATAAAAGTTCACATTGTTGTTGCAGATGAAATATAACAGATAATCATATTAAAAAATGTTGCTTATTAGTCACTCAAACCCCTTTATTTAAACCTCTCTACTTAACCATCATTTGTGCACATTTGCCATGCCATGAAGTTTGTTAATGCTTTTTATTTCTGTTCGTAATTCTGAACCGAAACCTCCTCCAAAACACAATGGGTTGTGGGCAATATTAGTTGTTAGAGTGTGCACAGATCCACACTTAGAAAATCTACCAGAAATAGTAGACCATTGTGGGGACTTTATCAACATATTATGCTTTGGGACACTTATTCTAATATCAAATACTGTTGGATGGATATGCACATTGGGACACAGGGTAGAACTGCAGTATACAGTCCATAAACAAAACCATACATATGAATCATGTTGATCAGTTGGTCTTTGCTTTCTTCATTCCAGATGCCAGAGCTGGATTTCCTGAAACCTTCTTGAATGACGTAGTGTCATTCTTAAGTTATACCTTAAGGTGTATCTTAACATCAATACGTGAAACAATCTTATAGAATACCTTCTGTAAGTCATACTTTCGGAAGGTTATTCTGGAGCACTCTTAGCTATACCTTATCACTGATGACAGTTCATTTCAATAATGGCCACCATTGTTTCTTTAATTCTCAGTCTATACACTCAAAAAAATGCTTCAATAATAATACTTCAATTGGCAGAATTATATTTGTACACTCTAAAAAATACTGGGTTAAAAACAACCCAAGTTGGGTTGAAAATGGACAAACCCAGCAACTGGGTTGTTTTAACCCAGCAATTGGGTTGTGCTGGGTTTGTCCATTTTTCAACCCAACTTGGGTTGTTTTTAACCCAGCACAACCCAATTGCTGGGTTAAAACAACCCAGTTGCTGGGTTTGTCCATTTTCAACCCAACTTGGGTTGTTTTTAACCCAGTATTTTTTAGAGTGTACAAATATAATTCTGCCAATTGAAGTATTATCCATTATATAATTTTTCTTTCTTTTTTCTCCGCTATAGTAGTTTATTATGTTTCACGTGTTGCGCTTTTATTGAGTAGGTCATCTAATAACAGAAATTAGTGATTTACACCAATAATGTGATGCGGGCAATTAACTCTGCTTGTGGAGTAAATTAAGGCTATGGTAAAATATATTATGATAATGGCATACTGCCAGTTAGTGTAGTGGGTTGATTCATGATACGTTTGGGCATGAGAGGTTGTGGATTCACACAGTCATTTCAAAATGTCCACGGTTGGATTTAGTTTGCAATTTGGATTATATTTATAAGATCTCTCCTGATAAATGCAATTTCAACTATTTCTGAAGTGCTTCTATTATGAAGAACACGCCTTTCTCACATAACGCAGTTAAACAGCCCTGCATAGAGTGAATAATCGATTTTTGAGCCATTGATAAACCAAATCAGCACCACCACCACGGACAGCATCGCACTTAAGAAGGTATACCTTAAGCAACCTCCTATGGTATAGTTCGGGGAACACGCCTAGAAATGGTATACCTTTCATTACGTTATACCTTTAGAGTCTCCATAGTGCGCTAAGAGACAACATTATCGGGAAATGCAGCCCAAATCATTATAGAAATATTTAATATTCAAATCCAATATTTCATCAGGTAAGATAAAGTTGTAAAATTAGAAGAGCCTTTTGTGTGTGCCCTCTTAACTTTGTCATTTGCTTGCTTCCGTCACTTTTCGGCATATTCTTTCTTCTTGTGCACAGTGATCTTTCTCACTGACTCTCCAGTGACGATTCTACATTTTCAATCGGCCAAAAAAGCTACCAACAGGGTCCAACTAGTGCTAACAGTTCAGAACACACAGCAAAAACTGGGCTGCCAGACATTCAACAACGACCCAACTTTGAATGATGGCCAATTGTTTGCTTGGCGTATCATGGCCTTTAGAGAAATCAAAATTCTGATGCCTGATGTTGTTATGTTTAGTGAAAAAAATACCCCCAAAATTGGTCCTAAGGACAGTGAGTGGCTGATTGTTCCCGATTTATACTGCGCTACCAGTAGGGTCTGCTGATATCCTCAGTTCCAGGACAGATTTACAATTAGAAAAGATGCCCACAGCCTGCCCTGTTTTTCTGCCCTGTTTTTTTCTTGTATGTGTGTGTGCCATTACACTTTCTATAATAAATAAATAAATATTTGGAATATGAAAATGAGTGATAATGGGTGTAACCAGTTTTAGTGTAAGGCATATGTTAAAACCAAAGACCCTTCATATTCTGGCCTTTGCCAGCCTCTTTACACTAGATAGCAGGTTAGTGGATGATGACATTGTGTGGACTCTTGGTTCCAAACTGACTTTCAGAGAAAGTTTGAGCTTTGATTTCCTTCCCCTTCTGATGGTAAGAATAAAAGGGGACAGTGATACATATTTCAGGGCTCTAGGATCCACAAAGGGACTGGAATAAAGAGTTATAAACCTTTGAACTAAACAAAGGTCCATCACCCGCACATCATATCAGAAGTGCTTGTAGCCCTTGTAGAGACGAGACTGCAGAGAAAGAGGAAGACAGAAAGAGAAAGGGAGGGAGAAACTTAGAAAGAGAGTAAAACCATCGAGAACCAGTATGACTTTGCTGACAGGTTGTCTGAGTGTCACCCCTATGTCCTGCATCCCTTGGCCTTTCCTGAACCCCATGCCCCAGTCTTTCCACCCTCTGCTGGGCCACAGGGCTTCCTGAAAGCTTCATCTCAGACCTCCATCTGTGCAGCTCTTTGTAAGTGACTGCTGGTTGCATTACGTTGATTAAAGTGGTTGGCAGACAGTAGTATGTGTACTCTCTCCCTTACACAAAGATGAAAGAATCAGGTATGTGTTTCCAGTTCTGAGTACAGGGGGCGGCCCCCCTCCTCCTTCCACTCTGCTCTTAGAGGGGTCAACAAAAGACAAAGGCCTTTGGATTGAAAGCAATGGAAAGCCTCTTTCACCAAATGATCTCTAATTGTTCCTTTCTTCCTCTTGTATCCCCAGTATGATATCCGTGGCGGTTGAATGACTTTGTCCGCAATTGTGTCTCTGAAAGCTTCTCTTGAAAGAAGAGTCACGTTGAGACGAAGGCTATTACTTATATCATACTTCCATAAAAACAGACAACTGACAATTTTCCAGTATTGTATCTATCAAAGGAAAGGTGTAATTTATTTCTATTGCTTTCAGTCTGAAAAAAAAATCGAAGGGCATTTCAGTAAGCATTAAAATGAAGTGATATTTACTGTTGGTTTTATGAAGAGATGTTTGTACCGAGAATGAGATGGGACTTCCAATGTACTGTATTAAACATCCACATCAAAGCAGCGACAACTGAACATACTGGAGTAATGTAAGATGGAATAATGTATAAGAACTACAGTATCTTGCAAAAGTATTTAGACCTAGTTTTCTACTCTGTAATATTGTTATTTCACAGTATTGAAACCCCAACAAAATGATACTAAAATGTTAGACTGTCATATTATAATAATTTTAAAAACACAACAAAAATAAGCATTCATTGCTCTCTTGCAATATTTTGCAGCACTTCCCACAATTGTTTATTGTTCACTCAGGACAGCCTTACAGAGATCTCTGTACACTATATAAAAAAAAAATATTGTTGGTTTAACTTAAAAAGTAAGTAACCTGGTTGCCTTAAAATGTTGAGTTCATTAAAATTAAAAAATTGAGTTAATACAATGAAGGAAATGGGTTTAATAAATAGAAACTCAAAATATTATTGTATCTGAACCACATAAATAACAATAAAAGATGTTGTGATGAATCATGAAAATAGCACAATTTGGCATGTTTCACTGGATTATAACAAATAAAACACAATTACGCAATACGCTTACAAAATCTTTTAATACTATATGAGTAAAGGGTTATGTCAAGTCTCAAAAAAGTTCATTGTATTAACTAAAAATTTTTATTTCAATGAACTCAAAATTTTAAGGCAACCAGGTAACTTACTTTTTAAATATTTTTTACAGTGTATAAGCAGTAGTTGACTGATGTACTTGGCCTCTCTGGACTACTTTAGGTGTTCTCCGGGAATATACATCAACACTGCAGCAAAATATGGTTGTCATTTCTGATTTAAGGTGCTATATATGGTTGGGTTCCTGACTACATTTTTAGGACAGACATCCAAATTTTGAGAGTAAGTTCTGTCAAACCCTGGACAACTAGTTATCTGTACAGCAAGTGTTTTTTTTTTTTTTTCTTAGATGAGGTTCCAGTAACTAACAGAAGTGTGAATTTAAGCTATATGTCATCTGAGATTTTAGATGCAGTTGCTGTCTTTCCATTTTAGCTTCTTATCATCATGCTTTCTGCATTTAACATTTGCACACTCATATGGTTACAGGCATTATTCATGGCTACTGCAAGAATAGAAGAAGATCTTGACTATATTCTTGTTCATATGACAGTATTCCAGTTGCTCCTTAAGCAGTTGTATGAGCAGAGACTTTTATTAAGAATATTTTCAAATATAAAACAGTCACATTACAATTTCATTACAGTTTTCATTTAGGAGCTTCATTGTAGGATTTGTAATGTAGAAAAGCTACTGTGTTTTGTTTGTGGTCTATTATTGTTTAAAAATCAGCCTCTAAATGTATGTGTGCAAAGACCATCAAGCCTGTACCACTGCTTGACAAGTTGTCTATAAAGATAGTTAAGTCTTTGATTAAAACTTTACAATGAGGACAGAAATCAGTGCCTCCAGTGTAGACAAAATCACAAATATGACAGTTATTTTAACACTGCAACAAAAAATAAACAAATAAACTAGGACTTTGGCATTAGAGATCTGTTCCACGCATGATTACGATATAAAGAAAGCCACAGTGATCAATGGGACTGTGAAATTTGATAACTCATTGCACACACCTGAGACAACTGATGGATGTTTCTGCAGCAAACAAGCTTGCAATATACCAAATATGATCCAAATTACCCTTCAAGCAGGTCCTGAGGAATATATGGATTCATTGCAGGCGTAAATAAAGGGGCAGCATAAATTACCACTGGATGTCAATCGTGATTGTGTGCCCTGTTTTTCTTTGTGTTAGTGTGTCGCCTCTTCTTCTCACTGGCGGATGACATGAAATGAAAGCATTCTCTCTCCAGCACCGACAGCACCACTCTGAGCGCTTTCTGACACTTGAAAACGATCGGTATGGTGGTACCACAGCTGGGCTGGCGTTGATTGGCTGGCGCGTAGGCTGCCACTAAACTTTCGGTGCTTGAGGAGCTGTCTGTGCCGGGACAGGTGGTGTTTATGCAGATGAATGAACACATTACTGTGTGCTCTTCCTTTTGGTTTAAACATTAGCGTTTCAAATGTGACAAATCAGATGTTCGTCTCCCGCATCCTGCCTCCATTGTTGTTGCCGGAAGGATGTACATGTGGAGAGGTTTGCATGAGTTTGTGTGTTTACAGTTTTGCTGTGTGTGTGTGTGTGTGTGTGTGTGTGTGTGTGTGTGTGTGTGTGTGTGTGTGTGTGTGTGTGTGTGTGTGTGTGTGTGTGTGTGTGTGGGCGGGTGAATGTATGCATGAGTACGCATGTGTATTTAACATCTGATTGAGCATGCTAGTACTGGACAATTTATCATAGTTTATCATACCTGCATGAAATTATTTGCGCCCATCTACAAGCAGTAGGAGACCATGTGTAACAAACAAGCATCAATTTTTTGCCCATTTATAGAGATTATGTTGATTACATGATTACATGTACACCACGCTATAAACTGCAATTTGTTTTCACATGCATACTCACACGCGCACAGTGTGTCTGTTCCACAGAGACCAGCAAGATTGAGATGAAACTCAGCTGTAGTCTTTGTTCACTGCGTGAGCGAGAGCTGTTGTCTACTACCTGAGGACACAGGGCCTTAAGTGGGTATAACTGACAATAAGCAATTACCTCCTTATTGTCACAGCACAGCGGCTGTAATTGGCCCTCCTTCAGTAGCAATCAGCTCAGCAGACTGATTAATCCTGCCATTGGATGGGACTTGTTTCTTGTTTATTTGTATTATTGACATCACAAAATTATATAAATGCTTTTTTTTCATGAGATATGAAACCAGTGATATTATGTGTACATGAGGGATTGCTCATACTGTATATCAGGGTATAGAGTTTATTTACACCTATCATTGGATAAACCGCGTGGGATTACCTGGAGAGATTAAAAAGGAAACAAATTAATATTCCTATATATTTCCTTAAGTGAAATATATCACAAAGCATCACCCATGCATATGAAGTGATGAGGCAAAATAAACTTAAACCATGCAGTAATATTGCAATATATCCTGAAATGTATTATTCTAGAAAGAAGAATTTGGTGGCTGTAAATATATATGCAATGCATGTAATTATGCTAATTGTATGGCATAAAAATAAAAAAAACTTAGATTGCATAATACCATTCCATAGATAAGGACACAAATATAGCATAATTATAAGTAAACGCGGCCTTCTTAATTGCAAATCCTTGCTCAACTGCTCAACTAAAGATGTGTGCATCTTTAAAGCTAATCTAAGAGGCAAATTGACTCAATTCCTGTATACGTTATTTGATAACTAGCATGATTTTGAAATTTCAATTTAAAGTATTCATCTCAAGTACAAAGCTCCTATTTTCCATCTTAGGAATGTGCACATTCTGTGTTCCTCAATGTGTAGCTCTTTGTTTGTGTAATACTTTGTTTCGGCTTTGGTAGTCTGAGGGAATTGGTTCAGAGTAGTCTTGGGTGAGAGACTTTAGCCCATTGTCTGGCTCAACTTGACCCGACCTGGCTGGTTAAGCTGACGTATTGTGGACTGCAAATCGTTTCAGCTGAGGGGGCCAGTTTCTTTGTGAAGCATCGGAGAAAATAACTTGGTTAAAAAGAGCATCCCTGCAGTCTTGGGAGAGGCAGATCGGTTTTGTTTAGCTGCTCCAGACAACTCCAAATCTGATGTCTACTGGCTGGAGGCAGCGAGGAGAGGAAAGAGGGAAAAAATACCTCCACAAATGGTGAGAGGTTTATTGTTGCCAACTCTGAAACCCTGCACCAGATGAACACCAAGCTGAAATAACAAGAAGATCCACTGTCACCAACACATTTGAAGGGCTGCTTCTTAGCATTTCTTTCCATATTCCAATTTCTCTCCATCTTGCCAGTTGTCCACACAGGTGCAAGAAGCGGATATTAATAGAATGGAGCTCCACTGCCAGTCCTCACAGGCCTAGGAAGTTACGTGACATAAAAAAAGCTGACAATTCAGCAGCAATCAACAACTTGTTTTCTAGCTGGATCCCCACAGCCGTCGAGAGGGGTAGAGGAAGACCTGCTGATGCTTAACGCCGGCTTCTAATCACATTTCTGCCATGCGGCAGGCCCAGGCTTGTACCTCACAGGTATCTGCTAACTCGTCTCAGCCCTATTTCCTCACACCCTCCGTGCTCTTAATAGCCTGGCTTTGTCACTCTTCCCCAGCAGCGGCCCAAAGACAACCTCAATTTAAAAATGTAATTAACTCTGACATCGCATGAGCTCTCCTTGCTCTACATTCAGGGTCTTCAGAGGAAAAAACAGAAATAACAAACAAAACACACCCAACCTATCACCCCTCAAACATAGTGAAAAGCAGGAGACAAACTATGCAGGCACTATCGGACAGCATGTTTAAACATAACGGGCGCACATGGTCTGATTGTTTAGTTCTTGAGAGACACACTTGGCCAATGGACCAATGCATATATTGGACTAGAGAAGTAAAATGGTTGACTACATGTAAACTGAACGGGGGGCAATTCTATTTACGCAAGTCAGTCAGTGTCAACAGGCCAGTC
The DNA here is from genome assembly GCA_018749465.1 of Paracanthobrama guichenoti. Lineage (NCBI taxonomy): Eukaryota > Metazoa > Chordata > Actinopteri > Cypriniformes > Gobionidae > Paracanthobrama > Paracanthobrama guichenoti. The sequence continues at coordinate 20,245,038 of CM031948.1, read as the reverse complement.
CCAAATGGATCAATCTAAGGAAACACTCTGCTCTATGGCAAGCCAGTCATGACTTGTATGATTAGCGAAAATGGGCACAGCTCTTGTTTGTGGTCTCCCACAGCTCAAGGTTTGGGTACAGGGTGGGACATCAATCATTCCCTCACGGACAAGGTGCCACTGCCTCTTTTCCTGTCGGACTCGGTGAGCGACACTTCCAAGTGTCTAATTACCACTATGGAGCTAAAGCCACACCAGCAGCTCTCCAGCGTGGAGAGCCTCTCGGTGAACTATACAGCTAATTGTTCCATTGCTCCCCTAATGACGCAGTCAAAACAGAACAAAGGATAACACCGAAAGGTAGAGACCAAGTTGATGTGATAATTTTCATTAACCCTGCACTCCGTGTTCTTTCATCCAGCTCCCCCACCCCTTTCCCCTGAACTGCGTAGTGAGGTACTCAAATTATCCACAAGCATTTCAGCCTGTGCTAATTATCCAAAGAGTTCCTCATTAGACGATTTTAAATCCAATCTTAGATCAACACTTGCTCAGACCTCAGGGATTCTACGTTCCCAACAGCGGTTAAACAAACAATCAGTTCAAAGGATCAGGTATTCCACTTTAAGAAGAGGGAAAAAGAGAAGGGTAAACAACTGCTCACTTGAAAGAAATGACTCCAGCCGTTGCCCAGCATGCATGCAGCAATCTATAATTCATTTCACTCAAAAACGCTCAATTTTTCCCCATGCACCAGCTTTCTAATTTGAAGTGTAGTCCACACACCTACACCCACATGATGACTGCGGGCAAAAGTCAGACCACAACTCCAAAAAAAAAAAAAAAAAAAAAGAGAAAAACAAAGAAAAGACAATGGCCAGCAGTAACAATATGTGTCATGCAGCTTGCAATAATGACATGGCAAACAAATAAAGCTGACAACTATCTTAACTGTCCAAGTATTTTCCACAATTAGATCAGGTTTCCATAAATTAATTCACAATGCGGCCAGAACACAGCCACCAAGAGCACATAAATGAGCAGCCCTGTACAAAACAGCATTTTATCCACATTTAATTTCAGTCTGATCTTACTTCACATTACTTGTCTTTTTATTTACCTGCTTGTCATTGCTTTGCCTTGCAGATGGAATTGGTTGGGGAAAGGGGGAAGAAAAGACTGTATAGTGAGCATGTGAAGAATTGATCACATGAGCCTTTTAATAGGCAGTTGCGTGGATTCCTATGAGAGCATTAGTAGATGTACCACATCGCACTTATAATGTGCAGTAATTTCAACAGCATTTCTCCTCCCCTGCCTTTCTCTCTTCCTCGTTCGTTTTATCTTTCCATCTCTCTCTCTATGACCCAGCTGCACTCTTTCTCTCTTTCGTCTCTCTTAATGTCAGTGTGTTGCCACTGTGAAGCATCACAGAGCTTGAGTCTGTCACTTAAAATAATGCTGTCAGATCTGTAATTTTAACCTTGAAGCAATTAGCTGTTGTTGAGCCGTAATGAATGCTGACACCTCTCGGAGATGATGAAACCCCTAATTGCTCTGTAAGAATTGAAGCTTTTGACATTGTTGCTGACAGAAATTTTCCCCTTCCTTTCTTGTGCTCCTTCATGTGGCCACACGTACAATGACGGTGGCTGGTTTGAAACTTGAAAGCTAGCAGAACTTCTCCGCCATCAGCTGTCCCGTCACTTGAGCAGAAAAAGGAGAGGGGAAAAGGCTGGTTTTGCTGAAATGATGAGAGCGTTTAAACCATGATAGCACTCAGCTAATGCATCATTCAGCAGAAGTGTCATGGATGAGCGTTAATGCCACGACAGGAGCAGGAAGATGACTGTTCCAGCTTAGACAGGAAAAGGCTGATGAAATGATGGCTCAGGACACTTGTAATAAGTTTCCTCCTTAAATACCTGGCAGGACTGAGTGAAGTGGGATTTACAGAAATAACAGTTTGCTTGTGCCTTAAGCCACACATAGTCTTAGATGTGGAAGTCCACTAGTATACTAACAGTTAAAATAGCCATTTCACTTGTTTTATTGTCAAAAAAATATGTTTTGCTTTTAAATGAAAGACTATAGAAATAATGGCAGTGCTCTTCTAGATTTTTTTTTTTTCTGGCAGTCAATTTTGACATTGGAACTTATCCCAATGTCCAGTTAATTTCTGTGGTAAATGATAAACCTTCTATATTCCTGAAAATGTCTTGTACAACCCATTTTAGTTTTTATGCATTTGGCAAAGTGATTTAAGTATACATTTTGATAGTCTATGTGAATAAAAATCAAGACATTGGCCATTCTATCAGGTGACCTAGACATTCCTTCTCTGCTTATATTTGAAATGGCTTTATTTTATTTATTTATTCATTTATTTCTCTCAGGATTGTCAGCATTCTTTTATGACAGTTTTACACATGCATCATCTGTGAATAATAACCAAATAGACATTTGCTCTAATTGAACTGATAACTGGTGAGAAAGATATGTGGTGCCATGATTTTAACACATTCTTGCAGCCATCAGCTCTGAATAATAAGTATCAAGTCAACAATGAATTAGCCTATAGCTGAGGCACAGTGTAATGTAGATATTTTTATATTTTTACATAAAATGGCTGTCATTTGGTTAAATTCTAAAAAAAAAACTGTTAATGTATGTGCAGGAAAAAAAACTTTCAAATCAGTTTAATCAACAGTTTTGTCTCTAATCTAATAGCAATGTGTTCATTTTTTATTTAATACTGCCAGATAACTGTCAGGTTTTCTGCTTGTGAGTCTATTGAAAGCAATGTGGCCATGAATATAGCAGTGGGGTAAAAGCATTTGATAAAAACATTTTTGAGTGTTGAACTGAGTGTTGATGAATAATTTGAGTGTTTAGGAACAGATAGTTCTTAATAAGGATAGCAGGCTTCTAAAAGCTTTTTTATAGGTAGCTATTAGGCTTTTTCACACCTTCACTAAAAAATTTAAAAATAATAATAATAATAATAATAATAATAATGCTATTAATGCAGAGGTATACCACGATGCCTGTCAACCATTTCTGCCTCCTGGCAGAAATCCGCGTTCACACTTTAAACGATTCTAACCTTGTTAAAACCGTTCCTCCAATTCAGTCAGCTTTGAATTTGCACACGTTGACAACATACCATCTTAAAATTCATCATCCTGACACCTCGCCATCACCACAGGGCAAGATTAAGAATCCAACCCACGGTAATTAAGGGACACCCAGATGCTTAATGTGCCGCTTCCGTGCTGTTTTGCGAAGCACTACGAAGACTCGGGCCTTGAGTGCGTCATTTAAATCCCACACGACTGATTGTCGCCTTCCAACGATTCAGTGAGTGACCTTGCAATGTGACCATCTTCGAGAAGTTCGTCTGGATGTGTCCCTGCCGTTTGAGTATGAAAGATGGTACGTTAAGAAAGTGCGAGCGAGTAATGCGGTAATGAGCGGGCCTCTGAGAGCTGGTGCGTTTCCCTCATTAGGATAATAAGTAAGACATCCCTAACATGACATCAGCTGGAAAATGTGGCAATTACAAAACCTTACTTGGGCTCCTGGAAGCAACGAGAACAAACCAATTCCTTGCAGCAATCTGTTCCGTATAATGTGTGTCATGTAAATGAAAGGTCTGAACATCCTCTTTTAATTTCAACACCCCTCCTCTCACCTAGCTCGTTATCAGCGTCTGGCTTCCCTCATTTCCGCCCATTGGAAGTCAATTTTAACCAAAGGTTAAACAAAACGAACAGATCTTGGTCAGAAGGCCACAGCAAATTGAACATTTACTGACCCACAATGTTTTGAGGATGCTGCTATCAAGCATCACTTCTATGAATTAAATTGATATTATTTCAACAACACCATATAAGGCTAAAGGTCCCCACGGTCCAGTTGCTGGTGGCGCATAAAGTGAAATAACATGCTTCAACATAATATTTTTACTTGCCAAACAAATGGTGCATACAAACATTATAAAATGCACTTTTGAGGTATCTCACTGCCTTATAACCCGTGTTTTCTAATTGTATACATATAGCTTCGCTTTCGAATAGCTTTAAAAACAGTGAAGGGTTTGAAAAGGCCACTGTCATATAGCAAAACCGAGTGCGGAAGGTCGGAATTTACCCTTGAACATAGTCCCATTTAACTCATTTGCATTCAATACTTGTTCAATACTTTAAAACATTCGGATTAGATTAGATTAGATTAGATTAGATTAGATTAGATTAGATTAGATTAGATTAGATTAGAAAATAGCAACGCGTGGCTGTACGATATGGCACATCTTTCGTTAGTAGCTACATAAACTCTTGATAATGTTCTTTAATGCGCTTTAAATATATAAATAAATCATATTAACGAAAAACTAATATATATATATATATATATATATATATATATATATATATATATATATATATATATATATATGTGTGTGTGTGTGTGTGTGTGTGTGTGTGTGTGTGTGTGTGTGTGTGTGTGTGTGTCAATTGTTTAACTCATTCCAAGAAATTCAGATGATGCAAGAACATCAATACGCAGCCTGTATTATTAGCCCATATTAAATTAGGTTATTTGGCTATAAAATGCATGGAAGCGGGGTACAGCATTCCAGCAGAACACAAGCTTTTAAAAATAAATGTTGTCTAGAAATGGCCGCAACTAGCTGTGCAATTGAGTGTGCTAGAGTGTGCTATTCACAACTGTCTGAATTTGTCTTGCGTGCCCTCCAAACGCTAAAGAATCCAAGAATCCAACACTGCGGAAATCCAACTGGACATCTACTCTACTAACTTTGTTAGCTGCCGATATCCGAAAGCTTCACAGTTTTGACTTCACAGAATTTCGTTTGCTTTTATGTTAAGCTTAGCATGGGCCTAAATCCAAAATTATGTTTCTTCTATTTGTGTGTGAGTGCGTGCGTGTGTGTGTGTGTGTGTGTGTGTGTGTGTGTGTGTGTGTGTGTGTGTGTGTGTGTGTGTGTGTGTGTGTGTTTCTATTTGTTGGCTATTTTTATGCTTCGTTTGCATATGATTTTATAACATTTTGTGATAGACCTGACTTTATTTTTTTCTAAAGGTTGTCTTTTTTGTTATTATGGGGGGAAAAAATGTAAGACATCATGCACTGGCTTGCCCACGTCATATTGTTTCAAACTACATAGCAGAGGTCAACTTGGCTTTAATAAGAATTTAGTAGCGCCGAAATCAGCAGCCTATTCTCCAATTAGAGGAGCCCAAACAAACGCGCCCTGAGGCTATTCTATCCTGCAGTCTATTCCGTCCTCCAGGGGATGTTATCAAGCTCAAAAAGAAAAGCATTGTAATGTTCACTTAATTACATTCCCCTAAGAAAACCCACTTGCTTACTTATAGTCACGTCTCGTTTATTTCTTTCACATTCAGTGTAAATCGTCCTAAGCCATTTTTTGACCAAAGGATAGTATTGCGGTCATTTCGATTTTTGCTGCGTCTCTTATTTAAAATTCCTTTTGTTCATTTCAGAACACGTTTATACACACCCAGTCACTGATGCCTTTTTTATCCATTAGTGTAAGAATTATGCTATTCAATATACAAATATAACGAAATGGTAATGAAATGCGGATTTGAAGGTTAAATGTGTACGTTCAAATGGCTATGTTCCTGAAAGTTGGATTTATGTTTGGTTGTGTTCTTTAAAGCATTGTCGTAAGTGTTGCTGGGTAAAACGAATGACAAATCGCGAATATTAATCTCGGGAGAGTTCTACAAAGGTCTATAATTGTTTATATGAAATGTTTCTGTTAATTCACTCACGCTGAGAAGGCTCACGCCTGCTGTCTGTCCGCGGCGGTTCTCCCACAGAACAGCTGCCAGACCGGGAGCAGCTTCGCCATTCCCAGAGTAAATGCATCAAACCATCTATTCTCATATAGCAGACCGGTCTCGAGCTTTACTTGAATGCACGCCTATGCTAATGAGTTCAGACGGGCTTATAGAGTTTACAAAGAACTTATGGTGTGTCCTAAAACGTGGACTATATAGGCCACAACACAGTTTAAAAATGCATGTATTGTTAATTCATCATAAATTCATCTACATGTTATATGACATTCAAATAGCTAACTCGAATTATAGATGTTAAGATATTTAGATGTTTCAATTAAATATTTCTATTTTTTTCTATTAAAAATCTACACGGATGATGCTTAAATTATTCACCACGATCTCTCATTTTGGAACTGTGCAATTATGATAATCAATATTTAAACTTATTTTTTAAGGAAAGCTCCAAAAAGGTCACATGAAAAGTGGTAAACATACGGCCCCTTTCAAGAGAAAGCGTCTGACATTAGCTTTTTAACATTTTGTCTTTATTTCACCTTTTCTTTAAATCTAATAAACTTTATAAGCGTATGTACTAGTATAAGTGTATTTGTACCAAAAAAAGACAAAACAAACAATCTGACAATGAACAGTCATTTTACTGTCACGGTCACAGGCTCGTCTGGTTTAGTTTGGCCTAAAGTCAGAAATGGTCCATATTAAATAATACATCTTTTTCTTCGATAAAATCGTCTCTCAGTGTTTTCTGGATGAAAAAAAAAGCGTCTTGTGAAAGTTCAGCGCAGTCTGTCACATCACTTGTGATACATTTGTCTCTCAGTGTCTTTTCGTTTTACCGAGGATGCTGTGTACCCGGTATTGGGTTTGCTATTGGGTTTAGTGCCGGTTGTCCCCCGGGCCCCAGGCCGTGAATGAGCACTCTGGGGACGAGCGGTCTCTGGAGTGATGGATGCGGTGTGGACGGAGTCCGGTACATACTGCTGTACATGGCAGCAGCGGCTGCGGCCGCTGTCGTGCTGTCCACGGTGCCTAATAAACTCGGGTGGTAGAAATACGGGGATGGGAACATTCTCTGTAAAGCCGAATAATTTCCAGCTTCAGCCAGCAGTTCTAATCCGACAGCCGTCTGCCTCTTCCATTTCGTCCTGCAATGAGATCAAAATACAAGAAATCAATTATTAAACTCTCCACATGGCTCCTTATGGGCCAGATTATTCGAGGCGTGCATGTTTGATTCTGGCATAAAAAGGGCTTAACTTAATTTAAATACAAATTAAATTACCCAAGCTTGTTTGCAAAATAGTCTACGTCACAATATGTAGGCTATAATAAAAACGATAAACATGCTAATTGTTTGTGAGTAAAACTGTTTATTTTTTCCCGTCATATTTACGATTAGCCTATATTTTGCCAAATTGTTATTTCCGATCAGCGTAAAATTCAGACTCTCTACAGAATGACTAACACATACCAAATATACAATAATCGCTATCATAAAAATATGACAATTGGTTAAAAAATAAAAATAATTTAGAAGGGAAAAATCTAAAAATATTTGGGGTCTTGCTTAAAGTAAGCAGGCTATAGCATCATTCACGATCAGCTAATTGCAATCGAATGATTTAAAATAATTGAATATGACAAAGAAAAATGTCAAGTACATTTTCAGACATGCATGTTCAAATCATTTGATCTACATATATTGTTGCGCCGTTCGTTTATTTAAAAATATAGCTTAATAATAATAATACTAATAATAGCTAATAAAAACAACTTGAATAAATGATAGCCAACTAATAAAATCTCGAATCTGCAAATAGCCTAGACCCAGAAGTAGATGCAAAAATATGTTAAAAATACTTGCACAATCAAAATACATTGTTTGATGTGCTGTACAAAATTGTTGTTTTATTATTATTATTAGTAGTAGTAGTAGTATATTTCATGAATGTTACGTGGAAACTTACCGTCGGTTTTGATACCAAGTCTTGACTTGTGTGTCTGTGAGATTTAGGGCTGCTGCCAGGTCCATTCGGTCCTGTACACTGAGGTATTTCTGTCTCTCGAAACTGCGCTCCAGCTGGTTAAGTTGATGGTCGGAGAAGGCCGTCCGCGCTTTGCGAGGTTTTTTAGAGCGGACGGGCGGACTGTCTCTGGAACTAGAAATTTCCCGATCGCCCTCTTCTTTTGTTCCTAAAAAAAAAGTAGAATGAAAGTTAATGAAAATGCATTTAAAAATGTTTAGTAATATCATTTATTTATTCATTAGGCCTATATGAGTTTACTCGAAAAATGAGAACAGTCTAATTTAGTAATTGCTGTTTAAAAGGTTTATGTTGGAAACTTGCAGTTTGCTATAGGCCTCGATTTTGGTCCGATTATTATTGTATTATGAGTATCATGATCTTTAGACAAGTCAAATACCAGGTAGGCTATACAAAAATACACTTATTTGTTTCCCAGATAAATTAGATCGTCGCATGTAGACCAAAATATTACAACAAAACGAGCAGGATCGATATGTCAATCTATCTCTATTTGTAGCAGTTTCTGCTGGGCTCCGTGATCCCCCCTCAAGGAAGAACAATAATCTCTCTAATTGACTCACTAGGAGGATCCCACACCGGGCAAAATTCACCAGCCTTTACATCTGTTATGCTAATATCAGAGAATAACCTCAGTGACAGCCTACCAATATTGTTATTGTATTGTAATACTGGTTCTTAATGGAAATACAGACAAATAAACAAAGCCTTAAATGTGGCTTTAATGTGGACAATAATAATAATAATAATAATAATAATAATAATAATAATAATAATAATAATAACAAAACGTGGAAATGTTATCGGTATTTTATACCACTGAATTCTTAGCTATAATATTCCAGTGGTGGATTCACAACGTTTGTTGTTATTTCCCAGTTAAGCAATCTTTACTATTTTTCCCAAAACTACGTTTTAATTTGATTGCTTATTGCATGTACTACTTTTAATACGTTTAATACGCATGAACAATTAGTTCCGAAGAATCCCATACTTTTTGTGCTTTTAATTTCACAATGAATGCAATTCTTTAAACTCATACAGATTTGCTAAACTCGCATGCTTAGATTTGCAATATTAAACAACATAGATGAGACATTTTTAATTTCATCATTGGTGGGTTTTTTTTATTTTTTTATTTTGTATTAATGTATTTTGTGTCGTTGTAATACAATATTCGTTGTAATACGTGATGCAATATTCATATTAGGCTACGGTATAAGTAGGCTAAATAAGTAGCCTACAACGTAATAATAATATTTGTACATGTCATTTTTTTTGCCGATTTTTTTCTAAATCTCACATTGTTATTGATAATTGAATCAGTTATATAAACAACTATTAATGAATGCCAAACAGATAGCCTAATATGATCTAAAGGGTTACCCTATGTTTCTTTATCGATTTATTCAATTATTTTGCACGTAAAACGCACTCTTACCGTTACATTTCAAATCACTCTGAATGTCATCTCTTTTGTCCAGTTTGCTTCTGTTTTCATCTTGCTCTAGTTTGGGCCTGATGCCGTCCGGGGCGGTTCCGCTATCTGTTTTGGGGCTGTGGTGTGGAGATGGTACACTGGTGCTGTAAGGAGCGCACGCTGCAAGCGGTTTACTGTCGCCCAAAATGTCTTTGATTAGAAAGGAGGAGGTGGCAGTCCTGGGGGCACAGCCAGCCTGACCGAGCGGATGAGGCTGGGGTGAAAGCTGCAAACTCTGAGCCTGATTGTGATGATGATGGTGATGGTGATGCTGAAGGCTGTCTTGGACCAGATGCGGTTCGGGATGCTCCATCGTGACTGAGATCGGGGATGAGGGGGCTGTTCCCACAGTGTCTATCTCCGAACATGGTGATGGGGTCGCCTGACTCCTGAAATCCGCTGTTCTGTTACTGTCACCGAGTCGAAAATCTCCGTTCATCAGTACTGAGCTGCCAGAATTGGTTGTGGACAAAATAGTGTCTATTCCGAAACTAGACCCACTGGATCCTTCCATAGTATAAGAAAAGGATGAGCACTTAAGTCGTCTTCATAACAACTTTCCCGTACAATGTTTTAAACGAAAGAAGAACTAAGAACACTTAAACGGAATCAACGAAACAACGAACAGAACTCAAAGGTTAACGCAGTAAAAAAAAAAGCCCCGAAAAAGTACAAAATAAACATTTCTTACGCGCAAATGAAATAATCCTTGCAATAAAGCAAAGAAAAAGAGAAATATAGCCTGCGCTCCAAGATGTTGTTACATTCAAGGTGCAATGTGGAAAGCAAGTGGATCTGTGTAGTCCACGTCCTTTTGTTATGGTTATTGAACTTTCTTTCAAAGTTGAGGTGTGGAGAGATTGGGATGCTCTAACTCCTCGACATCACGCTCGCTTTTGCCACTAATCGTTGTAGTGTTGCTCTACAATGACTTCCTACATTGACGTCATATTTTCTCCTCCATTATAACACATTCCTCGTGTTCCCCATCTCTCCTCTCATTGGTTACATGCTCACGCGTCTGTCCAATCAACGACGTGTACCTCATCATTACACGTTAGAACCACTCATTGATTCCTCAATGCTCTTTTGAAACCTTCCCTCCGCTATAATTTCTCAGACAGATCTTCATTAGGCATAAATACGTTTATGGTAACACTTTACATCATTGTGTGCATTCTACACACATTGCTTGTTGCAAAAACGAATTACTACACAGTAATAACAACAAACAGCAACGTGAAATTAGCTGTTCCACAAAATAGTTCCGCAAAAAAGTAGACTTCACGAAAAGGTATTGCCCAGTGCAGTGCTAACTAATCGATTACACTGTAATATCAATTGCAAAGTCATTTTAATGCGGCCACTGTAGCCTATTTAAAAATAAATACATAAAAAGTAAACAGGGGTTTAGTGATTCAATTGTGCATTTAATTTTATAATTGTATTTTTTTGTTTAGTGTTAATTCATTATGCTTTGAATTACAGCCTATGGGTTTTCAGTATATAATGATTTCTCCAAAAGCAAACCTCGCCATAGTAATCCCCATTGGCAAAACAAAATTGTGCCATTTATTCTTTTAAGAGCACAGAGACAGTGAAACGTGCTAGAGAAATAAGCCCGTTTTGAGCTGATAGTCATTGTGTGTGTCAGGGCCTTTGAGTGAAAGCACTGATTCTAAATAGCTCAAGGGAATGAAATGATGGCGAATATTGTACATGACATATGCCCGACTCCTATCTTTCCTTCTCTTTTCTTCCTATTCTAAATAAACCCTGGGCCTATTCTATCTTTATAATTCAGATTTAAGACAAACTGCGTTAAATGGTAATATTTTCAGATCGGAGAGCAGAAATTAAGAGGCAACAAATATATGCGTTTAAGTCGTTAAATGTTGTAAGGAAAATAACTTGCTAAATAATAATCTCAGCCTAACACTGTCCAATGCGCGACTCTTCAAAAAATGTTATATGCCGTTGAGTGCGAAGATTTATGCTGAGAGGAGGATGATGATGATGCGATATATATGGAGCTATGCGATGGCTTCGCCAACAGACGGACTCAGAGCTGGTTATATCAGGCTGCTGCGTTCTCTAACGTACGGTCGGGTTTTCCGTGGATCACTTCACTGTGCTCCCAAACCTGTTTGCAACATCCTCCTGTAACGGATCGAACCGAGATTCTTTAACCTCTTTTATTTAGCTGATCGACGTGGGAGTCATCATTTAGGTTTGTCCTACGCACCGCTTCAATATATATCTATTTTTTTCTTCACAAAAAGAAAATAAATATTATCATTTTTTTTTTTTTTTTTTTTTTTTTAGAAAACAGTTTTGTGTAGTTATACATGTTTATAGTTTTAATCGACGCTTATTATGTATTATCTGTTTTGTTGTAAAAGATTAGTGAAACATCATTTGGAAAACATTTTTAAATGTTACAATCAAAGAGATTGCATGTTCGGTTTTTTTATTGTGTTAATTACCAGCTATTCGTATAACAATTGTTTATCCGGGGGGAAAACTTGGCAAACTTTTGAAATGTTCACACTGTTTAATAATTCATACTGATTTACATGATTGTACGGGATATTGTCTTTTAAAATGTTTAAAAAAAAAAAAAAAAAAAAGAAAGAAAAAAAAAAAATGTCATTCAGTGTCCGTATTTTGTTCGTTTCTTGAGGCGACCTAATATCTGACCTGTTACACAAAATATAGATTTCTGGTTGTAAGTTTCTGCAAATTGGGCAACTAAACACTATAACGATACATATCTACGGTGCTGCATATGCTCGTGTCAGTTTGAATTATATAAATGGTATGCTTGGCTTGTTAGCTTGCCATTCTTAAAATGTATGGATTCTGTACTGCACTGAAATAATGAAGCTGAGTCGTGGATAATTGGTAAAGTCTTGTATAACACGCACCCCTGACATGATTTTACACACGTTCAGTAATAACACTAGGCGGCGACAAAGTCATCTAAAAATTCCTGTCAATAATCATTTGAAGATTGCTGGTTAATGCAGGGCAAAGCCACTCCATGTACACATAGGCTACCCACATGAAGCTTTCCCGAAATCCAAATTCAGCTAAATGTATAGGCTATAAGAGGATTGGATATCTAAGCGTGGGTGGGTAAATGAAACAATTAAGACACTCTATAAAGTTGTCAACTGACTTTACTGAATTTAGGCAACATGTATTTTTTTTTTTTTTTTTTTTACAATCACATCAGATATATGGCCAAAAGTTTATTTTAAAATATTTATTGTATAATCATTCGGACAGATGATATTTGCTGTCCTAGCTTGTCCTTTTAAACATGAATTCAAATTTACTAACTAATTGAGGTAGAGGACTAAAATGTGTTTTGCCCCCAAGATATGTGAAAACGATCTATTGGCAATGTATGTCTTTCCGTTGAAGAAAATCAAAGCGATGACTGAACACGCCAGTCAATCTCATGAGACTCCAGCAGCATGTTCATTAACAGTTCACTAATTGCTGCAACTCACTGAGCCTCAATCAATCGCTTTATTAGGTTTAAGGGCGCCGCTGGAACAAATTGAATACAACCAGTCAGGCTATCATCCGATCAGCCGGGGCTGACGGTCGATGATCGGACAGTGAAATTGTAGTTTGCACTGTATTGATTCCCCTTGCGGCTTTTTGTTGAAACTGTCACCTCGCGACTGCTGAAGGCCTCGCGCTGTTTGCAGACAGGTCTCTCCGCATCTGTCATACACAGCTGAGAACAGGAAATGTACTCTATTTTTTGCTAAATCCAGTATATCTAATTAGTGATGCTTTGAGAGACATTATGCTAGAATTGTAATATGATTTCTGATGTATTAAAGTGTATGCATAGACCAGGGAAGTTCATGCAATTAGTACCAACTTATGAGGCAATAAATAAGCAACCACATAAAATCCCATGGTTAAATTGGTCTTTAAATGAACAGAAACGAACTGATATTGTCTGTGTTGAACGCGAGCTTTTTTTCATATTTTACTACACGAGTATTGAGCATAATATGTTGCACCCTTAAGCCTAAACATGATGACACAAGGTGTCTGTTTCAATGAAAGACTTACAGTTTTCAACATTTTAAACACCACCGACTTCCCCCATATACCATGCCTAACATTCAAATAAACCTACCATAAAATCAGAATCATGATGTTAACAACTGTCAGATAGGTGTGTTTACAAATACTGTAGATCTATGCAATTTTTGGATTTTATCACAATAGGCTATACTCAGAATTTGTAAGCTATTTGATGAATGCAAAGATTGATAAACACAATTATAAATTATACCTGCTCACAAGCAAAGGTAGCCTACATTTATTTGCATAGCACGCAACGAAATATTTTACATATCCGTGTCATATGCACATATATTTACAAATCATTTATGTTGTCAAAAAAAAAATGAAAGGTCGTGTGTTGAGTATTAAAGATACTTCCTTTGCAAGTGTCATAAAAGCTGGCTGTGGGATGTACTGTATTTAACGGGCAGTGTGCTTCAGCAGGGACAGCATTGGACAGAACGCATTCTCATACGAAAGTGCGTCTTTAATCGGAGAATCGCGGGTCTGACAGAAGACAAATTCGCTGTCTCTCTCTAAACATGTCTAACATCTCTATTTGAGCGGACAGGAAAAGGCTAACACAAAATTGTTATGAAAGTCAAAATTCAACAGGAAGTGTTCTTTTAGAAGCCCTTGTATGGGAGGTTGGTGCTCCCTGTGAGCTGTGACATTTACAGCAATGGCTTTCAGGATCCCAATATTAAAATTTTTACTAGATCTGAACAGCACACCCCGCCTCCTTTCAACAGTGCTTGAATTTACACTGTAATAAAACATGTGACATTCAAGTTTAATTTGAAGTGCAGCTAGTATTAATCCAAAGGCAAACAAGGAGGGAAATAATAAGCCTAGGAGAAGGACACAGAAGGGCCCGTGGCCTATAGATGAACATCAATTACAGTTTTAATTCAACACCCAAAATCAAATGTTAAAATATGAACGAAAGCTGGAGAGGCGCATCTTGAGCTCTGTCTCGTTTTGTTTACGAACAACACCAATCCATCCAAGAACTGCAATGTAAATTTTAGTAAGCGACGATGGCACATGCATCACATGAGTGCCCATCCCCACGTCGCATCTCTTTGTTAGCTTTTCTGATCTACTCTATAGTGCTTGCTCAAGGAAAGCACATTGATTTGTGCGCTCCGGCCACAGACCGGCCCTGACAACGTTGTTCTTGCAGTCAGAAGGGTCTTTACAATCACCTAATTACCAGAGCTGTCAATCAGCGCGGGCCGCGGCTGGCTCCGACCGTGTCCGCGAGCTGCATTCCTGCGCGCGGCTGAGCGCGTGATTGATCCGTGCTGATGGCGTCGAGCCGCCTCGTGACGTGTGATTCTGTGGCGCGTGCACGCTTCACAAAGGTAATCGGGGGATCAGGAGGGGTCAGTGCCATTTCCTATTACCTGAAGTCTAAAAGCACAAAAAAAAAAAAGAAAGAAAAAAAAAATCACGAGGAAATAAGACAGAAGAGTGGGAGAATGAGGGGTGGTGGGTGTGAACACTGCATTGCTCAAGGGGCGAGCGAGCAATTGAGCAAGACGCGAAAATGATTTCCTTTCAAAGCAACAAAAGCCAGATTGAGATTGTCCAGCACTGCTTTAGTCAGATTTAAAACCGTTCGCACGTTATTACAGTGATAGGCATCAGCACTGACAGAATGTTTGGAGGCCAAATCAGGGATAGGCCTATCTGTGTGTTAGCTGGAGGTCTTCACTGCTGTCATCCAAATTTAGTCCGGCACCTATGGCAGACCCAGCCTGCAAAACCAGGTTTTACAAAACAATGCATAGGCTAATTGGCCATTTTTAGAAATGCTATTTTAATACGTTTTATATCAAATTAACTTATTTCTGTTCTATATGTCTGTAGCCCACTGTAGCTACTGTGCATTTGTCTAACAGGCCTAAATCAAAGCCATTGATTGTAATTAATTGTAATAATATACGTTGCGAATAAAAACAAAAAAAGATTTTGCTCGCTACCTCTTTTAAAAAAAAAAAAATAAATAATGTCAATGTAGTTGAATATTAAGGACTTTAAGAATTTCTATGCAGCGATAGTAATAATAATAGGCCTGATATAGGTATTAATAACATATAATAACAACGTTGGCAAATTGTATTAAATATGCCTATTTTAGATATTACATTATCTTTTTTATTATAATGAATCAATTATAAATTATTATTTTAAATGTATTGATTTTTGGCAGGCTACATTATATTAGCTATATTAAAAGTTATTACTAGAATCAATGGCCAATATAAATATCTCGTTTTTTAAACACATGTAGCGCAACATAATCGCACAAATCCGTATTGTCTTTCGTTTTGAAAGAGTCATATATTGTAGCCCTGCCCCATAAGCGACAGTTGGCAGGGAGGAAGGCGATGACGACCGCCTGTCAGGAACATTTATATTCATTATATACCATCGCACTGTGGATGTCGGCTCGTTCACTTTTACGTGCATGCCCACGGTGTGCGAGAGAAGAAACACGGCGACAACACAATGTAAATTGAGAATCAAGCGGGTAAATAGTGTGCGTATGGCTGCTGCACCTGAAGGGAGCAGAACGAACGTCACTAATGAACCCCGGCAAAACAGTGGCGCGAGTAATGAGAGATAACACTGCATTTTGCAACACCGAAAATAAAGGTGAAATCATCAATGAACGGGAGCAGGGGTGAAAAAAAGAGGGGGGAAAGCAAAGCAATGATTAAATGATCAAAAGCTGGCGGAGTGAGTCTCCATGTCACTGCCAAGCACACTCATCTACCTACAAGTGAAAGTTAGGTTTCAAGCACAGTGTAATTATAGCTGGGAATGTCAGTTTGACATTAATGCAGCCAGCAGAAATTCCCTAATTGGCCTCAGAGGAGAAAGTGAACCAGAAAATATATTAACATTTTAAAAAACCATATTTTGCCTAATCCTTTCACTTTCCAACAATATTTGAAGACCAAAATGCCCCAGGCATGAGAATTTAAATGAGCAATTTTGTTTTTGAAGGAAACGGCCAATGAGACAGAAAATAGACTAAAGGGAAATCATTAGTGTATGAGAGCTCCTGACAGGCCTGCCTGGCTGACTGGCTGGCCTGTCACAGGGAGTCTGTGTTCTTGAGCTCCATGCTATGAGCTAAGCAGATAACATGAAAAGACCTATAAACTTGCAGCCAGAAGTCAAAGCCTATTATCTGGAAATTCAAATGCAGTGGTGAGGAGGAGGAAAGGCTGCTGCGGGGTAGGGTGGAGGGGCGAGGGGGTTCGTGTGATGACGGGCTGCAGGACTCGTTCTCGCCATTGAAAAAAAATAAATAAAAAAAGAACCAGGAGTTGTAACAGGCTCTGGTATGTAATATCAACTTACAGAGGCTGTGGGAAATATGTCCAAACATCGTTCATATACAGCTGAAAAACTGGAAAGGTGGAGATAGCTGCAAAATGTTTAAAGTTGGAAGTGCTGGTTCTGTCACAGGAGAGTGGGCAGATGTGATATGACCATATCAGGGAAACACAGCTAAGTGCAGTCAGGAGATGTTAGGCCAGTCTCCTGGTGATGGAGCAGCTGAGGCTGACATGGCCCCAGGCTTGCCACTGCAGGGCACTCACTCGCCCGCACTGCACTGCCTTTTTGAAACAAAACACAGAGCTGCGACCAGAGGAAGCCATCATGGCACTGACCACAAGGGTCAGACGTTTTACCTCAAGCGAGAAAAAGGATGCGATGAGAAGATGGGGTGGATTGAGTGAACGTATAGATGAAGGAAAGTGAGAATAACAACAGATCTCAGACTGTGTGGCGCTTTTGTGCTAGTAATGGTCACGTATTTCACAGGTACCTTGGAAGCGTGCTTATTTGTCATCATAAAGTGCCGTTTTCTACTTTGACCTGTTTTTTTTTCGTCGCTCAAACTTTAGTCGCTTTCCAGGGCCGGGCAGGGCATTTGATCTCTTACTGAACTAAAATACAATGAGCAAGGCATTTAATCAGTAGCTTTGATAAACATTTGGCATAAAGCAGTTGGGCTCTTGTCTCTGACACCTACAGCCCAGGGCGAAAGATTGTGACAAAGAAGGATTTTCACTGGCAATTTCAGGAATTCTACCCGCCCTGTCAGCCTAGCTGTCACTCACTCTGACATAAGGATGGTGGATATCAAAGGAAGACAGGACTTTTTATCTCAAAGAAGCACAGGTACGATAGAAGTTCAGACAAATTTTCACCGAAAAAAAAAGTGCATCTAAGCAGCAGTCAACAAGTTCATACAGGTGTTTTATTTGCTATGCAATTAATGTAATAAAGATTCATGCAATTAGAATTTGACTGTATTATTTTTATAATTAATGTTAAAAAGATGCCAGCCTCCATAGTTTTATGTTCTATAGCGTAAAGGTCAGCATAGAAGAAAATAAATAATGATATATTGTAATTACACACTGTATATTATGCCCAAAACATAAGATATTTTGCCTAAAATGTGCTTCGTGATAACATCTAAATTAAATGAGTTTGTTCTTCAATATATATTTTTAATGACTGAACCAAATTAAATATAATTAGGTTACACCAACAAACTTAAATGCAAAGGTTAGCTTGTGTAGAAATGCACTGCAATCAATCAGAACTTCAATGAACTATGGATTTATGGACAGGTATATCATGGTGCAAATGATTTATTGTCAAGAAGAGCACTAAACAAGCGATTTATCCTCACCTCACCTTTAATAAAATCTTTCAAAAGGAGCAATGACAGTCCATTTGATATTTGCTAATCATATATTATATAGACTATATCTTGCACTCAGCATCCTTTATTGCACATCTCATCACTTTTGAGCATAAACGTAGGTCAAGTTATAGTACACCCAACTGATCTTTTGAGTCTTAGGAGTTTCAGGCAATGAGAATGCACTGTCATACCAGCGGGAAACCATGTGTCTGACTGCAAGGCCATGCTCACCGTGGTCAAGGATAGAGAGAGGAAAGAGGGGGAGAAGGAGATATAAAAAAGGGGCAAGCCTCTCCTACAGTTTCTCCTCGTTACCCGCTCTCCAGATGGGAACATGGAGTGTTGGCTGTTCTCCTTCTCATCAATACAGCATAGCTTTTTGTCAGTAATTTGCAATAAGTGTCCACACCACATCTTTAGGGAGCAGGAAATCATTACTGGATAAGGTCCTGCTCAGCTCCTAATTGGAAGCGTTGGGCCTTATCAACTGAGGATTTTCCCAGACCTCTGACAGATACCAATTCGAAAATCATTGTTCAGTTGTCAATTTAAGAGACCGTTAAAGGAGCTTATTTTAATTCTAATTGGAACTTCCTCCCCACTTCACATCAACTGCGAGAATAAGAAAAAATTTGCCCTTGCTAGTGTGTGTGCATTGCTTTGAGCATATGCAGTGTCTATGTCGAGTCAAGAGAGTAAAGAACCTTGGGAATAAGCTCTAAAGTGTTATGCTATGTAGGTCAATTTGACAGGTTAGAGTTGTGACTATTTTACAAATGAAGATGGCGAGAAAACACATTAGTTTACAAAAATGCTCACGGGTGGTTTCTAGGGACTTAATCATGGGTATGGATGTGCCTAAGTCTGATCTGCAAAGCTCCCAATTAAGCAATACTGCATCCGCTTAAGACTTTTGTTTGGAGTGCACGTGAGCTAGTATCGATCTGGCTAAACTGACCGCCTGATATCTGCTGCATATTTATGTTGCCTTTCTCCTGGTGTCCTGGAGCTAGGCTTTGCTACTGTCACTGTTTTTAATCCAGCACCAGGGGCTGTGCAGGACCCTTTTGCTCAGGAAATAACTGCGAAAGCCACCAGATGTGGCAGTGACTAACATGCGTAAACGGATCGCCGGTCGGCGATGCGATGACAGAGAATTTGTGTCTGAATCTCAGTTAACAGCCAAGGGCGACGTCAGTAAGCTTTCAAAGGGGGACAAAATTTCTTTTGACATGACAATGGCGGTTGATCATCTATAGTGAAGACTAATTGCACCCTTGAAATACACCATGCATGCTTTACCCTTACTGTGACATCACATGACATTTATGAATCACGATTCAAAATTAAATGTAAGGGGGTATAAATGAATTGAAATGCAAATAATTCATACAACAATAATTTGTAATTTAGAAATATAATGATAGATAGTAATGTATGAATGGATGGATGGGTAGGGAATGTGAAAAAAGTAAAAAAAAGAAAATCTTATAAGGGAGGGCACCGATAAGGAAGTGAATTTTTTCGCCTCAGCAATGTTTTCCTAATGTCCACTCTCTCTGGGAGCCGGTGTTGTATTTGCCGGCTGTTTTACTAGCTGTCAGAAGGCATTTGAAATGAGGAGGCATCTAAGCATGCGTACAAGGGGATTCATTTGACCTCATTATACCGCAATAAAGCAAGAAGCCGGTTTACTAAATATCACTGCACCACTCACACTTCACATCATATCATGCAGAGGAGCACGCTAAAAAGATGGTTTCAGAAACGTCTGGTTAGTAGAGGGAGGCGGAGGGAATCGGGAGGGGGGGTTAACCTTCACTAGCCAGAAGGGATTCTGACAAGCGCGAGGGGAAAAAAACAGCTACGTAAAGCCCTGTTTAAGAGCAGAGCCAGCGAAGAAAAAAAGATTTATGCTTTTAATTAATGGCAATTAAACCATGCCTGTTGGGCTGGCCTATGGCAATTGTTCTCAGTAAAAAGGAGGCTGTGCTGGTGACAAGCATTTGAATCCACTAAGTTCTACCAGGGGAGCTGACACTGCAGGCATCAAACCCAAACTAAATCAATAAAAGAATTAAACTTTTATAAATTGCATTTTGACAAGTATCAGATAGTGCTATGCTTTGATATTACAAATTCCTTGGAGGTGATGCAAACAAGAGGAGCGGCAGTTAGTGATCCAAACAATCAAAGGCTCTCGTTAACATGCGCTGTCTGATGCCTCAGTGCTATTAATTACTACAAATTAATGTGACTCTGCCCGCCTCTACTGATTGGAATGATAATCAGACTCCAGCAGGCAGAGGGAAACGTATGCAGCCTTGACCAAAATAAGACATGCTAACATATGCTCATATATATATATATATATATATATATATATATATATATATATATATATATATATATATATATATATATATATATATATATATATATATGTTTGCAAGGGCAGTCGTTTTACTAGCACAGATTTTAAATGTACACACCCAAACAAATCCCATAATTTGTGACAAATTATTTTGCATCAAAATAAAGCTATACATTTAACAAAGACCTTCCACCAGACATAGAAACACTTACACATTTAAGATACTTCGGAGAGCATGCCACAGCACATTAGCAATGATTTCTTTTTGGTGGCATGGGATGCGTGTTTGAGGGGGAGGGCAAGTCCGTGGAAGCATCATCGCAGCTCAACTTTTCTGTCAGTCGTGTCAGCTCGAGAATGTGGGCATCACCATGCTTGGGATGCAGCGGGCAGCGACATCATTCAGCTGGGAGCCAACAGGCTTTCTAAATGAGTCTAAGCTCTGTGATTATGCCCCCTCGCTAAATTGTTTGCCATGAGACTAATCAAGCTTGCCAGTAGTGCTTACGCACCCAATTTCTCATCCTTAACAGCCATATCTTCTGTGGCATCCGACACTATACTGAGACAGGGCACAATCTGAATCTGTGCTAAATCCCAGCCTGCCCTCATTTATTCAGGGCTCATGTAATATTCAATCCCAGCAGAATGCTCAGCAAGTTGTGGCAGCGCTCTCAAGTTCACAGATTTATTATGAGTTTTAGTGTCTTAACAACATGAAAAACATAGGATCTCAGAATAATTATTATGACAAAGGTTTGCAATGATTATTTGGTGTTTGGGCAAGTTATAATGTTCATAAATTGTTTTTAGATGTTCACATGAGGTTAGTTTTACATAGCGGTACACCATTAAACAATTACAATTAGCTATCTTGCTTAACATTGGATTTGAGGTCATGTTCAATACAAGCCACACGTTAAAAAAAACACACTTTAAAACACACAGTGGTTCACACACACACACACACACACACACACACACACACACACACACACACACACACACACACACACACACACACACACACACACACACACACACACACACACACACACACTGACCCTACCCCTAAACCTACCCATCACAGAAAGCTTTTTGCATGTTTACATTTTCAAAAAACATCACTTTGTATGATTTATAAGCTGTTTTCCCCATGCATGGGACCAAAAAATGTCCCCACAAGGACCAGGATTTCAGATATTGGCATCTTTTTTTACCCTCATAACGTAGTGTTTACCTGGACAGACACACACACACACACACACACACTGAAGTTTTATGGGGACATTATGGACATAATGATTTTTATACTGTACAAACTAAACCTAAACCTATACCCATCACAGAACATGTGCTGCTTTTTTACATTTTTACTGTGTATGGTTTATAAGCTGTTTTCCTGGGGACCAAAAATGTCCCCACAAGGACAAGGATTTCAGATATTTCCATCTTTGTGGGGATATTTTGTCCCCATGACGTTTACCAGGACCGCACTGTATATACTTTATTTTCTGTGCAAAATCAAAATGTTCAAATCCTTAATTAAAGTGTTATATTATGTTAACGCGTATGTGATTACACCATAAATTCATGCACATAAATGTCAATGTTTTATTTTTTTAATTTTTGTATTTGAAATTTACATAGTTTAGGATTTGTATTTTTAAAAACAACGTTAATTTATAGCAGACAAACATGTGAATACTGTATATTTTATATTAAAATATGTATCAGTTTTTGAGAAAGTATAAAAAGATTTTAAAAACAAAATATGTTACAATACAGTTTTCCCTGCCTTCTTAAAAGACTCTTTCCATATATCTTCTTTCAATCTGTTTTTGAATACATGCAGCAGATTTAAGAATAGAAGTGCCATACTGAATTTAGGTCCTCCACATATGGAGAATCATTGTTTGCATGTCTACTTAGATGAACATAATAACCACTTACATTGCATTTGTGTGTCTATTATGCATATAGGATTACTCTTTATTGGCAGGTGTGTTTGCTCTTGCAGCTGTGTTTCCTTGCTGATCATCTTTAAAACTACACATGATCTTATTCCCTTGGTAAAGTCCCCTCCTCCACCTGGCTTTAGGCACCTTTGACACCTGCGAATGGGGCAAGCCCTCGGGGATGGGAGGGTCTGACCTCCGCCTGTATGGCCTTAGCGCAGTGAAATAAGGGGGAGAGAGAGTGAAGGAGTGAGTACATTTTCTGGTTAAGTGATGTCTTAAGGCCAGCGCTATACATGCTGTGGATGGGTACTGTATTATGGCACAGATTAAGCTTCTGTACAGAGGTGTAATTGGCTGGGGGGATTCAGCTCAACCCTCGCTGTGTGGCCTTCTTCAGATATTCAGATCAAAAGTCATTTGCTGTCTGACCCTGACTAGAGACTCATACTGACTCCCTCTCTCTCTTTTCAAATTATTTCCTGTGAAATTCTCCCCCTCTGATGTCGACTTTAAAGTTGGCTCCGGTAAATTTAAAGGAATGTGCGTGCCTTTTTGTGCATAATCTTTTTTTGAATCTCACTCTGAACTACTGTATCTTTAATTTGTCCATAAAAGTTGTAATATTCACCTGAAGCGAACAAGTCTGAAAGGATCAGGGCTTTGGAGAATAAAAGACGTATCCGCCCTCATTAAGGTCTAATATGATAAAAGGAACTTGGAAAATGAGTGTGTGAGATAATAAGCATAATGTAGAATAATAGATTGTGCCCTAAATCTGTATGTGTACAGCAAGTCGTTTATTGTTGAGTACGGCTGCATTAAAAAAAGAAAATTATCCAGATTTCATTTACACAGCAAAAAGACACATTTAGCAACATAATTTTAGTACATTGCATGCAATTTCCCTCAGCTTAAATCTGCTTAACATTTATATGCATTTAGACTTCATTATGATAATTTGATATTTTAACTCAATGGCCGGAGGCTGGATTATGTGTGCTGTCTCTTTTATAATGTTAATGTCTGCCTTTGAAAATGAGGCATGTAGCCATTGATTTTTAGAGCTTATCTTTGTAACGCCTCCCAAAGCCATTGGTTTAATCTTGTTTTGGTCGTATTCTCTGTTCCAAGCATTACATGTGCAGGGAGGGTAAAACATGACACGTTACTGATAAGATAACATGAATGCTTTGTTGATATTTTGTCATTTTTGAAGTCCTAAATGTCACTTTTCACAGATCTAGTCATGATCATATGGAGAGAGAAAAAGGGGAAAAAAGGAGGGGAGAGGGAGAGAAAGAAGAAAAATGCTAGCGAGGAATCAGGGAGACAGATTAGTGCCTCTCTGGTACTTCAGTGTATCAGGACAGGGATTACCGTGCCAACAGCTGCGCCCGCCGGTCCCCTGACTGAGAAGAATTACAAGTATTATCACCTAGATCATTAAAGCAGGGTTCAGCGATTGCCGAATGGCTTCAATCAATTCATCCACAGATAACACGCTAGCAGCCGGACCCCCTGCATGAGAACTTGACTTAATTGGCCAATAAGTGGTAAGGAAGGGCGCATGCTATTTGATCAAATTACTGGGGACCTGGCGAAAAGGATTACTGTTCTTCAGGGGGAAGAAAGACTAGAAGAAGAGAGAAGCGAACAGGGAGGAGGAGGGGTCGTGGTGGGTCAGGGCTACCGGAAGGAGGGCCTGTCTTCAGCTAAAAGCGAGGCGGTTGAAAAATGTTGGCCCACTTGGCGGTGGAGCGAGGAAGCGAGAGGAGGAGTAGAGGAGGAGAGGAGAGGGGGATCCAGGTCATTCTTTTGCTTGGGGAGATGGACTCATTCATCATCACCCCCTTGGCCTGGTTTCTGCCTGGAGATGGCTGTAAACTAACAACTTCCACATGGTCCTGGCTTTCCTTCATTATGCTTCCTGTTTTATGGCAAATTGAGCAATGGACATTCCATATACAGTCATTATCTACATGTGCACACAATATCAGTTATGATCATTTATGCAAGATAGAATTCCTTGAATTCAGTGCACTACAAAGGAAATAAAAACTAAGCAGATCATTTTAAATATACAGATAATCACAGGTATATATATAATATGATTTTGAATAGGTTAAACAGCTCTATTTAAGTCATCTTTTGAAAAAGTCAATACTGGTTCTTAATTCAGTTGTTGTTTTTCCTGAGGGTTAAATGGAATTCAAATGCATTATTGTACACTTTAAGCACACAAATCATCTTAAGACATGTTTTTTCATTGTTTACTTTTGTTTAATTCATGCCTTGTGCCTGTATATGTGCGCTTGCTTTAAATTTCCTGGCCAAGTCTCAAGATAATTTCGGGGTAGCAGAGCGGGAATGTGTTAGTCATGGATGCTAAAGTGCTACGAACATTAATTCTCTCTTTGAAACCCACCTGCACAGAGAGGAGAGCTGAGCAGAGCATCTGTAATGCTAGCGAAATGAGCAGCCCTCTAGGGGGCCTGGAGTTAGAACCAAATACTGGCCAGAATTAGAATCTCTGCCTCTGTGGCTATTCATAATGTCATTAACATAAAGGCAATTAAATGAGTTTTTAACCCTCAACCTCTTTTTGTTATTAATGAACATCGAACGTAAGGGAAGCGCGAGTGAGACCGCGGCGGTAATTATCTCCTCATCAGAGAGCTGAAACAGGCTTAAATAGGAAAGCAAAACAGATGATTATTGGAAGTGTTTGTAGCAGGGCGAGCCCATGGGGGGGCTTCTTTAATTTAATCACATGACATGGAACCAGGAGGATTAATTAGATGGGCTCTTCCCCTCACTGGGCACAGTGGTGCCAGCCTGGAATACTGGCATCCTAGGATGTGAATAGAGATCTCTTCTCAGTCGGATTGTCACTGTGATTATTATGAACGACGCAGACCTGTCTGCACGCCATGGACATCCTCACGGAAACGCTCGCTCCATCTGTGAGGAATTTTACGGAGCATGAGGGAGCATGTGCTGTTTACTTACCACCATCTCAGCTTTTATCTGTTTATTTTTACCGCCTGTTCGCCAAGAAAATATCATCAATAATGACACGTGCTGTCTTACATATGTTAAAACTTTGTAGTTATTCTGGTGGGGGGGGGGTGGATCAAGGATTAGTATGTGGGCAAAAATCCATATTTCTGGGAATTTCACTGTAAAATAATTACACAATTTTCACACTGAGGGATCAAACTGAACATGCTCGTGACACGGATGATAAACTGTTTCTCCTTTAGCACCTTTGTGCTACACACAGGAGAAACTGGTTTATTTTTCTCAGAGATACAGAACATTAATCATAGCCATTAGTGTGTTTGTGTGTGCGCACGTTGTGCATCGACGTGCGGGCGTCTGTCCTTGAGTTCCGGTGCGTGAACGGGTCCTCCATACAAACAAGCAATGACAGAGTTACAGTTTATCAACAAAAACTGGATGCATTTTATCAAGTGGCGAATCGATCCAAGCTCAAAGACAAAGCACCATGTTATCCTTACAGCTCTCCAGGCCACAGGGGTTTAACACGAGAGTCAAGACACCACCAACAAGAAAACACTTGAGCTAAAACACTACTCTCCCTCCTCCTTTTTTTTCTCTGCTCTCCCTCTGTTTTCTCTCCCTTACCTCATGCTCCCCAGACAATGTGCTTAGAGGTCACAGGTCATCATCACTGTGTTCTTGAGGTCTGCAAACAACTCATTACCGAGCCAGTGGTCTCATCGGGGCACAGGCTCTTGGGAAAATGATGTGGCAGTGTAGCATGCGGCTGCCCCCGTGAGTTTAGGTTGGTCCTGAGGGAAGACCTCACTGTTTTTATGTGCCTCCCTCATGTTTAATCAATAATTAACTCATGTCAACCCGCAGTTTACACACACATGCACATGCTAGGTGAGGATAAAAAATGGGGTGAAAGACGGCAGCTTCAACCAACTGATACGGTTTTGAAGGAAAGGTTGTCTGAAAATATTGTGTATGAAGAAAATACTGCCAGTTTTTATTAATAATCTTTGATTTTTTTTTTTTTTTGATTATTTAATCTTTGATGGCTGTTTGGGTGCAATCCATATAAACACTGTGTCTGCTTTTGAAAAAAAAAAACAACTTGTAATGCAGAACTGTGGATGTGGTTTCCAAATTGAAAACAAGTCCATGGTTATGGAGAGTGTGATATTTCACAGCTCTATCAACTGCTAACTAAGCTGTCAAACGAGTAGAATCGGCTCGATCTTACCCGACAAACAATGCACAAATGAGCTATGGGCAATTTGCTGTGATTATGCGTGCAAATGGGTAGACTTGTTTTTAATTTGCTTTCCTTCGACAGAGTGTTAAAAAAGATTATCCCCTCATGTCCGCACCTCACTCTTATAGCCAAGAGCATTATTTGCTATGTGACAACAGAGAAAAGAAATGTGTAACAAAATCGAGTGCGAGAGAAAAAGAGAGAAGAGAGAAAGCGAGCGAGAAAGAGACATTAAGATGTTTGAAACAAACATGTCAGAGAACAAAGGGAGAACGTCACAAGCATGCACCTGCTATGAGGTTGTCCTACAGCCAAAAAGTGGTTTGTTGGAGTCCCCCTCTTAAACAGAGACCTGACAGAGGATAAATCTGTCTGGTCCAAGGTCAACCTGGAGTGAAAAGCCCTGGTGAGCCTAGTGACCCCTCGGTACATCCTGACATCTCTATTACAGCCACAGGGACCCATTCTCACTTACAGAAATTGTACGTTAACATATGTTTGGAATATAATGGCTCAAATATGAGTGAGGACTGTCAATTTAACATGTTAATTAGGATTGCTTATGTTAAAATTAATGTAAAAAAAAAAAGGGAAACTACTTGTGAAAAGTGCTTGTTCTAATTCGGGAGTGACTTTATACCATGTTTTATTTCACAGTGACACCTTCACTGGTCTGAGATCTGTGGCTCAGATGTAGTTAATTGTCTGTCTATGTGTGATTAATGATAAGGACTTAAACATGCACGTCCTGGACATTCTGACCCAGAAGTGAAAGGCAATTCAGGCTCAGAGGGTCATCTCAGGAGAAGCACTTATCCCTTTCTTACACCAAACTCCACATTTGGAAGCAGTGGAGAGGGTTGAAGGGAAAAGGCAGCAGACATGGCCAACAGGAGACAGCAGATGTGGGAGTTTCACTCCACACAATGACTTCCCTACCTACCTGAATTCAACGATGATGAAGATGTTTAAAAATTTTCAATCCATTATCCTCCAACTGGCCCTTCAATAGGGTCATGTGTTTATTTAAACCAGTAGTAGTTGATGTTTTTCGCTCAGGAATACAGCCGAAGTAACATTTCATCTCTACTTGATGCAGTTCTTCAATAATAAATCTAGTAATTGACAATATTTGTAGCTGTTAAAAGCAAAATAATGGAACAATGACAATGTACAGAAGTTTCAGCAAACATAATTTAATTGAAACTTTGTCACACAAATGAAGTCTAAATGAAGCCTTTGTTCTAGTCCTGTTAGACTGACTTGAATTTATTTCACAAGTTCACACTTACAAATGATTAGATTAGAGTAAAAGAGTATGCGTATTTGGCGTGCTGTCCGGGGGATGTAGCCTGAACCCAGAGTTCCCTGTATCTCTGGTTAGTAACCAGGCGAGTGCGAGGAGACGGGGTGGTGGAGGGATGCAGAAAAACTGTCAAGGAACATAGGTGAGTCGACTACATACACTATATTGCCAGAAGTATTGGGACACCCCTCCAAATAATTGAATTCAGGTGTTCCAATCACTTCCATGGCCACAGGTGTATAAAATCAAGCACCTAGGCATACAGACTGCTTCTACAAACAATTGTGAAAGAATGGGTCGCTCTCATGAGCTCAGTGAATTCAAGCGTGGTACCGTGATAGTTTATCTGTGCAATAAGTCCATTCGTGAAATTTCCTCACTACTAAATAATCCACGGTCAACTGTTAGTGGTATTATAACAAAGTGGAAGCAATTGGGAACAACAGCATCTCAGCCACGAAGTGGTAGGCCACGTAAAATCACAGAGTGGGGTCAGCGCATGCTGAGGGTCACAGTACGCAGACGTCATCAACTTTCTGCAGAGTCAATATCTACAGACCTCCAAACTTTGTGTGGCCTTCAGATTTGCTCAAAAACAGTGCATACAGAGCTTCATGGAATGGGTTTCCATGGCCGAGCAGCTGCATCCAAGCCTTACATCACCAAGTGCAATGTAAAGCGTTGGATGCAGTGGTGTAAAGCACTCTATAGTGGAGACGTGTCTGGCTTCTCTGTCTGGAAATGCGATGGACAAGTCTGGGTTTGGCAGTTCCCAGGAGAACATGGCTTTAGCAATGTCAAGGTCATGGGTTTGATTCCAATGGAATACATGAACTGATCAAATGTGTATCTTGAATGTGTCACTTGAATGTGTCTCTCTGATGAAGTCAATCACTATCACTAATTATATTACAACATAAATGTTCATACATTTTTACAATTAAACATGTTTGTGTTGTCCCAATTCAAATGGAATTAAAAAAAAAGTTTAAATTGATTGCACACATTGATAGTAAGTTATAACAAAATGTTGAAGAATTGTTTGGACATTGGCTTAACTAAATTGCACAATAAATAAATCTTTTTTTTGTTGTTTTTTTTGTTTTTGTGCATGCAAGTAATTCAAGTGAACACATTTCTTTGTGTTCAAAAAAGGTCAAAAAAAGCCAAAAAAAAGGTCTAAAAGTCTCACACATACTGAGTCTTAAGTCATCCTGCATGGCTCATCACTGTTCATGTGTACAGCTGTTGTTTTAGTGGACGGTGAGGAGGAGACCGTCTCCACAGCAATCACATGTACTCAGTGTGATCTACAAGCAGCCACTCTGCGTGAAAGAGTACAACCTACATCAATCACTCTGCCACCCGAGCTGGCCACCAACCACTGCTCAGATTAATGACAAGGGTCTGTTAACATCATTAATGAAGGTTTTTAATCAACTCCCACCTCTTTCCTCCCCTACCAACTTGACCAATAGCTTACACATGACCTGACCCAATAAAATGGCTGCTGTTGCCAGTCGCAGCAATGACTCTTTCATCCAGTCGTGGAGGCTGTTGGGGTTGCCAAGTATCAACAGAATGGAAGGAAACATGCTTATAGCCAGGTCAATGAACAAGATAGGTCAATAAGGAGAGAACACTGAGTTAATTTGAATTAGCAGCTACGCTCTGACCCTCACAGAAAATCAACAGTTCTCCACTGTGATGTCAGAGCCTTCAGCAAACCTCTGTAATCTACAGACTGATGATATCATGTGGGGACAAGAAAGGAGCTCCTGTCTTGACTTCACAAGGATGGTGACCGTCTCAGGGCGTCCTTGGCCTGTGCTTGGAGGTTCTTGCTGGAGCAGGGCTGTTATGTAGCATGACCTACCAGGCTTACCCACAAGCACTGCCTCTCTTGAAGAGCCTGGCTAGACCCCCATGCAGACAGACAGCAGCCCATACAAGCCGAAGGGCAGTGTGCATTAACACAGCACTAATTAGCCAGAGCAGTGGCCATCCAATTACACATGCTTCAATCAAATCTCACAGGTCAAAAGGCGTTCACGGCTCTGTCCACCTCAAGCACAAATAGACTTAAAGGGATGCTCCACCCAAAAATGAAAATTAGCCTAATGCGGTCCCCGATTTATATGACTTTTTTTCTTCAGATAAACACAAATACGATAAACACAAAGATTTCACAAACAAAGTCCATTTAATGCAAGTGTATGGGACCTCCAAAGATCCTGCTTCAAAAACCACATGGAGTAAACATGACAGTAATCCAGTGGATGGATCAATGAGACACAATAGGTGCGTGTGAAAAAAAAAGGCTAATTTTTAAAACTTTTTTTTAAAATTAGAAACCATTGATTCAGGCCAGCTGTCACATGTCACTTCTCGCGTGAGTTTTACAATGTGCTGACTTGCATGTATGTATGCAATGTGGGAATGCATGTAAGACAGTAACATTAATGCTATATTTTCTGCAATATAACAATTAAAGATTTTTTTTATTATTATTTTGTATAATAAACTCAATAATTTAAAATGATTTGAAAAAATGCTGTTTCAATTTAAATAGAATTGTCAACTTTTTTTTTAAGTCTTTTTATAAAATTTGTCCTTACTTTATATTAAAGTGTAACTTTGCCAATTTGCAACCCACTTTATTGTTACAATGTCAGTAGTATATGTTCACCTGGACCGAGAAGTTCCTGTTTATTTGTCAGACTTTTGACAGCACCAGGTTTTTCATAAAAGCTACACATATTTACATATTTTTGACTGCGGTAGCCAATCAAAATTGGCATGTAACACACATGCGTCACACACCAGCTCACGCAACGTGTTCCCATAGCATCAACTGACGAGCAAGGCCTCATTCCACTTCTCAGGGAACTGGGTTACATATGTAACCTAGACGTTTTTACTTCTGGAACCCAACTGTTGCACTCTACTAACAAAATAGTTATTGCGTATGTTTATCCTTGAAAATTGTATCGTATTTCGTCTACTCTTTAAACAGCATTTTGGCACTATGGCAACAGCTTTCTTACCTGTATGCAACAATGTTTTGCTTCTGGCGGAACTGACAGAATGGCAGGTTCTTTCATTTTTTGCCTCCGTTTGGCCTAAACCACTGTGTTTGTTGTAATCCAGTTTAAAATGTTGAATACAAACATGTATTCAGATTTTCTGTCATGGTGTTCTTTCCACATTTAAGAATCTTTGTTGCCTGTAGCCACTGCCTACAACGCATTGGATCCTTAAATGGAGAACGAAAATAACTCACTCCTGCTAAATGTTTACTCTTTGAATTTTTGCACCCAGGAGCAATACAAGTCAACACCAAAAGTTTGCTAAGAAGTATTTTACTGGTCAAGCCTATCTGTAGCAGACTGGCAGCCCAGTGCATTATGGGTGCTGAAGTTTTCCTATTTGGCAAAATGGTCACAGTAAGGTAGCACCAATAAAAAAATAAAATAAACTAAAAAATCCCTTCTACTGCATATATAGGCAGCCAGGTTTATTGAAAGCCCATTTTACAATGATGAAGTAACCCTTTAAGTCTTTAACTATTATGTACTAACATTTAAATTATTATTAATTTTTAATGTAATGCACTTGTGCGCATACATGTTTTTAGGAAAAAATCTAATATCTGTGAGCCAATGTAATGCAAGTATATGGGCTCTCCAAAGGTGACACACAAAGTGAACATGACAGTATAGTCAAGTCAAGGCAAGGTGACTTTATTTATATAGCTCTTTGTACAATACAGTTTGTTTCAAAGCAGCTTTATAGTGATAAACATAAAAATGACTAGGGTTATGATGCTGTAACAGCCCTAAAAAGACAATAGTGTCATTATTCAGCTGAATAATTTAGCCCTGATTATTGCCTGTGCACCACAATGTGTTGGCAAAATAAAAAGTATTATCTTTCCAGCTCAATTTTCAAACTCTCCCAAAATGATTCAGCCGGTTCAGTGATTCACTGATTCAGTTCAATTCTATAAAGCAGCTGCAGAAAACAGTGATGTCATCATCCAGGTCAGTTCAGTCATCATCAAATAGTGTTAGCTCAGTCAAATCAATAATAGTACTGAATATTGAGTGTCCTCAAAGGCAACAGTGACAAGGAACACAAAATCCATAAGGTGACAGAAATGGAGAAAAAATCCTTGAGAAAAACTAGGCTT
Organism: Paracanthobrama guichenoti; assembly: GCA_018749465.1. Taxonomy (NCBI): domain Eukaryota; kingdom Metazoa; phylum Chordata; class Actinopteri; order Cypriniformes; family Gobionidae; genus Paracanthobrama; species Paracanthobrama guichenoti. The sequence goes on along the minus strand of CM031948.1, from coordinate 20,212,743 downwards.
AGTCGGGGGATTGGCAGTTCAGTAATCCATACAACTCTTGATGAATCAATGTCTTCTAAAGCAAAATGATAGGTGTGTGAGACAAATAGCTTTACACGTGTTCCCCAGACTAAAGTCTTACCAAATATCACTATTAACTACGACTTTTGCCTCAATAAACTCCTAATTTACTGCTTATTAATAGTTAGTACGGTAGTTTTTGTAGCGTTTAAGTTTAGGTATTGGCTAGGATGGAGGGATGCTGAATAAGGCATTAAATATGTGCTTCATAAGTAATCAACAACCAATATCTTTTTACTTTTTAAATTAAACCATCACTTCCTGCCAACTTTCAGATGTGGGTTCATGAGTTCACACTTGACCCTAAACGTGTTGTAGATAGAGGAGTCACTTCACTTGAAACGTTTTTACAACATGCTTACAACACACTTCACAACATGATGGTTTACTTCTAGCAGATACACATATGACAGTTGGCCAGAAGCAATGTTATTTAGTTTGGGTGGAATATCCTTTAAACATCCTGAACGCTTGCTAAACCAGTACAAGCATACAACAGGGGACACAAATGAGCTCGTTAAATGAATCTACCTCTCAAAAGTCCTCCAATTTGTCCTTTCTGAAAAGAATCTCAAAATGTATGTTTATATCATGTATTATGAATCATACCTAGGCTTTTTTGGCTTGTTTTTTTTTTATTTATTTTTTTAAACCCCCTCTCAAAGATGGCACTGCAGACTGCCTCAGTGATATACACTGTCATCTGTCACCTTAATGGGAGAATTTAATGCTACATTAATTACACAACAGAGACTAGCCGGCAGCACCTTGTGGTCTTTTTTCCTCTCTTCATAGCGGTGGTTGAGATGTGATTACTTGCTGTCACATTAATTTGTCTCTGCATCATTTCAATCCTTAATACAATATGGACCTGGTATCTAATTATTTGTATATCTAGTGTAGCATGATGTGAATTTGTTTTATCACTGTCAAGATGAAAGCTTGAAACGTATGCTATTCATGGATAAGAGCCTGCATTGGAAGGCTCGGTTTATAGTGTTTGCCAATTAGTAATGCTGGTTTTTAAAGAGCAGAAGGCAGCATCCCCAGTTGGGACTGAGGCAGGAAGGGGGGCTACTTAATCTGAAGTGTCTCAGTAAAAACTCAGCAGGTTCAGTACATATAAGGTCCCTGAGCTCACATCAAGCACAAAATACAATGCAGGCTTAATATAAATGAATTAATCAAGTCATGCATAAAATAACACAACTAATTTGAAAAGAATCTTTCATAACATGCAGTATGAAACATCAAACTGATGGGGCTGTAAACGCAGGAAGGAATGTATTAATATGTCCTCAATGCAAGTTCAACTCAGTTGACAGCACTTGTGGCATAATTGTTGTTTTGTTGTTTATTGTTGTTTAGAGCTTTATAAACAACAATTATGCCACAATGTTGATTACCACAGTATTAATCTTGTGTAAATACCAAAAATATCTTGTAAAAATCTGGGCTACACTCTAAAGTTGGGTTGGGTTCACCCAAGTTGGGTTGAAAATGGACTAACCATTGGGTTGTTTTAAGCAAACAACCCATTTACTGGGTTAAAACAACCCAATCGCTGCGTTAGTCCATTTTCAACCCAACTTGGGTTGTTTTTAACCCAGCATTTTTTAGAACTTTTTTTAGAAAATTTACTGTGTAAACTTTTCTGTGTAAAGTTATATACAATTTTACTGTTACAAGGACGACGTAACACCTAAAGCTCTAAATGACCATAAAGACAACAAATAAAATAATATACAAGTTTTAACCTGTGCTTTTATTAAATTATAATATTCCTTTTAAAACTGGACCCCATTTTGTAAGTACATCACTGTAACCTTGATTTTTGCTTTTTGAGAGAAATGGATTAAAGTTTTAGGATTATTGACCCCACTTTATATTAGGTGTTCTTAACTACTATGTTACATCAAAAAATAAGTACAGTGTTCATATTGTATTGAACACACTTTTGCTGATATTGAGGTGGGACATGGGTAAAGTTAGGGACAGGTGTGGTGGTATGTGTAAGTTTAAGGGTAAAGTTAGGGACAGGTGTGGTGGTGTGTGTAAGTTTAAGGGTAAAGTTAGGGACAGGTGTGGTGGTATGTGTAAGTTTAAGGGTAAAGTTAGGGACAGGTGTGGTGGTATGTGTAAGTTTAAGGGTAAAGTTAGGGACAGGTGTGGTGGTGTGGGTAAGTTTAAGGGTAAAGTTAGGGACAGGTGTGGTGGTATGTGTAAGTTTAAGGGTAAAGTTAGGGACAGGTGTGGTGGTGTGGGTAAGTTTAAGGGTAAAGTTAGGGACAGGTGTGGTGGTGTGTGTGTTTAAGGGTAAAGTTAGGGACAGGTGTGGTGGTGTGGGTAAGTTTAAGGGTAAAGTTAGGGACAGGTGTGGTGGTGTGGGTAAGTTTAAGGGTAAAGTTAGGGACAGGTGTGGTGGTATGGGTAAGTTTAAGGGTAAAGTTAGGGACAGGTGTGGTGGTATGGGTAAAGTTAGGGACAGGTGTGGAGGTGTGGGTAAGTTTAAGGGTGAAGTTAGGGACAGGTGTGGTGGTATGGGTAAAGTTAGGGACAGGTGTGGAGGTGTGGGTAAGTTTAAGGGTGAAGTTAGGGACAGGTGTGGTGGTATGGGTAAAGTTAGGGACAGGTGTGGTGGTGTGGGTAAGTTTAAGGGTAAAGTTAGGGACAGGTGTGGTGGTGTGGGTAAGTTTAAGGGTAAAGTTAGTGACAGGTGGTGTGGGTAAGTTTAAGGGTAACGTTAGGGACAGTTGTGGTGGTGTGGATGAGTTTAAGGGTAAAGTTAGGGACAGGTGTGGTGGTGTGGGTAAGTTTAAGGGTAAAGTTAGGGACAGGTGTGGTGGTGTGGGTGAGTTTAAGGGTAAAGTTAGGGACAGGTGTGGTGGTGTGGGTAAGTTTAAGGGTAAAGTTAGGGACAGGTGTGGTGGTGTGGGTAAGTTTAAGGGTAAAGTTAGGGACAGGTGTGGTGGTATGGGTAAGTTTAAGGGTAAAGTTAGGGACAGGTGTGGTGATGTGGGTAAGTTTAAGGGTAAAGTTAGGGACAGGTGTGGTGGTGTGGGTAAATTTAAGGGTAAAGTTAGGGACAGGTGTGGTGGTATGGGTAAGTTTAAGGGTAAAGTTAGGGACAGGTGTGGTGGTATGGGTAAGTTTAAGGGTTCGGTGTAAGGGAAGTGTCAACAGTGTAATTATAAATGTAACTACAGAAATTAATTACAGATGTAATTACATGCAGGTCATTTTTTTTAAAATGTAAGTACAATGTAAAAACATGCATGTACACATTGTATCAAATGATTAATTAAAATGTTAATACATAGTAGTTAGTAGTACATAGTAGTAAGGCTACCTAATATAAAGTGGGTCTAAATTATTTTATTTTATTTATTTATATTTAACATTACGCTCAAAATGTTAAGCCAAACTTGTATTGTCCCAGAAAAATTCCTTTAAAACATTTAAAGCAGCGGTGCTGGTGCGAGCCGATGCTGCTGTATCAATGCTGTGTTTGTCTAAGGGGAATGTGTTCTCTCTGATGGCAGCCATATTTATATTCTGCTCACAGAGCACTGATCATCTGCCACCATCTGCATAGTTTTACTGCCTGTGATCAGTACGCAACTACAACAGCCTGTCAGCAGGCTTTACAATGCTGTTACAGCGCCACAGTGCCACATCAAGCAGCCCTCTCCTATCATAAATGCCATCTCTTCACAACACACAGCTCTTTCTCTTTCTCTTCCCTCATCTCCTGTCTCTCCCCCTGCTCTCTCTGCTCTGTGTCTGACTGAATGAGGAGTGTTTCAGTTTTGTGCGCTCTCTGAACAGCCCCAGGCCAAAATCTGACCACAGCTTTGCAGCACATCTTGCCCTAACAGTCACATAAAGTTAAGCTGTCTCTCTGCTGTGCATTTAATAATTTCAGTGGTACTCTCAAGAGTTTGCAAAAGTGTACAGGGATCTCAAATACAAGATGAGAGTGATATCTATCGCTTATGGAGAGCATTTGAAGAATTGTTTTCATTCTGTACAGTAGGGTCTCCCAAAGAGGAAATCATTCCTCGTGAATACACAAAGCATCTTCCTTCTAGCCCTGAAAAAAAAAACAAAAACACACACACAAGCCTGAACAACGTTTACCTTTAAATCCTGACTGAAACCGATACCCTTGTCTCCAAGTTGAAGAAAAAGCAGAGACAAAACGTGCTTTTAAACGTTGTCAGTTTTTGAACTTCTATCCCTAGCCATTCTTCCTACACAATCGAAATCCCCTGTGACGAGTTTAGCATATTGTTTGTGAATAACATCCGTCTGGGTTGGTGGGGAGTACCTGGCATTGCCCCTTTGGCTGTGTAAAACATCTTCTCGCTGCGTTCTGTCTTGCTCGCGGTTATCTCCGTCTATTCTTTAAGGAATTTCGTCTGCATTACAACAGCCTCTGTGACAAGCCGAGAGATGTTACAGAGAGAGAGGGAGATCCTTAGGGAGGGCTTATTGATTTGTGAAATGCATTCTAAAGGGTCCCTGGCCCGTTTTACTGTGGGGCAGTTGGGTTTAACAAGGACTTTGAACTCCTCACAAGCAGGAACCGACTCTAAAGAGGCTCTGAACGGCGTAGAACATTAGGGTAGTCTAGAGGATACTAGGGGTCTTTCCCACACGCCATGCTAACGGAAGAAGCCACTCACAGGGGCTTCCTCAGGCCTTGGCTCTAATGGGAGGAGAGGATGTTGGGTGAAAAATGCTCAGCCCAATCATGCATGCAAAAATCATGAGTGCCAATGGGGTATTCTGATTACAAAACAACACTAGGGTAGAGTAGAAACATGGGGGGTGAAGGAGTCACAGTTAATAATATCATGAAGGCAGAAGGAAGAGGAAGAGTCTGCTTATAGGTATGGGGCTAATTAACAGAGTTTTGTCTGCGCAAGGAATCCAGGGCAGAAAATAATGCTCTGATTCAATATTCCCTAAAGATTGTCTTCAAAGCTAAAACAGGGGCTATTAAACGCATCAGAAATGATAATAATAATGCAAGCTCGTGCGACACTGCCGGCGCTTTCCGGCTCTTTCAGAGGGAGGACCTGCTGTGTTTTATCCCTGCCTGTGAGACACGGAGGAGAAAGTGCCTCTAAAACACATCAACCTGATTACACGCTCTCCCATGGTTCATGATATGATAATAAGGATGCTGATGATGCAAACACCATTATTGCAAATTACACTAGAAACAAGGCATGAAAACGATGCACAGAGGCGTTAAAACGTTGCTCACTTCTCCATTTCTCGACAAAGTGCCGTTAAAGGATGTTTTGTGCATTCTTTCTTCCAGTCTAATTGCAGTCAGCATACATTCCCAGCTCTGTGATTTTCGCTGTGGGCACCGTAATAACAAATAAATGAAACTATCTGACAGTTTGCTAATGACTTGTTATTGAAGTTAGGACGAACATTACATTGTAATTTAGGTCCATTCACAGTTTTTGTTTTGCTCTCTTACTCTCTCTCTCTCTCTCTCTCTCTCTCTCTCTCTCTAGATCTATCCTTTAACACATATGTATTGCACACCACATCACCCAGGGCACAACAAAGAGGACAGACTAAAAGAAATAAGATTTATATTTACAGGCCTTCGCTGGATTCAAGCCACACAACTAATTACGCTTCTTAACAAATGCTCTGTCAGTGTGTGACAGAACACCGCAGGACAGCTGCACGTGTTGACGAGGTGATTTACAACGACGGTCAAGTTTAAAGAACACATTCAGTTGACCTGAGCACCTCGACAGGCAGATTCGTCTTAACAATTGCGCTCACAGCATCCCCACCTCTGTATACTTTCCATTTATCAGGAGTCCAGATGAGGCTCGACTCATCTAAATGGGGTTTTCATTGGATGGACAATGACTAATCTATGCTAAAGTGTCTCAAGGCCAATTAGACATAATTGAAATGACATGTTTTCCTCTAGGAAAGAGTGTCACGTTATTCATGTTAATTAACATGTAATTATAGCCTTATTAAGTACTTATTACACTGTAATTACTCCTGTGGTGAAAAAAAAGTCCTAATTAATACCTGCTTTATTCTGTGAACTAAAAGGCGTATTTGAATAACAAAAATAACATGTCATGTTTAGTACTAAACAATTTAACACAATAATGCTGGAAGCAGTTGTGGATAGATTTTGCACCAAGTGCATGTGTATTGTGTTAGACTCTTTCTCTTATTGGTATTGACCTGCCGCTCTCCTGGCCATCAACCCTCCTCCCAAACAAAAGGGGAGCTGTGAGATCTGTTCCCCTCTCTGCCGGCAAGGAGGATCATGCCTTGTGCTATTTTCTCACTCTCTCTCTCTCTCTCTCTCTCTCTCTCTCTCTCTCTCTCTCTCTCTCTCTCTCTCTCTCTCTCTCTCTTCCTCTGTCTTTTCGCCCTCCCTCCAACTGTCTGCTCACATTTCATTAAGTCAGGAGGAAACAGCACTGGAAGCCATTGCTGGGGATCCACTCCTATTAGGCGCCTATTATCATCCCAAATCAGTCACGTTTTAGCATTTAAGTGCCGAAAGTTCACGCCAGATTTTCCAGAACTGTGCCCTGAGGTATGGAGGGTGCATCAAACAGGAATAGAAAAAGTGTTCCTCTCAATTCCCTCTTCACAGCCTCTGCTAAAAAACACTTTTTTTTCTCTCTTTTCATCCTCTACCAAACCAAGTGACTGCTTGCAAAATTGCAGCGGATTTCACAGGGTTGAAGTCGAGGGGTGATGGGATGCTTGCTGAAAGAGCCTGGCACAAGTAATGAGTGTTCACAATGCTCACAAAGTAAATGAAACGCACTGTTACAAATACTCAACTCAGTGACTTTCCTTAAACTGCTCAAAATTTCTTTGAGAAATTCTTAGAGAAGTTTCTTAAAAAACAAAATTTGCAAAATATAATATCATTTAAACTTTTAATATAGAAAAATATTGATCTAATTGCATATTTGATTTAAATATGTGTTCACAAACATTTACAGACTATCATGTATGATGTCTTTCTCTGAAATATGGAGTAGTTCCCTCAATAATACAGGTGAAGATATAAAAAATGAAAGCTAAGTCATCACAACTGCAAATGTTTTTGTAGCAGATCTGAATCGAGCAAATGAAACATGACAGTAAGTTAGACATGCCAAATGTGACCATTTGCAACCTTGAAAACCAACATACATGAACACATGCCACACTCAATCTCCAGAAAACACACATGCATGCGCATGCTTCAAACCCTGCGCTCATATTCATACACAAACGCTCACACTCTCACTCTCACACATATATAATTGAGATTTTTCACACAAGGACACAGAGAGCCTGAAGCCAGTGCTTAATTGCACCAGCTATCATTAGAGGGGAAAATCAACAATTTTAAAAATACACCAAGCACCTTTCATCTTCTCCCCTCTCTAATCGCACCAGTAAGAGGCATGGAATAGAGGAGCTTGATGTAGTCAAACTATCTAAACAGCGCCGGCGGGTGCTGGCGCAATCAGCCGCTCTGAAGTCGATACTACAGGACGTGTCCGTGTGATGTGCGGCCTGTTCCCTCACTGTCAGGGCTCCGCTGGGAAATGTGATGTGACCTGTATCCCGTATTGGGCACATTTCCCCCCTGGTGAATACAGCTCTAAACGGAACCCAGATTCAGAGGGTTAGCTACACTGCTCAGCCAGCACCGCCACACGATTTGTTTGTTTGTTAACTGTAATTTGATGTAGTTTTCATCTGCTGTGCTCCTCCCCCCAACAAATATTCATGTCATGGAGTGAGAGAGAGAGAGAGAGAGAGAGAGAGAGAGAGAGAGAGAGAGTTTTCTTCTCGTCTTCCTCTGACTGAAAGGCTGCCTTCGCTCCCCCTGAGGGAAATAGGATAATGAGGATCTGTATGCCTCCGTTCTGTCTCATTTCAATTGGAAATGTCGCACACATTCTAGCAGTCACACACCCTACACTTTGGGTCGGTGATGGCCGTATTATCGTCCCTCGTTTCTTGTCTGACAGTCTATCATGTCCAAGCTCGCACACACACACACACACACACACACACACACAAAAAACACATCCCCTCGTCGCACTCGCTTTTTTTTCACACAAACTCAGTGAACATAACAAATGCATTCTTTAGCATTCCAGCTTGTTTTCTTTGCTATACTGTCTTTATATTTCTTGCATATGTATATGTGTGTATTTGTTAGATTTGTTAGATTTGATTTGTTAATTAGATTTGTTATATATATATATATATATATATATATATATATATATATATATATATATATATATATATTGAAATGAAGCTTCTGTGTAAATTTTTTTTTTTATGTTGAGAATAACTTGTAAATTGTATGAATAGAGGTGTAACTTCATTTATCAAAGCTTCCGCATTCTAAAAGATCTGTAGAAGAAATGCGTTACATTAAAAACGATCACTGCTGAAATAATTAATATGAAATAAAAATGTATTGTCCGTCTGGCAATATGCTGTGATAATGATTCATTAACTATAATTTACACTGCAACTAACATATAAAACATAATGGAAATATGAATATTATAAAATATATAAAAATGTTTTTAAAAAAATCACTGCTGAAACTTAAACTGAACTAAAATGTAACTTTAAAAATGTAAAATAAAAACATTAAAATCAAAATAGATTAAAATAAAAACAAATTTCAATATATAAAACTAGATCAACCTGGTTACTTTCTTTTTATTCAGAAATTATGGTCTTTAATTTGTGCATAAGAGTGGGGTTGACCTATATTTTGTTGTGTAAATACTTCAGCTTAGCAATTAGCAGTGATGGCAGTGATGAACTCTGTGGTCATCTGTTATGTTACATTATAGGTCAAAGGTCTAGTGATATTTGTGATGGCACGGTGCAGCAAGCTGCCAATTTAAAGCCAGCGGTCCCCACCTATTATCCTTAATATTGACAAATGCATAAATGTGGTGTCAAGTGCTCATGGTTATCTGCTTGCCTTTCTCTGTGATGCCAGCCCCCCTAGAGTAAACGGCAGATAAACATATTCTCTTCAAACAATCCCAATGACAGCCAAATAGCCTGCTTGTCGCTTGTAAAAAACCCTCTAATGATGCGTGTCGAGGGAGCGGCCTGCCTCCTTGTAGGAGACGAGTCCCTCGTGTATGAGGACGAGGGAGTGGGGGTATGGGGGGTGGGATAATAACAATCCCTAAAATATTCCTAAACTCAAACGTCCCACAACACACAGGCAAAAAAATCCTACTCACCAAACCTTTTCAAGATCTAGCACTTATTTAATGTCTTATTCCCATTTTCCTCTCCGTCTGTTTGTCGCGCTTCCCTTCGCATGCAGAGTCAACATACATTAGGCTAACCATTAAAGTGTAACTTTTGTAATTTCATCCCAGCCATAGCGGAGAGTGGGATTTTAATCACAGACAATTGGACATGATGGGTACATGCGCATCAGAGTAGAGGCCTTCCTGTTTGAACTTAGTCTCTGCTCGAGATTTGTCTCGAGTGAGTTCTGGCTTCTGCTTAGTGCTCCACTTTTCATAATTAGAGCTGAAACGTTGACGAGACTCTCAGAGAAGCAAGCCGTTATTTTCGAAGCACAAGTCTTGATATATTTTCCCCGAGGAGGGGGTGAGAGGTAATACGCAAATTCATATCCATGTTATTTTTATTCATTTTCGCTAATGTGATGCTGTGTTAAACATCACACTACTTCCCTCACCATCAGCACAATCAGAGCGCACTACTCCACCAATTAATGGTGAGAGGAAACGCAAGGGTCCGCTAAGCTAGCTTTTATCATCATATCATCAAAATCATGTTAACAGATTTTTGGTAATGAAGTGGCTGATGACACTCATTCGAATCTTGCCATCAAAATGCTCCTCGGATCTATCGAATGAGACATTTGCAATTAACGAGAACTGGTGGCATCATTTGAACTTTTTTATATTTTACATGCAATTGATCCATTTCAAAAATGCTCGTTTTGAATGAGCTTTTTTTTTAGAGAGAGATCATGTTCTTGGGTGAATTCTCTGAAATCTGAACAGGTATAATGTTAAAATTTCACTTTTCTAGGCAATAGCTAAAGAGATGCTGAAGCAGCCAATGAGAGAGCGATAGGCCTGTGTGTCTTAATGACGAGACAGACAGAGCGCTAACGGCTCTTGATTAGCTCCGTTTATCTCTAATTAATTACCTTTACCTAATTAGACACCCTGTTTTGGCTAGACACGGAGTCAAGTAGACTAGATTATTAGCGTGCTCATTGGGCCTTTACAAAAGGCAGAAATTAATGTAACGCTGGGAAAGAATCCTCTGTTTTAATTGCGCAGGTGTTGCCTTATGGCGCCGCTTTATCATCCGCTGGCTCCCTTGGATTATTAGTGGGGTTTTGTACAGGGGGACTATTCTGTGAAATTCACCTTGGCAACGGCTCATTAGTTTGGCTTGTTATTGTATTATTTATTACATTTGGCCTTCCCCCTATTACACAGATTGATTCATGGCTCCTTCCCTACACACACACACACACACACACACATTCTGTCTCTATCTCTCCCCTGTTCTCTGTGGTTTTACGGCATGGCTAGCTGAGGTGACTAAATATGACCCTGGAATTACTTAGAAATCAGTAGTTTTACCGCTGAAAAGATTATTGGGTTCCAAGACATGAAAAATGACCACTCGTCAAATGATCACTAAATTAAAATTATACAAAATACTGGCGGCAATGTTTAACTAAAGCAATATGCCATGAAAGGCCATGGTAAATTCACTGTAGATAGGCTTATTTCTCTTAAAAACAACAGCAAAGAAATAAGATGAAATACACTATTGTTAAATAAATAGTTATAATTAGTAGTAGTAGTAGTAATAGTAGTAGTATAAACTCTTCTGCTGAGTAATATAGTTCATTAGTCTGAATGTAGATCATTTACAGTTACAGAACTATTTATTACAGTATTTATTACTAACTATTATTAATATAGTATCTAATATAAATTGTTTGGTTGCAAGGTTTTTTTATCTGTGTAAAACAGCTCATCCAATCAAATTTTTGATTCTGAAGCTATCCATTTTATGTTCAATCAATGTTTCATAATAGGATAAAGAAACTGATCCTCAAAAGCCTACAACAACAGAGGAAATAACAAGAAAATTAAACCAGTAACCCTGAGCAAAGTTCCCGTTTTGCCTGGACAATAGCTTAATCAAAGATGCTGTTTTAACATATAATTCCAACAAGCTCTATATATGTCACCCTCCCCTCAATCACATGAATACTATTATTACAGAATGTGCATATATAAAGCGTATGGTGCACATGTAAAATTGATCACAGGCATTATGCATGGAAACAGGCATATGAAGGCAAAGACACCTTCCTCGACCAGCACTTGACATCAAATGAGGGAGTTGTTGAAGCATTACAGGTCTGCATGGAACGATGAATATTTAAACAGGGAATTAACAATTAACATGGTCCTCTTACTTTCACGGACTAAATAACAAGTAGCTTTGCATCAGAGAATGAGACCTTGAATAATGGAAACGTGCAAGGTGAAATAGTGATTTAATTCATTTCCGCACATGGTATAGTTTGATAATGCTTAGTCAGGCTAAATCATCACAGGACATCTTATAGATAACTGCAGACCCTGGTCCTGGAGATGTAAAATACTGTTCGGTTGTCTATTAAAGCCACGGAGCTTCTGAAAGATTTGCCAATAATTCTGTAATAAATTATTTTCTGTGTATTATTTTGACTAGTGATTAATAGTTCTTTCCCATCGTCTGATTACTCTTTTCTTTCATTTACATTTTGTTATTTAGGTCCAGGAATACAATTAACAGTATATAGTTTGCCCAAAAATTAAAATTCTGTCATGTTGCTACAAACCTGTATGACTGACTATCTGTGGAACACAAAATATGATATTTGTGACCCTGGACCACAAAACCAGTCATAAAGGTAAATTTATACATCACCAGGAAGCTTTACATTGATGTATGGTTTGTTAAAATAGGACAATATTTGGCCGATATACAACTATTTGAAAATCTAAATCTGAGGGTGCAAAAAAAAAATCAAAATATTGAGAAAATTGCTGATGAATGTATATAAATATATATATAAAATATTAATATATATAATATATTGTTTGAGCTTTCCTGTAGCTCAAAAAATAAGAGCGTGGCGCTAGCAACGCCAAGGTCATGGGTTCGATTCCCAGGGAAAGCAAGAACTGACAAAATGTAAAAAATGTGTACCTTGAATGCAATGTAAGTCGCTTTGGATAAAAGCGTCTGCCAAATGCATAAATGTAAATATATTTGCGGTAGGAAATTTACAAAATATCTTCATGGAACATGATCTTTAATTAATATCCTAATGATTTTTGGCATAAAAGAAAAGTCGTTAATTTTGGCCCATGCAATATATTGTTGGCTATTGCTACAAATATACCAGTGTGACTTATGACTGTTTTTGTGCTCCAGGGTCACTTTTTTTTTGTCAATGGAAATATATTATTTTCTGTTAAGGGGAGTAAATGATGACAGTATACAATTTTTAGGTGAACTATCTGTTTAATGCTAATTATATTGTTATTTTTATTTATTTTTGCATTGTCTCAGAATTGTATGCACAATACTCTAAACCTAAATATTAAACTCAGAAAGAACAAAAGAAAGAACAGATGATTGGAAAGAAATATTATGCACTAGTCAAAATAATAGACAGAAAATGGTGAAATAATCCAAAATGCTTCGGTGTAAATACATCACAGACTTGGCCTGACAGGTCATTCCACTGGAAGGCAAAGACATGCCATGACATGAAAAACGTTAGCCTTTTGAAAATGGCTATTGATTGTAAATGTCACTGTATAAACCTTGTGCAGGCTGACAGCTTACTGTGAGATGACTTAGAAAATGTCTGAGCTGAAAAATATCACTACAACCATCATTTTCGGTGGCCAGGGGGAAGAAAGCGGGGGAATGGAAGGGTTTAAAGGATAAAAATAAGATGCACCTGTGACAAAGATGCATCGACTTGCGTCACACACAAAGAAAGATGCCCTTGACCAGAGCTAGTGCAGGCTGAAGGTAAAATGCTGGCATAGTTTTTCAGCTTTGATTGCCAGGGCTTCTTCACCCATCAAACTCTGACTCATCACCAGCTGTTTTCTCTTTTCTCCTAGTGAAGCATGGCTGACAGTTTCAGAAAGAGGCTGACACACAGAGGGTCCAGGGTAAGGGTCTGTCACACACAGGACAGGGAATTTCATATTACATCTATAATAAGAGCATGGACAACACAAATAGAATTTAAACTTTATTCCTAGGCTGCTATTAACTGGCATAGATATTATAAAAGTAGAGACTACTAACTTAATTACATTTGTCTATAGCGTGACATTACTCCAGCTGTTTTCATAATATCCTTTCCAGTAGCTTCTAAGCTCGTTTTTTTCCAACTCCTTGCAGTATAATTTGAGATTTAAATGTTTAAACAATGCCATTCTTTACTATGTGTGGCGAGGTAGACGAGCGAGAGACGTGGGAGGAGCGAGCGAGACCGGTGCGTGATTGAGAATGAGCGTCACCTGCGAGTCACACCGGTCTCGAGTCCTCTCATGAGGGAGCTCGGAGGCATATAAGGACGAGCGACACCAGTGAAGGACGAGAGAGGACCAGGCCTGGACTTTATGTTGCATTTTGTTTATGTTTTATTATGCGTGTGCGTGGCAGTCGTCCGTGAGGGGCTGCCCGCGTTACTTTCAGTTTGTTCATTTATTTATTAAAGTCTTTTAAATGTTCACCAGTTCCCGCCTCCTTCTTCCCTTATCTACGAATTTTGCTACATTGGTGCCGAACCCCCGGGAAGAAGAAGGAGGCGGGAACCGGCATAATAAAACATAAACAAAAGGCAACATAAAGTCCAGGCCTGGTCCTCTCTCGTCCTTCACTGGTGTCGCTCGTCCTTATATGCCATGAGGTGTGACTCGAAGGTGACGCTCATTCTCAATCACGCACCGGTCTCGCTCGCTCCTCCCACGTCTCTCGCTCGTCTACCTCGCCACACTATGTTTTCAACTTTGTTCTATTCTTTTTATTAGAATAGTTTTATGACTTTTTTTGCAAATGTATATTTTCAGTTAAACATCGTACCTTTAATTAATATTCATTAATGTAAACCCCCATTTGGTTAATTTATAAAACACAGAATTTGTATAATTTGTAACTGTTAAGTCGTAACCCTAAATTATGCATAGCTTGTTGCTCCAAAAAACTACAGTGTTGAAGTAGCTTCCCCAAACCTGTAGAAAGGCTGCAGATTCATGTAGTTTCTAACTGTACAGGGATTATGCATCACTTTCAAGCCATCTGATTTACCTGACATCCTCCAATCAGCATGACTAATTAGTACAGACATCTCTGTTGCACAGCTCTCTGTTTGTCTTCAGTTCGTTTCCCACTTGACAAAGGCTTTTATTTCATCAGTTATCTGTAAGCGATCACCCAAACTGACTGTATCTCATTGAGGCCTGTCTCTGTCTCTTTCAGCAGCACATTGTTCTGAAAGAAACACAGTCTTGACTTGCTCACTCAATCAGAACGGGTGAAATTAACAAAAATGGAATGACACAATCTGTCTTTAGTGATTTAATGTCATTCGGCTCAGCAGCGGATGGGAATATTCCCAGCGGCCTTAATTTGTTAAACGTAAGGCATGGCGTGCATTATATTACGAATAAAAAAAAAGAGGGACATATGTCTTTGGTAAACGAGAACTTGTTGTTGGAAATCTCTGTTTACAAACACAAGAAAGGAAATCAGCCGCCATCAGTGGATGAGGAAACGGCTTTGATCTGCTGAGACACTGTGGTGTCACTTTTAAAGTCGATTAAGACCCATTAAAGTGTGTCTGCATGTGGGACTGTTCATTTCAAACAGTAAGTGATTAAAGACCATTCATGTCCTACTGTAAATCTGCCATAATGACAGCATGTATTGCTTCCACACAGATCAGATGTTTCTGTTAGCGCTTAGATTTAGCCATTTGGGAAACTTCTAGTAAGTCAGTAGTTTATTGTCCTATTTTACTGACGCAGGTGTTGGCCTCTTTCAGATGGAGCGTGGCTATTTAAAAATTCTGCCATCACATTTGTTTCACTTTGTTCTGCATTAAATTCACTTATGCAGTACTTTAACCAGTTCTGTTGAGCTGTCCTGTGCTGTTTCAAATAAGTAAGCAGATTTAATTGTAGAACGTTAGGCTGGGGCACGTGTGTCCGTGGCCCAGGACTCTGTCAGCGGGCAGCTGAACAGAAATAGCACATCAGGGGCACATAAGGTTCTGCTAGCATCCAGAAGGTCATTCATAATAGCCTGAGTGTTTCCTCTTACTTTCTCCTTCCTTGTCTTTTCTCGGCAGCGGCTGAAGTGCACCTCTCTATCTTCCTCATGCACACAATTGTTCTTTTGCTCTCCCCTTCTCCATCCACCCCTCCTCCCCTGCTCTCTCTCTCTCTCTCTGACACTCTCGCTCCGCTGCTGTCCTCAGCATCTCCGTGGGGCGGTGACTAATGGCCCCCGTAAATCATTGAGCAGGCCGCACGCTCCTCCGTTTATTTTTCCTGACAGTAATTTACTGCTTGCTCTTTTACACACTTGTCATTGCGTGTTTTTCCTCACATTAGAGTCCTGTGGAAAAAGGAGTGTAATTAACGGTGTGGAGCTCGCCGGCCGCCGCTCTTTCATCATGGTGTGATAATTGTGCTCCTTGTCTGTCACTGTAACCTCTCTCTCCGTTTCCTACCCGGCTCTCCCCACCCTATTTGTCAACCACGGGAATCGTGTGGCTTTCCCAACGCCCTCGCTCCGACGCCGCACGCCAAGGCACCAGTTTTCCTATTTGTCCGAAGCCTGGGTCATTTATATCCCCTGTGCTGCTTGTCAAAAATATTAGCCTGATGCGCTACGGAAGATAAAAGATTCATGGTAAACACACCTGGACTGGGTCCTGTGGTAACTAAGGATACCAGACTTTGTATCCGAATTACAGCGGCGCATTGAAATGAGGGTCACGCCGAGGCATTCACAGGTTCGCTGAGCTGAGCAACTACTTCCTGTCTTTACCGCAAGACGCGTGCTCATCAGCATACGCACATACTTCTCTTTCACAGGCCGCTGTTCATGAATAATCTCTGCTGCCGAAACAAAACACAACTCTATTTGCAGGACATACAGTGGATTCTATTTTTAACAGGGGTGGGACAGTGATTCACTGCTCGTCTCATTATCCTGTGTGGTTCTCCAGTCCCAATATATCCATCACCACTAACCCGTGCCCAAGAGGTTAACTCATCAATAACTTTTGTTGAGAGATGAACCCATCCGAGAGACTCTCTGGCTTTGACCCCGCTCTCTGCCCCTCTGCCACAGCCCCCTAGCCTTCCCTCAAAGGTTTCAGTGGATTTTGATAATATCTTTATTGGGGCTGTCATGGACAGGGGCTAATGGGACGTCTGGTCAAGATTTCAGGATCCATCACGGCCAGGCTGAGGAATTAGCATGGAGCTCATGCATCAGCTGCCAGAGCTGTCATCCCTCTTCCCGTCCCCCCGCTCCATTCATTACAGGCCCCTGCCGTGTGCTTCTGCAGGGCTGCCGCGCACCCTGTCTCCGCTTGCACCATCCGCTACCTCAACCGCCCCATGGACGGTGCCACCGCTGCCAGGCTGAGCTGACAAAGACCCCTCACCACGCCTCTCGGTGTCAGCCCCCCAAACAGTAGCCACTAAATTAGAATCCACCGTCAGCTCTTCCTTTCTTAAAAATGAGAGGACTAGTTGGGACAGAAGTGTTCTGGGAGGAGAGGGCTGATGCACCGTTCCTCCTTCCTCTTGTCTTTTAAACTCCTCCTCTCCACTCATGGGTGTGTTTTTGCAGTACGTGAGGGGGTAGCGGGATGGAATTAGTGTGTTTAAAGCTATTAAGGGTAATTAAGGAGCCTTTGGCCTGTGCAGTAATAGAGTGGGCCTTGACTTTGATTGCTGTTGGCCCTCTCTGTGCTAGCAGGGTGCGTTGGTCTCATTTACAGACCGTGACCTGCGGCACATGCACCGTTGAGGGCCGGGGTCCCGTCGCTCCCGGAGAGAGAGTCATCCACTGTTCTCTACTTTTCCCTCTCTTTGTCTCCCTCGTGCATCAAAAGCAGCATCCGCTAAGAAGGTCAGAGCTAAAATGAAGGCAGGCGAGTGGGGCTACAGCTGGGGATGGTGGCCCCGGTCATATCCCCTCTTCCCCTCATTAGCAAATCAAAGCTGCCCCGGATAGATTCACACTCCTCACCTGATTTTGTCCTTTTGCTCTAATCACGTAGCCACACAATCTTGACTGACAGTTTTCTGTATAATTGGCCCATGATCTGGCGCTGCTCTAATAACCAGAAAATCCCCTCTGAGAGACGGCCAGACACGGGTGACCTATCTCTACATCCCACACACACACGCTCTCGGTCCTCTAGATATATCACGCAATACTTACATAGATCTGACTTATATCCACATGTTCCACGCAAACATGCGCCAGTGTCACCAGCGGCCACCCCCCGTCGCCATCTGCACGGGCAGTGTTTGTGCCATGCTATTTGTGCATGGAAGAGAGCTAATCCTAATGTTCAATAATGATGTGAATATTGGATGAGCAGCTCAGACAGAGGAGCCTCACTCGCAGCCTCTAATTACTGTTCATTTGCCAGAGTATCAAAGCCTAATTACTGCTCATCTCAATATTCCCCGGGACAGAGGGGGAGTCAAGGCAGGGTTTGGAGGAGACGGCCCCAGGAGATCAGTCAGTCAGCCTTTATCTCTCTCTCTCTCTCTCTCTCTCTCTCTCTCTCTCTCTCTCTCTCTCTCTCTCTCTCTCTCTCTCTCTCTCTCTTACTCTGAATAGGTTAACACGGGTGTTTGTGTGTTCAGTTCCTTCCTGCAAGCAAACAAACAAAGATTCTACAAACAAACACACTGATCAGTCTGAGAGACAGCGAGAGAACTGGGGCCTATAATGCCAAGCTTATTGTTTCTTTTGCTCTCTTTGCCTTGTGTTTTTAATGTGTTTTGGGTAAATATGAGACAACGGGAGGAGATGGGAGGAAGCTGCCAGCATATCTCTCATTCTCTCTTCAGATAAAAAGCATTTTTTCCCTTTTCCTCTCACCTAATCCTGACAGAAGCCACTGCAATCACTAGCTGCCACCCGTTTGACAGTTTCTGTCACCAATTAGCAGCTAAATCGACATCACCCAAAACAAGAAAACGAGGCAATTTATACGTCTGTTATTTATCGTTGGCTTGTGTACTGTATGTCTGGGTGCTTCCCTCTCATCTCTATCTCTCTTTTTGTCTCTATCTCTGTTTTGCGTCTCTTTCTTCTCCTCAGATGCCTGTTCTTCCTCTCGCCCATCGCTCGGTCCTGATGGGCGGGGACTGAATCTATCCTCTTCCCTTATGAGTAAGTTTGGCGGCTGATTTTTACCAGCCCGTGCTCCTCGAAAATTTACAAGACGTCAACAAGCTTTTAATGAGGTGAGCCAAGCTGTTCACCGGGCCCTGCCACTCGTTCCTGCCTTTCCCTCTCTCTCTCCAATGGGTCGTTAAATGAGGAGACGCTTGTAACTCGTGCACTTTGTTATCATTCAATCAACGCGAAAACACAAACCGGTCATTATGCTGCTGTTACTCTGGTGATTTACTTTACTTTGTGATGGAGCATGTGTGTGCATGTCACATCCCTTATTTGTCCTCCTTGTATAACAAATGATTCTAGCTTGAGCTATTTGCTTCTACATGATCTGGATAAGTAGGTTATTTGACAGCCATTCTGATATTTGATTATGTTTTAATAGTAGAAAAAAGTGAAAAAATAAAACTAAACTAGATAATTGTATATAATTAGGTTACACTTTATTTTGATGGTCCCCTTTAGACATTTTGTTGACTATAAGTAGCGTTGCACCTACATGTCAGCTAACTTTTATAAGTACTATTAGAAGTTAGAGGTAGGGTTAGGGTTAGTAGAATAATGGGTTAGGGTAGAATAAGTTGACATACTTGCAAAGTTACTTATTCAATTCAATTCATGTATTTGTATAGCACTTTTCACAATACATATCTTTTCAAAGCAGCTTTGCAGAAAATGCATGTGTCTGCATTACAACTTAGAGTGATCTGTTATCAAAGGTGACTATGTCCAAGTTATGTATTTCAGAAATGTACTTGTATCACGCAGTTAGCTAGCAATGTATTCATTTAAACAAATTATTAATTTAAGGCAAAAACAATGAGCTCATTGAGCACGTTAACAAATTATTAGGATATATATATATATATATATATATATATATATATATATATATATATATATATATATATATATATATATATACACACTCACCTAAAGGATTATTAGGAACACCTGTTCAATTTCTCATTAATGCAATTATCTAATCAACCAATCACATGGCAGTTGCTTCAATGCATTTAGGGGTGTGGTCCTGGTCAAGACAATCTCCTGAACTCCAAACTGAATGTCAGAATGGGACAGAAAGGTGATTTAAGCAATTTTGAGCGTGGCATGGTTGTTGGTGCCAGACGGGCCGGTCTGAGTATTTCACAATCTGCACAGTTACTGGGATTTTCACGCACAACCATTTCTAGGGTTTACAAAGAATGGTGTGAAAAGGGAAAAACATCCAGTATGCGGCAGTCCTGTGGGCGAAAATGCCTTGTTGATGCTAGAGGTCAGAGGAGAATGGGCCGACTGATTCAAGCTGATAGAAGAGCAACTTTTACTGAAATAACCACTCGTTACAACCGAAGTATGCAGCAAAGCATTTGTGAAGCCACAACACGCACAACCTTGAGGCGGATGGGCTACAATAGCAGAAGACCCCACCGGGTACCACTCATCTCCACTACAAATAGGAAAAAGAGGCTACAATTTGCACAAGCTCACCAAAATTGAACAGTTGAAGACTGGAAAAATGTTGTCTGGTCTGATGAGTCTCAATTTCTCAGAATTTGGCGTAAACAGAATGAGAACATGGATCCATCATGCCTTGTTACCACTGTGCAGGCTGGTGGTGGTGGTGTAATGGTGTGGGGATGTTTTCTTGGCATACTTTAGGCCCCTTAGTGCCAATTGGGCATCGTTTAAATGCCACGGCCTACCTGAGCATTGTTTCTGACCATGTCCATCCCTTTATGACCACCATGTACCCATTCTCTGATGGCTACTTCCAGCAGGATAATGCACCATGTCACAAAGCTCGAATCATTTCAAATTGGTTTCTTGAACATGACAATGAGTTCACTGTACTAAAATGGCCCCCACAGTCACCAGATCTCAACCCAATAGAGCATCTTTGGGATGTGGTGGAATGGGGGCTTCGTGCCCTGGATGTGCATCCCACAAATCTCCATCAACTGCAAGATGCTATGCCATCAATATGGGCCAACATTTCTAAAGAATGCTTTCAGCACCTTGTTGAATCAATGCCACGTAGAATTATATATGTGTTGATTCAGAGTTTGCACCATCTGAAGTCCTCGCAGGAGCTGGAATCTTTTAACAGAATGTCTAAAGGGGACCATCAAAATAAAGTGTTAGTAACTAGTTTATTTTCACATTTGCATGCACACACACCCACATATAATAAATCACAGGATGTATTATTCTTTCCCTTGGCATGTATGGTGTATGTGGCATCTGTCTGTGGACAGGTGTGCTTGTGTATGCTAGCTTTATAATAATCTGTACTATTAAATAGCAACCCTGTAGTGTGTAAGATAATAGGTGTGGTTTACAAAAGTCCTGGAGAATATAGAAAATCTATATTTCACACAGCAAGGTGCAGGGGCAACACATGTCAGATGTATTATAATGGAATGCTCACAATGTCAGATATGCTACAAATATGTACAATACAGATGAGCCTCTCAGAGGTGCATAGCTTATTGGCAGGTAGGTAAACAGTATGACAATGGAGTTGTCCCAATCAATATTTGCTTTAGAAAGTCATTTGTTACTAAATGACATGTGATGAATATGCTGCCAATAAAGTGAGTGGATTGTAAAAAAAGAAAAAAAAGAAAAGAAAGACAATGATGTAGATGATTTCAATGATACACCTTTTTATTTTATTATTTTAGATATAATATAAGATATAATACCCATTCATCAATTGATATGAATTTGAGTTTGAGTTTTTAATCAAATGTCCTTGTTATCATATATGAAGCTTCTATTATATAATGTTATCATTTTAAAGGGAGAGTCATTAAAAGACAATTTACACATTGTGTCCAAACTCTATAAAATGTACAAAGAACGGATTATGATGTAATTATAGGATAGCAGAGCACATCTCAGCTGGTATGATGGCGCGTGCTGTAATTACTTGTAACATGGCAGCGTGGTGCTCAGTTAACCCAGCAGAGGACTGATGGCTCAGTGGTGAGCCCTTGCCCTAAAGTGCTCCTTATTTAAACCGATCGAAAAAATCAATGAGGTGAAGTATGATTCTGCACTCTTTCAGTTCGGTCCCTTACTCCCAAGAGCTCTCTGTTAACTCTTTTACCAGCTGAGCTCATTCTGCAGAGTTACTGCACGCACACCTACACACACACACACACACACATTTATGAATTTGTCTGAATGGTGACCAACACTTTGTTAATTACAGGTTGTGACCAAAATGTTATCATGATGTTGAAAATATTTTAGATAATCCAAACAATTGAAGTTAAAGACTTTACAAATGACAGATTATCTTGCCTTTTTATATAATTGCCTTTTAATAGCTGATACACAAACACACACAAACACTTGTGACCTCACGTATATATTAAATTCTTTATTGATTTGGCAAGTCACAATCACAAACTAAACTCACCTAAACCAATCCTTCCTCACAATCCTCTTCCTCTAGTACTCCCAATAGGTAGCCCTTTGTAATGCCTGTTAAAAAAAAAAAAATCTCAGTACCGTGATATCTTTTTTTGTTTAATAATCAAAATATAATTTCCAGATATCATTTTGCAGTAGTGATAATTAGTATGCTAGACTAGCAAGCTAATCTGTTATTCTAATGTTGAAGCTAGCAAGTATTATTGAAAATGTACATTAAGTTAATGAAGGTTTATATATACACGGCATTCTTTAAAAATTAAGACAATCTTTTTTTTTTTTTTTTTTTTTTTTTTTTTTTTGGCATTCCGATACTGACACCCAAAGGTACAAGACATTTTTTCTCTTTTATTGGTTTGTTTTCGGACTGAATTAATTCCGATTAATGAATCCGAATGTAGTGTTTACATGGACTAAATAAAGTGATCGGGTTGATGTGCGCGGTTATATGTCACAATCTTCAAATCGGAATAGATTTTTCGACGTGCACACTGCACAAATATGCAGAGTTTCCCAGTGTTTGTGCATAATAACTATTCTCCTGCATTGGTTCTTTATTTGTTTTAAACAGCAGACTTAATATTTATCAATTTCTGGTCATAACTGGGAGACAATGAGCATGTGAACTGTTTTGCCATGCTGCTTATGTTTATCACGCAGTAAAAACGCCCTTCCCCTCCCTACACCCAAAACCAAGTCGTCTGTGGATGAGAATCCAAAACAAGGGCTGGTGGGTCGTTGTCCTGCGTTGACGCTGAGTGAAAGGATAATTTTAGAATGACAGGACACTCATTTATATGACAATTTATTCAACAGGAAGAACAGCTCGTTCCATGCGTCATTACGCTATTTCTACATTATTGCAAATGCGCAGCCCTTTCAGTTTCGGTTTTCAATCCAATCAAGTGTTTACGTGTCATCTCAATCAAATTAGAAAAGGAATAAAGCCCCCCTTTCAATCCTATTGAAATTTCATTTGGATCGAGCTCAGTCGGATCGATTAAGGTGTTTACATGAGGGATTTTCCGTCCGATTGAGATGTCAATCCAATTACTAATGGATTACTTGGTTGCATGTAAATGTAGCCACTGTTTCCCTTTCGAGGGAACTCGTGCTGCATCCAATGAAGCCACTTTGGAGAACGCCTCTGTGTTACTGTCTTAAGTACGTCCTGATTGGTGCTACGTCACCTCATGATGTGTGACAGCATAAGACGGAAACTACAAAGGTAAGCCGGCAACATAACATCCCAGCTTCTCGCTTCAGAAAGTTCTCTGTGAGTACTTTTAGTACTGTGAGTATTATTTGGTGTTGTTTGTCCCTTGTTTAAAAAAAAAAAAAAAGATAGCAATGGTGAGCAGAATACAGTTTAGATTGTGTGTACCTCCCTGCCCTTGTTATATTACCGGGACACACACAATCTCTGTATAAGCTGCTTGGGAGCGGAGCATGCACGGTCAGCTATCAAGGGGTCTGGCTGTACCCTTGAGGACGCTCCGCTGCCGTCTGGCCATGTTTGACGAGAATGGCCAGGCTCATGCTCACTACAGATTGTGTCTCATGTCTGCCAAGGCAGCATGGTGGCTACAATCGTGGGGATCGCAAATGAAGCTAGTGGATGACTTTGAGATGTTTGCAGCCCATTCTTAGCTCTCACCCGCTAGCTCCAGTGCTCAAACTCGGGATACGGAAGCCCGCTCTGTGTTGTTGGACGTTCTTGGCATTGAAATGGGTGATATTGGTCACTCGCCAGCCATATCCTCGCAGTATGAGGAGCTTATGGAGATTGTGACTCTAACAGTATCCAAATTAATCATTGATTGGCCGGCCAAGAAGCAGGAAGTCCACAGAAGAAGCAAGTTAGATAAGCATTTCCCACAGTCACAAAGCACAGCCTCCACATAGGGGATTACCATTCTTCACAGATCTCAACACTGAGGTGTCGACATCCTAGAAAATGCCATTCTCCTCTCTTATCGAGTCCCACGGTCCATAATCATGCTTCCATTGTCGGGCTTAAGAGAACGACTATGGGACGATGCCCAGGGTTGAAGAGACTTTGGCAGCTTATCTCTCCGCTGACTCTGCTTCCTTGAAATCCTCAACATTGCCCACCAAGCTATGCTGTACAACATCTTTGCTGGTGGGCAAGGCATATATGGCGGCAAGGCATATATGGCTATTTTGTAAGCATACCAGGCAGACTTGCTCCGGGATCTGGATGAGGGCAAAGGATGCCGAAGCTATTATTCAAAATACACCTAGTAAATTATCTGGCAGCATGGAAAGCAATACCAAACGTTCACCAGGACCGGATGATAATACCTCCTAGACAGTCTCCTGTGGGAGCTTCCAGTCAGGAGGGACCTTCTATCACAGGCCGGGGGCACAAAACAGGCTGTGCAGAGATGTGGAAACTGAGGGGGATCAGTTTCTAAATGTAGGTCTCTGAGCTGAGTTAGTAGAGACCATTTTCAATTCTAGAGCTCCCTGCACAAGGAAACTGTATACCTTAAAGTGGAGAGTCTTCACTTTATGGTGTGGAGAATCAGTTGGACCCAGTTAACTGCCAAGTGGCTTCAGTGCTGGCGTTCCTTTAAGACAGTTTCTCTGCTGCTCTTTCCCCATCCATATTTAGGGTCTATGTGGTGGCCATAGCTGCCTTCCTTGCACCGTTAAGTAGGGGACCACTGGGGAAGCACCACTTGGTAACTCGTTACTTCGTGGCACCTAGAGTCACAGCTTGCAATAGATAGCAGTAGCATTGGAAGGGTAATCCCTTACATCAGAAAAATCCATCACTTATTATTATTAATCGATTAATTATCATCAATTATTTTTACATCACTCAAGAGAGTGGGAGATTTTCAGGCCTTGTCAGTTGCCGGTTCAACAGTCCTTAAGACTTTTCATCCTCCACATGCGCCGGAAGAAAAAGAGACGCTACATTTACTCTGCCCCGGCAGAGCTTTTTTTATATATACTCAAGACTTCTCAATGGAGGAAAAATGTCCAGCTGCTGGTATGCTTCGGGCCCTTTACAAACTTTACACTTGGCACAATGCAGTCAGGCAAGTACCGTTCTCCTGGCAATTGCCAAACCCAGACTTGTCAATCGGTTTTCCAGACAGAGAAGTGTGATTCGTCACTGCAGAGAACACGTCTCCACTGCTCTAGAGTCCAGTGGTGGCGCACTTTGTATTGCACTTGGTGAGGTAAGGCTTAGATGCAGCTGCTCAGCCATGGAAACCCATTATCATAACTTCAGCTCCTCTGGAGGCTTACTAAAGCTCAGCGATTGTACACACTGTAAAAACAGATACTATGATGTCAATTTTACCATATCAATCAAGCCCAATGAAGAAACATTGGAAGAACTTATTCATCTCAAGCCTCCATCACAAGGACGACTTGAGCAGGACGTTTCTCAGTAATACACTACATTACTCACTACATTATGAGATGTTGCAACTGTAATTCCTCACCATCAGCAGTAACATTTGCATGTCCATCAACAAACCGATGTGTATATTTCTAATTTATTGCAGTGCACATGCAGGAACAATATCAATAACGGTGCATACGTTAGCCGTGAATGACTGATGTAACAAACGTTTGTAAAACAAATCTTGCTCCATTATTTTGTCTGGCTATCACCAGACCAAGCTCAATCTTTTAAAACTGAACATTGGTCCGGGGAGTCTGCTCTGTATTTTCTACTGCACAAGAGGCGTGATCAACGGGCATAGTTCAAATGACTCTGTATGAAATTGGATAGTCCTTCAACCAATCAGACCACAAGAGGTGTGATCAACGGGCATAGTTCATATGACTCTATATGAAATTGGATAGTCCTTCAACCAATCAGACCACAAGAGGTGTGATCAACGGGCATAGTTCAAATGACTCTGTATGAAATTGGATAGTCCTTCAACCAATCAGACCACAAGAGGTGTGATCAACAGGCATAGTTCAAATGACTTTGTATGCAATTGGATAGTCCTTCAACCAATCAGACCAATGATCCATCATTTCTCTATCCGTCTTTGTGTTAAACCCACCAATGGCGAATCAGGTGGATAAGCTGGTTTGTGATTGGTCCCTGCAAATTTTTAACAGAAGCAGGATAAAAATATGTACAGGTTTCCAGCCTGAGCTGTAGGGCAAAATCAAATTGCCGCAGATCGGGGCTGGGTTTACCCAGTCTACCATCCTTTATCTTTACAACAAAAAAAGGACATTTTAGGTAGTTGGCCTACAGCTGCTTAGCAGAAGTAAAATACAGTAATAACATGAGTGCCAGTTAGCTGAAAACACAAATCTATATATTTAGAACACCCAGTAGATATATACATCAACAATTATTCATTCCTACAGGTTGTGATTCTGAGGAGCAAGCTGGTCAAAATAAACTGGGTACTGACCCATCTTTCAAGAGCAACCGTTTTGTGAATCCCATGCTGAACTCTGAGATTTGAGAAGTCTGAGGGCTGGTCAAGTTGTTCGCGGGCGGACAACATACAACATAGGCAGGAATTATGCAAACGTATTTTCTAGTGATGTAGAACCATCACGCAGTAGGATTTGAAATACAAATTACTTGTATATGTGGTTCAGAGTCGATTCTTTCTTTTGGTAGACAATAACTTTACATTCACAAACAGCTATATTACACACTGTATGAAAGGGAATATAAAAAAAAAAAAAAAAAAAACATAATAGGGGCACATTATTTAATGTCTTTTTTTGGATTGTTCTGCTGACGAAATACTGCAAAAAATATTTTTCCAAGAAATTTCAAAACCAAAAAAACATGGCGCTGCTCTGTATAAGGTCTATACTAGCATACAACTCTTGCTAGTCTTCTATTCAAGTTTATTTGTATAGTGCTTTTCACAATATATAGTTTCAAAGCAGCTTTACAGAAAAGGCTTATTTCAGTGCTTCAATGTAGAAAGTATTCTGTTATCAGACATAAATTAGTGTATAAAAGTAATGTCCATGGCAGTAATACAGCTATAGTGCATGTTATGTAGTTATTTAACTTCATGTATTCAGTTAGGAAGGTGCGGCAATTACAACTTGTGCTCCTAATGATTGAAATATAAGGATAATATTACAATAATAGGATAACATTTGAAGGTTTGAAATCTTTCAATTGTTGGTGTCACCTGAAAACATTGCAAAGGCTGGATCCAAACTGGAGCTGGTGCAATCTGTAGTTACTGCAGAAAGGGCATCCCGAGGTAAAAACAGGGAAAATAATTAGCATAACTGCTTTTCATAGCATGTTAGGCAATAGATGATCATGTATATTTGGTAGGCTACTATTTCATAATATAGAATTGTAGTACAAGTTTATGAGAAGAATAATGTGAATGCTTGTCTAAAGTGATTTTAATCTATTTGAACAGAGAGCATGTGTAAGGCAGAGCTAGGCCAATAGCCTTCCCCTGGCCATGGACTTCAGACTAGTGACTAATTTATTATTAGCGTTTATGCTAGGATTTGTAGGTTGTTGCCTGGCGACATGCAACTTGAAACTATTTCCTGACTATTTTCGGACTATTTCCTGGAAAAAAAAAGCAAAAATTCCTTTCATGTCACTTTTTATATCATCTAGACTTAAGTAAAACATATTCAAAGGAATATTTGATAGATTTTATGTATTTTCTGCGAAGTTAGAATGCCCAGCACCATGGGCGAGCATTCTGGGTTTAGGTCAGGCTGACAAAAGGAGCATTGAAAATAGTGTGTGACACACATACTCTAAAGATTAACCTGTGATAATTGTCACTTTTATTTTTATATTTGATTTTGTTTCCTTTAGTTCCCGTTTTGCCTATTGTTTCGGTTACCTGGGTTAGTTATTATGTCTTTGTTTGAACGACACATTTGCGACAATGCGGGAAACAGTCATGACCAGCTAGTTGTTTTTTGTTTTTTTTTCAATGATGCATCGTACTATGGTAGTTAAAGCTGCAGTCCATAACTTTTTGGCGCTCTAGCGGTTAATAAACAGAAATGCATGCATCTTGCGGAAGAACATTGCAGCCGGAGCTATGTCTCTCTGTTTATGTATATGGCAACTCACGCAGGGACTGTGCTCCTCCGCAGCGGTTCCTACCAGTCTGGTCTGAAATAGTCCCAATATAAACACTTATTATAAGTGTACCATAATGATTCTGGGTAAGATAAAAACACGGTTTGGAAAACGGATTCATGTTGTACATTCTCATTATATATTTTTTGTAAATCTTGAACACAAAAAAGTTACAGACAGCAGCTTTAAGCAGTGAGTTATGTCGTTGTACGGGAAACCCACCCCTGAATGGCCTACCATTACAAAAATGTATATAGGTGGAGCTATAATTAGCAACTTTACATTTAAGCTAACTCTGCAACCATTGTGACAATCAAAATTCGTATTTTTCTGAATCATTGCTTTAAGCCAGAAAAATCTAACAACTTTTTATGGCATTCTAATTTATTTAAAAAAATACTTTTTCTAACCTATGCTGTTTTGTCAAACCTTCACCAAACTTTGCACATATCAGCTCTAAACCATGCTGACAAAAAGTTATCAAAAGAATTTTGATCTATTAAACAGTTTAGAAGATACTGTTTTTTTAAGTGTCTGGTATGACCCATTATGACTATTATGCCTATCTTGTTTTATTGCCTATTATGCCTACCAATAAAACACATTTTTGCTAGATGCTGTCCATTTAAAATGAATAGACAATTGTATATGTCTTTTTTACAATATATATATATATATATATATATATATATATATATATATATATATATATATATATATATATATATATATATATATATATATATATATATATATATATAAAAAATAAAGACATTTATTGTTGTGGTATGAATAATAAAAAAACACTTATGTGTTCAACTGCAAGCATAAGGTTAGGAGGCAACACATAGAAATAAATAATACAAATGAAAAGGGCCTTAAGATAAATGCCTCAGATAAATAAGGTTTTGAGCAGCAAATTATATCTTTACATTTATTTGAAATTTTCCTGTATCATCCTGACATGTGATTCATCTAAATTTAAATGTTGAATATGAGTCCATAAGAGGTAAGGGTAAGAGAGGGATGGGGGACTTAACAGATTTACAGATCACTAACCATGGCATCAGGCATAACATTATGATCACCTTCCTAATATTGTGTTGTTCCCCCTTTTGCTGCCAAGCCCTGACCAGACCTGTTGAGACATGGACTCCACTAGACCCCTGAAGGTGTGTTGTGGTATCTGGCACCAAGATGTTAGCAAAAATAAGTCCTGTTATTTGCAAGGTGGGGCCTTTATGGATCGGACTTGATTGTTTAGCACATCCCACAGATGCTCGATAGGATTGAGATCTGGGGAATTTGGAGGCCAAGTCAACACCTCAAACTCGTTGTTGTGCTCCTCAAACCATTCCTGAACCATTTTTGCTTTTCTGGCAGGGCGCATTATCCTGCTGAAAGAGGCCACAGCCACCAGGGAATACCATTACCATGAAAGGGTGTACATGGTCTGCAGCAATGCTTAGGCAGGTGGTACGTGTCAAAGTAACATCCACATGGATGGCAGGACCCAATGTTTCCCAACAGAACATTGTTCAAAGCATCACACTCCCTCCGCAGGCTTGCCTTCTTCCCATCGTGCATCCTGGTGCCATGTGTTCCCCATGTTTGAACTATGCCCGTTGATCACACCTCTTGTGGTCTGATTGGTTGAAGGACTATCCAGTTTCACAAACATGCACCCGGCCATCCACGTGATGTCAAAGAAAACATGAATCATCAGTCCAGGCCACCTTCTTCCATTGCTCCGTGGTTCAGTTCTGATGCTCACGTGCCCACTGTTGGCACTTTCAGTGGTGGACAGGGGTCAACATGGGCATCCTCATTGGTCTGCAGCTATGCAGCCCCATACGCAACAAACTGCGATGCACTGTGTATTCTGACACCTTTCTATTAGAACCAGCATTAATTTCTTTAGCAATTTGAGCTACAGTAGCTCATCTGTTTGATCAAACCAACACGGGCCAGCCTTCGCTCCCCATGTGCATCAATGATAGCCTTGGCCACCCACTTTTGACAGATACTGAACATCCCACAAGAGCTGCGGTTTTGGAGATGCTCTGACCCAGTCGTCTAGCCATCACAATTTGGCCTTTGTCAAACTCATTCAAATCCTTACACTTGCCCATTTTTCCTGCTTCTAATACATCAACTTTGAGGACAAAATTTTTACTTGCTGTCTAATATATCCCACCCACTAACAGGTGCCGTGATGAAGAGATAATCAGTGTTCTTCACTTCACCTGTCATAATGTTCTGCCTGATCGGTGTGTTTTATATATATATATATATATATATATATATATATATATATATATATATATATATATATATATATATATATATATATATTATTATTCTAGATCTGCATAAACAATTTATCAAAGCTTCCATCAGTTGACAGTTCGAGATATACACTCACCTAAAGGATCATTAGGAACACCATACTAATGCTGTGTTTGACCCCCTTTCGCTTTCAGAACTGCCTTAATTCTACGTGGCATTGATTCAACAAGGTGCTGAAAGCATTCTTTAGAAATGTTGGCCCATATTGATAGGATAGCATCTTGCAGTTGATGGAGATTTGTGGGATGCACATCCAGGGCACGAAGCTCCCGTTCCACCACATCCCAAAGATGCTCTATTGGGTTGAGATCTGGTGACTGTGGGTGCCATTTTAGTACAGTGAACTCACTGTCATGTTCAAGAAACCAATTTGAAATGATTCGAGCCTTGTGACATGGTGCATTATCCTGCTGGAAGTAACCATCAGAGAATGGGTACATGGTGGTCATAAAGTGATGGACATGGTCAGAAACAATGCTCAGGTAGGCCGTGACATTTAAACGATGCCCAATTGGCACTAAGGGGTCTAAAGTGTGCCAAGAAAACATCCCCCACACCATTACACCACCACCACCAGCCTGCACAGTGGTAACAAGGCATGATGGATCCATGTTCTCATTCTGTTTACGCCAAATTCTGACTCTACCATCTGAATGTCTCAACAGAAATCGAGACTCATCAGACCAGGCAACATTTTTCCAGTCTTCAACTGTCCAATTTTGATGAGCTTGTACAAATTGTAGCCTCTTTTTCCTATTTGTAGTGGAGATGAGTGGCACCCGGTGGGGTCTTCTGCTGTTGTAGCCCATCCGCCTCAAGGTTGTGCGTGTTGTGGCTTCACAAATGCTTTGCTGCATACCTCGGTTGTAACGAGTGGTTATTTCAGTCAAAGTTGCTCTTCTATCAGCTTGAATCAGTCGGCTCATTCACCTCTGACCTCTAGCATCAACAAGGCATTTTTACCAGGACCACACCCCTACAGGACTGCCACATACTGGATGTTTTTCCTTTTCACACCATTCTTTGTAAACCCTAGAAATGGTTGTGCGTGAAAATCCCAGTAACTGAGCAGATTGTGAAATACTCAGACCGGCCAGTCTGGCACCAACGACCATGCCACGCTCAAAATTGCTTAAATCACCTTTCTTTCCCATTCTGACATTCAGTTTGGAGTTCAGGAGATTGTCTTGACCAGGACCACACCCCTAAATGCATTGAAGCAACTGCCATGTGATTGGTTGATTAGATAATTGCATTAATGAGAAATTGAACAGGTGTTCCTAATAATCCTTTAGGTGAGTGTATATATATATATATATATATATATATATATATATATATATATATATATATATATATATATATATATATATATATATATATATATATATAAAACTTTCTTTCTATATATTTATGAAGGTAGTCAAAAGTTTGAAAACCCCTGATAAAGATCTCCTCTCTGTTTAACGTCACCAGGTTTGGAGAGAGTTCGGTGGAAGCACCCGTCATTCATGTCAAATGGCCCTGTTTAATCATGTAAGGCACTAAGGGGCTGAACTGATTCTGTTGGAGGGGGTGAGGAGTGAAAATGCTGACAGACAAACCCTGCGCCGCAGGGAAGCAGAGCGACCACCGCCGACACACTTTCTGCATGTTTCTGCTTTACAGCCATCTTTACAAATGACTTGCAGAACACTCAAGGGCAAGACCTTGTGCAACAGCGCAGTCGTTTAATGAATTTAACATCTTTTGTGAACAGTCACATTTACAGCACAACTCCCTCCAGTGGCGCTGTGACTGAACCCGCTCAACCTGCTGCATTTAAATCCTTCTGTTCCTGTTAAAAAAAGCACTCCTCCTTTTATGCAAACACTCACCGCAAGTGACTAGGATATGTCTCCTCTGCCTCTCGGTCTGTACTTACCCACACACCACTGCCCATCCATACACATGACCTACAAAACAATAAATGACTTTTAGCCCTGCTGTAAAGTATAAAGTATTTAAAAATAGAGCCCTGGGGGCTGCTTTGTCCGTGGCTGGAGGCGTTATTATAGCCGGCCTGTCACGCGCCATCCCCTCAGGTCATTACTAGCGGGCAGAGCTGCAGCCCTTGGCAGCCTAACAGAGGCAGAGTGCTCCATTATCTGGAACAGGGAGCAAGGGATTGGGAGAGGGGAGGAGAGGCCTGGACGCTGATCTGAGGAATGAGAAATGGAGAGATGGCAGTGAAAGCTGTGGGGAAAG
This sequence comes from Paracanthobrama guichenoti, assembly GCA_018749465.1. Lineage (NCBI taxonomy): Eukaryota > Metazoa > Chordata > Actinopteri > Cypriniformes > Gobionidae > Paracanthobrama > Paracanthobrama guichenoti. The sequence continues at coordinate 20,179,958 of CM031948.1, read as the reverse complement.
GGGGAATGCTTTTCGGGACTGGCCCAGCTCCTAGATGCCACCCATTTGGAGGCTGATTCGCAAACGCTGGTGGTTTGGAGCACTGGCAAAGGAAAGCTTAACCTGATCAAGGACATAATTGCATGTTTTTTTCATCCATTTTCTTTTTTTGTTTGATGCATATATTCCCTTTAGTTAAATTAGATCCTCCTTGGCAAAGTCCGGTTGTGCTGAATTTGCGGAGCAGGGGCTGGTCCTGCAGATGAGCAAACACTGCAAGGTGCTATAAGAGGTCTTTATTTTACACAACTCAAAAGAATTAGAGTACAATCACATTGCAGATGGTCTGTAACTCACAGATCTTTTATTCGTCTCAAAATCTCCCACGTCCCCAAAACCACATATCAATGCCCTCTTGATTGTTCTAGTATGGCTTGACATGAAAGGCAGAGACGAAAACTCAAATCCTGACTTTTGACAGTGGATTAGAGGCATCTGGTCCTATGAAGCACCAGTACATTAGGAGACTACGCCAATGATTCCCCAAAAGGGTTACCTGAAAGGGGGTGCATGAGCAGGTTCTAAGGGGTTTAATCTATAAAACTTAAAAATGTTAATATATAATACTTTTTTAAATCTGCTCTCTCTCTCTCTCTCTCTCTCTCTCTCTCTCTCTCTCTCTCTCTCTCTCTCTCTCTCTCTCTCTCTCTCTCTCTCTCTCTCTCTCTCTTTCTCTCTCTCAAAAAAACCCCGATTTTACTGCTTATCCAAATTAATTAAAATGCTGCACATATTTGCTAATGCAATTGTGACATCCTATTTAAAAATGGAAGCCTACTATGGAAATTATTCGTGTTGATTACTTGAATTATTTACAGCTTCATAACTCAGGTTCAGTCTAGTTTTAAGTATGAAATAGTATGAAATAGTCTTCTAGTTGAAGACTTACAATTATCATAAAAACCTATGTATAAAGCAGTTTTAAATTACATATAGACCTATATTTCAGGAAATCGTTCTAATTTTAGTGTCATAAAATAATATTAATGCGTATTGTGATTTTCTATTTATCTTTACATTTATTTTCATTTCTGGTATATGAGCACAAAGATTTTGTACACATTGTACACAATCAACCCTAGACAAAAAACAGAGCGGACTGAGGGCAATATATACACAGCATACTAATGATCTATACAAGGAGCAGTTGAATGAAACCAATCACACAATAAGTAACTATGACAACAAATGAAAACATGCTTAGAAACCATGATAACAGAAAGGAAACAATAAAATGCCATCTAAAGCTGTGGCTGTTTCTCAATAGCTGTGTCTCATTTAATTTAATTTTGAAGGCTGTGAAGGATGCGGTATACGGAGTGTCCTCAATCAGAATTAAACGAGACGTCCTTCGTAGGACACATGGGCGAGAAGGAAACAGGAAGTATCATGTTGCTATGCCAACACGTTCACAGCGTCCTTGCGCTATCGCACCAGTTAAATTAATGAAAATGAGTTATTTAATATTTGTCAATTTCTACAGTTAACAATAAATTAAATGTTTCTTGCCTTGCCAGCAAAGGACTGTTCTAAAGTTTAAAAATCACTAAACACTTGTAATCCTGTTTACCACAACTATCCATTGAGGTAATACAACTTAAAAAACAAAAACAAGCTTGAAACTACTTACATTTAAACACCACATCTTCTGCTGGCGCCGCTATTTTTTCAAATAATATTTAAAAAATGTGACGCTTGTCATATGTGAAAAAGGGCGCATTCAAAGGTTGCATTCAAAGTGTCCTACTTACTTTTCTGAAATGAGACAGCCTTGATGACACATGCATCCTTCAAATGCAACCTCTGGAGGATGCAGCCTTCGAAATGAGACACGGCCAAAATGTGTTCTTCAGCGTTCTTGCGTCCTTGTGTTCTCATACTATGTCATCATCAACCATCAAAGTTCAATTCCAGTACTCAAGAACACAATTACACAGAACGCATGAAAGTACCCAGATGTGTTCTTGATATCAAGGATGCATTGAATGCAGAAATCCCAGAAGACGCTGCAGGCGATCAATGTACGGAAGCCTGTAAGCTTGTAAATATGTGATGGCTCGTGAAAGTAAAATTATATGAAAATAATGTCTATAATAATATAAAAGAAATGTTTTAATAGGTTGTGACATTTGTTTGTGATAGTTGAGCAACAAGATCGCAGCACATCTCAATTCTCACAAAGATGTGTTCTCTGTCCTCGTGTTCTTCCGAGTTCGCTTTTCCAAGGTCACCTGGCAAGACCGGTCTCCATGAGAATGCAAGTTTGTTCTTTGCGTTCTTGGAAGCCAGTCATTTTGAAGGCTGCGGAGCTGTCAAATGTGTGTTCTGTTTTGTTTTAGTTTTCATTGTTTTAAGTTGCTCTTTGCCTTTGACCAAGATTTCCAGTTTTTCCATTGATTGATCCCGTCCACCTGTAGCCTGGTTCCGCCCTCCTACGTACTTCTGCTCAATTTTAATTTTCCTTCAGTACTCCATCTGGGATTGCAGTATATTCTCTGGTTTTCTCTGGTCAAATTTTAACCAGTCCAATCAGCGAACAGAGGGAGTGGCTGAGAACGATGACGTTGAAGTCGTGCGCTAGTCTGAGATGACATACATTACAACCAAGCGTTAGCGACTGGTTATGGCAGATCCAGAGTGGCTCTGGGCAGATCCAATAGTTTTAAACTTCAACAGAGTACCCACCTTCAAGGGAGTTAACGCTTGTCAATGGAGAGTGGCCAGACTCTCTGTACAAATGAAATGTACGAGAGTCTGGTAGGACCAGGCTAGTTCACCTGTTGTCCTGGTAATTATCTCAATGGCTCTTTTGTTTGCTCTGTGTATTTAAGCCCTCAGTTTTAGTTCTTTGTCCTGTTGTCCTGTATCGTCGATGTGTACGTGGTTGTTTTTTGTCGGCCGCATATGTCATAAAGTATGTCTTATCTCAGAACATTATAAAATTGACCGTTATATCTAGTGAAGCATAAATTGTTGTAATTTCTCAGTGACTTTAGAATGTAGTGGTCAGTTTACTGAAACAAAGCACCCTCGATGATGTATGTGGCTGTCAAACGTGACCTCCAGAGGAAGCAGTATTCGAAATGAGACACAGGGCCCTATTTTAATGATCTGAGTGCATGGTCTGAAGCGCATGGCACATGTCCGAATCCACTTTTGCTAGTTTAATGACAGAAAAAACCAAAAGCACTTGCACCATGGCGGATTCGCTATTTACATGGCGGAATTTGCAAGCAGAAAGACTGATTGCTTCTCCAGAGAGGAATCCTTTTATTTTTAATATTTAAAAATGTTTGTGTGCTGCTGCGTGTCCCTGTGTGTGTATAATATGCCAATTGTACGAGCGTTGTGCACCCACCTATAGGTGCATATTACTAACGCGCCCTTTAAATGACACAAAAAATACTGCACCATTGACTTTAGACCAGGTTTTTGTTGGTCAGTCGTTTTCAGTTTCAGCCAACAATGCGCCTGAACACACCTTGTTTTCAGACCAGCACGCCCATGGGCGAACAGATGAGTGCAAGTGCATTTGCTATTTAAACAACGTGGCGCTGGACGTGAAAATGTTAACTGCGTCGGGCAAAAAAAAAACACTTGCGTCCCACCTGGCGGCGCATTGCGCCGGGTGTATGAAAGGACCCACAATCTAAAAGTCCATGAAAACGAAACTGCAACCAATGACACGCAGGCTCTTTATTTGGCCTTTATTAACCTTGATTTGTTTCTCAATTTTGATGTAGGATGAAATCTACTGAATTTAGGATCAAATCCAGTTGTATGTGTGTTGTATAAATGAAGCCCCTAGTTCTGGAGAATCATGATCTCTTATCTGACATGCCGTTTCTCAATATGTGTTCTTATGTGATCTTGCATCCTTGTGTTCTCAAACATCATCATCAACTACTAAAGTTTAATTTCAGTACTCATGAACACACATACAAAAGACATGCAAGTACCCAGATGTGTTGCTGATATTAAGGATGCAGACTTGAGAGAACTGAACTGTTAGAAATCCCAGAAGTCATTACGGGTGGACAGTGTACAGAAGCATGATGCAAGCCGGAATGAAACAGAAGTTGCGATCTTTTCTTCCCTATTGTGACGTATATCTAAGTGAAGCGGGAAAATGTAAGGACTGGATTTTGTCCCTAGGAATTGATTGGATTGTAGTTGGGTGTTGCTAACTACTGTAAATAAAGGCAAATCTTAATGCCAGTTTGCAGTCAATTGTGGAGCATATGTAGTCTCACTCTCCGCCGAGACATACGTCACGAAGAGAACAGATGTTGTTTGGGGGGCAGGGGAGGTTAGTGTTTTTGATTGCGGGTACACATGAATAAAAAAAAAATAATGATGCGCACGGATAAATCATTTAATAAACACATTCTGCAACATTCTGCAAAAAAAAAAAAAAAAAAAAAAAGAAAAAGATTTGTCAATTTTGATTTCATGCTGACTTTTCTTCATGCTGAATATTCTGTTTTTGTGCAAGCGACAATAGCATCTGTTGCAGAAATCAGCATATCTCAGACGTCTACATTTAAGCAGTACATACAGCACATAGACCTACATACAAGGCCTTTTCGGACCTGAGTTTTGTAAATGATGTTTGAGAAAAATCACCCTACTTTTGATTTCATGTATATTACAAATGTGTGTTTTTTTTTTCTACATGTGGGCATAACAAAGTGGCATGTGCTGTGGTTGTGTGTGATGTTTATTACTTTTAATGAAATATTGATTTCATTTTAGTTGAATAAAAATTTTTTTTTAAAGGTGGGGGTGAAATGCTATTTCATGCATACTGAGCTTTTTACACTGTTAAAGACTTGGATTCCCATGCTAAACATGGACAAAGTTTCAAAAATTAAGTTGAATTTAAGTATTTGTGTCAAAAATACTCCTTCCGGTTTCTCACAAGTTTCGGAAAGGTTTTTTTTTCCCGAGTATGGGTCTGCTTGACGTCAACAAGGGCGGAATATCCTTGTAAGGGCCGTACGGGCGTGAGTTTGTTTTTCCGGAGCAGCAACGGAGTTGCGCATGTGTTTTTGTTTGTTCCCTGCATTTCGGCGACGATTTGTTTTTATAAACATGGCCCAGTTCGACGCTAATGCTGAAAGATGGTCCGGTCCCAACGATAAAGGTTCACGGTCATGTGTTGTATCCGCAGGTGGTGAGTAAAACTGCTTCAAATGTCTGTGTGTTGTTTGCTATTGTCGCGTAAGTGCACATCAGTAAACAACATGATCGTGTATAGTTAATTTATCAATGGAGCATGCAATGTATGCTGTGTTTACATTTGTTTAGCTGACCACTATAAGTGTCTGTTTGTTTATTGTAAAACCACCCCAAACATATTAAACCTGTTCACACAAAGCGCGCTTCTTCATTCAAATGCGCTACTATTCCATTGTTTTTCTATGTAAACACGCACTAGTCTGACATGCAAAACCGTTCTGCTTGCTACTGCTAACGTTCAGTCGCGTACAATAGCCCATAAACCAAATCATGTCCTCATAAACCATGAGTAAACACACACAAATGTTGTAAAACTCTCGCATAACAAGACGCTAACCAAATACAGTTACAGTACATACCACATAGAGACGTCCTGCTGTAGTCGCTGCTGCTCCTGTTCCTGTTCAATTTCAGCCTCCAGATCAGATTCTGGATCATATATGTATGGTTGAATCTGATTGATAGCTATGGTCTATTTAGGATAACTTTTCCACGTTTAAGGATGTTACAGCTTTCAGACGCTCTCAACGCAATAGCGGCACGCGCTCGTGATTCTTTAGCTCGGCCCACACGATACGCCCCCAGCCGCTCATTTTTTTTTTTTTTGGAAAGACTTAAAGTCTAAAACTAAAGACTTTTTGGAGATATGAAGGATGCAATACTACTCTATAGGTACTCAAGATTGACTTGAGATTGACTGAAACTGAGTGTTTCACACCCCCTTTAAATAAACTGGATGTGGCAATGTTAATGTATTTGGTCTTGGCAGAATAGATCTGCTACACTGCTGCCGCTGTTGTTGATTATTTATGCTGCTGCTGCTGATGCTTGTTACTGCCAATATACACTCACCTAAAGGATTATTAGGAACACCTGTTCAATTTCTCATTAATGCAATTATCTAATCAATAAATCACATGGCAGTTGCTTCAATGCATTTAGGGGTGTGGTCCTGGTCAAGACAATCTCCTGAACTCCAAACTGAATGTCAGAATAGGAAAGAAAGGTGATTTAAGCAATTTTGAGCGTGGCATGGTTGTTGGTGCCAGACGGGCCGGTCTGAGTATTTCACAATCTGCTAAGTTACTGGAATTTTCACGCACAACCATTTCCAAAGAATGGTGTGAAAAGGGAAAAACATCCAGTATGCGGCAGTCCTGTGGGCGAAAATGCCTTGTTGATGCTAGAGGTCAGAGGAGAATGGGCCGACTGATTCAAGCTGATAGAAGAGCAACTTTGACTGAAATAACCACTCGTTACAACCGAGGTATGCAGCAAAGCATTTGTGAAGCCACAACACTCACAACCTTGAGGACGGATGGGCTACAACAGCAGAAAACCCCACCGGGTACCACTCATCTCCACTACTAATAGGAAAAAGAGGCTACAATTTGCAGGAGCTCACCAAAATTGGACAGTTGAAGACTGGAAAAATGTTGCCTGATCTGATGAGTCTCGATTTCTGTTGAGACATTGAGATGGTAGAGTCAGAATTTGGCATAAACAGAATGAGAACATGGATCCATCATGCCTTGTTACCACTGTGCAGGCTGGTGGTGGTGGTGTAATGGTGTGGGGGATGTTTTCTTGGCACACTTTAGGCCCCTTGGTGCCAATTGGGCATCGTTTAAATGTCACGGCCTACCTGAGCATTGTTTCTGACCATGTCCATCCCTTTATGACCACCATGTACCCATTCTCTGATTTCTACTTCCAGCAGGATAATGCACCATGTCACAAAGCTCGAATCATTTCAAATTGGTTTTCTTGAACATGACAATGAGTTCACTGTACTAAAATGGCCCCCACAGTCACCAGATCTCAACCCAATAGAGCATCTTTGGGATGTGGTGGAACGGGCACGCCTGGATGTGCATCCCACAAATCTCCATTAACTGCAAGATGCTATCCTATCAATATGGGCCAACATTTCTAAAGAATGCTTTCAGCACCTTGTTGAATCAATGCCATGTAGAATTAAGGAAGTTCTGAAGGCGAAAGGGGGTCAAACACAGTATTAGTATGGTGTTCCTAATAATCCTTTAGGTGAGTGACTCACCTAAAGGATTATTAGGAACACCATACCCTAACTTTTTTTCTGAGAGGGTAGAGTTTCATGACAGAACTTTGTATTTCACATGGGTTTATAGAAGTGTCTGTACACCCAATACACTGTAAACTAATACATTTTGATGTTTGCATCACATAACCTGCTCCATGTGTATGACTTTTCTGATTGGGTGAACTTGCTTGGTAACTCACCTGCTATAGCATTACGATGCGGAGAACTTGGGTACGAGTCCTGTGAAACATAAGTCATGATAAAGAAGCTTAAAGACTATAAACTATAAACAAGCTAAAAAGGCACTTTTATCTCATGTTTGCTTTGTTTTTGTCAGTTAGGTTTAGGGTAGTCTCAGCCTCAGACATCACGCTCACGGACCACTGGCTAAACGTCTAATGCATATGGCACACTTATCTGGAAACACTTCAGGAGTTTCGAAGTCGTCATCTGATTGGTTGAATTCTACAGGATGTCCGCAAGACGTGTGTGTTGCGTTCTTTAACGGTCCGCCTGGAAACAAATACCGTAACGCCAAACTCCCTCATGGAAGAAGATCGCCGTCGTGTTTAAACCTAAACACTTAAAATTAGTATTTCAATCATTATTAGTAGTAACCCCTTCACTAATGCATACATCTGCCAGGTTTATTTCAACATGCTATGATTTAGGACACACTCATTCTAATATCAGATAATATTTAGGGCGGATAGTATCCAATAGTATGCCGTTAACTGAAACAGGCATGGGATTTGTAGTTCCCAGAATGTTAAGCATGTGACTTAAGGATACATTTTTGAAAATATGTGATAATGTATATGTTTTTGAGCAAGATGAGACCTGATAGTTTTAAAATTGTGCTGATTTTACATTAACTAACTATATTTTCTGATAAATAATAAATGAACAAAAGAAAAGACTGATTTAAAGGTGCACTATGTAACTTTTCCATCCACTAGAGGTCGCCTATTCAAAACAAAGGTGTAGTGTGATGACGCCAAGTTTGAGTGCAGAATCTTGGGACATGTGGTCTTCACCTCACAGCTGGTGGAAAATAATCGGGATAGGACTCGGGCAGAGATCAAGTTCATGGATGCGATTATGAACGTTACTGTAGTATGAAGCAGAGCAGGACCGAGTGCTGTGGGAGCTGAGCAAGGCCGCTGAAGCGATTGTTAATAAGATGAACGCAATACACGCCTCGTGAGCAGCGGGACTTTTATTATGCCACAGTCGATCGCCGCCATTTACGCTTTTCCAGTCATGAGTATGAGGTTACAAAGCTCTGTTTATCACATTAGATACATCTGAGTGTGTTGAAAATTATGTTATGACACTTGTTGCACACTGAAGTAAGAGTAAAGCGTTTCTGCAAAATAAAACCAGAAACCGAGGGTAACGCAGATATGATGCATTTGACAGGTGACTCCCTCACACGTCCCGGTTCCTTGGTTAAAATAGCAATTTTCTCACGATTTACAAATAGTTGGAAACATTTGGGATTGTAAGTACTCAATTGAACAAAATACATAACACTGGCTTAGTCGTTTTGGGATATTTTACTGCCAAAATGATACATTGTGCACCTTTAACTTTATTGATTTGTGTGGAACTGATGTACATGAATAAACCGTGTCAATTCAAAGAACTTATTCATTCATAAATAAAGTTGTCTTATGAAAGGCAGAGATTGTTATTGCTGTATTACCAGTATTGATCATTTTTAGTTCAATTATTGTAATAATTTAAAAAAGCGTAAATGATGATGCTATATGATATTCACTGTAATGAATACATTCCTGGTTTGGTGTTAGTTAAGGGTATTTGTGCCTTACTGATGGGGCTGTGTGGGTAAGAGAAACCCTAGACTTGGGAATCCGGGTCAAGAGCTTCACACCAAACCTCACCGGAGACATCATTATCTATCTGCCCTGTCCTCTATTCCACACACAACACACCAAATAAACACTAACACCACTCAGCCTTCATGATCTGTACTCACCACACATACACTCTCAATCGCTCCATTACTACAATCTGACATCAAAAACAGATCTCCAATCTGGTCGTTTTCAGTGTCAGTTTAAGCCTCAATAAACTTCAAGACCTCAGATAAGTAGATCAGAAATACAACATTCATTCAAAGACACCAGTGTTTTGTAATATACAACACATTGACAAAGATGTAGGTAAAAAGCATGTGCATTTTCCTGTGAGGTCCTTTCAGGTGTTCACAGTGTCTTACATCAATGACGACGTCTCATCAACCACTCAGTGGCGATAGAAAGATACAGCTGTCGTAAATCATTACTGTGCTTTGTCATCGAAGATGCAAAGCTCGGTAACGGAGAGCAAGGATTAATAAACATGTTGTCCTTTGTGAAGTGAGGTGTTTGTCCCCTCATTGTAGTCTTTGTGGATGGTATTGATGACTGCTCTAAACAGCTACCATTGTGTCTCCTTTCATATGAGAATGCCTGTTAAATTGGTTTAGCACTTTGAAACATCTCATTCACGTATCTTTGACCAGTCACAGCATGAAAGCAGTTGTAAGGAACGGCAGACATTGACTGTGATTAAAGGCAAAGCAAGAGATGTGAAGCATCTGTCTCGCTCTCTCTCTTTTTGGCAGTGTGGTATGAGTTTGAACAGAGAGATGGAAAAAGCTTTCTCTTGACATGTGTCTCAGCTCTGGCCAGGCTGAGGGAGAGAACAGGGCTTTCACACAAGAGAGTCTGGCCATGTCGAGTGTATGTTAGTCTGTCAGTCAAACATGACAGCTGTTTCCAGACTGACTGAGAGAGATGAAAAGACAAGAGAAGGGAGAGAGAGAAGAGAGTGAATGCTTTATTCAGAGTCTGTTGAATCCATCCAATTCTTCTCGCTGGTGCCCACACTACATGCTCAAAAATACCAATCACAAACACTTTGTCTTCCTATCAGTCTTTTAACATGCAATACCACACATCATACATCCAATATATCATCAATGATTAAAAAAATTATTCAGAACTCATTTGCAAACATGGTACATGATATATCTGAGTGTCCACGATAAAGAAAATATAGTTTAAATCACATTAAATAACTTGTGAAGTAAAAAAGTAATAAAATATTTAGTTTACACCTTTAATACATAATAATATTTGGTTATTTTTAAATATGTCAATATTTGGAAAAGTTTTTAAATATGTCAAGGTCTCAGATATTTAACGAGTCAAGGTCATTTTTTTAATTATGATTCATAAATATTGTAAAAAAAATATTTTATTTTCGGTTTTGTTTTTAAGAACTGAACTAACCTGACTGAAATAACCTTCCATGTAAAAAAATAAAATAAAAAATTATCTAGATTCACAAACAGTTTCTGGATGTTGGATGCACCACATGACTTTGATTTAGTGTTTTTCAAATATTAAGCTAAATAAATGTACTGTTTAAATATTGTATATTATGCCAAACTAGTATGTTTTTAAGATTTTTATTACTTAAACATTATTAAACATTCTAACAACAATTGTATTTAAGTCATGCTTTTTAACATATTCAAGTTTAGTTACATATAAAACACTATTCACAGGCAATAAATCACGTTACCTGCGCCAAGCTGTAAAAAAAAAAAAAAATTGTTAGCATACCAGTCACTGTCGATGCTAGCAAAACATTTTATGCATATTCTATTAGATGTGCATCTGTTTTTGGAGATTAGAGAATCTTCACCTCCTGCATGTTCATATTTTACCCATTTGTTTGGAACGTTCTGGGTGAGAGCTCACACTGAGACCAATGGATAAGATAAGCGTAAAACTTATACATTTATCACCAATAATCACACTTCTCTCTGTGTGCCAATACTTTCAGACAGGAATAATGAGATGCCTTGCTGGGACAGGTTTTGAATATAAAACCTCTGCGTGTATGCGAACATCCAGGGACTCTCGCACTGAAGGTGAGGAAAACACTATTAGACAGCTGTAAAGCACCGTCAACAATTTACCAGATTAAAACGCCTTTCCAATCGATATAGAAATAGTTACGTTTTTGGAGCCTACTGTTTCTTGCAAGAACTGCAAATGATAACATCCTGTGTGAAATGGAGAAGCAGAGTCGTTCTGAATTACTGAAACCTTTTCTCAAGGGATGAGGACTCAAAACTCTTGCTCCTGTGGGGTCAGGGCTTGTTTACTCCACCTACTGACAGTGGGGTGAAATGCAAGTGTTGCCTTCACATAGTACATTTCCAAAGGTCGTTTTAAATCGATTGCTTTGCACTTACCAATAGGACCATTTTAAGCCACGCAACTGGGAGCGTGACCCAATATTTCCTGACTTCACCCACTAAATAGAACTTCATTGTCTAAAGCCCACCTTAATTAAAAGTTGTTTGCTATTATGAAGCAATTTAAAATCAAAATTAGGTGGTGAATATGACAATGTAATACCTAGAGATTTGAGACAATATTGAGACTACTAATCCTAATATATATATATATATATATATATATATATATATATATATATATATATATATATATATATATGTCCCATAATCAAATGTTTCAAGAAGGATAACAACTTATTAGAGGTGTAACCTACTCACATAGTTTATGATGAAAAGAGGGGCAGTATGTCACTCTCTTTATAGAACGTCTCTGTGGTGCTGTGGTTCTTCAGTATATATTGCTCTGAACTCCAGCAACTGGAGACTAATTTGCTGCGTTTACAACCAGAACAAATGGGCAGGGTACTGCCGTGTGCTGTGTGACATACGGACAGCCCTTTCCCGCTGAAATGTGAATCTGAGGGACTTTATGGAAAGGTGTATATCACTTGCCACTTGATCATTAAAGATATGATTACCATTGAATGGGCTCGGACGGCAGAACATTCATTAGTATGGCAACAGATGGAGACGTACATTTTCCCCGCACATACTTCGGAAATGGCTCTTCGGGTAGCCGTATAAATATGATGCACTGCTTCACGTCTCACTTTATAGAGGCACAAAGTCAAAGCAACTAGGTATTCACTACAGGGGACAAATAACACCACATATTTGGCAATCCTATCATGAATGATCTATTCCACACAATGGTATGGTTTACTAGCTGTCTTGCATATTTGTATTTCTCATAATTTATAGTGGGTTGCAAGGAATACAGAGTAGAAACATAGCAGGCAACCCTGATTTCTTCCTTCATTGAAAGTACATCTCCCAAGTGAGAATACATCATTTTCTATTATATGAACAATTTTCACTGTCAGTGGAAATATAGGGCTGTAAAGAAGTCGGATGGGGTTTGACATGCACATCAGGAGAGAGTATCACTGTTGCCATATACATTGTTAAGCCAGACAAACTGAAAGCTCAAACCAATATTCATTACCATATTGATTGAAATAATTCATCATAGTGCGGTTTTAGGTTTAGTGGTTGAGAGCGAGAGAGAGAGAGAGAGAGAGAGAGAGAGAGAGAGAGAGAGAGAGAGAGAGAGAGAGAGAGAGAGAGAGAGAGAGAGAGAGAGAGAGAGAGAGAGAGAGAGAGAGAGAGAGAGAGAGAGAGAGAGAGAGAGAGAGAGAGAGAGAGAGAGAGAGAGAGAGCGAGAGAGAGAGAGAGAGTAGGCAGTAAAGAATTATCTAACAAAAGAACAGCATTGTACCACAGGGACGTTTCTCTGTTCCAGTTCATTGATGGAGTTGATGAAGTTTAAATGAAGCAGACACAGGATAAAAGTGAGGGTATTGACCAGCGGGCGCTTGAAAAACCTGATACATGCGCAAAAGCAAGATTTGCTAAATGCTCTAATCTTCAATCAAATCTAACATCAATACAGACAAAGTTTGGTAATGAGAGATTCAATGAAGCATGAAGGAGAGAGAATTAATTCCCTTCTCCTAAACTGGGTTCAACTTTGAAGCTTTGCTCTTTGGGACAGACAGTTATCTAAATGCTAAATAAGAAACGCATTGTACTTTTCACAGTATGCTAATCATTTGCTCATTTCATCTCCATTATTTGTTCTCCCGTAGATTTGAGTTGTTGATCTAGTGATTAGAACAACATTGGACAGCGTCTGGAAGTGGGCAGAATACTTAACAGTCAATTCAACAAGGCCCATGTGCCTCTAATTTAAAATCTCAATATTGTTCAGCCTGACTGACTCCAATTATGAACGTGACAAACTACAGATTTTATGTCCATCGACCCCATAATATAGTTCAACACAAAAGCTAAATTTAATTTTCAGTTGAAACAAATAATACACTATATTCAATAACATTTGAAAAGGGGGAAATAGGCGATGATTTATTAACTGATTGCATGCTGTTCATTTGTATTACTTAGTTATTACATATGTAATTGTAATCCAAATGATGCAGATTGGGGTTTTGATCTCACACCATTTTTTATATCCTTGCATTAAATGTGGTGTTGAGCCATGTACCTTTAGTGATACTGTGTCGAGTGGCCTTTTTCCACATGCTGGACCTTCTATAAGATTGCCTATATATCATGAAAAATTATGAAATGATAAAAATAGAATTAATTCGTTATCACCTCTTACAAACTCATGGTGAGCCTACATGTTTTGGCACGAGTATCACATTGTTTTTACAAAATGTTTCTGAACTTTGGCAGGATTGAGCAGTGATCACAGCTCAGGATGTAGCTAGTAAGCCTGGAGGTGACAGACGCATAACAGGTGACAACTCCCTGGACGAGCTGTGATATCTACACGCACCGTGTCAGCTATATGACCCTTAACAGCACCAGAAAAAAAGAACACGGAGAGAGGGCAAATGGTATTAAAAAAAACAATGCCATTTCTTTTTGATCATGCCAGATTAAAGCAGTTAACATGTTTGTCAGTGATTGCATACCACCTGCAATGTTAACCTCTACACCAGCAGGTGAACACTTTCCAGGAGCACATATGCACCACCATATTTTCAGTTGAATAAAACATATGTTTGTGCCACGAATCAGAGTTAACATGGCATAGATAAAATGACTTAATATCAATGCCTAACATGAAATGGAAAGGTTATTGGGTTAAACTTTATTTTAAGGTGTCATTGTTACAGTGTAATTATATATTTAAGTACTGATTAATAATAATTAAGTGCATGTACTTAATGTAGGGTTAGGGTTTGGTTAACGGGTTAGCTGAGTGTAATTACTGTTATTACTATGGTAAGTATGCGTGTAACATATGTAACAAGGACACTGTAAATAATTATTAGCATTATGCTAATTAACCTGTGCTTACGTATTACATTTAACTGTAACATTAAAAAATGTCAAATTTAAAATTTTTATTATTTTTTTTTTTTTTGGCATTTATCGCTGAAAGGCACTACTACATTCAGTCAAGCAGGTTCTGCAGCTCTATTTGTGTTGGTATAAGCGCGATGGGACCTGGAATCTGCAAGTAAAGAGTGTCTGTCAAACCCCTATCTAATCTGCATGTTTGTTTCTTAAACAGGGCGTGTTAGTTTCTTTCTTCAGCCCGGGAGATGTGCGCTAAAACAAACTGCGCTCTCAAAGCTCTGCGCGCCTTTGTACTGCTGCGTGCGTCTTTCTACTGTCACTTATTCCCCCTCTGTTTCTGTCATTTGCTCTATATATTCACGTGTCGCCTGACACATTTCTCAACAGTAGTATACAGTTGGGTCGCAATTATATATATATCAACAAAGCAAAAAGCAAAAGAAAGCATTGCTTACGGTGAAGATATTCCACGTTTAAACGGTAAAGGAATAAACACACGGCAGGATGACGCGCGCGAGCAAGTTTGTGTTTGTTTGTTTGTTTGTTTGTTTGTTTGTTTGTTTTTAGGCTGAAACAACAGACATGTCAGTGCAGTAAATGCAAAATTATTTCGTTTTTCTGCGTGAGGCGAAGCTTTCTAAAATTAGACAGCACAATCCCAAGGTGGGGGATAGTTTGGAGTTCATTCTTCTTCATTCCCAAATCATATCCTAGTGTAAATTGTTTTGTGGCTAAATATTAAAGTAGGCTGTATTATATGTATGTGTGTGTATATATATATATGTATATATACACATACATACACACACACACACACACACACACACACACACACACATATATATATATATATATATATATATATATATATATATATATATATATATATATATATATATGTGTGTGTGTATATATATATATATATATATATAGTATACGTGTGTGTGTGTGTGTGTATATATATATATATATATATATATATATATATATATATATATATATATATATATATATATATATATATATATATACACACACATATAATACAGCCTACTTTAATATGTACTTTTTATATATAGCCAACACACAGTCTTACATTACCTATAGTTTAAATGCATTAATAACTAAAATAACTAAATACTTAAATAACTAAATGGTATACTGGAGGAGGGGGGGGTTGGAATAGCCTATAGGCTATTTGAATGTTGCTTCATTTTATTTAGCGTTTAGATTTGTGTAAATCACAACTACTGATTTACCCATAAAATCCTATTTAACTATTTTATACACTACAACTTTTTAGGTGAGTAGCTAGGTTAAAAGCCAGTTGGGCAGACTCTCATCTCAAACGTTTAATGTTGGCTCAACAAAGCATCTGTAGCCAAGTGTGAGTGCCTGCTCTTAATTGCAGTGCAGTGACTCCTAGTGGCCGATGTCTGCACTGCACGGCCACTGCAGTTTACGTTTCAAAATAAAATAAAAAAAACTGCATGGCAAACAGAGGCTTCAAGCCAAACACAGCATACGCGATCTTATTTGATTGGCTCAATTCTCTCTAGATTTTCATTGGTTTGAAAACGATCAATTAACACTCGCAAACGGAGCTGGGAAGACCAAATTGGCGCCGCATTTTATTACAGAAGAGAGAGAAATCTTGCATTTTGATATGGTTGTTATTTCCTCCAAAGTGTGAGAAAAGCATAACATGTTTTTTTTTTTTTTTTTTCATCATGAGTTAACCCATTACAACCTATAGGCCTAGCCTACATACCGAGATACTATTAATGAGATACAAGTATGAATTAAGTCGCTTAGTATAGAATTAATAGTATATTTTTAGCCTAATGCGATTTAAGCAACACGCTCATAATCTTACATCAATGACTCACGCATGCATATGTTTACATAACGTTGGGGGAAAATGTAGACTATTTATGTAGGCTATTTTTAACAGGCTGTGATGTTGTACAATATTTGAATGAAGAATAAAGGCGCCGTATGTTTCACGCGTGATGTCTCATGCCCGGGATACCCTTCCGACTCGTCACTTTTGGCTCATATTCTGCATTTCTTCCCGAATCCAACTCAAATCACTTTCATTTTGTGGCTTGTCAAGCCTCCAATTTAGTGTGGTAAGAAAAGCAGGTCATGGTGCGCCCGGAGGGATGAGCGCCAGCTGCTCAGTGACCAGTCACACCTAAAGCTCCTATACAGGCATTCATTCATTCTTCAAACAGTCCAACAGCATTTCAAAACATTATTATTAGGCTATTATCATTATAGTTGCCGTTGTTTTTGTTTTTAGCATGTTAGCTACACACCGAGCAAGATAACTGACACGTTAGTGTTCTTGAATGCAATTATATTATTTGTGGTTGTTATTTAATGCATTTA
Source organism: Paracanthobrama guichenoti (assembly GCA_018749465.1). Taxonomy (NCBI): domain Eukaryota; kingdom Metazoa; phylum Chordata; class Actinopteri; order Cypriniformes; family Gobionidae; genus Paracanthobrama; species Paracanthobrama guichenoti. Next base: position 20,162,949 of record CM031948.1, on the reverse strand, counting down.
ACTTTATCCTCTTCTGCAACTCCAATGCAATCATCACATGACGGGTTTATGTCCAATATGTAAACAATGGTGACGTATTAGCACACTATACAGACACGCTTTAATCAAATTAAATAATAATAATAATAATAATAACAATAATAATAACAATAATAATAATAATAAAGCCTATAGCCTACTATATGATTGTAGGCTAATAATCTAATAATAACAAATAACTGTTTTTAATGAAAATTCTCCAGGCTTTTTTCCTTATATGTAATTAATGCTACATATTACATAGCAGTTTGCCCATTAATTGGAAACATTTTAAAATAGCCAACTGTAATTATGTCGTCATAATGGTACGTAATGACGTGTCTTTAGGGCAGCTGAAGATTAGGACCTGCTGTCAGCTGCTGAAATGAACCGAACCAGTCGAGCGTGCACAGCGACATGACTCGCTATTGTTCGAGGCTTGTCAACATATTAACCTGAATTCCCTGCAGTCATCCACTATACCGAATTAGTGCACTAGACAAGGAAAGGGAACTCAGGGAAAAAAAGAAGGCGGACTAATTGAAAAACAATTGGCGGGAAAGCGCATTAATTAATAGGCTCTATACCGCATGTCAGATGATGCCCCGAGAGCTTGAAGCCTTTTGAAAAAACCGTCCATTAGAAATAATTTAGAGCGAATGGGCTCGCTAATTTCTCATTAACCTTTGTTATAAGACCTAGTTCCACATAATTAGTAATGATACAATAGGAATTTCACCTTAATGTTTAAGAATAAACAGAGTTTAAAATCATAGTATACAAGAAATACAGATATAAACACTGAGACAGAGGAATGGATTTCCTGCTCCATAAAAGCTGACTGTGGTGAACCTCAGACAAGCCATACAGATATAATTGAATGTGACAAGGGCTAAAGCATATTTTTGGAGCACCAAAATGGTGCATCCCAAACAGGTTTCATCCTTGTCAAAATTTATTGATTTCTCTGGTTTTGTGGAGTGGTTGATGTCTCTCTTACTCAGCGGTCAGCGGGAGAGGGTTGGTTTAAGAGGGTTCAAATGGAGGGCTGATACTAACACCCCATAACGAGTCTGTAAAACTGAATTTAACTTCTGTCTCTCACTGTTCTAGAGATACTCTAGAGGCAACTCTACACTGTATTTATTTAATTTTTTTGTAAACTACACTTAATTTGCTGTGTTTTTCCAGTTGATTTGTCCAAAGAATGAATAAACAAAATAAATTAAAAATTAAAAAATAAAGTTATCTTAACTTTTGGGGGTAAGTTAAACACAAAAAGCCCATGCCAAAAACAAACAAATGACTTGAGATGTTTTCAAGCATCACATTACTTAAAACCACGAGATACTGTAGATCGCTTACATTTGAAATGATCTACATTCAGTGACACAAAATACACCTGCATGCATATTCATTAGTATTTTTTTATTATTTATTTTGTGGGAGAGGGAGAACGGGTAGCAAAGGGGAGAGAAAAGAAGGAACTGAAAAGAGAGCTCGAGCTTGTGGCAACAACGAAGGTGATGAATTTCTCTTGGCCACAATCAGTGCACCTGGGTTTCCTTTGGTGTATCCAGAGGTAAATAATTGATGCAAGGATAAAAGCGTTTGTGAGGGGGAGTGAGACATTCAGACACGGGGGTGAAAACCCGGCCAGAGCCCCCTCTACCATGCCCCCCTCTCAGCCCGAGTCTGGCCCCTTGTCGTTTGGTGGCCCCTCACACCGCCCCCTCGGACGAGCGCTTGAAGTGCAAATCTGTGTTCTGACTTGTTCCTGGTTGCTGTCAGCATGTTTTCCTCTTGTCAGTGGCGATTGACTGGGGGCTCGTCTCACCCTTGTGCCGGGACTGTAGCGGGATCATTGACAGGCCAGTGACACTGCCCAACCAGATAATGGAAACCTATTGATTTTTTTGTTCTCACACCCTCTCTTTTCTTCTCTCTCTTTTTCACAGAGGAAGTGTAGGCTCTTACACTTTAGGAATGACCGAAAGCAAAAGCAAGGGCACTGTCGACAACGGCGAGGGCTCGGTCACCGGTCCTGATCCCCGTGTCGCTCCTGCCACTTCAGAGGAGTAAGTCAAGACAAGTGGCAGTCTTAGGAGACAAGAAAAACACTAAGAAAGGGTAAAAAGAGTGTCCATCCATCAATCAATCAATCAATCAACAGTATCTTCTCAGGTGCACCTGCATGAGACTATGATCGGGAGATACATGTAATGTGAGATAATCCCTCTCTATCCTTCCCGCGGTCCCTAGTCTGCCTTTGTCACAACTGCGCCAATGAAATATTAAGAATGTGCTTATCCGCCAGAGGGCGATTTTAATTACCACCTAAGGTTACACCATTAATATGAAACAACATAGCATGCAATCTCTTCCTTATACATTGTGGAGGTTTGATTTAACAAATAAAATATGGTGATTAATAGAAAGCCCCTTTCTTGTTTTCCAAAGCCGAGTCATTATGCCTCCTGATTCAGATAAGATGTGCTCTCTTGCAGACCGAGAAGTGATGACACTTGTATACTGTTTTAATGGAGGAATCTCCAGAGAGCAGGCCTCTTTGATTCACTGCCTAATGATAAGCGTGCTCTGGTCTGTCAGCGGCACAGCCCCATGGCAGATGGCTGGTGTGGATCTTACACATTTCTTTATGTTCCTGCCTCCCCCCTCATCCACTTCATTCTTAAAGCTGCCAATGGTATAATGGAAAAACTCAATCCTGGTCATGGTTAGCTCAATCTCATTATAATCCCTCGTTTTTTATTCATTCGGCCCTTTGGGACACTGTCTGCCCACCATGCAGCTTCCAGCCTTGGTGGAGTGCCTTTTGATTCGTCCAGGAGAGCCTAATGAAGTCACAGAGAGATACAATTATTTCCCAAAGCAGGGGCATTAATGTACTCCAAATTCCCTCCGGAGGAACGTGATGACAATTGGTTTGTACAGCTTTGATCGCCAGTCTAAGCCCTGCCCGAGACAAACTGTGAGGTCGCCTCCCGGTCCAGACGCTTACTGATGAACCCCGGTCAAGCCGCGTTCTCTGATATTATCAGAGCTATTCCTCCACACAAAGACAGAGCTGATATCATGGAGATCCTTGATACTTACATAACAGCAGTCTTTATCAACAAAGTGGCAGTGTAAAGTAAATAAGTATTACAGCAGAAAAAGATACAAAGGTTTAAATCACAATTACATTTTAATTGGCTATTAGTGACTTAACAGAGACATAAATACAACGTGTTAACGCTTGCTTGGCTCATTAACACATTGTATACCTTAATTGATCGGTATGTGCTTGCACATTGTCATCACCAAGTAATGGTACATAGTTACATGGTAACTATTTGAAGGGCTGACCAAGGCTATTGCTCCATTTGGTCTTTACCTACAGCTTTATTTACAATCAAATGCTAAGAAATCATTTACCTCAGAAAGAATGAGTGGTAAAGATTCCCTTTAGTATCCTAAAGTAAAACATGATAATTAGTTGCGTTATTATACTTTTGTGTGATATACCTTACATTGTAGCACCATAAAATGATGATCAAAAATGGCATTTGCAGGGGTTTCAGCAACTTACAACAATAATATAGTACAATGACTTATTGGCATTATATAGATAGAACTAATTAATATTGCATTATGACAGTATTGCCCATGATATTACTAAACAACTAGAAAGCTTTGAAAAATATTAATTGATATTAATAAAGTTCACAGTTCATTTCTTTGATAATAGCATTGAAACATTGTAATAGACTGCGTGTTACATGTTTTGGGCTCTAATGCCCAGTTTATGCAATATGACATTTTTTCCCTAATGTGTTAATAAATGAGGCATACGAGTAAATATAAGAACTTTTAACCAGAAATAAACCACTACTGTAGATATATTATGATATTAATATACTCTTTTAAAAATTGGTTATACATGTCAGTGTAAATAAACTTTGCGGCGCAAAATTACAGTAAATAGCATTAAGTCAAGTGATCTCGATCGTCATAGTGCCATGTTCTAAACAGTGACCTCTGAATTCAATGATTTGGAGACTTGCAAGTCACAGCAGCTGAGAAGTGCAGTCTGCAGCGAGAGACTGCCTAATGTGCACATCCAAGATCTAAATATAGCCAAACTCTAAATCTATGTTGCAAATAGCATGCCCTTAAGAACAATCAAAGATCGATACAATAAAATTGGGAAATAAATCAAAGAGAAAAATGAATAATATGCAATATAAGAAAATCTTTCATTTATATTATATATATCTATTTCTATTCTGTATTCATATATAGAGATGTATATGCAGTATTATATGTGTATTTGTTTATGAACATGTGCAGAACAGGTGTACAGTGAGCGTAGCTGGTGTGTAAACGTGGCTTAGGAGACCCCCTCAGGCAGACTGAGAGGAGGGTGTGTATCCAGGAGCAGACGCTCAGGGGGAGATGGGGAACACAGCTCTTTACACAGCGCTGAAACCTCCACCATACCTGCACCCATGCCGGGGATACTCGTGTGCATAAGATGCCTCTGCAAGTGCTTGATCCAGTCTTCCTGAATTGACTGAGGACCCTGGAAGATCAGATCACAGAACCTGTGGAAAAGAAAGAAAGATATGAGAGCTGGTAGGAGAGAGTGTGGTGGTGAATTACAGGAGTGCTGTAAAGTACCTGCAGGTCATTCTGTAGATCACTTCAGAGGCAGCGTGTGAAGATGAAAACGCCTTCCTTTTTGGCCCAGGCCTTGATCTCGGCCTCTTCTGTTTACAATCATATGCTGTGAAACCAACAATGTAATTATAATCAGTGAAAAGCTGAGTGGCTAAATGATTAAATTAAGACAGATTGGAAGAGCATGTATGAAACCCTACTTGTTCCTTCTAATAAGGCAATTTCCTTCCGTCGCGCATACGCTCGAAGATGATTGGACAAGCTTACGGCGCTGTGGAACGTCGCGTTGCAGTGGATGCAGATCTTCTTATTCACTGCAAACTTCTCTGGATTACACATAAATAAAAAAGTTTTGAGCTAATGAGTATTTCAATAACAGTTAGATGACCTCATGCTTTTTTTCCTGTATCTGCACTCCACTCATGACTGCTCTATACATAGTAAAAGCATGGTTATATGGCTACATAAGTGTGTAATTTAGAAAAGGAACACAGCAGCTTGAAGAAAATAAAACTGTGATTCCCTGAGTGTCATCACCTCCCACTCCATCTGTTTTCATATAATAAAGATGGGCTGTGCACTTTGTTTTTGAGGACATGTAGTTGTACTGTATGTTCTCAACAAGAATCTGCAATCAGTTTGATGGTTTGTTTGTTTGTTTTTAGGGGAAATGTTTGAAACTACTCATCTGCTCTTGTTGTACTTTCAGATGAAATGTGTCCAGTTAATGCAAATCTACAGCTGTTATATGAATCTTGAAGCTCTGGTGGTAATAATACAGAGAATACAATACATACAAACTAGGACTGTCAATTGATTAAAGTTTTAATAAAATTATCTAAAAATTCATTAATTACTTTCCAAATAATTGAACAATTATTGTTAGCCAACGGTCCACAGAAATCCATTTCACATTTGAAATTGTTACTCTGGGGTACGTTTTCTGTACAATGACATAACTTGCTGCTTAAAGGTGCGGTATGTAGGATTGACAGCTAGTGGTCGAAATAGGTACTGCAGTCCAAATTCTAACTATCGGAGATCGCCGTTTCCCCGGCCCCCTCCTCCTCGGACTCGACGCTCACGCGGGTTGCCAGCTTGAAGACACGTAAGTTGTAAGTTTATGTCGATGCTCTCATTCATAGAGATTTTTAGATGGGTGCTGAGGCCGGGTAGAATCTGCAATCTCTGACCCAGTTTGTTTGCTGGCTCCCATGACTACAATACCCAGTTTTTTCCATCAACTGGCAACCTGGGGTGTCAAAATACTATTGGGTAAACTGGCAGACCAAAACAAAAACTGACATTCCGGGACACGGAACGCACATTTCAAAGTAAAATATTTGGCTGTAGCACTTGTTTCTGAGAAACAAGTAGGTGAATTTAGCATGTTTCCTAAATATCTACAAACATATTATGGTATTTGTATGCTTTATTAAAGTGAAAATCTTTCATACAGCAGCTTTAGCTACCATGGTACGATGTATCATTGAACAAATCAACTAGCCAATCACTAGCTAATGACATATTGTTGCAGATTTGTTGTTTAAATGTCATTGGTTTATTTCACGCAGGTGATGGATATAATTTGAGATTGAATTAATAGCAGATATTTTTTGCTATAAATGATGGACATGGCATCTGAGGACTAAATCTCTTTTTTTCTATTTTGCTTTATTTTCAGATTCAATAATAGACTCGTTCTTATGTACTAACTAGAGCAAATACGCACATGTGCACTCTTCAAAAACGGTGCTTTATATCTCTTGACAAACTAAAAGACGGAATTTAAATTAGTTTATATTCTAAATGAAAGATATAGATAGTACTGAATGTCAGCTTACTGATTTTGTCCACAAGTCATGCAAACAAGAAACTGCTTCTAACCACAGGTCGAGATCTTTGTGATGCTGTGTGCGAATGTTCGTTAGATCTACGGTTTTGGGAAACACTGACTTGTTGAACTATGCTGATAACGACAGAACTTGCGACCATAGTTGGCTAACGATACTTTTGGGAAACGCACCCCTGTCTGAGGTAGGAGCCATTCACACAGAATGCATTCTTGCATTCTGTCTGCACTATTTTTTAATGGTTTGTCATGTAGAGGTCAAAAGGTTGCTGTTTTTCTTTGGACCATGAGTGCCAAAACACTGTGAAAACTTAACAAGGTCTCCTACAGACTCCTACATCATGTTCCATTCTATGGCACTATGTTTTGATGTTTTTGAAAGAATGTTTCCTGTGTGGATGGTTTCTAACTCATTCTGTGCTGTAGTAGCAGCTGGGCCATGGCAGAGTTTGCAAAAATATGATTTGCATTTAGGTAGTGTTTCTTTCTTGTATTGTTCTGATAAGAGGATAATTTTTTTATTGGCCCTATTGTAATTGTTAAAATTTCCAAGGATCAGCATTCTCCCCTAAAAGTGATCGGGCAGACCAAATTCTAAGTCGTAGAGACTGACAGCCTGACGGGGGCGCTACAGTGCTGAAAAGTACAAAATCACTCAGAACTCCTAAACCGTTAGGCGTAGACACTTATATCATTGGAATCCTTGGCTCAAGATGGATAAATTTGGGGGTATTTTGGGATTTTTTTAAAAACCTACTTTTGCGAACTAGTCCTAGGTTTTTCACCTGATCAGAACCAAACCAGTGCAGAAATCTGAATATCAATAATTCATAAAAAAAAGTCAAAATTCCAATTCACTGTCACTTGCGGGCGCCAAAATGTTCAAATTGGGAGGGGCCATTTTTACTAAAATGGCTTTAACTCTTGAACAGAACAGATATTTTCATCAAACTCGGTACATACGTGTATGGGATTTTTGTGGGGCTATAACAGGAAAAAACATAAAAATGGCTATAACCACCCAACCATTCATCCGAATAACTTGAAAATTGGCATACAGTGTCTTTGTCCAAGGTGCCATGAATGTCTATGAGGACACTGACTATCAAAAAAAAAATATGGCTGCCATCGGCCAATGAAGTTTGAGCACCTATTAGACAAGGTTAACAAAGGCCGATCAGAACTAAACTCGGTGGGTGTGTTTGACTCGTGGCCTTACAGTTATGTGAGAAACTTGAAAGAAATCAGTCACCAGGTGGTGCTAACAAGTGTAACGTCCTAGTAATCACACATACACATAACATGCATATCATATGTTAGATATCCTCATTCTGAACAACTTTGCCTCAAGAACCACTGCTTGTCAATCAAATTGAATATATAAAAAAAACTACTTCTGTGAATTAGTCCTAGGTTTTTTTACTCAACCTCGATAAAGCCACTGCAATACAATTATCTGGACTCTTGGTCAATAATTATATATATATATAAACATTTTTTAACTTTAATTGATAGCCCTAATACAAACTTAATGGAAGATGGAAAAATACACATATGACAAAGTCGCTCTGGGTAATAGTAACAAAAGGACATCCACAAAACTCCTTTTGAGATGACAGTTCAGTTTCTTATTGAAATAGCCTACAAACTGCTTCACAGACACTGACAGGTAAAAACAGACCTACAGAACTGAAGATGTCAATGCCCATCCCTGCGTTTTTTATCTTCGTTATTTGATTAAGAAAAAATATCACGATTTAAAAAGTCACGATTTATGTATCTTTTTTTCTAACTGAACTTCCTGCAACAGTTGTGCTCCACCTCCAATCAGAGAGTTATCACAGAATATAAAGCAACAGACCTGATTATATGAATCTGGTTGAACAGTCAAATCAAATTTACTATTCATTGTACATCCAATTAAAATGGGCAACCTGTGAAATAATTCAATTTTGAAACTTCATTAATTAGCTTTTTTATTAATTAAATGAGAGTTTTATTTGGGTACACATGAAACAAAGACAGCAAATACAGCTGATGTGTTTCCAGTAGTACATAAAAGAGCGCTATGCCTTTTACATTTGAATTTCAAAGCCACTTTTGATGACATTCATTCTTTTTGTACCTGCTACAATATTTCAATGAGTGGCAAACTTTTACCCTGCACTCTCTGAATCTTGTGTTCCCTCTTTCTTTTAATGGCATCAACTGGCAACTTCAAGGTTACAGGAAGAGAACTTTGTCTTAAATATGAGGCGTCTGTCATACATATTTAATATGGAGTGTATGACTGAAATTGGGTTTTAAGGTGCACTGTAAATAATGAAGGCAGTAGAGGTGGAAAAACATGTGAGAGCGGCTGTGAAACAAGGATGTGCAGTCATGCTACACTGTATTGATCATCTCTACCCATGCTTACTGTAAATATCTCAAATCAATGCTACAGCACTTAACAAACTACTTTATTATTTGCACTTCAAGGGCTATAACTATTAACAAAAGACTAACAACAATAAAAACCCTATGTTGTGGGAATAAAGAATGTTCAACGCTGGATTGTGACCCAGATATCTGAAACCTCACCTGTCTGTCACTCTCAGATTCTTTGATTCAACATCACTCGAAACAAGACAGATCACACGCTCAGCTGTCAGTGAACAGGCAAAAGATTCTTGTCATGGAGGGGTTTTGTTTTCACTAAAATTGTTCAGTATCAATGGTACTTCCAAGCTCTCTTTGTCCATTCACAATGCACAAGAAAACAGAAATGAATGGCCAATTACAAACCTAATTATTTTTCAACCACTTAACTTGATGCTAAATGGGCATATGTAATTAAACATAAGCAAGGTATTGTCATCTTAAAAATTAAAATGTCAGAGCCATAGGGACACCAATTTTTAAATTTTAAATAATAACCTCTTTCTGTTGTTTGCCAGAATATTGTGACTTGTTTTTTATTGTGACTTTATTCCAAGCTTGAGTAATGGTACGATATCTTTGTGAGGAACAAACAAACATTTAAGATGCTATCCACTGATAATTTTCCCTCAATAAACCTCTAATAGCTGTAACCAAATCAGTTCAGAGTTGTGCTTTTATTTATTTATTTATTTATTTATTTATTGACATACGTCTTTATGAACTGTTGTTCTATGAAAAAGAGCTTCATAAATGTTCTTTAAAATTTCCCTTTTGTGTTAATTTTAGTTTTTTTAAATAAATTATAATAACAGCATTTTGATTTGGACAGTAAGGAAGCTTGTTTCCACCACAGAAAAAAATAATAACAATTTTCACAATTCTGAGTTTATAAGTCACAATTCTGACTTTTCTCTCAGAATTGTGAGATATAAACTCGCAATTCAAAAAAGGTAAATCACTTTTTACGGAAGTCCAGGTAAAGATTTTCAGGCATATCAAACATTGGTTTGTTTAAGGCTATTATCAAATGTAGTATTGTTTTCTGGATAACAGCAAATTTAGTGATTGTGTGGTTCCTAACCTTGGCTCCAGTTAGGATCCATCTTCACAGATGGTGATCTGGGTATGCTGTCACTAGTGTAGGAGATGGTCAAAGGAGTCCTGGCATCCTCTAAGTGGCCTTCGACCTCCATTTCCTGCTCCACTTTCCTACTTCCCAGCAGATCCTCTAAAGTGCTAGATCGGACCTTATCGGCCCTCTTCCTCTCCCTGTCAACCTGGGGGGGCCTGATCATAGTCCACTGCCCTTCGTCTGGTGTGCCAGTGGCATGATGGATCTTCATGGGAATGCCAGAGGATGTAAGAAACAGTCCATCGCTGTTGGCAAACTTTTGAGAGACAAAAGGTTTTGATAAGTGTGGTCTGGAACCAAACACCCTCATAATGTTCCTGTACTCCGCCTCATCCTGAAGAAGTTCTGTCAGAATGCAGAGAGGTGACTTGCTAGCGCCCGAAATAGGCTTGCCAATCCGCTTCAGATGACCCCGCACATGATTGGAGAGGCCGGTCTTAGTGTCAAACCAGCCCAGGCACAGGGGACAGGTGTGCTCGGTTTTAGACTCTGGCTTATCTGCCATGATGAAAGCACATAATTACTTTAAATTAATAAGTTACATGTAGAAATGTTTGTACACATACATAAATATAGGTTATGCATGTGTGATTTTAGTTTGAGAGCATTATCTAAAATCACAATGACTTGAACAAGGAAAGGTGAACAATAATCACCTTTTCTGATTCTGCGATTCACTGAGGGAATTTTTCTGCGTATGCGAGGCTGGCGGTCCTGAGATGCCACTTGCTCAGGTGACACCACGTGACGAGCATCATAACTCAGCCCAACCCTATGTAAGTGTCCTCTCACATGGTTAGACAAGCCCACCCCAGACTCAAACACTGCAGGACAGTAGGGGCAGCACTTCCTGCCCACTAAAGACAACGGGTTGACAATATACTCTGCATAAGGATCACTTTGCTGATAAACAACATGATCAGGGTTATCCTCACTTATTATACTCTCAATACACTCCTCCTTCACTATAAATGTACAAATATCATCACTGTCCTCCACTCTGCTATTGTCTGGATTAGTATGATTGGCATAGTCAGGAATGTTGTTGTGGAGAGGGATGAAATAATCACTGGGGCTACTGCTATAAAATTGATCTGGAGACTCTTTGGTGCAGTCGCTAAAATCCTGAGCACCTTCATTGTCATCTCCCTCTTGTGGTGTACTAAAGTCCCATTGTGGAGCCTCAGGCTCACATTTTGGAAGACGCACATGAGGAATATTGGCATGGGTGTTGCGATAAGGGATTGACATTTTTCTTTTCGATGGTATTTTGTGCCTCAGCATTGGCAGCGCTAAAGTACTGCCAGTTGAAGGATCTTTGGGACGGCTCTCAGTGCCAGGGTTCAGACAGGCTGCTTTACTCACGATCTCTGTTTTCGTTGTAAGATGTACGTCAAAGCTGGAAAGATATTTTGTCCTCTTTTCAGAGACAGCGCTTTCATATTCTTGATTGTCTTCTTCGACATACGGGAGACCTGTTGTCACGTCTATTTTCTCTGTAGGCAGAGGGGATAATTTGCTTGGCTTGTCACTTCTCAGTGAGAATGGTGACAGCTTGTTTGCTGGGCTGCCAGGGCTCCATTTGATCAACGAGGAGCTGAAACCGTCACTGGCTTTTTGTGTTTCTTTGCTTCTCACATTAAGGTCAGCTGAGCCATTGGGCCTAAAGGGCAGCTCACCTCTGTCCCTAACAGACCAGTTCTCTGTGCTTTGAATCTTTGGCATCAGTAAAGATGAGTCCTTGGTTTTAGGTTGGTCAAACAAAGCTTTTATGTGATCATCCATATTGCAGTGTGGCTGAGGTTCATAACTCTCATAATATGGCTGCCCGTGGATGAGCTCCACATGCTTTCTGAGACTATATCTATTCATAGTTCTAAATGTGCAATTTTGACATGCAAGAGAGTTGCCAGTCTTGCCACATGTGTTGTGGTGAGCTGTACACTCATGTGCCTCCATTTCACTCGTAGTCATGTGATCATATTCCTCGCAGTTATAAGACAACTTCTCCTTCTCATTAGTTTTGCCATGATGGACGAAAGTTTTGGGGCATTTCGTTCCAAAGACACACTGGGGACATTGAAGGCAAGCTCTTCTTCCCTCGACATCTATCTTACTGAAACCTTTAATCTCTTCCATCAGCCTCTCCCTCCGCACCTGGTGGATTATAATGTGCTTTTGCAGAGAGGTTAGGTCTCGGAATGAACGCCCACACTCTCTACATATAAAGGGTCGGGGAACGTGTTCTTGTCTCACCTCTTTATTCCTATCTAAATGATACATCATATGCCTATGCAAATGCCTCTTCTCCTTGAAATTATCGTTGCACTTTGAACATGGGAAGAAGGACAGTTCTTCGCCTGTTTTTGTCTCTGTCTTTAACCGTGCCAATTTTTCACCCATGTAGGTGTTTGTTTCTATGTCGCTGCCGCCTTCATCACATCTCTCTTCCTTCTCACTTGAAATTAGCTCCTTCATGGCAGCTGACTTGTCGCAGAATTTCTCCAGGCGCAAGCCAGCATATGCTTTCAAACTTTCCGGCTCTTTCCTGAAGGCATGTTCTTTGTTAATGGACGACTCAAAATCGGAGTCTTCGTCAGATAGGGAATTCTGGGATGCGTAATCAAAGCCGTCATAAACATGTCCTCCAGTGTCAGCCCTCTCCATTGCATGATTTTTACGCATCCTCCGTCTTTGGTTGGCAGGTGGAGCTCCATCAATCTCCACCTTTGTTCTTACCTCATCACCTGCTACACTGCTTTTCAACAGTATCCGCATGAACTTCTCCTGCAGGCCCCAAGTTATACCATCACAGTCATCAGAAGAACTCTCTGACAACTCAGAATCAAAGTCCCATAAGCACCCTGCTTTGATTCCCTTTCTAGTCAACAGTCGGCTGATTGGCCTGTTATCCAAGCCTTCCCCCACCAGCACATCTAGGGGGGCCTCACTGTCACTGTTGTTTGATTCAGATGAGGCCCGTGCGGGCTGCACTTTTAGGGCGCACCCTTCTGCTTTCTGCCGGGTGTCTGATTGAAGCTCACTGGGAGGTGGTAACACCTCAGGGCTAGTGTCTGTCCCAGGCAGAGGGGACATGTCTTTGTTGTGGACGCAGGACTCCTCTGAGGTACAGTGTGAAGCAGCTCCATTAACAAGTGCTCCTGAAGGCAATGAATCGTTTGTGCTGGGGGCAGCAGGGATGCTACCACAGACAAATGGGTTCGGCTGGACTCCATTTAAAGGGTTTTGGTGACTGTCCAAGGGCAGGGGCTCTGGTGGATCCAAGTTGTTATTGTTGTTGTTGGGAGAAGATGTGCTTGTCAACTCTTGAGCATCATAGAAAGATTCTACCTCTTTGTCTTCCTCTGCGCTCTCTTTTACTGCCGCCATAACGGAGACAACACGATCTGTGAAAGAGAGACAAGTGATCAGTTTCAAATCAGCATCTCCATATAACTAAGGGTCAATGACATGGTGGACTGTGTAATAAAGAAAAGTACTATTTGTATTCATGTTGGTTTCATGTGTTTAAAAACAAAACAAATATTAATAAATGTAAAATAATATAATAAATGTAAAAAGTAATAATGTATTCATGAAGAAGGTCCTCTCTGATACCATTTGCTGTTGCATCTTTTTTTCTTGCATATTTCTGTATGTTGTTTAGAGCCCATGATCTTGTAGGCTGCACCACATAACATTTGCTGGTCAAAATGATTTCAAATATTAATAAGCAAATAAGCAGCAGTTAGGCAGTTCTGTTAAACATATTATAATATATTATGATATAAGGAAAGATGTTAAATTATTTTTAATTAGGGATGCACAACATATTGGCCCACATATTGGTATCGGCCGATACATAGATTTTTTAATGTTATCGTTATCGGACCGATAAGAAAATTTGGCCGATATATTAAAGCCGACAAATAATGGATTATTTCCTTCAGCTGAGGCACTTCAGATGCGCACTGTTCGCCATGATGGTTTTGAATAGTTTGAAATATAATTGGAATCACTTCAAAACAGGAAAATACAGTTAAGTGCAACATGTGCAGCACACGTCTGTCACATAGGCTACATTATAATGAGAACATTATAATTGTGCTTGGGACATGGCTTTTAATGTTGAGACTTTTGTTTTTGTAATCAGACTCTCAAAAATGATATAAAAAAATTTGAATTAAGATTTATCTGCCAATATATTGGTTATTATCGATATCAGCCAAAATGTTCATATCAGTGCATCTCTTTTTTTTTATTCAGACATTAAAAACAATCAACATCAAGAGTTAATTCATGTATTAATTTACGTATTCATGTATTAAAAAAAGCATCCTGAATACAGGGAGCATTTTTTTTTTCTGCCACAATATGATTCCCAAACACCCACTGTCACCGCTTCTTTTCACAACACACCCCAATGTTAGCCCTGGAAGTCCTGGTGAGGAAGCTTAATTATGTGAATGCACCTCTGGGATCTAACCTTCCTGTTTCTCCCACCAAAGTTCTCAGCCGCCTGCTAAAATTGACCAATTTCCATGGGAACAAAGCACACCCCCAATAAGATCATATTATTCTGTCTTATCACTCTCTGATGGTGCCAAAGCACATCCCAGCACGAGACTGTTGTTGCTTCAAACCTGACAAATTGGCACACTGCACAAACATACACAGAGAGACAGACGCACACACACACACACACACACACTCACTCAGGTAGAAACGCTCCCATGACTAGCCAGAAAAATATACCTCAGGTGTCATCAGCCGATCTAATTATATTTGATGGTTTTCAACAGCTCGACACCAGCAAACCTGTGGGACAACAGGACTGTGTTTAAAGGGTGTGTTAAAGGGGCCCAGGCTTGCTGTTGTCCTGCTAGGCCACAGTGTATGCTCTGAGGATTTGACATTCAGCACTAGCTGCTCTCAACAGGAAGCCGCGTTGCTAACGAAGTGTTAAATTCAGTGTTAATGAGTGGCTTCACTGTTACCACCTCCTAGGTAAACCTTCCGAGCTCCATATTCTCTCCATCTGTTGGGGTGTGAGGGGCTTTCGGAGGGAGAACAGACGCTCTGCATTTAAAAACGAACTTCACTGCAAACCCCTAAACAGCAGGGTGGCAAAGCCTCCGAATATGATTTTAGCTTTAAATTTACAGGCCTCATTAGTTTCCAGTTTCCACACTGATCTGTTCCATACATAACAAACAGGGTTCAACTGCAATGCGTCTTTTAAAAATTCATTCGCTTCTATTTACTTCATTTAGTCAATGTTAAAAGGCTGCCTTTGCCTTGCTGGAAGCTATTTACAAGGATTATGAGCTTAAATACATTTACGCTCTGCGCGGAGATCAATCTGAAGCGATTAGCTCTTTTTCTCAATCTCGCTCTCTCTTTCTTCCCTCCTTGAAATATGCTCAGTAATGAACATGTTTGAATTTACAAACAACAATGAATCAGAGGAGGTCCCACTGTGATCAGTCTAAATTAACTGCACAAGTAAAAGAGCACTTAACACTTACACGACACACATATGTCATGTGCTCTCTCTCTCTCTCTCTCTCTCTCTTTCTCTCAGCCCCTATTCTTTCCATCAGCACTTGTTCTAACACTCGAGTTGCACCTCATCTTGAGGTTACTGCTGAAAAAATAAGAGGTGATAATTGCATATTATCATTACACATTATTCTAGAACCCCAGAAGGTAAACTTTTCTTAGATATTTATTAATCATACTACTAGCGAGAAACTACTAGCTATGTTCCACTTTGGTGTCTTTAACTTTTTTTCCACCTACTAGACTCGTATGTTGGTGACAAAAGGCCAAAAGTTGTAAGTGTATGTTCCAAGAATGCAATTATATGGTGTACATCAAATGCAGAGAAACATAAAGTGGGTTCTATAAATATGAGACATATTCACAGAACTCAAATTAATCTCTATTAAAAAATAACTTCTTATAGTAGGGTGAAGACACAGACCTATATTGCGTTTTCCTTCTGTATCTTTTTTTCCATAATGCATGCAAGCTACAAGAAAGAAATTGATAACCCAAACAGTTCATACTCATTCAGTTGGATGAAGCTGTGAAACCTCTCATAGTTCCTTCAGACTCTTCTCCTAAAAGAGAGGGCTACAACAAAAGTCAGAAAGACCAGATGGGAGAAGTCAGAGCAGTTAACTGTCTATGTGAATCGGCAACATGCCTAACTCCATTTCACTTTATCCATTACTCTCTCTCTCTCTCTCTCTCTCTCTCTCTCTCTCTCTCTCTCTCTCACTCTCTCTCTCTCTCTCTCTCTCTCTCTCTCTCTCTCTCTCTCTCTCTCTCTCTCTCTTTCTTTCTTTTACCTGTCCTTCTTTTCCCCATCCTCTCTTTCTCTATCACAGGGGGAAAAAAAACACATCTAATCAAAGAAGGGAGGCCATGGCCCCTCAAGTACAGAGCAGAGAATCTTCCTCGGTTAATGGGAGTTATTGATTTGTTTGACACACTGTGAATTTATGAAGCCGCCTCTCAAGTGTGAGAGACTAACAAAGCACAGCTGTGAGCAAACAAACAGGTAGCTATTCAACCTGACACCTCACAGAGACTGAGGAGAGCCTGTCTTTCTCTTATTCTCTTGCCATGTTGAGGAAAAGCATTGAGTTAAACTCAAACAGTCTCCTTAACACACAGAGCAGCAGTGACAGGAAGAAACTCTTGCTGGGATTTATAGCACATGCTACAGGACAAGATATGTTTTGGGATTTATTTTTTTTTTTGCAAGGGAACGCTCATACATTCAAGAATGTCATGTTATATTCTGATTAATAATAGAATAAATGATTTGTAAAATTAGTTCAGAGGTCTTAGTTAACAAGTCTGACTATTTAATCACACCATACATATACATGCACGTCACTGTACTGTCTGAACTACAGCAAAGCAAATATATGTTGGATAGCTGTCATATGAGGCTTTCACACCGGGTAATGGGGACCTTATAATTCTGGTTCCCCGAGTGGTTCCACGAGAACTAAAAGTTCCAGTAGGAACTCTGAAGTGACGTAAGCCACGCTTGTTGTTGTGACTTTTATTTTGACGGCATGGCAGACCTTTATTTTGACGGTGCTGAGAACGGCAGAGCCTGAGCAAAGCAAAATCTCAACATAAAATAACAATAAATAAACTTGCTACTTATCAGATTGTGTTTTATTAACTTCTAAACTTATCACTACTCTAAACCTACCCTTACAATAATACAAATACAGCAATTAAAGGATTAGTTCACTTTTAAGTAAACTTTTGCTGAAATTTACTCACCCGCATGTCATCCAAGATGCCCATGTCTTTCTTTCTTCAGTCAAAAAGAAATTAAGGTTTTTGATGAAAACATTCCAGGATTTTTCTCCATATAATGGACTTCAATGGGCCCCAAACGGTTCAAGGTCCAAATGACAGTTTCAGTGCAGCTTTAAAGGGCTTGAAACGATACCAGATGACACCAGACGATGAATAAAAAAAAAGTTTAAGTTTTATAATCACAAATGCTCGCCTTGCTCTGTTCTGTGATGCGCGTTTGTGACGTCACGTAATACGCAATTACGTTGAAAAGGTCACGCTTGAAAATTTTCTTTTAGGCTTTCTAATATTAAAACACCCACGATACGCACACGAAATGGGCATTTTAAACGATAAACTGACACAAAGACATTTGAATATGTGTATATGGTCTGCACATTTGTAAACACTGACTCGGTACTTCCGCCTACATCAAGTGTGACCTTTTCAACGTAATTGCGTATTACGTGACGTCACGAACGCGCATCACAGAACAGAGCAAGATGAGCATTTGTGCTTTTTTTTAATGACTGATTGATCATTTCACTAGATAAGACCCTTATTCATCGTCTGGTATCATTTAAAGCCCTTTGAAGCTGCACTGAAACTGTCATTTGGACCTTGAACCGTTTGGGGCCTATTAATTTCTTTTCGACTAAAGAAAGAAAGACATGGACATCTTGGATGCCATGGGGGTGAGTAAATTATCAGCAAAGGTTTATTTAAAAGTGAACTAAACTTTTAAATGACGCAATATTGATGTGCGCATACCCAGTGGCCGTAGCTGTATCCCTTTTAGTCTTTACCGCCCTCACATTCTAAAAAAATTTATTTAAAAAGTTTAAAAGATGTTAAATTACTAAATACCCTTTAAAATAACATTTAACAGCTCCCAAATTACATATTCTAATTTACAAGATCTTTCTTTTCACTACCTTTTTATTTGTTTGCCTGATTTGTTTTTTTCCCCTCCTCTTTCCCCTTATCTTTAATCATATTACTGTTTGTCTATAGTGTTTTGTTGCTATTTCTCAATATGTGCATTTTGTACAATTTCTGTTTGTATTTCATGAAAAAAAAAAGAAAAGAAAAAAAATAGACAGAATATGAAAAAGTATTTACATTTGCCGTGTGGCTGATGTCCAATGTCGCTACTGAGCATAAATACATAATCATGTTTTGCTTGGTCCAATCAAAGTTGTGTTGGATTTTCTCTTTAGGTTGAGAGGTCCATCTATCACTGTTTTCCGTGTTAGCTTCTGAAGTAAATATATAGGCTATAATATGTGTGTGGGGACGGCTTTTTTAAAAATGGTGGGTGCTGGTGTTTCGCATGCATTCGGCCAATCAGCGTACACTTACGTCACTGGTAGTTCCTATTGTGCTGGGTTAGACCCTACTCTGAAATAGGAGCTAAATTAAGAGTTCCTAGAGCTAAAATCGTTCCTAGTTCCTGCGGTGCGAACATGCCAAAATCCGGGTACTTCCGCCAATAGTACTAGGAACTATGAAAAGGTTCCTCCAGTGCGAAAGCCCCTATATGTTGCACACAATACAGGTACCATACACTACAACCCTTGAAAATGTGTTTGTGTCCCCCCCCCCCTCCCCATCATTTGGAAAAGAAACTAAGATGCGCAGAGAGTGGCAAGAATCCAATTTCGTTTGAACGCTGTGTGGAAATTGAGAGCTCAGCAATAAATCTGCTTCAATACACAATCTCCACAGAGTGCAGGGGCAGCTACCTTAGCGATCTCTCCCTCTGTGTCTAACAAACCGCTGCTTAACCAGGAGCCAAGGCCGCCAACTCTAAGGTATTGGTCGCCACAGCACTGCAAAAGTTGCATTTTCCAGGGGTTGCCATTCATAGCTAAGGTGATGCAACGTTGCGACTCTGTTAAATAACCCGGATTAAAAACGGTCCACACAAATTTGGCTCTGGATTTCAAAACAAAAGAACACATCCTTCCTCAACCCAAATTAAAAGAGCGCCAATACGTACTCAAAGACTCTGTCACGCGTCTCTCCTCCGTACTCTTTCCTAAAATAGAGCAAGTGAAATGGCGTCTCCTCCTGATGGTAGATTTAGGATCGGGGAGAGTGGAAAGGGGGGTCATTGGGCATGATAAAAGGGGACAGGGAGTGAGTGACAGTTGGGTTAAGACAGAAGTCATGTTCAATAGCAGGTAAGGAACATCAAAAGGCGAGTTCACAGGAAACCTATGCAACCTTATCTAGAAGGAGGATTTTCTGTTGTGTGAAGTAGATTAGTGGTGCCAGAGCTGCTGACATGGCCTCGTTTGCTGCCCTGTAGTGTTAGCGGAGGATTAAACCATATAAACTTTGAAGCCTTAAACAATACCTTTCAAAATTAGACGGATTAAGGGAGGGATGTCTGATGGGGATTTCCCATGGCTTTGTCAGTTTAAAACTTCTCTTTTTTAAAAAGGGAGCAAGAGAGCAGGAAAAAAGCTGAGCAGGTCTGGGTTTCAGTTTTAATGAGGGCGCTCTTATCATGAGCTGGGCAGTGGTTGCGAAGTAGCGCAGGTTGACAGGCCTTTAAACCAGTAGCCTCTCACACATTAAAGAATGATGCAAAGAGTTTGTCACGTAAGGAAGGGGGCGAAAGTTTTCTGGCAGTTGCATCATTCCGGTACTTTTACCAGGCATCACATCTCTTGATGAAAAATAAACATTGATTGTTGCACGTTATCCTGTGTAAAATATGAAAGCAATATTCCATGAAATATTCTTCCTCTCAGGTCATGAGTTGCAGGCGCTTTTTCAGCTGTTGTACGGCATTGATTTTTCTTTATGTGAAATGTGATGATTACTGGAGATCTGATTTAAATACGGCGGGGCTGCACGGGCGCGTATCTGCCACTGTGATCCAGGGCAGACTCACATACATCTGTCTTGCTTGAGTAGTGTGAAAGAAAAAAGCTAACTTTGTCACTGCCGCTTTGCTGAAGACACGTGACCAATCAGATGAAAGCATGTCAATGTCAACGCTTGTCTACACGCTGAGGACGG
Source organism: Paracanthobrama guichenoti (assembly GCA_018749465.1). Classification (NCBI taxonomy): domain Eukaryota; kingdom Metazoa; phylum Chordata; class Actinopteri; order Cypriniformes; family Gobionidae; genus Paracanthobrama; species Paracanthobrama guichenoti. The sequence continues at coordinate 20,142,478 of CM031948.1, read as the reverse complement.
GATCGGGTCTAAGCGAGCAGACATCAATATGCTTAAATTTGGAGAAATGTCAAGTGCTGCGGGTTTCGGGATGAAACAATTTTTATTACCTTTTCTTAAAACGTAATGTGCCATGCAAGCTATAAGACATGAGCAACATAATAAAAGTGGAAAAGGGCAAATAGTGGCAGAGGATTCCTGTCTAAATCAGGACTAAACTGACGGATGTAAACACATTCAAACTGACTTTTGTTTAACCAAAACTTAATCTAAAATAGCATTCTGCTAATGAAAAAACGACCCATTCTTAACCGCATAAAGCAAAGCTTGCACTTTGTGGTCCATCTCCCCTTGAACAGGCTCCCTTAGGATATTAAAAAATCATCACATTTTTATCAGTCCCTGCTGCTTGTCAATGGCATCTATTAAAGCTGAATGAGGGGGCGGAGCTGCATCCAGACTGGTCATTAACACCAGAGCCCCACTCAATCAGAGCAACTCCCAAACATATCAAAGAGGAGGCTGCATGCATGCAGAAGGAGAGGTAGGGGGTGTGCTTCATAGCCTGAGAGAGAGCCCCATGGAGAGATGTAAATAACCTCCCGAGAGACTCCCGGTGGGCTGTAAAGAAGATGCTAGCTGGGAGACGACGGGAAGCTAATGAGTACAACAGTAAATGTATACAAAAGACAGAAGGAGAGGCCCTCCTTCTTTATTCCAATTAATGTGCTCTTATCAATATCAGAAGCCACTTTCCTTGGTGCACCGTCTGGTTGTACTCAAAGTCAAAACCAAAAAATAAAATAAAAATCAGCATTCGATAAGCAAGAGATAAGACAATCTCTTTAAAAAATTTTTTTAAAGAATCTATTGAGCTATACAAACAAGAATGGTGTAAACATATGCATTTTGGAACAATAACATATACCAATTCTGAATTGATTTTTAAAGCATTAAAAAAAATTATTTTAAAGCATCAAGTTATAATTTTTTATGTAATCTTTTTGCAAGTAGGACTCAGCATAACAGCTAAGTATGACTGTCGTAATCTGCACAATTTGAAATTTAACTGTGGTTCCCTTTAGCCACACAAAAGTGTAAAGTCAGGATCATATTTACTTAAATTCAATAAAATTAAGTCTCCAATCAATTAATGAATAATAATAAAAATAATATGTAAGCCACTAGCTGGCTGTATCAGTATTTGGTCACTACTGGCCATTACCCCTGATGACCAACAGATGGCTCTGGCAACTTAAATATCTATATAAAAACAGATACATATACATAAATAAAAATAAAAAAAGTGAGAGAAATAGTTGAAAAATACTTTTAAAAATAAATAATTAAAAAAAGTTTGTGTGAAAGACTTTTCTTTCAAGCATGACTCATTTTTTTGGTGTGTGTGTGTGTGTGTATGTGTGTGTGTGTGTATATATATATATATATATATATATATATATATATATATATATATATATATATATATATATATATATATATATATATATATATATATATAAACAATATACTCTGCTTCTACGGCCATACTCAGGCTACAAATTACATTTTAGAGCCTGCTTGTGATCAACGCATCAATAAGCAGAATATGACTATTAATGACTGCAAAGGTAAACCATTCACACACTCTCATCTAGTCTCTTAATACCACATGTAATTCAGTGATCTCTTCCTGACAGAAATGCTCTATAATCACACATCACCCTGCAACCTCTTTTCAAAGCTCTAAAATATCACATCCAACTCTAGGAATAATTGGAAAATTTAATGAGATTGGTGAACCACAACCTTGAAGGATTTCGCAAGAAAAAGGTTTTGGGGGCTTGACAGTTAATTCTCAGGCAAACTTTTGCCTTTACCCTTTCAATCAATAGAAACAGTGGATTTAATTTTGGTTAATTGGTGCTCAGTAAGAGACACCCTTCAGCGTCGATAGAACATTCTTACGGCCTTGGTCCTATTGATTCTGGAATCTCTTGTAGGCGCTTACAAACACGTCTGTTCCGATGGATTGTGTTCCTCTGCGGTAATTTTTTTTAATACGAGAACCTGCGATAACTGGATAATAACGGTTCAATTAACCTATTATCATGCAGTACAAAAAAAAAAAAAAAAAAAAAAAAAAGCAACAATGTGATTTTCCAGCTGTTAAGACTAAATACAAGCACTGTCATATTGTTACCAGCATTTAATACTACAACTATGATTATTTAAACCAGACTATGAATGGCAGAGCAGTAACTGAATCTTCAGAGAGATGCATTCATATGTTTAACCAGTTTAGCACCCCGCAGAGCATTAGTGATCAAATCCTGGCCCCTAGTGGTGAAGTCATCAGTGTGAGTTCTGGAGCCTGAGGCATCTGCAGTCTGTAGCATTTGGTGAGCTGAAAGATTTTACGTGTGTATGTAACTTCCCTCATAATGTCTTTAATAGGAAGAGGTGTTCTCATTTGCTTATCCAGGGTGTGGATTACTTGACTGCCGGGACACCCATGCCATATCTGTTTCAAAGTTGTGAGAATTGCGCTAACAGAGAGGCAAGCTCTCAACTTGGAACGGGACTAACCGGTGACAATCACATCTGTCAAATAATTTTGGCACACATCCCAAGACAAACTTCAGAGACAAAGATATCTTTTGAATGCAGAACGCAGACAGGTTAACATTTTTCGCACTATCATCTCGATTCTGTTGGATCATTGTCCAATTACACAAAATTATTTTGGCAGTTTTGCTCACACAACATTATACCCAGATTCCCCTTTTTTGGCCTTTTTCTGGAGGGCTGCTAGAGGAAGATGAAGGTTGCCAGGTTTCCAGGCTGACGGGAAGTATGCCTCTGACAAGCGTAACTGACAGCTCTGATTTAATTTGACTGGTGATCACACCCAGCTATAGTATCAGAGCAGTTCACACATCTGTGCCTCAGCTCAAGGTGTTGAGACATGCCACCAAATATCTGGAACATTACACACACCCCTGGTGCTGTGTACAGACAGCCAGAGCGCTGTCACTCCAGCTTTCCAGCAACATTAGCAAAGACACGAATCTTACATTCGCCGTTTCCTTCCTAATTCTGTCAGTATTTCATCTCTTTTTTTTTCTTTTTTTTTAATGAAAATTCTACACGCTTTATAACAACATTCATCATTGCAATTAATACTGAGGGAAAAACGAAAAAGACGATAAATTATTATTTAAATAAATAAATAAATAAATAAATATCACTTACACTGTGTTGAGAACTCTGTAACATCTTTGCTGTTGCCGGGTCAAAAATGACTGGCCTAAAAAAATAGGTAATAATCTCTTTTTGTGCTGTATCATCACAAAATACTGTTTTCAAACTTGTTTTCTTTCAATTAGGACTGGTTCTGTATTTGTTTTTAAACTGATTGATCGTAGGCCTCATTAAACTGAGATGCATAAACTAACCTTTTTTGTAGGCTAGTCATTTGTAACATCAAACTAAAAAAAAAAAAATCCTCTCCGGGTCAAAAAAGAAAATCCTCTCCGGGTCAAAATGACCCAAAGGATCCCTACCAGTCTTTTCCAAAACATTGTCTATCTGTGGTTCCCTACAACACCTACAACATGGACTTGCTATTATTATAACAGAGAATTATTATTATTAGACATATCACATTAAGACGATAAAAGGACATGTTTGAGAACACACAAGAGACAACTAAATCATGAGCAGTTAAAAATAAGATACAACATAGTAGTAGATATTTGATCAGAAAATTATTAAATATTATTAAAATTTAAAATAACTTTTCTATTTTATTTATTATATTTTAACATTTTAATTTATTCCTGTAAAGCTGATTTTTTTGTCTTAATCCATAAATATTAATCCAGTCTTCAATGTCACATGACCCTTCAGAAATCATTCTAATATGCTGATTTGCTGTTCAATAATTTATTTTATTATGATCAGTTATAAACAGTTGTGCTGCTTCTGACCCTCAAATGACAACAGTGTCTATCTAGCTATCATCTATCTATCTATCTACACTCACCTAAAGGATTATTAGGAACACCTGTTCAATTTCTCATTAATGCAATTATCTAAATCAACCAATCACATGGCAGTTGCTTCAATGCATTTAGGGGTGTGGTCCTGGTCAAGACTATCTCCTGAACTCCAAACTGAAATGTCAGAATGGGAAAGAAAGGTGATTTAAGCAATTTTGAGCGTGGCATGGTTGTTGGTGCCAGATGGGCCGGTCTGAGTATTTCACAATCTGCTCAGTTACTGGGATTTTCACGCACAACCATTTCTAAGGTTTACAAAGAATGGTGTGAAAAGGGAAAAACATCCAGTATGCGGCAGTCCTGTTGGCGAAAATGCCTTGTTGATGCTAGAGATCAAAGGAGAATGGGCCGACTGATTCAAGCTGATAGAAGAGCAACTTTGACTGAAATAACCACTCGTTACAACCGATGTATGCAGCAAAGCATTTGTGAAGCCACAACATGCACAACCTTGAGGCGGATGGGCTACAACAGCAGAAGACCCCACAGGGTACCACTCATCTCCACTACAAATAGGAAAAAGAGGCTACAATTTGCACAAGCTCACCAAAATTGGACAGTTGAAGACTGGAAAAATGTTGCCTGGTCTGATGAGTCTCGATTTCTGTTGAGACATTCAGATGGTAGAGTCAGAATTTGGCGTAAACAGAATGAGAACATGGATCCATCATGCCTTGTTACCACTGTGCAGGCTGCTGGTGGTGGTGTAATGGTGTGGGGGATGTTTTCTTGGCACACTTTAGGCCCCTTAGTGCCAATTGGGCATCGTTTAAATGCCACGGCCTACTTGAGCATTGTTTCTGACCATATCCATCCCTTTATGACCACCATGTACCCATTCTCTGATTTCTACTTCCAGCAGGATAATGCACCATGTCACAAAGCTTGAATCATTTCAAATTGGTTTCTTGAACATGACAATGAGCTCACTGTACTAAAATGGCCCCCACAGTCACCAGATCTCAACTCAATAGAGCATCTTTGAGATGTGGTGGAACGGGAGCTTCGTGCCCTGGATGTGCATCCCACAAATCTCCATCAACTGCAAGATGCTATCCTATCAATATGGGCCAACATTTCTAAAGAATGCTTTCAGCACCTTGTTGAATCAATGCCACGTAGAATTAAGGCAATTCTGAAGGCGAAAGGGGGTCAAACACAGTATTAGTATGGTGTTCCTAATAATCCTTTAGGTGAGTATCTATCTACTCAGCCCCTTCATCATTAAGGTCAACATCTCATTTAAGTAATAGAGCACATTGCATTGTAATATACTAAATAGTCTGGTGGCTGTAATGAGAGGTCATGCTGGAGGTTAAATGATATGGAAGGAGCAGTTAATAGTCATAGCATAACACGGGATAAATAGGCCTCTCTCTCTCTCTTTCTCTCTCTGCCTCTTCTACTAATAGATTTATGCAGGTCTCAATGTTCTGGCTAGATCAACAGCTTACTGAAATATCTCTCCAGCCCAGCTGCAGTAGTGCTGGCTTGCTAATTCAGGCCAGTGTACTTCCATTAAAACAGTCCCCCGTGTCTTCATTTAGAACACTGCAAACTGGGAGCCAAGCAAAAACAGAGAAGATGGGACCGATTTTTAGCATTCTGCACATTCCACAAATGCGTCTCAGTGCAAATATTTGACCTTGCTGAGTGACACATAATCAATTTGTGTGAAATTAAGTATTTCGTTTACTTAGTCATGCTATGTAATCTATCTTTACAGGATTTGATTATGAATTTGTGAGCATGCGGGTTGCAGGTTGTGTGTGCCTGAGCCCTGCTCTCGGTCTTGACCTTCTTCAATTAGCTTTAGTCAGATTTTTTCCAATTAAATCGCTGCTAAGACTGCTGTTTACATTATATTAATGTGACTAGTATCAAATGGACTGAGACAGGCCTCAGTCATGAACTTTGAATGAACTGGAAGTTCTTTGGCTTTTAGGGGTATGTGCACATTATATTATTACGCAGCTCTCTGATATTCTTGATACTAACTGGTCAATCTCTAGCCTGACTTCGTCATACTCAGATTCTAGTCATATGAATATGAGTCTGATACTGCTCCATTGGGCTGTGATTATGGGGTGTGTTTCAACTGAACCAGGAAAGAAAATGCCTCTGCACTCAATTGGATAGACCTACAACCAATGACAGCAACAGAGTAAGTGACGAATGATGCATAGTTGTCAAAAGAACTCAACTGCACGCACACTGGAAGAAGTAGAAGAAGAAAATGAGTGTAAACCACTGATCTATATAGAGATCAGTGATGTAAACAATCTTTGCCGGTGTTGTAAAAAGAATTTAAAGATACACGGAGTACTTACCAACACGATCATCATTTTTGAGAGAAATAGTAAAGGTGAATGCATATACGAACAAGTTCTCCGTTTAGGATTAGAACAAATTCAACCCAAGCACTCTTTGGTGACATGGATGATTACGTTGCGTTATCTGTCCATCATCGTATAAAGCCCACCCTGACAATTTGATTGGTCCAAACAGCTCTGGTTCGAGCATAGTGGCATGAGAGCATAAGTCCAGACCGAACTTCCCGACCTCAAATGTTGTGGGCGGGGATAAATTCGGCTGGCATCCAAGCTAGTCAATCTCAAGATTCAGCAGTGAAATATTTCCAAGTGATCATTGTCTATGGCATGAATTTATAACTCATCGCTCGTCCGGGAATAGATGCTCCTTCCGACATCCACAGACTCCACAGTCTCTACAAGTAAATTAATAACAAAACTCAAATCAATATTTAAGTAGCTTTACAGTAAAACAGCTATTATTGCTTATCAAAATACAGAAAAATGCTTTTTTTAATTGTTGTTAAAATTATCAACCTATAATTTGAGATGATTCTAATATGATGAAGGGGAAATTAAATTACCATTAAACCTGCTTAAGTCTGAGAAACTAAAACTGTAATGGTGCTTCACCTTAAATGATAATATCTAAAACATACTGTAAAAATAAAAAAGTAAATATCCTTGTTTTTCCTGGGCTGCTTTATCCAGCGTATGGTAACAAAGCATCGATATCTGTATGATCACTGTGTGTGTAAAAATAGCTTCATTGTGAACATATGCTTAGATAATTAAGAATGAGAAAACAGAGTTGCAAAGAACTAATGATCCATAATATGGGTAATTAGAGCATATGGAAAAAAAAAAAATAGAAAAATATTATGCAAATCAATACATGGGTCAGTCACACATTTGCAATAACAGTCCACAGAAACACCAACAAAGCAACAATACTTCAAAGCAACAAGCCAAACTGTCCTTGCTATTAAATATGTTTATGCAACAGGTAGTTCCAGTCCTGATTGGTCAAGCAGAGATTAGATGGGGGTGTCCACACTCTGTCTGTCAATCTTATGTCAATCTTGAGTACCTATAGAGTAGTATTGCATCCTTCATATCTCTGAACAGTCTTTAATTTTATTATATTTATGAAAGAAAGATTCGCCTTCCCGAGTCTTTCCGAATAAAACCAAGTGGATGGAGGCATATCGTGTGGGCGGAGCTAAAGAATGACGACACACCATACATTGCATGCTCCATTGATAAATTAACTATACGTGATCATGTTGTTTACTTGATGTGCACTTACGCGCTGATAGCCAAAAACACCGCCTGTGGTTACAACGCACGACCGTGAACCTTTATCGTTGGGACTGCTCCATCTTTCAGCATTAGACGATCTGCAAATCCAGCGTCGAACCGGGCCTTGTTTATAAAACAATCGTTGACGAAATGCAGGGAACAAACAAAAACACTTGCGCAACTCCGTTGCTGCTCCAGAAAAACAAACTCCATCCACTGTCCCCTTAACGCTGGGTTCTTTGGGAAGCTGTACAGGGTTGTCTTGCCCTGACAACCAAAAACACACTTCTTTGGTGACATTGTTGATTTTGTGAAGTCCTGTGACCTGTACAGAGCAGCTGACGACTTCCCTAAAGCCGAGCAAAGCGCTTTGATGGCCGTACTGCTTTCGCTCTCTCGCTCTGGTCAACGGGTGTGCACACACCCTTCCAGGAGAATTGCCCATGTACAAGGAAATTCCGCCCTTGTTGACATCACGCAGACCCATACTCAAAAAAAACTTTCCAAAACTTGTGAGAAACCAGAAGGAGTATTTTTGACACAGAAATACTCCATCAAATGTCCAACTTAATTTTTGAAACTTTGTCCATGTTTCGCATGGGAATCCAAGTCTTTAACAGTGTAAAAATCTCAGTATGCATGAAATAGCATTTCACCTCACCACACCAGTGTGCTGATATACTATATACACGGCCTGGTTGCCAATCTTTACTGATTCAACATTCCATCAGTAAGAGCAGAATGTGAAGGTTGAATTAGCAGATCAATAGCATAGCTGTCTAAAAAATATTGCAATCCACACAACATAATGGGAGACATATCAGAGTTCAAATTGTTGGTGCATGTTTCACTGTCTCATCTGTGACAAGGACAGCAAGTCTTTTTGGTGTATTGAAAGCCACAATATCCAAGGTAATGTCGACATACCACCACAAAGTATGAACCACATTCAACAGGAGTAACTGTCGACGCAACAGGAAGCTGTCTAAAAGGAATGTCCGGGAACTAACACGGATTGTATCCAAAAAACAGAAAACCACAGCTGCCCAAATCACTGTAGAATTAAAGCACAGCACCTCAACTCCCGTTTCCACCAAAACTGTTCACCGGGAGCTCCACAGAGTCAATATTCAAAGTCAGGCTGCTATAGCCAAACCTTTGGTCACTCATGCCAATGCCAAACATGCCAAATGCCAAACCATATTTGGCTGTGGAAAATGTGGAAAATGACTTGTTCTCTGATGAGTCCACCTTCACAGTCTTTCCCACATCTGTGGGGGTTACGGTGTGAAGAAGCCTCAAAGAGGTTTAACACCTGGACTGTTGCTGCCCAGAGCAAAGCACAGGGTGCATCAGTGGTGGTTTAGGCTGCAATATGATGACATTACCTACTGTGCTTGATGAGCATGTCACTGTCAAGGACTACCAAACCTTCTGGAGGACCATGTGCACCTAATGGTTCAAACATTGTACCCTGAAGGGGGTGCCGTGTATCAGGATGATAATGCACCAACACACACAGCAAGACTTGTGACAGAATAGGGCTGGGTGATATGGCTGAAAACTGTATCATGATATAAGTGTTTCATATCGGTCGAGATCGATAATAAATCAATATTTTTTATAACCTATTTAAAATAAGGACCAGGAGAAAAATATATTACATTTTAAAAAATATATTTTAAACTTAACCTTCCTCTGATTTAAACCTTCCCCTCAGTTAAAAAGGCAGAAATGTCAACACAACTACGGACAACACTCAAATAATTAAAATGTAAACATAAGTCTAAAATCACAATGAACACCTAACAATTATTTCTTAACATTAAGGTGCAGTGCCTCCATTATTTCTTTGTACCGTTTAGATGCTTTGTCATAAGGCACTGATGCAGAGTAACGCTACCTCTCCATGTCGTTTCAAAGAATAGCACAACGGCGAGCGCGTCGAGTAGAAACTCCTTCCCAAACGGACGAGGTACGCGCGCACGCAGTCAGCAGAGGCTTGCGCGCTGCGGAGCCGGACGAAAAAGTATAAACAAGGCGTATGGTGGTAAAACAAGTTTGTGGCATTACCAGTCTTGGTGGGGACGACGGTCTTGCATAATTTGCAGACGGGTCAGACTTATAAAATCAAAAAAACTGCCATACTGGCAAGCTGACTTTTTTTCCTGTTTCCTGCCATACTCGCTTGCTGCGGCACTTATTTTCGGGTTGATCTCCAAACTTGATACTGTTACATGATTGGCTGTTAGCGTGTCACTTCCTACGTTGCTAGGTTACCAGAGATTGAGTGCCTTTGTTCATGCAACCAAACTTGCTTCATAACCTCTGGTTTCTTCCGACGAAGAAAAAAAAAAATCAAATGTTTTATCGAACGATTATGTGTCTATCGCGATACATATCGTTATCGTTTTATCGCCGAGCCCTATGACAGAATAATTTGATGAACATGAAAGTATAGCAGTAGAATATCTCCCATGACCTGCACAGATCTAAATATTTTAGAGCCACTTTTGGGTATTTTGGAGGAGCAAGTCAGAAAACATTTTCCTCAATCAGCAGCACGAGGTGACCTGGCCCCTGTTTTGCAAGAGGAATGGCTCAAAATCCTTCCTGCCACCGTGCAGAATTTGCATATGTCATTCCCAAGGTGAACTGATGCCGTATTGGCCGCAAAAAGAGGCCCTACACCATACTAATAAATGTTTCCCTGTGTGCGTGTGTGCATGTGTATATATATATATATACAGGTGCTGGTCATACAATAAAAAAAAAGTTAATTTATTTCACTAATTCCATTCAAAAGTGAAACTTGTATATTATATTCATTCATTACACACAGACTGAAATATTTCAAATGTCCTAAATCCTAAATCCTAAATTCAGTATCTCTATTAAATTAGAATATTACTTAAGGCAAAGAAAGGATTTTTAGAAATCTTGGCCAACTGAAAAGTATGAACATGAAAAGTATGAGCATGTACAGCACTCAATACTTAGCTGGGGCTCCTTTTGCCTGAATTACTGCAGCAATGCGGCGTGGTATGGAGTCGACCAGTCTGTGGCACTGCTCAGGTGTTATGAGAGCCCAGGTTGCTCTGATAGTGGCCTTCAGCTCTTCTGCATTGTTGGGTCTGGCATATCGCATCTTCCTCTTCACAATACCCCATAGATTTTCTATGGGGTTAAGGTCAGGCAAGTTTGCTGGCCAATTAAGAACAGGGATACCTGACAGGTACTGGTTGCTTTGGCACTGTGTGCAGGTGCCAAGTCCTGCTGGAAAATGAAATCTGCATCTCCATAAAGTTGGTCAGCAGCAGGAAGCATGAAGTGCTCTAAAACTTCCTAGTATACAGCTGCGTTGACCTTGGAACACAGGACATTTTGGACAGTTTCATGCTCCCAACTTTGTGGGAACAGTTTTGCTGTTCCAACATGACTGAGCATTAGTGCACAGAACAAGGTCCATAAAGACTTGGATAAGCAAGTTTGGTGTGGAGGAACTTTACTGGTCTGCACAGAGTCCTGACCTCAACCCAATAGAACATCTCTGGGATGAATTAGAGTGGAGACTATGAGCCAGGCCTTCTCATCCATCATCAGTGCCTGACCTCACAAATGCGCTTCTAGAAGAATGGTCAAAAATTCCTATAAACACACTCCTAAACCTTGTGGAAAGCCTTCCCAGAAGAGTTGATGCTGTTATAGCTGCAAAAGTTGGGCCAACTCCATATTAAACCCTACGGATTAAGAATGGGATGTCATTCAAGTTCATGTGCATGTAAAGGCAGGAGTCCCAAAACGTTTGGCAATTTAGTGTATGTATACACACACTGTATAACAGCACATGAATATTCCACTCCACAAGCAGTGCAGAGTGGAGAATGTATCATTGTGATTGTTGGGTCCTTTTTTTCTCTCTCGCTCCATTGCTTGTTTCTATCCTTAGTTTAGGCTCCTTTTTTTACATAATTTATTTGTTGATAATGTTTTCATTGATGGAGAATAAATATACAGACTAACTAGGTAATTTTTGTCTGAAGCATAAATTACTTGATATTATTAATTGACTTTTTGACATTTTTTAAATAACAATATAAACCACATTACAGTCATGCTGTTCTATGTTTTAAAGTCTCATGGCAGTGCTGATATACAGTCCAATAGCACTCTTTGTCATGATTTTATTTAATTTATTCAGTTTATTTATAGTTTTTATTAAATAAATAATCAAAGGAAAACTTTTATGTGTCGGTAGAAAGTCTCTGAGTTACGGCTGACAAGTCGCATGCTTGCAAGTCTAACATTGGACTAGAGAGCAAATGAAAACACTGAATCTTGACATGGTTGGCAAAGAGCTAGGGCAGTCTTGTGGCAGTCTTTTTCTTCCCTATTGTGACATATTCAAGTAAAACAGCTTCTCAAACAAGGAAGAAAAATGTAAGCAGGACTTGATTTTGTCTGAACTGATTGGATCATTGTTGTTGTTTGCTATTGACAGGTTGTACTGCCCTCGCACCAGTGAAAACGAAGAGATGTTAGGTGTGTTCGTCATTGGCTGAGGCTGGATGGAACCGATCGGCGAGAGCTGCCACCTGCAGGCAAGGATGAGCTGCAAACGGGGATGTGAAGTCGGACACTTTATGCGCGCTGTGTTTGCATACTTTATGACAGCTGAAGTTAAATAAATGCAACATTTGTCAAATATACAAATGTTTCAGAGACGTTTTCATTAAATACTTTATGTACTGCTTAATAAACATCTGTTTGTATAAGAATAAAGTTCAACATAAGCCTACACTATCACTGAAGTGGGGTCTACATTTTAGCTTGATAATCATGATAATATAACATCGAAACTACATGAAAAGAGGTTTTACCGTTATAAAAAAAAAAAAAAAAAAAAAAAAAAAACTGATTTGTGAACATTAGTGGAACTGAAGGTTTTAGAATAAACACGAAACACGTGATCGCTGTCATGGTGAATCCGGCCAATCGTGGAACAGCTGTGTCGTCATCAGAGCTCGTGCAATCGCTCTGGAGAAGCTGCGCAGAATGCACCAGCCGGCTGCTCTCGAATCGCTCTCGCGGCACTTTGTTGACATACGTCACAGTCACGTGGCGTCAACGCTGCCTCAAGTCGGACAAAATTTCTAACCGGCATGCACTGCTTCAAGTCAGCCGCCGATCGGTCTGTGCATCGCTGCATGAAGTCGAGCAAGCCTCTTGTTGAAAGTGGGAGGGGAAGTTATTTTGAAAGATTATGAGAAGCACACTAGCTAATAATAATAATAATAATAATAATAATAATAATGTGCATGTATGATTGATTTATAATAAATGCTCCAATATTCCATACAAATATCTTGATTTCATGGTGACTTTAAAGCAGGATTTTACTTAAAAAAAAAAAAAAGTTGTCATGCAGCTAAACAGTTTGTGCATCTGCTAGTCTATAACTAATGGAAGCAGGATTTATCAAAATGATGTCAATGGCCATACGGTAGGCCACACACAGATATCTGTGCAGTTATTTCATTTGAAAAGACTATAAAATGTGCATTTACAGCTATTAAAAGTTCAGGGGGCATGCAATAATTTTTCATATAGGGCCTATTTTTAAGTACATTTCAAAATGATCGACTGTGGTTTACAAGAGAAAGCAATAGGCTGGCGGCATGTTGTTTGCCGCGGTGCGCAAACGCGTAAGCGCACAGATTCCCTCCAATCAAGGTCGCGCCGAGCGCCTTCAAGAAGAGCGTCTAAACACGTCTGCGCTCTTCAAGTGTCAAACCCCGCGACTAGAGGCCGCGACACAAACTCCCCGCTGACACGGAAAAACGGCTCGTCTCATCCAGTGACTGACACCGCTTTGGATCGATTCTGACACCCACCTTGTAAAAGTGTATAAAGTGTTTTGCAGGGGGGAAACGAAAAACCTCAGATGGCACAAGACCGTCCAACTTTCCCCCAAATGCAATACTATTCAGAGCAATAGCGTGACAGGAGGGGTGAAATGTTAGCTTGCACAATTCGTGACTGGCACGGTGTTGACATACCTGATGCCCGTCTATAAGCTCTCGTGCCATACAAGGACTCACTGTACTCATCGCGCACTCATCTCTCAACACGGTTAAACACATACCCGGCAAGGGAAGACGTTTGTAAGCTTTAAACCTACCTTTCCAGAGAATGACACTATAACATTGGACAAGTTAGTCATGGTACTTGATTACAGTCCTCTTTTTCGTCCTCCATCTGTTACAATGTCGCCATTTTGCCTAAAATTCTGCAGGTTGAACTAAAACTCCAGGAGGGATGTTCGGTCTGTGCGTACACAAATCACACCCTATACGAACATCAAAAGAAATGTTTACGCTCTTTAAAAGAGAAAATTAAATGGTAAGGTTTTGTTATTTTTCACGGAGTAATGGTGTATTGAGTCTTTATAAAGTGGGGTGATGTGGAGACACACTGCAAATCCCCCGCTCGCGATATGGATTATTCCAGAGACAGAGGGTGAATTCTTCTTAGGTGAAGTTACTGCTGGTGTTAAAAAAAAAAGACAGAAAAGATGGTGGGGAGGTGGACTTGCACACCTAGGGATGTGGTCAATAATAATATCATATTTGACTGGAATGCTTTTCATTTTATCAGAAAGTGCTTGTAATAATTTGTTGAATATATAAAAACTTTTAGTGGGGTTACAATAATGAATTTTGCATTTTTCTCTCTCTCTCTCTCTCTCACACACACACACACACACACACACACACACACACACACACACACACACACACAGAGTTTGTAATGTCAGAGATGTTTTGCAAATCTGTTTTCTTTCATGACATTGTCAGTGACTGGAATATTTTTTTAAATAATATTTTAACCACTGGGTAGAAGAACTAGTGGGTCATGACCTAAAATTCATGTCTAAAATTCATGACCTAAAATTCATATGAGTTTACCACCATTTCGAACACCAGGAAGGAAACTATGGTATTATGCCACAAAAGCGCCTGTTACTTAGTAAAAGCTAAACAAATTAGACAAATGCCAACATGGAGAGCTGTGACATCCTTAAAAACCATGAACAAAACTATGCAAGGTAAAAGAAAGATGAAGTGGTGTTCTTAGCCAGTTGGACAGTTGCACATTTTTATGCTTTTACAGTATGTACAGTTAGTTAGGCTATTAGCAGAGTTATGCAGTTAGCATATTGCATTTCTGATGAATATGAGCAGACAGGCCTGTCTGTTGTGTGGACTATAATTGGGTAATATTTTTGTTAAAGTAGGTCTCCCCATTTATTGTCAGTGACTGAACAGAGTGGGGGTCAATATCGTAAGTAGTAGTCAGTATCTGATGTGGCACCAGCTGCTTTAAGCTCTACCGGGCATCTCATCTTCATGGGCTGCACCACCAGATTGGCCAGTTCTTGCTCTGAGATGTCACTCCACTCTTTGGGCTGCATTTAACACTGCAAGTCTTAATGCACACATCTGATCCTTTGACCATATCAGATTTTTTGTCCCGCCTGTTACATTCTCTTTGGACACACGTGGTATCCAGTATCTGTGTGCACATTAATCCCCTCCCAAAACGACTCTGTTGGTGATGGCTTTACAATGCAACATTTTTGCCCCTTGGGTTCTAAATGGACGTGCTATTAAAATATTTTATATAACATTGTGATTATGGTATTGTGGTTATTTGCCAGCATGGATAAGTTAAAAGCTGTCATGGATGTTTGTGCAAAATCTGACTGAATGGATATAGACCAGCAGATCTATGGTTTATTAGATCTAGAATTCTAAAGTAAAATAGTATGGTAAGATTCTATTCATATCCATTAATTTCACCCATAGGGTTTTCAAAACAAGTCTTTGTTATAGCATTATAAGCCATGAACCAAGCCAACCAGCTAACAATATGAATCATAACATTAGCATACAAACCATGATTGGAAGCAAAAAATATTTGAAAATCGGGCTTTGAAAAAACAACATAATTTTTTTTTTTTTAATAAAAAAAATATATATATCTGCACTCTATTATGTAATTCAGAGGATCTAAAGAGATCTTTCAGGGCATTTTGTTTGTTTCGACTCTGAGTGGTGGAATTTTCTGTACAGCATCATGGCAGTGAATGAGAGCCCAAAATTTGAAGCCCAAAAAAGTGAATCCATCCTTTATGAAAGTAATCCATACGGCTCCGGGGGGGTTAATAAAGGTGAATAAAATGAATCGATGGGTTTGATCAAGAAAAATATCCATATTTAAAACTTTATAAAGTCAAATATCTAGCTTCTGGCAGACCGCCTTCCATATTCAACTTACGAAAAAACATCCAACACCCAACATCCAACATCATTGTCATGCTAGTCACACTTTCTTCCTAAGATGAATACGGAAGGCGGTCTGGCAGAAGATATTTTACTTTATAACGTGTTAAACATGGATATTTTACTTACAAAAGCCAATCGATTCCTTTAATAAGGCCATTATTAAACCCCCGGAGCCGTATGGATTACTTTTATAATGGATGGATGCACTTTTTTGGGCTTCAAATTTTGGGGTCCCATTCACTGCCATTGTATTCATTTGAAAGAAGAAAGTCATATACACCTAGGATGGCTTGAGGATGAGTAAATCATGGGGTAATTTTCATTTTTGGGTGAATTATCCCTTTAAGGCTGTCTTTAAAGGTTTATAAGTTATCGTTAAAAATCAGTTTCCCTATGGAGAAAACTAATAGAGTTTTTACTTCTGGAACCCAACTGTTGCACTCTATTAACAAGAGAGTGAGAGATTGTGAGTGTGACTTACCTGTGTCTGTACAGCGTCTCTATGTAATGTTTAATTGCAAAAACAGCGAAGTTATTACCTCGTTGCTGAGAAATATAATGTAGCTTTCAGTAGTGACACTGTTTTATTTATAAAATTCACCGGACAGAGGTTTAAAACCAGTTTCTATGCTTTTGAATGTTTTTGTGTGTGCACAGTTCCCTTTCAGTCGGTCACGTTCGACGTACGTCGGATGTCACCGCCGAATTGGGATCATTTCAGGGAGCCCCTATCAGCTTCAAGATATAGAGAACAGGCCAATGACCATTGGTATACGAGATTTGCATCTCGCACTCCGCCCCCTCCTTCAGGGAATGAGGGTTACCATACATAACCAAGACGTTTTCATATAATAAGTTTCCATGAGTTTTAGTGTGAGCGCATACAGACATGTGTGCTTCTTAATACGACATTAAAAAGCTATCTTTGTTGGCAAACGTGTGGTCCTCATCTTGTGGTGTCTTGGAATTCCAAGGGGGATCAGATATACGTTTAGACGCAAGATCAGATATCAGAAATGTATATGATTTAAAATGGAATGGATGCAAAAAAATATGATCTTGTGCAGATTTGTTGTGTTTACACAACAAATGAAGGTGGTCACTTCAACCTGCAGACTAAAAAAACAACCCGTGGCAACAGTGTAAAAGTAGCCCAATTCGGTGGGAAAGACTAGAACTAGCAACACCCTGTAGCACTGTCTTAGGCATCTTACATTATAGACATTGCAATTTGCAGCTTATTCGTTGTAGTCGTCATGCCTCCCTGCAGCAGGTCTATGGCATGTTCACGCAAGTGATCAAGGACCCTTGGACATCTTTCTCCTGGTGTTTTTCAGAGTCAGTAGAAGGGTCTCTTAAAATGTCCTTGAAAAGTTATTGTAGATGTGACCTTAATCATATAGCGTCTGTACACTGTTAGGGCTCTATTTTAACGATCTGAGTGCATGGTCTGAGGCACATGGCGCAGGTGCACTTAGGGCATGTCCGAATCCACTTTTGCTAGTTTAATGACGGAGAAAACAGACGCCGTGCCAGGCTCATGGTCCAAAAGGGTTGTACCTAGTCTCTTAATGAGTCACGGGTGTGTTTTGGGCATAACGTGCAGTAATCCAAACAGAGTCTCATCTCCCATTCCTTTTAAAAGCCAGTTGTGCTTGCACCATGGCGGATTCACTATTTACATGGCAGAATTTGCAAGTGGGGAATAGAGCGTTAATAGAATAATAATAATAATAATAATTAGAGAGCCAACAATGCACCTGAACACACCTCGTTTTCAGACCAGCATGCCCACGGGCGAACAGATGGGCGCGAGTGCATTTGTTTTTTAAACAACGTGATGCTGGACGTGAAAATGATAACTGCGTCAGGCTGAAACTAGCAAAAAACACTTGCATCACGCCTGGCATTGCATTGCGCCTGGTGTATAATACACATTGCCTTAGTGTCTTAAGGACTGTGCATGTGAAATAATTGTTTATGGTTTATTGAACAAGCATGTAAAGCATTCTTTAACCCCTTTACAATAAAGATATGTACTTATTTGGATTTTACATAATTATTTTTTAAATACAGTAGGCCATGTACCAAAAAAGGGACTTTTTTGCTGAATTTGTATATTACACAATGTTTCTGTTTGCTCGCTTTCATTCTCTTATCTCACAGTCCTGTAGATTTATGAGCACATGATAACTTATAGCATCAAATGTGTTTGACATCTGAGCCGTGGGTTCAGAAAGACATGTAATGAGACAACAAAATCAATCTTTGATGAAAATGATCTTTAATGTGAATTGATAATAATAAATCATTCATTTATTATAAAATAAAAGAAATGCCTGACTGTAAACCTCAAACCAACACACAACCAACACAGTTAACAAAATCTGGGTCCAATGCTGGAGCACCTTGTTTTCTTACAGAGAACATTAAACACAGAAAAGTTAATTAACCTGGAGAGTGTACTGTACATTTCTGATGAAATATCAAAATTAACATTAGGCCTCTGTTTTCAGAGCATGAAGTAATTCTTTTAATGGCCTGCCAAGCATACGCTGAAAGGTTTGATTTTGGTCTGCTGGAACAAGAGCAGAGAATCTCTAATAATTTATTATGCTGTTTGTGCCTCACGTTAGTAGTTATCATTCCCTACCTTGGGGTACAATGGGCCATTTTTATCCATTTTCACTGGCTCACATTTTTTCTTGATCCCGTACGCTGCCGACTAAGCTTGAGCCTGGAGCAATGGTGTCGAAACATCACAGGAAACTACATTATTATACTGCTGCCTGTTAACAGGCAGAAAGGAGACAGTGTACCCGTTTAAATCTGGGGGCAGAAGAATGAATACAAAGGATTAGAGAGTTCATCATTTCACCAGAGGTGGTTTGTCTTTAAAGCAGGGCAGCGGAGAGAGCACACTGTGTTTCATCCGTCCTGTTTCACTGGCAGCTCTGAGACCTAAACATATTAATGAAAGACTATTTTTTCACTCGCTTCGCCCATCAATTCAAGGTCACTCGTCTCTCGCGTTCACCTGTCCTTAAGGGAGATATAGGAGAAGTTCAATGTTTGTGGGGGCACAGTTTAATAATGTCTTTTGAACGTCTTTTGAATGTCTTTTGACTTTGACTATATATATATATATATATATATATATATATATATATATGTGTGTGTGTGTGTGTGTGTGTGTGTGTGTGTGTGTGTGTGTGTGTGTGTGTGTGTGTGTGTGTGTGTGCATGTGTGTGCGTGTGCGTGTGTGTGTAAATGATGGAAACATATAAGTGGATGCAATGTGAACTGCAAAAATATTTCTTCCTCTTTGCAGAAGATGACAAAGCCACAAGGTGGCAGAATGTCTGCAGACGGACATGCAAGTCCTTGGACAACATGAATTGAAATTCTTCAAAAGAATTCTGATAAATTATACATGTATAGCCTAATAAGGCATCAGTCTTTCCAGTGTGTTCATGCAACAATTCAGTAGATGTAACATTTTGCAATAGCTTTCATGTTTTTAAGGAATACTGTTAAAGAAGGACAGGCAATTTTTCTCGTCTTGTATCAAACGGTATCATTTAAATTGCAGCATTTATTATTTATAACCATTTCATTTTATTATAATAGAAACACGATCTTCCCTCACAAATAGCCAAAAAGAAGAATGATGTTTGCTTTCTCATGCTTCTCCTTTTAGTCAATCCGTGAGTTATTTTCAGTGTCACTACATGTAAATGTATTGAATTCATCTCCACTTAACTTCTTGGAGTTTGTTGTTGTGGGTAATGTTGACAGGATTTTTTTTTTTGGTATAGGTTTGATTCTTTTTGTTTTCATTCAAAATCATTCACTTTCCCACTCTGTATTGTCTCTCTTCCTAGTTTGAAAGTGTTCTCTGAGTTTCAAAACTTTCCCTGCCAGAGGCTTTCTCCTCTTTTAACTGAGTATTGCATGTGTGTAAACTTTGCAGAGCTGTAGTTGAGATTCTTTGTGCTGCACTTTGTGAATGTTTTTAGCAAAGCAATTATGGCAAAACAGAGAGTTTAAGGTTATCACGCCAGTTCAATTATTCATGTCAGAGAGGTAGTGATGTCTTCCCATGGAGTTTTGTAGTTGATCTTTCTGTAAACAAGTTTTGAGTAGATTGCAAAGCCGGAGCTGTTTTGATTGCAAGGCTTCAACTTTGATGTTGCCTTTGTTGGGGGGGTCGAACAATGTTCATTAGAAATGGAGAGACCTTGGGCAATAAGCGAAGACTGATTAGTTCTGCACACTGGAGATATGGGCAGCAATGGATGTTTCTGTAATATTTGTTTTCATTCCTCTGAATATCTGAGGAAGAAGAAAAAGAGAAGAGCTTTACATATCACCGATTCTTTTTCTCTTCAAAAGACTGAAAAAATTCTTTTGGTATGTCCATTGTTGCTCATTACTGCAATAAGCCGTATTGTGCCTCTACAGATCATTCTAGAAAGAGAATTGTCAATGACCCACTGTTTTCCACTTAATGTATTATTACAAAAGAATAAAAGATAATGGTGAGTTTGTGCCAAGGCTACAGGAGCATTGTACAGAGGGAAAAAAAAAAGACCTCTGGTGGGAATGTTTGTTATGAGGTCCCGTCAAATAAATTGAGTCCTTTGGTAGATCACTGTGTTTTAAGCAGAAAGCCAGAGATTTGCACTGTCTTTTCATCTCCATTACTTGACAATTAGAGGCAGCATTGTTGAGAAACAACAATTTTTCTTTCTTTTCTTCTTTTTTTTTCCAAAGAAAAACATAATTAGAGCAAGTGTATCATATGTCTGTGCAGATGTGTATTATTTGCTCTGAGATCTGGATAACTACACCGGGGAATCAAAGTTGAATCAACACTGCCTTAGGAATCCATGATGATGTATCAAGGCACTCTTTTTATTTTGCCCTCTTTTGTTTATGTTTTACCATTTTTCTAACCCAGCTCTCTTCATATAATATCATCCAATTTTAGCTTTTCAGTTTAATTGGCAAAGTGTGAAATAGAAAACAAACCTTATATCAGTGGGAGAAAGAGGCTAGTTGTCACTTTTTACATTTTTCCCACCAAATGTTTACTATATTGAACATTTCCACCATTATTAAAATTATACAGTTCACTAAGCTTAATGACCTTTCATGATCAGTATGCTGTCATATATGGGGTATGTTGTCAAAATACCCACCAGTGAATAGTCTATTTCAGGGTTTTCATATAGATTTGACAGGAAATATAAACCATAAATAAATAAATCCGATTGAATTCACTTTTTACCCAACAACAAAAATATGGTTCACAAAAGAATACCCTAATGTAAGGCACTTTGAAATAGATTTTTGAAACCCACAATCACTAGATAAATAAATAAAATAAAAAAGTTACTACTAAAATATAGTTCTTCTGACAACTTGCCCCAGTCTACCCTACAGCGCTTTTCTCAAAATTTGAATATCAATACAATGACAATGATAAATACATAAATTGCAAGTAAATAAGTGGTGTATATATATATATATATATATATATATATATATATATATATATATATATATATATATATATACTCTAAAAACTGGGTTAAAAACAACCCAAGTTGGGTTGCAAATGGACTAACCCAGCGATTGGGTTGTTTTAACCCAGCGGTTGGGTTAAATGTTTGCTTAAAACAACCCAGTCACTGGGTTAGTCCATTTTCAACCCAACTTGGCATTTATATATATATATATATATATATATATATATATATATATATATATATTTTTTGTGAGCGAACACAAGGTTTCTCGGGTAATGCTACACAAAACCTTTCTGAGAAAATGCAAAAACATAAATAAAAAAATTGTTTCCGAATCTTACATTTTGTTTTCCATCACCATGTCCTTTTAGGGTCTCCGTAGAGCACTAGTAATGCAGATTTGGTCATCTGAAAAAGTGTGTATCTGGATCAGGGTGATCCAGTCCAATTTTGCTTTTAAAAACTAGTGCAAAAGTTAGGTGGATTACCTGATCCTGGATAGCAAAGCATGGTATGGTATTTTCAAATCCAGATCATTTTGAACAACTGGTCCCAGGTTATTAATTCTGCTTATTTACTGCTGTTATAGTTTAGTTTATAGATCACGAGTGGTAAGGCTGCATCATATTGTTCTGACTCTTGAAACACCAAGGAGGCCAGTGATAGACAGTGGAGATGTGTTTTGATTTCCACAGCTGCATAGGTCTATAAGCCTATTTCTCATATAAAATGCAATTATGTCTAATATGTGCCTCACATTTAAAGCCGGATACAACTACAAGGTCTGCAAGCAACTATGAAAACTGATCTTGCACTTTTTGATAACATTCCCAAGAAGTAGCACATAAAAGCTACAATTTATTTGACTCGCTAGAGACATATCTGAAGCCTAAAGAGATTCCTGAGTGGTTGTCTCATTGTGCAGAAGAATGGCAGTTTATATTTCAGTAATTCGCCCCCTGTCTCCTTCCACTGGCATCGTAAAAGGTGCAGTCCAGCCAAGTAACATCCTGTACAACCAGCTGCAAATGTGCACATATTCAGGGAGCATACGGCAAATGACTGGAATGCAGACTCTGGCATGGTGAACACACACTCTCTCTCACACAACAGACAAGCGGCTGCACTGCCAAAATCACAAAACATGGCGAGAAACTGTTTTCAGACTGACAGTTGTGAATGTGAATATGCTGAATAAACGCTGTATGACCACTAGAGGTCGCTGCAGCTAATAAGATAAGCGTGACTGCGTAAAAAGCAGACAGAAGGTGACAAGTTGACAACTCATAACAAATACATGATCTAATGTTACATACCTCTGTTATACAACCATATGATATTAAATGTATTTATCATGCTTAATGTGCGAGTGAATACTCTAGTATTTTATAGTAGCCTAGTAGAGAGTAGAGACTCTAAGTAGCTGATTTACGGACTCGAGACAGGCCTACATTACACTCAACTTGACACCAGGTGCTGCAAGAATGGCTATGAACAGTGAAGATAGATGTGAGTAAAGGTCTAGCCTCATTTATTACAGTAAGTTCCAGTACAGTAAATTAATAATAAAAATTAAAAATGTGTATGCAGTACTGTGACATGTCAGATATGTCTGACAATATAATGCTCAGTGTTATACTGATCTCAACACCTCACACTTCTCAGAGGAATAGATTATATTATCTGCCTTGAATATTGGCCTTGAGAGAACAACAAATGAGCTCATATATGTCTTCCACACATACACACACGCGCCTGGACATTGTCCAGCTGTGAGGGTGTAAACAGGAACTCACCAGAGATGGGGAATCGGACACCATAAAACATCATTAGTGCTCAAACTCTCCCTGTCCACCACAGTCACATCCTTCTAGGGAAGAAAGACAGTAGATGAGAAGGACACATAGAAATACTGCAAGAAATAAGACATGCAGACAGTTCTTCAGTGAATTAAGCCACAGGGCCTCTGTTGCAAGACCTGAGCTGAGTGTTACAGTGATCCAATGCAGGTCTGTCTCACAGAGAGTAGGTCTGATTTACCAGCGAATGACACTTATACAGCCCTGTGCACTGTGGTGCCGGGCTCATGGCCACAATGCATATATGGATCAATATGGATCATGGCTGCGTAGTCAGTGGAAGGACAGTGAGCTGTTGAGCAAAAACTATACGAGAAAAACGTTCTCCTTATCCTTATCTGTGTCCTCCTTATTGTCTGCGCACAAATTCTCTGGCACATCACATTATAAATGAATCCGTAAAACGCTGACTTCTGTGGCCTCTAATGTTTTCTTCTGTGTATGACAGCGAGCTGCATGCCATCTTTGTTATTGTTCTTTTGCACATGCAGTTTAGTTCAGAACTGTGACCAGTTCACACTCGACTCTGATATTGGACACATTTAAAATAATGTGAACAACAGCCACACAAAGAAATCTGATCTGAGCAATAAATCACAATTGAGCACTAAGGCTTGAAGTGTGAATGTAGAAATCTTAAAAATACGTATATGAGCAAGTGCAAATAGTGTAGGGAACTCGAAAATTGACTAATTACTGCTAAATACACTGTTGACCTCATTTACACAGGCTGTGGGGATAATGCTATTTCATGCATTCTGAGTTTTTTTACACCGTTAAAGACTTGGATTCCCATGGCCAAAGTTTCAAAAAATAAGTTGGACGTTTGGAGTATTTCTGTGCCAAAAATACTCCTTCTGGTTTCTCACAAGTTTCGGAAAGTTTGGCCCTGTCCCAAATGGCACCTTAAACCCTCACGGTCTTCCTCCGAGTCCGCACTTTCACGATGTAATGCCACTTTGACTGCCGGGTAGAAGTCATCTGTGTAGCTTACAGTTTTTGCGGGCAAAGGGGGCGCTCACACCATACGGTCTTGTGGACTTAACAGACACGCGCACACCATTGTAAGTCCACAAGACAGAAAGTGCATATGACGTGTGCCATTTGAGACAGGGCCTTTTTTTCGAGTATGGGCCTATGTGACGTCAACAAAGGTGGAATTTCCTTCTCCCGGAAGGGCGTGCGCGCATACACATTGACCAGAGCAAGAGAGCAAATGCACGCCTATCACCACGCTTTGCTTGGCTTTAGGGAAGTCGTCGGCTGCGCTGCACAGGTCACAGGACTTCATGAAATCAACAACATCACCAAAGAAGTGTGTTTTTGGTTTTCAGGGCAAGACAACCCTGTTCAGCTTCCCAAAGAACCCAGCTTTAAGGGGACAGTGGATGGAGTTTGTTTTTCTGGAGCAGCAACGGAGTTGCGCAATTGTTTTTGTTCACTCGGTTTTATTCCAAAAGACTCAGTACAGCGTATCTGTCTTTTATAATTGTGATAAAACTAAAGACTTTTCAGAGATATGAAGGATGCAATACTACTCTACAGGTACTCCAGATTGACATGAGATTGACAGAAACTGTGTGTGATGTGAACAAAGAGACTTACCGCAGAAATAGACATGTGGGGGTTGCCCAGCGAGGGAACAATGCACATGGACCCAGCCTAACACAAGGGCTGGCCAAGTGGGCATGCACTCTGGTGTCGGCGTCAGTTCTGGAGGAACTCAGGACTTACTGAGAAACCTACCTGAGTAAATATGCACACGCATCCAGTCCGTGGAGTGGAATGGCGCAGCAAGCGATGACACCTGAGCCTGTCCAGTTACTGGCCCCTTGGGGCGAGTACATGAGAGGAACTGGCTACACTCGGAGATTATGGAAACTAGCAAATGTGTTGGGTGTCACCCAGCCTGCAGCTCTAAGTCTGTTAGCGAGGCGTCATGCGCTAAGCCCAAGAGGAGGCAACACTCAATGTGTGTGCCGAGACCCCTAGGGGGCATGGTATGCCCTGAAACATAAGGTTAATGGCGTGATAACCTCTGCTTGGAGAGAGCCTTCCCTTTTTGCTGCTCTCCGTAACAGACAAGATCTGATCTGAGGTCCTAAATACTGCAATCGGTCGCAAGGGCGCGTACTGGACAGCGCAGTGCCAAGGCTGGGTCTGCCTCCTCCAAGGCAGCACTTGCAGGTTCAGCACCTGGAGAGGTGGGAACCTTGGGCACATATCCAAACTGGGGTCTCAGGTTAACACGTGAGAGTTAGCCAGCTCGAATTCCAGGCATGCTTCATCACCGACGATGCCTGCAGGTCTCATACCCCCTTGATAGGAGCCAGACAATCAAGAGCATCACTTTCATCGAAAGGAACTTACAACTCAAAAGGACTGCGAGAGCTCGAAGGTAGCACTCAGCAGGGTAGATAACACCACTGTGATGTCACAAGCAGGCATAAAGACCGGCAGACCACCTCGTGCTGTCCTACCGTTCTAGAGTCCACCAGGTCGTGGTGAGCCAATATAGGGGTCACCCAAACCTTCAGGGCAGAGGAGACAGCCATCGTTCCACCCTACTTGGAGGAAGGAAAGAACTGGCATTTCCTGGGGTCTTCCATGGAAGAGCACCAGGTGATGAAGAGCTTCCACTTGAGCACATAGGCCTGTCACAGACAAGGCCCTGGCAGAAGTGAAGGTAGTCACCACCGTGGTGCTAGGGTACAAAACCTGCTGCGTCCCATCAGGGCCCACATAAGTAGGATACCACAGACAGGGACGTGGGTGCCAAGGGTGCCCCATCTCTGAGTAAGGAGGAGCAAGTACACTAGTCCACAAGTTTTTCATTTGTACTGCAACTATACAAGTAAACTTATAGGTATATTGATAGTTTAGTAATTACTAGTCGAATATTATGTAGCACATTTTTGATGTATACTTAAAGTTCACACTTTGAAGTACATAAGTAAACTACTAGCAAGTACACACACTTTTTTAAAATTAATATTAACTGATTTGAGATCTTTTAAAACAGGAGATAATGCCTTTGATGCTTTGAAACGTTTTACCAGTTTACCAGTGACATTGATTAATAATGTAATCAGTTCTATTTTCACCAGAGGGAGCAAAAGAAATAAAGTTATAATCATATAATTTAATAAATCATGTTTTAATCTCATATTGTTTTTCCTTTACATCGTTAATGTTTAAAATATAGAAACATACACGCAAAAACAGTGCTTGTCCCCAAAATACTGCTTGCAGACAGACAGCTGGCCTACACACTTAAATCCAAGATTATGATGGTAAACCAGCTTCATCAGCTCCATTTTGCTTGAGAACAGCATGAATGTGCTAGTCCACCAGCTAGACCTGCACTATGCAAGCATAAACCAGCACACACCAGCCTGGACCAACATGGAATCCATTTTTCAGCAGGGTAATGTATCGGTTAAATACAATATCTTACCTCATTATAACTGGCTTGGGGTTCTGGCAACCTATGAAAGTCTGACCAATGTTGCTTCAGGTTTTATTACAGATATATTTAGAAGATGTATTTATCATGTATTTGCTCATTATTTAAATTTTGTTAAGTAGTAACATTTAAAAAACTAAACTAAAATGTTTCAAAAAAAGCATTCCATGAACAGTGTATAGAGAATGTTTTTAAAATAAAATTTACAGGAAGAACATTACAGAAAGAACGTTTGTTCATAACTTTGAGAGAACCTTGCCAGAACGTTAGAAAGTTCTTGGAATGTTCCCTGTTAGCTGGGCTGGCGCCCCTGTACACCGTAGCTTACAGCTTGGACATTCAGGAATGTTATTATTGAAAAGCCTAATTTACACCATTTTAAGCAAAGTCTTATATTGCATTTAAGACATTTGCCCCCGGTTTCACATAAAAGGTGATGGCTCCTTTCTGATATTGCTCCACTATGTTTGGCCGCAGCATTGGGGGAATTGGTGATCCTCTGTCCATCTTGACTTCTGAGAGACACTGCCACTCTGAGAGGCTCTTTTTATACCCAATCATGTTGCCAATTGACCTAATAAGTTGTAAATTGGTCCTCCAGCTGTTCCTTATATGTACATTTAACTTTTCCGGCCTCTTATTGCTATCTGTCCCAACTTTTTTGGAAAGTGTAGCTCTCATGAAATCCAAAATGACATTTCAAAATGTCTCACTTTCAACATTTGATATGTTATCTATATTCTGTTGTGAATAAAATATGCTTATGAGATTTGTAAATTATTGCATTCCTTTTTTATTCACAATTTGTACAGTGTCCCAACTTTTTTGGAATCGGGTTTGAAAACATACTTAAATGCCCTAGTCCTGGTTTAATCTAAGCCCTGCCTGTGAAACCAGGCCTTGAAGTTAACCCAATCTCATGGCAATTCGTACGTATTTTACGAGGTGGCTAATTCGTACGAATTTGTATGACCTCACTCGTACAAATTTGTACCGATTGGTCATGAGATAGCTTGGCATGACAGGAAAATACAACCCTGAGCATTGAAATGTGACTAAGCTTTAGTTACTATATGGTTTACACAACCTAGGCTGGCCCAAATCCATCTCAAACCCGTTCTGTCATAGTGAGAAACCTCAAGTTTCCAGTCATGTCAATCAATGTAGCTCAGAACTGCTCTGCCAGCACCATCTAAACATACAAAGTGTGAAGAAGGACAGCTGGATAGGCTATACTCTCCTCATCACACACTCACAGGAGATGACTAGACATCTGAACATGTAAACGTATAGACTGATTCAGTTTATAAGACTCACGGGTGTCAAGGTGCTTACCATACAACTGTAATTATGGCCTGAATATATATGACAGATTTTGATTTTTAATAATTAGGTCGCTTTCATTTTAAATAGGCAAATGGATTCAACAGCTGATTCTGACACAGAAAGACAATGATCTCAAACATA
This sequence comes from Paracanthobrama guichenoti, assembly GCA_018749465.1. Taxonomy (NCBI): domain Eukaryota; kingdom Metazoa; phylum Chordata; class Actinopteri; order Cypriniformes; family Gobionidae; genus Paracanthobrama; species Paracanthobrama guichenoti. The sequence continues at coordinate 20,114,147 of CM031948.1, read as the reverse complement.
CTTGACATTGACGCAAGCACGTTCCTAAATCATGGAGACCTGGTTCCCTCTAGTGGTCTTTTTAGGTAATTTTTTGGGGAATATTATTTGTGTCAATCTTTTCCAGAACAAGCTAGCTGTAAAATACTTCCATTCATCTCCATGACAGTTGCTTGACTGCATGGTGGAAGTACGCAAGTACAATGCCTTAAAAAAAACCCTCTACAATACTAGTGAAGTATAATATATAAGCTGTTTTAATTTTTCACATAAAATGTGAAATATGAATAATCAAACGATCTTAGTCAGTGTACATGCCATATTTTATTTTCATGAATGAAAATAATGCTTTAAGGGATAGTTTACTTTTTCCATATTTTTTTTTTTTTTTTTTTTTTTTTTTTTTGTGAGTGTTTTCAATAGGGGCTATATATTTTTCTTAAGTGTCACATGGACCCTCAACCTTCCTTCAGTCACTTTGGACCCCGGTTTGAAAGAGTCTTTAGGAAAAAACTATTACAGAGTTGACAATCACAATCAAGGAATGGAGCTGTGGAGGCAATATGTCCTCTAGTGGTCATTTTAAGAGTCTCTGGGAGCTGTAGTCTGCCAAAGACGAATACAAAGCCAGTTGGTTTCATCGTGAAGGTCCAGAGTGGCTTGCAGACTGCAGACGGTGGTGTCAGAAATCCGCTAGCAGGATGAGTTATCCCAGCTCCTCATCCTGCCAAGGACTAAAGCCTGACTGATCCACGGCGTCCCTGGCCAGAAGATCCTCACGGGAGCCCCTTCCTCGCTGCACGGAACGTTCCGTCATCTCTGTCTCTCCTCCACTGTCTGGATGCATCTGTCTGCTGGCATAAGAGAGAACGTCCTGCTACACACACGCTCACACACTTCAGTTTCTCCCGCTCTTTCCTCATTCTCTTCTTCACCCCACTCTTTTCTCTGTTTCTCTCATCTTTACTCTTCTTCGCTTTACAAATACAGACAGTTTTCTGGTTGCTGTCCTAGGACACGTGTTTCTCTGCTATCCTGCAGCGAGCAGCAGGTGGGACTGCAGCAGGTACATCTCAGATAAAAACAGGCAAATAACACAACCATGTATAGCCTACATATCACAAGATACATTACATCTCAATGTCAGCGCACTAAAAATTTACCAGTACCATATTTGTACTTCAAGCTGTGTTAAAATGTAATTTATTCAATGTTTTACAATGACCTATTTTTCCAGCACAACACCTGAGGAATACATTCACACGCACATTTGTTTGCTGTTCACACCAGGAAGCCTGTCACACCTGCTGAATTTATTATACTGAGTTCTAAGTTCACATTTTCCAGTCTGATTAGGTTAAAAGCACATGAAAAACCTCAATATTTACTTTAGTTTTTTTTTTACCATTTGTATTATAAGGTGGAGATTTTGTATGAATGCATACCCCACACCCCAATCCTAAATATAAGTCTCAGATTGAATTCATACAAATTAGCCACCAATTTTCCTTAACAAAATCATTATGAATTGCCATCAGATTTGTGTTGCTGTTTCTCTCACTTCCCTCTGTTTTTTTTTTCTTTCTTTCTTCTCTGTTAGTGTCATTTACTGCAGGACAAACAGATTTACAACTGAAAGTGTGTAAAGTCTTCATTCCATAAGAATGACCTGCTGTCTGCGCTTCTGCTCATGTTTAATTTGCTCTGATTTCTTAAAGGACAAACTGAAAAACGTTAATGAAATTCTCTGTGTCAAGGATAGCAGAAGAGAGGTCGGTTAAAATCCTCCTTATAAATAAACATTTTTATCATACTTACATGAAGTGCTAATGATATGTATATGCTCATGAGAGAGACATATTCTTCCAAACTGAAATGATGTGGCTGAACATGCAAAGTTAATAGTCCACTGGTACCTGCAAACCACACCAACACATCTTTAGAAAAGATGAATATTCCAGGTCACCCACCATTCAACCAGACATAAACAGAATTGTAATTCACCCTGATTATGTGTTAACACATATGTATACATGTGTTTTCAGTCACATGGTGCTCATGGTACCTACAACACTTACAAGGCATGCTGTAAAAAGCATGCTTCAAAACCTCTCTAGTAGTAAGATCATTCACACAGAAATCTAAATTCTTTCCTCATTTACACACACTCATGTTGTTTCAAATCCATATGACTCATTTATAGAATACAAAATGAGAAGTTTACCAGAATGTCCTGGCTGCTCCCTTGCATTCAGTGAATAAAATGGAAGCTCTCAGGCTCCAAAATGAAAGAAAAAAACACCACAGAAGTATCATAAAAGCGGTACATGTATGATATGCTACATATCAAGTCAACAGAGATTGTGTGACGAAGAAACCAAAATTGTTATTCGTTATAATCTTCCGCTCCATTAACCGTTAACCATCAGTTTTAGTGCATGAATCGATTGATTCTTTAAAAACTTCAGACTCATGAGCTCTCGCGAACGTACCAATGAGAGCAAGAATGGATATTAAGATTTTCAGTGAATAACAACTTCAATTTTAGTATGTTCCAAACTCAAAGCTATGGCTTCAGAAGATATGTGATGCTGTTGTGTCCTTTTGGAGCTTGACAATTTCATTATAAAGAAAAGACTGGCTAGGATATTCTTTAAAAATGTACCTTTTGTATTCCAATTTGTTTTTGAAATGACAGACTCTTAGGGCGAGATTTACTAAACAGGGCCAATTAGCATGAGAGTGTAATTCCATAAAAGCGCTGATGGGAGTGGACAGTTCTGCGCGTGATCTACTGACGACACACAAATTAATGAACACAGACGCAACCGGATCATTTCCATAATGACCAACGCTACCAGTTAGCGTCTGGTTTAAGACGTAAATACTGGTAAAAAATTGACAAGTGCAAACCTTTGTAAATCACCTTGCATGATTCATTTAAATACTCTCCTCCCATGATTTTTGCGCCTCAAAGGAAACTCCTACAAATGCATAAGTGATAAGGTAAGCCACAAAAATAACCCTGTCCATGCCTTTTCAGCACTAATTTATCACTGCATGTCTTTAGCAAATCAAATCACCTTTATTTATATAGCGCTTTTTACAAGTCCAATTGTTTCAAAGCAGCTTCACATTGTTAACAGGAAAAGAATGCAACAGAATTTGATTCGGCTGTACAGCCACTCTGGTGAAATGGTGATGTTATCCAGCTAATTTCAATTATCATATAATGTCAATACGGGCAGATCGGTAATATAGATGAAATTTGGGTGTCCCCAACTGAGCAAGCCAAAAGCCAAAGGCAACGGTGGCAAGGAACCCAAACTCCTTCAAGGCCAGAATGGAGAAACAAACCTTGGGAGAAACCAGGCTCAGTCGGGGTGCCAGTTCTCCTCTGGCTGACGAACAAACAGTGTATGATTATAATTCTGGCAACATTGCAGGTCTTAAGTCATATTAGGTAAATAGATATTTGTAAGATTGTTCGAAAGATTGGAGTCGTCACGCCGGAGACGGGTTTAATGAGGATGCCATGTCAATTTACGGGGGGAGTTTATTTGACATGCTCTCTGCAGACATTTCAGGGATGCGTTGGTCATGTCCAGGCGCAGGTCCACCATCTGGTATGGATACGGCCCGGATCCGGCTGACTGCAGTAAACCTCGGGATAAACAGAGAGACTAACATTAGCATAGATGCTATTCTTCTTAAGATGTAACAAGTACATCAGGTGTTATGGGAAGTGTTCCCGGTTCCGGCTGACCTAATGCAGCCTAACAAGTTTAAGTTTATGTCTGTCTTTAGTAAATCCTGACAGCAGTTTTTTAACGTCAAAAGAGAGTTTATGCTGTTAGGAACAAGCTGTCTGTCCCTTGAAGTCTTTGCCCAGAGGTTTTTTGTGAAAATTTTGTATGTGTTTTTTTCACATTTGTCATCCGGTGGCTCTGAATTCTCAAAACCCCTCTCAAATTGCAAAAAAAAAAAAAAAACCCCCGCAGAAAACCTGATCTAAATTTTTTAATGAGGGACAAAAGTTTTGGACCCTTTGGAAGAACAAAAAAAAAGCATATGCTGGTTAGGGCATGGCCGCTGGTTTATGCTGGTCCTTAGTTGATCATGAGCTGTTTAAGCTGGTTTGAGCTAGTTTGTGTGTGTGGGGGGGTTGGGTTCAACAAGGGCAGTGTGTTTAACGTCTTCGGATGACAATTTTGGACTCGGTGCGAGGACCTTTAATTATGAACTGAGATAAAAACTCAGAAGAACAGCGTTGGGTTGGGTTAGTTTAGCATCACAGGCTGTTCTTTGTCACTGTGCTGGAGAGGGTCATCCTCACATACTTTAACACAAGCTGTCCCAAATCATAACCAGTGTAGCATATCCTCCATGTCAAATTCTGAGCCTTACATAAGATTTAATTACATCTTTTTCTTTCTCCTATGACTGCAGTGAAGGTCAGAAAGAAAGATTTGTGCACAAATAACCCAGGCCGAGATCCTAGATAGAACACACAAAAGACCCCATTCTTCTGAGGTTTGGCCATGTCTGCTTTAATTTTATTCCCTAGAGCCTTTTTCTCTGACCCTTCACTTTAATCATGCTTTTGAATAAACAAAACCGAATCAAGATCAATTTCCAAAACATTCTCTCACCCAAAGCATTGATTGCATCATCCATAAGCTTGTCCTAGATCTTTGCTGTGGAGCCAGATTTTTCATCAACATTTGGTTCTTTCATAAACAGACACACAGCTTTAATTATGCATTGATTACGTTAAATAAAAAGCCAACAAATGTCAAATGATCAGTGTGCTGAAAGAGTCCACTGGGAAATGAGTTTGCACTTGTAAATAATTTTTAACATCTTAACTTATTGAATGCAATTTTGTTGCCACCCTTTCCTGTAAATTATATATCATGCACCATTTATAGGCTGGCATATTAAAGTGCCCCTATTATGCTATTTTAAAGTTTCCTAATTTTATTTTGGAGGTCTCCAGCAATAGGTTTACGTGCATCAAAGGTCAAAAAGCTAAAAAGGTTTAATTTTCTCATAATATATTTGCACATCACCACAATGTTCAATGATTCTCAAAGGGCTTGATGGATAAATCAGTCTCTCTAAGTCCTTTCTTTTTGCAAGCCTACTCTGCTCTGATTGGTCAGATGGCCCAGTCTGTTGTGATTGGTCTACCGTGTACAGCACGTACTTCGGAAACAAACGGCCATCACCATACCTGAACTCCAGCTCCGTTCAGGCATTGATTTGACATAAATCCCAGCACAAATCCGAATCGATGATGAAACAAGGGAAGAGCTAATTTTTCAACCCGAACCTTGAGCAGGACGTTTCTCAGTGATGCTACTCAGTTTGAGGTACATTATGAGATGTTTCAACTGTAATTCCTCACCATCAGCATTAGCAAGTGTGCGTCCATCAACAAACCTGTGTGTGTACCTCTTGCTCCATCCTTTATCTTTACTCCTGTGTGTGTACCTCTTGCTCCATCCTTTATCTTTACTCAAAGTAGTAAGAATGACAGACAATATGCATTAATAGACACAGTTTTAGGTAATAGTGCAGCCCACAGCTGATTTACGTAATAAGTGGACTGGCAATATGCTATTGTTTCATCGTGATGTCACAACAAAGCGGCTTGCGACTCGTTTGAAAAGTGATTCGTTTAATTGACTCACATTCGACTACTACTTTTGAGCAATAACTTTATATACACTGCACTTTCAGATTTAAAACTTTGCAGGATGTTTTCAATCACTTAGAACTATGTTACACACTACATGAAAGGTATTTTTTTCAAAAATCCATAATAGGGGCTCTTTAAAGTATGGGGAGTAAGGGATAAAGACTGCTGAAAATGTAGTTAGCTGACATCTTAGTGCAAGCCTGGTAATAGTTATTGCCTTTGCAGTAATTGGGCAAATTCCAATCGGAAGTGAGCATCCCTATGCCCTATGGCAGAGCCCTTGAAGTGAGGACTTTGGAGGGAGCAGGGCACTTGTGTGTCGTAATAAAGCCGTCTGAAACACACTTGGCGAAGGGAGCCATGAAAGACCACGTTATTTCCTCATTGGCTTCACATGGAATGTTACTACAACAAAGCTGGGCAGTGACAACAGGAATATCTTATTATTGCTGTTAATATGATACCAATAAATGTACATTTATAATGAAGTTTTTCAAATATACTTTATGTGTGTGTTCCTGATCTCTTACTTTATAAATTAAGCATTAAACACATAAAGCATTAAAAACATTTCTGAAACTTTTTAAACTTAATCTGAAATGCATTACGGAAACGTGTGTAATATATCACAACAAAACAAACCAACTTGAATTATGTTAACTTCAACTTTTTGAAATGATTTGAAATGACTTGCAAGGACTTGGGTCACATGACCATAAACCATTAAATTACTTCCTACTCCCTTGCTTAATCATCACTTTTGTTTGGAACACCCCTATAAATGGTGTCCACTTCAGGAAGTGCCCTTCAGTGGTGCAAAAATCCTTTGTTTCCCTTTGTTTTTCTTTGTTTAATTAGCTTGATGAAGAACACCAATGCCTCTTGTTCATTTTAATTAAGTATCATGATTTTTAACATTTTGTCACAACTTAATTTAATTGTGTTCAGTCAACCTAATATATTTAAAACTGAAGTTTGCTTAATTAATTTGTGTTAAAACTACATAAATCATTTTTGCTGACATAACTAACTGGGCAGTGGATCTGTATTGCAAGGAACTGCATTAGGAGAGTACATTTAGGGATTAAAGTGTTATTTAGTGAGTAAAAAGAAAGATGTTGTTAATGTTAATGTTTGAATTGATGTTCAGTTATGTTGGACATTTCTGCAATGTTTTTGAATTTTGTGGTTACCATTATGCAGAGTAACACCTGTGTTTAGGCTGCAGTGCACTCAGTGATCTATGCTAATGTCAGGAGTGACACTGTTTTCTTATGTGTTCATTATATACATTGTGTATAATGATGAATGAAACTGCTTATAATTGATTTTCCAATGATATTTGTTTTTGTTGTTGTTGTTGTTTTTATTATTATTTAAGTTTGACAAGCATAAAAGTCATTTTATAAATGTATCAATTACTGAACCAACTCAATGACATTTAATTGAATACATTTTTTTTTTTTTTTTTAATGGGTTTGTCCAATTAGTTATTTTTTGAGTGTGTCATTTTATAAATGTTAAAGATCCAGATATTTAAAAGGGTACCAGGTAGCCTGTTTACCAGCGGTGGAAAAATACAATATACTGTATAAAGCTAGAAACCAGTGTTCATGAATGCAGAAGGATGACTTCTTCACCCATATGACTGAAGGTATTATACCTGCAATCATAATGGTAAAGTCATCCTTCTGCATACAGGAACAGAACATTAACTGGTTTCTAGTTATAGGCAAATTCCCTTGTGTACAAGTCAATGCTGCGAAAATATCTTGAACAGAGTGTTGCGACAAAAATGTGCAGATGGACAAACCAGCTGCTGAAAGCATTACTCATCAAAATGTGTTTCTCTCATTGTGAGGTGTTTGTACAACAGTTTGCCACCTGTACAGGCCATAGAACACAATATCAATAAGAGCCTATGATTTAAACAACCAATGAGGTGTTAGTGGACACCCCTCCTTTATCCCCCTCCCCACCTCCTATTTTCATGGACCATTATATAACATATTGCAATCTTTGGAAGTTTTAACACTCAAATGGGTGATATTTTATTTGTATTTTTTTCAACCAACTTAATTTTAACCCTTGGAGTCCTCATTCATAACCCTCTCAGATGGCAAATAAATTACACATTCGAAGGTTGATTCGACACATTTATGTCATGCGTTTTTCATAGCAAACCATGGTATTTAGCACAGCTGTGCTCCACTACACGATAAGATACCTCAACCGTATATAAGCATGAAAGAAAAATTGTTACAGATGGTAGCATAAACAAAAAGTTCACTGTAAATAAATGGTTCTGGATTAAACATTGTATTTATTTTACTCTTGCCTTATTTGGGGAAGAACTTCACTTAGTTTGCACTCCAGATGAAGTCCAATGAGAGGCTGGTGGGGGATTGTTTACATTTGGATAATCAAAACGATGTGATTTTTGTGAAAACCTATTGTGGAATTGTTAAGAGATCATTTATATTACAGTCCAACCATTTGACATTTCAAGAGCAAATAGATACAAATGTCTCAGTAAGGCCAAGACGAATGCTGGCCTTCAGGTCTGGGTTTTCTCCGAGCTGTTTATGTGATCTACACATGGTAAAGTCTCTGGAACGTTATCGATCCTACAGGAGAGGGAGGTTAAAGCGATCTGCACTTTCTGACAGCATAAACTGATAAACAGCCTCCAGCCCCAGTTTTTCCTTTCTTTTTCATTAAGACAAGAATGAGCTTAACAGAGCAACTGACGGAAATATTCCCATGATAATTTAGCTGTAGTGTGGTGTAAAGTGCTATTACAATAATATTAATATGAAAACTACTGAGGCATTTAGGTAGGTTATAGCAAATATAGACACAGTTATAGCTTATAGCTTATATATATATATATATATATATATATATATATATATATATATATATATATATATATATATATATATATATATATATATATATATATATATATAATATATATACACTCACCTAAAGGATTATTAGGAACACCTGTTCAATTTCTCATTAATGCAATTATATAATCAACCAATCACATGGCAGTTGCTTCAATGCATTTAGGGGTGTGGTCCTGGTCAAGACAATCTCCTGAACTCCAAACTGAATGTCAGAATGGGAAAGAAAGGTGATTTAAGCAATTTTGAGCGTGGTATGGTTGTTGGTGCCAGACGGGCCGGTCTGAGTATTTCACAATCTGCTCAGTTACTGGGATTTTCACGCACAACCATTTCTAGGTTTTACAAAGAATGGTGTGAAAACGGAAAAACATCCAGTATCACGGCAGTCCTGTGGGCGAAAATGCCTTGTTGATGCTAGAGGTCAGAGGAGAATGGGCCGACTGATTCAAGCTGATAGAAGAGCAACTTTCTGACTGAAAGTTGACTGAAAAACTTGACTGAAATAACCACTCGTTACAACCGAGGTATGCAGCAAAGCATTTGTGAAGCCACAACACCCACAACCTTGAGGCAGATGGGCTACAACAGCAGAAGACCCCACCGGGTACCACTCATCTCCACTACAAATAGGAAAAAGAGGCTACAATTTGCACGAGCTCACCAAAATTGGACAGTTGAAGACTGGAAAAATGTTGCCTGGTCTGATGAGTCTCGATTTCTGTTGAGACATTCAGATGGTAGAGTCAGAATTTGGCGTAAACAGAATGAGAACATGGATCCATCGTGCCTTGTTACCACTATGCAGGCTGGTGGTGGTGGTGTAATGGTGTGGGGGATGTTTTCTTGGCACACTTTAGGCCTCTTAGTGCCAATTGGACATCGTTTAAATGCCACGGCCTACCTGAGCATTGTTTCTGACCATGTCCATCCCTTTATGACCACCATGTACCCATTCTCTGATGGCTACTTCCAGCAGGATAATGCACCAGGTCACAAAGCTCAAATCATTTAAAATTGGTTTCTTGAACATGACAATGAGCTCACTGTACTAAAATGGCCCCCACAGTCACCAGATCTCAACCCAATAGAGCATCTTTGGGATGTGGTGGAACGGGAGCTTTGTGCCCTGGATGTGCATTCCACAAATCTCCATCAACTGCAAGATGCTATCCTATCAATATGGGCCAACATTTCTAAAGAATGCTTTCAGCACCTTGTTGAATCAATCCCACGTAGAATTAAGGCAGTTCTGAAGGCGAAATGGGGTCAAACACAGTATTAGTATGGTATTCGTAATAATCCTTTAGGTGAGTGTATATACACATACATACACATATTGAGAGATATATGCTTTAAAGTGTATGGGATACATTCAAGTATTAAAAGTTCTTGGGGATGCTGTGGATTGAACCCAGGCTCTCACAAGCAAAGCATGCACTTAACCACTGAGCTACACTTCCAGTTAGACACTTTTTTGTACGCCTATATTTTACAACATATTAGGATAGGAGGAGTAGCCAGGTGGTGATCCAGAACATAGCCAGAGCTTTGTTTACTTTTTTTATGCCCTTTCCTCGCTAATTTCCCTCCCTCTCGTTCACTCTGAATGCACGTCATTGCTTACGTGACCACCTCTGGTGAAACCCTTGCAATGTGTTTAAATGGAACATCATAAGACCTTGATCCAATATGATTATAGTTTTTTCCTTATAAATTTGTTTATGCGCCATTGTATAGGCCTGTATCCAGGCTTGGACTGGTAAAAGAATAAAATATAAATAAATATAAAATATAAATATATTTGTATGAAATATAAAATATTAAAAAAATAGACAAATGAAAATAACAATACAATAAACTATAACTGTGTCAGCTTAACCCCTAAATGCATGAATGTTTCACCAATCATTATTACATATTCGGTCTTTAGTGACCCGGATCTAGGCCTATATCTAACACAGATGGATCTCTACCTTGCTATAATAGAAAACTCTCCTGATATTAGAGTAACAATTACAGAAGAATAAAATAAAGCATATTTTGTTTACCTTTTGGAGCTTGGAAGGGTTCAGTGTGTGCAGATGTTTTATACCATCATCACTGTCCTGGTCAGAGCTCATTTTCCAGTACATTCAGCATCTGAATTTTTACCAATGAAAGTACTGAAGTATTACCAATAATAATAAACTGAACATTGTTGCTTTTTATTTCCAAGGAACCACACACAGATTTGTTTAATGAATTTACTGTGCCCATTTAAGGGTTAAGAGAAGAAAGAGTGAGTAAGAGAATGACACATAGAGAGAGAAGAGACACAAACTGTGGCCAGGACTGACCTAAGTGCAAAACAGACTGGATGTCTGCTATTCTGTTATTGACAAAGCAGGAAGTGCCTCAGGACTCCTCAGGGAAACCTTAAGGTAAAAAGCCTGAAAAATCCAGCCATTATTTCAGCAAGAGCCAACAGCACTGCCCTTCTCACAAATACCAGCTGCTGGCAGAACACTTTCACAGCAGTGCCAGTGTGCTACTCACAAAACACAGGAACAAGGCTGGGGAACAAGGTAAATTAAACACGTTATGCAGACAAATTCTTCTCTCTCTCATAATTTAGCAAACCATAAACATGTGAATAAAGAGATGTGTGATACCATATTTACATGCCACAAATCTATCAGAGAAACATTGTTTGTGTGTGTCTGTGTGTGTGTGTGTGTGTGTGTGTGTGAGAGAGAGAGAGCCACCACAAACTTTATAATAAAAGGTAGTCTGGGCTACAACATGTGTTTGTTTAGCTGTGACATAATAGAATAGAATAGAACAGAATAGGGTAACACTTTATTTTGATGGTCCCAACATTCTGTTGACTATAATAAACCTTTATCGGGCGAAGAACCATATTTGGTAACTTAATCGAACATTCAAAGTGGCGTCTACATGCCTCTCCGTAAGCACATGGATTTCTCCCAGCCAATCAACGGATATCAGTCTACGTCACAGATAGTGACACCACTGCATCTGACCAATCAGGAGTTGCCTGGGGCATTTCAAACTTTAGCGTCATTCTGGAATTTGAGAAATATGGACCTACTCCTACAAATATGGAAATAGAATCGAAACGAACAATGGTAAGTTAATGAAACTCACACATTATATGAATAGTTGTGTTAAATGTTGAGATTTCTCGGAATTAGTGAACGTTGTGGCATGAAAAATGGTACGCCCTATTCAGGTAAGACTAGCGCAAGTGACAGTAGGCTATTTTTTAGACGTACGCCCGATGCGTCTAGTAAACCCGGGCGTAGCTACACGGTGTAACGAGCTCGCAAACGATATTTTCACTCACGTGAAAATCGTTGACGCTAACGTTATATGGTCGCGGCTTATAGCGTGTAAGAAGAATCACAAGAGGAGCCGAGAGCACTTCACGACCTCCCAATAATTTTAAACCCCGTTTAAAAAAATTCTGGGAGTCGGCCCAATTTTCATCAGTGTAACGTTATAGGCTATTGCCAAATCATACACAACCACATCACATAGGCTAAATCAAGTATTATTAGGTAGCTCAGGCAACCATACAGCGTGCACATACACTGTCACACACACACACACACACACACACGCGCGCGCACTTTCTCTGGTTGTTTCTGTTGAAAGGAATGGCCGATCTCTGCTTTCAACAAATCATTTGCACACAAATAATTTTTTTCTTTCTTTTTCCTATCCGAAGATAGCTGAAAGCTCCAGTCTCTGTGTTTAGCACCACAGGACAACTTAAGTCCGTGACCGTGAGTTGGCTGCATTACAGATTCAAATTTCCCGGATCAATAACTCGTGAGCTAAACGCTGTTACTACACAACTAACACCTCTTTTTAGTCGTAGTTAGCAGCTACAACTTTATTTTCTCCAAAACAATCTTTCTTCCGCAGTTGACAAAATACACTGCTCTCTATGCTCAGACGGCTGAGAGACAGATTCGAAGGGACCGTCTGCAAAGTGCAAAACCCGAAAAGCATCACTACAAAAACAGTCAATAACTTCACTGTAATACACTGTACTGTCACCAAATTCAGTTCACACATCAATGCTGTCCTGGAGGTTAAACTACAACACTGTAGGTTAAGCTATCACTTATGTATTACATATTTTTATACATTACATTTTCATGATCAAGCCATAAATGGTGAAATATAAGTATAAATAGTGTAATTTTGGTCAGTTTTATGACTGTATACCAGTTTTTATTACACTTAAATGCCATATATTGGTGTTTATTTTTACTGTAAGCCTCATTACTGCTAAAATAAGTGATACCACCAGTACTTACAGTGCTATTTTTCACTTAATGCATTATTACATAGGACAGTACTCAATAGTGCATTTGATGTTGCCACTGGTTTGTATAACATATAGTGATCCAGTGGGAAATTAAAGCCATTTATTGAAATTATCAAGCCATAATTAGATTTAACTTTTATAACAGTTTTTATTATTATAATTATTACTGCTATTATTATTAATTAGTATGTACAGTTTATAGTGTTGTCGCGATACTGGAATTTCTAACTTTGATACGATACCTAAAAAAAGCATTGCTATTCGATACCATTTTCGATACCACAGGGGGGAAAAACGCTGCCTATACTGTCAAATAGATTTTTTTTTTAATATGTAATTTCCTTTTTTGTCCATCTAGTGAAAGTCTAGGCAATTAAAAGTAGTTTTTTTCTGAAGAGATCACTTTATATGATAAAGCTTTTAAGCTTTTCCACCACACACACACACACACACATATGACATATATATATATATACACACACAGTATATTATATAAAATATACTGTGGGGCCATTTTAGTACAGTGAACTCATTGTCATATTCAAGAAACCAATTTGAAATGATTCAAGCTTTGTGACATGGTGCAAGTAGCCATCAGAGAATGGGTACATGGTGGTCATAAAGGGATGGACATGGTTAGAAACAATGCTCAGGTAGGCCGTGGCATTTAAACGATGCCCAATTGGCACTAAGGGGCCTAAAGTGTGCCAAGAAAACATCCCCCACACCATTACACCACCAGCCTGCACAGTGGTAACAAGGCATGATGGATCCATGTTCTCATTCTGTTTACGCCAAATTCTGACTCTGCCATCTGAATGTCTCAACAGAAATCAGACCAGGCAACATTTTTCCAGTCTTCAACTGTCTAAATTTGGTGAGCTCGTGCAAATTGTAGCCTCTTTTTCCTAATTGTAGTGGAGATGAGTGGTACCCGGTGGGGTCTTCTGCTGTTGTAACCCATCCGCCTCAAGGTTGTGCGTGTTGTGGCTTCACAAATGCTTTGCTGCATACATCGGTTGTAACGAGTGGTTATTTCAGTCAAAGTTGCTCTTCTATCAGCTTGAATCAGTCGTCCCATTCTCCTCTGACCTCTAGCATCAACAAGGCATTTTCGCCCACAGGACTGCCGCATACTGGATGTTTTTCCCTTTTCACACCATTCTTTGTAAACCCTAGAAATGGTTGTGCGTGAAAATCCCAGTAACTGAGCAGATTGTGAAATACTCAGACCGGCCCGTCTGGCACCAACAACCATGCCAGGTGGTATCGATACTGTAGAAAAGAAGTATCGTATCGTTTCAGATATTCCAGTATCGATACATATCAAAATATCGATATTTTTGACAACACTAACAGTTTATATTATTATGGTGCATATTGGTGTTTATTTTTACTGTGAGCCTTATTACTGCTAAAATAAGTGGTATCACCAGTACTTAGTGCTATTTTTCACTTCTTATTATATTACAATTTATAAGTCAATATTCTTTGTTTTCAGTAGATCTGCACTTCACTGTTACAGTTTTCCTTTCACAAATAACTCAAAGTGGGCTTGATATTGACTCAAAAACATACTCTTTTGCAGCTGTCTACTCGGCTCTGCTATGGAAAGAGGCTGATTGTTGTTGAGCCAGCTGACCCCGCCATCAGTGGCGATGAGAGCTCTGACGAGGAAGACGACGACGTGGCAGAACCTGACTTCATCCCACTTACCCACAACCTGGACACTCCATGCCTGAGTGACATGGGCCCCTCTGCCAAGAGGACGTGTGTGAGGCCTGCAGTGGAGGAGCTTGAGGACAACAATGACGAGAACGAGGATGAAGACCAGCCAGCACCACAAGCCAAGGGGCACACCAAGAAAGGGAAGCCAGCAGCCAGCCTAACAACCTGGAAGAACGTTGACCTGGACAACCAAGCCCTGCCTGAGTACCAGCATTTTCCCCCTGACTTTATTGATGCGCCATATAATTACTTCAGCAGGTACTTCAGCCCCCATGTCATCAAGCATATAACATACCAAACCAACTTGTATGCAACCCAGAAGGACATCAACACCACCTTCACCACCACTGAAAATGAGATGATGACCTTTATTGGTATCCTGCTGTACATGGGGATTTCTGAGCTGCCCTCCATTGATGACTACTGGGCAATGGAGACCAGGGTCCCTCAAGTTGCAAACCTCATGTCGTCTAAGAGGTTCAGGCTGATGAAAAGGTTTATCCACTTTAATGACAACACCCAGATCCCTGGCACCATTGACAGATTCTTCAAAGTCCGGCCACTGTTCAGCCTCCTGGTTAATGCCTTCCGGAGTGAGCCACAGACCCTCAAGCAGTATGTGGATGCGGTTATGGTTGCCTACAATGCCAAGAGAGCTGGCAAACTGAGGCAATGCATCAAGAACAAGCCAGACCAATGGGGATTTAAATTGTTTGCCAGGGCTTCTGCGGATGGCTTTATTCATGACTTGGTGCTATACCAGGGCAAAACTACGCTGGAGGCCCACGGTGTCCCCATGACGTCTGAACAACAAGCCATGGGTGTCACCAGCCAGATAGTCTCCATCCTGGCCAGCACCATGTCCTCCTCCACCACCACAGCCATCTTTGCGGACAACTTCTTCACCAGCCTGGAGAAGGTGCGGTACCTCAAAGACAAGAACTGCAGGAACACGGGGACAGCCAGGGACAACAGAATAGGCAAACCTCCATTGAAGTCCATCACGGATATGGAGAAAAAGGCTGTCCCTTGCGGTATGCATGACTACATCACCAGTGACACACAGGTCTACTGCACCCCCATTAAATCCAAGAAGTGGTACATGCGGCTGTTTGCATATGCAATAGATGTCAGTCTCACGAATGCCTGGATCATGTACAGACGGGACTGCAAGGCTCTTGCTGTGGATGGCCTGTCGTTAAAGAACTTCCAGATCCAGGTGTTCAGGAGTTGCAGCAGCCAGAGGCCTGTCATGTCTCGCCCCCAAAGGAGCTCATCATTTCCATGCACCCCCAGCACCTCTGTTGATGTCCCCAAGCCTATCCGGGGACACCGCAGTCACACCCCACATGCTTCTGAGCGGTTTGACATGTCCCTGTTCCATGCCCCTGTCTACACCAACCGCCAGACCTGCAAGTACTGCAGCAAGAAGGGGAACATACTAAGGTCAAACGTGGTCTGCAGGGTCTGTAAGGTCCACCTGTGCCTCAATGCTGATCGCAACTGCTTCGTCAAGTACCATGAAGTGACTGGACTGGAATTGTGAGACGTGAAAAAGAAAAAATGTTCCTAAATAAAAGAAAATAATTTCCTAAATAAATATTCTATTAGGTTTATATATGTTTTATGTGTTTATTTATATTTTATATATGCGTCTTAAATTTTAAATATACACTTTTTGGGGGAAAAATGACTATAGACAGAGGAACCAAATATGGTAACTACACTGACCTTGATTTGCAACATAAAAATGTTATTTTTTAACAGTTCAAAAGTCTTGTAATAACCTCCATTAAGTCTCCAGGGTTGAACTTGAGTGCCAGTGCGCTTCTCACAAACACCAGGAACAAGGCTAGGGAACAAGGTAAATTAGAAACAAATTCTTCTCTCTCATAATTTAGTAAACCATAAATGTGTGAATAAAGATATGTATGATACCATATTTACATTCCACAAAATCCATTGTGTGCGTAAGAGAGAGTAAGACCACAAACTTAATAATAAAAGGTAGTCTGGGCTACAGCACAATGTGTTTGTTTCTAATTATGGTGTGTGACATAATAGAACAGACTTTATTTTGATGGTCCCTTTTGAACACTGTTGACTAAGTAACGTTGGTTGCACCACATGTCAATATTAGAGTATTAGTAGACTGTCTGCTTAATATCTGCTAACTCTTTATTGTGATGGTCCCCCAACAGACATTCTACTGACTATAAGTAACTTTGCAACTACATGTCAACTTATTCTACTAACCCTACCAGTCTACTAACACACTAATGAGAGTTAGTAGACATGTAGGTGCAGTGTTACTTCTAGTCAAAAGTATGTGTTAAAGGGACCATCAAAAAAAATTAAACCCAGAATAGAATGGTTCCAATTTATTTTACAGTACGTGCACTTACAAGTACTTACAGTGTACTTACCTAAGAAAGTACTGGGTAATATAAGGTATCTACATGGGTTAAGGTTAGGTTTAGGGTTGTACTTAGTTATTACGATTACTTTAATAAGTAGTACATAGTATGTACATGGGGAACATGGCTGTAAAATAAAGTGATACCAATAGAATAAAAAGCAATCCAATATACAATAATTTATACAACTGTTAGATCCAGTCCTCTAATATTCTTTTCGAAAAATGTATCTGGTGGAGAAAAAAATATATGGACTAACTGGCAAAATTCTATTTGAAATATACATTCTCAAAATAAAGATCTTGTTCACTGAACTGTTGTATATAAGCAATATCACATGCAATTGTGCAGTTGAAAACTATTGAATATCAGCGCGGTTGTGATTATCTGTGGCCAAACAAGCACAATGTGTGTTATGTTGAATGATATACTGAGATGTATCATAGTAAACTGATATACAGAATACAGACTTTTCGTCTACTGCCATTAGGGTTCTTAAATTGTATTCTTCCCTGTCTGTTTCAAGGATTTTGAGCATTAATTCACATGTAAGGAAGTGGGGTGTTTGAGAATAACCCATTTCCTGGTAACAGTATGAAAACAGTAAACAGGATCACATGCTTCTGTGAGTCCACTCAATGAGGCTGAGCGGTCACCAACAAAGCAGCCTCTTCTTCTCAACATGGACCATCAGTCAAGCACTACGCTCTGATGACTGAGAGCTCGCTCTACAAAAACAGCTCTTACCACACATGCACTGCGCCCTGACCGACTTCAACATTTCTCACATTTTTATCTTTGAACTGTACGTGGCCTCTGCTCTCAGAGGAATCAATGCAAATACACAAAATAACTGACCCCACACTCCACCGATGACCTTTCTCTTCTATAGCCGTGGGACACACTCCTCCACTGGTTGCATAGAGGAACATACCAGATGGTTTCAGGTAAAACCAAACAGAATTGAGGGTCTATAAGCCTCAAAACTGAGGCAGGATAATAGCAGTAAAGAAAAGATTACATCTCTGGCAGTGTTCATTCGTTCTTTGGTTCCTTCCTTCCTTCATTGTAGTCTTTTTGTCCATTAATGCAATTTCCTTTGAATTTAGTAGTTTTATTAGTTTAATTTTGATCATATTAATTAATGTTCCCTCCGGTTGCTATGGTTTCCCCCACAATCCAAAGAGCATGTTTGTGTTTGTGAAAACATGAAATAACATTACAATGGGTACACAATTATAATATTAAGTTGTGAATTATTTGTCCTTTAGTTAATTATTCACTGCTTTCGAAATCGTGTACACTTAAAATAGGTAAGTGTACTGTACACTGTACTGTAAGTGTAATGTACACTACATTTGATGAAATGTTTGCATCGTATAAAAAGCATGCTGTATGAACACACTTCATCTGTCATTTTGGTATTGTTGTGACCAACAATGTCAAGTCATATCTGTTTTTTGGAGCGTTTTAAAGAAACAGGAGCATTCACAACATGACATTCTGATTACAATGTTAATTGGTTCAAGTTAATTTGTGCATTCATGTCAGTTTGTGCAGATGCAAGTTATAATATTATGTTTATAAAGCTGATTAATTTCACATGTACAGTATGTTTTAAATAAAGTAATTCTCGTCATAGCGCACATTTTTGACTTGTTTTTATCATTTATGAAATCAAATATCATTTTCGTCTGTAATTTTGTTGTCGTGAACACTGATCTCTGATCTGTCAAAATTGATGTGGATCGGTACATAACAAAAAGAACCATGAAATTATACACAGCATAAAAATCTAAAATTGGTTGGCAGTCTCACACTACATCTGCCAATTCCAAACATAAAACCATGTGCAGCGTGAACGAATAAAGGCAGAGGCTTATTCTAGTCACGCTGTTCGACAGGAGGTCGCAGGAATATGTGATCATACATAGAGGCTCATTCTTGAACTACGTTTCCAGTATTAAGACTTATGTCTCAACACCTGCAGCTGTTAAGTGCATGTCTGTTAGCCAGTGACTAAAAGAAAGTGCAGTCATGGCTCAGAACTTTCTGCATCTGTTTTAACTTTCAGCAGATTGATCGGGCAGTTTGTCTCCACCAATCAAAATTCAGGTGCTTAGTGGTGTCAGGTACAGCATCTGGTTATGTTTACAGTCTGGTGAAAAAGGGAGATACTGAAGCAGTGGTGGAGAGCAACTGTAATGTCCTAGAGAATCTAGGCCATATTGCTGGCAAAAGTCAACAGCTCTCAGGTCCTTTCCTGAGGGAACTTCTTGAGAAGGCTATTCTTCAAACCATTAGATTAAATGAGTTCTATAAGTTCTAAACAAAGGAGTATCAATTGTTTTGGAAGAATATTTTAGCATATTGATATATTCGCTGCATACAATGATGTAATGCTAATTTTTTGTGATTTTTTTTTTAAACCATTAAAAACATTACGCATGCAGTGACTAATACACATTACTATGGTGAGCATGAATCAAATATCAAAAATTAATTTTGATATTTATTCACCTTTAGTAAATAGTTTGACATAATATTTTATTACTATGTCTATTATAATATTTAGAAAAAAAATAACCCATATACACTATATTGCAAAAAGTATTGGGACACCCCTCCAAATCATATACCACAAAATGGCGCCGCCGTGTTTGGTCGCCGTTCAGGTCGCGCCGCGAAGACTGTGCTTTTATTTACTATTTTACTTTCTTTTACTCTCAGTTTTTACAAACTTATCATCTGCATTGATCTACTATGACAGCAAAACTCTTTTGGACATTGGTTACCTCTACACTGGACTGTTTCAGGACACTTTCGCCGATCCTCTGTGGCCATCTGAGATTCTTCGGAACGCCGAGTTGAACAATGGACAGACGAGTCAACGGCGAAGAATCAAGAAACACCGTGGGAAACGCGCTGGTATCCGTAACAGACTGAGGAAAAGGGCATTCAGTCCTCCTCTCCCGAGCATTCTTCTAGCAAATGTTCAATCCTTGGATAATAAGATGGACGATCTTAGAGCCAGGATAAGTTTTCAACGGGACATGAGAGACTGTAACATCTATTGTTTGTCTGAAACATGGCTCACGCCATGGTCCCGGACACAGCTGTGACGCCGTCGGAGAACTTCTCTGTTTTTCGGATGGACAGAACAGCCGAGGCCGGTAAATCCAAAGGCAGTGGAGTATGCTTCATGATCAACAAGAAATGGTGCGATCCCAGGAACATCACCATTCTCTCGCGGTCCTGCTCGCCTCATCTGGAACATTTAACAATCATTTGCCGTCCATTCTATCTGCCGAGGGAGTTTTCTGTGGTTGTCGCGACCGCTGTTTACATCCCACCGCAGACAGACACAGCGCTGGCTTTATCTGGCCTTCATGATGTTGCCAGCGGCATCATAAACAAACATCCCGACGCGGCATTCATTGTCGCGGGCGATTTTAACAAAGCAAACCTAAAGAAAGTCCTGCCAAACTTTCACCAGCACGTCTCCTGTCCTACACGAGGAGCAAACACACTGGATCACTGCTACTCTCCGTTCAAGAACGCCTACAAAGCGTGGTCACTTCCAGCGTTTGGCAAATCGGATCATGCCGCCATTTTCCTCACTCCCGAATACAAACAAAAGCTCGTCCAGGAACCCCCGGTGAGGCGTGCAGTTAAAGCCGCAAAGCTCCGATATAAAGACCGAGTGGAGTCTCATTTCCAACTCAACGACTCGCGGCGCATGTGGCAAGGTCTGAGGTCCATCTGCTCGTTTGGATCTAAATCCTCTGCAGAGGTGAGCGCTGATCCGTCGCTTGTGAATGAGTTAAACTCTTTCTACGCTCACTTTGACTGTAACCGCGGCAACGCGACTCCGCCAAGTGGCACGTTAGAGGAAATTACTCAGAGCAGCAACAACCACGTGATCTCTGTCTCAGAGGATGAAGTTCGGAGAGCACTCAAGCGTGTGGACGTCAGGAAAGCTGCCGGGCCGGATGGTATTTCAGGTCGTGTTCTACAGTCCTGTGCTGATCAGCTCGCCGGGTTGTTTACATCTATCTTTAATGAGTCCCTCGCTACATCTGTGGTCCCCACCTCCTTCAAAAAATCCACCATCATCCGTGTCCCTAAGAACAGTGAACCCTCTTGCCTAAATGACTATCGTCCAGTGGCTCTCACGTCTATAGTCATGAAGGTCTTTGAGAGACTCATTAAAAACACCATTTGCGCCTACATTCCTGACACTTTGGACCCTCTTCAGTTTGCCTATCGTCCCAATAGATCGACTGAAGATGCCATCTCTCATGTCCTCCACTCCTCCTCACTCACATCGACAGCAAAAGTGGGAACTACGTAAGGCTGCTATTTATTGACTATAGCTCAGCCTTTAACACCATAGTTCCCACCAAGCTAACCTCCAAACTCCTGGATCTCGGCCTGAATCCTTCTCTCTGCCACTGGATTGAGGACTTCCTCACTGGCAGGCCTCAGGTGGTGAGAATAGGCCAGTTCACCTCCACCTCCATCACCCTGAGTGTGGGAGCTCCACAGGGCTGTGTCCTGAGTCCCCTGCTCTACTCTCTCTACACACATGACTGTTTGTCCACACACAGCTCCACCTCTATCATCAAATTTGCTGATGATACTGTTGTCCTGGGCCTCATCTCCAACAACAATGAGACGGCATACTTGGACGAGGTGGAGCATCTAACATCATGGTGCCAGGACAACTGTCTCTCTCTGAATGTTGGCAAGACCAAAGAAATGATTGTGGACTTCAGGAAGAGACAGCAACGGACATACTCCCCCTCATGATCAGCGGGTCACCAGTAGAGAGAGTGAGCAGCTTCAAGTACCTGGGTGTAAACATCTCCGAGGACCTGACCTGGACTGCTCACATTCAGACACAGGTGAAAAAAGCCAAGCAAAGACTGTACCACCTGCGCCAGCTGAGGAAATTCAGGGTTTCACCAGCTATCCTGAAAACTTTCTATTTAGGGGTGATAGAAAGTGTATTAACTCAGTGCATCACAGCGTGGTATGGGAACAGCACCAGTCATGACCGCAAAGCCCTGCAAAGAGTTGTGCGCTTATCCGAGCGTATCTCAGGGTCAGCTCTCCGTCTCTGCAGGACGCCTACACCAAACGCTGCAAAGGTAGAGCTACTAAGATCATCAAGGACTCTAATCACCCTGCAAACCCTCATTTCACGCTGCTGCCATCTGGTAGCGCTTCCAAAGCCTGATGGCCAAAACTGAGAGACTCAGGAGGAGCTTCTTCCCCCAGGCCATCAGACTCCTGAACTCAGTCACTTAACACCACGTGACTTCACTTCAGGATAAACATACTGTCATTGCACTGCACTTTCTGTTCTCGTTGTTATTGTGTAACAACCTGTTATAAACCTGTTTGCACATTATACTCTTTATACATTTGTTAACCACATATTTATAAGTCTACAGTTTACTCACTGCACAGTCTACTTCAATTATTTTATTCCACTTTATTCTTATTTTTTACTTTTTTTCTCTTGACTTGATTATTTATAATTCTACAGATATATATATATATATATATATATATATATATATATATATATATATATATATATATATATATATATAGTACTTTTTTATCCTATTTCTATATAATTTCCTCCTTGTGTTTTTAACTGTGAATTTGCACTGTCCATGGAGCGGACCTGTTTACATTTCACTGCCGGTTGTATATTCTGTATATCAAATCAAATCAAATCACCTTTATTTATATAGCGCTTTTAACAAGTCCAATTGTTTCAAAGCAGCTTCACATTGTTAAAAGTAAAATAATGCAACAGAATTTGTACAGCCGTTCTGGTGAAACGGTGATGTTATCCAGCTAATTTCAAGTATCATATAGCATCAATGCGGGCAGATCGGTAATATAGAAGAAATTTAGGTGTCCCCAACTGAGCAAGCCAAAAGCCAGAGGCAACGGTGGCAAGGAACCAAAACTCCTTCAGGGTCAGAATGGAGAAAAAAACCTTGGGAGAAACCAGGCTCAGTCGGGGTGCCAGTTCTCCTCTGGCCGACGAACAAACAGTGTATGATTATAATTCTGGCAACATAGCAGGTCTTAATTCATATTAGGCAAATAGATATTTGTTAGATTATTCGAGAGATTGGAGTCATCACGCCGAAGACGGATTTAATGAGGATGTCGTGTCGATGCAGCATATAACTGTGTATGTGACAAATAAAACTCTTGAATCTTGAATCATTGAATTTAGGTGTTCCAGTCACTTTCATGGCCACAGGTGTATAAAATCAAGCACCTAGGCATGCAGACTGCTTGCATTCTGCAGGGTCAAAAGCTACAGACCTCCAAACTTCATGTGGCCTTCAGATTAGCTCAAGAACAGTGCATAGAGAGCTTCATGGAATGGGTTTCCATGGCCGAGCAGCTACATCCAAGCCTTACATCACCAAGTGCAATGTAAAGAGTTGGATGCAGTGGTGTGAAGCACGCTGCCACTAGACTCTAGAGCAGTGGAGACGTGTTCTCTGGAGTGATGAATCACACTTCTCTGTCTGGCAATCCAATGGATAATTCTGGGTTTGGCAGTTGCCAGGAGAACGGTACTTGCCTGACTGCATTGTGCCAAGTGTAAAGTTTAGTGGATGGGGGATTATGGTGTGGGGTTCTTTTTCAGGAGTTGGGCTTGGCTCGGAGACTGCGAGCCAGGCCTTCTCATCCAACATCGGTGCCTGACCTAACAAATGTGCTTCGAGAAGAATGGTCAAAAATTCCCATAAACACACTCCTAAACCTTGTGGAAAGCCTTCCCAGAAGAGTTGAAGCTGTTATAGCTGCAAAGGGTGGGCCAACTCCATATTAATCCCTACGGATTAAGAATGGGATGTCATTAAAGTTCATGTAAAGGAAGACGCCCCAAAACTTTTGTCAATATAGTGTATATGGACCCATGTATATGGACACCCATATACTGTATGAAATTGCAAAGAAATAAATAAAAGAAAGGAAGGGATTTGTGTATTTTGACTTTTAACTCAGTTGTGGCCCCTTCAACAAGCAAAACAAAAAGAGCTGCAGATGATTAATAATCCTCCTCTCTCTCTCTCTCTCTCTCTCTCTCTCTCTCTCTCTCTCTCTCTCTCTCTCTCTCTCTCTCTCTCTCTCTCTCTCTCTCTCTCTCTCTCTCTCTCTCTCTCTCTCTCTCTCTCTCTCTCTCTCTCTCTCTCTCTCTCTCTCTCTCTCTCTCTCTCTCTCTCTCAGGGAGTGCTATGCTGTATTAGAGTCAGCCACAAGTTCAGTTTCACTGGGAAAGAGCCAAATGTCCATGACAGAAAATACAATATATCACCAGCAGTGTTTTTCTATTGGTCATAGTGCAGTCATTACAGTTTACATGTAATGAGAAAGAAATGATCCTCACACTCGTCCCTTCTCAACCTCCTCTCATATCGCATCCCTGAGATAAAAGTCATCTGTGTCCAATTTTTCCATTATGTTTACATAGAAATATTAAGTCATTTTCATCTCTCCCTAGATATTGGACGTGTGGGGCTTGAAGCATTTGGTTCTCATTTGGGGCTGAGGCTACAATTTGGGGCACAGTTTCGTCTCTATGGCGATATGGTTGTTGATGTTGGTGTGTGGCCCACGGGTGGCATTCCATTATTCCTCTAGTGCAGTTAATAAGTCTTCGGTCTCCGGTTATTTGAATGATAAAACGATTTATAAACATCTTTATCAGTTAAGAGCTGTTACATAAATAGCAACACATGCTGGATGGTGACACAGGATAAAGAAAGTCTTGTTTTTGTTTAGTTTTGTTGTTTTTTTGCACTCATATGACCCTGTTGTTTAGTTTTTCTGGTAAAACTTTACAATAAAGTTCAGTTTGTTGCAGGAATAGTTCATCTCCTTTGGATCATTGATGGATCATTTACTGCCACACGCACTCATGCAACCCCATACCATCAGAGATGCAGGCTTCTGAACTGAGCGCTGATGACAACTTGGGTTGTCCTTGTCCTCTTTAGTCCGGATGACATGGCGTCCCAGTTTTCCAAAAAGAACTTCAAATTTTGATTCGTCTGACCACAGAACGGTTTTTCACTTTGCCACAGTCCATTTTAAATGAGCCTTGGCCCAGAGAAAACGCCTGCGCTTCTGGATCATGTTTAGATATGGCTTCTTTTTTGACCTATAGAGTTTTAGCCGGCAACGGCGAATGGCACGGTGGATTGTGTTCACCGACAATGTTTTCTGGAAGTATTCCTGAGCCCATGTTGTGATTTCCATTACAGTAGCATTCCTGTATGTGATGCAGTGCCGTCTAAGGGCCCGAAGATCACGGTCATCCAGTATGGTTTTCCGGCCTTGACCCTTACGCACAGAGATTGTTCCAGATTCTCTGAATCTTTGGATGATATTATGCACTGTAGATGATGATAACTTCAAACTCTTTGTAATTTTTCTCTGAGAAACTCCTTTCTGATATTGCTCCACTATTTTTGGCCGCAGCATTGGGGGAATTGGTGATCCTCTGCCCATCTTGACTTCTGAGAGACACTGCCACTCTGAGAGGCTCTTTTTATACTCAGTCATGTTGCCAATTGACCTAATAAGTTGCAGATTTGTCCTCCAGCTGTTCCTTATATGTACATTTAACTTTTCCGGGCTCTTATTGCTACCTGTCCCAACTTTTTTGGAATGTGTAGCTCTCATGAAATCCAAAATGAGCCAATATTTGGCATGACATTTCAAAATGTCTCACTTTCAACATTTGATATGTTATCTATATTCTATTGTGAATAAAATATAAGTTTATGAGATTTGTAAATTATTGCATTCCTTTTTTATTCACAATTTGTACAGTGTCCCAACTTTTTTGGAATCGGGTTTGTATATATAAATACAAACACATGCAGGTATATTTAAGAAAAACAAAATATATATTTATATATAAGATCAATTATATATACAGTATATACATGCAAATGTTTCTTAAATATATACATGCATGTGTGTGTATTTATATATACATAATAATTATACACAGTGCACACACATATATTATGTACACACAAACCTTTCTTCACGTTTCACGATTAATTGATTTGACAGCACTAAATGAATGTTAATTTATAAATATAATATTGTTCAATGTTTATTCATGCTTAAAATGTATTAAACATAACCTAGATTAACAAACGATATTAAAGTATTATTCACTGTTAGCTCAATATACCTAATGCTAATGAACTTTACTGTAACAAGTTGGTTTTGAAGAAAAATGCCAAAGCATGTTTCAATACGTTGGCAAACACAAATGTGTGGGTGAGTGAATTAAATGATATATGTATGCATGCATATGTAAATTTAGGATTTGTATGATGGTTACAGTATGTGCAGATGTGTGCATTTGAGTGTTGGTTTGTGTTGGCACACAATCATGACAGAGCAGTTTCATTATATGTGGTATAATTTTATGGTTATAGATTTCAGCGCTGGAGACTCTCCAGTGTTTCCAGCCATAAATACTGAGCTCCCTCTCCCACTTTGCCTAAATATACAGCCACCCCAGTGCTGTCATCAAAATAGAGTTGGCGACTCAGCAAAATTAAATACTTTTTATTGATACTGGCAGCCATATTTAATGCTGTATATTTAAACCCTCAAATGTGACAGCTGTTGGAGTAGGACTGAACTGAGACCCTACCCCACATCTGTGGAGATTTCAGCATGTAGAAAAGGCTTTGCCAAGGGTGTATATAATCTCAGGTGCAGGTGTCAGACTGTTAACTAAATTATATTCATTTCTTTATAGGGCCATCAATGTAACAAAAGAGCCCAAAGTGATATTCAGAGAAAATACTGCGTGCCTATTTTAAAGTCATCATACCTAACCACATTTGCTTGCTGATAAACTAAATTCATTTCATATTTGTGAAATATTATTAGCAGTATGTTCGTGCCTGACATATAAACACTAATACATTTTATTTTTTAAACTATGTTTAGAGTTTAGATAAGGGTCAAGAATATAGTTCAGAGTTAAATATATAGTATTTTGTATTTTCGGACTTAAATATCTTGCTTCATGGACTAAAATCATTCTGTAGTTAGATCCTGGACAAGGCTTATACAGTACATTCATTCATATTCCACTTTATATATTCCACTTGACTATTTTAAGTTGTTCAACTGTGAATATTAACAATGGGCCTTAACTTCAAAGTCAGCCCTTCACGTCACTCTCTTATGAAACATCACCTAAACCCAAAATAAACTCTGATGACCTACATTGAGTCATTGTTGTTTAAGACACAAAGCCTGTTCCATATCAAGTAAATCCCCCTAGTTCTATTTTTTTATTGTTTTTATTTTTTCTGGAATCTATTGTGACTTGGTCATCTTATCATCATCATTTTAATCTAGGAGGGGAACAAATCCTGGAAAAGTTTATTTGACAAATTAGATTACTAGTAATTACGCTGGAAAATAACCTTTATGGAAAATGTCCATAAATGACACATCAGTTGATCATGTAGACTGACAGTCTGGGCTCTTTTCTGGAAGGTGATGTCATACTGACTGTCCATTGCCCCACACCGGTCAGTGTTGGCCAGTTTAAAAAATAATGTCACCACTTTCCAGTTCTCTCAGGGCTGTTTTTTCTTTTATTATTATTATTATTATTATTATTATTATTATTATTATTATTATTATTAAGTTGGCTTTATTTCCCTTCCTTTTTATATTTTAGAATTACGCAAGGGTTTTTGCTAGTTTCAGCCTGACGCAGTTATCATTTTCACGTCCTGCGCCATGTTGTTCAAATAGCAAATGCATTTGCGCCCATCTTTTCGCCCATGAGCATGCTGGTCTGAAAACAAGGTGTGTTCAGGTGCATTGTTGGCGCGTTGCTATTTTGAGGCAACTGAAAACGACTGCAACCAACTGACCAACTGAAACCTGGTCTAAAGTCAATAGCACAGTATTTTTTGTTATTTAAAGGGCACTTTAGTAATATGCGCCTATAGGTGGGTGCACAACGCGCGTACACTCTGCTTATTACACACACAGGGACGCGCAGCAGCACACAAACATTTTTATACATTAAAAATAAAAGGATTACAATGTAAAAGATTATTATTGTGTACATAAAGATAAACATGCCTACATGTCATAATGGATAGTCATTTCATGTATCAGAATTACCTATGTAAGACTAGAGAGACTGTAAGGACTGTAGTACATTGTGACTCTCTGAGAAAACAAAGGAAATTAACATCTGAACTCATTCTCATGCATTTAGCGTCTCCATCCGAGACAACATCACACTGAGTTAATCATCTAAAGATCACCTTAAATTACATGTCTTGCCCTTCACTACCTCTTCCCTAATCTCTCCTCTCTATATGTTGAAATGGACCCAAAATCTAAATGGGTTAATGTGAACAAGTAACATACATTATTATACATGCTTGGTATCAGTCTCAGTGCGACTGATACAAAGGTCTCATCCCCACAGAAGTAAACCAAAAGGTAATAAAGGTTTTAAGAGTTTAGAGAAATTTTGCTTATTGAGTGATGAGTGTGTCTCCGGCCAAATGTTCTCTACCTCCTGCCATCAATACAGGTCTATAGGACTTGATTAATGCTAATTCCCATTGTTAACACATTTACACTTGAAAGAGTTTTGCATCTTGGTCTGGTATTTAAGGAGATGTTTCAGAAGGATCAGGGCTCGAACCTTTCTATCGGTCAGCCCGTAACGCTGAGTGTCTACTAGACGCTCAGCGTTATGTAATTTTCAGAGTAGTCAGGTATCCATATTTTATTCTTTACTTCAGAGCATTTGATGTTATGTATGGATTATCTTTGAACTGATTATGTAATTGGCATGATACATTTACCTGACTAATAATAAATTGTTACACTAATTTATTCTGACTTACTCAGAATCAATTATTAACTATCTCTAGTAGATTATGAACGGGTATAATTTCAATAAAGGGTTAAACAGAATAACTAAATGTGTAGTTAAATTATTAAATATAAATGACCAAATAACCAATTGGCATTCTAACCTAAAATCGAGGTCATGATAAAATGGAGTCAGATAAAGATAAATTGGAATTAAATCCCTATGCGCAGAAGACATTCACCCACCAATCATAAGTCTTCACTAGAACGATTGGGTGGACTTACATCTATTTGACGAATTAAATTAACTGCTTATTTAACCCATCATGGTAATACACACGTGTATTTAAATTGACTTGTCAGATTGAGGGTGTCTATATTCCGCCATGTAAATAGTGAATCCGCCATGATGCAACTGGCTCTTAAAGGGAATGGGAGATGAGACTCTGATTGGTTGATTGCACGTTTCGCCCAAAACACACCCATTACTCATTAAGAGAATAGGGGCAACCCTTTAAGACCAGGCGCGCCGCCCATTTTTCCGTCGATTCGGACACGCCAAATTTGCGCCATGCATTTTAGACCATGCGCTTATATCGTTAAAATAGTGTCCCTATATCTTTCATATAAAATTCAAGTGGTGCTCTTGCAGAGGCAAACGACATCCAGCTCCGCCTCTCTGGACGTAATGAGTGGAGTTATGTTTAGTGAAAAGGGTTACACGACAATGCTGTTTTGGAGGCCTGAAAACGCAAGCTTGTGAAAGCGGGTTTCAAAGTGCTAATTTTTGAAAGCAATACCATTAATGTCTGCACGTAAACAACAAAAACACAAATTTGTGAAAACAGTGATGTCATGCGTGTGCGTATTACGTGTTCAGTCTATAGATGTACACTCACCTAAAGGATTATTAGGAACACCACACTAATGCTGTGTTTCAGAACTGCCTTCAGAACTGCCTTAATTCTATGTGGCATTGATTCAACAAGGTGCTGAAAGCATTCTTTAGAAATGTTGGCCCATATTGATAGGATAGCATCTTGCAGTTGATGGAGATTTGTGGGATGCACATCCAGGGCACGAAGCTCCCGTTCCACCACATCCCAAAGATGCTCTGTTGGGTTGAGATCTGGTGACTGTGGGGGCCATTTTAGTACAGTGAGCTCATTGTCATGTTCAAGAAACCAATTTAAAATGATTCGAGCTTTGTGACATGGTGATTCAAGATTCAAGATTCAAGAGTTTTATTTGTCACATACACAGTTATATACAGAATATACAACCGGCAGTGAAATGTAAACAGGTCCGCTCCATGGACAGTGCAAATTCACAGTTAAAAACACAAGGAAGAAATTATAATAGAAATAGGATATATAAAAAAAAATACTATATATATATATATATATATATATATATATATATATATATATATGTCTATATCTGTAGAATTATAAATAATCAAGTCAAGAGAAAAAAAGGTAACAAATAAGGATAAAGTGGAATAAAATAATTGAAGTAGACTTTGCAGTGAGTAAACTGTAGACTTATAAATATGTGGTTAACAAATGTATAAGAGTATAATGTGCAAACAGGTTTATGACAGGTTGTTACACAGTAAACAACGAGAACAGAAAGTGCAGTGCAATGTCAGTGTATCGATGTTTTATCCTGACGTGAAGTCACGTGATGTTAAGTTCAGGAGTCTGATGGCCTGGGGAAGAAGCTCCTCCTGAGTCTCTCAGTTTTGGCCATCAGGCTTGGAAGCGCTTACCAGATGGTAGCAGCGTGAAGTGAGGGTTTGCAGGGTGATTAGAGTCCTTGATGATCTTGGTAGCTCTACCTTTGCAGCGTTTGGTGTAGACGTCCTGCAGAGACGGAGAGCTGACCCTGAGATACGCCGGATAAGCGCACTACTCTTTGCAGGGCTTTGCGGTCATGACTGGTGCTGTTCCCATACCACGCTGTGATGCACTGAGTTAAAACACTTTCTATCGCCCCTAAATAGAAAGTTTTCAGGATAGCTGGTGAAACCCTGAATTTCCTCAGCTGGCGCAGGTGGTACAGTCTTTGCCTGGCTTTTTTCACCTGTGTCTGAATGTGAGCAGTCCAGGTTAGGTCTCGGAGATGTTTACTCCCAGGTACTTGAAGCTGCTCACTCTCTACTGGTGACCCGCTGATCATGAGGGGGGAGTATGTCCGTTGCTGCCTCTTCCTGAAGTCCACAATCATTTCTTTGGTCTTGCCAACATTCAGAGAGAGACAGTTGTCCTGGCACCATGATGTTAGATGCTCCACCTCGTCCAAGTATGCCGTCTCGTTGTTGTTGGAAATGAGGCCCAGGACAACAGTATCATCAGCAAATTTGATGATAGAGGTGGAGCTGTGTGTGGACAAACAGTCATGCGTGTAGAGAGAGTAGAGCAGGGGCTCAGGACACAGCCCTGTGGAGCTCCCACACTCAGGGTGATGGAGGTGGAGGTGGACTGGCCTATTCTCACCACCTGAGGCCACCAGTGAGGAAGTCCTCAATCCAGTGGCAGAGAGAAGGATTCAGGCCGAGATCCAGGAGTTTGGAGGTTAGCTTGGTGGGAACTATGGTGTTAAAGGCTGAGCTATAGTCAATAAATAGCAGTCTTACGTAGTTCCCACTTTTGCTGTCGATGTGAGTGAGGGAGGAGTGGAGGACATGAGAGATGGCATCTTCAGTCGATCTATTGGGACGATAGGCAAACTGAAGAGGGTCCAAAGTGTCAGGAATGAAGGCGCAAATGGTGTTTTTAATGAGTCTCAAAGACCTTCATGACTATAGATGTGAAGCCACTGGACGATAGTCATTTAGGCAAGAGGGTTTACTGTTCTTAGGGACAGGGATGATGGTGGATTTTTTGAAGGAGGTGGGGACCATGTAGCTAGGGACTCATTAAAGATAGATGTAAACAACCCGGTGAGCTGATCAGCACAGGACCGCAGAACACGACCTGAAATACCATCCGGCCCGGCAGCTTTCCTAACGCCCACACGCTTGCTCCGAACTTCATCCTCCGAGACAGAGATCACGTGATTGATGCTGCTCTGAGTAATTTCTCCTAACGCCACTTGGCGGAGTCGCGTTGCCGTGGTTACAGTCAAAGCGAGCATAGAAAGAGTTTAACTCGTTCACGAGCAACGGATCAACGCTTGCCTCTGCGAGAGATTTAGATCCAAAGGAGCAGATGGACCTCAGACCTTGCCACATGCGCCATGAGTCGTTGAGTTGGAAATGAGACTCCACTCGGTCTTTATAACGGAGTTTTGCGGCTTTAACTGCTCGTCTGAGAGCATAGCAGGACGATCTGTATTCATTCATATTCCCTGAATGGAGACCGGCGCAGTAAGCAGCAGTGCGTATGTTCACTGCCGCTGGGATTGAATTGTCCACCCACGGTTCTCTGATTTGAGAAGGACGTTATTGTTATTGTTTGCGTGGCTTGCTCTGTAAGCGTGTTGATGAAGCAAAGCGCCACGCCTGTGAACTCGCTTACGTCAGCTGAACTCGCTCGAACATGTCCCAATCCACATCGCCCAGAGCTGCCTGTAGCGCGGTCTCTGAGTGGGGTGACCAACGCTTAACTTCCCCCGCCTCACCGGGGTTCCTGGAGGAGCTTTTGTTTGTATTCGGGAGTGAGGAAAATGGCAGCATGATCCGATTTGCCAACGTTAGGAAGTGACCGCGCTTTATAGGCGTTCTTAAACGGAGAGTAGCAATGATCCAGTGTGTTTGCTCCTCGTGTGGGGCAGGAGAGGCGTGCTGATGAAAGTTTGGCAGGACTTTCTTTAGGTTTGCTTTGTTAAAATCGCCCGCGACAATGAATGCCGCGTGGGGATGTTGGTTTATGACGCCGCTGGCAACATCATGAAGGCCAGATAAAGCCAGCGCTGTGTCTGCCTGCGGTGGAATGTAAACGGCGGTCGCGACAACATCCTAGGCAGATAGAATGGGCGGCAAATGATTGTTAAATGTTCCAGATGAGGCGAGCAGGACCGCGAGAGAATGGTGATGTTCCTGGATCGCACCATTTCTTGTTGATCATGAGCACACTCCACCGCCTTTTGGATTTACTGCCTCGCTGTTCTGTCCATCCGAAAAACAGAGAAGTTCTCCGACGGGCGCCACAGCTGTGTCCGGGACCGCGGGCGTGAGCCATGTTTCGGACAAACAGTAGATATTACAGTCTCTCATGTCCTGTTGAAAACTTATCCTGGCTCTAAGATCGTCCATCTTATTATCCAAGGATTGAACATTTGCTAGAAGAATGCTCGGAGAGGAGGTCTGAATGTCCTTTTCTCAGTCTGTTACGGATACCAGCGCGCTTTCCCACGGTGTTTCTTTTTGTTCTACGCCGCTGGCTCTGGCCATTGTTCAACTCGGCGCTGAAGAATCTCAGATGGCCACAGAGGATCGCGAAAGTGTCCTGAAACAGTCCAGTGTAGAGGTAACCAATGTCCAAAAGAGTTTTGCTGTCAGTAGATCAATGCAGATGATAAGTTTGTAAAACTGAGAGTGAAAGTAAAATAGTAAATAAAAGCACAGTCTTCGCGGAGCGACCTGAACGGCGACCAAACACAGCGGCGCCATTTTGTAACTGCCAAATTATCCTGCTGGAAGTAGCCATCAGAGAATGGGTACATGGTGGTCATAAAGGGATGGACATGGTCAGAAACAATGCTCAGGTAGGCCGTGGAATTTAAACGATGCCCAATTGGCACTAAGGGGCCTAAAGTGTACCAAGAAAACATCCCCCACACCATTACACCACCAGCCTGCACAGTGGTAACAAGGCATGACGGATCCATGTTCTCATTCTGTTTACGCCAAATTCTGACTCTACCATCTGAATGTCTCAACAGAAATCAAGACTCATCAGACCAGGCAACATTTTTCCAGTCTTCAACTGTCCAATTTTGGTGAGCTCGTGCAAATTGTAGCCTCTTTTTCCTATTTGTAGTGGAGATGAGTGGTACCCGGTGGGGTCTTCTGCTGTAGTCCATCCGCCTCAAGGTTGTGCGTGTTGTGGCTTCACAAATGCTTTGCTGCATACCTCGGTTGTAACGAGTGGTTATTTCAGTCAAAGTTGCTCTTCTATCAGCTTGAATCAGTCGGCCCATTCTCCTCTGACCTCTAGCATCAACAAGGCATTTTCGCCCACAGGACTGCCGCATACTGGATGTTTTTCCCTTTCACACCATTCTTTGTAAACCCTAGAAATGGTTGTGCGTGAAAATCCCGGTAACTGAGCAGATTGTGAAATACTCAGACCAGCCCATCTGGCACCAACAACCATGCCACTCTCAAAATTGCTTAAATCACCTTTCTTTCCCATTCTGACATTCAGTTTGGAGTTCAGGAGATTGTCTTGACCAGGACCACACCCCTAAATGCATTGAAGCAACTGCCATGTGATTGGTTGATTAGATAATTGCATTAATGAGAAATTGAACAGGTGTTCCTAATAATCCTTTAGGTGAGTGTATAGTGTTTCTTTACAATGTGAAATCGCCAACTACTGGCCTGGCATGCATAATACAGTTTTTAGTCATTTTCACGGATCTGTGTGAATGGGGATCGTTTTGACAATGTTGTTGTCTGCACGAAAAAAGCAATGGAAAAACTTTCCATTTCTAGTACAGCGATGTAGTATAAACACCAAAAGAACAAACGGCTATTAAACAAGCAAACAACAAAACATTTTATTCTAGCTTCGTGCAATCTTTTTTTACTCAACGCTTGAACGTTGGTAAGTTTCAGAAAAAAGCAACACTTTGAGCAAAAAGACAACATTTTGGTCAAAGACTACATCCAGAACAGATTCAGAATGATGATCAAAACAGAGATGGAGTAGACTGAGTCCATCAACACCCCTAATATTTGGTCCTAAAGCTCGTCCTGGGTCGACATTTCATTCAGTAACATTAGGCAGTTTTGATTTATATGCCGTTTAATGTTGATGATTGCGTTACTTTACATATGCATATGATGACATATGCGATCGCTTGTTTCTGCATCTTCTTCACATACTTTATAACAGTGAAAACACAGAGAAACAGAAAGTTCCATCAATGGCAGGGAAGTGTTTGCTCACAAATGACGGACATTTCTGTCACAGACAGGGAAAGTTAAATGAGCACACAAACAAACTCCCAAAAGATTACAAGAATTTATTTGGTATATACAGAGCATACATATAGCATGCATATTTACAGCACATTGTATTTACAAACACTATAGGTTTCACATACCACTGAAGAAAAACAAACAAACAAACAGACACAAAATATTCACAAATAGTGTGTAGTCTCAGAGCAAGACCTGAAAATGTAGAAGTCTAATTCTGATTGGTTCACATTTACATTTTTCAGACTTTCCTCTTTTGTCAGAAAGCCTGGCGACTGATACGGAGTGAACTGTCAAATCTGTAAGATAAAACATTTGATGTGATACATTTTATGTAACACCAAGATCCACACAATATGTACAGTAACATATTCTTGATGTCAAGACAATGAAACAATATACACACATAGACACTCAACTGAGGTAGATAAACAGAAAGACAGCACAATCAATTTCACCATTCAACATACAGGAAAACCACTGTGTCAAACACGGCAGTTACATTTTAAAATAAAGAGTTTATTACACAGAGTGTTTACTGGAATGAGAGAAAGACCTTTTGATAAAACCAATAAGGCCTCTGTTACCTCTACAGCCATTAAATGACTCTTGATTACGCCCATCAGAGATTCAAACTCTGTTAGACATGACAGCATCGTTTTAAACATTCCCAAAAGACACAATACGAGGACTATGCACATAATCATTCATTTAAACCCACGTACATGGATACATAGAGCTATAATGTGACCAAACACACGCAGACACTTAAATGGTGAAGAACTTAAAGGGACAGTTCACCCAAATATGAAAATGTTGTCATCAATTATTCACCCACCGTAGTTTCTTTCTGTTGTTGAACACAAAAGAAATATTTTGAAGAATGCTGGTAACTAGACAGTTGACGGTAGCCATTGACTTCCATAGTATTTTTTTTTCCTACTTCAAAATATCTTTTTGTTGTGAGTAAAGTGATGACAAAATGTTCATTTTTGGGTGAACAATCCCTTTAAAAGAGAGATAAAAACATTTGCATCATCAAAATAGATTTTGTATTCCAAATAATAGTGTTCTCATATTAAAAATAGATGGAAAAAATATATCTATAATAAAATATTTTATATGATTATGTCAGTGAATGCAGCTCACTTCAGCATTATGGACTATGTTTAGATTTAGAGAAAACACACAACATTTTATAGAAATATGCCCATAGAAATTCACAGTATGCAGATAGAATTATAGGGTGGTTTCTATGTATGTATATATATATATATATATATATATATATCTCTGAAAAATATAATTTTATACACAAATAAATGTTTAAATTCTTACTCTCTTTTCTCTTACAGGAGACATTTATACAAGTTTACAATGAAATTAAGGTTTGAAATAAAGTACATTCTATAGGTACAGTCTGTAGCAAGCGACACGCACAAAAAAAGCAACATTAGATACTTAAAACAACCAACCAAACGAACAACTAGATGCGCAGATTTGGCAGATTTTCACATCAGAGGGTATATACTGTGCTTAAAGCAAAGCAAACACCACTTCCCTTCTTGCCTCATTTTATCTCTGAAATTAAGCATATACTCAAAGTTAAGGCACTTAATGTAATGACATTCATGTAAAGGTTTGACGGTGGGATTACTCATGCTTTGCATTCATACATTTCTAGCACTTTACAAGTGCATCTGTATGCATGTTTTAAAAAATCCCAAAATGTTAACCACGTACAGAAATAAAGTCATGACTTGAGAAACGTTGATTTTATAGTGACTTTAGTGGTAGGTTAGTACCTAAACATATACAGATGCTGCTGTAACACTAAAAGACTGGAAAGTAAATGCCCGTTCTTTGGCATCAGATTACGCCCATAGAGGCGGTTTAAATCATTCTCAACGAAATACTCATTTTGATTTAGTAATTTAAGGACACAATCTTATTTTTTTACTAATGTTGAATAATGCCCAGCATTTAAAAACATACAAGTCCATTTTTTCTCATAAAATGCTTATTATTATTATTATTATTTGTAATTATCTGTACAGAGACACTAATAGTGGCATCACAATTTGGGAGGAAAAAAAAACTTAGATTTTAATTTAGATTCTTTATTATTATTATTATTATTATTATTTTGCAACTATCTTTAAAAGGCCAATTCTGAGCTTATGTATGTATATATGCAAATTCATTCATATTAGCCTTTATGATTAATTGTTTCATTTTAAAATTCTTCTAAATGGTGTATAAACATTTGGTTTTAGTTAAAGCTTTTTATGGAGTTATTTCCACTTTAAATCTCTATGCATTCCATACAATATTCACAGAATATACATTATTTTACAATGTGCCAAAAACTGTCCATTCACTCTTGGCGTCTGTATCCCGAAGACGGCTTGTCTTGTATACAACAATCTAGAATTAAAGGATGGGCATCTGGGTATTAAAAGTCATATATGGAAACACTGACCATTAAAATAGTGATCACGACTAAAAGACATTTCTCTTGTCAAATATCTTATACATGTATGCCTGATTGGGCAAGGCACTGCTCTTTGTTTAGGTGCAGACAGAACCCTTGCGTAACCTCGCCGAGAAATAACTGTTCCTCTGGACCATAATGGCTGGTGTAAACAGCCTTTGTTATTTTCACGCTGATCTCAACCATATAAGGCAAAAACAAAACTCTCTTGTGGGGTTCAAGAAAAAAAGCAACATTTAAAATCGGTCTGGGATCTTGATTTTGTTATTTCCCTCTCCTCTAAACGTAGCTTATTTCATCCAGTTGTATATTCAGCCTAAACATAAAATAATAAGGCCTGGTGTTCTCAAGGTATGCTACTAAATCGCATATTCTTCCATTTTTCTACAATGAATAATACCAATGGAAACAGCAGTCAGTCAGTCCAGCTGCTCTATGCGTTGCTGCTGCTTGAACACGGCGTGCTCTGTGTGCTGCCGATACTGTGAGCCGCACTGCTGTTCTCAGACACGGGCTGGGACTTTGGCACCTGCTGCCTCGCTCTTGTGCCACCTGAGGAGGGAGATTGATAAAGAAGACGTTAAGGCTTTCAGGGACACTTGAAAAACCACACTGAGCACTAAATGTGATGCTTTGAAACAATTGGACTTGAAAAAAGCACTATATAAATAAAGGTGACTTGACTTGACTTCTGTGATTCAAGTCTTTCAGAACGGCAGAAGCTGTTCACCCCAAAGTCAGGAAAGAATAAACCTTTCAGGCACAGACACAACATTTATTTCATACATGTTTTTTTCTGTAGAATTAAGTAGTTCGGCTAGTGCACTTAGAGTGCATTCATGCTGACCTTTCCATTGCACAAAAGGTTCTTCAAAGTAGAAAAAGGTTCATAATTGAAATCTTCACACAACAGGGGGGAAATGAATTGTTCCATTGAAAAGTTCTATGGGGAACAAAATGGTTCTTCTATGGCAGCGGTTCCCAACCTGGGGTCCCTAAGGGGGGCGCGAGAGTTTATTTGCTTTGAGGTCAAACATGGATATGAAAAAACGTTGCCTTTGGCTTTTGGCTTGCTTAGTTGGGGACACCTAAATTTCAACTATATTACCGATCTGCCCGCATTGACACTATATGATACTTGAAATTAGATGGATAACATCACCGTTTTCACCAGAGCGGCTGTACAGCCGAATCAAATTCTGTTGCATTATTTTCCTGTTAACACTGTAAAGCTGCTTTGAAACAATTGGACTTGTAAAAAGCGCTATATAAATAAAGATGACTTGATTTGATTTGAAAAACCTTTTCGTATAGTTTCTAGGAGTGCTCCAAATGATCGGCCAATTATCCGAAAATGTTGACAACTACTTCCTTTGATTCCATACGTGGTCTCTCAGCTTGCCGATCGCATAAACCGTCCACATTTTTATGAATGTGAGAGGTGCGGCTGTGTAAAGATCGGCAGCGGCTGCGTCTCTGGGCTAGAGTACAATAATAATGCAGTGAAATGGTGTGTATGGTTCATACTACTTAAAAAAATCCAGGATTCTTCCACTCTCTTCTGAACTCTTTCCCTCACGCGGTAGCGATGAAGGGTTGCTAGAAGTAGAGATGCACCAGTCTACCGACCATCAATCAGAACCGGCCAGTTCCGTTTTTTGTTTTATTTCACCTGGTCTCTGTCCCAGACTTACACACAAAATGCATTGCAATCATTTCCCAAAATGTAATTTGTATGTTAACATAGGCCAGAGACGGGACACGCTGAAGACGGACGCAAAGAGAAGAGCAGAGAAAATACTGTACCGGGCAGAGCAAGCTCACTGTTGCGATATTCGGAATATTGAAAGAAAATTCTACACATTAAACTGGGGGGAACTGACTGACATTTTCATCACAAAAGTTTCGATGACATTTGCTTTTAATGTTACCTCCGTATGATGCCTAATAAAGTAGTTTATATATAAGCCCAGCGTGGTTTATAGAGGTAACCAAGGAAACTCTATACACTGCAAAAATTTGGATTTCTTATTTGGTATTTTTGACTTGTTTCCAGTCTAAATATCTAAGAATTCTTAAATCAAGATGCTTTTACTAGATAAGTAAAATGACATATTTTGTTCTTGTTTTCTGGGGGGAAAGAAATCTAAATGAAGCGAGTTTTTGCTCAAAACAAGCAAAATGATCTGCCAATGGGGTAAGAAAATAATCTTGTTTCTGTCTGAAATCTTTCTTTTTTCTGTCCCAAACAGGAACAAGATTATTTTCTTACCCCATTGGCAGATCATTTAGCTTGTTTTATGAAAACAAGAAAATGTAATGTCATTTTACTTATCTAGTAAAAGCATCTTGATTTAAGAATTTGTATATATTTGGACTGGAAACAAGACAAAAATACTAAATAAAAATACATTTTTTTGGCGCTGTAAAATGCTATACATCAAGCTCAAACAACAGTTCTGGCAGGTCTTAGCTGATCCATGTCTACCTATCACAGCATCCCTATAAGGCACCATTTAGTATTATCAGCATCTTACATTCAGAATTATATATAGTAGATTCATACTATTAAACCTTTATAAACTTTAATTTCCTCTGACACTTAAACAAAATACAAAATGATTGAAATATATCTCTCAAATTAAACACTGTCAACATTTCTCTCGTCTTTAATTTAAATGACCAATGAACTTGAACTGCATTCTCCAAAGGATAGATGGAGGCCCTATCTTTTTGCCACACGTGCCAATGGCCGGTGGCTTAAGAAAATTTACTGGCCATAAGTATTTTTTTCCAGCCATGAAAACAGGCAGTTGTGATACCAAAACCAGTGAAAATGAATAAAGTAATCAAATGTAAAATAACACTGCATACTCTTCACTGTATAAATTAAATATAATCTTTAATATAAGTTAGAAAAGTTATTCAGTCAAGAGCAGTGAGTGATTTTCTTTGTCTTTCGTTGTTTGATTAACATTAAAAACACTAGGTTGCTGTCACTTTAAGAGCTAATGCATGGATCCAATATACAGAAGATACACATGCGTTTTATTATAACTCAAACATACTAGCCAGTTAGGGGTGTTGAAATGAATCACTGCATCGTGTGCGAGTGTGAGGCCGCATGCGCGTGTGTGCGAGTGTGTGAGGCCGAATGTGTGTGCGTGAGTGTGCATATGCGTGTGTGACTGTTATTGTAACTTAAGTACACTACTTGACATTTTCAGATGTTTGATGTTTTGATGTTTGCTACATTCAGGAAGTGTACTTTCTTGGAGCAGATAAATTCATATATTCAGTTCATATATCCGACTGCTTGTATTCACAATGCTGTAATAATGCAGTAATATCGAGGATGCAATCGTGAAGGATCATGATATCGAATTGTTGACATGATAATGATAAAGTGACGATTCACACCCCTATCGCCAATAAAGGTATTTTGGCATACTTTTATTTGAATATGTCTAAGCTTTAAGACGTGAAAGAGAGCTCAGTTCAGTATTTGCATGCTGTCTGAGACGCGTATATTCTCGGTGCGCGTTCCAGATGTTTCGCATCTTCTTGCGCTTGAATATTTAAATTGGCAAGGCTTAAACTTTCGTGGCGATGCAGCACTGGCCCATCAACTGTCCCGAGTGTCATTCACGTTCATGTTCTCACAAAATTGCATTGTTAGAATTCATAAAAATGTTACCAGTCAACTGGCGATTGACACGGTTTCACATACAGCCAACACCGATTCTCACTCACATTTGGCTCTTGGGGAGTGTTAATTTTAGGTCCCGGATAAATGCAATGCTGTCTTTAAATTCTAAGGAGGGCTGCATACTAGGTTTTGGAACAAGGCTTACGTCTATCTCATTCTTCTGTCTTTTTCTTCACTGATCACTGTTCCAGATAGACTTAAACATTCCTCTATCAGAGGACTTAACCCTGAAGCAGAGCGGCATGTAAGAATGCATGTACTTCATCTTGTAGACAGATTGCCTGACAGAAGGTTGAAGAGTTTTTAATCAAATTCCAGGTTTCCTTTACATACTTGGCATTTGACTAAAACACCAATATTAAGAAGCACTCTGCTCTCCTACACTACATATATCTGAATTCTCTGTAAAACGTCTGTAAATAATTTGCACCAAACCACCATTGTAAATTGTGAGTGTGTTTACGTATGTGTGTGCTTCTCTTCTCAGCTCAACTGGACGTGTCTCTGCTTCCCTGTTGTAGGCCCCTCTGCTGCTAATATGTGCCAGAGATGTGCTGCCAAGTGCTCCAGCTAAAAACAGCCTATTTCCTCATACAACGCTGTGTACTAGACTCTCGCTTATCTGCCTCAGTTACACCTCATTTTTACGACCAATCATCTTGCGAACGTACACAGCACAGACTAACAACATAAGTTGGTCATAGTTAAATGAAACACTACCCCAAACAAAGATGCATTTTGTTGTACGTAAGAAAGAGTTTGATGGCAGCTTGTTGACCTCTTCCACTCGACCGTGTCATGTCGTTGTGTAACTCCCACTCTGTGTGCACAGGGGCAACGTCCTTAACCTATCAGTGTGATCTACGACAGGGATGGTGACAGGATTACAGGAGTTGCTTTTTAACAGACCCCCGCAACATTCCACACGTAGCTTTCCTAAAATAGTAAGCATCCCTAATGTATGGAACAATTATGTACTCATAATCATTATAAACATCACTCTTTTAGTGTGAAACGGTAAAGAGTTGTTATCAAGTAAAACAGTAAAACTTAAATGCATTTAAATCATGTTAGTTAATTGAAATGAAGCTGAAATAAAATATAAATATTACATTAACAATTTAAACTAAAACAAATCTAAAATTTTGCCTTGGCCAAAACTAAAATAAAATAAGTACTGAAACAAACTGAAATAAAAAGAAATTAAATAGAAATAGAAAAACTACGACAAAACTACATAAAATTAGCTTAAACTAAAACTAAAATGTTAAAAATGTAAAAATAAAATGTTTATATATCATATTATATTATATATATATATCATATTATATATATATATATATATATATATATATATATATATATATATATATATATATATATATATATATATATATATATAAAAAAAAAAATAACTGTGTAGTACTATACTATACTATACTATACTATACTATGAGTTTTCAAACTGGGGTCTGCTTGACACCCAGAAGCAGAAAAAAAGGAGCAAAAAGGTTCCTCTGATAAAAGATATAGATTTATACGTATATCTGTATTCTAGAATAGAAGAAAAATGCTGTTAATTAACTAATTTAAAGCAAATAATTCATATATAATATTTTAATAACTTTTGGCTAATTTTGAAACAACTGTTTTCTTTAGAACAATAGCTAAAGTAGGTAGCCTAGAAATTCTAGACGCACCCTAGCGTCTAGAATCTAATTTGCTGCGAGTGTAGTCTAGCAACTCTCGGCCAGAGTTGCCAGAGTTGCCGAGGTTCCGCGTGCTACTTAAAAACAAAGAAGCTGGTGAACAGCGGTCTTTCGAATCGGCTTTGGCCGCGACTCTGGGAGACTTGTTGTTAAACTTTTCTTTGAGAAAAGAACAAAGAACGGTACTGAAGTCATTCTTAAGAAAGGAAGATGTGTTCGAGTTTTGCAGACCGGATACGCGCGAAGTTTAATCTATCAACTAGCTCGGCTTCACCTTCTTCATTGCTCTGGTTGGTTGTAGCGCTATCCTATTGCGTACAGAGGGAATTTGAAAGACAACTGTTTATCCCGCCCCTCGGATTGAGCCCTGCCAATGGTGAGTTCCCAG
Source organism: Paracanthobrama guichenoti (assembly GCA_018749465.1). NCBI lineage: Eukaryota > Metazoa > Chordata > Actinopteri > Cypriniformes > Gobionidae > Paracanthobrama > Paracanthobrama guichenoti. Next base: position 20,070,680 of record CM031948.1, on the reverse strand, counting down.
AACCAACATCTTGATGTGGGTCTGGCTTGTCAGGCTATAAATTAGGGGTTCTTGGCATCAAAAAATCTGTAAACCCCAGTACGGCACTAATACACTACATTAAACGTTATATTATTTGTTGTTTTTTGAGAACCAAAGTAACATACTAGGGAAAAACAGGATCATTCAGTGGGTCTTACTGACAGAGAGAGAGAAAGGATGGATTTTGCTTTTCATTAAACCAAAGCCTCTATTTGGCATTTTCCTGCACTTTCCAGGGGGGGAAAGCACCACCGTGTTTTGATATTTTTCATCTTTTAGCATTTTTTTCAAGAAGCTCTGAGTCAATAATTGAGGCTGTTCCAAACATGAAAAACACTTGGGGTTAACGTCAGTATCAAAAAATGATCCCATGTAGGGCTATTTTAGTAATATGATTGAATACTTTACAATACTGTGGTTAAATAGGCTTTTGGCTTGTATTAAGTAATCAATGCTATTATGAGAAACACATGGCTGGAATGATCAGAGCTTAGTACTAAGTTTCGGTTTTGTTTTGTCTTTAATTTCAACATTTTACCTGTTTCTGCAAGAAAAAGTCATAGTTTTGACCTTAAATTAACTTAGAGAGTAGTCAAAAGAAGCAGTGTGTCTTACCTTAACACCTAAAAAGTGTCCCTGATCCGAGGTGCTAGCATAAACAGGCAAATCTAAACTCTTCAGTTTCATGTAAGAACAATGAGCAGAAACACAGCTGGATAATGTCATCCCAACTGAATACCACAGGCAATATTAATAAAAATTACACTGATTTATGTTTTTGAACAATGAATGCTAATAAAAGCTAAACATGACTCCTTTTATGTCAAGACATGGATATATCCAAGATACACATGTCCAAAAAACAGAAATAGCTCAAATCCAGAATGGCTTTGATCCTCAATCAACATACTGATACTTATCGGCCTACACAACTACAGATTCTGGAACAGTGTTCGGAATGGGAATTCCTTCAAACATGTGCCATAAAACGGTAGCAGGTCAATGCCACTGAGGACAAAAACCAGAGGCCAGACTAAGGGTGAATGCAAATGGACGGAAATGGGGGCTAAGAAAGAGCATGCGCTTCCTCTGAAGGGTCAACAGAGGTTGTTTGCCTGGCAACAACAGGGCAATGCAGGGAGGAGGGGTGGAGTGAATCTTGGCATTCAGCTGGAGGATTGTATATGTATTTTCCTGTGAGGCCTGGAGACACCCTCACAGCAGACGGGGAATTCCAGTCCCTTTCGGGCTATTGTACCCAAAATACTGCCGACCATCCAGCAGTCCCCCCAATGCTTGAAAGAACGGAAAAGACAGATGCGCTTCTGCTGACGAACGGGATATATTTACGGGCTGGGAGTCAATATGTTATTGTTAATATATTGCTGTTAACAAAACTGGCAAGCCCTTCCAACAATCAAGAAATGAACATGTTTCCTTTCTCATTTTGACAATATGACAAATTACATGATGCATAACTCTCTCAATACTAATTAACGTGAGGCAGGGAATGAGAACAAAGGTCCGATTAGTTCAAGGGTGTTCTGATGTGAATATGCAGGGATATTTTCCTCACCTGTATGTGAGTAGATGAACCATAGAGCTCCAGTCAGAAGGGCTCCGATCACAAAGGCAGCAAAAGCAATGCCCACCACAGTCGGTGTGTCCAACACATATATGATGTCTGCAAGAAAGAAGTCAAAATATAGATTAAATTATGTCTGTTAAGCATGTAAAAGTTCAGCTTTTTCACTCTGTGGTCAGGGTTTCAGTACAGTTTGGTAAATATCTGGTACATCGTATTAGGAGTGCATCAATTTGGAAAATGTAAGGAATGTGAAGAAACCAATTACCAATATTTATTTTTCAAAAGAAACTTTTTCACTCCACTTTTACATGCATTCAGCCATATGTTGCAGGAACATGGACAATATTGTAAAATTACAGATAATTATTACTATTATTATTTTTGTCAAATATCAACAAAAGTTATGTAAAAAAAACAAATTTGGTATAGCCAGTTTATCCATTTATTTAACTGAACTGATTTATGAACTGAATAATGACTGTTTACTATTGTCTTTTAATATATGCTTTATAGGATACTTTAATTGTGTTTGCATTATTGCATTATTAAGCTTTGTTCTTCCTTGAATCTCACCTGAAGGATAGTAGCCTACATTTGAACAAGCACATTTGGCTCTCAAGGGATTTTAAGGCACTCAATGCATTCACTGTATCAGACTCTGTTCTAGCTTCATTCCCAATTGAGTGATAAGAATCGAGCTGTGAACGGAGCGAGTTTGGCGCTCCGGTAGTAACGTCATGGACAGTCGTCGGTCAATGAAACTGTACACATATACTTTAGACACTTGTCACACTATTTCGCCAATCCAAGATTCAGCGTCTTGTTCCCCTTCTCAGGGAACCATGGTTACATTCGTAACCGGAGACATTCATTATGTGGCCACGTGGTGGTTATCAGTACATTTTAAAAGCTGAGGTAAAAGCTACTTTGGTATGAAGTAGTTCAAGTAGTTTGGTATATTAACTTTATCCCCGCCATTGACGGAAATTTCCGGCTTTCCGTGCTTTCACTGTTATACGGTAGGGGGTGCTATTACACATCTTTTGAAAGAGTACTGAATCTCCTGATCAAAAGACATGCGAAGAAGATGCAGAAACGAACGATCGCATATGTAATCGTATGCATATGTAAAATAACGTGATCACCAACAATAAACAGCATATAAATCAAACTGCCTAATGTTACTGAATGAAATGTCGACCCAGGATGAGCTATAGGACTGTAAACATTATTTGATGGAGTCAATCTACTCCATCTATGTTTTGATCATCATTCTGAATCCGGTCTGGATGTAGTTTTTGACAAAAATATGATTTTCTCTGCTTTTTGCTCAAATTGTTGCTTTTTTTTTTTTTAAGGGTTTTTTTTTTTTTTTTTTTGGTCTGTTCGGTCTCTAGATATATTGCATGTTCAGATACAAAATATTCAGGGGGCTATTACATTTTTGTGAAAATGATCAAAAATGCTGGTGGTGGCTGGCAATTAAAAAAACAAAAAAACACTGGCAGGGAAAGAGTTAACATTATATTACTTGATGAAACACGATTATAAGTATACAAGCACAAATATCTTGTAATACCTGAAACATTGCCACTGTATTTTTAACAGTGCATTTCTGGCTACCAGCTGATGTTTTTGTTTGTTTGTTTGTTTTTTACCATAAACATCTCACTTCTAATATCTGTATTTTAGCTCAAGATATTGTACATGATGTGGTTCATGATGTTACATTCTGTGTGGTGCGAGTGTTTGGTGACCACGTATAAAATAAGAGCACATGCTTGCTATGTGATTTGCAGTGGCATCTTCTGAGAGCAAGCCAAGCATCTCTTTGGACTCGCGCCACAGACCGAATGACTTACAGAGCTCTAATTAGCTCTAATGATCACTGATCACACAGCACAATAGAGCCTGTGTGGCCGCCAGCTTTATAGCCCATCTGGTCTGGTGCCAAAATCCCAAGCACAATAGAGGCTATTCTCAGAGAGAGCACCTTCAGATTTTCATCCCTTCTGACAGACTGATGACAGACTATCACTGGAGCGCTCTGTTAAAACAAGAGTGAGTGCTATGTAACAGCTCCCGCCTCAGCCTTTACCCTTTCCCCCAAATCACCACCAGAACCACCCCCTATATCATATCTGTGCAGGGCAGCTCAAAAATATAAAGCTTGTCATTAACACTTCTGTCTATGTACATGTTTTGAGGCCTAAGCGAAGGGAGGAGAGACAGTAAACACAAAATAAAACACTACAGTTCAAAAGTTTGGGGTCAGTAAGATTTGTCTCTTATGCTCCCCAATGTTTTGAATGGTAGTATATCTTTGATTAAATTTTTTTTTGTTTTTTTTTGGTCCATGCAATGAATTTATTTAATTGATTTTATTTATTTAAGTCCAATGTTGTTTGGACTCCATAGACTATCAAAATATCTTCTTTTGTGCTCCACATGATGACAGAACTGTAATTTTTGGGGTGAAATATAGAAAATTTATATCTCACAATGTACTGTATCTATGGCTTGCAAGAGGAAGCAAAACAGAACAGAGAACAAAAGCGTGTATGTTTAGTGGATTCCTGGGAGATGCAATGTCAGCTCGAAGCAAGGGATGTGGTTTGCTCTGCCGTTGCCATAGGTTTGTTCGTGCTACTCCACCCACAAACCATGTAAAGTACCTCGGAGGGAAGTAAATGAAATAGCCCTAATGACTTGGACAACATTCTATGTAGTCATCACCGCCCAAAATCTTCTCCCGGGTGTCAGAACGTATTTGTGCTCTTCTTTACTTCGCCCTTTTTTAAGGCTGGCTGGGTTTCTCAAAGGAAGTATGAACACAAGAACAATAATCTTGTATGTATTTTTTGGACAAGCATGGGACAAACTTCAACAAGATGATGTGTTTGCCTGGTTCAGCAGTATAAAGCACAGTAAAAAGTAAAAATCCCATTCATTTTATTCATAAAGGAATTTAAGCAAAAACACAGACGGACCTTCCATGAGTACCCAGCCTCTCTTCACTCTTAGTCAACTTATTAATTTGAATATTACATACATTACATTTCAGACAATGTCTTACACAGTAGAATTAATTTGTATCATTGCTGCCAATTTGATTACGTCATTCACAAATCACGGTTTTTATCACAAATTAAATGTTGTAGTGTTGTGATTAATCTCGGAGCTGATTAATTTAGTTAAACACCTACATTTCTTTGTTGAAGATTCTTTTATTTGTTTTGGAATACATGATTTTTTTTAGTCTGGAGGAGTCAACACTAGTTGTTCTACCACACGGTAGAAAATCAGAACCGGTCTACAGATTTTGGGCAGTCCGAGTTGACAGATTTAGCTGAAAATTGTACAGTTTATGAGCAGAAAAGACCATTTTTAGCTTCAGATTATGAATCTGTCTAGTTGGAGGATATCATACATGTTTGACATTTTGAAAATATTGACATATTGTTTTCATTTGTCATGCATCCCCTAGTAAAGTTTGATGCATTCGGAATAACTTTAAAGTCTAGTGTGTGATCTTCAGTCATTTACAGTATTTCTCTGTAACCATTTATGAAGTCAGCAACCGAGTGATTACCAGCACACCAAATTCAAATGAAAACATTTAAAAAAATGTTGTACAATTTGAGGTTGTACCTCTGCTTTAGACCAAATTATTCATGTTCTCTGATCATGAGTGTTTTTTCGGATGGCAATGTTTTGTTCTGCTATGTTTTTCTCAAAGCATGGCACTCCCATAAACTGCCCTCTTTGATTTGTAGATTAAGCCAAATATTTTGGGATCCTGTCCAGAGCGGCACTTTGAGCCTTTTTGAAAGCTGCTTTTCTGCCATGTCTGTACAAGAGTCGTCTTTGTGTTCAAAATAAGAAGCAAAGCCTGTTTTCATTACTTTTACGTTTACTTAATTCACACCAGGCAACACACACAAGCTTGTTCATCAAGAGTGAGCCCACACTGGATTCACAATGAATTCACATTCAATCTGGATTCACTCCAGATTTCCCAGGTATGTGTCATCTGCTTGCTGTGGAACAGATCTTAGATTTTGTTTCCACTCAGAAACAACTAAACTTGGGCCAATAAAATCTCAGCTTGCATCCTTCAGGAGTGGCAATCATTTACCTAATCAAGTGTGACTAATAGACGCATGCTCCATTTGCCACAAGCAGCACAGCAACATTGTGTTATTAAACCGGAATGATTTTCATTAGAGCTGCGAGTCAGTAAAGTAGATTCACTCCAACCGCAATAGGTGCAATAGTGCCAAGAGGATGCAGGGAACAGAGCAAATCAGTTATGGTCAAATTAAGTTTCTTTGTGAAATGTTTAGACACCACCCTGCTCTCCTCTTGTATACCACACAGTCCATCTATGGCAAATGAACTCTGCCGTAAGACTGCATGTTTATAGTGCATAAAGGCCCCTTTCAAGGTCAAGTTTTTTCCTTATCCTCCTTCTCTCCATTTTCCCACTCTCTGAATCTCCCTCTCTCTGTACAAAAAAGGGAGGCCTTAAAGAATGTTTAAGTGAAAACAAATGCTATCCAGAATCAGAAAGCTGGCCTTTTTCCTCTCCTCTGATGTATCTATGAGTCCCTTGTCCCACATCTCTAATGAACCACACACACTTTAAAACCAAACCACATTGAATGCACAATAAACACACACATGCAAATGCACACATACTCAACACTGCCACATATTAAAAGACTCCAGATGGGTCTAATGCACCACAAAGTGAGACAAGACAGGAACTGGAACCTGTGATTGACACACATAAACTCAGACGCACACATTTTCCTATGATGCTCCATATATGCCACTCACAGTAAGATGGGCAGCCTCTGTGCGTTATTTGCTGATTTGAACCGATGCCTGAAAGAGTTTGTGGGGGAAAAAAACCCTTTCAGGCTTAGGGCCCTATCATACACCCGGTGCAATGCGACGCTAGGTGCGACGCAAGTGTTTTTTGCTAGTTTTAGCCTGACGCGGTTATAATTATATAATCAAGTTATAATCCAGCACCACGATGTTTAAATATCTGCTCGCCCATGGGCGTACTGGTCTGAAAATGAGGTGTGTTCAGGCGCATTGTTGCCGCGTTGCTATTTTAAGACAACTGAAAACGACTGCGCCATTGACCAACAAAAGCCTGGTCTAAAGTCAATAGTGCAGTATTTTTTGTGTTATTTAAAGAGCGTGTTAGTAATATTTGCCTATAGGTGGGTGCACAACGCGCATATACGCAGCTTATTACACACACAAACATGTTAATTAATCAAGATGTTATTAAAAATAAAAGCGTTCAGTCTTTCTGCTCACAAATTCTGCCATGTAAATAGTGAATCCACCATGGTGCAAGCACAACTGGCTTTTAAAGGGAATGGGAGATGAGACTCTGTTTGGCTTATTGCACGTTATGCCCAAAACACACCCATGACTCATTAAGAGACTGGGTACAACCCTTTTGAACCATGCACCTGGCGCGCCAACCGTTTTTTCCGTCGTTAAACTAGCAAAAGTGGATTCGGACATGCCCTAAGTGCACCTGTGCCATGAGCTTCAGACCATGTGCTCAGAAAGTAAAATAAGGCCCTTAGATATTAAATTCAGCAAAAAACAAACTTTTTGATGCACCTTTAATATATGTCGAAAGTTGGATGTCATATTGACTTGTGAGCTTTACCTAGACGTTGTGGAGGTTGCTCCTCAGGGACCTTAACAGTGACAGGTGTGTTGTCAGAGATGACCACAATTGGCTTGGTGAAGGTCTTGGTGTTCATCATCATGAGTAGGATGTTTTCCACACTGAGGGAAGTGCATGCTTCATCCGGTAACATACACTACAAAGAAAGAAGCAGAAATGTTAGAATAAGGTCCAGCTGTAATCTTTGCCATATGGGCACCACAATCATCAAAGAACAGTCATGAGATAAAAGAGCTTATTATAATAAACAGGCATACAATTGCACTTCTTTTATTATGAGGATTTTGGAGTCTGTTCGGCAAAGAGAGAAAACACATAAATTAGGGGAAAAATTATTCTGAGAGTGTAGCAACCAATACCATTTGTTGCAACACATCACTGATTTGTTATCTACTGGCCTGAAACACTCTCACAGTGACCCCATCTGACCGTCCTTATTGTTGAGCCCTGTTATGTTTAAAATCTTCACTTTGTTCTTCATAAGCATGGATTAGTGTATATTTCAAGCCATTAAAGCCATCCCGTTTGTCGCAGACATCATGCCTGAGCCAAACCGAACACGCTCTTCGAAGAGAAAGCACATATAATTTCATACACAGTTTATATGGTTTGACGTGTCACGTGTCTTATCCTCATCCAGATTATGACTGAACTGTAAATATCTATGACCAAACAATGAGTCACTTTCAAGATCATGTTAGGTGAGACATAAACAACCTTAACGTGCAATATGATGATTAGAGCAGCTGAAAATGCAGGAGATTAAAATGATTATGACTAGAAGCGAAGGAGGAAGGAAATTTGAAAACGGACAGTGAAAGCTGGAGATTTGTTTTTCCTCTGTGGATGGTAACTGAAGTAACCTGAGATTTACGCATCCCGCACTCACAGAGAGTGGATTGATGCTAGCAGCTGGCGTAGAGCGACCCATGCCAAGGCAATGAATCGAAAAGCAACTCTTAAGATGGACAGCAAAGTCAAACAGATTATATAAATGAATTAAAGAGTGTGTTCATGTTATCCATATAATAAAGCAACTACTCTGGAAATATGTGCTAGTGTCAATAAGCTATCTGCGTTCCTGTGTTCTGACTTAATGAGATATCTGATAACCCTGTGCAGCCTAAAATCAAACACACACACACACACACACACACACACACACACACACACACACACACACACACACACACACACACACACACACACACACACACACACGATGCAGCTAATTTTGATTCCGTAAATGATAAAGCAGTTGAATCTAATTGTGTGAAAACTAACACACCTACAGTTTATAGGAATCAGCTTAAATTGATTAGTACTGGAGTTAAATAGTTTTATGAATTGCAGCTGTTATCATAGAGTCATCTATAAATAGATATTAACAAAGAAATGAAGGAATAATGTGTGTATGATGAAAGCAAAGATAAGGGAGATTCAAAACGTGTTCCAAAACCTAGTGAGCTGCCGCACTGCCAACTGCCAAAAAAGGAAGCTTCCTTCTAATCTAAGGCAACATCATAACCGAAATGGAACTTGGAAGGTTCTACATAACAGTTCCTACAAGATATTGCTATCGTCAATGTAAGAATTACTGCGAATTCAATCAAACGCATTTTGCAGTTTACATTTTTTGTATTATTTTACTGCAAAAAAAAAGTTTGGGCAGTAAAGCAATATTAGCTATCAAAATTCATAACTCTGAATGCAAACAAGATCATTATGTGTTTAACTGACTTACAGTGAATTCTATCATAAAGTGAGCAGGAATGGATTGGACATATAGGCCACTACTAATTTCAGGATTTCATGTACAGGTAACAATTAATAGTGTTAGTAATAATACTAATTATATAAATACATAATGATTATTGCTGAGTTTTTACTGCATATCAACACAAAAATTATTTTAGCATGTGGCTAGGCTAGTGCAATACTCAAGCATAAATATACACTCACCTAAAGGATTATTAGGAACACCTGTTCAATTTCTCATTAATGCAATTATCTAATCAACCAATCACATGGCAGTTGCTTCAATGCATTTAGGTGTGTGGTCCTGGTCAAGACAATCTCCTGAACTCCAAACTGAATGTCAGAATAGGAAAGAAAGGTGATTTAAGCAATTTTGAGTGAGGCATGGTTGTTGGTGCCAGACGGGCCGGTCTGAGTATTTCACAATCTGCTCAGTTACTGGGATTTTCACGCACAACCATTTCTAGGGTTTACAAAGAATGGTGTGAAAAGGGAAAAACATCCAGTATGCGGCAGTCCTGTGGGCGAAAATGCCTTGTTGATGCTAGAGGTCAGAGGAGAATGGGCCGACTGATTCAAGCTGATAGAAGAGCAACTTTGACTGAAATAACCACTCGTTACAACCGAGGTATGCAGCAAAGCATTTGTGAAGCCACAACACGCACAACCTTGAGGCGGATGGGCTACAACAGCAGAAAACCCCACCGGGTGCCACTCATCTCCACTACAAATTGGAAAAAGAGGCTACAATTTGCACGAGCTCACCAAAATTGGACAGTTGAAGACTGGAAAAATGTTGCCTAGTCTGATGAGTCTCGATTTCTGTTGAGACATTGAGATGGTAGAGTCAGAATTTGGCATAAACAGAATGAGAACATGGATCCATCATGCCTTGTTACCACTGTGCAGACGGGAGCTTCGTGCCCTGGATGTGCATCCCACAAATCTCCATCATCTGCAAGATGCTATCCTATCAATATGGGCCAACATTTCTGAAGAATGCTTTCAGCACCTTGTTGAATCAATGCCACGTAGAATTAAGGCAGTTCTGAAGGCGAAAGGGGGTCAAACACAGTATTAGTATGGTGTTCCTAATAATCCTTTAGGTGAGTGTACATAGTACACAGCAATAATGTTTTTTCTAAATTATAATAAACTTTCAGAGATACATTTCTGTATGGAATGAATTATATGTACAATGAACGCTTCTCTTGCTTTGTGATTTCAATAAAGCTTGCCGTTAGCATGATGATAAAACACAATTCTCTAATAAGCATACATATTAGTGCTGTCAAATCGATAAATCGATTAATCCAAAATAAAAGTTTGTGTTTACATAATATATGTGTGTGTGCTGTGTATATTTGAATACACACACACACATGTATATATTTAAGAAATATTTGCATGTATATACTGTATATATATATTTATATCATTTATATTATATATAAATATTTTACATTTAAATATTTTACATGTGTGTGTATTTATATATACATAATAATTACTGTATACACAGTATACATACACATATTATGGAAACACAAACTTTTATTTAGGATGTGATTAATTGCAATTAACCACTTTGACAGCATTAATAAATATACATAAGATACAAATAATGGGTCTTTTTAATTATATTACACTACTTTCAATTATATTTGAAGTCAGTACTGAATGAATATTTCTCTTGCTTCTGCTGTCTTATTTTTTATTGCCTTCGCTGTGAACGATACACGCGATGATGCTTTTGAATTTGAGAAAACAAGGTACAGTTTATCACAGAAGGCAGAATAATGTTGCTGCCTAACATTTTTAAAGAGCATTTGCATTATAATGTAACGCACCTAATGTAACACCTTAAATGCTGCCTTACTAAGGCAGCTCACTAGATCTTGGAACAGAGCTGATATGTTAGATGACGGTTTCTACCTCTGGCAGGTTCATCTCTTTGTCATTTCTTCTGGAGCAGAGGGACATCTCACAGTGCAAGAAGAGCAATGACACGTTGAACTTTGATCTGTAGGTGAAACTGAAGCGTTTTTTGTCCATCTGGGCGTGAGGGATGGGGAAATCGCTTCGCTGAGGGTAATAGAGAACAGAGTCGTCCTTGGGACATATGTTCTCTATGACAACGTAGTCTGACGGCACGCGAGGATCGGAGTCTGGAGATATGAAGCAGGTCTGGATCATGAACCCAAGGTTAGGGTCGGCTTTTGAGGCTGAAATCTGCAGAGAAAGGTCACATGTCTCTGTTAATAAAGGAAAAGTCATTTTTCTGTGAGACAAAATATGTATCTGCTGCAAAAAAATAAGAGAGAGAATGCAAGACAAGTAAGGAAAGAAAAACTGATTTCTTTATCTTGATTAATACAACTTTTTGACAATTTTTCATAAATGTGATCAAACGTGATTCATATACTATGAGATGGATCAGCAGAGTGATGCTAAGATGCTATATATTATATCTAGTCCTCTGCCAGACATGCTCAGTCTATCTTTTTTGATCGCTCTGAGTGATTGAACTGAGTGAACTCTCTCAGGCATCGGTTCAAATCAGCAAATAACGCACATAGGCTGCCAATTTGTTTTAACACGGCACACTGTCTAAAGAAACATTGTCAGAGTGTTCACCGTTCCAAGAATCACAAATTCTGACGTCAGATTTCTGTGCCTCGAATAAATCTTTGAGGATCATTCAGTTGTAATAGTTTGGCCATCTGATGTTGTAAAAGCCTGCATAACAGACGAGAGCTGCCACAAAAAAAACATCACATCACATTTCCTCCATATCACTGTGCCAAGGGGATGTCAATCTCAGGAGAGTGGCCAAATCATTTCAGGTACGCAGACTAAGAATCTCAAACAATAATGCGAATGATGCAATACTGACTTTAAGGGACAGGCTGTCACTCTCTAAAAAAGCAAAAATTACTTGCTGGAGTATAGATTAGCTTTGTCTGAGAACAGTCCAAAATTGAAGTCATATTTCACTGAAAATCTTTCCCTCCGCATCTCATTGCACTTCTATACATATTGAAATTCATATTCAAATTAAGCAACACATTTGGATACAAGGTAAGGGAGAACCAATAGCATCACTGATGTCAAGCCTTGTGTGAAGAATTTACATATGCAAATGCATAATTGAGATTGAGGGCAAATTTCTTTGTTGCACAAATGGGTTCAGAAAACTTGGATTTACAGTCACTGATCAGTGTCTAAAATGTTAAAGCTGGAATCTGTTTCGAACAGTGTGAATCGAGGATAGATTTACTTTAGATTTAATCACTTATAATCAGTCCCTCCAGGATTTCGCAATATTGTTTTGTGATTTTTGCGATCAAAATGACAGATTTTGTGGTGGTAATTTCCAGAAAAAATATGTTTTTTTAATAATTAGGATACCACATTTACCATATTATGCATTATGTTAGATGCACAATAGTCATACACGACAATAGAACAAACAAAATGCACAAATCTTGTTTATTTTGCTATCTTACCAGAAAAGGCTAGTCTAGTGGTGTACTATGTAGCTTTAATAACATGATCACTTATGGTGGGAAATATGACTGGGAAAAGTAAATCACAGCAATAAGCAATTGCCTAATATAAGTAAAAAGTTCTCAAATAATTAATTAAAATCAAGTAAAAAGTCAGTAATAACATAAGAACTAATAAACAAATGATAGGAGGACAAATAAATACAACATAAAGATACCGATACAAACAGTGCTTTACGTTTAAGTAGGCTACTATTTGTTTTTTCCAGTTGTTGTTGTTTGATGGGTATAGGCTATCGATAGGTTGCTTTCACTGTAAAGACTACAGTAATGCACGGACCCAATACTGTCACACGTCCCAAACGTATTCACTCAAGACATAACCGCCAAGACGGACATTTAGGCATAATTATGTGTGTATTTGATTTTGATTGTTCGAGGGCAATAAGCCTATAAATAGAACACATTTCCATATACTCGCGAGCGCTGACAGGCGGCAAACGTGTGCACAGAATCCTTGTGTCAGTAGCGAATTGAGTTCATGGTATACAGCGCTTTTATTAACTCTTTTTTTGTGTGTGTTGTCGGGCATATCATACTTTTATTTGGTCATTCATCCATCTTGAGTAATCAATTCGGTCCTTGGCACTTATGCAAGACGGCAGGTGAGAAAGATTTGCTTTTGCTTTCACAAAGACCACATACTACGCATGCACCGCAACGTCTGTATCCTCATGAAAACAATGCATTACAGCTTTAAATAAATTAGATAGTTCAATTAGATAATATAAATTTTTTTGTGATTTAATTTTTTTTTGTGTGATTATTTTGCGGTGAAGTGACAAATTATGCAGGATCGCAAAAAAATGTGACATTTTGCTGATTTTGTGTTGTATTCCGCAATCGTGAAAAACTAGAGGGACTGTATAATCACAGTTTTCTATTAAATTAAATTAAATTATATTATATTTGTCCCCAAGTCGTTGTAAATGTACATACTTAGGCTGCTACATTGTCTTTTTGTGGTTTGGTCGCTAAAGTTTTATGCTACATATAGGGAAACGGCATGATGTGCATCGCCCTTTCTGTTTTTTCATACACCAAACTTTAAACCCTCTTTGCCACTTTGTTCATTCTTAATAAATAAATGTAGAGTGATTAGATTCACTGTTATTGTCACTGTTCTGTCAGCTTGAACTCAAGCTAGCATGCAGCATGGCACTTTTTGTTCCGTGTGTGAAAGGCTATATTAATATATCCTCAACTCACTGGCAGACTTGTATAACCAAATTAAAACAAATGGGAAGAAAAGAGAGATTAATTAAAACTTTTTTGCAAGGCTCAAAAAGAGCGTGGACACAGAGAGCTCTTTGTGATCTGCTGTCTGACTGAAACAGCAGATCCTCCATTGATGTGGCCATAAATCAAGAACAATCTGCACTGATCTGAAGTTTTTATATGGCATATGAGGCAGACCTTCAGAAGACCACATTTAATCAAAGACTCTAACCCTGGAAGAGCAAGAGTTAAAAACAGGGACCTGAGAATTCCACTCTGAGATCAAATATTGTCAGCCTTTCCCCCTTGAAACCCCACTGATTAATGACAATATGTCAAGCTCCCGGAGCAGACAAAATGTACACACACAGCAGACTGCTGACATCTTTCACAGAGATTGACAGAGAGACATCTATACACACGTGTGCAGCCGTACACGCTCACACACTCGGGACAATGTCTGATCAGACAGACAGACACCAGGCGCTTATGGTATTAGAAACATAAAACCATACACAATGAGAACCACACATTATGGTTGAAGGGTAAAAAGCATATCTTGTATTTCAAGAGCTTTTGGCAGTGACTATATTTGTGTATATGGTTTCTCATTCAATTATTAAATTAGATTTCTAACATGGTTACAGCACTGGAAATGATTTTATTGAACCCCAAAGGAATATTTTCCATCATAACGCACATACAGAATGTATGTATTGCACAATGTAATGCCCCATGGTTTCCACATGTACACTACTGTTCAAAGATTTTTTTAACTTTTTTTTTTTTTAATTAATACTATTATTCAGCAAGGATGCATTAAACTGATCTGCTCAAAAGTGACACAAACAATTATATTTCAAGTAAATAGTGTTCTTTTGGAGATTCTATTAATCAAAGAATAGTGAAACAAGTCATCCACAAAAATAAAATAAATTAATAATAATAAATTAATAATAATAATAATAATAATAATAATATATATATATATATATATATATATATATATATATATATATATATATATATATATATATATATATATATATATATATATATATATATATATATATATAGCAGTTTAACAGATAATAATAATTATTATTGAATATATTGTTTAAATTGCTACTGCTTTTAGTTATTATTTTGGATGTATATGTATATGCAGGGTATGAAATGAACTTTTTTACTCACCAGCCAATTTGGCTACTAGACTGGCTGTTCATTATCCATATCCATCATATGATTATCCAAGTCACAATTTATATATAGATTTATTTATTATAAAATCTGTATTTCATATTCAAAAATGGCATCCTTCTATGAACTAAAAATGCATTTTAAGTGGAAAAAATTAATCCAAAGAAAATCCAACACCACCTCGAACAAAACCTGTGGTCTCATAAAAAGTACGAATAGACAGGATAGGCCAGGGTCTGCAAAAAAGATTTTCTTTGTTGCAAGTTGGTTCTTTCCTCTTTCCACTGGGATTAGTTATTCCACATTATGATGTTTATTATTATGTTGGGTCAGAGCAATTTCCTCCAAAGGAAATCTGCGCAGATTATATAAAAGTAGATTTACTTCACAAGCAAATTGTGTGAACATAATTTGTGAAAATAACCCGCCAAGTGATTTGACATTGTTACCCGCCACAGTTGATTTTTTACCCGGGTGTTTATTTCAAACCATGTGTATATGTGCAGTATACAGCATACATATAATAGTTCACATACATATCTGCTAGGATTCTGCAATGTAAACTTTTGAGAATGACTGCATGTATATGTATATGTATATGCTTACCTCCACATAGATGGGCCTGTTCTCAGTGATGGTGAGGAACGACTGAGTGATGGGGTAGTGGAAGGGATTGTTATACAGCTCCATGTTGAAGGTAATATTGTCTAGAGAGTCTACAAGGAAATCATCAGATCCAATATCACTGTAAACTAGGGTGTCCTGGTTCTTACGGTATGTGCAGTTGAACTAAGGACAGAGAAAGAGAGAATTGGAAAATGTTAATTGAACTGAAGGGTAATGTGAAGGTGAGAGAGACAGAATATGTTATCCTTATTCTGATGTATTTGATCACATACAGTAAATACTGTCCTAATTAACCTTAAAGGGGACATGTCCTGAAAATCGGACTTTTTCCGTGTTAAAGTGCTATAATCGGGTCCCTGGTGCATCTACCAACCCAGAATACGTGAAAAAGGACAACCCAGTAACTTTGTTTTGGTAAGCCTTTTTCTACAAGCATGTGAAAAAAACGTGCCGCTCAGATTCCTTTCCCCTTCTGACGTAGGAAGGGGATCTATTATAATATTACCGCCCCTTAACCGACGGAAACTATGCTAATACATCCGTATTAGCTCTTTGTGATCCAGCTTATAGTCTCCAAAGCGATACTGGTCACGGTAGTAATGAAAGGGAGAGCGTGCACTTTATAATAGTTTATCAGAGTTGTTTTATGGATATAAAGTTGACCAGTTTATTAAACACCCCCTTAAAAGGCATAAGGTCTGTATACAGTGCATCCGGAATATAACTGTATTTTAGGATTTCTAATCAGACATCAGTTATAATATTTGCCACATCTGATTTGAGAGCCGCAGTGAGAAGATTTTTCGTGAAGAATAACTTAATAACTTGTTTTTATTCCTGTAGTACCATTTATAAATAATAGTTTGACATGTAAATATCATACCAAGATAGTCGCACGATGTCCGCTTTCTGGTAAAATTCTTTCTGTCACCTCCGGATCTCCTGGTAATACGACATCTCCTGACTCCAGATCTTCATCATCAACAGGCCAGCCGCTTCCATCCTTCTGTTCCAATTGGCTAATAACAATCTGTCAATAACAGACACACTTAGTAATAAGGCATGGTAAACCCAACAATTTCCTAACAATCATACAATTTCCTCTACAAAACCTTTTATAGAAAATACATTGCTTCACTCTGGTGTTTAGCACAGATACAGTCAGAGATAATGGAAATCTACACTTGCCAAAGGTCTGCCAAAACAGATGAGAAAGCTAGATTTAATACATGGGAATGCACAATTTCAGCAATGTAACTCCCAAGGCAGATGAACAAAAAAAAAAAAACCCTCTCAGTTCTTCTCATCGGAAAAAACACGGCAATCCATTCACATCATAATATGAGAATCAGCTCCTTATGTGAGCTCAGGACAGATTATGGGTTCAAAGGTGAAAGAGGCCTGTGAACATTGTCTAATGGAGGTGAAGTTGAGTCATACAAAACTTGCCAATTTGTCATAGGATTGTCATTGCAACAACATCCTCCTTTGATGCTCTGTGGATCTCGATCTGTGAGCCAGTACTGTGTTCTGACCATACGGGTCACATCGTTTTAATTGCCCTTGGGGCTCGGAGTTCAGAGTAAAAAATACATATTTGGGAGGTTGCCCAGTTTTTTTTAACGGGTTCAAGGGTAAAAGTGTTTTTAGGAATTTCCGCTAGAAATTATTGCAGAAAGTCAGTGTGGAAGTGAATCATCCCTGCTGGGTTAAAACACACATGCAGGATCAGGAAACACAGAAAACAGATACAGCGTGTTGGAGGGGACACCCCAACTGACCCTGAACTCTCGCATGCATTAGGCAAAGCAAATCAAACAAGAACTAAATTTCACATCTAATATTATTGATTGTATATTGGTTTTAGTACTCACTGAATTGATATAGAGGACCACTGGGCTGGGGTGGGAGGGGATTTTAGTGGTTTGGCAGCCAGACAGGGGCGTCTCCAGTATATAGTGGGTGGTGTTGGAGGTTGCTTTGCATTGGGAGTCCTGAAGAGTGATATTGGGTTTTCCGAACCCATTGGCCTGTGAGGACATTAGGAAAACATGACTTCACAGGAAAAATCTTGACCTTTGACAACATATCAAGATCTATTATCAGTCCTCGAGATATTGCTGTCTAAATCTGAGATCTATTGTGGGTTTCAACTTTTGACAGTGACAAACAAGACTTGCAAGCTGGTCTAACTTTGCCCAAAAGCATTTTGATTGTAGAATGAGCGTTTTCTCTCCCTCTGAAGTGGTCTGTTACACCACTTCTGGTTTCTGACGTCAGTGTATACGGCCCACACATTCTGGGAATATTCACACAGCATCAGCTTGAGGGACAAAAGAAGGTGTCTCTCACACACCACCTCTTTAATGCAGTTAGGGGAACTACTTTGAAAGAGGAGCTTATAGTTTAAATATACTCAAGCTACCCTTTTAAACAGTAGCAACACTAATAAACAACTACTAATAAAACAACAACAAAGCATTTTAAATATTCAAAAATACCACTATTAAAAGTTTAGGTTCAAGAAGATTTTTTTTAATAAATAAATAATTTTATTCAGCTAGGATAAATGGTAAATGGACTGCATTTATATAGCGCTTTCAACAGACCCATGGCCACCAAAGCGCTTTACATATTGCCTCACATTCACCCATTCATACACCGACGGCAGTGTCAGCCATGCAAGGCGCCATCCAGCTTGTAGGGAGCAGCTGGGGTTAGGTGTCTTGCTCATGGACACCTTGACACTTGGTCAAGTGGAACGGGGGATGGAACCACCAACCTTCCGGTCTGTAGCCAACCTACATGAACCACTGAGCCACTGCTGCCCCAGATAGGATACATTAAAAGTGACAGCAAAAACTTTTAGATTTTTTACTTTAAATAAATGGTGATCTTTTTGAAAAATGTACCATGGTTTCCACAAAAATATTAAGCAGCACAATTGTTTTAAACATTTATAATAAGACATTTTACTTGAGCACCAAACCATCATATTAGAATGATTTCTGAAGGATCATGTGACACTGAAGACTGGAGTAAAGATGCTGAAAATCACATGTATAAAGTACATGGCAAAATATATTAAAATAGAAAGCGGTTATTTTAAATTATAATATTATGTTAACTATTTTCTATCAAATATATGCAGTCTTGAAAAAATTTTACAGACATAAGAGCTACTTAAAAATGTAGTTATGTTAGTAGTCCCACTACTTTTAGTTAGTTACTCTGCAATACTCATCCAAAATTTGCATGTACAAAATGTTGTGCACTTGTCACTTGTGTTTCCTACCTGTAGAGTTTCCTTGTCAATGCTGACCACCATTTTGTTCTTCTCACACTGCACACTGAATCCTACATTTGGAGATCCCTGCTGCTCTTCTGGACCCCCAGCCTGATAGACTCGCTCCTCAAGAGATGGCATCGGAGGTGGAAATGACAGGCCCTGCTCCATGGATGGCAGAAAGGGGAACGGGAACCCGTTCCGTGGAGGGGAATCCCGGGCGCTGGGCTTTGGAAGTGGGTTGATATTGCGGAGAATGGACAGTTCTGGTGGGAACATTCCATCATCCATGTTCCCTAGGTCTGGAAGTGATCAAGAAAGAAGAGATTTAAACGTCAATCTGCCTGACAAACGCTTGGTAATGTCGATGCAAGAAAATCACATACAAAGCAAACACATGTATTGTTATTTTTATTAATGATTTAATAAAAATTCTTCAGTAAAATAAGTTATATAATAACGAATATACTGTAAATCTGATCTTTAATCCCAGCACTATATGCAAATTTAACGGCAGCGAAAGCAAAAAATATGAGCTGCATTTTATTTATCATCAGATAATTTCAAGATCAAGACTACAATAGGAGAGAGAACGGCATCAGCACTGGTAAGATCATTTAGTCTCACTACTTTTAATATAGATGATTGTGTGTTGAGCGTGACTGTTTCATTTGCTGCAGTTTGAGCGTTGCCTTGCTAAATAGACACTCAACTCAGCTGTGGCGATGCGTGTTTAAGTAGTGCTGTCATATCTGACTATAACATGTCACATAGCCTATAACACGCTCTCACATGTTTATTTTTTAACATTTTGGAAAAAGTAAAATTGACATATTTGGTTTCAACAACCAGATGCATTTAAACTTGTCTAGTTTTGTCTGGACCACCTTCTGAAGTGATTGAGTGATCTGATTTAAATCAGAGTCTCGAAAGTGTTTCGGAAGGCATTTACACCCCTGTAGTTTCATGATCGGATAGCTATCCAATCAGAGAAAATGCATGAAGTGACAGGTGTAAACAGGCCTTTTCTGCGTAAAAATAGTTTTTTTTCAGTGTATTCAATTAAGCTTATTTATTTTTTAAACTAATTAAGTGCATTGTAACTATTTTAATTGATGTCACTCGTATCTTCGATTGTTGCTCTTGCCTTGTTCTCTGAGGCGCAGTTTGAAGTGGTTGGCGACAGGGGTGTTGGTGTAGGAAGTGACGGGTTTGAATCCGTTTTCCTCTGCCCACTGGATCAGAGCCTGAGATCCTGCGGGCAGCTTCTGTTTGACCGTCTTTGACACCTGTATCAGCCTTTCTGTGTCATCATTCAGGCCGACAGTATCTGACGTCTGAGAAGGACAAAGGGGAAGAATAAGATAACACATTCACTTCACATGCAGAAACAGAGATATTCTGATCTAATACCTTATCTTAAGGTCCAAAATTAACATTTGTCAAACTACAGATGGAAGTAAAAAAAAAAAAAAAAAAAAGAATTACATGCATAAAATACATGCTTTAAATCAAATTGCAAGAACTATAGATTGATCCTCACTGATGGAAGAGAAAACATATCAGGGCTCAAATGTAACTTTTACCTTTTCAGCATAAATTTACCAACAGAAGTCATTCCTAATCTCATTTTAGGTTATTCCTCACATTAGGTCACCTAAACAAAAAAGCTAAACGTTTTGATGATTTTACAGAGAGATTGAGACCTCATCACATCCTATAAATACTCATGTGCCTGAGCTTACAGTAAAAAAAAAAAAAAGATTATGTTAATAAATAATTTAAAAAATATGCAAAATGCAGCCTCATGACCAGTAAGAAATATTACTATGCTTTTTTTGTTTTGTTTTGTTAAATCACATGCCATTGGCAAGTATGGTCAAAAAGTGGTCAAATTATGTAGGAATTATAAGTTAACTTCTGGTTGTTCTTTGTTGGGTGTGAAGGGCAGATGGCCCTCATTCCCAGCAGTGTTTCCCACAAATGCCTCACCAGGCTGGACAACGAACTTGAGCCAATCTGCCAACAGTAGCAGGGCTTTGATTTTACAAGGCTGTGGATCGTATCACATGCATGACTTACATTCTCCTACAATCTAAAACACTGTAACTGATTCACTCAGACACGGACAAGTGCAACACATTCATGGCGACAGATGCGTTATACACACACTTAAACATTCACATTAAAATTCTCTAATGAACTTTATGACTTGTTGATTGTCAATGCCATAACATCATAGCATAATGCAGGACCACTGTACTCCTAAAAGTCTGACCTACATATTCGTGGATCTACTGTAGATCAAGGATCTCAATCTATCAATATATATATTATTGTATATATTATATTAATATATTATATATTAATATATATATAATAACAGTATTGTACTGTGTGTGTGTGTGTGTGTGTGTGTGTGTGTGTGTGTGTGTGTGTGTGTGTGTGTGTGTGTGTGTGTGTATCTGTGTGTGTATATATATATATATATATACATATATATATATATATATATATATATATATATATATATATATACACACACATACACACACACACACACACACACACACATTCATATATTATATATATATATATATATATATATATATATATATATAAAAAATAAATACACACATACATACATGTGTATGCAGTGAGAGATCATTTTGTAAAAGAATTGCATTGCACTTGTATATAAAGTACTGTAATCGACATTATACTTTTCAAGCTCAGAAAAAACATCTATAAATTATCATATAAACACCTTAAAACTCTTTAACTAATGTGACTTATCCTAACGACAGTGTGGATTTTTTCTCATAAGCAGCACATAAAAATGCATAAATATTTACCACTAAATTACACACTGTGTGCAAGTCGCTCTCCAAGAGCAGTGTGTAGTGACAGTTTCAGTGGTGTGAGTGTTATGCTGTGCTATCTGAAACCAGCAGACAGACGCTCTCATAATTCATATTCTGAAGTGCCAGGCCAATGCTACGATAAAAACTCTCTCAGCTCTGGCTGAAGAAAAACTCACTACACTCCTTCTTCTGTTATTACTCCATCTTATAACAGGCCTCCAGATCACACAGTTTATTAGATCAACTTGCTATCTTTTGCTCAGCCTTTTCAAACAGTTTGAAGAGTAAGCATTACATATTTTGATTACAAAAAAAAAAAAAAAAAAAAAAAAAAAAAAAGCATACCGTTCAAAGGTTTGGAATCATCATTGTTTTTTTTTTTTTTTATTAAGCATTGATATGTTTATTCAATAAGGACAGATTCAATTGATCAAAATAAATAACAGTAAAGACATTCATAATGTTACAAAAGATTTCAATTTCAAAAATGTTCTTTAAACTTTCTTTTCATAATCCTGAAAAATACACTGTGTTATGGTTTCCACGCTCAATTAAGCAGCACAACCATTTTCAACTGTAATTATAATAAAATTATAATAAAAGGTTTATTGAGTGCCAGATCAGTATGTTAGAAGACTGGAGTAATGCCTGCTGAAGTAATTCAGCTTTACCGCCACAGGAATAAAGCATATTTTAAAATGATTCAAATAGAAATATTTAATATTACTGTACAATATTATTAATATTAACAGCTTTAGTGAACATAAGAATGTTCTTTCAAAAACAAAATAATCTAACTGATCCCAAACTTTTGAACATTAGTGTATAACAGCAATATTTATCGAAAACTTTTATTTATAGAGATAAATATAATTTAGATAAATATTGACAGAGATAACAAAACTCATTTTTCACTCATATTGCATGTGGCCAAAAATGTAAACATCATACCACAATATCCAGTTTGCCGATGATCCTGTGGGCTTTGATTACCCAATTCACTGGCTTCTCACATTTCAGAAGCAACACAATATCACGATGGAGTGGGGCGTCACTGTCCAGCGGCCTTAAATCCACTATCACATCCACTTGGAATGCACTACTCAGAGAGAGAGAGAGAGAGAGAGAGAGAGAGAGAGAGCAAGAGGAAGAGAAGCAATGCCATAAGAATCTTGGAAAATTTAAACTTCAGTTTTAACATGCTTTCCGTCTGGCCAATTGATTAAAAAACTGGATCGTTTCCTAGAAAACAAAGCTGGACACATGTGAAACAGACCACATAACGCAATGCTGGGATCCATCGTGATGCTTGCATATCTTTAGATCTGTTTTTAATTTTTTGAGTCACTATTAGGCAACAGTGAGTGATGTTGTGGGTGGAGACAGTTTTAAACAGCAGAGTTTTCCAATATTAACAATACCCTAGTTCCTGCCTATTTCCAAATAAACTGTACAGAACTGGAGGAAACACAATGACAACCTAAAATGTCAAATACAGACAGACAAGCACGTACATTTACACACGAAAGCAAACACACCCATCCATGAACACTCGTGTATATATACACACCACGGTACACTAAACACAGAAATATCCTGCAGAGTATGTTCAGCAACACAATTATCTGTAGTTTGAACGTTTTTTGTGAAATGGTTGTCTGGTAAGGCCTTCAACAGCAGATGAAATGATATATACTCTGCTGTTCTTTTTTTTTTTTTTTATTAGAGCAAGAAATAAATGGTCTTTAGCATTGTAAATTACAAAAAACAAAAAATAAGTAAAACAATTTAAAACATTAATCAATCAGTTTATGCAATGAGTAAAGCAAAGATGCTAGAGCAGTTGTTTTTTTTTGTTTTTTTTAAATGCAACATGCCATGTTGTAAATACCATAATAAAGATCTCTACAGATTAATTTAGGCGTTGACAGTGTTGCCATAGAAATGCATAATTCCCAGTCCGAGGACGTGAACGCTCCGAATAGAATGTCACGTGCTGTCATCTCGAGACTACGGTAATTACGACATGGAACGATCGCAGCATTTGTCACAAGCTAGTCTGTTTCTTTTCTCAACTGAGCTGAACAAATGTTCACTATCTCATGTAGGGTGCAGACAGGTATACACACGCAACTTCAGCAAGCACAGGGAAGTGACTCATATATGTATGGAAGCAGACCAATGCCTGTTCACTTCTTGGTGTCTGAGTGCGTTTGGCATCATCAACACATTCAAATTACTCATCCTGGTCTTTTGGGTAATGGTTGGAATCAAATGAATTCAAATACTGGATCAAATTTGTCATGCCGAACGCTGTAATTCTTCCGCAATTAACTTTTTCTTAGTGCTTTGCAGACATTACAGCTTGCAATCTGTATTTTTTCGTAATTTTTCCACACAGATGACATTTTGTTAAATGATTCCAGTGCAGTTTGTGTGCATGGGTGTACTTCTGGAACACAGATCAGCCAAAATAAAATGCAAAAAACAGTTTCCAATTAAAGACCGGTCGACCGGTACATCTCTAAATTTAATCAGTCCTTGCAGTTTTAATTTCTTTTAAATAAATGAATAAATAAATAAAATCCCAGCATTTAATGCACACTTTTGTTTATTTAATACAAAGTTTAGCCATGAAACTGTGATGCTGATTGGCTGTGTCTTCTGCGGTTTTGCAGCCAGTCAATTGCTTCTTCCTATCTATCACTTGCTTTTATTTTCCAGTCCTACTGGATGGAGATCAGTTCTGCACGCTATGTCTATAGCCCTCATCCTCCCCAGCACCACCTGTCTAGATCTCTATGGATTTCTCCATACACTCTTGGGGTTTAGTAGAGCAAGTCTTCGTAATGTGCTCCGCAGCATCATATTTTCTTCTCTGTATTTCTTTTGGTTTATCAGAGCGAGTCTGCATACTCTACATCCGTCAAAACCAAACCTATTTACATTTATATTTCTCTTAAATAAAATGTGTTACAAACTACTCTGAGAGTTGTCATGACTGAAATTTGATTAACGTTTAATGTGCATTCTTTGCTCTTAACTTTGCTGTACATGCACTAAAAATGTATTTTAAAGAAAAAATAATAATAATATGAATAAATAATGTACAGTACTGTGCAAAAGTCTTAGGCACGTTGGTATTTTCACACAAAAAAATTTTTTAAGCCAGTTATTTATATATTTTACTGTAGAGTGTCAGTAGGAAATATCAGTTTACATTTCCAGACATTCATTTTGCAATTATTTGTAATAATTCAGTGAGATTTGTTTTTTTTTTTATGCACAAGAAGTCTGACAGGAGCCAGTATGATCTGATCTCACCATCATCGAGTCTGTCTGTGATTACATGAAGAAACTGAAAAAACTGAGACAGACTAAATCCAGAAAAACTAAGGCAACGTCTCCCAGACACTTGAGGAAACCTTCCTGCAAAACTACAGCACTGTGAAAAGTTTAGGCACTTGTCAGAATGCTTTAAAGTGAGAATGCTGTCAAAAATAATAACATAAATAGCTTTTATGATTTAACTTCTATTAACTAAATCAAATCGATATTTGGGGTGAAAGCGGCTTTTGTCACCTGCATCTATTCCTACACCTATTCATGTAGTTTTGCAGGAAGGTTTCTTCAAGTGTCTTGGAGACGTTGCCACAGTTCTTCTGGATTTAGTCCATCTCAGTTTTTTATGTTTCTTCATGTAATCACAGACAGACTCAATGAAGATGAGATCAGATCTCCATGTGGAGCATAGAGACTATTGTCAGACTCTTTATGCATACAAAAATCTCACTGGATTATTAAAATGAATGGCAATTCATTTATAAATTTAAACTGATATTTCCTACTGACACACTACAGCAAAAGATATAATTAACTGACTTAAACCCACTTTTTGTGTGTAAAAATAGTAGCGAGCCTAAGACTTTTGCACAGTACTGTAAATATGACTCTATTTTATCGGATGCATTACAGAAACTTCCAGAAACTTTTCCAGAAATGTCTTAATCCTTGACTTGTACAACAGTACAACAGTCTTCTCCTCACCTGCTGGAGTTTGGTGCTTGGAGCTCAATGATGTGGACCTCCTGATCATGATCAGGACCTGAGAGAACACACCCTGTGGATGGCTGGGGCTGGATGTAGCTGGCCAGGTAGTTCAGAGACAGGAACTTGTTATCAATCTTACAGGTCTCGGAGAAGACGGGGTCTGAAACAAATACGAGATATGTTTAGGCCAAGGGCTGATAGAAACTTTGAGGACACAGAAAAGTCTGACTGCCAAATATTTAACCAACAGTTAGTTACAGTCCTATAATCTGATATTTAGTATAAAAGCACTGGAACATTTTGCTGTTTGCATCACTTGGCTTGTCTGTGTTTGCGGTGTTTCAGACCACAGTATGTGAGCAGTAATGGAAGCAGAGTAGAGTTTGTGGGGTTTTTCATAGTGGTCGAACATTTTCAATGGCCAATGCTGATATTGATATCTTGAAACCAGGTTGACCAAATGCCAATATCATGCCAATGAATACAATACTGTTCAAAATTTTCAATACTGTTCAATACTGATTTTTTAATGAATTGAAAGAAGCCTTTTATGCTCACCAAGGCTGCATTTATTTGATCAAAAATACAGTAAAACAGTAATATTGTGAAATATTTAAAATAACTGCTTTCTATTATTATATTTTAAAAAGTAGTTTATTCCTTAAGCCGCGGTCACACTAGACTTTGAGCATGTGAAAGTTCTTTGGACACGGGAGCGGTCGTGATATGACGTCACTTTCTGAAGCGTCTTTTTTATAAACATGAATTCAACATATAACAAATAGTAATACACTCAAAATGTAAAAAAGAATATATATATATATATATACTATATAAAATATCATTATTATAATTCAGCCATTACAATTCATCTTCTACTGGTCACACATCGTCACATGATGTGAATTCGCAGCTCAGAGTTCACGAAGTTTAAAATTTGGAACACAGTGAAATGCGAAACAAGCTTGCGTTTCCGGTCTGACGCATTTGCATGTGTCTGAATGGAAGTCAATGGAACGAAAAGTGCAGTGTGACCGGCCCTTTAAAGCTGAATTTACTCTAGTCTTCAATGTCACATGATCCTTCAAAAATCCTACTGAACTTGGTGATCAGGAAACTTTTCTTATTATCAATTTTAAAACAGTTGTGCTGAATATTTTTGTGGAAAATATGATTAAAAAAATTCTGATTCAAGAAAGAAAAAAAAAGGCTTTTGTAACAATGTAACACTCTTTCCTTTAACACATCTTTGCTGAAAAAAAATACTAGTTTCTTAAAAAAAAAAAGGAAGTACTGTCCCCAAACTTTTGAATGGTAGTGTACAATATAATTAAATTATGGCAAATTAGTTGTACACATTTACTTAAAAAAATTCATATCATCATTCATTGACAAACCCGTTAGCAAAATCTGGAAATGTCAAATTAGGAAGATAAACACTTCTGACCAACCAAATGGACATGGTTATCTTGAAAATGACATGTCCTGTTGCAGATTAACTACTCCCCAAAAAAATCCTCTCTACTCTTGAACACTGTTTTCTTTGCTCCTCCACAAAAGAGATGATGGCTCTTCTCTTTGCCCCAGAGAAACAGAAGACAGATGCTTCCTTATTTGGCCATTATGCTTTTGGACAAAGTGCAAGGGTGATGAGTGTCAACTCCTCATGAAAGGCTGGCATGTCTTACTCTCTGCTCTTCCTGGCTCTTTGAGGTGCTGGGGGAAAGAGGGTTGCCTGTTCTCTGCAGCAAACAGATCGGAAGCATGTCCGCTCTCATGCGGAGCTACAAAGGGTTGAGATAGAGTAGAAGGCCAGAACTCTCCTGTAGAGGTAAACACAGCCTTTTGAGTCACTGCCAAACCTCAAACTCAAACACCGCCGGGCCAAATGTTTTACGGGGCTGACCGAAACAAGCTTAGAGACTGGAAAGCGTACTTTGAATGATGCAGTCATTATTTTCTTCCAGTACTGGAATCTTATGTTCTTTTACGGACTGAAAAATGAGCACCAGGTTTTCTGTTTGCTGTAGGAGTTTAACCGGGCAACCTGACAGCTGATAGATTCTGAAGTCAGACGTGTTGCTGGTTTGGTCTTAGAACTCAGCGGGGGAAACACGATGGAGCCCTGGGTGAAACACACAGCCGGATCTGTCCTTTTCTTCTTTCTTCAAACAATCCCTGCGGCTCGCTGCGCTAATGGCACGTATTTGCAAGTATCTGTTTCTGCTTTCTCTGTTTCATGCTCTCAACGAGTAAACAACAAACTCTATTTGAATGTGGCAGCCCTGTCTGACTCAAACATCATATCAAAGTCCAAGAGTCGGTTTCAAGTTAAATCCCCCTAAACCGTTTCCTTTGAGAATAAGCCAATTTCCCCCCTACGGCTCATGTCATTGGGCAGATGGCTAAGATACTTTCTTAGCACAATCTTACAAGGCTTCCTGGTACTGCTATAAATTTGGACTTTCTGTTTTGGGCTCTTTTTTCTTTTGTGCTTCTTCTATACCCTCCCTGCCAAACTTTCCCTTTGCTCATTCCCTTTTTCCTCTAGATCTGCTATTCTCCCTCATCCTTCTCTTTTTAAAAGGACTGTTGTGAAAGACTTCAGACTTGGCAAAGGGCCTGTACGCACAAGCTGGCAGTCAGGGCTTTCATCTGAAACTCTTCCTGTATGTTTACTTGGCCTTTCCATCAATTCTCCATCTCTCGGCTGTATGTGAGCCTGACATGCAAGCTAATCGAATGATTACAAATGAGAGACAGAGAGAGTCTGCCATTTAAACCCACAGATTTTGGCATGTTGTATTTAAATGAAACTGAATGTTGCCCAGTGGAAATTAAAATTACTTGAGGTGGCTTCACTGAGATTTGCTTTATTACCCATGGGTCCAGTTACTAAACACAGTCAATAGGCACCATTGAGAGTGAATTAGCATGTACAAGGCATGATTGAAGTTCAGAGGTGGCGTAAACCAAATAAATGTATTTGTGCTCAAAAAAAAAAGAGGAATAGGTAAAACACTGTGTGCGTGCTCAAAGATTCTTACCCTCTCCAACTTTGATGTAGACATCATGGGCCATCTTGAGCTCGCTGAAAGAGGTAACAGCACGGTAGCGCTGATGGGCCCAGGAAAGCAGGTGCTCATTGCCATGAGGAAGATTTTCCATCTTTACCTCACATGACTCAGAGAAATTTCCTGCCTCAAAATGCACTTCAGATCCCTCTGCAACCTAACAAATCAACAAAATAAAACAGTTAATGTATTTTCTAAAAGAGTGCTGTTAAATTCTCAATTCTGATTGGTTTATAGAATAATTTTTCAATTACTAAGTCAAGTCACCTTTATTTTTATAGCGCTTTTTACAATGGTGATTGTTTCAAAGCAGCTTCACAGTCTTAACAGGAAAACAATGCAACAGAATTTGTTTCGGCTGTACAGCCACTCTGGAGAAAACGGCGATGTCATCCAGCTCAATTCAATTATCATATAGTGTCAATGCGGGCAGATCAGTAATATAGTTTAAAATTTAGTGTCCCCAACTGAGCAAGCCAAAGGCGACGGTGGCAAGGAACCAAAACTCCATCAGGTGACAGAATGGAAAAACTAAACAAGAATGTAGTAGTTCTAGGTTTGATAACTCCAGTTCCACTTTGATACCAAAGCTTCTGAACTAGTAATCGTGGCTTTTGTCAACATACAATAATACATAAGTACACATGATTTTTAGAAACTGTAATACAAAGAGAAATTGGCAGATTTGTTTCTGTCTGAGCTACCCAATGTTCAATACAAACCCCTTTTGTTAACTCTTGGAGCGTTTTCCCCCCATTGACAGTTCAAGAAACAAAGATCTCTCTGTTGATGAAGACAGGCCCATAAAACTCAAAACTGTATTGATATGCACATCCCATTTTACAGGGAGAAAGTCTGAGGTAATAAAGTTTAAGGGCAAGACTACAGATTATGAGAGGAAAGGAAAAAGAGTATCACAACAGGCCTTTCCAAAACGAAACCTTCCACACAAATCTTTGCCAAAACACATCTTTAACACTCTATCCTGATGGTTTTCTGAAAGCCTCTTCGAATGTGTGCTCCATATTTTTACACATGGTCCTCTTACACAATAAGGTGTCTGCTTTCCACTGTTTATATAACACACTGCTGTGCATCAGATGAAACGGGCAGGAGGAAGAACAGAGAGCTAATGGCTGACCTTAGCCTTATAGACAACATATGTATACACTTTCACACATGCAAAAGCAATGCAGACCATCAAAGTCAGACTTTAAGGGGATCAAATACTTTGTCATGCAGTATGCAGACTCAGCGCAGTGTACATATTGTGCACATAATAGTACATTTTCCAAAATATCAATATAATATTAATATGCCAAAAATACAACATTCTATAGTTTCAGTTGGTTTCTATAGTTTAAGTTACTTAAAGGGTTAGTTCACCCCAAAAAAAAAGAAAATTCTGTCATTAATTACTCACCCTCATGTCATTCCAAACCCGTAAGACCTTTGTTCATCTTCGGAACACAAATGAAGATATTTTTGATGAAATCCGAGAGCTTTCTGACCCCTCCCATAGACAGATATTGAATGAACACTTTCAAGGCCCAGAAAGGTAGTAAAAACATTGTTAAAATAGTCACAAGTGACAAGTATAATTTTTGTGTACAAAAAACAAACAAAAATAACGACTTTATTCAACAATTTCTTACTACTGACATAGTGTAAGCAGTGCAGTGCTTCCTAGTTTTAGGGCAGAACGACTCGTGCGCATATGTCGTGGTGCTCACGTAAACAGCGTTGGCCAATGAAAAGCCGGCGTTCCGGAAATCCTGCACTGTTTACACTGTCAACAGTGTAAGAGTCTGACACAGACTTGAAGAAAGTCATTATTTTTGTTTGTTTTTTGCACACAAAAAGTATTCTAGTAGTCTAGAATACATAAAGTATTCTAATCACATGGACTATTTTAACAACTACCTTCCTACTTCTACTTCTTACTACCTTTAAGCGCCTTGAAAGTGTTTATTAAATAGCTGTCTATGGGAGGGGTCAGAAAGCTCTTGGATTTCTTCAAAAATATCTTCATTTGTGTTCCGAAGATGAACGAAGGTCTTACGGGTTTGGACATGAGGGTGAGTAATTAATGACAGAATTTTCATTTTTGGGTGAACTAACTTTTAAAAAAGTAGGTAGCATACAGTCAGTTTGCAGTATACTGGTATTACATTCCGAATATAGGCTTTAAAGGGATAAAAAAAAAAAAAAAAAAAAAAGGGTGGGTGTTTTCATTTACTCACCCTCATTTTGTTCAAACCTGTATATTATTAAATTATATTTTGAATAATTTTGGTATCCAAACTGTTTCGTTCCCATTGACTTTCATTGGATGGACAAAAAATACAATGGAAGTCAATGGGGACCGAAACTGTTTGGATACCAACATTCTTCAAAATATCTTCCACTATTTCCCCAGAAGAAAGAAAGTCATACAGGTTTGAAATGGTATGAGGGGTGAGTAAACAATGACAAAATTTTCATTTTCGCGTGGATTATAACTTGTGTAGCAGACAGTGATTGTTCACACGCACAGGCCTTTTGTTCATGTGAATAAATTAAAGCTGACTGCAGATTGCGAACATATTGTTTAATGAACAGATGTGCATCACATGGATTCCAAATACAATATCTGTGCATACGAAGAGAAGCATTTATGCTGGGAAATGCGACCAACAAACTAAAAAAGTTAGTCACGAGAAAACCAAACTTGTCTCAAACTTGTTTTTCCCTTCCAATAACTATGGATAAAAGTATGTAGCAAAGATTGGTGGGAGAGAGATGTCCTGCTGGAATCCACAGTTTTAGGATAACATGGAATTGTTTTTTGTGCTATGGATTTTATTAAAGAAAACATGGCTCTAGCAGAAAATACAAGAGTCCATCTACCCCGATAATATGTGTTGTTTTATATATTCATAAAAACACAAAAAGTGCTTATTTATTAGCAAAGAAACATACTGCCTTGCGCATTTATGCAATTTGAAAATGGTTGAATTTAAAGTTTTACATGCCGATTATTCTTTAGCATAACTAATTATTTCAAATATGAACCTTCAAAATATGCTTTTCCAATCACATAACAGTCCAATCATTTCAAACAGAGGTGTTTTTTTATTTTTATTTTTTTACTTTTTAATGTGATAGAGTTATTCTGATTATAAACAGATTATTATTCTACATGTAAATATGTAAGAGTAGGGTTAGTATAGTAGTGGACAGGAAGAATAACACAGTATGTACACTTCACAGATGTCATAGCAACTCATAACTGAGGAGTCCTGCCAGCTAACCTTTCCTCCAGGATACTCTAAATATGTGTTGTGTGCTTGATTTCATTCAAATGCTACGTTTAAAGAATGAGGTGCAAATTATGGAAATTACTGAGAGTTAAAGCAAGCTTTAATGTGAGCATAAGATTAAAGTAACATGGCAAAGAGGTAAGAAAAAGACAATATGAATGTGTTTAAGTTTCATTTGATTGCTGGCAAATATGTGTACGCTCTTGCAAACATATAAAGCATTGCATTGTGAGTTTCTCCGCATGTTGTCTTGCTTGACTTGGGCGGGCTTTGCTCTGAAAGTCCTCCCTTTTGGCTCCAAATGGATCCTGGGTCCACATGCTCCATTTCAGAGAGATAAACATTCACATATGTTGAAAACTTCGCCGTACAGCTCCACACAGCCAAGCACACGGTCTAGACAGCACAGACTCATTACATTTCCATGCTTGTGAGGTTTTTTCCATTAATTTCTCTCGCTCATTCTCCCAAAGGTGTTCTTTCTACT
This sequence comes from Paracanthobrama guichenoti, assembly GCA_018749465.1. NCBI lineage: Eukaryota > Metazoa > Chordata > Actinopteri > Cypriniformes > Gobionidae > Paracanthobrama > Paracanthobrama guichenoti. Next base: position 20,037,914 of record CM031948.1, on the reverse strand, counting down.
CTCAGTAGGCTCTGTGCTGGCAAACCCAATTAAACCATTATATCACACCACAGCTTTGATGGACCCCATACGAGCTGCGCAGAGAGCCAGACAGCCAATCTGAACTAGAGCCAGAGACCTGTGTACTATTGTGCGGTGACAGACAGAAGAGGTGGAGTGAGGGAGAGGGAGAGATAAAGAGAGGTATATGACGTGCTGAATGAGCTGAGATCTGTCCTGGTGCATGACCCAGTACCATGAGGAACATCTGCTTGACCTCTGGACGGCTCCCCAGGCAAACTCCCTTATCCTTGCCAGGAGTGATAAATTTCAAAAAGAAAAAGAAAAAACATGAGAAAGGCATGAAGGCCGTCAAAGAATTTAAGTCTTGGTTGAAGGTTATTTTTAGGGTTCCTCTGTATTGTAGACCATGTAAAATTGTGCAATTTTCCTTTTAGAGGAACATTGAGGGTTTGACACATGTTCAGTTCAGTTCAGTCGATACCAAAAAAGGGGGCACTGACAGTGGAGGGAAATTGGTCCAATTTTTGGTGTATGAAATTGAAATACACTACCATTCAAAAGTTTGGGATCGGTAAGATTTTTATGTTTTGAAAGAGGTCTCTCATGCTCACCAAGGCTGCATTTATTTGATAAAAATGTATTTGATAAAAATACATATATATTTTAATATATTTTAAAATGTAATTTATTCCTGTGATGGCAAAGCTGAATTAGTGTCACTTGATCCTTCAGAAATCATTTTAATATGCTGATTTGGTACTCAAGATTTTTATTTTATTTTATTATTATTATCAAAAAAACTGAAATATTTTGTAAAATTATATATATATTTACTGTCACTTTTGCTTAAACTTTTGAACAGTAGTAAATATGGATATTTTTCTTACAAAAACCCAACGATAAATAGTCAATATTTTAATGTTTACCTACTTCTTGTCCCCAATCACTTTGATTGTAAGTACCTCAGACAGACCGTAACCATGTCTTGAACATTGGGGGACCATTTTATTTTATTTTATTTTATTTTTTTATAAAGCATAAAGAAACAGAACAGTGAACGAAATTCTAGGTGTAATTCTAGTTGAGAAATAATAATTTTGTGACTATTCGCAAATAATATTTGCATTAATTTAAATCAAATATATTGTTAGTCTCGAGATTCTTCCCATTAGTGAATAAATACATAGATCTGCTATTGCCATTTAAATTCCTTAGCGGTCTGGTGGCAGAATTTTTGTAAACCGTGTCGAAGGTTACAGGTTCTAGTCTGCCCTCATATATTTTTTTTTCTTCATTAAAATCAAAGATGTTTATCAATGATTGTATAATAAGAGCATGGACACATTTGTGTGCATTTTGTTTTGTGATAGTTTCTGCAACGGCATTAAGCGATAGATTGATGCGCTCATCTGTGTGAAGACACGAGCCGAAAGAGAACGTAAACCCCGCCTACTTTGATTTGATTGGCTATCTCAATCATTTTGACATTGACGAGCGCCGTTAGACTTGAGGCAGACCAGACTAAAAATTTAACTTTTAAACCTTTTTGTAATGGAGTGCAGTGCAAGAATTTCAAATATTGAGGTGGGGGGGGGAACAATTTGGCCATTTCTAATTATTGCGGGGGACTTGTCCCCCTCACTGTCTATGGTGGTTACGGCCCTGCTCAGATCTGTTTTCATCACTTTTTTTTGCATTAATAAACAGTGGAAGCTGGAAAATTCCTTTAAAGGGGTCATGTTCATTGTGATAAAATAATATCCTGTAAGTTTTGGAGCTGAAAACTTAATTTGTTAGTCAAAGAAAAGCTTTTATAGACACCAGGCCCAGCAAACGATCAATCTCAGAATGTGTCTGAGTGTGGTGAAACACCGCCTCTGCAGAAGATGATCAACACCTATTTCATCACTACCTGTTTAGCCCCGCCCACCGATTCGTGCATATAACATAGAACTAGTGTTAAACCAGATCGAGCTACCAAGCAATAAACATGCCGTTGAGGATTACAAAATATTGTGCAGTGCCTGGGCTCGACAGTAATTCTAATTCTAATGCCTGATCTGAAATGTAATGATTTATGTGCAGTCAGATGTTCTTTGTCTGTGTGTCAGTAAATCAAACCAGTGACTAAACATGAACTTGCGCTGTTTCTTTTAGTAGGATAAAAATAATCTGTTATTTAACGGTGATTAAATTCTATAAAGAAAACGATCAAAGAAAGTTCCCTTTGCAATCGTTGGAGCAGTGCATGCTGCAGCTGTCAATAAAACAGCGAGACTTCAGTGACGCGTTTATCAGTGACTCCCGTTTTATTCAGCAAATCTCTTAACTATATCACGCTTGCACTGATAGGATAGGATAGGATAGGATAGGATAGGAGAGAGAGGAGGAGAGGAGAGGAGAGGAGAGGAGGAGAGGAGAGGAGAGGAGAGAGAGGAGAGGAGGAGGAGGAGAGGAGAGGAGAGGAGGAGAGGAGAGAGAGAGAGAGAGAGAGAGAGAGGAGAGAGAGAGAGAGAGAGAGAGAGAGAGAGGAGAGAGAAGAGAGAGAGAAGAGAGAGAGAGAGAGGAGAGAAGAGGAGAGGAGAGGAGAAGAGAGAGAAGAGAAGAGAAGAGAGAAGAGTTGGGGCTTCTGTTGGCAGGCCCAACCAAGCACAAAAGAGTTTATCGATTTAATTGCGGGAATAGGGCTGTAATTAGTCTCAAGGAATTAGAAGGAAAGGACTAAAACTAAATTAGCTCCAGGCTTTGGGAAGAGTTTCAAACCTCAAGAATTTCAAAAGGGAATATGAAAGCAATAAACCCACTCTGGAGTTCAGCCAGACCCCCAGACCCCAACCCCAAACCATCTTCATCCTTTCCAAAGCCATCAAACTCAATGCCAGTATACAGATGGACATACATGTTTTTAAAAGATTATGGCATATAATAAAACATGATTCTAACTTTTAGAACAGGCATCAAAAGTACTAGGTGTATGACTGTCAACAAATCTCTAAAGAAAATAAACAGATCACTCACCCTTCAAAAATGCATCCTACACAAGCAAAATAATTTTAGGATCGCTCAGTGCAGGGTTTCTCTCACCAGTAAGAAATATAAACATAAACTTCTTGTATAAAAGAAGGACATACACAACAGTAGAACCTGGTATAATCATGTAACTATGGTAAGTATACTATATTACACAGAAATTCAGAACTAGTCTGACAAGCCAGACCCACATCAAGATGTTGGTTCTGGGAACTCACCATTGGCAGGGCTCAATCCGAGGGGCGGGATAAACGGTTGTCTTTCAAATTCCCTCTGCACGCAATAGGATAGCGCTACAACCAACCAGAGCAATGAAGAAGGTGAAGCCGAGCTAGTTGATAGATTAAACTTTCGCCGTATCCGGTCTGCAAAACTCCGAACACATCTTCCTTTCTTAAGAATGACTTCAGTACCGTTCTTTGTTCTTTTCTCAAAGAAAAGTTTAACAAGTCTTCCAGAGTCGCAGCCAAAGCCGATTTGAAAGACCGCTGTTCACCAGCTTCTTTATTTTTAAGTAGCACGCGGAACCTCGGCAACTCTGGCGTCATTATGTTAAGCCCACCCACCGACTCTATACACGATGTGATTGGCCTGACCAGAGTTTGGTTTTTTCAGCTCGCAGGTCTACCGAGAGTTGCTAGACTACACTCGCGGCAAATTAGATTCTAGACGCTAGGGTGCGTCTAGATTTCTAGGCTAATTCAGAACCATAAAATATATCAAAGTTATAGAAAATAGAAAAGACTTGGCTTGACTATGCAAATCTTGTACCTGAAATTGACGCACATTGTACATTTAAAAAACAAACTGAAGTAATAATGACTTCAGAGTAATTACAGAGTGAAAGGTAAGAACACAGGGTAGTTACTGTTAGCTGATTTTACATTTGTGAACAGAAATAAAACCAAGAGCGATTAAAAGGCGAGTTTCTCTTTAATGGGGTCTCGTGAGTGATGTGGTAAGTGTCAGTAAAGTGTGCTGAAAGCTGCTGCTCACCTTTATTGAGCACAATTAGTGGTGTGTGTTAACAGCAGAATCTCTCAGTGCGAGGCAGCTACCTCAGGCTGTAAACCCTCATCTCAATCCAAATTAAGTCATTTTCTATTTCTGCATCTATGTGAAACTAAATAAGAATTTTTTTTACAAAAAATATTTTTTGGTCTTTTTTTCTGTCTATTAAATGATGATTATATTTGTTATCCCTATAAACCAAATTCCTCAGCGCATTACAAAGGTAGCTTGTGCTTTTAATTTAAATGTTTTTTTGTTTGTTTTTTTTAAATATGTAAAAAAAATTCTCAGGTGAAAGTGCATTTTAAAGGGATAGTTCACTCAAAAATTAAAATTAGCCCATGATTTACTTACCCTCAAGCCATCCTAGGTGTATATGACATTCTTCTTTCAGACGAATCTCCTGGCTCTTCCAAGCTTTATAATGGCAGTGAATGAGAGCCCAAAAAAAAAAACAAGAATCCATTATAAAAGTAATCCATACGGCTCCGGGGAGGTTAATAAAGGCCTTCTGAAGCGAATCGATGGGTTTTTGTAAGAAAAATATCCATATTTAACACGTAATATATAATACCTTTATATTACTTTTATAATGGATGGATACACTTTTTTGGGGCTTCAAATTTTGGGCTGCCATTCACTGCCATTATAAAGCTTAGATTAGCCAGGATATTCTTTAATATAACTTGTCTGAAAGAAGAATGTCATATACACCTAGAGGATTGCTTGAGGGTAAATTCTGGGATAATTTTCATTTTTGGGTGAACTATCCCTTTAAGAGCAAAAGGAATGAAAGTTTTTAATTGGATATGGTTTGGGTGTGTATTATTCCAATTACAAACTGTGTTAACACAGTCCCTCATTTAGTAATCCAGATTCAGATCCAAAATTAGAGGGTAAGAACCAATTTATGTGTGTATGCACCTGTTCCGGAAGAAATGGTAGCGTGAGAACCTTTTCTGTACACGTACACCAAGTACGAACATTTGCATGCAATTATTAGTGAACATGACCTGTTGAGTGATACTGCCCAGCTTTCCACTGCACCTATCCAACAAAGGCTAAAAAGGCATACAAAAAAAAGAAAAGAAAAAAAAAAAGTCATAAATAAATTTTCTATCCACTGCAAAGTGTCTATATTGGAGCAATGTTTGGTTTGAGAAGAATGACGTTTCCCTCAGTGTCTTGAGTGTCATCACTTCTCAGTCCTGCTCTTCTCACACTCACAAGAACCCGTCTGGAACATTTCAGTGGGCTTAGCTCTGTATAAATCTTCCTGTTTATGCCTTATCTGTCAGTAAACAGGTCCAGATTGGACTGGATCCCTGGGTTTGCTCAGAGATATGAGCTAATGTCCATACTCTGCTCTCGGGAGTCTGACTCCGTCTGAGTCTGTGTTCAGGCCCACATGATCTCCAAAAGACCCTGTGAGGTAACCTGACGAATTCAGAAATGTCCTAGAGTTGCTGAGTCTTACACATCCCAACTAAATATCACACCATCCAGCCAAACCAAAATGTTTTATCTACTTCTGCTGAGAAAGCAAGAACAGCTTGACATCTGGCATTTGCTGATCCAAGGGTTTGAAATATTGGGTTATGAAATTTTACACCCCACTGCTGCCATGGTTTTCGCACTGGTTTTGTAAATGGTACCTACATTTACGCCTCAGTTTACTGCACCGTTTCCATCACACCTGTGTCTTTCTAATATCTCAGATTAACATCTGTCCTCCAACCAGTAACCTACATGCATATTTCACTGGATTTCCTGCACCTTCTGCCTATCAGCATCTACATATTACAACCATATGTTAAGAAAAGAAAAAGAGATGGCATGCCAAATGGTTTATATCAATTATAAGCGCACACTAATCTCCAAAACGTTCACTATGAAACTCCCTCTACTTGAGAAAGCGAAAATATCTGTAGGAGATGATGAAGTGTTTAAACAGGCGTGAGAGAAGAGGAAAAAGATGTGACGTGAGCTCCCGAGATGGAGGAAACAAACGTGCCATGACACGCTGAAGAGATGAAGGCGGTAAATAAATTTGTGGGTGATTTGTTCTACTCACTCCAGAAAGCTAATCAAGTTCCTGGCAAAGTTCCATTGTCGTGTTCCTGTGAACTGAAGAGAGAGACTGCCATGGAACAAACAACACCATCTGTCTGCAAGCGCCACAGAAGAGCGTTCCTGCACAACCTCCATCGCAAAACCAATACTGGTCCCTCAATGGTTTCAATTAAAAATCAGAGGGAGAGGGAGACTGTTATTGCTAACCTCCCAAGGCAATAAAAATCAGGAAAACAGCCACTTGGCAAATACAGAAAGAGCAACAAATTTACAACAGCCAAACTTTTTAAAATGTTGCGCCATCAATTATTTCAGAAACGTTTGCCAGATCCTGCTGAAGATCGCAGCTTAGACCAGAACAAATGTGCAGGCTGCTTGGTTATAGTTTGGTGATGGTTTAGTTTGTGGATCATAACAGCTGTTGTTCACCAGAAAAACCAAGAAAGCTAAGAATACCAATATCCCATGCTGGTCACCAACGATAAAAGTTCAACATATGCCAACTATTCTGGTCTTCTTCAGACCTCTCTTGACAAAAACAACAATTATTCTGATATACAAGGTCTCTACCAATAGCCCCCTTCAGACTCTTTCACAACTGGCGGAAGATTGGCAAAATGTCACAGGGATTGTGTTTTACAATGAGATGTTTGGATTTCAGGCCTTTTGTTTTAGTGCGGGTGGTGAAAGCAGCCAACACCAGCTTTCTGCTCAGACTCCAGGACTCCCATCTGCCTCTTTGGACCTCCAAGTGCTGGGACCAGGAAACAAGGGTTGGCAGGGATAATCCACAGACAACCAGCCTTATAAAGCCATTACTCAACAGTAAAAAATATAGGGCCAACGTTGAGGGTAGAAACTTGGTTCCAGGGTCAATGACAAATAACAGTGTCCAAAATAAAAAGCTGGAACAAATCTTTTTAAAATGGATGAACCAAGTTCTTAGAAATGTATTATTTGCATTTGTGTGGGTTTTGAAAAACGTGTCTGTCAATTTCATCAAAAGTTTACCTGTAAAGAGTAATAATACATTTACTTTTTTTAAATATATGCAGTTTGTGAATCTGCAATTCGCTTTTCTCTCTAATAATTACTTTCAATAAATGGTTCATTATAATATTAGGACAGCTGTAACACCCTGACATGTTCAACTTTATTCTGTGAAAAATGATTAAAATGAATTTTACAATTTAGAAATTTAAAACATGTTCATCACAGAATAGGTTTACTGAAGTCATTGTATGAATTAATTTTTATGATCTTCCTTTAAAAAAATTTACAGAAAAAAAGAGAGAATCATTGACCCTGGAGTAGTTGGGTTGAACTAGCTAGGTTGATTTGTGCCTAGATGTGAGCAGATGTAAACCCTCTGCTTCCTCTCCAACCATGTTTGTAAATTTTAAACAAAATCACGCACGACTTGGCTACGATGCTACATGCACTTAAGCCATCTGCTGCAGCTATGTGCTGGAACTGAGATCAGTTCACGGCGCACTGAGCCGGAAATAGTTCCGGCATGGAACAGGGTGTGTGAGAGTTTAGAAGAGTTGCGCTACGAAAGGATGAATTCTGTCAGTGTGGTAAGGTAAGGAGGTTCTGTAGTAAAATAAAATAAAATAGTGTGAGCTCATTGCCTTGGCAGATCTCAGAACTGTGAGGGCTGTATGTGTATTCAGATGATGTCATCATTAGACATGGGCTAATAAAATCAAAGCCAGGAGCAAATGAAGATGTGAAGTGAGGGATGAAGGTACGTGCTGACAGCTCAACAATGGGATCAGGTCTCTGTTTTTTCTCAGTCCTGACTTAATATTGAGATGTTTCAGTGGAGAAAGAGGGCTTGAGGAGTAAAATTCCCATTTGCAGCAAAAGGGCAAACAGATCACATCATCAGATCACACAAGGCACCAGTGTTTTCAGCTGAAACTAATGGTCAGTTGACTTTTCAATGGCCGATGTTGATGCTAATCCAGTATATGGAGTACAGGGTGGCCAATATAATGCATATTTAAATATTATATATATATATATATATATATATATATATATATATATATATATATATATATATATATATATATATATATATAATATACATTTTACAATAGCTGTACGTCAACTTTATATTCATAACAATATATGACTATTTATATTGATTCTTTTTAGAACTGATTAAGACATTTATAACTTACATAACCCTTGAGTCCCCTTCTTACTGAGCTCATTGCAATGAATTCTGGGATTGCTTTATCCACTAATGAAACATGTGAAACATGTGACCCCAGACAACCAAAATGAAGAATGTCTTATTTAGGCAGCCCACTAGGTTTTGGAGTCTTCATTGAGCCTGAAGGTTGTCTGTCACAACATTCAAAGTATATACAGTATATCTGTAAAAGTTTTAGTCACTCAGCTTGAATTTATCAAGTCAGTCATATTGGTTGTGAGCACTTTGAGGATTTGTCTTGGCCAAACTCCAGCTACCTGCTAAAGCATCTGTCACAAGTCTTTACCTTTTCTCGTAATTTGCCCTAGGCTCTTTATTAGCACTACATACAAAGCTAGACATTTACAAGAGCGTTGACTTGCTAACATACATCCAATGATGACCTCAGCACATTCTCCTCTGAAATACATTTTGGCCATAGTCGTCTGCATGAAATTACATGAAGCTGACATGAGAATACATCCCGTCTCTACAGGAAATAACTCAATTTGCGGTCTAGCACGATATTACATTTTTCTCATCCATAATCTCAAAAGTATCTGTAACCCGAACCTTGGTTACAGACCAAAAAACATTGTTCACTGTGGTTCATTCTGTGCACAGTTTGTGTCATGCAACAAGGGTGAAATGTGTTGACGGGCAGTTTTACAGAATAAATAGTCCCTTCCCACACCCAGGTGATGAATGACAACTACAGCGTTCTGAATTCTGGAGGAAAGACCGAATTTAACATGGTAAAAGCAGACGGACTCACACAAAGAGAATTTAGGGTGTAGTAGAGTTGGACATCTCTCTGTGGCCACGAAAAATGTATGACGATATTATTATGCATGTTTAAGAAAGTCCCTAATATAGACAAAGAAATAAAGCATGCATTTTATTTGCACATATGGAGTCTCTGCACATCCGCATCCACAACATAAGCAGGAGAGCAGAACGTATCTACACACATGGAAATAATAGTGGCTCTCAGCACTACATTCCTCTGGAATGCTACGGTTTTAAAATACATTTGAAAATGATTATTGCATAGAACCACTAGCTACATAAAGGTATTTACAGGGCACATAAGGCAGGAAGAGTGTGACAGAGTTAAACCAGTGAGGCCTCTTGCTCTCATTTCATTGTGATTTTCTCATGTGATAGGGACATAATAGGAAATTAACACCCGCTATCAGCCAAATGTGGGTATTTTGGTGCATTGTTTATTTACCAGCAACTGTGGCAGGCGACCTTTACAAGGAATTCTTAGTAACAACAGCATGTACATTTCTAAGAGCAGAATTTTGCATTAGATGTTATTTAAATGTATCCCAGGTCCATGTTAAAGAACGCAGATTTGCCCTGTGTTCACTTTAAATGCGTAATTCCAAATATTTTTGTTTGCTATAGCTAATTCACAATGCACCAGAAGACACACTGATCCAACAAATCCAGACAAATGCGTTCGTTGCTGTTGGTCGGTGTCTGTTGGTGCAGTGTGACCAATCGGCGGCTGACTAGAAGCAGTGCATGCTGGTTAGAAACTTTGTCCAATTTAAGATGGAACACATCACAGTCACGTGGCATTGGTGCTATCAAAGTACCGCAAGAGCGATTCGAGAGCAGCCACCTGGTTCATTCCACACATATTCTCAAGAGCGGCTGCATGGTCTCTGATGACAACACAGCTGTTCCACGATAGGCCGGATTCTACCACATAAAATCACGTGTGTTTCGTGTGTATTCTAAAACCTTCAGTTCCACTAATGCTCACAAAACAGTAAAAGCTCTTTTAATGTAGTCGCAGTGTTATATTGTGTCATGTTTATCAAAATAGAACTGATGAAAAACGTAGACCCCACTTCATTGATAGTATAGGCTTATGTTGAACTTTATTCTTATACAAACAGACGCTGTATTAAACAGTACATAAAGTATTGAATGAAAACGTCTCTGAAATATCTGTGTATTTGACAAATATTGCATTTATTTCAATTAGCTGTGATAAAGTATGCAAACACAGTGTGAGCGTCACTACAGGAAGCAGAAAGTGTCCGACTTCACGTCTCAGTTTTCAGCTCCTCGCCACCTGCACGCCGCTACTCTCGCAGATCAGTTAAATCCAGCCGCAGCCGATGTCGAACACGCCTGTTACCTAAAGACTGGCCTACAGTAAAACATTTTTAAATTCTTATCAGATTTTCAAAATGTGAGAGACCCCAAACATGGCGATAAAAAAAAAAATCATTAATTTTTAATGATAATTTTTATAAAACTGTTAAATTACTTTGGACTACTTTTTACAGAAAAAGTTAAAAAAAAATGGATTTTGGTTTGGATGAAGTCGTGTTATGTTTCCGTGTGTGTGTTTGTCCGTGGAGTTCTCCCCACACAACAGGATTTCTGATCGTAGATAGTCAACATTTTGGATAGATCGGTGCGGCCCAATGTCCAAGAAGATTCAATCACTCTTAACACACCTCACACCACAGGAAAATTTAATAAGATAATCTGTAGAACCATCAAAATAATCGGGACTTTACCTATTGTCAGAAGGGGAGAATTGGGCCCAAAATTGCCTTAAAACTAAATCTGTTAAAAATAATTCTCATTAATTGAAATAAAACTGAAAAAGATGGAAATATGAGATGTCAATTTAAACTCAAATAACCTCAGCTTTAGCAACGAACTGAAATAAAATAAGTAGACTAAAATTACAAAAAGCCTGAAATAAAAATAAATTAAAGCTAATAGAAATATATAAAAATAATAATAAAAATGACAAAAGTACATGACAAACTTAAACTAAAACTAACATGAAAACTAAAAAGTAAAAACTCATTAAAAATATGAATAAATACTACGACAGTGTTTAAATTATACATTCACCTAAAGGATTATTAGGAACACCTGTTCAATTTCTCATGAATGCAATTATCTAATCAACCACTCACATGGCAGTTGCTTCAATGCATTTAGGGGTGTGGTCCTGGTCAAGACAATCTCCTGAACTCCAAACTGAATGTCAGAATGGGAAAAAAGGTGATTTAAGCATTTTTGAGCGTGGCATGGTTGTTGGTGCCAGACTACACACTTGATGTAACATTGTGGGTCTGAGTATTTCACAATCTGCTCAGTTACTGGGATTTTCACGCACAACCATTTCTAGGGTTTACAAAGAATGGTGTGAAAAGGGAATTTCTTTGACTGAAATAACCACTCGTTACAACCGAGGTATGCAGCAAAGCATTTGTGAAGCCACAACACGCACAACCTTGAGGCGGATGGGCTACAACAGAAGAAGACCCCACCGGGTACCACTCATCTCCACTACAAATAGGAAAAAGAGGCTACAATTTGCACAAGCTCACCAAAATTGGACATTTGAAGACTGGAAAAATGTTGCCTGGTCTGATGAGTCTCGATTTCTGTTGAGACATTCAGATGGTAGAGTCAGAATTTGGCATAAACAGAATGAGAACATGGATCCATCATGCCTTGTTACCACTGTGCAGGCTGGTGGTGGTGGTGTAATGGTGTGGGGGATGTTTTCTTGGCACACTTTAGGCCCCTTAGTGCCAAGTGGGCATCGTTTAAATGCCACGGCCTACCTGAGCATTGTTTCTGACCATGTCCATCCCTTTATGACCACCATGTACCCATTCTCTGATGGCTACTTCCAGCAGGATAATGCACCATGTCACAAAGCTCGAATCATTTCAAATTGGTTTCTTGAACATGACAGTGAGTTCACTGTACTAAAATGGCCCCCACAGTCACCAGATCTCAACCCAATAGAGCATCTTTGGGATGTGGTGGAACGGGAGCTTCGTGCCCTGGATGTGCATCCCACAAATCTCCATCAACTGCAAGATGCTATCCTATCAATATGGGCCAACATTTCTAAAGAATGCTTTCAGCACCTTGTTGAATCAATGCCACGTAGAATTAAGGCAGTTCTGAAGGCGAAAGGGGGGTCAAACACAGTATTAGTATGGTGTTCCTAATAATCCTTTAGGTGAGTGTATTAAAATAACACTGAATAAGAGAAGAACATGCTATTAAAAAATTAATTAATATATATTATAAAAGTCCATTTCCCATCCTGGACTGCAATGCGTATGATCAGAGATCCTGACCAGCCCACTTTCATTTTCTCATTAAGCCTGACTAAATATGGTTGGCTATTCAGGGGGGTGTATTTACTCCAGCTCTCCTCTGAGCTCCCTTAGTGCAGGGAGGAACGCCCTGGATCTTGTCATTGTTATTTTTGGGGTGAAGAGAAGTGTAGTAACTCTGCTTTGTTTCACAGGATGGCTGGAAAACAATAATGCTGTCAGGGAGAGTCATTGTTGCTGATCTCATTGGTCCTTCGTTTATTTGTGAGAAAAGTTGCTTTGATCAAAACGTTTGTGCTGTGTCACTCGCTCGGCTCACTCACATCATACTGAACAGACACGTTCAGTTTTTAATTGTAGTGTCTGTTCTCTAACTGAACTAAATTATTTTATTACTATAAAAATTAATATGATGGTGGGGGCGGTGCCACGTTGCGCAAGTGATAACCGGTAGCCATGGCTTGGGAGTGGCATCGTAGGGCAGCGAAGCAAGTGCATTCTGGGAGTTGCTGTCTTTCATCCACATGAGCCAAAAATACATTCTGGCTTTTCTCAGTCTAGAAGGCACCAAATTCAAAAATAATTTCACATTTCTACTACATAAATGACCCAGTTTAAATAAACATTCATCTTTCCAGCGGTGAAATATCCCTTTAAGTTCAGAATATGCACTATATTTTGATACTTAGTCATATTAATTTATCAGCAACTCACATTAAATCCTTTTTGATAATAAACTCAGATTCATGATTAGGGGAAATTCAATCCATAAATATGTATGTTTACAGTCACTAATTTTCATCAATCAGAATGAATCCAAATTCCAGATTCTGAAAGTTCTGTTTATATGAACCCTATACGATGCAACCCAATTACACTGTGAGCCAGCTTTCTTTTTAGATATATGTCAAAAGAACTTTTCAGTATATGCTTAGTAAATATTCAGACTCATCCACTGTCCAGTTTGTACACTGTAAAAATCAATTTCATGATGTCATCACAACTTTTCATCTTTTGTCAAATCAACTTAGATATTTAAATGTAACAATTTTTTGAGTTTCTATTTATTAAACCAATCTCATTTGTTGTATTAACTAAAAAAATGTATTTAAATAAACTCAAAATTAAGGCAACCAGGTAACTTCATTTTTTAAGTTAAACCAACAATATATGTTTACAGTGTAATGACATAAAATATATGAAAAACATATGCATCATGGCACTGTGCCTGTGCATTCAAGTTTTTACCTGGTTATTTTACATGAAGGCTTTTCAGGTCGATTGAGCCATCAATTCAATTACAATCAGATTAATGATTATGATGTGCATGTAAACATAGCCATTGAGGGGACACATCCCCAAAACTATGCAGATGGTCTTCAATAATTCACGCGAAAAAAAAATTCAGCTTGTGTTTCAAAAATTAGGCTTTCCTGCTGCTCATATTTTTTTTTACTGTAAGCGTCCCGTCATCTCACACGTGTCTCCTCTAGAGTTTCAGTAGAGATCTCTGTGGACTTTTAAATTGGCCAAGATATACATTTCTGCAATCCAAAGTCAGAGATCTCAACATGAACATTTCTCATTAAAGTTTTCCCAGACCAAATAATCTGAGCCATTCTATTCACATTAATAACTCTATACTCTTACTCTGTCAACAATTTACATTTATTTACATTTATACAATTGTCCCAATGTCAATTTCTTTTAAGAATTATGCATATCTGCTCTCCTGAGGTCCTCAGGTCTCCTGAGCTATGGAAGAGCACCCACTGAGCAATAAGTGTTTCTGTGGCGAAAGCGATGGGTAAAGCAGTGGGGAACAGAGCGAAGCCACAACTAGAGAATAAACGAGCCACCGTCTCGCCACCAAACATCCTTTAGGCAGCGTGGTGAACATCCACAGCAATCAATATAAACCTGTGAGCCTGTGCCAGATGCAATTACACAAGCCTCTGTCTGAAAGATGGTTGTGTTGGCATGGGGTGTGTTTACGTGTGTATATGTGTGCGTGTGAGCATGTTTGTGTTTCCTCTGGGTACACACACCTGAATGCATCTTTGAGCGAGTAAGACCTCTGCTGACAGGATAGTGGAGAAGTTTGTTTGAGGAAGGTAAGACGAGCCAAAGAGAGTGTAAATGAATTGTGTGTTTAAAGGTGCTTGTTGATTCGGAATGAATGATAATCTGCATATTCATTACTGAGAAAATGCAGATGGAGTTGGCTCAGAAGCAGTGCTGGGGAGGAAGGGAGAGAGACAAGGCGGTGATAGAGAGATGGTTTGAGAGTCATAAAGCAGCTCAGACTCACATGGAAGACGCGTCTGACTCCTGAGACCAGTTTCTCTGTCCGAAGCTTCCAGAGGACAGGCTGAGGGGAGTTCAGGACGAAGACCAGTGGTTTCTGGTGCATTTGCAGGGACTGGATGGGCCGCAGATGTAACGCCACCTGAACACAGCAAAGAAAGGGGTCAAATGAGAACGAGTGAGAAGAGAAGTGACCTGAAAAGCATAGATTGCTGAAGACAACGAGGGGAAAGACGCATGGAGCTCTGAACTGTATAAAGTCCACAGAGCTTTTGCTGCTAGAAGGAATTCTCAGACATTTTCTGCCTTTTAAAGTACATTTTGGTTAATTTGGTCTACATTTGGACATTTGGTCTACAACAGTTTTAGGGAAATTAGTGACACTTTTCAATATTCAACTTTTGTGAAATGAAAATTATCAAAAATAATCAGGGTGGTACAACTGTCCTGATATCATAATGAAGAAAAAGCCTCATTTTGCAATCAATAAAGTTGTACTTTTTATTGATGTTTACACTGTGACATTTTTAGAAAACAAGTGATAAAAGATTTTTTTGAACTTTTTTTTTAAACCAACATGCATTTCTATAAACTTGGCACATGCATTTAAAACTAGATTTTTTTATTTTTATTATTTCTTCATCTGGTCATTGTTCACAACTAAAGACCTGAACCTCAAAAACAAGAAAGCTGAATAAATAAGCTTTCCATTGATGTATGGTTTGTTAGGATAGGACACAACTTGGCCGATATACATATATTTGAAAATCTGGAATCTGAGGGTGCAAAAAATCGAAATATTGAGAAAATCGCCTTTAAAGTTGTCCAACTGAAGTCCTTAGCAATGCATATTACTAATAATATTTTTTTATATATATATATTTACGGTAGGAAATTTACAAAATATCTTAATATCCTAATGATTTTTGCCATAAAAGAAAAATCTATCATTTTGACCCATACAATGTATTGTTGGCTATTGCCACAAATATAACCGTGCGACTTATGACTGGTTTTGTGCTCCAGGGTCACATATGGGATTAGCCAATGGTTATAAAAATCATCCTAGCAAAGTTTTTATTTATATCATAAATAAAATCTTGCTACGCAAGTTGAAATCCCCCCCTTCTATTTGCATTTATGGTGACCCCACATGCGGTTGTGGCCCCAATGAGGAGAGCCTCGCTGCCATAAAAACCTCTCATTCCTCCAAACGTCTCTCCTGTCCTGTTTTCTCTTTCTAGTCCATCCCCTCCTCGGTTGCATTCTGTAGTTATTGCAGTAAAGTTAGTGCCAAAAACATGACTATACAGCAGCACTGTGAACGCCTGTTACTCCTTATCAGAGTTTGTGCTATTTATGTCTCCACCCCACAGATAATCGCACAGTGACTGAAAAAGCCGTGTTTTTCTTTGGAAGGCCACAATATGTGGCCTCACTGGTATTTGAACTTTCACACACAAGCTCTTTTGTTCAAAAAAGACGGTGATAGTGAACGAGAGGAGAGAGAAATATAGAGCTATACAGCATGGATGGGTCAATTAATGAGGTTGAAGTTTATATAGATTTACAGATTTAAAATTTTATCGATTTAGTTTATTTTTGGGCAATAAAATGGTACAGATATTGGCATTAATGGACAGATAATGGCTATTTATTTGTTGAATAAATCAGTTACACTGATTAATGGCTACACAAATCACAGAATCTGCGTTATTTTTTAAAAGATGGTGAAGATAGAGACAAAGACAGATGTAGATTTGGATTCTGTCACTTCAAATATTCAGAAATGTGTTTCAAGTACTAAGGAGGCATTTAGCCAGAGTTTTGTTGCATTATACCCGGTTTCACAGCCTCTGACGGGACCCAGTGGGCCAAATATAACCTGCTGATTTAGGGCCTGCAGTGGGGTCGAAACCAAACTCCATTCCAGACATAGTTTGATTAACTACCTCTCAACACTGACCTGACAAACAAGCACTGCCTCATCACCTTTAGAGCTTCATCACTCACACTCTTCATCCATCAGACACTGACTGATTACCTACACTTCGCAGTCATTTGAAATGAAAATAACTTTGGTTAAAACTTTGGTTTGTTCCTCATACAAAGCATTAATACTGCTTCAAAAGCATATGATACGTATGATTCTTGTTATGCTTGATTATGATAATTGTGGTAGCTTGGCATGGAAAAGAGTGAACAGTACATTCTTCAATATTTCTTCTGGAATTAAATGATGGTAAATTATGACTTTATGATCATTATTTTGAGGTGAACCATTATTTTAAACTTCGAGAGGTCACCCTGAATATTTCATATAATTTGAAGAATTTTTGCACATATATTTCCAAATATAAATTTTAAAATATTGTGACCAACAAAGTCATGTAGTCAAAATGCATAACCATTTATATGTATGTTTGGAATGAAATGATGGTGAGTAAATGATGATTAGAACTTTTATTCTGGAGTGAACCATTCTTTCAAACTCTCAGAGGACATCCAGGATATTTTTAATATAGTTTGAAATAGTTCCTTTCACAGCTGGCCCTTTGGATCATACTGATCTCACAAACCTGATTCTCAGGCTAATACTATTACACACTTGAGAACATTTTCTCACGACTACATCAGAACAGCCAGCGTCAAATTATTCACTTAACAAATTAGTCAGTTAAGCAATCAGACACTGAAAACTTAATTTGGAAATGATATTATCTTAGATCCAGTCAAAACACATCTACAAACACTTTGCTTTGATGCAGTTACTCAGTGTGTAAGATAAGGAAAAGTTCGATTGAACTGCATAAGAAAACTTTGTTAATTTATTTATTATTATTTTCAACTGAAACATTGCATTATTTTATTCCTACTCTTGAGTGCAACATTCAGGCCCAGAAGGGCATGTCCAACCATTTCTTAGATTTATACTTATGGTGGAGAACCTAACATCTTGTTGAAATGCTTTTATGGCCCCATTTATTTACTGTACATTATTGAGTATGATTCAAAATTGACATGTCCCAAATGAGACACTTGTTGTGGACATGCGGCCTTGTGACTTTCTCTTGTGTGCATCTATCCACCAGATCACAAGCTGTCAAATTTCATATTATGGTTCAAATGGTGTTCAATCGCGCCCTCTATGTAGCCACAATGTGCTCTTGATACACCTTTGCAAAACTACATTGTAAATTACTATATCAAGTTCACAATTTGGTAAAGTAATTTACTGTACATTACGGAGTATGGCTGCGTTTACACTTGGCATTAACATTCGATCACAGAGGTCTGATCAATCAGATCGGATCATCAGTCAATCAGGACACGGTGCGTTTATTTTGTTCACATCAAGTGGTCACTGTATCTGGATAACTGATCGGATTTCTGTTTCCATAAAAAATCCCCGCAAAATTGACTTTTCACAAAGTGTAAAACAACTTTCGCTTTAACCTCTATCTATATACAATCAATCTCAAATAGGTACTTAACCTACCAGTTTAAGTTTCCCAACATTAATCTTGTATGATGAAACAAAGAAAAAATTTATTCTGATGCATTCCATGATTGAAAGGAGAGCGTGCAAGCATTTATATAGGTTACTGTACGTGTAACCACCTTTTCATTAAAGAAATACAACATAAAAACACATCACAAAGAGCATTCATTTTTGATGTACGAGTAAAAATTTACAAATTAAACAATGCTTCCATTGCTTTCATTTACTTAGGCCTACTTTACTTTCTCTACTTTACTGATCTCAGTCTTAGATCAAATTTGTTTAAATGAAGACATTTTCCAATGTTGATTATTTAACTGGGTCATCCAGGTTTAAGTGCTAAGATTGTAGCATGCAATGCATATTTGTAGAGAAAAATGGAAGATTATTTATAATAAAAACATTAAAAAAATTAAATTATTGTCAACGTGAAATATGTTTAATATCTTGTCAAAACTGTGTCTGTCCATTATTTTCCAACAGCCTTGAGAGTGGGCAGGGATTTATATGACATCGACCTGTGAATGCAGATACGATGGCTAGATTCCATTTACCTTTACTGAGATCTGATCACAATGCATCCTCGACTACCTCTGGACACAATGATCAGATAACATTCCGATCAGAAACGCGTTTACACTTGTCTTTTCAACGTGTATGTGGACAACATCTGGATACAGGTTGAATGTTAATGCCAAGTGTAAACACAGCCTATGACTCAGGGCAACGGAGACCTCATCTGCATGGTAAAAATGGACATGTCCTGATGTGGACATGCGGTCTTGTCCACAAGATCACAGGCTGTCACAATTTTTTATCCTATGGTTAAAATGTCCTCAATAGCGCCCTCTATGTAGCTGCAATGTGCCCTCGATACACTTTTCTGGCGAAAAGTTGTTAGGACTAAGGATGCCATTTGGGACAAGATCAGTGCGTACCTAGTCCAACAAAACTGAATGAGATAAAAGAGCAATAAACCTTGCCATTTCAAGATGTCTATTTTAGAGGAAGCAGATGTGTTCATGGATGGGACTGTAATGTGTTTATGAGCTGCCCTAAATGACATGCAGTTAAAATATATCTCAAGTGAGCTCTGACAGAGGTTTGGAGCTGTGAAATGAGCATCTCCCCAAAGATTTGAGCCTATGTGGGAGGACTCTGGAGTAAATGAGAGTGTTTAGCAACGTGCGCAATAAAAGCGTGGCAATAATCATAACAGTGGGGCCTTTGGAGAGCAGAGAATGGAAGATATTACAGAGAACTTATCACAAAGGGTCTGGCAGACACAGAGTAAACTCAGACGCAACAAGCAAGAGACCCTCGCTTTTTGTTCCACTAATTTTTTTTTTTTTTTTTTTTTCACTCACTTGCCTTCCTAATGTCTGTACTCCGTGGAAAAATTTCAATGAGCATCTACCCAAGCCTCCCGCTTGGCTCATTCTCAGCAGACATTCACAAACAAATCCTACCTGCACAGAAAGATTTCGAGTGGGGAGGAAAAAACTAAACTGACAAATGGATCGATTTGCTGAAAAATTAAAGAGGTTATTCACACCAAAAATTCTGTCATCATTTACTCACCTTCATTTTGTCCTAAACCCATTATGCTTTAATTCATCTGTGAAAAACAAAGCTAAGAGATCTCTCTCCCTCCAATGAAAGTTCATTACACCAAAATTTTGGTGCTTCAGAAAGTTAATAGAGATTGACAAAATAAATCCGTATAAATTGAGTGGCTTAATCCCTGCTTTCTGAAAGGACATGATCACTTTATATTATGAATGGATTTAAAGGCATAATATGTAATTTTTGCCACTAGAGGTCACTTATTCAAAACAAAGGCGTAGCCTGATGACATCTTGACTTCGCAGAATTATGGGAGATGTTGCCTTCACCTCTACAGCCGGTTGAAACGAATATGATGGGACTTGGGCACAAATCAAATTCATGGATGAGCTAATGTATTGAAGATTTATTAATGTTACTGTAGTATGAAGCAAGGTGATGCTGAAAGCCATTGGAGACAAGCAACTGGAGTCAGGAGAGACAAGTGCAACATGAGCGCTTCTGCTTCTTCCGGTCAGGCGTATGTAGAGTAACGCAGCGCTGTTTTGTCATATTAGATTTAAGTGTTTTGAAAGTTATAATGCTACTCTGTGCGTTCGTTTGCGGCTACTATGAGACACTTGTTGCACACTACAGTAAGTTAGATCGATATTAGGCATGGTAAAACATGATACTCACGGAAAATCAAGAAACGAGATTTAAACAACAAGACTAACTGTGTTGAGCTATATAATAATGATTCGTTTTCTGCCGATGAATGTATACAAATAGTTGCTCACCTGTCTAATAAAACACATAATATATTAAAGCATCTTTGGTGTTATCATGGTTTATACAAAATAAAAAATGAAATTGAGGGTAACGCGGGTAGGATGTCATTAATAGGCGATGAACGGACACGGTCTATGTCCTGGTTAAAATTGATTTTTCGCTAGATTTAAATATTCTTGGAAACATTTGGGATAATGCAAGCACACAAGTCAACAAAATATCTAACATTGTTCTAGTGGTTTTTGGATATTTGAATCCAAAAATCGTACATATTGTGCCTTTAATTTAAATATAAACAGAGAAAAGTACATGCAAATTTGGTAATCGGAAGCTCAAACATGTTTGCTTGATGTGCGAACCAATGAGGTCCGTTCTTGTGCATCAAGCAGAGTGACCTGTGTTACGAAGATAAATAAAAGACTTGAGTAAAAGCTGAGTTTTCATTTTTAGGTGAACTATGCTTTTCAGCAAGAAACAGCGAAATAAACGGGAAGAAAGTTTTGTCTGAATAAAGGGATGCAGAGAGTTATAAGAAGAGGGGTACAAGCACAAACTCTCCTGGTTGTAAAAATCATGGAATTTCAGAATCAGACAGAACCAATTCCAAAAAAGTGAGTCATTAAGAGGAGGCACAAACACAGTCGTGCTGCCGTTCCAAGACTGCTCCAAGGTGAGAAGCAAATTACCTTGGCTAGGCATAAGCCAAAACCCCAGCTCTCCAGGGTGAGCTCACATACTCCGCATCACACTTTGGCAATGCTGGGAATTGGAAGCGTTGATTAGTCCCACATCACGCAGGTTCTGTGAAACGCCATCTGCGATGCTGTAATGAATCTGTAATGCATGCACTAAACTGAACAATACAACATGGTTTACAAAGGATTTCTACAGAAATTGAATATCATATACGTTCATAGTGAAATGAGTTAATCCTTCAATATTGTACAGAAGGCATACAGATGATTAATTTCACTGCACACACACACACACACATCTCTTTCCACTGAAATAAAGATGGTTCTTAAACCTACTGCTCCATTTTTTTCCATCGACAACCGATGGATGGAACCAAGTTGAGTTGAGGAAGAAAAGATCTGTGGCAACTTAAAATAACTTTAAAATATGTGACCCATCATGGAAACCAGTGACAAGTCGGCAGCACAACTTTCGAGCAAAATGAGAAAGCAGCAGGTTTTTTTTTCAAAATCTATTAGTTGAGATCAAGAAGAAGCCTCTCCGTATTTGAGATAGCAGTATTGGTATATTTAAAAGCGTACATTTTGAGGTTGAAATCGGCTTGTTTTTCTGAGATTCTAGCACGCAGTAGGGGAGTGTCATTGTCTGTGTGTATTTCCATTGCCCCTGCCCTCCAAGGGAAGCGCGTGGCTACTTATTATGCAGCGCTCTGGCCGGCTCTAGCTGATATCAAAATTCAATGAAGATGGACGCCGCAAAGAGTGGCTATATCGATAGTAGCATTTGATGGGGATAAAGACAGAGAAATGGGGAAAATCCATAACTTTGACTGTAAATGCTACACGAGGAGAAAAGAGAACTCTCTGCCCGAAGCTCCTGACAAAGAGAAAGTGTGCCAGAATGACTTATTTCATTGGAGGCAACGAGATCTGCAAGAATACTTTTCTGTTTCTTATGGGGTGAGTTTCCATAAACAAAGTTTGTCGTTTTGTGTTCATTCTAGCTCATTCGTTAGCTAGCTCAGGACTGTCATTTTAATTGTAATCGTTAGCATCGTATCACTTGACAAAAAAAAAACATTACTATAATGGTATTTTAGATGGTAATGTTAGCATCTGCTATTAATTTAAATAATGCTTCAATTGCTTGAATTGACTGGTGTGAATGACTTAGCCCACTTAACCTGCCTGTTAGCATTCTTGAATTGAATGTGATGCTAATAATTTTAGCCAGTGGTACAACTACCAAACAACTATCCAAACTGTTTTAGACCTAAAAGAGTCTTTGTAGGCCTATGTTACCCTTAAATGTCAGAGAAAAGAACAGAATCAGAGATTTTTTTTTTTATAGAAAATTGTACTTTGCATATTAAACTATAAAAACACATAATTATAGTTGATTTTAGTTTATCATAGTTGATCATAACTAGAGATGAAATGGCATGAAAATTGCATTTCATGATTATAGTGACCAAAATGATCACGGTTATCACAGAATCCTGTTCAAAAAGTCCTAATGCTACACAATGAAATCAATTCACCAAGTTTTATGTAGAAAACCAGCAAATAACAAATAAAATTAGCATCAATATGTACTTTTGTTTACATAAACATTAAAATAACATTAAAAATGATGGCCAGATTTTAAAGGAGTGTCTTGCAACATGTTATCTACATTGCACAAGTTCAAATAGAGATAAAACTCCCATATTTCAGCCTCTAAATCATTTTTATAAAAGTCAAAAAGATAAATTACTGACATTTACAATGCACATTATCCTTTATTATTAATAGTATGCGGTCCGATTTTTCCCGCTGCGTCTGTCGTTGCTATGCAACCATGCAGCTTTACAGGGGGTATGGCTTATCTAAATGAGATGTAAATGAGCCCTGTTGTCACTCCCAGCAGGTGAGAACAGGTGAGAACTGCACAATCTTTAAAGGCCGTTTTCACCTTTTGAGCTTTTTTGAGTGCCTACCTTCAAATGGCCACAACTTCTCCAAATATAATCAGATTTCCATGTGTTACACATTGTTGGAAAGCTTGGAGACTACACTTTCAGAATCCCAGAACCGACTTGTGTCCCTACTTTCCGTGATTGGTCACATATGTTCTCAAAACCAGCAATAAGGCTTATTAACAAAACCAGCAATGCCCTGTATTTGTTTGTAGACTGGCAGATTGTGTAGTAACATACTAATTTAGGTCATCATTGTCAAGTCAGCAGAAATATGAGACTCTAGAAGATTCTCGGATCCTCAGTCGAGTACTGGCTATGGCACCAGCAACAACACCAATGCAGTGGAAAACACATTACAGCCCTCTTCAATCTCAGTGTCACCACTGGAACTACCGCTGAATTGCTAACAGAGTTGTTAAACTGACCAAAGCCAGACCTCAGAAGAAAGAACTGGTTGAGATGATCATGTTTCGAGAGATAAGTAAGGCATGGCCAGTGTGAAGCCCAGAGTGTGAATCTGGACCTGATTTCACAGGCCACTGCGCTAACCGCTGTCTGGTGGTGTTTCGGGGGCCGGCCAGATTGAGTTACAAAGAAACTACAGGCTCTGATAGGAGACAGCTGCACCTCCCCGTACAAACCCAGCCCAAAGGCTAGCATCACTGCAGGGGGTGATGAGAAATCAATCACGCCATGTAATTTAATACACCAGCAACCTACCGTTCAAATCAACAATTTAACCTCAGTGAGAACAAACAAGTGTCAGCAAGACAGTGCAGTTCCTGTGCGGAGACTGTGTTGTTCCTGTCTATCTCTCTGTGAAACTTTCATAATTCCTGCATTCTTGAGTAAAGCACCAATTAATCAATTCTGTCAACTCTCTATGTACTGTAAATCTTTCTCTTTTACTGCTGACAGCAATTCCCAGCTCAAAGGGAAGGGTGTTGACTCTTATTGAGCTTGTTATGTGACTGATAGTCCTCCCAAACTTTTAGTTCACTAAACATCCTCTAATTAGATGCCAAATAATACAAGATAAGCAAAACATGAAGCCTTGATGAACATAACATTCACTTGGGCCATGTGAAGTTTCGGGGAATGGGAGATGTACTTGGGAAACGGCAGGAGTATTAAGGAAGATGATAGACAAGCGATAGTTCATGGTTTCAATAATTCATGGAGAAATGGGGAAACTGAGAAAAATTTGGTGATCAGATAACTAGTCCCTTTTAGGGATGTCAAATGTACTGGTACTTTGCTACAAATTTGGGACTAAAATAAATGGTAACACTTCATTTAAGGGTTCAATTCTCGCTATTAACTAGTTGCTTATTAACATGCATATTGCTAGAATATTGGCTGTTTATTAGTACTTATAAAGCATATATTAATGCCTTATTCTGCATGACCTTATTCTATATCCTTAATCCTACCCAATACCTAAACTTAAATGTTACAAAAACTACCTTACTAACTATTAATAAGCAGTAAATTAGGGGTGTAGTCACACCAGGAAAGTCCTCTGGTTCACTTGCTTTGGTCCGGACCAAATACATGAAAAGTTTTTGTTGTTGTTTTTTTTTGGTTCGCTTTCACATTGCCCTTTTTGCAAGTGAACCAACATTTGTAAACAAAACCACACGTGTGCTAAGGACATCCATTCATTGGACAGAAATTCTCAAGCAGGGAAAAGCAGGAAGTGCAAAAACAGGTTCATAGTGCATTTTTTTATTCTTTTAGGCCATGTGTCCAACAAAGCGTTTTTTCAAGAAGTATTTTTCAAATTTTTTTCAATGGGAGCGCCACGTTTTTAAAACGGCATGAGTGTAGAGGCACTGAGTGTCTATTTCACACTCAAGTGTTGAGCTCTTGCCATTTTTTACTGGTTGATGAGAGTTGAAGAATGTTCAACTTTGAGTAAAACGCAGCGCTCATCACTGTCACTTTTTACCCAGCCACCCAATCACGTGTTACCAAATAGTTAGTATATATATATATATATATATATATATATATATATATATATATATATATATATATATATATATATATATATATATATATATATATATATATACACAAACACACACCAGTAAAGTGTGTGTAAAGTAAATTAATATCTTTGGGTAATATATACAGTTTGGGTAATATAAAGCTTTTCTCTTCATTTAATTACTAACTTTAACCATTACTTGAATAAGAGAAGGATTTACTTATTTAAGTTATTAAACTAAAAGAACATTACCATGTTTGTTTTTGCTGTGTATCAAAATTGCTCATGGGAATTTACACTGACATTGACTGTAATTGTGATTTTATTTCTTGTAATTGCAACTGTATATAAATCACAACTACAACTTTTTACCAAATAAGGTAAGGTATAAAAATAAATAAGGTACTGCCCCAGTGGAAAGCTGTTTTTATTTTATTTATTGTTTTATTTACATAATGTATCTGAATTGCGACATTATTTCTCGTAACTGCCATTTATTTTAAACTGTATCTCAGATGTGGAAGCAGTCTTCCATAATTAACTGCACACATTCACAAAGGCAGTTTTAGCTAAATGCAAAAAGAAAAACATTAGATCTCGAAAACAACTCTTTAAGTCATTTATAAAGTTTGTTTTCTGGAAATAATGCAATGTTTGCACATTCTCTGTGACTGTGTCAACACACTTAACTTTGCTTAGCAAAGCAGAGATTTGTGCTGTCAAGAGATTTTCTTGTAAATTTGATAAAATCGCTGCCATGTGTCTGTACATGAAATTCACTATGGCACTCTGTTTGAAACAAAGTAGAGCTATGCGAGCATTTAGCACTGTTATAAACGCAAATCATTGTGTGTGTTGTTTGAGCATCTTGGTTCTTTCTGCATGGCTGAAGAAGAATAAATGAGGTAAAGATTGAGGGTCAGATCAATCTGTTGTGCGCTGTTATCACCACTGCTCAGTGATCTGTGACCTCTCAACCTGAAGCCCTTTTAGTGCACTGTGATGTCTATCTGCCGGTATCTATGTGTGCAAACACACAGATATATCTACCTCAACAGCCCTCTGTGCAGACACATCAGAGAACGTGGGTAACCGATAGCCATCACGCTATGTGTTTGTGTGTGCTTGTATGAATTCAGGGGCAAGTTTGGATGATAAATCAGATAGCCCTAAGCCTCTATGTGTGTTATGTGCACAAAACACACAGAAGAGAACAGACACAAGTTCCACTTTATTAAAGCCACAATATGTAATTTTTCACCGCAAGGCGTAGCTTGATGACGCCTGGATTTCGCAGACCTTTTATTATGCTGCAAACGACTGCGTCCGCTTTTTCTGGTCATGCATACGCAGCGCTGTTTTATCACACTATATATATTATTTGAGTGTGTTGAAAGTTATGCTATGATGCTACTCTGTGTGTTCGCTCGGTGGCTACTATGAAACACTCATAGTACTATGTACTCATAGACATGGCACACTGCAGTAAGTTAGATCGATATTAGGCATGGTAAAACATGGTACTCGTTTAAATCTTGTTTTCTTGATTTACCACAATAAGACTAACTGTGTTGAGCTATATAACAATGATTTGTTTTCTGTCGATGAATGTACACAAATAGTTGCTCACCTGTCTAATAAAACACATAATATATTAAAGCATCTTTGGTGTTTTCATGGTTTATACAAAATAAAAAATGAAATCGAGGGTGACGGGTATGATGTCATTGATAGGTGACGCACGGACACAGTCTGTGTCCTGGTTAAAATTACTTATTTCTCTGGATTTAAACATTCTTGGAAACATTTGGGATAAATGCAAGTACACAAGTCAACAAAATATCTAGCATTGTTCTAGTGGTTTTTGGATATTTGAATCCAAAAATCTTACATATTGTGGCTTTAAGGGCAGTTGTGGCCTAATGGTTAGAGAGCCAGACTTGTAACCCTAAGGTCATGGATTCGAGTCTCAGTACCGGCAGGAAATGTAGGTAGGGGAGTGAATGAACAGAGCTCTCATCCACTCTCATTACCCACAACTGAGGTAACCTTGAGCAAGCCACCTGACCTGTTTATGTATATAGTGAGTATATATGAGTGTACTGTATTTTGTCTTACTGCACTGATTTTCTCACTTGTTTTAAGTATAAACAAGTTAAAAAAAGATGTGACAAAATACACATATTCAAGATACAATCTATAAGAACAATAAGCAACAAGCAAATTTATCTTCTATAATATTTTAGATATGTCTAATGTAAAAACTTAAAATATCTTTAAAAATAATTCACTGAGAAGTATTTTATTTTTAATTTGACAAAATATACAAAATACACTTAACACTTCATTTAAGGATGTTTAGATATTTTTACTGTAAAACATAAAATATCTTTAAAACATTAACAGAAAGATGCCTTATTTTTGCAGTACAAACATTGTGCTAGAAAGCAGCTGATAATATGACAAAACAATAAAAAACCAAAAAAGATATGCGCATTTTTAATTTGTCAACTGATGTTAAAATGTTGGAGAATAGCATTAGATTCAATGGCAATCGCTGAGATTGATTCTCAGGCTTGAGGTGGCAATGTTGCCACTGTCCCCTTCACCTCGTCAAAATCTCATGTTTGGGTTAGCGAGTCTCCAGTCTCTCTATCTAAGAATTCCACCTGATAAAACAATCATCCGCTCTGCCTCACGCTGAGTCGCGGCCAAGAGCTGGTGTTTGATGTTTAACTTTCGCTAAATTGATTAGACAAAGATGGCCTATGAGTTAGATTAAACTGGCTTGACTTTGTTTATTTTCAGCCATGCCGTGAAATCACACTCTCAGAGAGGGATAAGAGACACGGGCTATCCACTGTTTGCTCTCATGTTGCTAAGAGAAAATTACACTTGTTTGTCAAAATATAGAACGTGGTTATTTTTGTGACACAGTTTTGACAAGGGAAATGCCACACCCTGTAAACGTCTGATAAGTCCCAAGGCTCTGCAATGGACCGGAAGGCGAAAGACCAAAAGTATGCTGATACTGGTTCACTAGTAGTAGACCACAACTAATACCACATATACCACAAGATTTCACCTGTAATCACGTTAATATAACGTCCTGACCACAAACATCTTTATCTAAATATTTGTATTAGTGGCATATATTCATGTGCACAATTGTTTACTCGGTTTCATACTTTTAATTGCCTCGCTCATTATTTTGTTGTGCTTTTTTGTCAGTTTTCTTTAATCTGGTGGTTCTGAACTGGTTGGTCAAGACCTAAAACTGCTGGAGGGAAAAATGCGAAGTGCAAATAAAAAAGCAACTAATCAAGTTAGTGAAATGCCAATATATCAGTCAGGCGCATTAGTCATATTTGGTGATTCTTTGGCCGATAACTTTTTTTGTGTATTTTGAATGTATACATTTCATTTCAGAATGTTCGTGTGCAACTATTACTATTTGCTATCACCATCTTCCATCCTTCTTTTGGAATCAGCATTAGCCATTGAAAACCCCCATACTTGTCAACCAGTTTAAGACTGAATAAAACAATAGGCTTATCAACTTTTGGAAGGCAAAAATCATATTTTTGATCAAGGAACTTTGCTGCTGTACCATGGGTGCAGTAGGCGCAATGATATTAGGGGAGCCCGGGGCACAACCTAACGCGGGGTTAGTTGTAACACGCATGGTTTAACACTTTCCACACATGCCAGGATGACGAAACGTTGCCACTATTTTGAGAAAAAATTGTGCCAAAATAAAAAATCTTTGGAAGATATTACTGAACATTTATTTAACCATAGCAAAAGTAAATTTCTTAAGTTTATTTTTATTTTTCTGTTTTTTGTGTTTCTTCAAAATAAGAAAAATCTGATATTATTTTAATCGTATATCTGTTATATATCTGTTAACAGCTGAGATCGTTCTTTAATGCTGATCTAACAGCAGAAAACACGACGAGCCGCGGTTTAAATCCCACTTGAGCAGGTGGGGTGCCTTGTAACACTGCATTACAATGAGCCCCTATTAGAAATATGCTATTATATTATATTATTTTATGAATTCTATTGAGAAACCATGAGAAAAGGGTGAATAATGACTGAGAGTCAATGTTCAGAAATTATTCATTATTATTATGGTTTTAACTATGCTGTATAGCTGTATTTAGCAATGTGTTTGTTGTCAAACTCAAAAATTAGTTTATTTTTAATGATTAAAAATGCCATTATTTTATTTAAAAAAGTTAATAATTGTATTTTATTGACAAAATATTTTATTGATAAAATATTTTTTGATTATATCAGGTAACATTTTAAGCTGTCATTTGGTGATGTTACATTGTGCCCCTCACATTTTACAATGTACCCCACCTATGGGGCATGTTGTCACATTTCACTTCCATTCTTTCGGGGTAAATCAAGAAAAAAGTATACACTGTATTAATGAAACAAAACCACATAATTGTACTGTATGTGTGTGAAATTAATGTGGGAAAAAAATAAAAACTCTGAACTCCAAGTGGATTTACACAAACTGAGAAAGTCAAAAAGCGTTAGGTTGTGCCCCGCTCTCCCCTACGCAACACCTGAAAATAGTCCACAGCATGTTCTCTGTGCAAGCAGGTTGTCACTTTTTTTTATGTTGATGGAAGTTAGCTTATTTTCAGGCGCTGTGTAATATCATTGCGCCGCTGCACCCATGGTACGGGCAGCAACTATTCATGAGAGAATAGTTCCTAGCTATATCGGTCTAGAAAATCACAACTTTTCATTTTCATTCGGTCTTAATACACGATGTAACTATACACATCACAACATGTAAATAGGAAAATGTTGGCGTTATTTTGTCACTTACTGAGCAGTAGGCTAGATGGAGCCATTTACCTCCAGTCTTTGTGCTAAGCTAGGCTAGCAGTGGGTGTGTCAGACAGAGTTATGGCACGCACGGAGATGAGAATGGTATGTATGGACTTATCTAACTCTGGGGGATACGGTGAATAAGCTAAAGTCCCCAAAAGTCGGCGTGTACTTTTGAAGCAGCACATATTTTAATATCAACATTAATAATGATAAGAAAGGTTTCTTGAACACAAAATAATATGAAATATGTTCTGAAGTGTCCATAGTTCTGAAGGATCATGTGACACTTAAGACTGGAATAATGGCTGCTGAAAATGCAGCATCACTATCACAGGAATAAATAACATTTTAAAATATATTAAAATAAACTGTATAATAATATTTTACAATATTACTGTTTTACTGTATTTTTGATCAACTAAATGCAGCCTTGGTGAGCATAACAGGACTTCTTTTAAACAACATATGGTAGTGTAAGGGTTAAATATGCAACTCTGCAAAACCAGTTGCAACCCACTGCTCCAATCTCCTCCAGCTGGTATTTATTCACATTCTGGGTAGTGCATCTAATCTAGTGTAAATGTGCCATACAGTAATTCTTCTCTTATCGGACTACAGAGTTCCTCTCCAGAACACACACTCTTGTCTCCACTACTTATTGCCCTTATCACATGTACTGCCACAGAATGAATGCTTTGTTTCCCCTCTCTTTGAGACGCTCCATCCATCCACACGCACACACATATAGGCTTGCAGGCAGAGAGAAAGGTTCTGGCACTTTGATCCGTAGGTCACTGCAGAGACTGATGAGATCATTGCAGTTTTGTGGATTGAGATGAAGGAGTGAGTTAACCTGGAACTAAAGGATTACCGCCCAAGCGGCCTGTGTCAAAACACAGCCATTCTCTGCCGCCTACCGCAAGAGTATCAGACTACCACCTTCCAGCCAGGCCTTTGTGGAGGTGGCAGTGATGGAGGGAGCAGATTGCAGGCTTGAAAGGGCCTCTCTGACTGGGCTAGTTTGCTGTCTGTAGCAGGGCTTTCAATGCAAGTGTGTTTGAAGTCGAGAGAATCCGTCTCCCTGAACTCTTTAGATAAGGACACTGAGATCCATGGAAATATCTCTTATTTCTCAGCTCTCAAGGAGAGGAAAAAGCTGTCTTGATGTACAGGGCTGCAGGGACGGCCACAGACACGGCTCTTTATCAAAAGAACAGAAGGAAGACTCCTTAATGAGTCAGGATCTTACTGCTCTGCCAAAAGAACATTCCACTGCATCATCGGACGTCATCCTAACCTATATTCCCAGAAAACCTAATGTGTCGTAACTAATGCATTTAGATTAAAACCCCAAGTCCATGTCTGTTATATTTAAGGCCAGAAACTGACAAAATCTTTCAGCCGGTATAAATATTTTAATGATATCTTTTATATATATATATACACACACATATATACACACACACACTCACCTAAAGGATTATTAGGAACACCATACTAATACTGTGTTTGACCCCCTTTTGCCTTCAGAACTGCCTTAATTCTACGTGGCATTGATTCAACAAGGTGCTGAAAGCATTCTTTAGAAATGTTGGCCCATATTGATAGGATAGCATCTTGCAGTTGATGGAGATTTGTAGGATGCACATCCAGGGCACGAAGCTCCCGTTCCACCACATCCCAAAGATGCTCTATTGGGTTGAGATCTGGTGACCGTGGGGACCATTTTAGTACAATGAACTCATTGTCATGTTCAAGAAACCAATTTGAAATTATTAAAGCTTTGTGACATGGTGCATTATCCTGCTGGAAGTAGCCATCAGAGAATGGGTACATGGTGGTCATAAAGGGATGGACATGGTCAGAAACAATGCTCAGGGAGGCCGTGGCATTTAAACAATGCCCAATTGGCACTAAGGGGCCTAAAGTGTGCCAAGAAAACATCCCCCACACCATTACACCACCACCACCAGCCTGCACAGTGGTAACAAGGCATGATGGATCCATGTTCTCATTCTGTTTACGCCAAATTCTGACTCTACCATCTGAATGTCTCAACAGAAATCGAGACTCATCAGACCAGGCAACATTTTTCCAGTCTTCAACTGTCCAATTTTGGTGAGCTTGTGCAAATTGTAGCCTCTTTTTCCTATTTGTAGTGGAGATGAGTGGTACCCGGTGGGGTCTTCTGCTGTTGTAGCCCATCTGCCTCAAGGTTGTGCGTGTTGTGACTTCACAAATGCTTTGCTGCATACCTCAGTTGTAACGAGTGGTTATTTCAGTCAAAGTTGCTCTTCTATCAGCTTGAATCAGTCGGCCCATTCTCCTCTGACCTCTAGCATCAACAAGGCATTTTCGCCCACAGGACTGCCGCATACTGGATGTTTTTCCCTTTTCACACCATTCTTTGTAAATCCTAGAAATGGTTGTGCATGAAAATCCCAGTAACTGAGCAGATTGTGAAATACTCAGACCGGCCCGTCTGGCACCAACAACCATGCCACGCTCAAAATTGCTTAAATCACCTTTCTTTCCCATTCTGACATTCAGTTTGGAGTTCAGGAGATTGTCTTGACCAGGACCACACGCCTAAATGCATTGAAGCAACTGCCATGTGATTGGTTGATTAGATAATTGCATTAATGAGAAATTGAACAGGTGTTCCTAAAAATCCTTTAGGTGAGTGTACATACACACATACACACACCCACTACCGGTCACATTTTGGAACATTTATTTGATCAAAAATACAGAAAAAAAAAAAAAAAAAAAGTTATATTGTGAAATATATTATTACAATTTAAAATAATGGTTTTCTATTTTAATATACTTTAAAAATATAATTTATTTCTGTGATGTAAAGCTGAATTTTCATTTCTGAATCAGCCATACTCCAGTCTTCAGTGTCACATGACTCTTCAGAAATCATTCTTAATATTTTTTACTTTTTAAATCAATGAATCCTGAAAAAGAGTGTCAGAGGTTTCCAACATTGACAATAACAGAGTATCAAATCAGCATATTAGAATGATTACTTAAGAATCATGTGACACTGAAGACCGGAGCAATGGCTGATGAAATTTCAGCTTCGCATCACTAAAATATAATTTATTTCTAAGTATATTAAAATAGTAAACCATTATTTAAATTGTAATAACATTTCACAATATTACTGTTTTTAATCAAATAAATGCAGGCTGGATGAGCATAAGAGACTTACTTTAAAAACATTAAAAATTTAATGTTTCCAAACTTTTACTTAAATGAAATTTTACAATATTTATTTTACCTTATATTATTAACATAATTTGAAATAATTTGACAATTTATCAACTAATAAATCATTTAAGTCAAATATTCAATCAAATATTTTGATCTCTCTCTCTCTCTCTCTCTCTCTCTATATATATATATATATATATATATATATATATATATATATATATATATATATATATATATATATATATATATATATATATATATATATATATATATATATCTCAAGTTATATGATATATGTTATATGACACATCGAGTTATATGATATGTCCTGACAACTTCCTGTTTCAATAGGAAATACTTCAACACAGGAAAAAGCTGAGTGAAACCCTTTCTTGGGGTCTCTAAAGAGTATTTTTTTCCTCTTTATCCTTGTTTGACCGTTATCTGGCATGGAGGCACAAAAATATACTGGGGAGAGGGAAGGGAATCCAGGGTATGTCGCAGGCGGGACTTGAAACTAAATCTCCCACATGAGCACCATCGCTCAATATGTCCACTGCACCACAGCTCTGACAAATTCTTCTTGGGGAAAAAATATTGCATTATTCATTTAAAAATAACTAAAGCGAAAGAAAGTACTGTTATATTTTCAGTGAGAGTGATGAGGAAGTAAAAGCAGTATGCACAGTCACTGCTAGGTGTTCAGTTTCAGTTAATTATCCAGCGCTGCGGTTCAATCTGGACCAGTGCCACGGCCATTACAGAGCAAAACGCAGCTGTGCACTTCTCTCTGTTATGGAGAGGAGAACACAGCCTGAGCCGTCTACTGTAACACTGTACAACACACTGGCACTGGGAAAAGAGATTTGTGCAGTAAAATGGAAATGTGTGCATGTGTGAGGGGAGCAGAAGGAGGGAGGCTGTGTTTGGGGAAGATTTTACACAAGGATGTTAGGTCAATGTGAATAAGAGGGCAGCACTGACACCTTGCAGCTGCTGTCTGTGTGAGTGGTAATGTATTTCTGTGCAATATACAATAAACAATTATTCATATCATACTTTCTCAACATTGAATTTTTTTCGTGATGTCTTTCAATTTTAGTCAAGGTTTTTGTGCCAAAATAGACAATTTAATTTTACGTGAATATTTAAAAAAAGACACATATTGGTGAAAGAGAAGAAATGGAACTGGACATGTCACAAGCAAGACTCAATCCTGCAATAGCTCAATATATCTGAAGCAAAAGTGCAAATCATTTTAATTTTTTTATTTTCCGGTATTACATTGTGACAAAACAAACTGCACTGGAATGTCCTGCACAAACTACATTTGGACTGAAATTAAATGTATAACCGTAAAAAGAATGACTTTTTAATGTTTTTGAAAGAAAAACAAAACTTTTATGCTCACTAAGGCAACATGTACTTGATTAAAAATACAGTAAAACGGCAATATTGTGTGATATATTAATACAATTTAAAATAAATGTTTTCTATTTGAATATATTTGAACATGTAATTTATTTTGTGACGCAAAGCTTTTTTTTCAGCAGCATTACTCCAGTCTTCAGTGTCAGATGATCCTTCAGAAATCATTGCCGATTTGATAAGTTCTGTTCCCACCCATTACTACGTTCGCAGATACTGATGCCGGTGTTCACCCCCATCCTCCCCACCACCATGTCTATGTCTATCACCAGGTCCCTGTCTATACATTAGGGGGTAGGCTCCGCCCTGCCTTCATCTTCAGGCAGGAACTGCAAGCATCCGCTACCCTCCGGATTCAGACTATGGACGCCAAAGAACTTTATCATTTCAGCTATTCGATATTCATTGCATACAAACGGTCAATAAATCTTATTCAAATGTTCTCGCCTCCTGAGTCTTTCGGGTAGAACAGCATTTATTTACAATAGACACATTTTGTAACATTATAAATGTCTTTACTGTCACTTTTGGTCAATGTCATGCATCCTTGGTGAATAAAGTATTACTTACCCAAACTTTTGAATGGTATAGTGCATCACAGTTTCCACTTATTGAGTAAGTCTTCAAGTTTTAGTTGCAACAGTACTTGGATAGAGTACAAATTCCCAAAAATAATACTTAAGCAAAGCAATGAAGTACAATTACTATGTACTTGAGTTTTGACTATGACCCCAAAACGCTCTTCCTCACAATTCAGACCCAGTGTCTTCACCTCTATCTGAGTTAAGTCTGTGAGGGGATGTGGAGGATTTGGAGCATTCAGAGACTAACCTTGCCATAATTGCTGACTGACCGGCCGCATTCATGCTGACTCCGTAAACAAGCATCCAAGACCTAGTCCAAAACAAACAGGGGAATGGCTACTTCAAACAAAATTAGATGAATTTATGAACTCGATGACCTGACTTACATTCCAGGAGGATACAAACAGCCTGCAAATTTCACACAATATGAAGGGCAAGTGACGCTGTTATTTCTAACAGGAGGATGTGAGAAAGACAGGGTGCGTATTTTCTCAGTCTCTGAACTGCACAAATATAAATTAACACAGGATCCATGATTATAACAGAACACTTGGGGCCAGATTTACTAACAGCTTGCGCCAGAGCAAACCCTACTGTCATGATTTACTAAAGCCATGCAGTGAAAAATTAGCGTTGAAAAGGCATGGGCACCACAGTTATTCTTGCGACTGACCTCATTGCATATGCATTTGTAGGAGTTTCCATTTCAGACGAAAAATTGTATTGCAAGGTGATTTCATGGTGCACTTGTCAATGCACTGGTGTTTGTGTCATTATTTACTGCCCAAAAAAGCAAATCTTAAACCAGACGCTAACTGGTAGATTGTGTTGGTCATTATGGCAATGATCCGGTTGCGTATGTATTCTTTAATGTCAGTAGATCACACGCAGAACTGTCCACTCCTATCGGCGCTTTTATGGAATTGCGCTCTCACGCTAATTTGTTAATTTTTAGCCAATATGTAAATACTTTGTGCACTATATCAGCACACAAGCCCCCTGGTTTCACAGACTAGACTAAATGCATTATTGATCTGTTTTTGAAGGGGACCTGTTATGTAAAATTCACTTTTACATGGTGTTTGAACATAAATGTGTCAGCAGTGTGTGTACACAACCACCCTAAAAAAGGTAGAAGTCCACCCACTAGTCTTTTTTTTAATCCCCATAAATCAAAAGCAGTGTCTCAGAACAAGCCGTTTGCAGATTCTACCTTTTGTGACGTCGCACAGGTCCCCCCCTCAGAGCTGTACAAAGTCCGCCATGTTTATCTCCTCGTCAGAGCATTTAACAGCAGCATTCAAGTAAGAAATTTACTTTTGTTAAAACTACTAAAGTTATTCAATCAAGAGCAGTGAGTGGTTTTCTGTTTTTCTTTCGTTGTTTGATTCATATTAACAGCTTATTAAGCAGTAGGTACTGTATCTTCCGCTGCTTTTACTTTAATACACAGATCTAATATATTCATGTGATTTCTTTAGTTGCTGTTTACATTCACAGACATAACCGACTGTGTTTGTAAACTTTGTGTGTTTTTGACATAACCTTGTGTGTATTTGACAGTTTAAGAGCAATAAGATGTGAAAGAGAACTTCGTTTAAAACTCAAAGGCACGAGCTGTAAAGGTTCTGCCCTCTTCTGGAAAGCAGGGTGGGGAGCAGCAGCTCATTTGCATTTAAAGATACATGCACGAAAACAGCATGTTTTTCCTTCCACTCAAAAATGGGCATTTACAACATGGTATAATAAATTATCTGTGTGGTATTGTGAGCTGAAACTTCAGACACATTCTGGGGACACCTGAGACTTTTAATACATCTTGTAAAAAGGGCATAATAGGTCCCCAACTTGCACAGAGATATCTTAAAATATGTGACTAATATTTAATATGTCACTGCCATTGTTTTGTCGCAAGATGCACACCAATAATGTTTTTTTTTTGTTGTTGTTTTTTTTCCTTTGGCATCTTTATAAAAGCTATTTAAATGTCCTAATTGAACCAAGGCCTAATCCTGGCTTAAACTAAGCCCTGTCTGTGAAACCAGGCCTATGTTTTGGAGTTCATCATGGGAAATATATATATTTATATATATTATTTATTTATATATTTATATATTTATATTACACACACACACAATATTCATTTTAAACAACTGATTTTTTTAAATCAATGGCAATTTGATTAACTTTCCATATGGTACAGGCCACTGTATTGGATATTCAGGATTAAGGAAGTAATTGATGATAAATAAACAAATGTAAACATTATCAGATGTCAGACCTACTATATCAGGCAGTATCAATTGATTACCTTTGCAAATCAGAGCCAATCTTAATGGTCCATAGTGCATTATGGACAAGTCCCACTAGTTGGCAGAACCGGGATGGCCAGTAACACTATCGCCCCTCTAGGTTTTCAACATTGTGTTTAGGAGCAGTAAATCAGGGCTTCGCTGAACTGTTTATGTCTTGGGATCTGATCCATCTGTCGTTGAAGGCCGGTGGCGCCTGGGCACATGAAACACGAACCTTCTACAGTCTCCATGCTAGATTAGAACTGAAGGACAGTGTGTGTGTATGCGTGTTTATCTGTGAAAAAAAGAGAGAAGGTTTTGGTTGTGCGTTTAGATGTGATTTAAGTGTGGGTGTGTGAACCCAGAAGGCCACATCTGTGCCAGTGCTCCAGGTAGGTGACTGTTAATGTCAAGGCTCATTGTGATTCAGCCAGATGTCCTTGGGTGCTTATCTTTCTCCATTTAAGTGAAAAAATAAGCAGGGCCAAACTCTCTCTCTCTCACAGCCATGACCCCACAAACCAGCCTCAGCCCCTTCCATACCTCCACTGTGCCGCCAAGAAGTCATGGACAGGCAGATTTATCTGTCCTCCAACCATCCAGCCAGAGACCACACAGGTGAACAAGGCCTGAGAGACACTGAGCTAGGTGTCAGGACAGAGTCAAGTTTCGTCAATATATAAAATCTCTTAAATAGAACTGGTGAGGAAAGTTTTGGCGTGCAGGGTAACCCAGCACTCCTTCATTAGCAGAGTGAAGCAAGCCAACGAATACTGTACACACTGAGCACACGGCCCCGCAGAAAAATGAAGAACATCTGGAAGCGGTCCAAAACAAACAGTCCAGAGGGGTTCATATGTAAACCATAAGAAATGCGGCGCTCTTGGCTGCATAAACGTGTCAAGGATAAATAGTCTTGCATGACATTAGAACACTTCTAAAGTCCGCAATCCCAAAGGAAGGAAGACAATGCCCGGGCTCAGCATTCTGTGTGATTAGCAAGACAATACTTCTTTTTTTTTTCTTGCATAGGACCACAATGGACAAAAACATGAACTTCAACCACAGTGAGAAACAGATATTAAGTGAATGAGAGTCTTTCACCATTAGAATGACCCTACAGTTCCCCTTTGGGACATTATTGTTTACTGGTTTCTGAGCCACACAAGCTGAATTCGAGACCAGTAACTGGAGTCATGGTTTTTAAAAGAAACATCCGACCACAAAGGGCACTTTGGACACATGGTTACAGTGTCAAAAAAAACAAAAAACAAACAAACAAACAAAAAAAACAAACAAGTAATTTGCTTAATCTGTACTTTTCACTTCCATTATAATCATCATTAAAACAAGATGCATTATTCGAAAGCTTTGTTTTCAAAGAACATATTAAACTTTTTTATTTACTTTTTCCCCATTATAATTATAAAAAAATAGTTAGGTCTATGATTAAATCAAGATAAAATGATGCTTCAATGGGTCAAAATATATATAAAATGTTAAATGTCTTACTTAAAGACTACTAAAAATAAAGCTGAAAAAGTTTAGGTTGAAGTAAACTTAAAATGTAATAATTTAAAGCTAAATAGAAATGTAAAAAAAGAAACTAATAAAAAATGACAAAAGCACAACTAAAATTTAAATGAAAATAGAAAAATAAAAGCAAATTCAAAATATTAATAAATATAATAATAGTATATGAATAATACTGATTGTATGGATGATATAAATATTTATACTATTTCTATACTAAAACAATAAAAACTAAAAACCAGCCATCTAAAAATTTTAAATGTACAGAATGTAATATGGACATTAATTTAATTTTACTAAACAATTCATTTAACAGTGTTATTTAAATTTTAGAGTTATTAAACATGGAGTGTTAGTTGAGAGCAAAGTTAATCTAAATATAAAATTTGTAAAATGTGCATGCACAAATAAATATCCAATAGTTGATATAAATCAATAATAGTAATAATTATTAAATTATTATCAAATATTGGCCAATATCCAGTATGGTACTGATATATTGTGAATTCCTACTCAATATGAAGTCTTATCAAGTACATTTATGTTGTATTATAGAATGTACATATTTATTACTTAAAAAGATAACAATAAGAAAAAATACAATAAGACAAACATTCAAATCTGTGTGCATGTGTTCACAACCTGGTTCTGCAGTTTCCAAATCAAGTCACCTTTATTTATATAGCGCTTTTTACAAGTCCAATTGTTTCAAAGCAGCTTCACAGTGTTAACAGGAAAATAATGCAGGAGAATTTGATTCAGCTGTACAGCCGTTCTGGTGAAACGGTGATGTTATCCAGCTAATTTCAATTATCATATAGTGCCAATGCGGGCAGATCGGTAATATAGATGAAATTTAAGTGTCCCCAACTGAGCAAGCCAAAAGCCAAAGGCAACGGTGGCAAGGAACCAAAACTCCTTCAGGGTCAGCATGGAGAAAAAAACCTTGAGAGAAACCAGGCTCAGTCGGTGTGCCAGTTCTCCTCTGGCCGACGAACAAACAGTGTATGATTATAATTCTGGCAACATTGCAGGTCTTAAGTCATATTAGGTAAACAGATATTAGTAAGATTGTTCGAAAGATTGGAGTCAAATATGTGTGTATGATCATATCCTGATCCTTAGTAGCTAGCAGCTAGTCCGGATGTGTTTACATCAACAGCTGTCATTATACTTTTGTTCAGTGAATCCTTAATCTTCTCTTCCAATCACTGAGCACGATATCTGGACCGGTCTTTGAAATATCTGCGGCTTGGAATGCATTGAGAGGAACAGTGTTATCTTCCTCTGTGTGCAGACAAAACTCACCTCATATAAGGCTTAAGGGAGAAGCTTAAAATCCGCTCATATGCACGGTGCATGAAAAGCACGCAAGCCTTTAAAGGCAAAGTGTCTAATTTTTGGGATGCAATATTTCATCCAGTTTAATGTAAAGAGATCGTTTTAAGTAGGTTAACTGTTTGCATCCATTTATTTTATTGTTTGATGCCACTAGTGGCACTGCAATTACATCTTCTATTTTGCTGCACTTGTACTTGCCAAGCTAGTCCCAGCATTTGCTTTGTATTATTCATGTTATACATATTCTTTTCTCCCTTTTCCACTAAAATGCAGAAAGAAAAAAAACATAATAAATCTGCATAAGGAAAACGAACCAAGATGTATTACGCTCAGGACTCCAACAAGGCCCTTGAATGTGCTGAGTAAACACAGTCTTGGCCTCCATTCAATTCAACCAGTTATATGTAAATAGCACAAAAATGGCAAATCTGTTACCAAGATACTGATACAAAACCACAACAATGGTATCATAAGGAATTGAGCTCTTTAGCCATTTGCCAACAAAAACGAAGTGCTAATGGCATTATAGCATAGCAGAAAATGACATGTCTCATTCATCATCGGCAGAGCTCCAGTAGGCAGCTGGAATCCTGATGGCTAGTTGAGACATGCTGATTTTCACACTTCTCCAGCGCATGGTTTCAGGCCACTGCAAAGTCCTGACGAAGCACATTTAGAGGATGGGATCCAGTAGCACGACCTGTGACTCGTGGTGCTCGTGAACAGAGGAGCCATGCTATCAGACGTGCTGGTGTTTATCCATGACCTGCTGTTTGGATCAGTCGCCTAGAGACGCTTACACATTCAGAAATCCTGCTGAAAAAAGCTGGTCTCCCAGCCTGTCAATCTGGACTGGTTTTAGAGCGGTTCTGTGCACTGTTCAGACTGACTACCGACCAGCTCCAACTGTTTCTTGGTGCTCAAGAAATATTTATTATTATTATCAGCATTGAAAACATATATTTTAATTTTGTGTGTGTGTGTGTGTGTGTGTGTGTGTGTGAGATCAATTGTTTTTTATTGGTTTTACATGAAGTTCACTTACAAATTGAACAGATTCTTCACAGAAAAAAAACGGACCCTCCAATAAACTGACCCTCGAAATAGAATTTTTTAGAACGTCTTTACTGTCACTTTTAATCAATTTAATGCATTCTTGCTGAAAAAGTATTAATTTCTTTCAAAAAATTATACTGAACTCTTTTGAATGGTAGTGTAAATAGCTTCAAGTTTATATTCTTTTGGGCTGCCTAATAGAGTGTTGCAGGTATGACATCACTTTGTAGGCTAAAACGTGGAAGGGAGTTAGCATTTTAGTACTTCCGGTTCCATCGTCCTGAAGTCAATGGGCTTTTTTGAATGGGATTTTGTTTAAATGGCTGAAATAAGTTCTGTGCTGAACACAAGCTGAAGACACTTTCACGTTTTATTCCACAACATAAAACACATTTATGTATTTATTTAAGATTTTTTAAGCTTTTTAAAAGGCGGTTGCTAACAACTAGCTAAATGGGACTACAGAGGCAGTCGTGGACATTAAATGTCATCACGCCGAAAAGGTAAGCTCAGTCCGCTTTTACAGCCTCATTATGTTTATAATTGTGCTCTCATAAATTAGTCCAACTCAAACGTTGTGAAAAAAAGTTTTGAGGTAAAAACTGAAAGAGATGTCAGAAGCTTAGTGATGGTGACGTTGAAATCGTGGGACCGTGGTGTAGTTCGTTTATAGCCTACCTTTAGCTTTTTATTTCTGGCGACTGCATTTAGGCTTCAAAATTAATAAAAGTTGTGTTCATCTGTGAAAATTATCTAGAGGGACACAACTTGAGCTTGTTTTTTGCGATAAATCCAAAAGATTTCTGGGAAAATCGAATTGGGTTTTTATCGAGGGAACCAGTGTGATGCTAACTGCCGTTTGGCCTACAAAGTGACATCATACCTGCACCACTCTATTGTTAAGCTACAAAGGAAGTTGTAATGTGACCAGGCTTGACTGATTAAGCCAGGCTATGAGACCACCTAAACCAGGGTCTAAAATTAAAAGGGCTATTTGTAGAATTCAGAAACCCCTGTTATTAGCGACACCAGTGGCTAAGTGAACTGCAGCCAGTAAATTATTGCTTGAGCTTGCACTAGTGCACACCTAATGTACAAGAGACTAAACATGATTCAATGCCTTGATATACTCACAGCAAAGTTCTTTTTCGCTCTTTGCATAGAAGAAAAAAAGAAGTTGGAAATATTTTTGCAGTGATATACTTTTAACGCACCTCCCAATGTCGTTCATGCTGCTGACAGCGACGTTTAAATGGATATTTAAATATGTGCTGCGTGCTTTCCTCTAAACTCATTCCCTGCCATTTACGGAATTTTCTGGCTTTCCGTGTTTTCACTGTTATATGGTAGGGGGGCGCTATTACACATCTCCTGAAAGAGCACTGAATCTCCTAATCAAAAACACAGGGAAAGAAGCAGCAGAAACAATCAATAGCATATGTAAGCAGATGCATATGTAAAATAACGTGATCATCAACATTATGAAATTAAATTAAATGGAATGTCGACCCAAACATGGGGGGGTGTTAAAGATCTACTCCATCTGTGTTTTGATCATCGTTGTGAAAACAATCCAGATGCAGTCTTTGACCAAAAAGTTTTTTTTTTTTGTTTTCTGCATGTTCAGATAGTCATACAACAAAACATTCTGGAAAACATTACATTTTGCAGTTGTGGCCTAATGATTAAAGAGTCTGACTTGTAACCCAAAGGTCAAGGGCTCGAGTCTCAGTACCGGCAGGAAATGTAGGCAAGCTGGCACTGGCTGGCGACTTTTTTATTGTTATTTTTTTTTCAAAAACGCTGGCGGGAAAAGAGTTAACAAAATAAACAAAAATGACAGCAGTGAGAAAATAGTAATGTTAAGAAAGCATCTGATCATAGCGATGTGGATATGTTTGCACAAGATTTGCAATTCACCAGCATCATGTCGACAGATGAGGTCAAATAAAATGACACTGTTATGATAGTTTGATTATAAAGTATAATTCAGACTATAGACTATATAGATCTGGCTATGTGCGACTATAGTTGAATGAATCCCTTTTCTTTGCATGACACATTGACATTACAGTTCAGAATGGCTCTTTTGGCATTATCCTGAATGTTGAATAAGCATTCATGTGTCATTTGAATGGATGAGAGGCTTTCGGTAGCGCACGTTAACTTCACATCTTTTTGATTTTCCCAGTAAAAACGGTTCTGGAAATAAACTGTATAGTTTTATTTTATTTACTCACTTGCTTGGTGAGTCTTAATTTTTAGACACTAAATATACAGAAAATAACAACTGAAAACCTTGACTGAGACACAAATTGAGCATGAGACTGTGGACTGTAGTGAATTTCAAGCAGCTGCCAAGAGAGTGGAGTGAATTTTGCCTATAAAAGCATTTATTTTGTTTATCAAACACTTGAATCTTTTGTTTGCAAATTACTTTGGGATTGACAACTTGCAAACAAAGACGCTCTTCTTCTCTCTCTCTCTCTCTCTCTCTCTCTCTCTCTCTCTCGCTCTCAATGTTGCTTACTCTTCTGAGATATGTCAGATAGCATTCCTCAGGCTTTTGTTTCACATACTGAAGCCACCAACAACAATCTGATCTCTGGCACGGATGTTTACAGCACTCCGCTCCTGTGCTTTGGC
Organism: Paracanthobrama guichenoti; assembly: GCA_018749465.1. Classification (NCBI taxonomy): domain Eukaryota; kingdom Metazoa; phylum Chordata; class Actinopteri; order Cypriniformes; family Gobionidae; genus Paracanthobrama; species Paracanthobrama guichenoti. Next base: position 19,993,711 of record CM031948.1, on the reverse strand, counting down.
CAGTGCGCTTTTCTTCTGCTTCCTGTCTATCAGGGTGGAGGGAACAACAGCGATCCTGATTACAATGCGTGAGGGCACACAGTACACGGTATGGATATGAGCGGCAGTCTAATGGAGCGCGCAGAGTAAAATCCAAGTGGGCTTTGAACCCTGGCAGGGGTGAAGAAGAGAGCCTTTTGTTTGCGCCGACCCAGTTGAGTGATACTTGCTCCCTGATGCAAAAAACACACGACAGTGAAAGCGAGGCGGTTTAAAGCCATCATTGTCTGTGTCGGCAGGGACCAATATTGTGTTTCAATAGAGCTGTGAGCCCAAGCCACACAGAGTTCAGAGGGAGAAAAAGCCTCTCTCGATCCGTGTGGCTGATAGTGCCCGACAACTGCATCCATTTGCACTCTTTCAGTCTTTCTTTCTTCTTCTGGCCCCTCTTACTGCCGCTTTCTTCCTCCCTTTTCGCTCACAAAAGTAGAGACAGAGCCTCGAAAACTTACCCCAACTTTCCTGAGGCCCAATGCTGTTTTTCTTGGGATACGTGAAAACCTGAAGGCCAATCTTTCTCCAAGTATATATTTTCTTTTGACTAATGAGAATAAAAACTGTACAACTTGGGCAGAAAGGGTTCATATCAGAATCGTATCTCGTTATTTTGTGAACCCGAGTGTGTTTTTGTGCATGTGCTTAAAGAGAAGGCTCTAATTACAGAAGTGATAACGCAAACACGAGATTGTACCGTCTCGCTGTGAACATCTAGAGTCAGCAGTGCTCTCGGCCAAATAGTTCTTCCAGCAATTACAACATCAATTCATAGACAAACCCTGTGGACGCACCCCACGATGTTTCTACAACACCCCCACCAACTAACAAGAGAACTAACAACTTGACAACCCAGCCAACTCACCTCACCTCAGCCAAGTTCAAAATCAAAGTATGTTTATAACCACTTCATCATTGCAAGTTAAACCTGCAAGAAGCAGCTCTGCCAAGAAGCCATTTGAACAACTCTTAGTTTCCAGGTTTAGTGGTTTGATGTTTCATAACAGTGAAATTGCTATTTGAAAAATCTAAAAAAGCACTCACATGTGATCCTTAACATCCATTTGATCAGACAACATATCTGCTGATGTTAAGGTGATTAAGGTGTTAAGGTGTTACGGTGTGATGGTTTATGTGATTTATGTGATTAAAGTCGAGTCTACTAGTCCACACGTCGACTAGTCGCTGATGACGTCATTAATGAACAAATGACCACGAGCCGAGACTCGAAAGCGGGTTTCCTTGTTCACAGTTGTGGCATATGACACAGCGCTGCCCACAAGGCTATTGCTCCTACGTAACAGCATATTTTATCAGTTCTGCTCATTCTAAATCAGATACAGATAAAGTAGCACAGTTAGTGCGAGAGTGATTGCGTGTGAATGAATTCTACCTGGCAGCGTCTCTCTACTAATGAAACTGTGGGTTTTAGTTTCTAAGAAATGTATGCTAGAACTTCAGTTTGAGCTATTTTATTGATAAATCACAGAACCGTGATGTCAATACAGTTCTGCACTACTGAATGTTTCTGTGTGTACAATCTGCACGTGATGTGCGAGCTACTGTCTGTATGTGTGTGCTATACAATGGAGCACACATTAAGTTTAGAATGGCGATTAACTTGCGTGTACAATAAGCTGTTTAAAATGTGCATTAACCCAATCAATTTTGAGCATCCAGATGGTAGTCAAACATATCTTGTGGAGTGCTCTCAGAGTATGCATTTATTTGTCATTTTAACTGTTGGAAACGGAGCGTTAAAGTGGACTTCAAAGATTTCTTATCCTGTTGCGGCCTCTATAGGCCATGATCAGCGACTAATCAACGTCAAGCTTAAAGCGTCATGGCAAAGCATTAAAGTCAACTAGTCTGTGCAACACCTGGTTTAAGGCTATATTATGAAAATAATGAAGGCTATAACTGCTAAAGTGCACATCAGAGTTGGGGAAGCTACTTTGAAAATGTATCTTGCAATGTAACATCACAATTTAAAATGGTCCAAATTTAGTCAAGCAACCCAGTAATAAATTATAGTTTAAAATATACATAGAAAAGTTATTTTAAATTGTAATAATACTTCACATGATTACTGTTTTAACTGTATTATTCATTAAATAATGCAGCCTTGGTGAGCTTAAGGGACTTGTAATTGGAAATAGTTCAATTGGAATCATTCATTGATCTGTGTATCCTTAGTTAGATCAATGAATAATTTATTAACATGCAAACAGTGTGAACAAACCAATGAATCGATTGAATCAGACTCCTCAATGCATATGAGAAACAGCACAATAAAACTGCACAATAAAATGTCACGATGTAACAATTCATCATACAAAATAGCTAGTCACTGGAAAAAGTGGCTCACTGGAAAAACTTCACCAATCTGAAAATGACCTACTGAAAAACCCTTAGTGATTACATAGCAGCTATTTCTACACAATATAGTAGCAATAAGCTGATTATAAGCTGATTTATAATATTGATTTATAATAAATGCATTAATATGTGTCACTAGTTATGTTAGCCTGTATGTGAATAGCATTTGTTTACTGAATGCAACTTTGTTACTTTTTGTGATAACTGCTGTCACAAGAAATCGTACATTTTAGAACCTAACTTAACTGTAATTATGTTTGGGGTTTGTTCGATTCACATTTTTATTTATTTTGCAAAACTGTTGCATGAAAGCAAGAGTACATTTAAGGTCATGCTGTTATTGATAACATACATCCCTCTCATATTCTAATGCTTAATTATGGCATGACTGAAATGAGCTATTGGATGCATATAAAAAGGCTTGTAGTGCACATTAGGATCCGTTGCTGCATTTGAGGCCTAGTGGTGAAGGAACCTTACTGTACCTCTGCTGGTTTCTCTCTCCCTCCTTGTGCATTGCCTTTTCGTAGGTTGACGATGTGCACCTCCTGAGGAAGACTGGTGGTTCCTCGGCTAGCGCAGCCTGATAGGGCAGTAAAACTCTTTAACATGGCCTGAACCGGGTGACCCACCCCAACTGGCAAAAGTTCACAAGGGCTCCGAGACAATGGACCTGCAAATAATAGAAAACATGCCGTGAACACAAATTCTAAATACATTATTCTGAAAACATGGTGTTGCTTTTTCTTAGGATAGTGTTTGATTGTTTCAATTGTATCACTAGAAATTCGTGCCACAAGTATGTAGGAGATCAAAGCATCCCATATGGCCATGTCCAAGCCAGTTATAATAATAACTCTTAGCAACAACACTGCACAACTGAAAATGAAAGCAGTTTTCATAGTGCAGTTCTGTCAATGTTAAATAATTTGGGGCATCCATGTAAATAGACAAAACAGGCGATAAATGTAGTACATAGAAAATGGATTATGTGGTACAACCGTACCCAAAAAAATAAAACATAAAATACACCAACATCATAATTTTGAAAATTTCGGTACCTGCCACAGCATGACAATGGGCTTTTTATTAAGTACATTTCAAAACATGAGATATTTATTAAATATGTTTACATATTCATAATCATCGCTTCATAATACAGTTTTAATGCAATTAATACAGCTTGTTATTCATGCTCTTTATTGCTCTTTATGGTGAAATTTGGTTCGCAATGAATTTCACTGCATTGTAGAAGGTAAATATCAATTTGCTTACATGATATGCAGGTTTAAAAAAATATAATAATTCATATATAAAATTATACACATTACTAATTATGCATTTATTAATTTATATAGTTTTTACTAATTTATAAATAATATAATTTATTTAGTATTGCATTTTGATTAACATTTATATACAAAATAAAAAATGCAATATTAAATAACAATATATTAATTATAAATTAAAATTGTATATTTTTTAATCATTTACATTAATAATAATAAAATATATTTTATATAAATTAATACATACATAATGAATAAATTAATGTATTTTATTAATGTTAATTATCTAATTATCTAATGTTATCTAAATTAATGTTATTTTGTATCTATTATTATTATTATTATTATTATTATTATTAATAATAATAATAATAATAATAATAATAATAATAAAGATTATACAAAAACACAAGCTGGCACACTGCATACTTCCTGCTCATTACCAAGACTCCTTCTATCTATCTGTCCTCTTTAATAGCCTCTACTCCCTCTACAATTTTCTCTCTCTCTCCCTAAATGGGAAGATTTACCCTCTTAATCACTTTCACAAAGCAAAAAGTCTTCACACATTAGTGCCCTCCTATATCAGAGACTCTTCTAATTGGCCTACATTCGATGAGGTCAGTGGGGTTGTTACCACAGAAACTAAGCAAGCAGTGATGTGTTTGTACCGGAGAATTGGAACGGGCACACGCTCTGAGCCATGACCTTGAAACACAACAGAGAAAGAGGTCATGGAATAATGAGGAGAAAAAAACAAGCACTGTGTGAAGATAACAGCACCTAATGATATGGTTCAGCCATCGGTGATGAATGTTAAACAGGATCCTCTTGGCACCTACATTGAAATGATGGCTGTAAGGTTCAAGGTGCAGTTCTGTTCCAAATGGTCACAAGACTTGTCTGGTCTAATTCACCGCAGGTCATTAGATCTCCATTTATGTTTGGTTTGTGCTTTAATAAGCTGTGCACCTTCCAGCTGAAGGTCAACTTTAACAACAGACATGCCAAATGGCAGCAAGATCACAAGGGAAGATGAATGAAGAATGTTTCTCTCGAGCTCAGAGGGTAATCAGCAACCAAATCTGGTAGATGAAGGACCCATAAGGGTGAGGGTGTGTCCATCAGTGTGTGTGTGTGTGTGTGTGTGTGTGTGTGTGTGTGTGTGTGTGTGTGTGTGTGTGTGTGTGTAGACAGAGATCCCTACAGCTAGGCTTATGCCTCTCCTGCCAAGAGAAACCGAAGGAGCATGGGATGATTGCATTTACCCATCAGCCAATAAAGCTCAGGACAACCTGAGCAGATGAGCAGGCTCAGACGGTAAAGCCAGTGTGTCTCCAATAAGTCTCAAAGAAAAAAAAAGATACAGTGGGGAAACTTTTCATTTTATTTAATTTCAACTGTGATAGAGCTCTGCGCGGGACAGTTTTTTTCGTCCCGCTCCCGCTAGGTTCTATTCTGCCCGCTCCCGCTTAAAATTCACTCTGTGTTCACCCACTTAGAATGATTTTCTTCCCGACCAGACCGATCCCGCTAAATTTAGACTTCGTTTCCAGATTTAAATTTCCCCTAAAGAAAGAGAGTGACTGGGGTAACAAATAAAAAAAGGTTGGCTATACAATAATTTCATTTGTAATTTTGTCTTTTCATACTGTCAACACCGTAAAAAAATGTCACAGAAAAATAGGCTAAAACAGATACGACATGTCACTCAAAATTATAATCCAAAAATACAAATAAACAAAAACTGTCAGCTTACTAGCTATAGCTACTGCAAAACTTCATTTCTGAAAGTCCCTCCTCCAAAATCCGACCACAAAGGCCGAATGATCTCTCTTGAAGGTGCTCTGTGGACGGGATGCAAAGAGCATATATTGCCAGGGAACTGGGAACTGTGTGAATGCCACCATTGCAGAAGCGCGGATACGCTGTTGTCAAAGGATATCAGGAGCGGCCGGGTTATTGTCAGACCGCCCGCTCCCGTCCAAAGTACACCAGAGTTACTGACCGCTATCGTCTTTGAATTGGAAATTTACTCCTGCACCACAAGAAACCTGATCGGGTCCACAGTTCCCGCGAGAGAGAGACGTTATTTAAATAGCAAATGCACTCGCACCCATCTGTTTGCTCATGGGCATGCTGGTCTGAAAACGAGGTGTGTTCAGGCGCATTGTGGGCGTGTTACTATTTTGAGGCAACTGAAAACAACTGTGCCATTGACTAACAAAAACCTGGTGTAGAGAGGCGTTCAGTCTTTCCGCTTGCAAATTCCACTAAGTAAATACCGAATCCACCATGGTGTAAGCACAACTGGCTTTTAAAGGGAATGGGAGACTCTGATTGATTTATTGCACGTTACACCCAAAACACACCCATGACTCATTAAGAGACTAGGTACAACCCTTTTGGACCATGCGCGGGTGCATCCGACCGTTCTTTTCCGTCGTTAAACTAGCAAGTGGATTTGGACACGCCCTAAGTGCACCTGCGCCATGCGCTTCAGCCCATGCGCTCAGATCGTTAAAATAAAGACCAAAGAGAATTTAAAAATCTGATATTTTAAATATTTGTTTAATGGTATCTTTGTTTAGAGGTTTAATGGCATCTTTTCATGCAATTTTACAGATTTTGGAAATGAAAAGAACATGTAGATTATGTAGATTAGGGTTTTATGTATATTATTTTGCTCAATTGATGTTTTTGCATTAATTTAGTGATGTAGTGATGGTGTTTTTTTGATGGTGTTGTTTTTGTTTTTGTTGCGAGTATGGCACCGTGTACCTAGTATGTACCTCATCTTGTGAAATATACATTTTATTTTTTTTACTGTAAATTTACGGTCAATCTGTAAAACTTGAAATATTGCTACCATATTTTTGCAGCAATGCAGCGTTTGTGTGCGGCTAGCTGGAAGCCATTTTAGCAAGCAATATGCAGGAGGTTGAGACTAATAATTTCAGTTTAGAATTGCAGAAGCTAGCTAGATAATCATATCTATAATCTATATACTGAATCATCATACAGAATTGGGGAACTGCCCACTAACCCTGAATGCAGCCAACAATACTTAGAGCTGACTGAACGATTGAGGGTTTTTTTTGGGGGGGGGGTTGACAAATGATAACTTTAATGCACACATTCCTCAACTGCACTTGTAAGCACACAAACTCTTTTCCTTAGGATGTAATCTCCCATGAGAGAGCTTGAGGTTAACTTCTCTTGCAGGTCTCTCTTTCTCTCTCTGTCCACAGGGACACACAACACTCACATTTCAGCTCCAGCACGACAAACACACAACCACACTGCGATAATGATCAGAAAAAAACATTTGGAAACTATTATGGTGTGTGTGAGGGATAAAGAAAGATTCCTCTCTTCAAACTGTTGTATGTATGTCTTCAGGTAAAGTGTTATGAAAGCTGTTTGTTCATCCAAAAATGAATTTTGCAATTTCTTTCCAAATCCATATTACTTTCTTTCTTGCGTAAAAACACAAAACGCACACTTTGAAGAATATAATGGTCACTCTTGTCCATATGAGGAAAGTAAATGAGGACAGGGGCCCCATAACAACCAAAAAGTACCACAAAAGAGTAAAAAAAAAAATTACCTACAGGACTCTCTCTCTCTCTCTCTCTGTGTTCCACACAGAAGAAACGCCATATTGGTTTACCATTACAATACCATTCCAGCATTTGGGGTCAGTAACTTTAAGGACTAATTCAATTGATCAAAAGTGACATTAAAGAATTTAGAATGTTTATCTTTTCCTATTTACAATTTACAGATTTTACTGTATATTTTTGATCAATTAAATGCAGCCTTGGTGAGCATAGACTTCTTTAAAAAAACATTAAAAAAATATCTTACAGACGCCAAACTTTTTCACATAGGGAATTTGTTGTGATGACAGAAACGCTTGCATTCATGCCTCGAATTATCTCTGAATTTCAGTTGTTTTTTCTTTTCAACGGTCTTTATCGGTCTCGCATAACCCTTGACGTCAACTCGCAAAAGCACAAGGAAACTGCACTTTGATGTGTTCGAATAGGAACAGCCGTTTTTGGACAAGACGTAGATCAAGAATGAAAGGTTTTAAAATCACAGATAAAGAGGTTAACAGTCACATGTGTGACTTCGATACTCCATCCTCCTCCACTACCTCCTCTTCCTCCCAGCGGAACAGAGTTTGTTGCCTGTCTAACTGACGGCATCACGCCTTCGTCCCTCACCAAAGTCTGAGATCACTCAAACTCACTTTTTCCTTCACAGAGTGAACAGAGGAATAACAAGCACCAGCCAGCCAGAGTCTGGAAGACGGCCAAAAGATTACAGCTCTTATTGGGCAGCCATGTTGTTTCTTTATTTAACTGCTTAGGGAAAAGGGCCCACAAGACAAAGTGCTTCAGGGAAGAAAATACGGATGATTTGGAGAATAATAGAGGGAAGCCGAGCATTTGTTGTGTGATTCTCCAACAAAAATGGAAGGGGCCATAAACAAAAGTGCATTCCCATCCTGACGTGAAGGATGTTTTTAACCGTGATTAAAAATCCCATGAAGAAAAATATGAACACAAATACATTCATTTTCTATAGTGTATATTTCAAGATATTTATTTTAAGAATAGGTCTTCTGCAGGACAGTTTTGATGATGTAAGATTATTCTTTCAAATTATCTGGAAAAACACTACACTTTTTAAAGACTATAAAACATATATTAAAGAAAAAATCTAATGGTGAGTGAAATATGTGTCATCCATGGTCTCATGGTCTCCTGCATTTAGTCCAATGCAAGACAAATAATAGTTATTAAAACATTCTCAAGACGAATTTCAAATAAATGTCTTTCTTAACAATCTCTTCAAGTGGACTGTATTCTCTCATCTGGAATGACAACCTGTCTGAGGTTGCATAAGGCAGAGGGAAAAAAGGAAACAGTCAATGTCATCAAAGCCATCTTCTCTTTTTTTATTACAGTGTTGCCTAAAGTTTGTGTATGATGTTCCCCAGTAAGCTCTTACAGCCCTGATACTTTTATTTTAAGTGTCTTAATACTTTTATTCAGCAATGACTGACTGTCTCTACTTAAAGAATCCTGAAAAAAAGAATATCACAGTTGCCACAAAAACATTAACCAGCACCAGATTATGTGAACAGAGTGGAGTGGGAGTGGATTTTTTTAAAAGTCGGAGCGTCGTGGTTTCCACTACCGCTCCATCACGAGTACAATTCATGCCAACGACACATAATATAACTGCATTTTTAGCCAGAACTCACACGTTAAACACATTTAACTAGCTTGATTCAGATGGATCACTCAAATCAGAAAGAATGTAAAGGTTATGATGACGGCAATGGACATGAGTTAAAGTTCAAGGAAATTTTTGTTCGTTCTACATACTGAATAGGATCGGGTGAAAGCACATTTTAAACAGGTCGCACTTATTCACACTCGCTTGTTCTTTCTAATGCATTCAAACAAATGTAATCATAGTGCTTATCTGCTAACAGTTATCTGTTTTTGAATGAGCAGAAATCTGTAATGTAGTGACCCGTAGATAAAATAAGTGATGAAAACTTTCCAAACTTTTAATGCTGATAAAGCATATAAGCTTGGCATGTCGTAGGAACAAATTTTTGCACACTAGTGCTCCAACTAACCACGTTGAAACCTCCTATTGTTTATTTATTTTTTCATTAAATGCATGTTATAAACTGAACTTTTGTGATATTTCAGATCTTACTTAAATACTTCAGCATTTAGCCACAAATTTCCTCGGAGCGAAGACGGAGTGGTGTTTCTCATATCAGTGAGCGAGGAGTGGAGCGGGGAGCGGGAAATGGTGAACCCGGAGCGGAATGATTATTGAATGCTTAGAGCGTGGAGGGGAAATTGCTGCCACTCCACTCCGCTCACATACTCTGATCAGCACAAGTTTTCAACATTGATAAAAATATGAACTGTTTCTTGAGCATCAAATCAGCATATTGTTATGATTTCTGTAATACTGAATACTGGAGTAATGGCTTATTTTAAATTCTAACAATATTTCACAATATTACTGTTTAAATACAGCCTTGGTGAGCATAACACTGTCTACAACAGACGTGAGCAGATAGAATCCATTATAATCTGTGATGCTGTCTACACTGGATGCGGCCCGGCATGATGCAGAGTGACAACAAAAATTTCGACAGTAAACTGATTCCCCGTTCTATTTCTGACATACATTACTTCTAATGGATTTGCAATAATCGCCTTGTCACGTCCAGTGTGGCTAGCTTCTAGCTGCTGCAGCACAATGCAACAATGGTAGTGTTCGTTGTAGACATGGTTTAAGAGACTTCTTTAAAAAAACTAATAATAAAAAATAAATAATAATAATTATTTATATATATATATATATATATATATATATATATATATATATATATATATATATATATATATATATATATATATATATATATATATATATGTTGTTCATTAAAAGACATAGTTATCATGTCTCGGGCTACACTTTTATGAAATGTAGTGGAGTACAATGTACAATATGTAGTAAAGTCAATGTAACCGTGTCCCACAGATATTTGAAAAATGTACTTATTTTCAGCAATGAAGTAAAAATGCTTTGTTGCTGTCCACCACTGCAACTCAGCAATAAAATCTGTATTGTTTTTTCTTCTTTAGCTCAAAGCTTAAAAAAAAACAAAAACAAAGTTGAGAAAATGAGCTGTATTGGCTCTGTTCATTAAAAGGCAGGACATCCAATGCTAAGGTCACCATATTGAGCTTTTAGATTTTTGCCTTCAAGTGGTCCATCTTGCCCCCCTCTTATACTGTCTCTGGTCATTCTGTTTTATTGATTTATGAAAGCCAAATTGAAGACTTTCCACTCCCTCTGGTTGAGAAAGGAGAAGTTTTTTCTCCTTTGTCTGTGTGTCTGTGCTCCTTCTTTCAGCGAGCAGAGGACAAACTGGTCCTACCTGGCCGCTGTTAGGGTCTGTGGCTGTCTGCTAGCTACAGGCTGGACGCCCACAGAAATTCAAGAATGAGAGACACCGTTGTTCGGTTCAGCAGGCCTGAAGGCATGAAAAGCAGCCCAGCTCTCTCGCACCTTTAAGAGCTCAGCTTTAAATCCCAACACTTCAGATACACCTCTGATCTGTCTTTTGATGTCGTATTCTACTAGCTCTGCACTTTCATCCTCGGTTCCTCCAAAGGCTTCTTCCTTACGCTCATGGAGGTTTCATTGCTGTGTCGCCTCTATAGTGGTTTTAGGTCTGACACCCTGTAAAGCTGCTTTGTGACTATTCGTCTGAAAACTAAAAATTTATTTAAAGTTGTCATATCATGAAACATTTTATTATCATTGATCTTGAGAAATAAAAGTTCATTGTATGAAAACATACTCAAACATGGAGAACTCAAAACTCCCTCCCCAGTCCAAAAAGACCATATAGTGAAAATTAGGGGTGGGCAATAAACTGGTAGACACAATTAACAAGTAGTAATTTGTCAAACGGTAGAGATTTTGGAGTATCGTTACTATCGCAGTTACACGCTCACATGACGTTGCTGTGCTGCTGTGTAAAAAAGCTTATCAAAGCACTGCTGTTTAAAAACAAGTGACTTTAAACCGTTGAAGCGCAATACGCGGGTGGAGGAATTTGGAGAACGCTGTCTGAGAGATGGATTCTGAATGCCCATCTTTGCGAGTATCCTCGTAAACACAGTCATTTATGTCTTAAGTGAACATAAACAGTTGAGAAAGAAAATGCATAGCTATGTAACAGTATATTAGATCAGTGCATTCTGTCTTAAAGTGACAGCAGCCTAATTTACCTGCTTCCCTCTGTCATTAATGTTAATCAAACAACAAAAGACAAAGAGAAAATCTCTCACTGCTCCTGACTGAAATCACTTTTGTAACTTTAATAAGAATAAATTATTATTTAATTGACACAGTGAAGACTATGCATTGTTTTTGTACATTTAATTATTTTATACAATTTATGTTGTTTCTTATTTAGTGCTTGAAAAAGTTTTTCAGGCAGGTCCATTTCATTTGTGTCTTTGTTCTATTGTAGTTTTGTCCTATTCTTGTAATTAGTTTCTTTGTTTTGTTTTTTTTTCTTCTTTTACATAGGCTAGTATGTTTTTTGTGATATTGAAATTGGTGATGAGAATTATGCAATTTCAATGGTAATCAAACATTTTGATAAAATAAAAACTGTTTAAAGCCAAAATAACTATCGTGATATATATTGTTATGAAAATAAATTATTGTCATGTAATTGTGTCATGATATAAGATTTTAGTCATATCGCCCACCGCTAAATAAACTGTAAAAACAGGACATTCTGAACAGATGATTGCATTAAAAGGAACACGCCGCTTTTCTTTTTGAAAATAAGTTAATTTTCCCCTACAGTTAAACAGTTGAGTTTTATCAAAAATTAACTATTCTCTCATTGCTGCGTAATAATCAAGGAACTTTGCTGCCCGTACCATGGGTGCAGCGGCGCAATGATATTACGCAGCGTCTGAAAATAGGCTAACTTCCGAGATCGGCTGAATGGATTCAAAAACGGTAAAACTCAACTGTTTAACTCTAGGGGAGCTGGAAAATTTGCCTATTTTCAAAAAACGTGGAGTGTTCCTTTAACATATTACTGCCCGCATTTACACATTAACAATGCCTATTCTGTGTTCAAGAAAAGTAATGAATAAGCAGGATAGAGAGAGAGGGTGAAAATGGCAATGAAAAGGTAAATTATAGCTTATTTGGACTAGTTGTCCCTGAAGAGTTCGGTAAATCTGTGTAAAAATGTGTGCAATTTTAATCCTTGTCCAGTTTTTCATGATTATTAAGTGGATATCGCACAATGTGCAATATCTTGCTGATAAAATATTTTAGAATTGGAACAAGAACTATAGAATACTTTTTCATTCCATGAATTTTTAAGTTAATTTTCCTTAACCTTTCCAGGACTGGAAGTCACAATATTGGTGATGATAACAAAATGTAACAATATTTCTAAATGAATAATTAATTATATATTTGTAAAATACAATTTACCTTAATATATTTTAAAAGCTTTTAAGAAAATAACAATTAAGACATGTACTCACAGACACACACACACACACACACACACACATACATACACGTATTCAAGGTGTAATGTGTTACTAGATGGTTACACCATTTGAGTAAACTTTTCTTAAAATGGTTTAATTGACAATTACAATCGCACACCTGTAGGTAACAGATAGGTGCATAAGAAAGAAGATAAAAAATAAAAGATAAAAAAATTATATTATTGTCATTTTAAGACTATTTTATGCCACTGAATATATAATCCTAATATAACAGCATAATAATGCAAGTAGACCTACACACTTTCAAATGACAACCTTTTAATTCTTTAGATTATGGAAATTAAGGGTAAAAATATATTATCCTAAATAAAAATAAATAAAAAATGTAATAAAAATATTAAACATTTTCCCTTGTGAAACGGCTTTAACACTCATCATTTATATGTGCACCGGAACAGGGGATTGCGGCCTTGAAATCGAGTCCATTTGGGCTTATTCTTCCAAACTGTCAGGAAAACACTATAACATAACCGCTCTGTGTATGAAGGAACTGTCCGAGAACCACTTTCGCCTCCGTCACGAATGTTGGTGACATCCATTATCATGTAAACATAATGGGCGATATATTGCATCACAAAAAAATATTCAGGTCATGTACATATATTGTGAGATATATCGGTAAATTACTGCGACAGGCCTAGGCACCATTAACACCATAAGCAATATGTACTTCTAACAAATGCTTTTTCTAGCTCCAGAGGAACGTAAACACATACTGTGTTGCAAAAAAAAAAAAAAAAAAAAAACAAGGTTGCGACAACCTGCCAAAGCCTGTGTTGCCTTGCAAAGACAAATGTGATACTAACGCCCACATGCACCTGTTTCATTGATGCTGAGTGACAAACTCATGCCATATCTGTAACTGGGTCTACACCACACATTTCTGACAACACACACAGCTCCCTGCCATTTACAGTAAATTCACATCTATCTCCACCAGCATCATTATCTTGCTTACATCCTGTCACAAATTCTCAGGTGGGGAAATACATACAGTGTCCGAACTTATAGCTGCCAATTAAATGACCTGAATGACAGGTTGTCGGCAAAACCAAAAAAAAACTCCCACACTGTTCTGACCAAATGAAAAGATACGGCAGAAAATAGAGATGAACATACTGCTCACACGCAGTAGTGAGTGTGTACAAAAGTAAGAGTGAAAGTGTGTTTCCACACAAGCACATGCACATGTGTACCGCCCCGTTGAGCTCATACAGTGAGAAGCGTCAATGCATGACTTTCCGGAGCTTTACGTGGGACCACATGTTTGAGCTTCCATACTGTACAACACAGAAACTATTCAGAGCGCTCACTGAGTGGGAGAAAGTGAAAGATGTGAAAAGAAGAACCCCTGCATCTGACGAGGCTCAAAAACCTTTCTGATGCTCTTGAGAGTTTTATAGGAATAGCTGACACCAAAAAGAAAACACTCTCATCTTTTACTTTCTCATGCCGTTCTAAACCTGACTTACTTTCTTCAGTGGAACACAAAAAGAGAAATTCTGTAGATTGTGCTGGTTGCTCTTTTCCATGCAATGAATTGGGACTGAAGATTTCAAGCTACAAAAAGAGGTAAAAGCCCCATTAAAGTATTATAAAAGTAGTCCATAGTCTTCTAATGTCATTTTGTGTGAGGATAGTAAAGGGATAGTTTACCCAAAATTTTAATTTTAATGTTAAGGTCCAAATAACATTGGATTAGTGTACCTAATTGGTATTAAAGTACCTAGTCGGTACTGAAATTTAAAAAATGTGAAGCTTTGAGCGCTGTCGAGCGGAAACGTACACACCTCTGACTGGCCATTGTGTTCACGTGCTCATGAAATATGTCTGTGATTGGCTACAATGATCAGCACTTCAAAAACATGTCGTAAGTATACACTCACCTAAAGGATCATTAGGAACACCATACTAATACTGTGTTTGACCCCCTTTCGCCTTCAGAACTGCCTTAATTCTACGTGGCATTGATTCAACGAGGTGCTGAAAGCATTCTTTAGAAATGTTGTCCCATATTGATAGGATAGCATCTTGCAGTTGATGGAGATTTGTGGGATGCACATCCAGGGCACGAAGCTCCTGTTCCACCACATCCTAAAGATGCTCTATTGGGTTGAGATCTGGTGACTGTGGGGGCCATTTTAGTACAGTGAACTCATTGTTATGTTCAAGAAACCAATTTGAAATGAGTCAAGCTTTGTGACATGGTGCATTATCCTGCTGGAAGTAGCCATCAGAGAATGGGTACATGGTGGTCATAAAGGGATGGACATGATCAGAAACAATGCTCAGGTAGGCCGTGGCATTTAAACGATGCCCAATTGGCACTAAGGGGCCTAAAGTGTGCCAAGAAAACATCCCCCACACCATTACACCACCACCACCACCAGCCTGCACAGTGGTAACAAGGCATGACTGATCCATGTTCTCATTCTGTTTACGCCAAATTCTGACTCTACCATCTGAATGTCTCAACAGAAATCGAGACTCATCAGACCAGGCGACATTTTACCAGTCTTCAAATGTCCAATTTTGGTGAGCTTGTGCAAATTGTAGCCTCTTTTTCCTAATTGTAGTGGAGATGAGTGGTACCCTGTGGGGTCTTCTGCTGTTGTAGCCCATCCGCCTCAAGGTTGTGCGTATTGTGGCTTCACAAATGCTTTGCTGCATACCTCGGTTGTAACGAGTGGTTATTTCAGTCAAAGTTGCTCTTCTATCAGCTTGAATCAGTCGGCCCATTCTCCTCTGACCTCTAGCATCAACAAGGCATTTTCGCCCACAGGACTGCCGCATACTGGATGTTTTTCCCTTTTCACACCATTCTTTGTAAACCCTAGAAATGGTTGTGTGTGAAAATCCCAGTAACTGAGCAGATTGTGAAATACTCAGACCGGCCCATCTGGCACCAACAACCATGCCACGCTCAAAATTGCTTAAATCACCTTTCTTTCCCATTCTGACATTCAGTTTGGAGTTCAGGAGATTGTCTTGACCAGGACCACACCCCTAAATGCATTGAAGCCACTGCCATGTGATTGGTTGATTAGATAATTGCATTAATAAGAAATTGAACAGGTGTTCCTAATAATCCTTTAGGTGAGTGTATATCAATGGTGCTTTTCACCAAGCGCTTACACAGATACACGCGGGATCATTTGAATGCAGGCGCCTATCAGCGGAACGGAACCGAAGTCGGTACTTTTGACAGCACCACATTGGACCCCATTGACTTTAATTGTTTGGGTAAGAAAGCATATTTTTGAAAATATGTGAAAAATATCTAGAAAAACAGTCATATGGGTCTGAAACAACATTTTGGTTAGTAAATGAGTAGAAAATTACAACCTATCCCTTTAAATCAACTCAATCAATCTGATTTGTGAATTAATTAGTTTCAGACCAGTTTTATAAACTAGTTCAAGTGATTCATCTAAAAGATCTGACTCAAAAGAACGATTCTGTATGTGTGGTTTTTCAGTCATTAATTTCAGTTCAATTAATTAACACAAAGCTATTGTATGACTGGTTGTATAGCGCAGAGTAGGCCAGACAACTTTTATGATTCTTTTACGGTGATTTAAAGCTTCAGTCCGTAATTTGGCAAAAATGAGCAACCAGCACAGCCTTCAAAGTTTCTCCTCTTGTGTTCCACAAAAGAACCTCATACAGGTTTGGAACAATGCAAGGGTGAGTAAATTAAGTATTTTAATTTTTTGGGTCAAGTATTGCTTTTACAGAAGCAGAGAGTGGAGAAGGATTCTGGCACTTCCCTCTCACTTCACTTTTAATACGCCACAGTTTGCTTTTATGTCCTCTGATCTTCTGAGAGAATTATTGCTGCTTTCACGCTGATTAAATCTTCAGGGTAAAATAACAGAGGGTTATCTCAAACCGCAGATACTCAAAGCAGTGTTTGAGCATTATTGAATTTAGAGAGTGAGTGAAACATGGCTAAGAGTTATAAGGTCATATGGAGAGGCAGGAAATGCTCTTGTAGAAATTCAAAACATGAACATTTCTGGCATTGACAGTACTCAAATTACTTCTAAAGTGCCCACTTAAAAATGAAGCTAGAGACTTCCAAGAATAATACTTGATTCCTAGACACTTTTGATAACTGGCCAATGGCCTGGATTTGGAAACAGGAAGTGATGTCAGTCCCTCATTGCCAGCAAAACCAAATCTGATGCAGCATTTCTAAAGGGAAGCAAACAAACCCTCTAACTCAATATACACAAAACTACAATTCCCTACCATTGTTCCTGGATGTGAAAAAAACAATTCACCCTATACATTCTTAATGTTAATATGTTATTTGACATATTATGAATGATTCTGTGTACACTGTTTAAAAAAAAAAAAACATTGTCAGTCATCTTGTATTAATAATAATGTTATTACTATGTAACTACCATGTAATAACTTGTCTTTTATATTCACTTCTATTTTTCAGCCCGTCATTTTTTACAATCCAATCCATTTACAATAGATAAAACCAATTCCCACCCTACATGTATTGTCCTTGAATACCCGCTTTCACTTCAAAAGCAATACTGTAAATTATTTTTACGAGCACCATTTCACATTAAAATACATCATTATTTTTAGACACACCTTGAACAAAAACAATGTTCCAACCATTACATAACCTGAAACCCGATCATGTGCAGCAAAGCAATAAAAAAATATGTTTTTAACTCAACTAAACCACCGAAAGTCTAGCTTCATGACAGTAAATGGGAACAGAGGAGCAAGTAGGCTCTGAGGGGTCACAGATTCAGCATGGTGGACTCTATCTACATAAACCATAAGGAAACAAATCTTCATTCTCATATAGAATGAGCGATTAAGGCCAATCCTCAAAACATTTTGCCTCTTTCCTGCTCTATGAAATTCCCAGGCTCTGCGAAGCTACATCAAGCACATTTAATGAACAAAATATTCTCCCTGCTGGTGTTTTTATCTGTAATCACTAGACCTACGCTGCTTATCCTACTGTAACTCACTCCCAGTCCACCCAGAGGCCACAAATACAGGAAGCTAATGTACTCCTTCACAGGGAATAGAGGGAGTTCAATTCATCTGTCTGTGGATGAAATATGGTTTCACAGAATGCCATTGAGGAGCAACATGTAGGTGAAGAGAGGGGGAGAGAATATGGATGAAAGACAATAAAGGTAGTGGGAGGCAATTCTGTACGATGTTAGCAGATGTCATAAACTTTAACATCAGAGTGATGTTAAACCAGCATGTATCAAATGCCAGAAGAAGCTATTTTAACATTATGTGGTTGGTTTTAAACAACTAAATTCTCAGCTACAGTTCTTTTTTGAAAACATGAGGGCAAGAAAAACATTAATGTCTAAGAGAGTATAGTGGGCTGATCAAGGTATGGCAATGACTTTGTCTCAAAACCTACTGATATGCTGAATGCCAACATATGCATCTAGGGTCCAAAATTAATTTGTTGAAAAATAATTTATGTCCCTTATAAAGTTAGTGACCAACTGGCGAATAACTCGCATTTGGCACTTGATGAGTGTAATTTTGGACCCCTTTGGCAGCCATCTAGCATCCTGTAGGAACTGCCAGTGACAGATTTAAGATGCACTTCAGTGGCAACATTGGTAATAGTCCCTTATGTGGCACATAAATAGAAACATCTTTTGAACCCCACACGACACTTGGTCACAATACACAACAAGCTTTGTCATCGTCTTCTCATAGCAGTGCACATACTACACAACACAACACAACACAACACTGACAAGGTGCACAAACTACAAGACATTTGGTCAAGAGGCAGTACCAACCATCAGAAAATGGTTTTCTCCCATAAATTCACGTGTGATTTCGAGATTTTTTCCGTTAATACCATCTGCACTGTGATTGGCTGGATTAGTACCACCTTGTCTTTGCATTGCACACACTACAAGATCACCAGAGGCAATAATATCAAACAGGTTTGAAATTATCACAGCGTCTGTGACTACTTAAGACAGGCTCAGATCACGTCGCCGACTTGCTCACTGAGCATGTCCACAATGAGCACCAATTTGGCCGCGTTCCAGGGATTTTGTAGCCTGGGAAAACCCAGACAACTTCCGGCAAGCAAGTTAGTCTGGCAAAGAGCCCATTCAAGCCCATTTCTAATCCCTCGAAATCGTGGCACCAATCAGAAACGTTGGGGCGGGCTTTACACGATGACGACAGCGCAGCGACGGTGAAGCAGATTTTGTACATTACAAAGATGGATGCCGCCGTGGAACATCACTCGTTCGAATCAGCTATCGCGTCTGTTTTAAGCGATTTAAACTTTTCCTTTTCATTAAAAACAGAGAATTGCTGTCAGAGTCTCAGATGTTTCTCCGTCGCTCTGCATACGTTATCTCCTTCATCGCTCTGATTGGTTTTAGGTCTATCCAATTGCGTCCAGAGGCATTTGAGCAATGTCCGTTGGTGACACCCCTTTGGAAATGATTTGTCTATGAAGCTTTGCCAGACCATAACTCAGTTACTACTGAGAATGGTCAGGTTTTAACCAGGCTAGGGATTTTGTCGTAGACCTTGAAAATCTGTCTGTGACAGCAAAATCCAGCCAAAAGTCGTGTAGTGTGAGCTTGGCTTAAACAAAATGCTTCAGACTGAGTCACACTTTGTTCCATGTCCAAATATGTTACCAGGTGCATTTTTGTGTGGGGATAAAGGGCTGTAAATCAGTGTCTGGGCAAACAGTAAAAAAAAAGTTCAGGGACAATCATGGCATTGAACAGGGTTTCAGACGTTCAAGCACGTATCGACGGGGACACATCTTTCATTTCTGAGGCAGGAGGAGCGAGAGGGGAAGAGGCAGCTCCGGGGTCAGAGTAAAATTCATGACCACCGTTACTGGTCTAGAAAGACGGCAAAGCTCACATAAGACTTTCCCTCCGTCCCGCTCTCATTTTGTTGCTCTCTCTCCCTCACCGGTACTTCTAAGGTAGGTATAAATCAATGGTCTTTGAAGTAAAAGATGACATGGCCATTTCCCAGAGGACAGGAGAAGAAAAGAAAAGAAGAGAGGAGAGGAAGACTCTCAACAAACAGGTCGACAGCTGCTCCATACAGACCTGCACATGTGTGTGCATGACCGGCTTTAATGTCCGCCCTGCCGAAACATACAGTCCACCTTTACTGCTGACACACACATAAAGAAACAGGAATGTGTGCATCATACATCAACATGCACATGACAAGGGATATAGAGAGCAGCTTAGCACCAAGAGTACAGGCAAGATGCATCCAACACATTCTCATGGCAAATCGTGACTATTATATGTTTTGGCGAATTGGCAAATTTGGTGGAAATCAAATGTTGGAATATGTTGCAACATATTTGGAATAAAATGGCCTTGGTAAAGAGATACACTAACTTTTGTTTAAAAAAAATAAAACATTTTCAAATGTCGACACAATCTTTTGCCATTTAACCTTAGCATATAAATTCTATGTCGATACTTCAAATGTCGTTTGGAAACACTTTTTGTCGAGAAAAAGGGCTTTAACGCAAATAAATGTGGTGTCACATGACGTTTGTGGTACCGTTTCCCTGTAGTTTAAAGATGCATTAAATCTATTATATTCATATTATTACATTGTATATTAAATTATTTTATTACTTTGGTAAGAATAAGATGTGTTACCTCTCAAACATCAGACAAAACTAATGCGACAATGCGTTTTTTTAGGGATGATGTCATTACGCACATCATTTTATCAGTAAAAGGCTAATTGGGACAGCCTGGAAACAGCAAATTGCGGAATTTTTGTTTTTACGCATATTCACTTTGTCGATAACAAAACAGTGGGAAAAGTGGATGGAAACTTGGCTTATGTGATAGATGTAATTTAAAAAAAATAATAAAGGTTATATTTAATGATGTATTTTCATACATCTGCAACAAGGGCAAAACATTTAAAGCTACGCATAGTGTTTTCACTTGAAAAGGCATTATTAAAAGTTTCCAAGGCATTTGTAATGTCTTGAAATCGGTTCCATTTTAATACATATCAACCTCCAAAGTTGAAAAAGCAGCCAAATACAAACGATTGCAATAGATCACCAAGATCAATAAGAAAGACGATGACAGACACGCAATCTCTCTTAGAAGGCTATTGTTTTGGCAGTCACTTCATCAAAATCAAGTTAATCAATCAAAAGCACCATGGAACAGCAGGATATTTGTGGTGTTTCATTGGTAGAAAATAGTCCACCATTCAGTCAGGCAGGAAAGAGTGCTTTTCAATGATACTTGTACAGCTTGCTCCCTGTAGCGCCTCTTACCGTAATGGCAAACTAAACATTCCTCTGACCTCACTGCATTGTCAGCATAAGAACAGCACAGCACTACTGGCTGACTCCTCAACAATGGGGTGCTCAAAGGGGAACATGTGTTTGCACTAGTTTTTAGCATATACATAGTTTCTTCTTTTTCTTCTTCTTCTTTTGCTTTTAATAAGAAAACAATCCCTCTTTGAGGTCCTTGTATACACTCAAGTACTCCAGTACTCTTGTTTGAACGTACAAGGAATTCAAGGCAAGACTAAATGTCTTCACGAAGATTTGTTGTTCATGTGTGAGTAAATTTCATCAGTAATGTTCACAAAGAAACACACAAGCACACGTGGAAGAGTCTCTTTTGTAATAGCACCTGAATAAACTTGAGGCAACTGTTTTGTGTAGCACATAAACAGGGAAAGAGAGGGTCTGATATCAGAGTAAACATCCCAAGTCCTGTGGCTGTTTGGACAGTGATTCTTCTTCCCTCCACGGCAGCTCTTCTACTAGGACTTTCCTCAGATAAACAAAGACGTCATGTTTCTCGAGTCATCGCTTGAGAGCCGCCACATCCTCTTGGAAGATATGTTCCAAACCTACCAAAAGAGCTGAAACGAACTTATCCATTCAATTAGATGCATTTCTGAACATACTGTATGTGGACTGACTGATGTTTTTAGGTTTCAAACTATCTTTGGAAGAACCCTGCTAACATTGTAAATAAATAAAAATAAAAAATAAATAATTATACAATATTTCAGTTTCAATTAAAAATTTAAAATATAAAAAAATGCAAAATATTGATATTAATAATATAGGTATCACTGGTGTATTAATAGTAGTAATAACCATTATTAGTAGAAATTGAAGTAGTAATTGTAATAATAATAATAATAATAATAATAATACTAATAATAATTAATAAAAGAAAAAACAAAATAATAAAAAAAAATATATATATATATATATATATATATATATATATATATATATATATATATATATATATATATATATATATATATATATATATATATTATATATATATATATATACACATATATATATATATATATATATATATTTATTTATTTATTTATATAATAATTTTTTGGTATTACATTGTTTGCAGCTACTAATAAGAGTGTTCTGGAAATATGTAGATTTTCTCAACAAAATCAGCACAGAAAATGCAAAAAAAAAAATTCCATATAGGTCGTTCCTTTGAGAAGTTAATCTTGACTTCAAAATGGCACAGGCTAAATAGGCTTATAGGAGAATGTGTGTTATACATTTTAAACAATCTACAAATGGGTTTAGCAACCCAAAGTTATAAATAAAAATGAAAATAATTTTTTGGGATTATTGTGATTTTATGGAAATAAAGGAAATAAAGATCGTTCTCTAAGTGTGAGTCAGGAAGGGCACGCAGAGGGAATGAGCATGTTGAAACAGTGTTTCACAAGCAGTAAAACACTCAGAGGGCATACCATCAGCCCTTTTAAGGTCAGAGGGCAGGCAGTCGACAAAAGACAAGTCAAAAGTCAGCCCAAAAGTCAAATGCATTTTTTATCTCATATTTGCGTTTGCTAATACTATTGTGGTCTGTTATTTTTAAAAAGGATAAAGCATTAACCTTTTAGTGCCACTTGCATGCACAACAATCAATGATATAAAATCCTGCACTGAAGTAACACTTTACACTTAACACTTTAGTGGTTTGTTTAAATATCTAAGCCTAGTATGCTTCCCTTATCAAACATTTACAACATTTACCGCGCAGATCGATAAGTCCTGGAAATGTGATTTCACAGTTAACGTGACAGGCCTATAAACATATTAACTCTTTCCCCGCCAATGACGTAAATTTCCAGCTTTCCGCGTTTTTGCTATTATAGGGTAGGGGGAGCTATTACAAATCTTCTGAAAGAATACTGAATCTCCTGATCAAAAGAAGAAGCAGAAGCAAGCAAAAGCATATGTAAGCAGATACGAATGTAAAATAACGCGATCATCAACATTAAACGGCATATAAATCAAAACTGCCCGACATTACCAAATGAAATGATGAGGTATAGGACTGTGAAGCTTTGGGGGTGTTGACTCCATCTATGTTTTGATTATTGTTCTGAATCCATGTATGTAGTCTTTGAAACTTTTCTCAGCTTTTTGCTCAAAAGGTTTTTTGGTTTTTTGTTATGAAACTTACCCACATTCAAGTGTTTATTAAAAAAAATACATTAAGCTATAATAAGATGTTTTTGTTTAAATACGGAGGCTCTGTTCTTTCTTTTGATATATTGCATGTTCAGTTATTCATGAAACACAATATTCTGGGGGAAAATGATCAAAAACGCTGGCAGTAGCTGGCGGCTATAAAAAAATAAAAACATTGACGGGGAAAGAGTTAACACAATTGTGTCAAGATATTTATTTCAAATTTCATCAGCCAGTTTTATCTCATTTGTTTTTCGCACAGCCGGTACAAAAGGAGTTAACTGTAGCTATTCGGTTCTTCTCGTCTTTTTCAATGAATTCACGGCACGCTCCCTAGACCTCTCCAAATCTTGTGGCCTGTGTTTTTCGTTTTCTTTTTTCCAGCACTCTATGAAACACAATGGAAAATGCAGGGTCACCCCAGCTGTTCCCCATTAGGTTTCTGGCTGAGGTCGTCTACACGCTCACTTACTGGCATAACGGTTGTGGTGGAGGGGAAAGAGATAGAGAGAGAGTATCAGACCGACTCGAAGAGATTGCGAGCCGTGGTGTAGATTGCAGTAACCTGTAATTAAGCCAATGGCGGGTTGCTGTTGCTATGTAAACATCCCTACACCTCTCCCTCGTGCCAACACAAGAGCAGTGAAGGAGTCTGGTTACTAACACTTAAATCACGGAGCAACATCTGGTTTAGGAAGGAGATCTCTCTCGCTCTTGTTCCTTCCAGTTTGGAGCAGAGTGTGGAGTGTGGTGGTTTGGATCTCACTGCCTCCAAAGCACTACGGCTCAGATTGCAGCGGTTGCGCAATACAATTTGGAGGCCCTCATACACACACACACACAGAAGTACGCACATTCAGACGTAGTCCGTCACACAAACCATAAAACAGCACATAGATCATTTGTCCTCAAACATTTGTAGAGTCACTATTATAGTCTGTCTGATTCTGTGCCTGGTTCTTAAGAGAGGGAAAGCAGACGAGTCATTTTAAATGAGAATATGAAAATAAAATGCTGTTTGGGGTCGTTTCTCAGAGCAAGAGACTAAACAAACATGTCATTTACATTGCAGGGCTCAAGAATAAGGATTTTTTCTCTCCATATTTTTACCTGCCTTGCCAACATTTTAACTTGGTTCACCAATAGTGATAAACTTAAAATTTAATTTTTACATTAAAAAAATTAAAAATGTAAAAATATAAAAATGGTCAAAAAAGATCACTTGATGACTTTTACACTGTTACAACAACAAAAAAAAACAAGTAAATATTTGAAATAAATGCTTTTCTTTTTAGCTTTCATCAAAGAATCCTGAAAAAAAAATAATAATAATTATCACGGTTACCACAAAAATATTGTTTTCAACACTGATAATAAGAAATGTTAACTAAGCACCAAAGGATGAACGATGAATTATTTCTAAAGAATCATAAAAAGTAATGGCAATTGAAATTTCTGCTTTGCCATCACAGGGATAAATTACAATTTCAAATATATTAAAATAGAAAACAACATTAAATTGTAATCATATATGATGGATTTAATTAGGTTTTTATTTTTGCAATTATCGCTGGAAATTAAACAACTATAAATAATTTTTTCCCATAAATTAAATTTGCACATTTGGAGGCACACATAGATTGTTACCCACCATGTTACTTTGGTGAAAAAAAAAAAAAAAAAAAAAAAAAAAAAAAAATCTCGAATGTTTAAGGCCCCACAGAACACATTTTTTAGGTTTAAAAGGCGAGGCGCACCGCACTGCTTTTTTTTTTTTTTTTGGTTGAGGTTTTTCAATTTAGAAAAGACCAGTGTGCTGTGTTTGTTTTATGTTGCTAGGCAACCCCTGAATCAGCTGTCCTGTCAGTCTAATCAAGAGGTGCGTTCCATTTGACCGTAAGTGGACTGTGATGTGGACTTCACAGGGTATTCCGCCAAATGAGATCCCAATCCGAAGGGAGCGAGCATGTTCAGTTCGAAAGGTACTGTGAACGGCGTAGGGAAGAAGGGACCATCGATACATCACGTCACATGAAGTGGAGAGTGAAAATCACCCAACTTTCATTGCACGTCGCATCGCCAGTCTGAACTAATGACGGAGCACAGCCGTTGGAAGAGTTTTTAAACGGCTTTGCGATGGAGGAGTTTACATATGCATTTGAATATTCAGTTATTAGCCTATACAAAATAGAATATTTATGAATGGTTGTGGCAATAACTGTTACATTCGCATATTATATTTTATGAATATGTAAACAAATTAAAAGTGTTGAGAAGCAGCTGATAACTGTCGTTTTTTTATATTTTACTTTATTTACCTCAGGAATATTTACCATGCAGCTGCGTGTGGGAAAGAAGATAGACCATAGATTAAGAATACATTTATACATAGTTAACCAAATCAATTTTCATACTGAATGACAGGTGCGGCTTCAAATCTGCTCATAGTCAATTAAATATACAGGTATATGTAAAGTAATAAAACTAATAGACAATGTTTTGATTATATTTTTTAGATACATACTGTGTGTTTTGTAAATGCATATGCTTATTATATGGTTTTAAATTTGAAAGTAAATATTAATTTATCATAATCTGCACGACCCCGTCATTGCCTTTCTTTGATGAAGCTGCAGGGTGTTCCAAATGAGCGATTTTTGTCAGCGAAGTCCTCTTCAACTGATATACCGTGCTCGGGGAGTAGGGAGCAGTGAACACTGCGTAGGGACCCTGTCGAATGGAACGCACCTAAGGTAACAGTCATCACAATGGAAGGCCCGTCTCTCTATTCATTTGATTGGACAATGGAAAATGAATGATGTCGGGCGCATAAACAGTGCGCAAAACGCTCACTGCCAATAGACCTCTCACTGCAAAAAACGCGTTCTGTCTGATTGGGGCCGATATAAGCACATGCACATTATCAGTGACCCTAAGATGCAGTGAAACACACATGACAGGGCGTTTGACAGTTCTGTCAACAGGCTTGAATCTTTCTCACACTGCAGCCCTGAGCCATGTCTATTTGAGCCCTGCCTTGATATGCTTTATTTAGTGTTTCGGGTCATTTGTCTCCACGGCGCAGAGCCTTTTTTGTATTTAAATGAGGATGAAGGACTGATCCCTTTAAAGCATGTCATTGAGCTGAATATAACTGCAGGTATATATCTGTAAACTCACCTTTCAGCACTAAATCTATTCATGTCTTTGTCACATGACAGAAAGGGAGGATAGACAAACAATCTGTATGTGGCCTACGGGCATGACAAGACTGTCACTCATCTCTGTGAGCTGTGGGAGTGAAAAAAACGATGGAGCGATGAGGGGAAAGTGAGGCGTTTCACCCGGGTGCACGAGCCAACGCGTGTTCCTGCAGCCGCCCCACAGGCCACACGCTCGGCCCTCGGCGTAACCAGCATCTTGCAAGAGCTGTTTTTGGCAAGTGCTGCAAATTAATATCTGGCAGGATTTCTGCTCCATTCTCCACTTCACCAGTGAAACTTGAGGGCTTCCAACAGCCCTGCCATCCCATAATAACACACCGTACTGACAATCTACAGCTTGGCAAAATGAGAGACCAAAAAAAGCCAACTCAGACGCACAAAAAGTGCTTAGAAAAGAATGTCTGACAAATGAGGGGATGAAGAGAGCCAGTGAGAGAGAGAAAATGTATTGAAGAACAGACAGCTTATTTAAAAACACTTATTTAAGAGAAAGTTCATCCAGAAAATGAACATTCAAGCATCATATATTCAACCTTTCAAATCGGTATAATTTGTTTCCTCCATGGAACACCAACAGAGATATTTAACAGTTGATCTTACAATGAATGTGGATGGGGACCAATGAGAATGGCCAGTGCTTTTTTGGCAAAAAGCACTTAAAAAGTCCTTTCATATGACTTGTGGGCATCCTCTACATTTATATGACAGCTTCATATGAACAGAAAGAAATTGAAGTTGCTATTCACTTTAATCTTGCCTTGAAAATTAGCCATGGTCAAACAGCTAAATGACATGCGGGTGAGTAAATGTGACAGATTTCAAATTATTGCTTTAACCCTTTCACGCATGAGTTTAAAATATTCTAGCTGACCTCCCAGAGTGAGTTTCTTTGGGGGGTTTTTAAGGCGACTGTTATTTTAGAACATTTCCCCTTATTATTTCCATGGTGACGCGTCATGCTTCTCACAGGACTCACCGCAGCCAAAATAGCGCTGTATGACAGATGTATTGCTTTTATTTCCTTTTTCCCCTTTTCATTCAAAATTCTCAAACTTGCTTACGATGTCATCAACTATCGGATATTCCGATTTTCAAATACGCGTGGGTGTGTTTTGTCGTTTAAAAACCCTTATAAAACATCCTGATCTATAACGTGAGATGGGTGACACCATATTGTTTGCGCTGCAGTTCAGAGTCCTCTCAGTCGGATGTACAGCATGTGAATTCATCAGGTTCTCTGAAAATACATGCAAGTAAGTGGCCGGTGAACAGGGAGAAGAATAGAGTAAACTTTATAGTTACTCACACTAAGTGTATCAGATATGAATGAAATATGTCTGTAAATTATATTTGAATGGATTGTTATTGCCGCTTCCATAGACACCAGTGTGTATTTTACAAACTCTAAAGGTATTGTTAGTACTTATGTGTATTTAAATGTTTGAAACCTAAAATAAACATTACAAGGTTGAAAACACTGCACAGTTGTGATATATGGCAAGCGCTGAGCATGTCCGTCTCTGGCTCAGTGCCAGCCAAAGCACGAAAGCACAGCAGTTACGTGACGTCACTGAACATTCTAAATCCCATATGTGGGACCGTACTCTCATGGGCACAGAAATAAAAATCCCATATGTGGGACTGTACCACATAGAGGTTAACTATTTCATTACAGTTGAAAATATTAATCAGACTATTTTAATATAATCTAAAACCTTAAGGCCTGTTCAGTAGGGATGGGCGTATCGATATGAATTATCTGTTGTATGTTACTGAATAGTTGTGTAGTATAGGACTATTTTCCTGCTCATCTGAACCATAATCTGAACGCACGCAAATGCTGCAAGACAGAACCAATCAATCACAGAGAGTGCGTTCGCTCACTGATGACACTGTATTCAAACAGAGCTGCGTTTCCCAAAACTATCATAAGAAACCATTGAAGCTTTTGGAAACGCAGCCCAGAATAATGCTCATCAGAAGACAAAAAACATGTTTGAGTTATTTCACAATAAACAAATAGAAATTGTAGCTTATATAGTGCAATTACACTCCTTAAATTTAATGTTAACAGTTGACATTGATCATGTTCTGTTCTGTAACTAACGTTAATCACGTCAGAACAAAAAGGTTGCATTTTATCACTGGCAGTCCCTTATGAAAATGAACCATGGTTTATTTTTTACTACAGCGACCATAGTTCAACTAGTATTTGTACATTTTAATATTTTAACCATGTGTAAACAAAAATATGATCTAATAAGTTGCGATTAAGGCATAATGAATGTTAAAATACCTTTCAAATATAATGTTAAGTGGGAATCTTTACCCATTTTACTCTTAGTAATTTTAATAATTTAATACATTTATTAATTAAAAAGTTCAGTTTAGAAGTATCGTATCTGTATCGATATCGGCGATACTGGCCTTGAAATGAACAGTATCGTATCGAAAACAAAATAAGTGGTATCGCCCATCGCTACTGTTCAGACAAACACAAACGTTTGATTCTCTGATAGTAGCTGCCACTTATAGAAAAGCATAAATACTGCGGTTACCCTGGTACACAAAACAAAAAACAAAAATAAAACAGTTCAGTGGGAAAAACAGTGGGAAGGGAGTTCCTTCCCACAATGCCAGCTTTCACAGACAGTAAAATAAGTGAAGTTTTCAAACAGATTTTTGTATTCGCTATGCTGTATCAACATCATATAGAGACAGAGACAAAAGAGACTGAATTCTTACTATTCACTGTCTCTTAGCCAAGCACTCTGTTCATGAGTGCCACCAAGTCGTAGTTTTATGTAACAACAGTGGCTCTGGGCATGTGACCAATGGTGTGAATCTTATTGGTTGGCCAGCTTTAGTCGCAGTGTGATAGAAAAAGAGATTACAACCTCTCTGTTGAAATTGAGAAACATGATAAAAATGTAAAGAGTTTGCACAGAATTAATAAGATTAGATGAAGGAAAAAGATTTTTTTTTTTTTTTTTACAATAGTCATTAATTAAAGGGATAGTTCACCCAAAAATTAAAAATTCTGTCATCATTTAGTCACCCTTAAGTTGTTCCAAACATGTATACATTTCTTTGTTCTGCTGTACACAAAGGAAGATATTTGGAAGAAAGTTTGTAACCAAGCAGATCTCGCCCCCCATTACAGAAAAATACTATGGTAGTCAATGGGGGGGGGGCTTGGTTACCAACTTTCTTCCAAATATCTTCCTTAAAGGTGCCCTAGAATGGAAAACTGCATTTACCTTGGCATAGTTGAATAATAAGAGTTCAGTACATGGAACTAACATACCATGAGCCTCAAATGCCATTGTTTCCTCCTTCATATGGAAATCTTGAGCTAGAAAAAAAACACTGAAAAACGGGCGATTTCAACATAACACATCGATTGTGACGTAACCGTCAGGATCATTAATATTTAAGCCTCCCCAAATTTGCATATAACCAGCCCATGTTCAAGGCCGGCAGTTTTAACGTGGACCTGCACCGAATCAACAGAAGTTCTGCAGGTATTGTGAAGATGAGGACAATATAGTGAAAACGGCAGATCATGGATATAAATGTTATGTTCCAGGTTGTGCAGGGGATGTGAGCACTTTTCATAGCCTCGAAGTGGAGCGTTCGAGTGTTCATGCTTGTCTGGCAGTTGCCAGATTTCAGTAATTTAAATCCCCAATCAGAGCTTTTCTGTTAAGAGAACATGTATTATAGCTTTACTTAAACATGTGCACGCGAGCTCTCTCTCATGCGTGCGGATGATCGGAAAGCACCAATAAACAAGTAAGCTGCATTTCAGCATCTCCATTTGAGATTTTCTGCTTAAAGTGTCATTCAGTCGGTCTGTGTTCTGTCGCTTCTGCTGTTTGCAATGCACTTGTGTGAGCTGCTGAAATGAGCCAATCAGAGCAGAGCTCATCATTATTATTCATGGCCCTTCCAAATAAGGCAAAAACAGACCATTTCATTCTAGGGACAATTTCTAGGGTTGTAAATGGACCTGTAAAACCGTAAATGGACAGTTTTTGACCTTAAATAAGCCACATACCTCTATGTAGATATCAGAGAATAATTTTAAATATTGTTTCAACTCATTCTAGAGCACCTTTAATGTACAGCAGAACAAAGAAATGTATACATGTTTAGAACAAACTTGAGGGTGAGTAAATGATAACAGAATTTAAATTTTTGTGTGAACTAGCCCTTTAATTCATTACAGCCTATTATGAATCAATTATACGTGTCTCAGTAACTTGAGCTTATTAATTACATATATAGACCTAAAAATAATACACCTCACCTGTGAATCACTATTCCTGCTTTTAACTTGCTGTATCAGTCACGTCACATTAGTGAGAACCATCCTGGGACACACTGGGACAGATCTTCTTAATATAACTATCATATAGATTACACATTTCTCCACTGTCACAGGAGATACAGTGTTGAGGGAGAGACGTTCTGATGACAAGCTCTCAGAAGTCATGGAGATGTGCATATATCACATCTCTATCATCTCAGACGACTACAACTGAACACAGGTTATGACTGGCAGTGATTTGAAGTCCATGTGGAAAGTGCTCAGGGCTGCAGACACTCTGATGCTGCAGATTAGATAATGTCCTAGTTTTTTAGAAAACAAGAGATTTCAGGGAGTTTTGAGGAAGGCTGCTATGCTCTAAAACAAAAAGAAAAAAATGGAGCACAAAGGAAATATTGAGCATGCCCTGATATGACACTCACAGAGTTTGTTTAGACTCCAATTTTATCAAAATCAACATGACCCAAAACAAGGGTTTGGAACAGCTACATCAACAATAAAAAAATGAATTAAAAGAAGGCAGAGCCTCAATAAATGTGCTCCAGGTAAATGTGCCTGAGAAAGACTTTAAGGAATCAAATATATAGCGCAACAAAGGAAAGGGTAGAACTGTATTCTGGCCAAATTTCACTAAACTCAAGGGGCATTCTGACACAGTGGCCATTGTCCTCCTGCTTTACCATCACTAACAGGAACCGTTCCGCTTTGAGTAGCTCGAGACTCGGGTCAAACATCTCCCTTTACCAGACGTGTTGATGGAGGCGTTTGCCCTCTGTTAGCCTAAAGTTCAGTTAACATTATTAAAAAAGTCCTCTACTTTCTTAGCTTATTTATACATGGCATAATTCTCACCATGGCAGAATTGCTGTTAATTAAATGGCTGGTTAACATCAGCTTCCGGACAGCTGCATACTTCATATAACTGACCGTTCGCAAAGACCCGCCCCCTTCAGGTTCTGTTGCTACGTCCGACAAGCCGCGCTCTCATACCACACACACGTTCTCACACAGTGAAAAACACGTCACAGAGCAAAGAGGATACTGACAACGCACTGACAGACAGGACAGAGCAGGTTACTTTTAATATGAAACAAAGTCTCAACTCTAAAATTTTGTACCGTATATACCCGAATATAAGACTAGGTTTGTGTCCTAAAAATAGGCTGAAAAATGGGTCTTATAGTCGCGATATAGACAAAATCAAGGGGGAAAAGGAGAAAGCAGGGGGAAACAGTAGAGGGCGCCAACACGATAGGCTACGTAATTAGTGACAGTGTTATGAATTAAATAAACAGTAAAGTGCTGCCATAGAAAAGTCAAGAGGTCATTTTGAGAAAAGAGCTTCAAAAGTTGGTCAAATAAACCAACACGTTCGAAACAGTTATGACACCAACTTTAAACTTATGGTCGTGAATGAGGCACAATCATCTAATAATTGCAAAGCTGCCAAAAATGGGCACAGAATGCAATGTTCGGAGGTGGCGAGCACCTTTTTTTCCCAAAAATAAGTCTGGAAAATGGGGGTCGTCTTATATTCAGGGTCGTCTTATATTCGGGTATATACGGTAAATTTTTTTGCTCTTTATTGTGTGGTGACAGGTCGCTGTAATGCCTCAGTTAAAGCTGCTCGTGAACCAATCATCTCTTCCTTCTATTTCATTTATAGTATCAAATAAACATTAATGAACTTCAGGAATGTTGTTTCAACCATGGAAAGACGTCAGTACACACCGTTTCTCAAGGTCAAGTCTACCGACGTTAAGAGTGAACTCTCTTGATGCTTTGTCGGACAAAACAAAAATGGCGGATTATGATTGGTCAGATGAAGGATGAATTAGTAGGGTTGTGAATTTAATACATCAACTTAGTGTAATGCATTCATTTAAAAAATAGTGTCATGCCCCGCCACAATAAATGTCTTTCCACCAAATATTTAAACTACTTTCCTTTTTTTTCAAGAGAGAAAGAGCGAGAGAGAGAGAGAGAGAGAGAGAGAGAGAGAGAGAGAGAGAGAGAGGGGAGGGAAGAAAAGCATTTGGTTTGAGTGACAAAGAAATCATAAAACCGCTGAGAACGGCCAGTGGGATCTGTTACCAACAAAAAGACAT
Organism: Paracanthobrama guichenoti; assembly: GCA_018749465.1. Classification (NCBI taxonomy): domain Eukaryota; kingdom Metazoa; phylum Chordata; class Actinopteri; order Cypriniformes; family Gobionidae; genus Paracanthobrama; species Paracanthobrama guichenoti. The sequence continues at coordinate 19,960,644 of CM031948.1, read as the reverse complement.
TCGACAGAACAAGTGAAAGTAAAATCATAGAACGGTATGAAATACATGCACTCTTAAATCATAACACTCCATTCCGACAACCCGGACTTGATGACTGTCATAATTTTGCCTGTTCCTTCTGTTTGTTTGGTTGCTGCCATATTGTTGTCTTTCCCTTTTTCTCTTGGCATGCAACTATCTGTCAGGCTGTTGTGCCAGAGGGGAACAAATCATCACTCTTCTGAAGACACTGAGCCAACAAGCCCTGATCAATCACACAGATAGAGCTGCATGAGTCGGGTTAGAGGACGCATAGCTGACGTGCGGCACTGGTGTTTCGGGCTGAGAGATTGAGGCTGTCAGCACTTTCTTAATGCAAATCCCCCCGGCCTTTGCTCTCTGACAGCCAGATCTAGAAGACTCATGCTGGGAGGAACCGGGGAAATTCCGAACACAGGGGGCGAATCATGATTGCCTGACAAAACAGGCAACACTGCCTCACTCTGTCAAGACAATGAGCGCCGAGTCACAGCTTATCGAGAACACGCCCTGCGCAGAGTCCCTGCAAAGAACATGCTCTGTTTTCTGTGTTAGACTAGATGCAGGCATGCTTACGGTCAAATATAGTGTTCAGTGTTATTTCATCATATTACAGATGAATATGTTGGTTAATCAAGCGCGTCTTTAATTTCGTAATTGGTGAAGCAGACAAGATAAGAATTGCCAATCATGATCATTAAACTGAAGAGCTAATAACTCAAACATATCATATACGTGAATTTACATTAATCATACACTGCCTTTCACAAGTCTGGGGTCAGTACCATTTCAATGCAATTGATCAAGACATTTCTAATGTTACCAAATATTTTAAATAAATTCAGTTCTTTTGAACTTTTTATTCATCAAAGGCTGCACACATTTTTACAATATTGATAAGAAATATTGGTTACACTTTTAAGGTGTCATTGCTACAGTGTAATTAAGTGCCGAAAAGCAACCACTGTTTAGAGCAGCGAAGAAGAGCAGTATGTCTGCTGTTTAGCAGTATTTCAGACTGGACCAACCAGCCAGTAAAACGGCGACTAGGGATCTCACAAGTACCGGTACTTCAGTACCAAGTCGGTACTGAAATTTAAAAAATGCAATGATACTAGCATTTCTGTAGTACCAGTAGTACCGACTCCCGCGGTATCCGCAGCTGCTTCCGTGTTAATCATATACATACTGTGAATATTAAACTGCAAAATACTATTTAAATATTACTCCTGCATGTTCTGCGTCTCTGTGTGGATGCGCGGGCACGCGTGACGCTTGCTGTCTTTGTAGTCTCTGCCGTGTGTCACTATATGAGGACACGAATGCATAAACCATCACTTCATGAGAATTCATGTAGTAATATAATCAACAAAGACACTCAAATGTCTTCACGGCAACCCGCCAAAATAAGGGTTCGGTTTAACATGAATAAATTGACAATATATTAGGCTACTGTTGTACAGTAGATTTAGCTGTGTCTCTCTATAATAATAATACGTCTCTACTAATAATTATAATTATGCCTAGATGGTTGCTTATTTTTCACTTGTTTTGTTGTAAAGATATTTTCTGATTAATACATAATTTTTTATATTCCTAGATTTATTTGTTGCACTGTTTTTTATACAGTTATATTGTAAAACTAAGATACCCTTTTCAGTTTGTGATGTTAGATTTGTGGCTGCATTCAAAGTTCTTTTTCGCTTAAGAAAAATGTGTAATATTTCTGTCAAATGCATGTCAGATAATAAAAATACTGTAATAAATACAGTAGTTCACTGTATGTATTTGTTCATGTTTTATTAAGGGATAAGTCTGAAGCACACCATAAAATAATTCTAGCAATTCATACAGGGCTAGTAGTAGATACAGATACACACCCAGGTATCGGATCAGTACTCGGTATCGGCCGATACCCTGAGCCCAGGTATCGGTATCGGGAAGGAAAAAGGGTTCCGGAACATCTCTATCCCTGTCACAGTCATGCCACAATGCACATTAAGCATGTTCACCTGTCTGACATGTCAGCTTTTGCATAACTTTGCCAGACTAACTATTTGTCCCAAAAAAATCCATTTGGTTCATTTGGCACTGCTTGGTGACCAGAAATGTACATTTTACCTATAAACACACTGTTTAAAACACCCCTCATAAATTCTCAGCCTTTCCTTCATCTTCATAAGGCAAACGGAACAGATGATATAGACGGCTCATGCAACGTCATGCCACATTCACTCAGTCTTGACCTGTTATTCCAAAATCCCAGGAGAGAGATGATGGGTTACAAGGATAACAGCGCTTACCTGCAGAGGCCAAGCTGCTGAGGGTCAAAAACAGGATGACGGAGGGGTGTATATGTGCCGTTAGCCACATGGCTGGAAGAAAACGCTTTCCTGAAGCCAGACGTGGCAGAAACAGAAGCAGCGGGATGTCTTCTTAAATGGTCCCCCACACACACTCTGCAGAACAAGAGAGAGAAGGATGTCAGTCAATGACCAAGCAGCAGGCTTTTAGGGTCTTAATGTCACATCCTGTGGGCTTAGATTGGAAGAGACAGCAGGGCTCTGGATGATGTGGCGGCGCTGTTTAATCGCACCCCACTAATTAAGCCTCGTGTGAATGGTGGGAATGAGGAGAACAAGTGATGGGTCATCATCTAACAGTTTCAACACAGAGTGATTTAAATGAATAACAACACAATAAAAGAAATGCTGAAGTGAAGATAACAGTGAGATTAGACACCTGGAGTTTGCAGTTAAGAGCATTAACAGATGATGGCTAATTAACACGACCACAACTGAACTCGAGAGATGAAGCGGCCAACCGGAGTTCACCGGAGGGTGTGCTAATGCCAACACATGCCACACCAATAGAGCTTAAATACAGCATGCATTATCCACTACCTGACAAAACGCCACAGTAATAAACCTACCATCTACATCGTGACAGATATTGAGTCATCAAATAAAAACCTTTCAAACAAATCTACACTGGCATTTAAACATTTACGTCTGCGCAGAGAATGTCACATCAGACTGAATTTGGTTAGATTAATTCCATTCTGACAAAATGAATAGTGTAGTTTTCCATGGACTGTCCCAAATCTGAGATAGAGGTTCAGGATTTTTGAAGTAAATAATGGTGATTTTAGGTTAAAATCAAGTCTTTCTGAAGGCAAACACCAGCAAAAACTTATCTTAAAATTTTTTTTTTTTCAAAGGAAAGCCTTTGGCTTCAATTGCAGAAGGCATGGGATAACATTAGTGTTGAAGTTCTCAGGAAAAATACTGACACTATGCCAGAGAAATGTGCTGCTGTAAGTGCTGCAAAAAAATGGACATACCAAATATTAAAGTTAAAAGTGGATAAAAACAGTCCGACTCACTTCATCTGATATTTGACGGTCAGCGCATTCATCTGCATGTTTCATGAACATTATGAAATGATTTCATGTTTTGGAGGCAAAAAAATATCAATATTTTCAGATCTGTCAGGTGTTCTAATAATTTTGGCCACCACTTTATGTTACAATATTAGATTCTTACTATAGCAATTAGGGGTGTAACAATATATCGTGTGAATATTGGATAAATAAATGAATAAATAAAATGGCACCAAGTACCGTGAATTTTTATGGTGCTGGTACCGACTACTGGAATTTTGGTACCGTAACATCCCTAGTAGTACTACATTAAACTACTATATAATGTTGAATATAATGAATAATAATGCAATGATTGGAAAATATGTATGGGTCCTGGTAATGCCAAATGTTTTATGTTATCAGTAAAAGTGTTCTGTATTTTCCTCAAAATCATGAATATTTTTATTCTGGTGTCACCATTGTACTGTGCATTGGGTTACCAGCACCAAGTCCAAGCCTATTCATTTCCACCCCAAATGTAATACCAAATTTAGCATTTCAATCAACAGTACATTTGTTGTTAACCTTTTACCATATGTCTTTGAGTCACAATAATATCGTATCGTGAGTTCATCATCGTGATATGTATTGAATCGTGATGTTACACCCCTAACAGTAATAACAGTAAATGATGCATAACCCTAAACCAAACCCTAACCCTAACCTAAACCTTATAGTAAGTACGTGTAGTTAATTAACATTACTCACTATTTATTTATGTAATTACATTGTAACAACATCACCTTGTAAAAAATTCATAAAAAGGTCTCTAAGAATTTATACTTCAGAGCACCGCAAGAATTTCTTGCACAACTTGCCAGTTTCGACATGGCTGCATCTCCTGTTTTTTTCATCAGCTCGTAAAGGTTACCTATAATGAATTTAGCAGATTTTAAGAGGAATTACGTCACCATGCCACACAGTGTGCGTAGATACACACAGGCCAATAATACTTCATTAACCTCACCAAACAACATCACACGTTTGTCACGCTAGTTTACTGAAGCATTTCACTAATGGCTTTAACAGTTACATTCAGAGCAATCATCCAACCGTGCAGCAACGGGTTAGGCACAGTCCCTGAACCCACCACATGCTACTCCAGTGCATTATGGGGAATCAATGTGTCAAATTTACACAAATACCCCTTTTCCACCAGAATGAACCGGGTGCTAGTTCAGAGCCAGTGCTAGTGCCAGTTCAGAGTTGGTTCGACTGAAGAGCCTTCTAAGAAGCGGTTTGCTTTTCCACATGCTAGAGAGCCACAGAGCCAGGTCTTACGTCACATCTTTCTCAGCAACGCTAGCGAGGCAGTGGGAAACACTAACACACCAGGCTAGCTCGAGATGCATCGGCGCTGCGCAGACAGATCAGCGTACAAAATAAAAATACCACATGAGTGATTCAAAAGCATAAGGAGTTGTATGCTCTCACTGTACTTTGATGTCATACGGCGATCGGTCTGCACAGCACCGATGCATCTCCAGCAAGCCTTCCATCAATAACGGCGAGCGTTGCGTTACTATTGATGCTCATGGCTTTACGATCCTACATCGCCATCAAAACACTATTAGCTCGATTAGCTGCTATTTAAAAAATGGCGGTCACAAGTTTGTGTTCATCTTGGTGGTCACGGTAACCCCGCCCCCAGCCCCTGATGGAAGCGGTTCTTACTTCTAGACCAGCAATGTTTTGGTGCTACTTAAGAACCACTTTTCCTGGTTCGGAGCTGGTGCTTTGGATGTGGACAGACAAAGAACCGATTTGAAAGTAGGCTCTGGCTCTGAAACAACACCAGCACTGCCTTGCTAGAAAAGGGGTAAAAGATGCACAGTAGCACAGGTGGATTAAAACCTCAAATGTCATCAGAACATCAATAGTTAAAAAAACAACCACATTCAACTCCGGGGGGCATCCCCAAGAGAAGAGTAATGTGAAGCCACAGCTTCATCAGTATCTGAAACTGTCACTATCTCACTCTCTCTGCTTCCTTCCTTCTCCTATCTTTCTGCCTTTTTCTCATTCTCTCTCAGTAAGGTAAGGAGAGCGCTCTCTCTCTCTCTCTCTCTCTCTCTCTCTCTCTCTCTCTCTCTCTCTCTCTCTCTCTCTCTCTCTCTCTCTCTCTCTCTCTCTCTCTCTCTCTCTCTCTCTCAGCAAACAGCTGCAGGAACAAAGAGCCATTCACACACGGGCAGCTGCTGAGGCTGGGAAGTCATTTTGGAGGATCTCAACAAATATTGCACTTCCAGCACAGGGGCCCCAAGCCAGTGCCCTCTGCTTTTGATTTGATGCCCCCCTCTTGCCATCTCACACTGAGGGCAGGGGCATTTTGGATTCCTGAGATCAAAAAGGGCATTATCAGGGGCAAAACAAAGTAAAATCAAAACAAAAAACAAACAAACAAAAAAACTAATAAAAGCACTTTAAAACAATAACAAAAAACATTTGCTGGGTTGGTTGGGGCAAAACTAAACTAAACTAAAACTAAAAAAATAAATAAGAGTGCTTCAAAAAAATCTGCAGGCTTATTTGGTACAAAAACAAAACATTAAAAAACTCTAAACAGAATAAATAAATAAATTTAAACAACAAAAAATAAAAACCAAAAAATATTTTTTTCTGCTGGCCTGGTTGGGGCAAACACTCAAAATTGTGTGATATAAAAGTCGCAATTGTGAGTTATGAAGTCTATAAAGTGCTATCCTCCTATATCTCGCAATTCTGACTTGATAACACGCGACTGCTAGATATAAACTCACAATTTTGAGATATAAACTCAAAATGTTCCTCAGAACTGGACTTAACCCGCAATTCTGACTTTATAATCTCAAAATTCAGCTTGTATCTTTACAAGTCACAACTGCGAGTTTATATCTCACAGTCAAAAAAGTAATTCACAAATTAAGAATTGTGAATCTCGCAATTCTGCCTTTATAACTTGCAATTTCGAGTTTATATCTAGTTGGGGCATTAAAAAAAAAAAAAAAAAAACAGAACATATACAAATAAATACATGTATATGTTTTATGAAAAACTGTTTTTCTCCAGGCCAGGGGCCTATACCATGAAGCCGGTTTAGCTGGCTAACTAGATATGTTTAAGCTTAGTTTGTGCCAATCCTGGGTTTTAGGTACCATTAAAGTGGTTTGGCTTTTAGCAGTGTTCATCTCAATAGTAACTTGCGCTCCAGGGCAGGTTATGTTCTGGATAAGAGCTCTCAAACTGAAATTGGACCAATCAGCTGTGAGCAAAGTGACACACCTCTGATGCAATAAAGTCACTCCCCATTTCTACTCCAAATTAAAGGTCATGACATAGCAAATTCTTTTTAAAGACTACAGTGTCTGGCTTTTAACAACGCTTATTTATTATAATAAGAATTTTAAATGATTTAGATATAAATTATGTAATTATTATACCCTTAACCAATTACACATGTATCATTTTATTTAATCAATCATTAATAGGCACTTAAAATTAATATAAATAGCCTATATAAAGGTCATACAAATAAGCTTTAAAATCAATAAATAAAGCTATAAAAATTACTACGTGTGAGCTTAAATGTTCAATTCTCTCTATATATCAACTAAACTTCATAACATAACTTGCATTGACGTAGATTTCTTTAAGTTGTCATCTTTCATAGACAGCTCTTTTCTTGCGGTGTAAATGTGTTTAAATTCTTAATATTTTTCAATCATGTAATATTCCGCAGAAGACAGAAATGAATCTCAGTTTCACTGATCCACAGCGTGTGACTGACTGGCTGTTCCTAAACTCCGGATCAAAGCCTGAGTTGACAGAGAAAGCTGATGTTCAGCATCACAGGACCAACAAAGCCTAATCCTGTAACCCTGAGTTTGTTAAACTAACATCATGGTACAGGCTCCTGGTTAGGGCAAAACAAAATACAAAACTAAACTTGTAAAATTAGCTTTCTGAGCAAGTCAACCAAAAGCGGATCAGTGAACGTGGGCAGATCGCCTCGATATAACTTGACCGGTTGTGATTAGATATAAAATAAAAGTGTGTTTGTTTCAGTTTAGAGACCAATCACCTTGTATGACTCCCGCTGAAAGATTGTCTCTCCCTCTATTTCTCGGCAGAAAGATATAGTACAATAACATTCAGAAACAGTCTGGAAAAGTCATTAGCAAATTCAAGGCAGCAGACCCCAGACTGAACATAATAAGTAGCTACTCCACACTATTACTGTGTAGGTGGAGTGTCGAACACCATATGGTTTAATACGCAGCCTCAGTCTGAACTCAAAGAGTCACTTCACTCTGGAGGAAGAAGCGTGCCTTAAAACTATAAAACCATCCATATTCAGTTCAAAATGAGAAACTGACTTAATGAAAGACACAGATCATTCACAATCAACAAATTAGTTTGTGTAAAGTATAAAATCAAGGGTTTGAAAATGTGAAAATAAGTGCAACTTGGCAAACTGTTCCCATGCCAATCTATCCAATGTCAAAAAGCTGTGCTTAAAGAGTGTTAAAAGGCACATGAAATGGTTTGAGGAACACAATTTTCTTTCCTCTGTTAATGTATTTCCTACTGAAACAATGTTGGACTGACTCAAATTTCAAATGGTTTTTGTCTCTTTTTTTTTTTTTTTACGTTTCCAAAAGACAATAGACACGTTTATCCTCATTTAATTCCAAACTCCTACGGGGAACTTACCGTTGTTTAAAACATGATATTAGGTGGGAAATATTTTGGTCATTTGATTTTCCTTATAGAAACGGGTATTAAAAAACAAAAAACAGCTCCTTTTTCATTTTTTTTTTTTTTTTTTTTTTTTACATTTTTTAAACAAAATGAAAAACAAGAACTCAGCTTGATTTTTCGGTTTTCATTCAGAGGTAGAAAAATGAATAAACGGCTTGAATATTCGATTTTCTCTGGTTGTCAGTTAGTCAGAATGACAGTCCTTGTGTGAACGTTATAGGCCCAACATACCCATGTCAAAGCATTATTATTTCCTTTTTGTATTAGTGTTTAAAATATTTAATTTACAACTAATTATATTAATTTATATCTTAATTAACACATTTTTTAAACACTGGGCAAACGAGGTGGACAGCTGTCATCCTGCCATACCCAGCTGATGCGAAGTATAGGCTTATGTGAATTTATTCACAGAAGAAAGCCCTGTCTAGGCTCTCCCCCGGGACGGGTTGTGTCGAGCCATTCGTTAGTCTGGTTGTTTGATTAATAAAAGATGAAATGTAGCTGCAATAAACGCATTAAGAATCCGTACAGCTGTAGCAGCGGAGGACTATTATTCTGCTGTGCAGAACTGAGGAAGAACAGATGATGGAACAGTTTGATCTTCGGCTGACCAATCAGCAGAAAGGAGCGTATAATTTTCATCCACGTCAAGAAATCGAATATTCAAGCCGTTTATTCATTTTTCTACCTCTGAAAAAAAAGCTGAATTCTTGTTTTTCGTTTTGTTTAAAAAATGAAAAAATGAAAAAGGAGCCGTTTTTTGTTTTCGGCTACCCGTTTCTATAAGGAAAATATACACTGGCCGAAACGCTCAAAAATATGGCTTTCAAAACGGGGTTTTCACAGAAGAAACATTCTGGGTTCCCCAAAGAACCTTTCATTGAACAGTTCTTAAAGGGGTACTTCAGCGCTGGGAAGATGAATGTGTATTTAAACTGGGTCATTTATGTAGTAGTTTATTTTTGAATTTGGTGCCTTCTAGACTGAGAAAAGACAGAAAATGTATTTTTGTCTCATGTGGATGAAAGACAACAATTCCCAGAATGCACTTGCTTCGCTGCCCTACGAGGCCACTCCCAAATTTTCATAGTAATAAAAATTGAGTTCAGTTAGAGAACAGACACTACAATTAAAAACTGAACGTGTCTGTTCAATATAATGTGAGTGAGCCGAGCGAGTGTCACAGCACAGACGCAGCAGGAGTCAGATTTCATTCATCACGAGAGCGAAGAGCTGAGCAGAGCTGAGGTAAGCGCGGCAGTCATTCACGGACGCGTGTTCAGTCTGGCGCATTTTCAGATCATGCCTATGGAAGCTTAACTTTCATATGAATTAATTTGATAAGTTGAAACACTCACTTTGCACCGCACCATTCCGTTATAAATGCGCGAGCCGAGCGGCTGTGTGCATTTACATTCTGTGAGTGAGATCCCACCCCCCATGGGCGGGTTGAAAACATGTGGAACTAGCTCCTTCAACTGACTGTAGTCTCTAGCCTCTGGCCAAAAATTCCTCCGATGACATAAAATGACAATATTTGCATCATCTGAGGATTTTTTCCAGAAATAAAATGCATAAATATCTCATCTCAGGGGGACATGAGGGGGGAAAGTACAATAATTTGAATATATTACCGGATTTCTACTGATACAAAACTTAATGCTAATCGCTGAAGTAACCCTTTAAAGGGCACATAATACACACAGTTTCTGTCAATTTCATGTCTATCTTGAGTACCTATAGAGTAGTACTGTATCCTTCATATCTCCAAAGAGTCTTTAGTTTTATCATATTTATAAAAGACAGATAAGCGGTACCGATTCTTTCAGAAAACAGCCAAGCTTGTGACGCCGTGCAGTGGGTGGAGCTAAAGAGTCGCAAACAATACATCTTTCGAATCACTATACAGTCGTGTTGTTTACATTATACGCACTTACACAACGATTGGCAACAAAACACAGAAATTTGATGTAGGGATGCTCATATTGACCGTTTAACCGTTAACCAAAAGTAAGAATTTTGACTGATTAATACTATCAGTTAAACAGTTTAAAAGTTTTTTTTTTTTGGGGTGGGGTTGTTTGTTTGTCGTGGTTAAAGAAAAATATGCTGTATTTGTTAACTCACGGGGTGCGTCGACACATGCAACCATACGTGCCTACACAGACATATTTCGCAAAATGAAGCAATGGAAAGAAGTAGGCCTACTGTGTGGGGCCATTTCGATAGAACGCCAGGACATACGGAATGAGATGCTCAAATCAATAATAATATTAATAATAATAATAAACCCATTTTTAATAAAACAACAACAACCACTATGCCATCATCAGTGTTGGGAGTAATGCGTGCAATTACAATTACTGAAATTTAAATGATTTTGTGATTTCGTTACTCGTGTCGCGTTACTCTCTTTTGTGAAAAATGAACGCTTGCAGACAAGAAGCTCAAATCTAGGCCCTAGCCCAACCCGTGTCGGACAGCTTATTAAAATTCTGTCCGAACACTTGACTTGTCTTGACTATAATAAAATCCATAGATATCAAAAACTTCAAGCATCACAATGTTAGTTTAAACATTTAGCCTATCACCACCACCAGTAAAAAGGCATTTCTGATAAGTTGAGGTTAGGCTGATCGTATAGGCGCTTGCAAACGAACTTGTCCAGTTTCGTCTGAAATGTTGAATGAAAAATTAATCACATCACTTAGACACACATGAAATAATAAACACATGAAAAAAGTGTCTTTGTAACGGGTCACAGACACTCATCAATTGTATTTTTATTTAATGCCAATTCAATATTATAATCTTATCAGTTAACAATTAATATTCGGATAATGAGCGGCGGTTGTCGGTCTTGAAAATGAACTGAAATGAGCATCCCTAATTTGATGCAGTTTCACTAACCGCCTGCGGTTTCGACTCATGACCGGGCACAAACAAACACACTTGCAGACTCCAGAAAAACAAACTGCATCCACTGTTTCCTTAACGCTGGGTTATTTGGGAAGCTGAACAAGGTTATCTTTCCCTCACAACCAAAAACACGCTTCTTTAGTGACATTGTTGATTTCGTGGTCTAAAAACAAAATGACAGCGCTGCCGATGGCTTCCGCAACACAAACGAAGCTCTATGATGGGCGCGCTCTTGCTCTCGCTGTGGTTGATGTGCGCAAGCACTCATCTGGGAGAAGTGCCCATACAAGCAATTACGCCCTTTATGACGTCATAAAGGGCCATACTTGGGGAAGGGGGGGGGGACTTTCCGAAACTTATTAGAATCCTGAAGGAGCGTATTTGGCACAGAAATACTTTGTCATACGTCCAACTCGGTTTTTGAAATTTTGGCCATGTTTAGCATGAGAATCCAACTCTTTAACAGTGTAAATAAGAATCAAGCGGCAACCTCCCCCAGTTTCTCTTGAAGCCAATCCGGAAGTGACATAAACTGATATTCATCGACTGACCGCTAGGGACAGGCTCCTGAAGGGAGCAGAATCTCATTGAGCCCCATGTTAAAATGCCCAACTATACAGCAGAAAAAAAAACATGTTTACAGCCTGGTACAAATTGTGGTTTTGGTCTATAATTTTGCCCTTCATGACAACTGTGAGGTTTTTTTTTTATAACTCATTCGTTTAACATTATACAGTATAAAGCCTTAAAGTTCTGCATAATTAAGGGCGCGGCCACTTTGAGTGACAGATGGATAGCCATTTGACTGCTGTCTGTTAGTCATCACATCACCTCAGCTCCGCCCACGGCCCGCCTCTTTGCCCATTGTCAGTTATCCTACTTTACGCTTCAAAACTGCTCTTCAGAATCCTATGGGTGACGTCACGGACACTACGTCGATATTTTTTTTACAGTCTACGGTCAGAATGCATGAAATAGCATTAGACCCCCCCCCTCCCCTCTCCCCCTTTAAGCTAAAGAACCTTTTGTACAATGTAAAGGTTCCATGGATGTTAAAGTTTCTTCATGGAACCATAAATGCCAATAAAGAACCTGGTAAAGACAGATTTGCATCCACCCCTCCAAACAAAGTGAGCTATTAATATTTATGATCCATTTTCTTCAAGGGAAATACTTATGATTGTAATTGCCAATGTTTAGAAGTATACCAGTATACAGAAAACTTCAAAGCTAACAGACATGGACCTAAAGTCATAAACATTTCATGAAGTCTTTGCAATATGTTTGACCATGTCCTTCTGAAAACCATCTCAGCATGAGAGTATAGACCAGAATACATCATGACCTCTAGAGAATAACACACCACAACTATTTCCAGCCATGTATAAATAAAACATAACTCACTCCAGCCTACATTGTTCAAGCCAAGAAACATGGCACGAGTTTCTATGAAAATGTGGGTACCTATAGAGCGCATCATCTAGGGCCACTTTGGTAGTGGAGGTCTTCCGAAAACCATAATGATGTCCAACACGGCCTCTTGTCTGCTAATGAATCTTATTTGGATTGAGTCATTCAACCTAAACAGAGTGTGGTTTCCCGTTTGCGTAAGTCAACGGTGACGGGAGCCCCTTTGACATGTTTATGATAGAAGATGTGCTCGTCGGCCCAAATGGATCCTCTCCGTGTTGGCCGCGATCGTAGCCACGTGTCAAACAGTGAGAAACTGGGGACATGAAGTGGCCAGCTGCACTCAAACAAAACCACAACCTCCAACAGCGATACAGATTGATCAATCTACTCGACTCACTGGGCCAATTGCACATCTTTAGCACCGGACACGTTCATTCACACAGCATGCACACAAACACACACTACATCATACCTCAGTGCCGCCGCTAAGACCACAGAGCAGTGAGAGTACACACACACACACACACACACACATCCACTTATGGAACATCTGCACATCTGCGTATATGTGACCTCTATTTGTGAGTCACATCAGAGCATGCAAAGTAACACACATACACTTGCATCAACAATTTTTACTCATACGCCTCTAGTTATGAATCACCGGCACTACTCACAGAATGGCAATATGATAAAGACAGAAAAGAAGATGAAAGTAAGTTACAGAAATTCAATAAAATACATAATCTCGTGTTAATCTACTCAGCTATGTGCAGAGAATTTGGTTCCCTCTAAAAAGCACTGAACTTTCTCTGTCTCCCTCTATCTTTGAGACTAGAAAGTAATAAGTTGGGAGTGAGTGATCGCTAACCCTGAGGACCTGAATCAACATGTCACACAGTCTTGAATCAGATAACAGTCAGAGGTCTGTTGTCTTCATGAATCCACCTTCACTCTACACCTCATCTCCACTACAATAATCACTGTATGAACTGTTCAAGAACATTTAAGAGCTCTGATTAGCCTTTCCCATGGAATGCCAAGAAACCCTTGTTTTCTCAAGTAAGACACTTGCAGGGATCATCCAATGACTGACAGGCATGAAAAGCCTGACCCAGAACAAATCCCCCTGAGGAGATCAGCCACGCACCAATAATGAAAGTGACTTACAGCGAATGGTCTCAACTAAAGATATTACTTATATAAATGTGTAACTAGCAAACGTGAATCGGTTACGGATTAGGTCATAAAATATTATATTAAGACACTTTTCAAAACTGATAAGGTAACCAAACACTGAAGCATAAGCAACAAGGATGTCCATTGCTTCATGGTTAGAAAGATGCTTAATACCATAACAGCAAAGCTATATTGATAAACATTTGTGAGGACACAAAAGTAAAAAGAAAAGAAAAATATGTAGAATTAAATGTACAAAAAAATACTTCTGACAGTCCAGGTAATATCTATCAATCAAATGACAGACAGACAGACAGACAGACAGATAGACAGATAGACAGATAGACAGACAGACAGACAGACAGATAGATAGATAGATAGATAGATAGATAGATAGATAGATAGATAGATAGATAGATAGATAGATAGATGTTTGAACCGGTCAATTTAACAACCATGAACCAAGTGACAAATTACTGTGTCAAGTCAAGAAGAAACATTTATGTAGCATAATCAATATTACAAAAAATAACATCAATATCGGAAACTAATTAGATTAATTCAAATTCTGCTGTAAAGTCATTTATAGAGCCAAAATATTGTAGAATTTGTCTTGTTGCACAGCATTAAACGCCAACACCAATAAGTATGGGAAGCGGTTTGTCCTTCCTATTAAAAGTTGACATACAAAGTAACTACATTAGGTGAATTTAGTTATTTGCATTGTTTCATTTGCATTTTATCTGTTGTCTGCAACTGCAACCCAGTCAGAAAACATTTTAGGGTCTGCCGCTGAGAATCGCTAGTCTAGAATTCTACGTCTGCCGAAAATGATTAACAATGTAAGAACTTCTCTGCTGTTTTTTTTAAGTCTCACTCATATATTAAGTTCAGTGACCGAAATCCCAGGAAGGTAAACATTGAAGTTTTGTGATGTTTTACGTAATAATACTCCCAATTGTTCAATACACTCACGGGCCTGCTTGAGAATTTCACAATACATGCAACTAGTGAATGGAAGAGGCTTTTGTCTTTACATGCACTGAAAGAGATTCATGTCATGACTGTACCTCCAGTGTTATGTGAACTATGTACATTAATTTGATTAAAATAAATTCCTGTGCAGGGCAGTCCACTCATCCTTAAAAAGAGCTTGAAGTTAATGGGGCGGGGGATAAGTAGTTCTATGTTGGACAAGGACAACACATTGTAGTTCAGCTGTCAGATGGCACAACAAGCACCTCAAGTTGCACAGCTCATCCTGACCACATCACAGCATCTGCAGAGACCGTGCAGACTTAAAAAAGACCTTGTTAAAAACATTTTACAATCACTTATTGAATTCTAATGAGCGTTAAACCTTTGCGTGCACTTGAAGAACGTCACTTTGTATAGTAGACAACAACTTCATAGAATATAATGGAGAGTTCTGGTTTTGTCTCGTCGCGAGAATCAACATGCTGCTGTGAAACGTGCATGCGCGTCTATGAAATGAGCATGCGGCTGTAAACAGCTAAACACGCTATAAAACAACCATTTTTACAAGGACCCTAAACTGGTCTGACAACAATCATAATACAATGTACACGTCAAAACTAAAGCAACGATAGAAACAAAGTGACATACCAGCGAATCTTCAGTAATGCTGATGAAAACTTTCTTAGGGAGTTCACGGTAGCGTTTCCTTCGGCTGATCTAGTAAACAACCTGCGCGAAATCTTCTGTCAGTATAGTAATTAATCGTGCGACAAATGCCACGGTTTTCGGGATGACAAAGCCTGTGACAGATCTCAAAAAGTTTTAAATACCTCTCCCGCTTTCTGTGGGTCTGTGCGGGTTTCAGTGGGAGGGGCCAGAAGGAGGAGGCTGCGATTCACATCTATCAAGACAAATGAGAGGATGAAGTGGGCTTGAAAACCCATCAACTTCCGCAGCCATGACACGTGAGTTTACTTTAAAAAAAGTATTATTATTATTATTATTATTATTATTATTATTATTATTATTATTATTATTATTATTATTATTGCAGAATTTTAAAAGAAATTAGGGAGGCATTTGTATATTTTTATTGATATAACTGATTATTATTAATAATATTAATATTAATATTAATAATAATATTATAATATTATTAAGAATTTTAAAAGATCAGAGGCATTTGTATATTATTACTGATATAACTGATATATATATATATATATATATATATATATATATATATATATATATATATATATATATATATATATATATATATATATATATATATATATATATATATATATTGTTGTACAGATTTTTACTACTACTACTACTACTATTATTATTATTATTATTATTATTATTATTATTATTATTATTGCAGAATTTTAAAAGATCAGTGGAATTTGTATATTTTTATATTTTGTATATTTGTATATTTGTATATTATATATATATATATATATATATATATATATATATATATATATATATATATATATATATATATATATATATATATATATTATTGTTGTGCTGATTTTTACTACTATTATTATTATTATTATTACTACAGAATTTTAAAAATCAGTGGAATTTGTATATTTTTCTGTTATGACTGGTAGTAATAATAATAATAATAATAATAATAATAATAATAATAAAAATAAATATATATGTATATATATATATATATATATATATATATATATATATATATATATATATATATATATATATATATATATATATATATATATAATTGTTATAAATTGATTTTTTTAATTATTGTTATTATTATTATTATTATTATTATTATTATTATTATTATTGTTGTAGAATTTTAAAAATCAGTAGCATTTGTATATTTTTCTGTTATAACTGGTAGTAATAATAATAATAATAATAATAATAATAATAATAATAATAATAATAATAATAATATACATATATTACTGTTATTGTTATTATATATACATATTGTATTATTGTTGTTTGAAATTATAGGGTATATTATTATTTTTACTGTATTTTTAATGCAGACTTTTAAAAGATCAGTGGAATTTGTATATTTTTCTGTTGTAACTAGTAAAAAAAAAAAAATAAAATAATAATAATAAATACATACTATTATTATTGTTGTTATTATTATATATTTTTATTGTTGTTTGAAATTATAGGGTATATGGTTGACCGATTATTATTATTGTTGTTGTTGTTGTTATTATTATTATTGCAGAATTTTTAAAGATATAACTGGTCACGATTTCTCTTCTTTTTTTTTTATTTTTATTTTTTTGGGGGTTTACATTTTTAAATATTTCCTTCATTAGCACTTTAATTACTTCTTTTTACACACAGCACATTTTAAGTCTCATAATTAAAATGAGGTCATAAAAATGATAATAAGCTTAGTGTTAGAACAATGCTATTTAAATTAGTTTAAAATGGAGTGTAATATTTCACAACTTGCTGGCTCCCACCTAGCATCTGCGCTAACAAGCTTTTGCCTATTTTATGCTTAGGGCTATAACGCTGAAAATGTTTCTTTCTATTATGCGTAAGTGTCAGACTGTAAGACTGAATATTAAATCAACATAGTAACACTTCCACATAAACATTATGGCTATCCTTTATACCGTACTACAACCCAAAGAGGTAAACTCATGTTCTTCCAATTAAACTTTAAAAAAGTACTTTGTGTTAAAGAATCTCCAGGAGCCATTTAGAAATGGATTGTGCACTCCATACAAATTGGTTTTACACTTTAGAGAATTTTATAGACTAGATTTAACAATTTATTAACAACAATACAATTAATAATAGCCTACTATACATTTAAAACATAAACAAATATTGAATTTAAAAACAAAAGTCAAGTGCCCATATTGTGTAAATGTTAAAATATTCAATAAGCAACAAAAGTTAATGTACATTCAAAAAATTTATTTATTCATAATTGAATGAATTTTGTTCTGTTAAGCAGTTTCACAATTTAATTAACACTATTATAAGGTTATTATTTCCCTGGCCATGGACTTGAGACTAGCGTAACTTGCTGGTCTAGGATCAGTTTTCTCCTAAATAATTGCATATTGGCGAAACAGATTTGGCAAGTGTGTATAGTGTTTGCACTCTAAAGAGCAGCAAAGGTTTCTATTTACAACGTGTTTTGCAGAACTGAGCGATGTAGCCTATACCAACCAAACCACAAATTATTATTATTATTATTTATTTATTTATTTTAAAATGGTAAGAAAAGCTATCACTGATACTCTTTCAATAGGTTCTAATATGTACCATTTAGGTAAATGTACACTTTATTAACTGTCACTGGCCCAGCGGTGGGCCCATTTATACTGATCTAATGTTGACAAAACATATCATTTGAAAGCTTACGAACTAAAGATGAGAAATCGGACCTTGCGTTACCATGGAAACAGTACTCTAAATTCTTCTAGGGCTCCTCCCCTTGTGGGCATCGTCATGGTTCAAATTATAACATTTATTTTAACTATTTTATAATAAACACCTTTTCTAATCTTGACAAAACACATATTGTCTGAAAGGTCTGAGTCTCACGGTTCTATATCTGCCAAATGTTTTGTGATATTTGGACAAAATATATATACATTTGTTACAGGAGATTGCATAAAAAAAATCTATGGAATTTCAATGACACCCGGTGGCTATTTGTCGTACAGCGCCTAAACAAAATCTCATGGAAACTTCAATTTTTGTGATATCAACTTCAAATTTGGAATATAGACATATGGCTTTGATTTAATAGTAATTTTAGAGTACAAATTCTTTTGTAAGATATATTTTATATTAAATATAAAATATTTAGTACAGTACATTTGATTTACAGTAAATTTAAACTTTCATAACTTTTTCATACTTTCATTTTTATAAGTGATTTTACTTGCACAATAATCTGCTGACTGTCTTCTTTCTATATTCCAAAGTTTCATGTGTATTTTCAAAAAGGGGGTGACAGTTAACAGGTTGGTACTAATATGCACCCTTTAGGGGTAAATAAGGTACAATGGCTTTGCCCCAGTGACAGCTTTTGTACCTTTTTTTTTCTGAGAGTGCATACAATTCTGCATTAGCTAATGTGCAGCAATTCAAGACATTGTGAACATGTTTTCATGACAACATGAATTAAGATGAAATTCAGAGATATTCAAACTAATATCTTTGACCAGAGCAATGTTTTTTTTCCCCCTGGTATAGTACTAAATCAGATCTTCCGCTGTAGTATGAGTTTATCTTATCTTAGATGACTGAGTGATAGCAGTGTCACTCTGTCATTGCCAACTGATTTGATTCAAGGCAAAGAACATGCTGTCCTGACTTAGACTGGCCTTTTCCTTAGTGACTAACACCTCTTTCTGGACCAAAAGCTGCCTTTAGGGCCTTAGCCACACTGTCAGAAAAAAGGTACATTGCTGTCACTGGGGCGGTACCGAAAAGGTACTAATATGTACTTTTAAGGTACTAATACACACTCTTAAAGTACTGATATGTACCTTTTAAGGTACTAATGCACACTCTTAAAGTACTGATATGTACCTTTTAAGGTACTAATGCACACTCTTAAAGTACTGATATGTACTTTTTAAGGTACTAATATGTACCATTTAGGGGTGAGTAAGGTACAAAGCTGTACCTTTTCACTTTTGTACCTTAGGGTACCGCCCCAGTGACAGCACTGTACCTTTTTTTCTGACAGTGCATTTACTAAAGAGTAGCTGATTGTGGGATTAACTAATTAAGCCATTGACAATCAACAGTTAACTGCCATAAAAAGAATTGTATTGTCCTCATGTTGTTTTCCATTTACAGTTGTATTTGGTCAGCTGTATACGTGCAAAGGAGAAAGGCAAGATCCAGTTTGTATGCTTGTTCGTGAGTTAAACTCATGCACAGATGTATGTTTGTGTGCATTTGTGGGATATTTGTTTACTTTTTCATTTTCTTTTTTTCCCTTCTTCTTTTTTTATTTTATTTTTATTCTGCCTCCCCGGCTTGTTTTCCCAAACAAACAGACTTATGTTGTCTGACTGAAATGTTCCGCTCCGTTTTAAAGGAAATGGAAATGCATTACCACTGCTTATAGTGTAAATGTCAGAGTCGTGATTTGCCACTAATGAGACAGCACCCTTGCAAGATGGAAAACTTTGTTTTGCCGCTTCTTGCTGTCTTGAAAACATTGATATGCTGCTTTTGAGTGTCAATGAAGATGTACTCAGAGGCTTCATGTCATTTTTCACTTCTCATGCATATGTATGCCTTAGAACCAGGACTCCTCAAAGCACCCGCACAGACGGGGAGAGAGACGCGACAAAATCTAGTCCTGAACATGAATTCCTGCCCTAATTCTTTGATTTCCTTTGTTTTGCTTGCATTTGCGATCTTTGTCAAACCCTTTGTATAAAATTGTTCTTTAAAAAAAATGAAATGAAAATAAGAAAAGAAAAATCTGTAGATTTTTTTTTAATGCAATACAACCAGTGCTTTGTAAAGCCTTATGACAATGCACTGGTTGTATAGCATTTAAAAATGGAATGGCTCACCACATCTTCTACATAGCTGCATATAGACACGATCCTCTCATCTTGGTCATGGCCTGATCTCTCTTGATCTTTAGTTGTGAAAGTGCTTTCCTGTATAACACTTTCTTATATATGAGAAGTGACCCATGAGGACTGTCGGGCGCTGAACTCTTGACCTTGGAGCCACATGGTATGATGAAGCCTTTCATCTGAAGTATGAGCAAATACAGGGGACCTTTATGTATAGTTACTTTAGATTCCCTTAAAGTTTTCTTAAAGACAAACATGAATCAACACACATGACATAAATTATGTCATGTAGCCTAGATAAATATTTATAAAATCAAAGATAAAGGAAAAAGATCATCCATTTTTTTTTTTTTTTTTTACCTTTTTAGTAAATGTGTCATTACTGTAGTAAGCTTATTCATAAATATATGCGGTTATTTATAGTTAATTTAAGTTTTATAAAGCAGCACTGCACGCTAGAAAACATGATGGAAGTTTTTTTTTCCCCTCAATCCATAATAAGGCATTTGCTGCCCTCTTGTGGAAAGTTTAATTTAAATCATGTTTTTAAATTAGTGAACTAAAAGGATAATTAATTCAAAATGAAAATTATGGACTTTTATAATTATTTAATATTTTTTCATGTCATTACATTGTTTAGAGCATAAGAAAGAAACGCGGGAAAAAGTAGTAGAACAATTATATTTTATTCATGTTATGCAATGTCCTTGTAAGCGGACACCAGGACTCATGAAATGACATGTATAAGCAAAAACAGTGGAATTTCATTCACCAGTTTTCAGGATTGTTTTTTTTTTTTTTTTTTTTTTTAAAACAAACTTTGTTTAAAGATGATTCTTTAAAGATGAACTTTGTTATGAAAGATATAATGGAATTAATTGATATAGGCTACCATTTTTCTTTATGCAATATGTGGGTAAAATGGCCATACATGTGTTTTCCAATTCAATGCAATGTGTCTATACACTGTATCTAATTTACATATTAATGTGTTCTTGGAGCAACATGTAATAAATGTAAAAATTGTGTTTATCTGTGTAATAATGGGAGTAATAGTTGGCAACATTTTCATAATAATATCTAATATTTTATTGGAAAATTGATATGTAATTTCTTTCCCTATTCTTGTTGTGGCTCCCAAAATGCCTGATAAACATGCTTTATGAAATCAATGCCTGTTTTGTAACAGTCATATTTTGATTAGAAACCCCTTAACATTTTTCTGAGATGTTGATTTATAACAAACAATTAGAAAATTAGTCAGATTTAAATGATAATTACAAAATATTATATTTCATTAAGAGTGCTACATTTGATAATTCAGTAATTTTTTTGATCACAAGACAAAGGAGAAGTTGTTGTCCTGGTGAAACCTCAAAACAATCTCTGAAAAGCCCTGAATGTGCTCTTTATAGGACATCCAGAATTAAAACTGTAAAGAAAAACATGTATGTTGTCGGAGAAATTCACTAAAAATATAATGTCCTCGTAAGTGGACAGTGGCATTTAAAAAATGAAGGCAACATCTTGTGTATTTGTAGAATAATATGCTTCCCAACACTATCATGCACATCATTTAAACTAAACTCAACCACTAACCTAAATGAAACATTTCCAGCACTGTAAAACCGAGTATGGGGTCTCTGGGGAACAAAAGTGGGCGTTTCTAAATTTGTGGGTGTTTTTAAACTGATGGGTGTTTATAAACCATGCACTGAAAATGATCCCCTTCACCCGACACCCGACAAGAAAACACATTTTGCACCGTGATGCCTTTATGTTTCAAAACGCTAAACACAGGCTGGCAAAAGTTAAACACAACTAAAACACAATACACAGTCATAGTTTACACACAACAACCTAAAACTGTTCCCACTTATTTCTAATGATGAGACCAAACCAATTGTACTTAATATACAATTTAGATTTCCTCAAAATGTTGCACCGAATGTTGATGCCAATCAATGGAAACAATATAAGAGGGAGAGGGGGAAAAGTACATGGTGAACAAGGAGCAAGAGGATGAGGACGAGAAAGAGCAAGATGTGGAGAATCTTGTCAAGGCTGGATCTGGCACACTGTACTGTCAGAAAAAAAGGTACATTGCTGTCACTGGGGCGGTACCCTAAGGTACAAAACCGAAAAGGGACTACTATGTACCTTTTAAGGTACTAATACACACTCTTAAAGTACTGATATGTACCTTTTAAGGTACTGATATATACCATTTAGGGGTGAGTAAGGTACAAAGATGACAGCACTATACCTTATTTTCTGAGAGTGTGGGTTTTTCCCTTTGCCTGGCAAGAGACCATTGCCTGTAATGTGGACAACATCCTCAGGCTGGACCCTAAATAATGGAGCATAAAGACGTGATGCTGAGGCAGAATTAATCTCTCATTAACCTCGATTTTGCAGTTGTAACCTCGAGTTTTTCTGTAACTCCATTTTTTGACCTACACTTTTAGAAAAAAAAGGTACAGTGCTGTCACTGGGGCAGTACCCTAAGGTACAACAGTGAAAAGGTACATCTTTGTACCTTACTCACCACTAAATGGTACATATTAGTACCTTGAAAGGTACATATCAGTACTTTAAGAGTGTGTATTAGTACCTTAAAGGTACATAGTAGTACCTTTAAAGGTACATATTCGTACCTTTTCGGTTTTGTACCTTAGGGTACCGCCCCAGTGACCGCAATGTACCTTTTTTTTTCTGACAGTGTAGTGTCTAATGAATGATCTGTAGTGTTTATAATATTGACTTGCTGTGTGTATAATCTGAAAGCATTATTTGATTTTGAGCACAGATAAAATGGTTTTGAGGCAATTGTTTGATTTTGCCAGAAGAGTCAGAGTTTCTCTGAATGTAGTTTGAAGATTTGGCTTTGTGTTTAAGGTTTTGAGAAAGTGGGTGATGGTTTTGAGAAATGTGTTTTAGCAATTCAGAAAAACTGTAAATGAAAAGAAAAAACTTGATGGCAGATTAGAGCCCAGACCTCTGGCATGCTTAACTAAAAATCTACTACTAGTCCATTAGGAAAACACGTTTAGTGCAGATCTACATAGATTTAATGACTTATGTGAATACTCTTGACACAATAGGCCTATATTGTATTATAGCAGATGTAAGGATGAAACTAGCGCATTAACCATGAGTTCTTTGTCACTAAATTAAACTCAATGTGCTATTGAAATTGTTTTCTGGACATTGTAATGTTATGCTTTTTTTTTTTTTTATGCACATTTATGATACAGTTTTTCTGAATTGCTAAAACACATTTCTCAAAACCATCACCCACTTTCTCAAAACCTTAAACACAAAGCCAAATCTTCAAACTACATTCAGAGAAACTCTGACTCTTCTGGCAAAATCAAAAAATGCTTTCAGATTATACACACAGTGAGTCAATATAAACAATACAGATCATTCATTAGACACTACATAAAATAAATAAATAAAAACATTTTTTTTTTTAAATTAATTGGAGAATACAGAATCCAAAGTATGCAGTTACAGGGAAAAAAGAGTATATTATAACATAGTAAACAAATTTTGCAATTACATAAAAAATAATCACTTACAGTAAAGTGAATAAATTGTATACTGTATGCACTGCAAGTACTGCACTGAATATTGTATAGTAGGCCTATTGAATGTCTGTATATTCGGCACTTTCATACTGTGAAAATAGAGTAACCCAACTGCAAAATGTCAAAAAGAATGTTCATCTGCATACTCATTCATTCATTCTGCCTCAGCATCACGTCTTCATGTTGTGTACATCACAGGCAATGTCGTCTCTTGCCAGGCAAAGGGAAAAAAAAAACTCTAGTGCCAGATCCAGCCTTGGCAACATTCTGCACACCTTGCTCTTTCTCGTCCTCATCCTCTTCCTCCTTGTTCACCTCCTCTTACATGTAGGCCTTCTCTTCCTCCTCTCCCTTTCCATCTCTTATGTTTCCATCCACTGTTGGTATCATCATTCAGCGCAACATTTTTGGTGCTCTGACTTGTATTTTGTATAGTGGGACAAATTTTGAGTCGTTGTGTGTAAATGATGACAACTGTTTTGTAGTTGTGTTTAACTTTTGCCTCCCTGTGTTTAGCGTTTTGAAAAAATATGTGCATCACAGTGCAAAATGTTTTAGTGAGTGAGAATGTGTTTAGTTTTGCAAAAGAGTGCATGAGATTTGCAAATAGTGTCTAAACTACCTGAACTTGTTTAATGTTTTACAGAAAGAGGGATTTATTTGACAAATTGGTTTAGGATATTGTGAATTTGGTTCAGAGAATGGGATTTAGTGTTTTAGCAAATTCAGAAAAACTGTAAACTGCATGCATCTTTCCATGCACTCTGCTTGAACTGTGTTTGTGTTTTAACAATGATAATGCTTTGTTTTAAGTGATTTTTAAAATGATGATGATTGTTATCTCAAGAGGTTTAATACAGATATATAAAAAAATGTACGGAGATTCTCAGACAAAAGATTAGGACAGCGTCAACCGAGAAACCAATCACTGTCAAGAAAGTGCGCATGCGCATTAGTTCGTGTTCGCCTCCCCTCAGCATTGCTCAGTGCTCTTGCTCTATCATATCATAGTTCTCTTTGTGAGATTTTCAAGCTGCAGAGATGACCGATGTCCGACAGTCGCCAGAAGCTGACAACCAAAGCTACGGAAAAGAGCCACAATGTAACCATTTAACAAACACTAAAAGGGAAATTGACTATAGCGATCGACAGAATGTTCTAGAATGGTCATGTGATGTCCGGAGACCAGTTATGTCGCACTTTTAAAAAAAATACTCTGACGTACGTGTCCGTTTCTTATAGGAGTTCGTCCGTCGTAGTAAAACATAAACGTGGTCAAGCGTAAAATAGCGTTTCGGAGTTATGTTGGGTATAAAACAAGAGCGTGATTTCCGTGGGATACATTTTAAAGTATTATTTTCTCGGTGTTGGAGGCGCGAGGGGGAAGAAGGGAGCACGTGAGGGGTCTTGTCCAATGGGATTGGGCGCTTTCAGCAGGAGGGTATAAATACCAGGCGGTTACCGTGAGAGACATCCGCCATTGATGACTAACCTTTCAAAGAAACACGAGTTATTTCAAATGTATATGATGTTAACTTGTTCTTTTGGCGTTGAAAACTAAGCTCAAAAATCTTTCACTCGTTTTCTATGAGGGGTTTTCGGGCGCAAAGCATCAACAAGATCCTTCGATTGGTGAAGTTTTCCAGCAGAGCTCCTCCTGCACTGCAGCGTCTGTCTCAGTTCGGCAGTTTAAACTTTCTTTGTTGTGCCCGAGACGGAAAGGTAAAATTTTGGGTCCACGTTGAGCTAGCTTCATTTAGCTAGCGGAATGGTTAGGGGAGGGACTGTTAACTGAGCTCAATGTCGGCATCTGACGGGGCGGGGTAATGTGTGGCTAGCCGTGCTAAAGCTAGCCAGGCGCCATTTTGTGGCTCGAGGCTTGATAACGCTATTATCGGGGAATTCATGTAAACCTATGTTTTAACTACCTAAAGTGTGTTATTTGCTTGTGTAAGTTCCTAATACGTATCGTTTAAGCAGATGCGACATTGCTGTGGCATTCATATTTAGCCGGAAGTTCGTAATGCGTCATTCATAAGGATTCGTCCTGTTTATGTAACGCATGCCCCTGGATTGCGTAAAGGAGCAAACAAAATTTTGCACATAAACGCAGCACATGGTGTGTATACATTCTCTGAGCATGGGAAGCAGTGTATAGTTCAATATTATATTGCTGTTCAGTTCTGTAAACTTCTCAAGTCTCTTTCTGGCCTGAATAGAAGAATGTTAGGCTTAAATTTGTCCTATTGGCATGTGCTTGACTACAACACACCTCTACAAATCGTCACAACGTCGCTACGTTTGTATAGACTAATTGTAAACTGTGTTAGAAAATAATGAAACGTTTTTCCCTTCCAGTGGACTTTATCAATGAAAATGGACAACCTTTCATTCTCCTCTTCCCTCCAAAACAAATACTCCCTTTCCCAATCATAAGCAAACCAGTGTGAAACTAAATGTTTTTATATAGCGCACAAAAAAATAATAAAATGGCATTTAATTTTTTTCAAATTGTTTTTCTTGTATAAATAAATTTGTAAGCCCTTAGATTTCTTGTACAATGATTTTTTTTTCCTTTTATTTAAATAAAGTACACATAATGATCAATGTAACTTGTAAATGTTTTTGAGTATGAGAGAAAAAAAAATATTTTACTAAGGACGATGGCCTTTAAGTTTGGGGTAAGTGTGAAGAAGTTGAGCTGAATAAAGATTGCTCCGAGACTAATAAAAGAGTTCTGTGAGTTAAGCACCTGTTTTTCCACTACATATTGTAAGTGTAATCATTTTTTGATTTATAGTTTAACTAATGGGTAACTTGACTCTTGAAGAGCATTTTAAGTTGGTAAGTTAAAATTAATTAGGGATAAATTTCTGTTACTACTAGCTTATGTTATTTGCCTTGGGTGGGAAAATTTTTTTTTTTTTTTTTTTTTT
This sequence comes from Paracanthobrama guichenoti, assembly GCA_018749465.1. Taxonomy (NCBI): domain Eukaryota; kingdom Metazoa; phylum Chordata; class Actinopteri; order Cypriniformes; family Gobionidae; genus Paracanthobrama; species Paracanthobrama guichenoti. The sequence goes on along the minus strand of CM031948.1, from coordinate 19,933,844 downwards.
TTTACCTTTTAAAAGTTTTATAATTATGGCATTTTTACATTCTAAACAGCACTGGTATATATTTTTTTAATGTGCTGATAATCTCTTATAGAAGGAAAATTTGTTCGAACTTTGATTTACTGCATTTTAGCTGGCAGGTTTCCGCACGCATTTCTGTTTGTCTATTTATTTGGGTGGGTATTACACCGATCTTCTACTTCACCTTATGAAGATGACTTGACGTGTAGTGGAGCTGAAAGTCATTATGTTCGTTTACTAGGCAATAGAGGGCGGTGCATACCGCAGGAAACCTGCAATAGTCCTGAGCACTGGACTACAGTGCAGTGTCTGATTAACTAGAAACAACGCTACTACTTTTATACTTGTCAAAAGGATTTATGTGATTCAAAGGCTTGTTCTCATCTGCGGCTTGTTCTGATTTGCCTAAAGATAGCTAACAGCAGTGCAGAATACCATGAGTATGTTGACACTGCTCTCCCTGTTTACAGTGGCACAGACAGTGGATGTGTAATGCTCGCTGAGCTGCCTAGGCGTAGCTGCGAAAACCCTTTCCGTACTGGTCACCACTCCCTGGATCAGTTCAGGCGATGTCTGATGTGAAACCCCCACAGAATTTCACCATGAATGGGAACCCCCTTCCCCCTCATTTCAAGAACCCCAAAAAGCCTGGACGCCTCACCAATCAGTTGCAGTATCTAGAAAAAGTGGTGCTTAAGTCCCTGTGGAGACACCACTTCTCCTGGCCTTTCAGACATCCTGTGGACGCCGTCAGACTCAATTTGCCAGTAAGTCTCTCTAAACTACTGTTTACTTGCTGTTTTACTGGTTACACAGTTTGTAAGTGCAAATCTTCAGTAACATGGTTTAAAATGTTCTTGCTCAAGGTTATTTGTGATCTCAGTAATTATATTTAATTTAGGATTATTATGCAATCATCAAGAACCCAATGGACATGACTACCATTAAAAAGCGTCTTGAAAACAATTACTACTGGAAGGCAATGGAGTGTATAGAAGACTTCAACACCATGTTCACAAACTGTTACGTGTACAATCGGGTAAGGACCTTGGTCTTATTTTGTGTAAAATTTGTTTAAGTTGATTTGATTTTCAACATTTGGTCTTAGACATTTTTGTTGTGTATGTGTGGTTCCAGCCAGGAGATGATATTGTTAGGATGGCTCAAGACCTTGAGAAGTATTTTTTGGAGAAGGTGGCACAGATGCCTCAGGATGAGTTTGAGATCTCTGCTCTGACAACTAAAGCTCCTCTAAAAGGAGGAAGGAAGTCTACAACAGGTATTCTCACCTAAGACATTTCTTATTAAATGGATTAATGTCAAATTACTGTGCGTTTCAGGTTTTTGTGTCGTGTTTGGCAGTTGACCATGGAAATAAAATGTACCTTTGCATGTTTCTACAGGGTTAAAGATAAGGCCGCAGTCTCCTGTTTCTGAGGTGGTTTTCCAACAAACAGTGACTGTCATCCCTCCAGATGCTCTACATACAATTCCCTCCGCTCCCTTGTCTGCACAGCTCACAGCCAAAGTCAGTACCAAATCACCTGCACTTAACACACAACTCAGCAGTATCATATCTTACCAAGTGAACTCTTAAAGCCTCAAAAATGAACATCAGAATTTGATATGAACATCCTATTTCTTCCTGAATTTCACAAACCATTATAAAATGTAAAGAATTTAAGAATATCTGGTCTCGTTGGGTGTTTTATACAAATTACCAGCCTTGGACATTAGGGATGTTACGTTTAAGAAATTTTCAGACCAGTAAATAAACCTGCGAGAACACTGGTATTACCGATAACGATGGGTGTGGGTGGGATATTTTATATTATTTGCGGGCATCAGAGAGCAGCTATCAATATGCTGGGTGTTGAAAATGCTTTTGTATATACACAGACACTTTTCACTTTCGCTTTAGAAATCGTGATTGCATGTAGTCTGTGTATAGGGAGAGGCAGTACTGAATCACAATTTACAAGATACTATATTTGTCAGTGACGCTCAGGATCTGTTGAGCACCTAATTATCCACCCTTGTCTTTTCAGTCATTTCTCCTTACACTTGTCACATAAGTACAAATTTAACTTCTGCAGCTTGTGCTTTTTAGAGCAGAGTTGTTTATAATTGTAGCGACAGTGGGGGCGGTGCCACGGTGGCCAAGTACTGTAATCGGTGTACAGCTGAACACTGTTTAACACCAATAACACGGACTACCGCAGAAAAGCCTATTGGGTATGCATTTAGAATACTCTCAATTAAGGGTGGGCGATATGATCAAAATCTTATTACAATATGAGTAGTTTTATTTCACGATTACCCTTGAACTACCATAATTCTTGTCCAAATTTAATATCACAAACTACTAGCCTATAATTTATTTATTGTTTTTAACTAATTACAAGCATATCGAAAGACAAACTACAATGGAACAAAGACTAGAAATATCCATAAAAAAAGTCTTCAATGTGTAAATTTAACATACTTTTATTCTTATTAAAGTTACAAAAATGATTCCATCTAGAGCAGTGAGATTTCTCTTTTGTTCTTTTGATTAACTTTAATGACAGACGGCAGCAAGTTTATTAGGCTGCTGTCACTTTAAGACCAAATCTACAGGTCCGAAATAAAAAATCTGTTGTTTACGCTCACTTAAGACATAAATGAGGCTGTTCAAGCCCAATTAGGCGTCAAAAAACAACTCGTCTCAGACAGCGCTAAGAAACTAGTCTCTCTGACATAACATGCATATAGTGAAATGAGTTATTTCACTGCTTACTGAGGTTCAGCAGTTTCAAATGACTTAATGCTTAAAGTGCATGCATGTACTCTTTTGTGACCACGGGCAGAACAGCAACATCACATGAGCGTAACCATGATACAGACGCTAGTCCAAAATCTCTACCAGTTGACAAATTTCTTAATCATGTCTACTAGTATATTGCCCCACCCATAGGTGTCATATGATGCTTTTTAATGTTTTAATTTTCTTTTAATTTGTAATGTATCTGTTTGCGCCTGTTTAAGATCTGCAGTTACAAAGCTGTCACCCACAAAATTATTTATTTTTTAATTGAAGTAAATTGAAGTAAACAGAGAATGTCAAAATAAGGGTCCACATAAAAGAACAGAAACCTGACAATTTGCTCGTTAGGTTATCATCTATAACAGTTAGTTCCAATCCTCAAATCTCACTTGACGAAAGGATTTCTGCTCATATTTCACCAATATCAGCATTGCTCATCACTAGCCCCTTTTACATAGCAATACCATAAAATTACCAGAATGGCTGTATCGTTAAATACACATATGCTGTTCACACAAGCAACAGCGTTCTGGCTTTTTACCGGTGAGAGAACATTCACACATCAGTAGCAAAATACTGGTAAATTCTGTGATGTCATTCATCGGAAATTATCTATAAACGTTGCACCATTGTCTTTATCCGCCTGCATGAGGAGAAGCGCTTTAGTTTCACAATCAGTTCAATTTGACAATCTCTTTGACGTCTTGAGTGACGGGCATAACGGATGATCAAACAGAGTGCATGTTTGCTCTTAAAGGCCCACTGAAGTGCCTTGAAACACGCAGCATTATTTAATGTGTAGACGTAATTTCCCCTGAAACGGCTCCGGCTGTAAGCAGCTTCCCTTTCTTAAAACAGCCACTAGAGTTTAGTAAATATCACAGTTTGACTAGAGCCTTTCTGTTTGGTAAAGCCACAGTTTCCTCCTAATCTCTAACCGTTTATCATCATGATCTCCTCCATGTCGCTTTGAAATCCAGCATTCTGTGCAGAATTTAAATGGGTCCAATATGTTTTGTCTGCGCCAACACGCACATGATCCACTCTGAGCTCTCGTGTCTCTAGCTAACGGCTCTGGTCTAGACTGTGTGTGCTGCGGCAGTACGCGTGAAACCAGACTTCGGTCGCCTCAACTGAAAGCATATTTACAATGAATCGTTTCATATCGCATATATAGTGCGCTATGTGCCATTTATTTGTGTCTGTCTATAGTGGGGAGTGAGATGATTCAGATTCTAGGGAGTATTTGATTGGACAGAAGATGTGATGAGAAGCTGAAGTCTGCGGTGATGTCATAAAAATCTGTGCTCCATTTTAACGGAAGTGAGAGACTGTAAGTTTTGAATGTTGTGAGACGTGGCTCAACGGTCAAAGATGATCATTTAGAGCATATTTCAATAGAAAAACTATTAAAAACCTTACTGTACACAGCGCAGAGTAATCACGTCATCTTCGTAAGTCTTTACAACTGGCCTAAAGCAGTCTTCTTACGTCAGCGCGTTCTGATTTCATACATGAATATATCGGGAATCTTCATTCCGCTTTCACTCGGAGCACATTACCGGTAATTTACTTGTAATGTTACAACTTCCCTTTTTGAAAAGGTCCTGTTTGCACATGATTTGTTACTGGTAATTTGCCAGTGTGAAAGGGGCTATTGCACGTTCTAGACAGGCTGTCACTCAGTGCAGTTACACTGTTACACCAATAGGTGGCGGCAATGGACTGTCTTTGAGGGAGTGATAAAAGTTTATTCAACTAACACGTTCAAAAATGCAGATTCATTCAAAGATTGATATAATGAAACGAGGTGATCATTATCTAAACCTCCACTTTACAAGGCTCAGCTGACCAGCAATGTGCCGCATGGGCAACGCTGAAGCTTATCCTTCACTTGGAGATCAATGGCATTGATTCAATGCATTGACCAGCGCTGACACTATTCATGGTAAACAACCTTAAATGTTACAAGGATGGTCTTATCATTATTAACTTATTTAACATTCAGTTCACATGCATTAAGTTCAAAACAAAGAGCATAGCCATACGAGAAAAAAAAAACGTGAGTATCGCAGGTGCTTGCATTCCTCTGCGGTTGGCTTGTCCGTATTACGGTGTTAAAATATTGCGCTTATCGCGACAGCTCTAATAATTCCCACCCAAGGGCATATGTCAAAAAAGAAGACTATGCTCCAGCAGGGTTCCCACGGGTCCTTGAAATCCTTGAAAGTTTGTGAATCTGTGAATGCAAAAGTTAATATCAGATAATTTTAGAATGCAGTATAGGACGTACCTTCAGTTTTATGCAAAACAGAAATACGACATAGAATATCAGATCTGTCATATGGCCAAAAGTAAAAAAAAGACATCTTTTTTGCATAGTTGTGTTTGACATGAAAACTATAACAATGTATGCAACACGATGTAACCTTGCTCTCACTTGAAATGTGTCCCCACATTAAGTCCTTGAATTTGAGGGTATTGGACCTGGAAAGTCCTTGTTACAGTTTTCATGTCAAACAAGGACTTTCAATGTATGCAACCTGATGTAACCTTGCTCTCACTTCAAATTCAAGGACCTAATGTGGGGACACATTTCAAGTTAACCAAGGTGGGAACTCTGCTTCAGTGAATTGTCCTCATGTCGCGTAGACGCTGTGTGATTGGATGCTAAAGCAAAATCACTTTGTTTGGCCTTCCATAAAAAGAGTGAAATTAGGTTTCATAGGTTATTATTTATTTATAAAGACAGAAATCTGTGAAAGTTCTTGTGTGTAAATATGAGTAATCCACATATTTATTCGTGAATGAGACCCAGTGCTTGGCAAGGATTAAATGTTGTTGTTTTGACTCAGATCAGGGCTATTTTGTTGCATCTCTCTGAAGTCAGTTGGTGTGTGACAATTATGGAAATAATATATGCTAAAGGTGGGATAGTAGGAGAAGATATTTGAGCATTAGTTGTTTTAACCATAATCCACATCCATCTAAATGAACGGTCTTGTTTTCTTTCAGTTGAAAAATGGCGTGAAAAGAAAAGCAGACACAACGACCCCTTCTGCCTCTTCCATCACCAGCTGTGAGTCATCCCCTTGTGTAACAGAACCAAAAGTCCTAAAGTTATTCTCCAGGCGAGGCAGTGGCCGACCCATTAAACCTCCCTGTAAAGACCTTCCTGAATCACCACCACAGCATCAGGTGGGCAGAAGGACCAAACTCTCTGAGAGACTCAAATACTGCTGTGCCATCCTAAAAGAAATGTTTGCCAAAAAGCATTCTGCTTATGCCTGGCCCTTTTATAAGCCTGTGGATGCTAAGGCACTGGGCCTTGATGATTATCATGAAATCATTCACCAACCCATGGATATGAGTACCATAAAAGTGAGTACCACTATTGTGTTACTATTGCTGGAAAATCTTTGCTCACTATTATTGTGCTAGTAATTGGCTCATCATCTCTCTCTATATATATATACAGGTCCTTCTCAAAAAATTAGCATATTGTGATAAAAGTTCATTATTTTCCATAATGTAATAAAAATTAAAACTTTCATATATTTTAGATTCATTGCACACCAACTGAAATATTTCAGGTCTTTTATTGTTTTAATACTGATGATTTTGGCATACAGCTCATGAAAACCCAAAATTCCTATCTCAAAAAAATTAGCATATTTCATCCGACCAATAAAAGAAAAGTGTTTTTAATACAAAAAAAAAGTCAACCTTTAGATAATTATGTTCAGTTATGCACTCAATACTTGGTCGGGAATCCTTTTGCAGAAATGACCGCTTCAATGAGGCGTGGCATGGAGGCAATCAGCCTGTGGCACTGCTGAGGTGTTATGGAGGCCCAGGATGTTTCGATAGCGGCCTTAAGCTCATCCAGAGTGTTGGGTCTTGCGTCTCTCAACTTTCTCTTCACAATATCCCACAGATTCTCTATGGGGTTCAGGTCAGGAGAGTTGGCAGGCCAATTGAGCACAGTAATACCATGGTCAGTAAACCATTTACCAGTGGTTTTGGCACTGTGAGCAGGTGCCAGGTCGTGCTGAAAAACGAAATCATCTCCATAAAGCGTTTCAGCAGATGGAAGCATGAAGTGCTCCAAAATCTCCTGATAGCTAGCTGCATTGACCCTGCCCTTGATAAAACACAGTGGACCAACACCAGCAGCTGACATGGCACCCCAGACCATCACTGACTGTGGGTACTTGACACTGGACTTCAGGCATTTTGGCATTTCCTTCTCCCCAGTCTTCCTCCAGACTCTGGCACCTTGATTTCCGAATGACATGCAAAATTTGCTTTCATCCGGAAAAAGTACTTTGGACCACTGAGCAACAGTCCAGTGCTGCTTCTCTATAGCTCAGGTCAGGCGCTTCTGCCGCTGTTTCTGGTTCAAAAGTGGCTTGACCTGGGGAATGCGGCACCTGTAGTCCATTTTCCTGCACACGCCTGTGCACGGTGGCTCTGGATGTTTCTACTCCAGACTCAGTCCACTGCTTCCGCAGGTCCCCCAAGGTCTGGAATCGGTCCTTCTCCACAATCTTCCTCAGGGTCCGGTCACCTCTTCTTGTTGTGCAGCGTTTTTTGCCACACTTTTTCCTTCCCACAGACTTCCCACTGAGGTGCCTTGATACAGCACTCTGGGAACAGCCTATTCGTTCAGAAATTTCTTTCTGTGTATTATCCTCTTGCTTGAGGGTGTCAATGATGGCCTTCTGGACAGCAGTCAGGTCGGCAGTCTTACCCATGATTGCGGTTTTGAGTAATGAACCAGGCTGGGAGTTTTAAAAGCCTCAGGAATCTTTTGCAGGTGTTTAGAGTTAATTAGTTGATTCAGATGATTAGGTTAATAGCTCGCTTAGAGAACCTTTTCATGATATGCTAATTTTTTGAGATAGGAATTTTGGGTTTTCATGAGCTGTATGCCAAAATCATCAGTATTAAAACAATAAAAGACCTGAAATATTTCAGTTGGTGTGCAATGAATCTAAAATATGAGTTTAATTTTTATCATTACATTATAAAAAATAATTAACTTATCACAATATGCTAATTTTTTTGAGAAGGACCTGTGTGTGTGTGTATATGTATGTGTGTGTGTGTGTATGTATGTGTGTGTGTGTGTGTGTGTATGTGTGTGTATATATATGTGTGTATATATATATATATATATATATATATATATATATATATATATATATATATATATATATATATATATATATATATATATATATATATATATATATATATATATATATAAAAATTATTATTTTTATACTAACAGAAAAAGATGGAAACACGCGAGTACACGGATGCATTGCAATTTGCTGCCGATATGCGACTCATGTTCTCAAACTGCTACAAATACAATCCACCAGGCCATGAGGTTGTGGGAATGGCAAGGAAACTCCAGGTGTGTCTTTTTGGTGGTTTGGTCATTTGATCTTTCTATTTCCTTTTTATAAATGCAATATCTCCATATTGCTCTCAGGAAATTAAGTCTTTCCTCACAGGCTGAGTGTTCTTTATTTATTTATTTATTTATTTATTTTTGTTTTCAGGATGTTTTTGAGTTTCGCTTCTCTAAGATTCCTGATGAGCCTAGAAATGCAGCCCCAACCTCGAGTCAGAACAGAGTAAAGAAGGAGAGAGCACACAGTCCGTCCAGCTCTGAGAGCAGTGATAGCGAATCATCTCCATCAGTAGACTCCTCAGACGTAGAGGAGGATGAAGAGGAGAGAGCGCATAGACTTGCCAGCCTGGAGGAACAGGTAAAACTTGCATGTAGACATTTGTGTCCTTTCATGCATACATTTGCTGTTTCAAAACAATTCATCATGGGCACACTCCCGATGTGACAACTTTTGCAAAAGGTATGCATCAATATTATGTTTTTTGAAGCTAAAATAAATCGTAATTCTCAATTTTTCCAGAATCGTGCAGCTCTAGACCTAACTGACTGTTTATGTAAACCTTGTGTGTATTTGACAGTTTAAGCGCAATAAGACGTGAAAGAGAAAGTAGTTCAGTACTTGCTTAAGCTTCAGATGTTGCGCTCAGAAAAGCGAATGACAGAACAGTAGGGGTTAAACGGATCGTACAGACATAAAAGTACACCGTAGAGAAAGAAGTCAGATGTGAATCATATTAGGTCTGTTAAGTGACAGCAGCCCATAAAGACCTGCTGTCATTTAAGCAAACAAAACGCAGCTTTAACAAACGTTAATTTATACACCTATAGTGTTTTTACACTTAGGCCCAATTACATTTCTGTACCTGAATACTACAATTAGACCTTACTTTATTTGTAACCTTTTTGTATTGTATTAATCTATGCTTGTGATTTAGGGGGTTTGTTTTTTTTACTGACTGTTCACTTGCCTTTTAATAAGGTTTTAAGTTTAACTTTACTAGTCAAACACAAACCGTAATGATCCTAACCGTGTGTTTTGTGATCCTTTGAACCACTTTAGAACAGTGTGCGAGTAAACTCGTTTGAAAGTTCAACTGACAAGGCTTTAAAACACATGCAAAAATACACTTGTGATGGCAAAGAACTGTAACTGTTAGTATCGTGCTACAGTGCACATTCTATCAATCTCTCTTCAGAGGCAGATCGTTATTGCTCACGATCTAAAATCGAGATATCGCACACACCCCTATTTGTTTATTATACTTATTACAATATTGTGCTGTTAGCTAACATCAAACCCTGTTTAAATCTAGTCTCGTATGCCAATGTGAGCATTCAAAATCAGTCAGTTATGACGTTTGGATGCTGCACATTTATACAGTAGGCAGTGAGAGGTAGCTTGCAGGGTTTTGTAGATTGAGCATATTTATTCTTAATGCCATTTCTGTTTTTCCTCTCCAGCTGAAAGCAGTACGAGAGCAGCTGCAGTTACTGACCCAAACACCACTCTTGAAACCAAAGAAAAGGGATAAGTCCAAAAAGAAGAGGAAGAAAGAGAGGGAGTCCTCCAGTAAGCGAAAAGGTGAAGAAATGAAGAAATCTGCAAAAATACAGAAAAGGTCAAACAGCAGCAAGTCATCAAGGTAAGAAAGTTTTGTGTGTGTTGGTGCGCACATCATCTCTGGCCATTTCCACACTAAAATATTTTAAGGAGTATTTTTACTATGGGACTTCATACTCAGAGAAATCAAAATTAAATTAACGTCAACTCTGTTCTTAGGCGGAAGGAGAGTAGAGCATGTGACTCTGAAGAAGAAGAAGAGATGAACACATTACCCATGTCTTATGAGGAGAAAAGGCAACTGAGTCTAGACATTAACAAGCTTCCTGGGGACAAGCTTGGCAAAGTAGTGAACATCATCAAGGCGCGAGAACCTCTGCTCAGGGACACAGACCCTGAGGAGATCGAGATTGACTTTGAGACTCTTAAACCTTCAACTCTTCGAGCTCTTGAGTCCTACGTTGTAACTTGCCTTCGGAAGAAACCAAAAGAAACCGACAGTGAGTAATATTCAGTCATTATTAACAGCTTTTCATGCTGGGACATATTATATGGAAAGCTATGTAAATGAAATGATGTGTGAAGTAGTACTAAAAGCCTGTTCATACCACGTGTGATATGATTAAATGACCTGCAAATATAAAAAGTATGTGTCAAGTCATGGAAAATTTAGATTATAAAAAAAACCCCACAGATTATTGTAGGACAGTGTTTTGGCCTCCATGTAGCCTGAAATTGCACGACAGATGGCTCCCAACGAGGGCTATTTTTCTGTACAAAGCAGATACATACTCTACCTTTTTTTAATTTTTTTTTAATTATTATTATTTGAAAAGACAAGGTTAAATGTATTTTGTAGAACAGCAGTGCAACAGTAAAACAGACTTCAAGAATTACAAATTTATGTGTGTAAAGGAAGAAATTTGATCTTAGATTTATGGGTTTTATCTGTTTACATTTTTAGAAAAGAAGTCACAAAAGAAGTCTAAAATCAAGGAAATGGATAAAGAGCTACAACACACAACTGGAGAGCCAAACTCCAATAAAAAGGCCAAAAGTGAGTACATGTATTCTCTTTTTTTTTTTTTTTTTTTTATGTGTGTGTGTATATGTAATTGTATAGATTCATTATAAATGTGTATATCTATTTTTTCTTTCTATGTGCAGTTGAAACAGAAGGTGAGTTTAAAGACATGAGCCGTCCGTCTCGTCTGAGTGACAGCAGCAGCAGCTCGTCCAGCTCTGACAGCAGTAGTAGTGACTCTAGCTCCTCTGATAGCTGTGACTCTGATTCAGGTTAGCTGCTTCACACCTACCCACCAACCCTTTTATTCACTCACTGTCTCTCAGGCCAGTCTGTGCCCCCCAATTCTATCTGGCCACTGATGCAGAAAACAAACCAAAAATTGTAACGCTTACTTGGACATCCCCAGTGTTATAAACTCTTCAATTTATTTCACTACTGGACAACAAAATGCATGAGACGGTATGCAGTTCAGAATTTTTTTTTTCTCTCCTCAATTAAAAAAATTGTGTATGTTCCTTTTTCACTACTTGTCCCATATCTATCTATCTCTCTCTCTCTTTTTTTTTTTTTTTGTAATAAAAATTGTGCACTTTTGGCTCCAAATAATGATACAATTATTAGTCATGTAAGGGGTCTCTCACTCTTTCAGTTATTTATTATTTCCTGTGTTTGAGGTTTTGTTCTTGTTTTCATCACAATCGCTTATTTATGTTGGTGCTGTAGTTTAAGACAAGCTTGAGACCAGTTGGCTCTTGGTATGGGGTTTACCTGAAGTTTAGTTATAACTTCCCCCACATTTAGGTTAAAAACACTCTGTGGGCTTAGAAGTTTTTAATTGGGATCTTCATCAAACATAACTGAGCACAGTAGTTTGTGCCATGCTGTTGTCCCTGCTAAGAGTTACAGCTGGTCTGTTTTAAACTGCTGCATTCATTCATTACTATGTGATTCTCCTCTTCCATTGCTTTGTAATTTCACCTTTTGTACTTGTGTGATAGGTTATGCAGAGATGTATATGTAAAAAATCTACAATAGATTGTAAAAGCATACGTCAATATGTTGTATTTGAGGTACTTGGATTGTAAATTAGAGTTGGTACATGGAAGCTAGGACCAAAACAAGCTTGTCATAAGTGGCAACCACTTGTCCTGTTTTAAATCTATTGCATATTTTGTAGATGTGTACATTTTTATTTACCTAAACAGGTAAAGCTTACCCATTGAGCTTGGTGTTTGACACCCAGATATTTAAATAAAACGCATTTTCATAGACAAATGTTGAATATCAAGATTAGTGTTGTGATTTCTCCCCCACCCCGTTTGTCATTTCACATTTTTTTCACTTTTGCTCGTGTCACAAAACACTTTCACACATTGTGCACATTTTACTTGAAAATACCCAAATTTCAACCACTTGAAATGAAATTTGTTTTATTATTGTTTGTATTTATTTTTATTAGTGATTGACTCATTTATAGCACTTGTATGCATACAGAGTTTATTTTTTATTTTATTTAGTGGAGCTCAAACAAACTGGGTAAATCAGCAGAAATGCCCATGGGATGGGGTTGGCCTTTCCCGCACCCATGACTGAAGTGAAATGACCTCAGTGTGCATTGTGCGTGTCTTACAGAACAGAAAGCTAAGAGGAAGCAAAGCAAAGCCCCTGGCCATGCCAACAAAAATAAAAACAAGGTAAAAAGCACACAAGCCAATAAGAGACAACAACCATTATTAAATGGCCTACTCCCACTCCTTTAATCTTTGATGATGGCACATGGAGCATTTCACTTCATGTAGTGCCAGATTTTTCCTGAGTGAAATATTGCCCCATTGTCCCCTTCCCCAAACAGGCAATGCGGCAGGCCGCTGCTGAGGTAAAGGACTCTTTTTCTGCCTCAGTCGTGACGTGCCAGTCTCGCCTAGCGTCACTAGTCTCAGAGGCAGACTCCAAAGACCTGTTTGCGTCACAGCAAGCAAAGCATCCTGCCGAGGACACCATCACAGCAATCCCAGGTTAGGCTCGGTGCCATTGTTCATACTTCTCTTCATGTTGACGTGTTTTCTATGGCCACATTGCACAAAAAAATTAAATGACCTCCAAAAATGAAAACCGTTTTTTTATGCCCCGTCTAAATCTAAAACTACATTTGGAGACCAGATGGATGTCTGCAGCATTGATTTATCGGTTTAACACCTTTCTGTCCATCCCTCTGCTTCCACGACAGCGTTACACAGCTGGCTGCCTCCTCAGCCATCCAGACCTTGTGGCAAAGCTGCACCCCTACCTCGTAAAACCTGCACCGGCCCTTTACCACTTAGCCCACCTCCAGACCAGGCCCTCAGCCCTTTACATAATACTTCCGCCACCTCCCCCTGTGAAGACAACACAACCACCCCACCCAAATGTTCCCACGTTTTAATCGCCCCACATCCACCCACCTCACTCCTTGCAGAGCCATTGTTCTCCTGTAGTCCCTCGCTCGAACCCCTTGACCTGCAGGTATCTCAGGTTGGCGCCCCATCACCTGCTGCTGCAGAGAAGCCTCCACATAAGTCTGAGCAGGAAGGTAAGAGGTCGCTTGATATGTCGAGTGTTGATTCCCAACTCCCGCCGATCGCTCCCCTCGCTCTGTTAACGATCTGCATCTGCAACTTTCCCCTTCCATTGTAGGTTAGCATTGTGTGTTCGTCTTTAACTGGTGGTTTGTTGTCTCGTTTTGTCATCGATTTAGTTTTTCTCTCCCTAACTGCATGTCATTGCTGTCTCCGCTTGTATGTACATGTAAAACAGGATACCATTCAAGGTAAACTCCCACCCCCCTCTCTCTCCTCAATCTTGCAGGCATCCCTCCTCTTCTGTCACCACTGACCTCACCTCCTGCAGCCATGCCTGTCACAGGATCCCAGCCTACCTCTAGCTCTCAGTTTGAGGTAATTATCTTTCTGCTAAACCTATCCATATGGGGAGAAACTGTTTTGTACAGTTTAGTCATTCATTTAGTTAAATTAGGTTGTCAATAGAAAAGGGACTTTGAAATATCTTGGTTTGTTGCAGACACTTTCTTAAAGGTACGCTATGCTATATTTTTTATTTATTTTTTAATAAATACAAGCAATAAGCCCTCTAAAACCATGATTTACAGAATTCAAACTGCTTTGCACTGTGCCTAACAATGCCACTTAGCTGTTCAAATCACAGCTTCTTGGAGTTTATTGCTATAACCATGTCACTACAAATACCCTGACACATCTTGGTCACATTATGTAATGTAATGGAGGATTTGACTTGTCCCTTTTAATTTTTTTGTTATCATTTTCTTATGAATGTTGTTTTCAAGCTAGCTGACAATTATATGGCCCATGAGGAGTGGTTGATTGTAACAGTTATACACGTTTTGATGAAGGGAAGGGACTAGTCAAATCCAGGGACCAGTGATGATAATAGAAGGAATAATCTTTAAGGTCATGTGCAATTGTATGATTACTCAGAGTAATTGGTGTAGCTGAGAAAAGAAGCGGTCGTAGCATTGATCCATATTGTATCCCACAATCAACGGTGGAGACTTTGTAGACTGAGCCTTTTTCTCTGGTCATGATAAAAATGACTTGTCAAGAGCTGATGAAAATCTGCTATCTGCATGGAGGGTTACATGGAAATTCTGACTACATTCAAAGCCTCTAGAATCTTTCTTTGACTGTTGTGCAACAGTGGTGTAGTGTTGTGTGTTTTTTTTTTTTTTTTTTTTTTTTTTTTTTTTTTTTTTTTTCTCCTGCATAGAGAATTACGAGGCGCCTCAGTCAATTTTTGTTCTGTCGTCAGGCAGTCACATGCTCTGACTAGGCTTGTAGTGATGATAAATAATCAGAAATGTATATCAATTTCATGGTCTTTCAGTAAGCATTCTAATATAATGATTTGAGGCTACAAAGTCATCTAAAGCCATTTCATAGCTTAATGTGAGGGACAGAAGAATATTTACATTCAATTAAAGTTCACGCTAACTCGAGACCAACCAGTGTCAAACAAAAAAATTGTTGTCCTGTAACTTCATAACCACTTGCTTGATCAATGAAAATTGGGTATCATTTTAAAGCTTAGAAGCTTGGCTTTACAGAAAATTTGCTTTTAAATTTGGTAATATTAGAGGAGCACCATTTTTATACTGTGTGAAATGACCTTTTACTTGAAATGTGGTCTGTTAAAGCATCATAACTGATAGTCTTTTGTTCTATATCGTTGAAAAGGTCTCAACTAGCAGAATACAAAAGTTATATTTGTTTGAGCCCAAACTATACCAGATATTTGTATGAAAGGATCCCTGCCAATGCATATATCATATACATACACATACACTCACCTAAAGGATTATTAGGAACACCATACTAATACTGTGTATGACTCCCTTTCGCCTTCAGAACTGCCTTAATTCTACGTGGCATTGATTCAACGGTGCTGAAAGCATTCTTTAGAAATGTTGGCCCATATTGATAGGATAGCATCTTGCAGTTGATGGAGATTTGTAGGATGCACATCCAGGGCACAAAGCTCCCGTTCTACCACATCCCAAAGATGCTCTATTGGATTGAGATCTGGTGACTGTGGGGGCCATTTTAGTACAGTGAACTCATTGTCATGTTCAAGAAACCAATTTAAAATGATTCAAGCCTTGTGACATTATCCTGCTGGAAGTAGCCATCAGAGAATGGGTACATGGTGGTCATAAAGGGATGGACATGGTCAGAAACAATGCTCTGGTAGGCCGTGGCATTTAAACGATGCCCAATTGGCACTAAGGGGCCTAATTGTGTGCCAAGAAAACATCCCCCACACCATTACACCACCACCACCACCAGCCTGCACAGTGGTAACAAGGCATGCTGGATCCATGTTCTCATTCTGTTTATGCCAAATTCTGACTCTACCATCTGAATGTCTCAACAGAAATCGAGACTCATCAGACCAGGCAACATTTTTCCAGTCTTCAACTGTCCAATTTTGGTTGAGCTTGTGCAAACTGTAGCCTCTTTTTCCTATTTGTAGTGGAGATGAGTGGTACCCGGTGGGGTCTTCTGCTGTTGTAGCCCATCCACCTCAAGGTTGTGCGTGTTGTGGCTTCACAAATGCTTTGCTGCATACCTCGGTTGTAACGAGTGGTTTATTTCAGTCAAAGTTGCTCTTCTATCAGCTTGAATCAGTCGGCCCATTCTCCTCTGACCTCTAGTATCAACAAGGCAACAAGGCATCCCCCCTTTTCACACCATTCTTTGTAAACCCTAGAAATGGTTGTGCGTGAAAATCCCAGTAACTGAGCAGATTGTGAAATACTCAGACCAGCCCGTCTGGCACCAACAACCATGCCACGCTCTTTCTTTCCCATTCTGACATTCAGTTTGGAGTTCAGGAGATTGTCTTGACCAGGACCACACCACTAAATGCATTGAAGCAACTGCCATGTGATTGGTTGATTAGATAATTGCATTAATAAGAAATTGAACAGGTGTTCCTAATAGTCCTTTAGGTGAGTACTTTCTAATAGTCATGTCAGTCATCAATAGTAACAAAATAAATCATATTACATCACTGTTTCTGAGGTTTTCTCAGTTGTGATGTAACAGAAAACCTTTCAAGTTTTGAAAAATATTTATTTTTATCATGTTTGGAAGTTCCCATCTCAAATGAGACCCTGCAGTGTGTGTGTGTGTATATATATATATATATATATATATATATATATATATATATATATATATATATATATATATATATATATATATATATATATATATATATATATATATATATATATATATATATATATATATATATATATATTATAGAGTTATAAGTCGTTACTTAAGTATGCTACTTACACCCTGAAGGAATTTTTAATTGTTTCACGTCTAAGTGGTTAAGCACATCATTCTTCACCCGAATGCGCATAAGCGGTTTGTGCCGCTGTTTTGAAGCGTTTTAAATTATCATGCACTGAAAGATTATTAAAAGCCTGTCTTGTTCTGTCGTATCTATCATATCTTGTTATAAAAATACATTTATAACCCTTTTCTTTGGCAGTTTGTTGTGACTGTTTCAGTTATTTACTGAATTAAATACTTAAATATTTAAAGGCATTAGCTGTAATCTTTCGCTGCTAAATGATAACTTGCAAAGGATTAAATTCATCACAATTATTTAATGAACGAAGCACACAGAAAATGTATGACAGCCCAAAATCTGACAATTAATCAGCATAATCGCGCGCAAGTCTGCCGGGCCAAGCAGGATTTTACCATTTCCAGCTAATTCAGCCAGGAAAAACCTGTGGTACCTCAAATAATGGTGCAGCACTGTCTAATTATTTTTTTTTCTATTTATTTATTGGATGCCTACCCCTAAATATGACCTAACAATAAAAAATGTGGTTGGTTACGATGTCAGTTAGGTTCACCTAAATTAATTTGTAACGTAAGATAATTACAGATGTACCGATAATTCTTTATATTTGAAAGCTGATTACTGATTTATAGGCCGATAAATCTAAATACAAATTTTTAGAAACTTTGAGAGCCCGATTACAAAAACAAGAGGCTCACCATTAAAAGCCATGTCCCAAACACTTCAACATAAACACACTGGTTTGTGGCAAATATTTTTACCATTTACTACATTTTGTTTTTATTTGCCTATAGCCACTAATAAAACCTCACACATTCAAAGATGTATAATAAGGTGGACTTTCCGTTTGGACTTCCCTATTCTCATTAAAACAATGGTTAAGTTTCACCATTTCTTGGTTCAAACACTCTATCAGATCCCAAAAGCAAACAACAAACGGTACTAATATACACTCACGGTATGCTGTAGTACTACTGAAAATCATGTTCAACCACAAATGACTTTTTGTACTGTCTGTCTCTCTGCAGCAATGTAGTTTGTTGTCACCTCTGCACGAGAGCCCATTAACCAATATAAGGGATGAGCAGGGCTGCTCAGAGACACTGGAAGAACCCTCCATTCAGCTCCACAAAATGCACGGTCAGCATTTCTTCCGCTGTTTTCCCTGCAGTCCTTTTCCTTTCCTCAATTGTTTCTTGAAACAAGTCCTTTGTCACATTTTCTAGGAGCGAAACAAGATTCCAGTGAACTATGCAAGTCCGTTCAAGATGCCAAATCCTCCCTGCCTAAAAAGGTACAGATTCTTTACATGCGTACAAAGCAAAATATGCGCTCAATCTTTAGTGCCCTCTCTGATAACCTGGACCTGTTCATGTGTGTTTAAGGATATTGTCCTAAAACATGCTGACTCCTGGACAAGCCTGGGTAAGATGGCTACTCAAACTCCTTGCCCCATCAAATCGTCTAAGGAAAGTTTCCAGCAGTTTCGCAAAGTTGCCATGGAGAAAGAGGAACGGGAGAGAGCTCGTAAACTGCAAATGGAGGCTGGTCGAGAGAAGAGCAGCACAGACAAAAGCGGGTATAAACAGAATTGTATTTTTCAGGCAATAAAGTGTATAAAGATGTGTTATGTAAGTTTCATTTTGGAGGAGTTTCAGTCTCTGCCTGGCTGACTGGAGACATGATTCCAGCTGACCACAGCTTCCCATGGCATTGTTTCAAAACCTAGCGAGTTTGCAACATGCATTCAAAATGTTATTTCTCTTATCAATTTACACTCGGATCCCTATAGCCCACTTGTTTATTGTACGACTGTTCTCGCTGAACTAGCTGACAATGTGGCCTTTAATGATTTCTAGTCTGACGCAGCAGCTCCCAAAGACCAAGCTGGACTGCCAGCCTTCAAAGCCAGAAGTGGAGTCAGCAGAGCTGCCTCTGATGGCTGCCATCTTGGATACCCCCAAAGCGCCTGAGCCCTGCTCTCTTCCGCAGAGCTCCGTAGACCGAGAACGAGAGATGGCCCGCAAGAGAGAGCAGGAACGCCGCAGAAGAGAGGCTGTAAGTACTTCACACACTGTATTTAGATATTAGATATATAGTTAACAATTTCATTTGAAAACATTTAATCCAAATAGTTGGTACAATATTTAGATTTCAAAGATTTTAAATCCTGTCCATTTTATGATAGTCGAACAATAAATGCCAATTTGGCTCCTTTAATTTGCTGTAACAAATCGCTGTAGTGCCGGAGCTGCATAAACTGATCATTGCTTACTACTAGTTACAGCACAAAATATACTTTCTGATGTAAATGCAAGTTTGTTTAAAGATACCGTACACCTTGCCAAAATCTGTAGCATGCCTCATGTAATCGCTTAATTCAACTGCGGAAAGACGTCAATAAAACAGCTTGTAAATAATCTCACTTAATGTTAAATTTATCTCAGAAAAGCCATTCAGTAAACTCCGTTAGTCAGCTACAAAATGCTTCTCTCTAGAGTTTATTTTTGCTAAATGTATGCACCATATTGCATATTCATATACTTTTTTTCATATTTAATGTGAGCCATCTAGTTATGACATCCACCATTTAAATGTTGTTGTTTTTTTTTTTTTAAAGCGAGTGGAAACATAAAGCCAGTAACTTTATTTTTATATAGATTTCCGTGTAATTCAAATGTTTTTATACAATCTGTTAATTTCAACCTTCAATATTATAGTAATGTAGTACCAACTGACATTAGTTGATAGTTGATTATTATTCTTATTTTTTTTCCTTGAGAAAATTTGCCATGTGCTGTACCTGGTATATATCCAAAATAATCAATATTGCAAGCTTGTGAATCGAATTGTATCAATACCCAGCCCTAATAAGAATAAAAAGAATAACCAAAAACATTTAAGAGCCCTATCATACACCCGCCACAATGCCAGGTACCGTTTTTGCTAGTTTAAGCTCAACGCAGTTATCATTTTCACATCCAGAGCCACGTTGTTTAAATGGCAAATGAACTTGTGCCCATGTGTTCGCCCATGGGCATGCTGGTCTGAAAATGAGATGTGTTCAGACACGTTGTTGGCGCATTGCTATTTTGAGGCAACTGAAAACAACTGCGATCAACATTGATCAACAAAACTTTGTGTTATTTAAAGGGCACATTAGTAATATGCACCTATAGGCGGGTGCACAACACACTTACACTCTGCTTATTACACACACAGCGATGTGCAGCAGCACACAAAAAAAATTTAAATATTAAAAATAAAAGAAGCGTTCAGTCTTTCTGCTCACAAATTCCGCCTTGTAAATAGCGAATCCGCCATGGTGCAAGCGCAACTGGCTTTTAAAGGGAATGGGAGATGAGACTCTGATTGGTTTATAGCACGTTACACCCAAAACACACCCATTACTCATTAAGAGACTAGGGACAGCCCTTTTGGACCATGCACCTGGTACGCCGACCGTTTTTTCCGTCGTTAAACTAGCAAAAGTGGATTCGGGGACACCCTAAGTGCACCTGCGCCATGTGCCTCAGACCATGTGCTCAGATCATTAAAATAGGGCCCAGATACTTTTATTAACCACTTAAAACCATTATTGCTATTATTACTATATGATTAAGTTATGTTTATCACTATAATTAATAACAAATATTTTATGCAATAACTGTCACAATTCTTGGTTATTATTGTTAAAGGGTTAGTTCACTTCAAAAGTAAATGTCTTTCTTCAGTTGAAACGAAATACATTTGAGGAAAATGTTCCAGGATATTTCTCCATATAATGCATTTCAATTGCAACCAACGGGTTGATGGTCCAAATCAATGCAGTTTCGAAGGGCCAGCTGAGGAATAGGGTCTTATCTAGTGAAATGATCGGTCATTTTCAAGGAGGAAAAAAAAAATAAGTAAAAAAAACACAAAATAAGTGTGTGTGTGTGTGTGTGAAGTATAAGTAAGTAAGTAAGTAAAATATTTCTCTCACCTAAAGGATTATTAGGAACACCATACTAATACTGTGTTTGACCCCCTTTCGCCTTCAGAACTGCCTTAATTCTACGTGGCATTGATTCAACAAGGTGCTGAAATCATTCTTTAGAAATGTTGGCCCATATTGATAGGACAGCATCTTGCAGTTGATGGAGATTTGTGCACGAAGCTCCCGTTCTACCACATCCCAAAGATGCTCTATTGGGTTGAGATCTGGTGACTGTGGGGGCCATTTTAGTACAGCGAACTCATTGTCATGTTCCAGAAACCAATTTGAAATGATTCGAGCTTTGTGACATGGTGCATTATGGACATGGTCAGAAACAATGCTCAGGTAGGCCGTAGCATTTAAACGATGCCCAATTGGCACTAAGGGGTCTAAAGTGTGCCAAGAAAACATCCCCCACACCATTACACCACCACCACCAGCCTGCACAGTGGTAACATGGCATGATGGATCCATGTTCTCATTCTGTTTACGCCAAATTCTGACAAGGCATTTTCGCCCACAGGACTGCCGCATACTGGATGCTTTTCCCTTTTCACACCATTCTTTGTAAACCCTAGAAATGGTTGTGTGTGTGAATCCCAGTAACTGAGCAGATTGTGAAATACTCAGACCGGCCCGTCTGGCACCAACAACCATGCCACACTCAAAATTGCTTAAATCACCTTTCTTTCCCATTCTGACATTCAGTTTGGAGTTCAGGTGATTCTTGACCAGGACCACACCACTAAATGCATTGAAGCAATTGCCATATGATTGGTTGATTTAGATAACGTATGACTTCATCACGTTGGTTGCATTTGAAATGAGTTATATGGAGAAAAATAATGGAATGTTTTCCTCGAACTTAATTTCTTTTTGACTAAAGAAAAAGACATGAACATCTTGGATGAGATGGGGGTGAGTAAATTGTCTGGAAATGTTCATTTTGAAGTGAAATAATCCTTGAATACCATTATAATTAAGTTGTGATTTATTGTTATTAATTAATGTTTTCGTAGTAGTTATGATGTTATTAATGACGCATACTTTTTAATGCTCTTTCTCTAGATGTCCGGAGTCATTGATATGACCATGCAGAGTGACATCATGGCAACCTTTGAGAAGAACTTGGACTGAGATATAAACAAATAAAAAAAAATGTGCTTGTTTGTGTTGCGCTTCTGTTCAGTGAACAGTGCAGGCCGTCTTTTCCCTTCCCTTACTTGCTCCATGAGTCCTGGTGACTGAAACGGGTCTTAGTCTTTTGACGGACAAAAAACACTGCAATACAGCTGCATCACTTTACATTTGTAATGAATTAGCTCTTGTAAAAATAAGAACACAGTAGTGGACATTGTACAATGTTGTAAGACCAATATTTTCACCATTAACAGTGTTGAGTGTATATTCTTGAGTTTTTGATAAGTTTGATGCTTGGATCCAGAAATGCCTGCACTGAAACGCTGCTGATTGTCTGAGGCGGTTTTGAAAGAGAAACATGTCTTGACGTTTCACAACAGTTTTTTTGTTATTCTGTATTTTTGTTTATAAAGAAGAATGTTTACTTTTCCTGATTATTATTGCAATCTGAATCTTTGACACATTCCATCAACTCTCCTGCTGTATGAATATTGCATAGCTGGTCGTCTTGCGCTAGCTGTTGTCAGAACTGTAAAGGATATTCCTGTGCAGGGCCCAGCCCCTGTTTATCCTGTTAGCTGGTATTTCATATATTTGACTTGATGCAGCAATTTAAACAGAAAATGCGCTGGCTGCGTTAAACTTGTCCTGTTTAAGTTATATATGCATATATATATATATATAAAAATATTTCTGTAGTGTCAGAAATGTAACGTAAGCATGTGTGTATAAATATTTAGTGTTTTGTTACTGGGGGCACCTTTTTTTTTTTTTTTCTTCAGGTGTCTGCCTTGGACTTATTTAGAGGAGTTATTGCACTTCCTGTATTTCTATTTGTATCCACTTGGAAGTGCAGTGCCATATGTTTCTCTCTTGGAGATGATAGGCAGTTCTCTGTGCCTAAAGTTAGTGGTTTCTCCAGAGCCGTGTTGATTCCAAGGTGTGATCTGGTGATTGTACTGCACTGAAAACATGTTCAAATCGTTTCTCTGACTATAATGGTTGTGGCAGTTTTCATCACAAGCACTTTATTCATTACACCACCATGCTGAGGTGTCACATGCTAGTGAGGGAAAGACATTATTTCAAAGAAATCGCATTCTAAAAGTTAAATCAATAAAAGAAAGAAATAAGTATTTTCATTAAAATGTGTGTGTTGTGGTCATTTACAATGAGGTTAAATATATTTTGGTCGTGTTTTTACCCACTACATATTTCTGTCCCATCATAAAATCACTATACTCTTCAGAAGTTTAGAAAATTCAGTTCGCGTCACAAGAAATATGTCTACATTACAAGATAGAAATAAGATATTTAAATAAAATGATATAATTATAATGGACATACCAAAGTATTGTGCAAAGCTTTTAATATTTCATTTTGGTGAACCACCACTTTAAAAAGTCTGGGGGACTGAAATCTTACAGAATCCCAGGAATAACAATTAAATTGTAATATTTCACAATATTACGTTTTTTTTTTTTTTTTTTTTAAACCTGGTTATGAAAATTGGCTTGACCAGCTGCTGCCATGATGTGAAAAGCAATTTATAGAGATTTTCCAGTTTTTGTTTTTTGCTTTATCTAAAAATGTTCCAAACACATATCTTTAGAGAATATTGTTTGAACTGATAATAATTTCTTGGATATCTAATATGTAAACATTATTTTAGATAAAATCACAAAAGCTGGTACTGGTAGCCTATATGAAATTTAGAAACATCAAAATTGATTCAAGCATTTCACTGTGCAACTGCTAACTTTGGTTACTTTTACATCATATCAGGTTCCATCCTGTTCGTTTAAATAATCATCAATCTATACTTAATATCTACATGTCTACGTCATTTCCAGCTCCAAAAGTTATTTGGACTGTATCTTTAAAAATATAATTTAGCCTATGTTTCTTAAATGTAAGTCAATAGCAGAATAGTAATACTGTACTACTTTTTGACCAATGCATCTCGTTCAGTAAGACCAAGTTTTTTAAATCTCTACGTTATGAATATCTAATATGCAGGCGGAGCTTAAGATCTCCTTGGTCTCGAGAAATCGTATTTTAATGCCAGTGAGGCACTGTATGTTTTATTGTTGTATCCTAGGTAAAATATTGGAAGAGCTGTAGCTAAACCTCGTTTACACTGCGCGCGACTAAAACGAGATCTCTCCCGTGACTGACGAAGCATCTGCTCATTATTACCGGGAGCGTCCAGAACTCTGCGCGTGGACTGCGCTTGAGCGCGAGGTGGGCCCAGGCAGCTGCGTTCACTATTATGAGAGCCTTCTAGTTTTGTCAGCGTAGATGGGGTGTAATGGTTTAGTCCGAGGTGCAAACACCTTTGGGACTGAGCATCTCTCCTGTCATACGTAAGCGCGGCTCTGTAGCGTCTACACAGGGATCCTCCCCGGTGACGGTGCGACAGGGCTATTACGATGGCACGTCGTTTGTGAAACACGGGCAGTTGAGTAAACAAATCAATAGAAGCCGTGATCAACAAGCGTATTCCTGCAGTAATGTAAAGATGGCGAGACTGCTTCATAACTTGCTGTTGTTGACAGTCGCGCTGACGCTGAAGATCAGAGTTATGGGATACTGGTCTCTCATCTATGGATACTGCGCGGTATGCACGGGCGTAGCGCTGCTCAAACTTGGCTGGAATATCATCCTACGACCGTCAACAACCTTTCAGTGGACGGTTCGTGAGACACCCCCCGCGTGCCTGAATGACACGTCCTTGGGAACCCACTGCTACGTTAGAATCAAGGTATGAGGTTTCGTTATCGGTGTAAGATGGATGCATGACAGTATATGAAACAATGTATACAAAAACATAACTTTGCTCTTCGGTGCACCACTGAGGATTTTTTATGGCTCTTGCATATCTCAGGAGTTCTCAATTGTTAGTATTTCTTTAAAATAATAACTTTATTGTCTCAAATGTGTCTCCTTAAATTATTTAGGAGAAACAAATGAGACGATTGTTGTCGTACAGTAAGAGTACTTGTGTATTGAGATCATATTCTTAGTTTTGGTATCTTTGCCAAACATACAGTTTGAGACATCGTTCTCAATAATCAACAAGATCTCAGAATTTGAACTATAGCTAGATCACCCAAAAATGAAAATTCTTTCAGAATATACTCACCCTCATGTCGTTCAACACCTGCATGAATTTTGTCCATACAATGGAAGTCAATGGTGACCAGACAACAACAAAATCTTCTTTTGTGCTCTTCAGAAGAAAGTCACGCAGGTTTGGAACGCCATGATAATAGAACGTTCGTGTTTTTTGTTTGTTTGATTGATTTTTCATAAGGGAGCTGTCCCTTTAAAGAGATCTCATTTGTGTTTGTTGTCCCTATGGGGGAAAAAGCAGTGGCCATCAGTGAACATCAATTCAGCCCCATCTGGGCGGACAGCAGCGTGATCAGTTTCCCACAGAATGAAAGTCATTGCCTGGATTTTGCTGTCCACCCAAGTGGTGCTGAAAACTCCTTAGGCAGTCTCAAAATAGCTGTGATGATGTCTTAGACTTGAAAACAAGCATATTAAGTTTTGTTCCTGAGTATGTGTTGTGTAACCATTTTTGTAACCTGGGGTATACAGACATTTCTGAGGAAAAATATTGTAAATCGGTCGCTGGGAGTGAGGGATTGTGTATAAAAACTGGCACTCATGATTTCTGTCTAAGTAAAATAACAATTGACCTTAAATAAGCAATATCCAAATAATACATTATTTTACTGCAGAATTAAAAAATGAGAACTTGATATATTTGTATGGCTTTATATAAACAGGAACCCACAAATTGTTTGTATTCAAAAGGAAAATGTTGCATTGCAAAAAACATTCTCTTTAAATAGCCCCACAACCCGAGGATACTATCACATGCAATTTGATGCAGGCTGTCCTTTAACAGGGTATGAATTTCCTCATAAATGTCAATGGAAGATATTGCTTTAGTATTAGCTGAAGCCTGCGGACATGACTCCCTCTCTCCTGATACATTTTATGGCTCTATAAAGCAGAGAGTGATGCGAGAATGGGTTTTACATCAGGATGGACAGGCCCGTGTGATTAAAGAAACTGGGCAGCTTTTATGATATCCTGTGTGTACGGTGAAGAATAACTGCCTCTGGTCTCTGTATGGTTTTAGGAGTCTGGACTCAGATTTCACTATGTTGCTGCCGGGGAACGAGGGAAGCCACTTATGCTGTTTCTGCATGGATTCCCTGAGTTTTGGTGAGACTCACGCACACACGAGGGAAACACTTCTCTACTGGGATGCTGCCAGACACAGATCGGAAATATGTTGTTGTGGAATCAGTCCACATTGTACACATGGAGTCAGAGACACAAACCTTCCCTTTCAACACACACTTCTCTCTTTTCTATGTCTAAAAATATGAACCTAATGCTATTAATATCCTCTTGAGATTCCGAGGTGTGGTGTATTGTTGTTATGAAATGTAAAACGGCCGATATATTGTATTATTGTTCTGAAATGTGATCTGGAGTGTCGTGACATTCAGACTATCCTGGGACCAGTGAAGCTGTCATTTCAGTGAGCTGCCAGACAGCAGAACTGCGATCAGGACAGGACTGTGCCTAATTAATGTGGCATGGCTCCTTTCTGCTTCACTGGCCAATCTACTGTTCCAGAATCAGTGATGAACTCTTGGACGAGTAGAGGAGACCTGGAGGACGCCCTTTTTTTCTGACTTCCGCTCCACTTTAGTTTGCTGCATTCAAAAAGTGCAAATCAAAGATTTCCCTCACTGCTGAGCAATAGGAAAGCGTTGAGGTTATTATAGGGTATGCGTGTGTGTGTGTGCCAATTTAAAGCTCATCTATATTCTAACATATTGGGTTTGGGTCATGAGAGCCTTTTCTGCATCTGACTCATCGGAATCATAGTCAGGCTTCCTTCTTCTGCTTTTCCTCAACTTTCTCTCTCTCTCATTCTTTCCTCTCCCTCTTTAAGACACAGTCACCAATTAGGGAGTGCCAGTGTGGCAGAGTGTATTAATACAATTCAACCGAATCTTGCGAATGTCAAACTAGTTTCAGGGTACTTGCACTCCATAAATTAGATTTTGAACAAGCCATTTCAGTTAAAGTACTAGCCATTGGCGCAATCTGCCTTTGTTCCTTCAGATTTTTGGCCCAAGTGGATTTCAACACACATCATTTTTTTAACTCTTTAATGCATGAATGTTTCTCCAATCATTATTGCATATTCGGGTCTTTAGCGACCCGGATCTATATCTAACACGGATGGATCTACTTGTCGCGAAAATATAAAACTCTCCTGATATTAGAGTAACAGATACAGTAGAATAAAATAAAGCATATTTTGTTCCCTTTTGGAGCTTGGAAGGGTTCAGTGTGAGCAGATTTATACCATCATCACTGTCCTGGTCAGAGCTCATTTTCCAGTACATTCAGCATCTGACTCATATTCGCCATCTGACGCATATTCTCAAAACTATCATTTTCAGGATCTTCAAAATCAATATTTGAATCGCTGACAGCTTCTTCACCAGATCCACCATCAAGTGACAGTGATACTCAGTACTTGCTCTGCATTAAATCGCTGAGCCATTTCAGGTTTTGCTGATGATAATTCCTACTCTTTTGTTTTCTGCCTGCAGTAGCTATGAGTGAAACATCACTTCATCATTGTGTATCAGACATTTCCACCTTGTGGAATAAAGATGAATTGCAGATTAAATGATTGTTGTGCAGAAAAAATACACTTACACTGTTACGCACCTTGGGTCGTTAGTGACCCATAGAATTTCTACAAAAAATTAATGGTAAACAGGCATTTCTTTATATATATTTTTCTTGTTATATTGTTATTGTTATATAAGTTTAAAAAATGAATGAGGAGGAGGGTAGTGAATGATGTCCCGGGTCACTGAAGACCCGAGGTATGGGTTTAAGGGTTCATTTGTACTATTATTGTAGGTTAAATAAAAAAACATGGCAGAAATGATTCATTCAGATCTAAATTTGGTCAGTCTAATAAAGTCGCTCTTACCACAAGGTCTTTTGCACAGAACTTGCAAGATCCTCTAAAATTAAAAGGCAGCTATATATTTTATATACTTAAATATTTTACATCTTATTAGGTTTACACTGTATTGTTTACCCAGTATTAGAGACCTGTTATATGTGCACTACTGTTTAAAAGTTTGGGTTTGGTAAAATTTGTAAAAACGTTTTTGAAAGAAGCCTCTTATGCTCACCAAGGCTGCATTTATCATCATTCATCAAGGCTGCATTCATTCATTCAGCCATTCATATTTATTTATTTTTACTTTTCCATGGACTCCCTAACATTGTGGGAGCCACTTTGAAAATCTCTGCTCTATGCTATCTTATGGATTTAAAAGAGAGAGAGAGAGAGAGAGAGAGAGAGAGAGAGAGAGAGAGAGAGAGAGGGAGAGAGAGAGCGAGAGAGATCTCAACCTCTGGAATTTAACAGCAAACTGTATACTTCTAGAAATCACACAAAACATTTCTCAAAGATTTACCCCTTGTTTTTTCCAGGTTCTCCTGGCGTCACCAACTGAGGGAATTTAAGAGCGAGTTCCGTGTTGTTGCCGTGGATATGCGAGGCTATGGGGAGTCTGACCTGCCCTCCTCCACTGAGAGCTACCGACTGGACTACCTTGTCACCGACATCAAGGACATTGTGGAGTATCTGGGTAAGAACAGACTGCCTCCATTATCTCAGCCCTATTTCCATTTCACATTCCAGCCTGTCTAGAGGTTTTGATAAGGCTGTTGTAGTGGTGAATGCTAATGTAGCACTCTTCCCAACAATCTGTAATGTGAAGGTGACCCATTCATAGATGTCCTTGGCTTTTTAGATACGTATTGTCAGTTTAGGCTGCTTAACATGGTCTATTTACCTGATTTCAAATACAGAATTACTAGTTGAGCTATGTTACAGTACTGTGTTACAGACTCAAGGACAAGGAAAATTGTGGATGAACACTATATATCATGTCAAAGTTAAATTCATCTGTCTGCTTGCACACAGTGGTATGTGTGTAAGCAGCTGGTGGTGTATTGTGACAGGCCCTCAATGACACGTTATTAGGATTCATGATGATGTCTTGCTCCAGGGTCTTAGCTCCTTGACATTGGAATCACTGTATTGCAGATGATGGAAACTTCCACGCTGGCTCACAGCAATGGTGTCATTCATCCTTAGTCAGACCTTGATATGACACTAAATGAACTGCAACGTGATATTATTGCAAAAAAGAGGACTTACACATGAACCACAGAGTAAACAGTAGTTATATTGCTAAGTAAAACATTACGCCCATTATAAACTTTTTTGTTATATATTGTTAAATAAAAAAGAAGAAATAGTTCTGATTTATGACTTTAATTAATTTGCTTTCTGTGCCATATTTTTTTATTGTTTTTTTATATCCTGATCTACAGATTGTTTGTCTAGCTATCACCAGACCAAGTTCAATTTAAGATTGAACATTGGTCTGAGGACTCTGTACGCAATTGGATAGTTCTTCAACCAATCAGACCACAAGAGGTGTGATAAACGAGCATAATTCAAATGACTCTGTATGCAGTTGGATAGTCCTTCAACCAATCAGACCACAAGAGGCGTGATCAACGGGCAACGACCCATCATCGTGTTAAACCTGCCAATAGCGCGCCAGGTGGATAAGCCAGTCTGTGATTGGTTCCTGCAAAAGTGTGACAGAAGCAGGATAAATGAATGTACAGGTTTCCAGCCTGAGCTGCAGGGCGAAATCAAATCGCCAGCAGATCAGGCTGGGTTTACCCAGTCTAACAGATTGTGGCTATGATTTAAGAATTTGTCCACGACAAATTACACAAATCGAACTCAAACTATTGTCCAAAATGAGGGCCATTGCGCAATGTGTCTAACCACTAAGCCACAGTTACAACTAAATGCTAAATATAAATTAAGATATTTATTTTTAAGTTCAAAATTATGGAGACATGCTGGAAAAAAAAATGTTTTAATATTTTTTTTCCCTCTTTCTAGGCCAATTGTGGCCACATTGTATTCATTCCCTCATTCTAGACAGAAAATAAAACAAGGGAACAAATTAATACAAAAAATGGCCATGAATTAATAAGATGCGGGAAAGAATTCTTCATGTATGGCTTTCAAATTAGAGGACAAAATTTTAGGTCGGAACTGTGGCCTAGTGGTTAGACATTATGCAGTGGTGCTCATTTGGAAATTATGAGTTCGAGTTTGGCTTGTCATTTCCTGATCCTATTAAGAAGTCATGGACAAATTCTTAATTCATGGCGATGAATTCATATATCAAATCATATAAATTATGCCACAGAAAGCCAATTAAGTAAACTCTGAAATTAGAACTGTCTTTTACTTAAATCACAAATATCACTTTTATTTAACAATAAAATGGCTATGGTGCTTATTTGGAAAATATGAGTTTGAGTTTGGTTTGAGTCATTCCCCAATCCTGTTATCATTTCCTGTCTTGTCTTTCACTTTACCTATTAATTATGAGGCATACAAACACAACAAACACAATCATGTCAGCTTCCTCCTTCTGATCCTCTCCTCAGGATATAACAGATGTTTTCTCGTGGGGCATGACTGGGGTGGCATCATTGCATGGCTCTGTGCAATTCACTACCCTGAAATGGTGACAAAACTAATAGTGCTGAACAGTCCTCACCCCTGTGTGTTTACTGGTAAGTTTCCTATACATCTGACATTGACAAATGTTTTTAGGGCTCGTTAGTATGATCTGCATCATTCACAATGAAATATTGTGGTTAGGCCCAGGGAATCATGGGGCTTTGCCCTCCATCTGTCTTGTGCACTCCAGCCTGGAGGAGGAGGTAATTACAGGCAGGCTTTTGGCAGAGACATGGGACCTTCTTATAATAACACTCAGTACCTGCTGTACCTCAGTGACATGTCAAATACATCTTTTGCTTTTCTTGTTCTTTTTAAATGTATCTCCTCTAAATGGGGTGTCTTAGCCCTGTAATGCATGTGTTATGAAACACATGATTCAATTACATAAAATCAAAAGGTATGTTGCCTAGAGACAACACTGTGGAAAAATATAATCAAAGACTGATAATAAAAACTACCTGCTACATGACAGAATTAAATAAAATTGGCTCCTAACTCATCTTTTAATTACTAATTTTATATATTTTTATTATGTAGATAATGTACACTCACCTAAAGGATTATTAGGAACACCATACTAATACTGTGTTTGACCCCCTTTTGCCTTCAGAACTGCCTTAATTCTACGTGGCATTGATTCAACAAGGTGCTGAAAGCATTCTTTAGAAATGTTGGCCCATATTGATAGGATAGCATCTTGCAGTTGATGGAGATTTGTGGGATGCACATCCAGGGCACGAAGCTCCCGTTCCACCACATCCCAAAGATGCTCTATTGGGTTGAGATCTGGTGACTGTGGGGGCCATTTTAGTACAGTGAACTCATTGTCATGTTCAAGAAACCAATTTGAAATGATTCGACCTTTGTGACATGGTGCATTATCCTGCTGGAAGTAGAAATCAGAGAATGGGTACATGGTGGTCATAAAGGGATGGACATGGTCAGAAACAATGCTCAGGTAGGCCGTGGCATTTAAACATTGCCCAATTGGCTCTAGGGGGTCTAAAGTGTGCCAAGAAAACATCCTCCACACCATTACACCACCACCACCAGCCTGCACAGTGGTAACAAGGCATGATGGATCCATGTTCTCATTCTGTTTACGCCAAATTCTGACTCTACCATCTGAATGTCTCAACAGAAATCGAGGCTCATCAGACCAGGCAACATTTTTCCAGTCTTCAACTGTCCAATTTTGATGAGCTCGTGCAAATTGTAGCCTCTTTTTCCTATTTGTAGTGGAGATGAGTGGTACCCGGTGGGGTCTTCTGCTGTTGTAGCCCATTCGCCTCAAGGTTGTGCATGTTGTGGCTTCACAAATGCTTTGCTGCATACCTCGGAGTGGTTATTTCAGTCAAAGTTGCTCTTCTATCAGCTTGAATCAGTCGGCCCATTCTCCTCTGACCTCTAGCATCAACAAGGCATTTTCGCCCACAGGACTGCCGCATACTGGATGTTTTTCCCTTTTCACACCATTCTTTGTAAACCCTAGAAATGATTGTGTGTGAAAATCCCACTAACTGTGCAGATTGTGAAATACTCAGACCGGCCCGTCTGGCACCAACAACCATGCCACGCTCAAAATTGCTTAAATCACCTTTCTTTCCCATTCTGACATTCAGTTTGGAGTTCAGGAGATTGTCTTGACCAGGACCACACCCCTAAATGCATTGAAGCAACTGCCATGTGATTGGTTGATTAGATAATTGTATTAATGAGAAATTGAACAGGTGTTCCTAATAATCCTTTAGGTGAGTATATAAGAATCTAAATGTTTTACAGTTAGGTTTATCTACTAATAAAAGTGAATAATATTTTATGATGGCTGAAAAATCAATGTCATTTGCTTTTCTCAGAGCAGTTCTCCAGAGTAAAATTGTGAGTCCTCAGTGCAGTGCACCATGCCAGATTTTAAAATTATTTTAAAATGACTGCCAGGATGTAGTGTGACCAAAAAATCTCTTTACTCATTTATTCAAAAGCGTCTACATTCTGTTATATTCAGTGAAGCTGTCCACACTGCACAATGACTCATTTATTTACATCGTGTCTACTTTGTTTGTTTTAATGAAAGGATTCGCAAGTGTACAGAATTCAGCACTGGACAAACACTTTGGAGTTTTGACCAGTGAGTCGATTCTAATGGATTCTAACACTTCTGATTGGCCATTGCGTTCAAGAAATCAACAGATACGTTTGGGATTGGGTACATTGCTCAACGCTGCAAAAATATTAACGCTGTAAATAGAAACCTTTGACACTTTCCAGAGCGCCTAGTCGTTCTTGTTGCATTTGTGCAATAAATGAATAACAACTGATTTGTTTTTAGATTTTTTCTTTTTAGAACTTTCTATTTTCCAGAAGTCTCACAAATCATTTTGTTCTCCCACAACCCACACTCACTAGTGTCTTAACGCACTCACCCGCCTATCAAATCTTGTCCCGCACGGCACTCTGTTGCGTTGGGTCCCGTGGTAGTCCACAGGTAGTGCAGGTCCCTACCCCGAGGCCACCCTTTACAATGGTGGGTTAAAGGGATAGTCCACCAAAAAAAGGAAAATTCTGTCATTTATTCACGCTTATGTCATTCCAAGCCTGTGACTTTTGTTTTTTCTTCTGTGACACACAAAAGATATTTTGAAGAATGTTGGTAACCAAACAGTTTTGGTTGCCATTGACTTTCATTTGGAATGGGAATTGAAACTGGCAAGCAGGTAATTCTTTTTATTTTTCTCTCTTCTCTGTCCAGATTATGCCCTTCGTCACCCCAGTCAGATGCTCAAGTCAAGTTACTACTTTTTCTTCCAGTTGCCACATTTCCCAGAGCTAATGCTCTCCATCAATGATTTCAAGGTGAGCTTGACTGAATACAATACTGTTTAACAGTTTGGGGTCAGTAAGGGGTTTTTGTGTTTGTTTGTTGTTGTTGTTGTTTTTTTTTTCGAAATGAATAGCCTCAGTAATTATATGCATTAAAATGATCTAAAGTGACAGTAAAGATATTGTTCCAAAAAATGTCAAATAAATGCTGTTCTTTTGAACTTTCACCAAAGAAACCTGAAAAAAAAAATGCATCTCAGTTTCCACAAAAATGTTAAACAGCACAACAATTTTTAACTGATAATAATGAAAAATGTTTCTTAAACGACAAATCAGCATATTAGAATGATTTCTAGAAAGATCATGTGACACTGAAGACAGTTTTGGCATCACATCAAGAACAAATTTTGTTGTAAAATATATCAAAATAGAAAACATTAAATTGTAACAATATGTCACAGTATTACTGTTTTTACTGGGTTTTTTTGTTTGTTTGTTTGTTTTTGTTTTTAAAGCCTAACAATTTGGTGGGCTACTTAAAAATCTTAGTGGCTCAAAATGATGCTATATACTTTTGTTAAACATGATTTTTGATAAACCTTACTGTAATAAATTCATGTAATGAATATGCAGCAAACAATACATTCAGAATTTCTGGGCTGATTTCAGAGTTTCATATAAGTAACTACATATGTAACCTATAAACTGAGAAATGCTAGATTACTAGAGTGTGGGTTGATGTTATCTCTATTGTTTTAATTACCCATCATTCTGGATGATTCCTCATAACTTAACAGCTTTTCGGTCCAGCATGTGAATTTGTTTGTGTCAGAATTACTAATACAGAGTGAATCAGTTGGCCAAGTTTACCCATCTGTCTTTAACACACAGCTCAGTTTTACTTTAGCTACTTTAGTGTGTTTATTATTTCATGCATATCATGCATCCTAAATGGAAACCTATAGCAAGCATGTATTTAAGCACAGCATATTTAAATAATCCAATGTGTAGTTGTCTAGTATCATTTGAACCAAGGACATAATATAAAACTGGTAAAAATAAGAACTTAAGAAATAAGAAATTGCTCAGCTAACTTTGTAAAATGATAAATATTTATTTAGCATAGCATCTATAGAATTGCCTTTTCTTTTCAGATCCTATTTTGGTGGGACCAGATTGAATTATGGTACCCGCACTATATTAAGCATCTTTAACTATGTACTAACATTTAAATTAATAATTTCATACAAAGCACTTATTGTGTACATGTTTTAAGTTGTACTTTTACTTTTTAAAAGATACCTACATGTAATCTGTAGTTTCTGTGATGGCATCTATAATTACACTTCTTAATCCACCCTTAAAATGAACTGTTAGGGGTTAACAGTTTATGACCCAAGACCAGTAGTGAAAAATGAAGACCAAGAGTCAGGAGTGCAATTAATTAAAGAAAAATTTACTGAAGAATAGTTTGCAGTTTCATCAGCAGAAGCCAGCTTCAAGTCTCACAAGGAGTTCGTAGGCCGTGCTCCCTCTCTACCAGTCTCGTCTCATACAATTGTCCCAACAGTCAAGGTCTATCCACGTCATTACTGCAAGTTGATTGATTCTGATTGGCTCAGAGAAAAATTAACAGTCATGGTAAATTTCCACACATTGTCAGTAAATCAGATGCACGTGTCCATAAATCACTTGTTGACGCTCTCCCCCCGGAATTAGGCACGTAGTGACCTTCCAGATCTGGAGCAGGCGCCAGCTTGCCCAGAACAACAAGTCCACCCATCTCTTAGGATGCCCATTGTACACCTTCTCAACACTGATCTGTAACACAGACTATTGTGCACATACAAAGATACAGTCTTTCCAAGGTTGGAGTTGATCGAGCTCCAGTTCTTTCCCAAAACATACTGATAACATGTGCTTTCTCTCAGTGAGAGGTACAGACAGTAGTACAGGCAATATTCATCTTGATTCTGTAGTGTTTCAGCAAAAAGAAATTTAAAATTAATAAAATATAATAAAATGAAAGACAAATCCATATTTCATATTTGGAAGCCGGTCTAAGTGAGCAAGCACTGTTACTGCACTCCTGGCATGTTAGGGGTGTGTGATACCTCCAAAATCCAAACACATGACAACATGTTGCTATCAAGTGTTTAGCGGCACATCACACATCCCTAGGCCAGACCCTCAGTCACTCCTCAGAGACCAAATACAAACTTTAGAAAACATATATGAAGAAACAAACAGCAGCCAGCAGCCATATCACCCTGTAGCCCAAGACTGGTTTCCCACTGAAGCTAAGCAGGGCTGAGTCTGGTCAGTACCTGGATGGGAGACCTCCTGGGAAGACCAGGTTGCTGCTGGAAGAGGTGTTAGTGAGGCCAGCAGGGGGTGCTCACCCTGTGGTCTGTGTGGGTCCTAACACCCCAGTATAGTGATGGGGACACTATACTGTCAAAGAGCACCGTCCTTCGGATGAGACATTAAACCGAGGTCCTGACTCTCTATGGTCATTAAACATCCCAGGATGTCCTTTGGGAAAAAGAGTAGGGTGTAACCCCGGCATCCTGGCCAAATCTGCAAATCATCCAGGTGGATGCTGCACATTGGTGGTGGATGAGGAGATTCCCCCCTTCCATGTAAAGCGCTTTGAGTGCCTTGAAAAGCGCTATATAAATGTAACAAATTATTAAAGTATTATTAAACAAGTGGTTCTGTTGATTAAGTAATATCATAACTGGAAAGAATCATTAAAAATCATTATAATAATAAAGGAGGATAAATATTGATTAAGGCTTTGATTATGAATTTAATTCGGATATATACAGGTATATTGAACCTTTCATAACCATACCAAAAAACCTGTAACCTTAACCGTATCCCACCTCAATAGCAGCAAAAGTATTGTGCAATACAACATGAACATTGTACTATTAATGATTTTTTGACATACATGGGTTGGAGAATGAAACTGAAACACTGGCCAGTATAATGTTGGAGGATTCACACCTATTATATGCGTGGCCTGGTGGCTGATCTTCACTGATCCAACATTCCATCAGTAAGAGCATAATGTGAAGGATGAATTAACAGATCAACAGCACAGCTGTACATAAAATATGGCAATCCACACAACATAATGGGGGACATATCAGAGTTCAAAAGAGGATAAATTGTTGGTGCGCATCTCGCTGGCTCATCTGTGACAAGGACAGCAAGTCGTTGTATATCGAGAGCTATGATATTAATGTCGACATACCATCACGAAGTACAAACCACATCCAACAGGAGTAACTGTCGATGCAACAGGAAGCTGTCTGAAAGGAATGTCTGGGTACTAGCCCAGATGAACATGTACTGTACACCATCACTGTCTTTTCCACATCTAGAGTTATGTAGAAGCCCCAAAGAAGCTTACCACCCAGACTGTTGCATACCCAGAGCAAAGCACAGGGCGGGTAAGTAATGGTTTGGGCTGTTATATCATGGCATTCCCTAGGCCAACTGGGAATTGTGCTAGATTGGCGCGTCACTGCCAATGACTACCAAACCATTCTACACCCAATGGTTCAAACATTGTACCCTGAAGGTGGTGCCTTGTATCAAAATGATAATGCACCAATACACACAGCAAGACTGGTGACAGAGTGGTTTAACATGAAAGTGAAGTTGAACATCTCCCATGGCCTGCATAGTCACAAGATCTTAATATGATTGAGTCACTTTGGTCTGATTTTTAGATGAGCAAGTAAGGAAACTTTTTCCTCCATCA
This sequence comes from Paracanthobrama guichenoti, assembly GCA_018749465.1. Lineage (NCBI taxonomy): Eukaryota > Metazoa > Chordata > Actinopteri > Cypriniformes > Gobionidae > Paracanthobrama > Paracanthobrama guichenoti. The sequence goes on along the minus strand of CM031948.1, from coordinate 19,896,706 downwards.
GCATCACGTGGCGACCTGGCCACTGTTGAGGAATGGCTCAAAATCCCTCCGGCCACTGTGCTTGTATCTATGATTCCCAGGATGAATTCATGCTGCATTGGCCTCAAAATTAATAATAAAGGACTAATAAGTTGTTGTGGTCTAAAACTAGATCTATCAGTTTCATTATCCAACCCCTGTAAGTACATAGCAGTTAAAGACATCTAATATAAAGCGGGACCAAATTATGTGACTTCTTTCTTATCGTTTGCTAATGTGGATTTACAGGCGTTGAAGAATCTATTCACCAGCCGCAGCACAGGCATCAGTTGTAAAGGCCGCTGGCTCACCACAGAAGACCTTGAAGCATACCTGTATGCCCTCTCACAGCCAGGGGCCCTCACAGGGGCCCTCAATTACTTCAGAAATGTCTTCAGGTATTTGTTTCTTATTTGAAAATCTTATAACAAATTATGTCTTTTAACTGATTTGTTGATGTCTTATACAAAAATGCAGCATAGTCACTGCTTAGTTGTCAGAAAATGTTGCCCTCTAGTGCCTGAAATGCATATTTGTTTTTATTAAGCAACTTTTTTGAGAAGCTGTTTTTTTTTAACTTCAGCTACTGCAGCAGTAATTCTTATAACAGGATTGTTTTCTTGCTTATAAAGAAAAAAAATATATAATTATTTAAAAATGTTATAGACATCAAAGAAATCTGTATCATGGTTTAGGTGGACAGAATGGAAACTAATTTCATAAGTGCATCCATAAGAGAGATTGATTTCATGCTCTCTGAACTGTGCATGAACAGCCATTAACTCACTGCCTATGTAGTAATGATATTCATTCACATTGAGCTCATATCAACTGCTGGGTGTATCCCTGAGAGTACTAAACAATCAAAATGGGTGTTTCAGTTCATTTTAATATACCCCAAACAATTGTGGAAGTACACTGCATTAATTTCCTTGCGGAGTGCATGTGTTTGAAACATGTGAGACGTGCATGCATGACTGAGCTCTCCATCTGCTCCTGAAGCACACTTTGATTATGTCTCAGGGCAGAGCTGCGCTGACTGTGCTTGTGTGTGCGAGTGTGTGTGTGTGTAGGTGGGCAGGTGGGTGTGTGTAGGAGGGCGCTGACATAACAGTTTCTACGGAAGCTAGAAACACACAAGTCCATATCAGAGAACTGAGGAGAGGAGCCCGAGGTGTCCAAACCTTTAAACATGTCTTCACCTCTTTAACTAACTAGTATGTCCAGTGGGCTTTTAGGGCTGTCAGAAAGCTGCAAGAGGGTTCTAGCGAGTCAGTGGAAACATACAGAAAAAAAAAAGACTGTCAATGTGGAATGATATGTATTATGAAAAACAATATACAAATATTTAGCTGAATTGAAGATTTATGGAAACATAATACATCTTATAGAGGGTAGAAAAAAGATACAACTAATATAAGGTCAGAAAAGATTTTTGCTTTGGCTTCAGTGCAGTCATAATATAAAATATTTATAAATTATTTAATTTAGCATAATATCACACTTTTCCTCACATAGTACAAATAGGTCTTTATACATATTCTATAGCTTGTAACGGAGAATGACAACTGCGCATGTGCGTAGAGGGTGTGTCTGAAAGTGATGTGAAAGTTGAGCAGGAGAAAGAGATAACCGCTCTACCAACTTTCTATTCTTCTTCATTTTCCTTTTTCTATCTGTGACCTCAGTTGAATGATTATTTTTGTATACAGGTGTATTGAGTGAGTTTCCTCACTCAATCCCCATGTATGCGGATGACTGTGTCATTTTATTAAACCTGGGGAAAATACACCAGTTCTCGTCTCCATCTTTTCTTCCGACACCACATTTGTTTTCTTTCTGGGCAACAGCATCTCAAATGAACGTTACAAGTCTTCATATTTTAGGAAGGGTGTCTCTTGTCTCGTGTCATCATGTATGGGGATCCATACGATCAAAAAGTTTGAAACCCCAGTGTAACACAGTTCTTTGTTATGGGAAGAAGAAGGCGGGAATTGGCGGACATTTAAAGACTTTAATAAATAAAACAAACAAAACGAAAGTAACACGCATACACATAATAAAATGTAAACAAAACACAACATAAAATCCAGGCCTGGTCCTCTCTTGTCTTGCACTGTCGTTGCTCCTCCTTTTATGCTCCCGTCACTCCTCCATGAGACGAGACCGGTGTGGCGCGCAGCTGGTGCTCATTACCACTCGCCACCGGCCCGCTCTCACGGTCCCTCGCCTCGCTGCTTGCCAAACCCAGCTATAGACTTTTTAAAATGGCACTTATAGTACTTATTTAGTAAATGTAAATGTTGTATTTCATGTGTACATATATTGGTATTTGTCACAAACTGCTTTACCTATGATCATTCTGGCACTTAAAGGAATAGTTCACCCCAGCCTAGGTTTATATGACTTTCTTCTAACACAATCAAAGTTATATAAAATAATATCCCTTGCGTATGGCAAGGTGAGAATTGACGAATGCGGAAGCGTAGAGGATAGAGCAAAACAAAACGCTGGTCACGAATTAGAAGTCTAATGTTGGAGGATTCCGATATTAAAAAAAGGAGCTATGTCCTATGTCGAGTCAGAAGTCACTTTTCTGCCGGAACTCGACTCTCTGGTGAATGCGTGTATGGCTGTTGCCAGAAGCCAGTGATTATAGTTTATAAAGTTTTGAATATGGATATTTATCTTACAAAAATCCATCACTTCGCTTTATTCCTTTAACTACACACACACCTGTCACTCATCAGCCCTCATTACAAGCACTATATAGCATAGCACACACACACACACACCATCACAATTTTTCTGGCTTCATCAAGAGAACACAGACTCTCTTACCTGGATTACTTACCTTTGGATACCAACTGTAAGCATCTAGTTTTATTTTCAAGCCTTTTTCAAGTCATCTCAGTTGTCGTCTAGTCATCCAAGTCCTCTTAAAGTCATCCAAGTTTCTTCTTCCCAGTCATTTTCTCGTCTGATCTAGTGTGTGTGTATGTCATCATCCTCCTGCTATCAAAGACTGTTATTCATCCATCTAGTCATTCTCAAGTCATTTACCAAAGTTATTACTCATCTACTGCTGTGTCTGTTCCTGCTGCCTCAAACTTACCCAGTGTCATCATCATTATGTATGAGCCATATCATTACAGAAGACCAAACCTAACAAAGATGAGCACAGCAGGATTTTCCAGTCACTTCCCAGAAGACTTTTCTTCTCTCCCTTTCACAAGATGGCCATCCCGGAAGACTATGTGGAGGAGTTCCTCGGCACTTTAAAGACCTGTTTTTTGAGGAGGCTGGATGACCACTTGTTCCGACTACTGCCAGTGAGATCTACTACCTGCACACTGACACAATACCTGAATTATGCACTAGGGCTGAGTTGAGGACCTCGCCACTCAGCCGCAACCTTCCCAGCCCACTTGCATCATCCAGTCAACTGTTATCCTTGTTCCAGTGACCCAACCTGCCTCGGAAATCCTCCCTAGTCTTTTCTCACTCCTCCTCATGCACGCAACAACAAACCTAAAGCCTGAGCCCACCGTAGACCCAGAGCATGTTGAGTCTGTCCAGGTTTATGAGCCGGCAAAATGTTCATCCTGGAGTTCAAGCCTGAGCCAGTGTTTGTCCTCAATTTCCTACCCCTGAAGCCCGTTCCTCCTCATGTGAACTCCTTGATACCCTGATTCCCTCCTACATTCAAGCCTTATCTCCACTGTTGATCCCATCTAGTTCCAAATGGTCTTCATAGCCATTGAGTCAAGCAAGTACCAAGTCTCCTTCATTGTCTAGCACCAAGTCTCCTCTGTCACGGATGCTCCCACCCAGCATCCCTCTTCCTCTGCCAAAGCCATCCAGTTCTTTGGCCTGTCTCCTTTCAGCCAGTGGCTCCTCCAGTGTTTCCACCATGCTGCTCGGATCCTGCTTGGGCTTCCCAGTCATCAGCTCCGCCTTGGTGCGTGGATCCCTCAGCTTCACCTCTAGCCTTCAAGCCCCGGCCTCCACCTCTGCCTGTTGACCCATTGGTGTCACCTTGGCTCAATGCTCCGTCCGTCATCCTTCAGGTTCTGCCAGGCTTCGCCTTGGTCATCAGCCTGGTTGTGCCATGGACTTCCGGTCCTCCGCCTTCATTTTGATTTGTTCTTTTTCTTATGTTCATGCTGCCACGAGTTTTCTCAGTTTATTCTTTGTTTCCTGAGTGGACTATCTTCTTTGTTTTTGGTTTAACTATATATTAAAAGTGCTGCAATTAGATTCTCTCCTCTTCTCTTCTCTTCTCTTCTCTTCTCTTCTCTTCTCTTCTCTTCTCTTCTCTTCTCTTCTCTTCTCCCAGCCGTGACAGATTAATTGGGAATAGTTAAATTGGTAACACTTTACAATAATATTTAATCAGTTGACATTAGATAACTACATTAGTTAACAAGAACTTACAATGAAAAACATTTCTACAGCATTTATTAATCTTACTTAATGTCAATTTCACAATTTAGTAATTTATTATTAAAATCAAAAGTTGTATTTGTTTATATTATTTAATGGACCTGGGCTAGTCTCAGCCTCAGACGACATGCCTCATGCATATGGCACACTTATCTGGAAACACTTCAGGAGTTTCGAAGTCGTCATCTGATTGGTTGAATTCTACAGGATGTCCGCGAGACTTGTGTGTTGAGTTCTTTAACGGTCCACCTGGAAACAAGTGTTCTACACCCGTAGGGCGGCGCCTGAATAATCGGCTGCGGCCCGGAGGCTTGCTCCGAACTTCATTTCGTTATACTGTACTTGTACATGTGTAATGACAAATAAACTTCAACTTCAACTTCAACTTCAACAAATACCGTGACGCCAAACCCCCTCATGGAAGAAGAACGCCGTCATGTTTACAACTGTGACAATGAGGGTAAATCAGGATGCTGGACAACAAAATGCTGGATTTTCATGTGAAGTTCGCAGCTCCATTGTTGCGGTAAACTTGCACAACTTTCTTGAATTAATAATTTATAGATGCACGCCGGTCTGTTATTACAGGGACATTGACTTTTCACACCCCTAAACATGACAACAGAACAAAACAGACTGTGACTGGTTGCGTTACATGTCAGTCAAACGTCCTCTTTGGCGGCCCTTGATCAATGAAAGCTGCAAGAGAGTCCAGGCCTTCTGCCGTCAGTCTGAAGGTCTGGCTACTCAAGACTATTCAATTAAATTACACAATTATTTGTATAGCGCTTTTAAATATCATTTCAAAGCTTTACAGAAAATGCATGCATCTACATTACAATTTAAAGTGATCTGTTATCAGAGGAGACTGTGTCCAAGTTATGGATTTCAGAAAAGTACATATACGAATCACAAATCAGCTAACAATCTATTAATAAACAATGTAATAATTTAAGGCACAAACAATAACATTTTGAATCAATTGAGACCCCTAATTTTTGTATTATTTGTATTCGGCAGTGTCCTCCCACTGAGTCAGAGTGAGGTGAAGTCTCCTGTATTGCTGCTGTGGGGAGAGAGAGATGCCTTCCTGGAGCAGGACATGGCCGAGGCCTGCCGTCTGTATATCAGAAACCATTTCCGCCTCAACATCATCTCTGGAGCCAGTCACTGGCTGCAACAAGACCAGCCCGACATCGTCAATACACTCATATGGACTTTCATTAAGGAGGGAGAAGGCCGGAAAAACTACAGGAACTTATAATGGGGTCCTTTGCCCTCTGAGCTTGTCTGAAGAGGGGACCAGGGAAATGCCTGTGAACACAAACCAATGTAATGATTAATGCAATCATCGTTTTAAATTTGATACATTTAAGATATAGAAACAAATCAAACTTCAGTGAAGCAGAAAAGAACAAAAGCACATTTTAATTGGAGGGGATGCATAGAGAGTAGTACGTTTAATCAATTTTTCTCAAGTTTGCACATGACATTCGCCTTAAGGTTTCTTGGTGACAAGTGTTTAAAAGTGTGTTGCAAAATATCTGTAAGTTGTAATGTGTGGTGCCTTTCAACATACCATTTTGCAGCGTAAAAGATGTGCCATGTCTTTTTGAGACCGAGCTGTGGGGTTGTCAGCCATTTGTATCGTCAGTTTGCTACTCTCTAACACGTAACACAGTCTTAAGGGAGTCTTAAACCCTTCCGCATCTCTATCAGGTGTTGTCTTAGTGGAAAATATTGTTCTTCTTTTTTGTATTTTTGACAATATTTGGCTTAAATATTTGAGAATTTCATTATTTTGATCCTCCTGTATGATAAAGTGATGTTTCAATATTGTACACTTTTTTTGTATCTCTTGCTAAACACTGCATCTAAGAAAATAGAACCAGCTCTGCGCCATTTTGATTTTATAAGCAAATAAATAGGCCTAATAGTGGGAACTCATTCACTTGAACTCTGTGACCTTTGGTTATTGATAAGAAGAATTTGCAAATGTTTGGTCTTAAAGGGAAAAAAAGTTTGCAGTTACAGATTACTGCGGAAAGTCAAAAAGACTTGCCAGAATAATTTGTAACGGCAAATTTTCAGAAAACATTCAAAATAATCCATAATAAAAAAAAAAAAAAAAAAAAAAAAAATATATATATATATATATATATATATATATATATATATATATATATATATATATATATATATATATATATATATATATATATTCAAAATATTTTCAATAAAGTAATATTTAAAAATTATCTTTCAATAACGATCCAATAATGATATGAACAGTTTATAAAAATTTTTTTATCATTATTTAACATTATTAAACAACAATAGTTGTTGATAGCATTATACCAAAAATAAAAGGTGTGACCTTTTCCGTGGGATATACTTTTGATGTCATATGACATATGTGCATACTTAACAAGAGGCTGCATATTGTATGGTATGTGGAATATTTTAAGTCACTATACAGACATCCTTGTTTCCAATGTATTTTAATCAGGCACATTTTAAGGGAGGGTGGGATGTTTAATGTTTATTATAACATTGGAATGTGGTCAGTAGTATTTATTAAATTCATATACATTTAAAGATCTATAAGAAAAGATCTCTTATACTTACATTTATGCATTTGGCAGACGCTTTTATCCAAAGCGACCTACATTGCATTCAAGGTACACATTTTTTACATTTTGTCAGTTCTTGCTTTCCCTGGGAATCGAACCCATGACCTTGGCCCACGCTCTTATTGTTTGAGCTACAGGAAAGCTGTACTTATTCTGTAATTTATTTATCCAACAAATCCCATCAGATAGAACACACTCAACCTTGTTTACAGTTCAAGTTAGTAGGGTAATGCAATAAGCACTACTCATTTTGCCAGCCCAAATTAGTTAGCATCCAATCACTCCCTCTTTAATCAAATTCAAACACAGTCTCTACTAATAAATTATCTACTAAATGTATAAAAAAAATGGTGGAGGGGGCTGGTACATGCTTATCTTGTTTAAATAAAAAGACATTATGTAATGATGAGCAGGTTTAATGAGTGCTTCTTAGACAAAAATCCAAACACATATCACTTCTATCATTTTAAAATATAATATAAAAGGATTTCTAAGAGAGGACCTAGAAAACATAGTATCTTAGTTGAAGGCAGTGTTTCAATGCAACTTATACCACCCAATGCAACTTATACCAACGACGGAAATAAGTGCAGTTACAATAGCAAAATATGTGGGAGAGCGTTGCTATAATGTGACGACATTGTATTGCAATAGGTAGCACTTCAAAGTCAATACCAAATCAAAACTAGTTAGAAAATCATTTGAAATTGAAAAGGGTTTAATGACAATTTCTGGTTATGGTTACACTTAAAATAGTTACAAAATAAATGTACGAGATGATAAAAACGTTTACCATTATTTGTACCCAGCATGAATAGAATGATACCTGAGAGAAAGGAGAGAGAGAGAGAAAGAGAAGAGAGCAAAGAAGAGGAGAGCCAAAGAGCAGGTCCCAAAAAAAGCAAGAGCCCCAAGGGGAGAGAGAGTCAGAGAATAACAGAGGAGCCAAAGAGCAGGCCCCAAAAAGAGAGAGAGAGAGTCAGAGAATAACAGAGAGGAGCCAAAGAGCAGGCCCCAAGAAGAGAGAGAGTCAGAGAATAACAGAGAGGAGCCAAAGAGCAGGCCCCAAGAAGAGAGAGAGAGTCAGAGAATAACAGAGAGGAGCCAAAGAGCAGGCCCCAAGAAGAGAGAGAGAGAATAACAGAGAGGAGCCAAAGAGCAGGCCCCAAGAAGAGAGAGAGTCAGAGAATAACAGAGAGGAGCAAAGGCAGGCCCCAAGAAGAGAGAGAGAGTCAGAGAATAACAGAGAGGAGCCAAAGAGCAGGCCCCAAGAGAGAGAGAATCAGAGAATAACAGAGAGGAGCCAAAGAGCAGGCCCCAAGAGAGAGAGAGTCAGAGAATAACAGAGAGGAGCCAAAGAGCAGGCCCCAAGAAGAGAGAGAGAGTCAGAGATAACAGAGAGGAGCCAAAGAGCAGGCCCCAAGAAGAGAGAGAGAGTCAGAGAATAACAGAGAGGAGCCAAAGAGCAGGCCCCAAGAAGAGAGAGAGTCAGAGAATAACAGAGAGGAGCCAAAGAGCAGGCCCCAAGAAGAGAGAGAGAGAGAGAGTCAGAGAATAACAGAGAGGAGCCAAAGAGCAGGCCCCAAGAAGAGAGAGAGAGTCAGAGAATAACAGAGAGGAGCCAAAGAGCACGCCCAAGAAGAGAGAGAGAGTCAGAGAATAACAGAGAGGAGCCAAAGAGCAGGCTCCAAGAAGAGAGAGAGAGAGAGTCAGAGAATAACGGAGAGGAGCCAAAGAGCAGGCCCCAAGAAGAGAGAGAGAGTCAGAGAATAACAGAGAGGAGCCAAAGAGCAGGCTCCAAGAAGAGAGAGAGAGAGAGTCAGAGAATAGACAGAGAGGAGCCAAAGAGCAGGCCCCAAGAAGAGAGAGAGAGAGAGTCAGAGAGAATAACAGAGAGGCCAAAGAGCAGGCCCCAAGAAGAGAGAGAGTCAGAGAATAACAGAGAGGAGCCAAAGAGCAGGCCCCAAGAAGAGAGAGAGAGAGAGTCAGAGAATAACAGAGAGGAGCCAAAGAGCAGGCCCCAAGAGAGAGAGAGTCAGAGAATAACAGAGAGGAGCCAAAGAGCAGGCCCCAAGAAGAGAGAGAGAGAGTCAGAGAATAACAGAGAGGAGCCAAAGAGCAGGCCCCAAGAAGAGATAGAGAGTCAGAGAATAACAGAGAGGAGCCAAAGAGCAGGCCCCAAGAAGAGAGAGAGAGAGAATAACAGAGAGGAGCCAAAGAGCAGGCCCCAAGAAGAGAGAGAGAGAGTCAGAGAATAACAGAGAGGAGCCAAAGAGCAGGCCCCAGAAGAGAGAGAGAGAGAGAGCCAATAACAGAGAGGAGCCAAAGAGCAGGCCCCAAGAAGAGAGAGAGAGAGAGAGTCAGAGAGAGAACAGAGAGGAGCCAAAGAGCAGGCCCCAAGAAGAGAGAGAGAGTCAGAGAATAACAGAGAGGAGCCAAAGAGCAGGCCCCAAGAAGAGAGAGAGAGTCAGAGAATAACAGAGAGGAGCCAAAGAGCAGGCCCCAAGAAGAGAGAGAGAGAGTCAGAGAATAACAGAGAGGAGCCAAAGAGCAGGCCCCAGAACAGAGAGAGGCCCCAAGAAGAGAGAGAGAGAGTCAGAGAATAACGGAGAGGAGCCAAAGAGCAGGCCCCAGAAGAGAGAGAGAGAGAGAGTCAGAGAATAACAGAGAGGAGCCAAAGAGCAGGCCCCAAGAGAGAGAGAGAGAGTCCAAGAGGAGCCAAAGAGAGAGAGAGAGAGTCAGAGAATAACAGAGAGGAGCCAAAGAGCAGGCCCCAAGAGGAGAGAGAGAGAGAGAGAGAGTCAGAGAATAACAGAGAGGAGCCAAAGAGCAGGCCCCAAGAAGAGAGAGAGAGAGAGTCAGAGAATAACAGAGAGGAGCCAAAGAGCAGGCCCCAAGAAGAGAGAGAGAGTCAGAGAATAACAGAGAGGAGCCAAAGAGCAGGCCCCAAGAAGAGAGAGAGTCAGAGAATAACAGAGAGGAGCCAAAGAGCAGGCCCCAAGAAGAGAGAGAGAGAGAGTCAGAGAATAACAGAGAGGAGCCAAAGAGCAGGCCCCAAGAAGAGAGAGAGAGAATCAGAGAGGAGCCAAAGAGCAGGCCCCAAGAACAGAGAGAGTCAGAGAGAGAGGAGCCAAAGAGCAGGCCCCAGAAGAGAGAGAGAGTCAGAGAATAACAGAGGCCCCAGGCCCCAAGAGAGAGAGAGAGAATCAGAGAATAACAGAGAGGAGCCAAGAGGAGAGAGCAGGCCCCAAGAAGAGAGAGAGAGTCAGAGAATAACAGAGAGGAGCCAAAGAGCAGGCCCCAAGAAGAGAGAGAGAGTCAGAGAATAACAGAGAGGAGCCAAAGAGCAGGCCCCAAGAGAGAGAGAGTCAGAGAATAACAGAGAGGAGCCAAAGAGCAGGCCCCAAGAAGAGAGAGAGAGTCAGAGAATAACAGAGAGGAGCCAAAGAGCAGGCCCCAAGAGAGAGAGAGAGAGAGTCAGAGAATAACAGAGAGGAGCCAAAGAGCAGGCCCCAAGAAGAGAGAGAGAGAGGAGAGAGGAGCCAAAGAGCAGGCCCAAGAAGAGAGAGAGAGAGAGAGCAGAGAATAACGAGAGGAGCCAAAGAGAGGCCAAGAGAGAGAGAGAGTCAGAGAATAACAGAGAGGAGCCAAAGAGCAGGCAAAGAGCAGAGAATAACAGAGAGGAGCCAAAGAGCAGAGAGAGAGAGAGTCAGAGAGAATAACAGAGAGGAGCCAAAGAGCAGGCCCCAAGAAGAGAGAGAGTCAGAGAATAACAGAGAGGAGCCAAAGAGCAGGCCCCAAGAAGAGAGAGAGAGAGAGTCAGAGAGAACAGAGAGGAGCCAAAGAGCAGGCCCCAAGAAGAGAGAGAGAGTCAGAGAATAACAGAGAGGAGCCAAAGAGCAGGCCCCAAGAAGAGAGAGAGTCAGAGAATAACAGAGAGGAGCCAAAGAGCAGGCCCCAAGAAGAGAGAGAGAGAGAGAGTCAGAGAATAACAGAGAGGAGCCAAAGAGCAGGCCCCAGAGGAGCCAAAGAGCAGGCCCCAAGAAGAGAGAGAGAGAGTCAGAGAATAACAGAGAGGAGCCAAAGAGCAGGCCCCAAGAAGAGAGAGCAGAGAATAACAGAGAGGAGCCAAAGAGCAGGCCCCAAGAAGAGAGAGAGAGTCAGAGAGAGAGGAGCCAAAGAGCAGGCCCCAAGAGAATAACAGAGAGGAGCCAAAGAGCAGGCCCCAAGAAGAGAGAGAGAGAGTCAGAGAATATAAGAGGAGCCAAAGAGCAGGCCCCAGAGGAGCCAAAGAGCAGGGCCCCAAGAAGAGAGAGAGAGAGAGTCAGAGAGAATCAGAGAAGCCAAAGAGCAGGCCCCAGAGGAGAGAGAGTCAGAGAATAACGAGAGGAGCAAAGAGCAGGCCCCAAGAAGAGAGAGAGAGAGTCAGAGAATAACAGAGAGGAGCCAAAGAGCAGGCCCCAAGAGAGGAGAGAGGCCCCAAGAGAGAGAGAGAGTCAGAGAATCAGAGAGCAGGCCCCAAGAAGAGAGAGAGAGAGTCAGAGAATAACAGAGAGGAGCCAAAGAGCAGGCCCCAAGAAGAGAGAGAGAGAGTCAGAGAATAACAGAGAGGAGCCAAAGAGCAGGCCCCAAGAAGAGAGAGAGAGAGAGAGGAGCCAAAGAGCAGGCCCCAAGAAGAGAGAGAGAGTCAGAGAATAACAGAGAGGAGCCAAAGAGCAGGCCCCAAGAAGAGAGAGAGTCAGAGAATAACAGAGCCAGAGCAACAGCTGCAATATCCTTTTATCCCTTCCTCGACCATGTGACTGAAACCCAAATGTGAGACATTCAAACTGACCAATCAAATAATTATAACTTCCCCCACTTTAAAGGTGTGACATACAGGCCTTTCAACTTCTCTTTGTCTTTAGGAATTCCAAATGGCCCTTGTGGGGCTGAAACAATAAAGCAAATGTCTTTGTTCATTTTCAAATATCTTTGATTATTTTCAATCCTACAGTACCTATGCAACTACATGTCAAATAACCTTCATTAGAGAAATAGTAGATAAGGTTAGTGTCAGGTGTTAGTAGAATAAGTTGACATATAGTTGCAATGTTACTTAATAGAATGTTTGTTGGGGGACCAGGGAAAGCAAGAACTGACAAAATGTAAAAATGTGTACCTTGAATGCAATGTAAGTCACTTTGGATAAAAGCGTCTGCCAAATGCATAAATGTAAATGTAATGGACCATCAAAATAAAGTGGTAGCAGATATTAGCAACCAGTGAACTAATACTCTAACGAGATAACATGTAGTCACAAAGTTACTTATAGTTAGTGGAATGTCTAAAGTGGACCAACTAAAGTAAAGGGATAGAGATAGGAGGGACTAATCAATTCTCCTTTGCTCCATTTGCTTCCAACTGGGCACGGGTGCTCCCTGTGGATAAAACGGGTGCACAGGTGTTGCCTGTGGAAAGGAGTCACGGGTGCTCCCTGGGGGAAAAGGGCAGGAACGAGTGTGCCATGTGAAAACAAGGCGGACATGGGTACTCTCTGTTGGGACCTGGTGTGCATGTGTGCTCCCTGTGGGAAAAAAGCTTGAGGCTTCTGCTGCCTCTGCTTTCTCTGATTCTGCCTCTCAACCTCTGCCTCTTCTGTTGAAGAAATGGTTTTCTGATTTTTTCCTTAACTTTTTGAAATGCAAAATGTAACTCCAGTTATATAGAATCACTCACAAGTGGAAAACACTTTTCAGTGGCAGTAGTCCAGAAATTAGTAACAGCAATTCTTTTCAGTATTCTTATTAAAAACATTCAATTTTAAAGGGATAGTTCACCCAAAAATGAAAATGAGACCATGATTTACTCACCCTCAAGCCATCCTAGGTGTGTATGACATTCTTCTTTCAGACAAATACAATCTGAGTTATATTAAAAAATGTCCTGGCTCTTCCAAGCTTTATAATGGCAGTGAATGGTTGTTTCTGTTTTGTGAAGTCCATAAAAGTGCATCTATCCATCATAAAAGTGCTGTACACGGCTCTGGGGGGTTAATAAAGGCCTTCTGAAGTGAAGCAATGCCAATGCGTTTGTGTAAAAAAAATATCCATATTTAATACATTACAAACTGTAACCTCTAACTTCCGCTAACTGTCGTGCGCGCGTTCGCGAGAGACTGGCGTTCCAGCATATGACGTAGGACACTCCGGTGAGAATGAGAATTAGAATGAACCAAGTTTTGTTTTGCTCTATCCTCTACGCTTCCGCATTCGTCCCTGGAACTTTACGCTGTGCCTGTGTCCTACGTCATATGCTGGATAGCCAGTCTCTCGTGAAAGCGCGTACGACAGTTAGCGGACGCTACGTTTTAAATATGAATATTTTTCTTACACAAACGCACCGCTTCGCTTCAGAGGCCTTTATTAACCCCTTTATAACTCAGATTGTATTCGACTGAAAGAAGAATGGCATACACACCTAGGAGGACTTGAGGGTGAGTAAATCATGGCTCGTTTTATTTTTTGGGTGAACTATCCCTTTAAGTCGGCATGAAACGGAAGCTGCGATAGTCTTTCCTTTTGTGACGTAGGCTATTTGATTCTGTCCATCGATAATTGATTGGATCATTGTGGTTTGCCGTTGCTGCGATGGTTGTCCCGCCTTTGTGCTGGTAAACACGTCATCATAGAAGAGATTTGCAAGAGCATAGCTATATATGGTTGCAGGAGGGAGGGGAAGTTTTTAATTAAGATTAAGGACTACGAGGACATGAATTAAAAAAATTATAATTATGTGCACGCCAATGATAAATAATTTATAAATACTCCAACTGTCATAAGAAATAAGAATTGCCTATTTTAATTGTGACTTTAAGACTAGGCTTAAATTTCTCCATTTTGATTTTTTTTTTCAGTTTCAGGGTTTTTTATCATCTCTTAACAAGTTTCGTTCGATTACATTTGGCACACATCTAATAACCTCACACAACCTTCACCTACTTTGCATGCCATACATTTCACATCTGCACCGCACGAGGGCAGCAAAACAAAGTCAGAAATACTCCCAACTCCCAGACAGCACTCCTCGTGTAAATTGAGAAGGTTGTGTTAGTTGTCAGCTTTCCTTGGATTGTTAAAATGTACTTTCTCTGTCAGAATAATCTGTGAACATTTAAGTGCAGATGCGGATGTTTAACTGTGAGGATGACGCGTTGTTCAGGTTGATAAAGTGTGAGGTAAGTGTCCTCATCCAGTTGTCATTGACAACACGACAGTCTCACTGATGCTTTTGAAATGTCATTGTGTCTCAGTAAGTGGTCTGTTAGTTTTATCGTCTCAATATCGTGAATATTATTTTTTCTTGTAGAAAAATGCAGATAATATTTCTATTATGCACAGCGAAGTTTATCTCTTTGTGGTAAATGACAGTTTATAGGCTAATGGCTAGCGGTTTGGATCATTAAATACACGTTCACACCCTTTATTTAAACATTTAGCACGCAGTATGTGATAGATGAAGTGATTTTGTGTAAATATTAAGATTTTATGACTAGTTTATTAAAGCAGGCTTGTTTTGATAGCTCTCTGACATGATAACTCAAAAGGTGTGAATGCTAATCATGCTAACAGATCAGATTTGTCCATCTAAGCTTTATAATATATCATGACTTTGCGTCAGGTGAGTCTAACCTTTATTAATCAATAATTTACTTGATTATAATTGTGCATACTCACAGATGCTGACCCATGTTAGACTTGGTGGTCTAGTGATCGAAGATCTGACAGGGTAACTGAAAGTGTAGGCGTTCAAACCCCATGTGTCAGTTCTAAAAGCCCCGTCAATGGATAATTGGATAAAAAAATAAACCCTCTTTAAACTATATTTGTTCTATTTATTACTATGTTTCTTCTACTATATTTTGTTTGTCGCATGTCCTTAAATATCGAATAGCCTTGATAACCTATTATAACATTTTGATATTGCATGTGATGATGATTACAATTTGACAGTATTGTGCAATCCTGTCACTTCTTATTTTCATAACCATATATCAGCTTAATCTGGAAAAATCTCAATTGTTTTCTATAATGTTTGACTTAATATAATGACAGCAATTATGTTGCTCTTGCATACATAAATGTAATAATAAACAATTTAATATGATTGGTTGTATATATGTCTACAAGACTACTATATGTAGACTATTTGAAACATGAATGTAAATGTATAAATTATGTTTTCATTATCATTTCATTGTATGTAATGTATTTTTCATTTTATTTGATTTTTTTAGGTACTTGTATTTTTGATACCTTGGCATTAAAAAAAGATTTAACATGATTGGGTTTAGGAAAACATGCAAAGTAAAATGTTCATATTTATATATACCATCATACCCCATTGTGTTTTTAAATATTAGCTTCAGAAAGCCCATATATTGACTGCAGCCAAAATGTTGTTTGATGTCAGTTACATTTACTTGCTTTTTTGAGTTAACTTTGTTTCTTGGTTTACTTTGTCTTTATTTGTTTATATGTAATTTGTTTATTTTATTGATTTATTGATATTTTCCCCTAGTATATTGTTGTAGATTTGACATTGGAAATATCCTTTGTTTTGTCCTTTATGGGGTGTTTTTTTCTAATTCAACCCTTCTAAAACAATGAAACAGAAAACATTGATTGACATGAAGATTGTTATTGTTATAAGTGTACACTATAGGACACTTTAGCCAAAAGCGTCCCTAAATATTAAAACGGTATCATCATCATTTATTTGTATTTGTTGTAGTATAAAGATGTGGTTACAATACTGAATTGTGTCTCTTATTTCTCTCATCAGATGTTCATCATCACAGAAATGTGCTGACGCTTGTGCTCAGCAGTTTGGCAACAACATGTCATCCACTGAGGCTGCCAGGGAGTTCCAAGCCAAAGAGCGCAAAAGCAGAAACCAGCTGAAGAAGAGACTGGCAAATGCTTTGTCAGGAGACCTGAACCGGTAATCATCACATTCAGCATTAAAGGCCTTTGTTATTCTTTTACAAAACTTGTCTGAATTGCTCACAGCAGGAGTATCACTGTTGTTGTATGATGCACTCTTAGCAACCAGTGTAGTCAAATCACACCGACTTAAAGCAGGTCATGTTTGCGCAGCTCATGCCACTCCCTTTGCTGATTTCATACTGTATGCAAACGCTGATCATTTGCTTTATGTGAACATATACTCTACCATTCAAAGGTTTGGATTAAATAAAAATACATTCTTATTTTTTTATCAAAATATTAATGAAGACTTTTTTGAAATAAATATATATATACGTTCATAGCATTGTCCTTTAGCATGGTTCATAGCTTAGCAAATAGTCCTTTTGTTTATGGATGCACTGGTACCAAACGTGATATTAGAGGGTTTTTTTTTATCTGTATCTGTCAGCATTGAATTTAATTGTGCACTCTCATTCCTCTATTTTTAGATTTATAATTATACTATTTTGGCATCATACGGCGCTCAATTCAGTTAAAAATAAACCAATTAGGAGCAGATGTCACAGTTACGTTACTTGCACCTGCGTGCGCATAGTGGGGGCAGAAAAAATGCACAAGTGTAGGAAAAATGGGCAAAATAAGAGAAAAATGTTTTGTTGTGTCTTTGTATGTCAGAATCGGAAATTTAAAAAATATATATTTTTATAGAATTCTGTTGTTGAAGCACTTTGAAGCTTAGACATTTAAAAAAAAAAAAGTCTACATAATATTCACATATGCAGTTCGTAGGAGACATGCATACATAGCAGTTACAGCATGAAATAATATTTAAACCTATAGCATTTTACATAGATAACTTTTAAACATAGCCTATAAATTGCCGTTGCCTTTGGCTTTTGGCTTGCTCAGTTGGGGACACCTAAATTTCATCTATATTACCGATCTGCCCACATTGACACTATATGATACTTGAAATTACCTGGATAACATCACCGTTTCACCAGAACGGCTGTACAAATTCTGTTGCATTATTTTCCTGTTAACACTGTGAAGCTGCTTTGAGACAATTGGACTTAAAAAAGCGCTATATAAATAAAAGTGACTTGACTTGATTATAACATTTTTATCTCAAAATTCTTGACTCTTTTTCTTGCACTTGCATGTTCAAAATTGTGGGATATAAACTTGCAGTTCTAAGGGCAAAAAAACCTATTCTGTTTATCCTTCTAAGAATTGTGAGATATAAACTCGGATTTGCGAGAAAAAATGTCTGAATTGTGAGATGTAAACTCTAAGCTCGGTTTTATTTTTTATTTATTTAGACAAAATTAGTATTTGAATTGTAATAATGTCCATTTATAACTTATTGCCCAAAACATGAAAATTATTATTGACTAATCGGTCAGATTTGTCTACAGTCGGAGCTGTAGTTATTACTCATGGATTCTCATTTCTCATTACTCATTTCTTCATTTCTCTGTGCTCACATCGGAGGAGAGAGGACTGCAGTCACACCAATGCCCAGAACAAAGGCCTTGGGCAACATAGGATTCTGGGTTACCCAGATTCATCGCACTGCAGCAGACGATGTCAAAATGATGCTGACAATGATGTTGATGTGGATGTGAAGTTGGAGGAAGAGCCTCTGTAAAGACTCACTTTTTAGATTTAGTGCCTCAGTGATACTTTAATAATAGTAATAGTTCTGTTGTTATTTAAAGACACATGTGTTTTTATTGTGTAGTAATTCAGCTTATTTCAACATTTTGACAGCCAGTTTCAGTAAAATATATGGCTAACTGAGATATAGGGCCCTATCATACACCTGGCACAATGCGGCGCCAGGCACGACGCAAGTGTTTTTTGCTAGTTTCATCCTGACGCAGTTATCATTTGGATAACTGGGAATGGGAGATGAGACTGTGATTGGTTTATTGCATGTTACGCCCAAAACACACCCTTGACTCATTAAGAGACTAGGGGAAGCTCTAGGGGCGTGCCTACCATTTTTCCCCACGTTAAACTAGCAAAAGTGGATTCGGACATGCCCTAAGTGCACTTGGGCCGTGCACTTTAGACAATGCGCTTAGATCAGGGATGGGCAAACTCGGTCCTGGAGGGCCACTGTCCTGCAGAGTTTAGCTCCAACTCTGATCAACTCTGATCAAACTCACCTGCCTGTAGCTTTCTAGTAATCCTGAAGACATTGATTAGCTGGTTCAGGTATGTTTGATTAGGGTTGGAGGCACTAAACTCTGCAGGACAGTGGCCCTCCAGGACCAAGTTTGCCCATCCCCGGCTTAGATCGTTAAGCTAGTCCACCCAAAAATTTAAATTCTGTCATCATTAACTCGTCATTGCTCTAAACCTGTATGAGTTTCTTTGTTCTGTTGAACACAAAAGAAGATATTTTGAAGAACAGCTGCTGGTCCCCATTGACTTCCATAGTATGAAAAAGAAATACAGAAACTATTTGGTTATTAATGCTCTTCAAAATATATTATTTTGTGTTCAACAGATAAATAAATAATAAAAAGGTAATTGTGGCTTTAAATCACACAATGTACTTTATTTCTTATTTTTTAATTTTTGTAATTGAGACTTTATTTCATGATATCAACTTTATACACTGATCAGGCAGTGAGTAACACTGATTATCTCTTCATCACGGCACCTGTTAGTGGGTGGGATATATTAGGTGAATATATACAAGTGAACATTTTGTCCTCAACGTTGATGTGTTAGAAGCAGGAAAAATGGGCAAGCATTGGATTTGAGCGAGTTTGACAATGGCCAAATTGTGATGGCTAGACGACTGGGTCAGAGCATCTCCAAAACTGCAGCTCTTGTGGCGTTTTCCTGGTCTGCAGTGGTCAGTGTGGTCAAAAGTGGTCCAAGGAAGGAACAGTGGTGAACCGTTGACAGGGTCATGGTTGATGCATGTGGGGAGAGAAGGCTGGCTGGCCTGTGTGGTCCGATCAAACAGAGAAGCTACTGTAGCTCAAATTTCTCAAGAAGTTAATGCTTGTTCTAATAGAACGGTGTCAGAATACACAGTGCATCGCAGTTTGTTGCGTATGGGGCTGTATAGCCGCAGACCAGTGAGGGTGCTCATGCTGACCCTTGTCTACCGCTCAAAGTGCCACCAGTGGGCACATGAGCATCAGAACTGGGCCACAGAGCAATGGAAGAAGTGGCCTGGTCTGATGAATCACGTTTTTTTTTTTTTTTTTATCACGTCAATGCATGTCACGTCGCTTACCTGGGGAACACATGACACCAGGATGCACTGGCGGAGGCAGTGTGATGCTTTGGGCAATGTTCTGCTGGGAAACCTTGGGTCCTGCCATCCATGTGGATGTTACTTTGACACGTACGGTACAACCTACCTAAGCATTGTTGCAGACCATGTACACCCTTTCATGGAAACGGTATTCCCTGTTGGCTGTGGCCTCTTTCAGCAGGATAATGCGCCCTGCCACAAAGCAAAAATTCAGGAATGGTTTGAGGAGCACAATTTGGCCTCCAATTTCCCCAGATCTCAATCCAATCAAGCATCTGTGGGATGTGCTGAACAAAGTCCGATCCACCGAGGCTCCACCTCGCAACTTACAGGACTTAAAGGATCTGCTGTTAACATCTTGGTGCCAGATACCACAGCACACCTTTAGGGGTCTAGTGGAGTCCATGCTCCGACGGGTCAGGGCTGTTTTGACAGGGAAAGGGGGACTAACACAATATTAGGATCATAATGTTATGCCTGATCGGTGTATCTCATAGTGTGACTTTATTGCTTTTTACACATTATCATAGGATTACCTTTTTTTAATTTTTTTTCCCCCTTAGAATAGCAATGTATGCATTTTTATGTAAATATTGTTAGTTGGTGTTAGCTGAAGGATTGGCCTTTCTGAGGTTCAATCCTTTTAGTTTCAGAATCAGAATCAGAAAGAGCTTTATTGCCAAGTGTGCTTGCACACACAAGGAATTTGTCTTGGTGCTGAAGCTTTCCACCCCAGATCTTCAACCACTAGGCTACACTACCACATATGTTTAATATAAAAATAGATATATATTACTTTATACATAATATAGTGATATATAAAGAAATCTCAAGAAATACTATAGACTAAAAAATAGTAAGAGGCATTGAGCAATTCGACAAAATGTTATTCCAGTAAAAAAAAACAAAAAAAACACCTGCACTAACAAACAGACTGCAGCAAACCTCCTGCATTATTTTTAATGTTATTTTGATCTATTTCTGCGCTAGGCTGCTGCAGGAGGAGCAGGAGACTGACGTCACTCTGTGTGTGGGTTCTGTTCGGCTGAAGGCCCACAGGGCGGTGCTGCTGGCCCGAGCTCCTCACCTCCTGCTGGGAACCGAACCAACGACACCTGTCGTCCACCTGCAAGGGATTGAACCTGCAGTCCTCAAGGACTTCATACAGTATATAATGGCATTTTCTGTATTACTCTTCACGACCAACTTAATCAGTATTATTATTATAACCGGTAATATTTTTATTGCATTAACTAAAGCTGTTCTTTTTTTTCCCATAAAAATGTCAAATAAATCCATGGATCAATCTTGTACCTGTAACTGTAAAAGAGTTGAGCTATACGTGTTTGCTAAAACATTACGTGTTGCTCTTGCTATAACAGAAAAGTGTACACAGATGATAAGTGCCTGGCGAAGGATAACACTGCCTTAAATATACACAAGGGCCCGTCGGTGGTAGTGAACGGCACTGCTGCTGATGGCCCTGATGTTGACTCTCAGGTCAGCTCTGACCCAGGTAAGGACAACATGTCCAGTTTATTTCTCTGCAGATCTATGCAGAAATCTTATTGTACTTTACTGATTATTTTTGTCCAATGAAGCTGCATTAGCTCTGCTCTCTATTTATGAATAGTAATAGCCACCATTATACATTGTAGCCTTGTTATTCATTCTGCTTAATTTCTCTTTGTTTGTCAGGTTCAGAGAATTTAGAGTCAGCATCAGGGCTTGGGGCAGATCTTTTGGCTCTGTATCAGAGGGCTGATATGTCTGACATCAACATTCAGGTGGCCGATAGAGTCTTCTCAGCACACAGGTAAAATCATCATGAGCTTTCTGCAGCTTTTGCATAAATTTACCAATGTGCTTGCATCTCACTATTCTTAAATCGTTTATGTAGCAGGGTTCAGAAGTTGCAGACCATTTTGAAAATGTGGTATTGTTTTTCATATAAACATGGAAATAAACAGTTCTAGGATTAAGATTTTTTTTTTTTTACTTATGATGTAAAATCATGAAGCAATTTGGATAGTAATCAAGTTCTTGGTAGTAAGCAAATTTGTGACATTGATCATGTCAACTCCTAGAAAAAGTCATATTTCCATGTTTACCACATTCTCAAATTATATTGAATAACCTGATCATGAGGTTTTACTCAAACTTGTGGAGCTCACGCAGATTGAGTGCTACTGTCAATAAAGCTAAAGTGGGACATAACAAATAGTAATGAATTCTAAATACATGTAAAATGTAAAATCCTGACAATTGGAATTAACATTTCCATTGGAAAATAATGAAAATGGAAGCATTTCATTGCATTTCACTACAGTTTCACTAATTCCAAATGTGTAATTTAACTAGCTGTGACGTTCAAACCATGACATACTCTTTCAGTTTCACTTTTTGTGAGAATTCACCACACTATGGCTTTTCATTCAAACCCAGTGATATTACAGCAGCCGCAGTGCTTCATGCAGAGATTTGCCAGCAACAAAGTTGTTTCTGTTAATGAAAACATTAAAAAATTGATGAACAGCAACAAAAATGGATCGTTACACTTTTAGCAGCACCAAATGGAAATGACACCCAAACAGGTTTGCCAAACAGCCGTACTGGGGTCTACTGTTGTTTATACAAACGGCTAGTCTCACTCTAAACTCATACTATAACAAACTGTAAACAGAATTACAAAAGTAATTTTGTATTTTCAATAGAGAAGCACTGAAATTCTGTCTGATATGTTAAGCCAATATTTTCATGTATAGCC
The DNA here is from genome assembly GCA_018749465.1 of Paracanthobrama guichenoti. Classification (NCBI taxonomy): domain Eukaryota; kingdom Metazoa; phylum Chordata; class Actinopteri; order Cypriniformes; family Gobionidae; genus Paracanthobrama; species Paracanthobrama guichenoti. The sequence continues at coordinate 19,874,590 of CM031948.1, read as the reverse complement.
GATAATCAGTAAATGGCTATTTATTAAAGGTGCTGTATGTAGGAATGACAGCTAGTGGTTATTAAATGGGTACTGCAGTCCAAATTAAAAATATAGTTTGCCCCGCCCCGCCCCTCCTCCTCAGACTCGACGCTCATGCGGGTTGCCAGTTTAAGGACACCATCAGGAAAGAGCGCAATTGACAATGGAAGGCAAGGAGAATCAACTCATCAACTTAAAGTGTAGTTGATGAGTTGATTTTTCCACATTTTATTGTGCAAATTTTAGATGGATTCTGAGGCTATTTAGGTCAGGTGAAATTTGCGATCTCTGGCCCAGTTTGTTTGCTGGCTTCCATGGCAGCAATATGCTGTGTTTTCTACCAGCTGGCAGCCTGTGGTGTCAAAATACCATTGGGTAAACTGGCAACTTGCGTTATCTCACGGACCAAAACAAAAACGGACATTCCAACACGGAACACACATTTCAAAGTAAAATATCTGGCTGTAGCATTGTTTTTCAAAGAAAGGAGTATGTGAACTCAGTCTGCAAACATATAGTATTTTTAGTCTTTAGTACAGTCACAAACTTACATACAGCACCTTTAAAGATCTATACTAAATGAAAAGTCTATCAAAGCACTAAAAACTACAAATCTAAAATTGTGAAGTTGGAGTTAGACATCACATTATAAATTACAGTATGAAAAATGGATGTTCATTTTGAGTTTGAAATTATTAGTATAATTTACTTAATGGGATCATATACAAAATATATGCATACTTTAAAAAGCTCAATAGCATTTGAACAGAATGACTTACAGTATCATAACCAACTGTAATGCTGTTGAGCTTTAAAGTATGTCATATTTTGTATATGATCCTGTACAGTAGTGAAAAGTATCAATATTTAGACATGATTTGACAGTTTATTAAAAAGTTATCAACAAGATAAAAGGTGTGGATCATAGCTGTCACTTAGATGAACACTTTACAGTTGGTTTTGATACTGCAAGTCATTCTGTTCAAATGCTATTGAAGTTAGAAATGTGTATACCAATGTCGTATGTAACGTTAGAGACCGTCCCTAAATTTGCGAATATCGAACATCCAACGTCAAACCAAATTTATGCCAGTTAGAGACGGTGTTATTTTCAGCTCTTTTTTATATTTTTTATATTCTAATTATATTTGCATTTAGTCATTTAGCAGACGCTTTTATCCAAAGCGACTTACAAATGAGAGCAATAGAAGCAACTAAAAACAGTCAAGGGCAACAATATGCAAGTGCTGTAACAAGTCTGTTAATCTAGCACAGAACACATAGGACAGAACAAATTATTATTATATTTTTTTAATAGACAAACAGAAAACGAATAGAGTGATAAGACTTTTTTTTTTTGTTATTTAATTATATGGTTTATAGCTTAAAATATTCTCCTATTTTGAGGCTCTACAAACACGAGCCTCTTTGATTGTAGCATTGTCCCAGTCTGCCCGTTTAATAGCTTGCCGCCACAGATGTCGTCTATTTTTTTAAATGGAAGAGATCCTGCAGGAATCCTGAAAAACTTGACTCCACAACTGGTGCGATTTTCACAGTTCACAAGTCAACAAGTAGGCATTTTTTTCTTGACAAGAAATTCTCTGGTTAACACACAATTCAATGGAATGGAATGGACTTTCTGACCCCGACATGCGCACTGCGAACTGCGAATTTTCCTGTGACGTGAACCGTGAAGGGGTCTATTAAACACACCTGACTCAGCTACTCAAGGTCTTACTGGGCATAGTAGAAACCTCAAGGCAGGCAAGTTGGAGCTAAACTCTGCTGGACAGTGGCCCTCCAGGACCAAAACAAGTTAAAAAAGTCCCCAGTGTCAGCTGATATATGGTACTGTGCATATTCACTGCTGGATGGTCTGACTTAAATGGAACCAGCTAATGTTGCTATATCATAAATTCCCAGGAGGTGGCAGAGTTACAGTTTACTCTTACGTGAAGCAGCAAAATCAAAGCTAATCAGAAAGAAACTAACTGAATATAATCTAACATTAAAAACCAAAATACAAAAAATAATATTTTGCAATTTGCATACAACACACCAATCTGTAGTAACTGCATGATATTAGCTTGCGACACAGGTACGTACGATCGTGCTCTGAAGATGAATTACAGCACTGTTGTATTCATGTAGTTTTCTGTCATTCAGTATCTTGTTAGCACCTTTGTTTGGAGCTGCAGAGGTTAGAGCAGTTGCCATGACCTGTTACTATAGCAACAGGCTCACCCTCATCATCAGCCAGGAGCAGCATCTCTGCGGGTTTAGGTTGTATGGATGGAGAGAGACGTCTGCAGTCCTGATCAGTATGTCAGGCTTGAGGTGACTGCTGCAGTTCTGTCAGTCTCACTGCAGGATACGTACACCACGACAGCACGGGTAATCCCTGTCTCATCTCCCATTCACTTTCATCATCCCTCTTTCATCTGTCCGTACATATCCCTTGAGATGAGAATGATCATTCATCACACATATGTGCATTTTACAGACACACACATACAGGTTAAAAATGCGCATAATCAGCTGTAATTCACTCTAAAGCAGTTGCATCTGCATAACTTTGTTTTAAAAATGGTGGGGACAGTTTTGGGTTGGTTTGCACAGGCGTGCTGGTTATGGCTAGCTTATGAATATTAAATAGAGCAAATAGTACAAATAATTTAATATCCCGGTTTTAAATAGATAATTTGTTAAAATTGATTTTTCTAAAACTGAAATAACATTAAATGCATTTTGATGCTTCTAATTGTAAAGGTGCAGTGTGTAGTATTTATGAGGATCTATTGAGAGAAATGCAATATAATATACATAACTATGTTTTCAGTGGTGTATAAAGACCTTACATAATGTACCGTTTAGACATGTGCCGGTACACGGTGATGCGATATATCACGATAATGAACATGCACGATATTGTTATCATGGTCACTTCAAAATACCGTGAATAATTATTTATTACGAATTATTCAGATTTTTAGAATGCATTTTAAGAATACTTTACCCATCTGCCATTTTAAATGAACAACATCGCTGTATGCTGCATCAAAGAGGCATGCGCACTGATCTGAAGAAACCCAACGCACATGAGCAGCGCATGGCGGGACGAGTGAAGGAGAAAATGCACATTCACTCTCTGACAGCAGATGGCGCTGATGGAACAGCAGAAATGCAGCCATTTCACCGAAAACCTCGTAAACAAACAGACTTGCGCTACTAAAAAGTATTTCAATGTTTCAAACAGTGGTTTTCTGTATTTGCTATGGTGCTCATCACATCACCTAATACTTAATACTTAAAGACTTATGGCTATTTATTTTCAAATTGAAACATTTTATTTAATCTGGACTACATGCCCTAGATATTGTTTGAATATGTTCTGATTTGTTCAGTCACACACTTTACAATAAGACTCCATTATTTAACATTTACTTCTAAAGCATTTATTAATCTTAGTTAAATTTCAACATTTAATAACACATTATTAAAATCAATAGTTGTATTACTGTATTATTAAATGGACCTGAGCTAACATTAACAGTTGTATTTTTAACTGACGTTATCAAAGAATAATAACTTTAACAAAGAGCAAATAGCTGCATTTGTTACAATGTTAGTTAATGCAGTAACTACTAGTGAGACCTTATTGTAAAGTGTTACTTATTGTTCTCAATTCTTTTGCACTTTAATCTGTTTGAAACATTTGTTTACTTTATTACTTTTTATTTAAATGTTCAGTTCTTTTTGTCATGTGAATGTTATTAAACCTGTTATAGTATGGCAATACTTTTTTGCAACTTATTTCAATATCGTGATAATACCGTATGTAAAGGATAATATACACCCAGCCAGTTGTTATCACAAAATAAACCCCGACAGAGTGATCAGGACCCTGACGCGAAGCGGAGTAGTTGTAGCTCTGTTTTTTAAGTCCGTAAAAAAAATGTATCTTTCCGTCAAATAACGCGCTCCACACGGCTCTGGGGGGTTAATAAAGGCCTTCTGAAACTAATGATGCGTTTGTGTAAGAAAAATATCCATATTTAAAACTTTATAAAGTAAAGTTTCGGTCGATCGTCTTCCGTGGAAAAAGTGTTGAAAGTGCCTTATCGCAACTCAAAATGCGTACCCAACGTCTGATGACCGTAACTTTTGAACTGCAGAGGCACGGAAGGCAATCGGCCGAAACTTTACTTTATAAAGTTTTAAATATGGATATTTTTCTTACACAATATCCATTCAGAAGGCCTTTATTATTCACTTCAGAATTAACCCTCCAGAGCCGTGTGGAGCACGTTATTTGACGGACAGATGCATTTTTATGGACTTCAAAAACAGAACATCACAATCACTTCCATTATAATGCTTGGATTATCCAGGACTTTTTTTTAATATAACGTCTGAAAGAAGAATGTCATATACACCTAGGATGACTCAAGGGTGAGTAAATCATGGGCTAATTTTCATTTTTGGCTGAACTCCTTGAAGTCTTCCATTGTAACCCGTGGTGGTTAAGTGTTTTTCAATCACAAGATGACACCAGACAGTCAACGACAGCGGAGTGACACGTTAAGCATACAAGTAGTACCGGTCAAGATAACTCGTAGTACCCGGATGAACGGTGTGTTATCTGGGAATAACATACCGCTGGAATACATGATTGACCAATCAGAATCAAGTATTCCACAGATCCGTGTAATAAAACGTGATAAAAGCTTCAGCAATTAATCGCATCATGAAAATGTTATACCGTCACATGCCTAGTACCGTTATATTTTTATTACCTTAGAATGAGCCATTTCTATCTACATGCACCATGGGTCCCCTTACAGTGAAATTGCCATTTTGCGCCATCATGTTTCTATAGTAGCCCTAAATGGACAAACTTCTATACAGAGCAGTAGTCACTCTCTGCTCTCTCCGATGACGACGTTTTTGTCCTGTGTCGGCCCCCGTATCTTCTCTATGTGCTTTGACAGGGAGGAGTGAGTGGTGGGTGATTACAGTTCACAACCTCGCCACTAGATGCCGCTAAAATTCACACACTGCACCTTTAAACAGCAACTTCTGTGGCAAATTGTATTACTAGATTTCAACATAAAACAACTTAACATTATTTTAGAGAGAGAAATAAATCCTATTGGCCAGTTAAAGTGCTTAAATAAACTTGTGACGTATTTAATTTTACAACGTCATCCACACCCAACAGTCTCTGAATTTTGTAGGTCAGTCGATAAATGTGTGAATACATCAGCTGAATACAGTATCAAATATGACTTGTTAGTTCTGTGGTATATTTTTCGCTTTGAATGTGAGACATTCAGGCTGCTAATCAGCCTTAATGTAATCAATAAATAGAACCCAAACTAGCAGAATGTATGTCATAAGCAGAATTTTGTTTTATAACTTAAATGGTAATGGAAGGCAATAGAACGGAGTGCACATATGAGGACTGTATGACATATGAACAAAATGCTATAAGCTAATTCATGTGAAAATGAGGACAAAATTGACCGTGACAAAAAGGTCCTTACTGTATAAGACCCCTATGAGCAGGGCCATGCAGATCTGTCCGAATAAAGTAGAATCTATAATGACTTCGGCCATTTTTTTTTTTTGTAAGTGTTATTCTTAGCCTCCCTCAGTCATCACTCTTAGAGCTGCAGTTTGTTCTGAGAGGAGACCAGAAGTGACACCTTATAAAATAAGAATCTATTTATAGCGAATGTTTATGGCAGACAGAGAATAATGGGGCTGTTGGTTGAGAGATAAAGGAGGACTGGGAAGGAGAAGATGAGGGACATAAGAGAGCAGGATGTAGATTGTAGATCATATGAAGTGTCACCAGCTGTGTCTAATGCTGCCTTCAGGGAAGTTTTTACTTGTGGCTTCAGAAATCGTAATTATGATTTGGTGCAGCAAATGAAGAGCAAAGGATGTGCATTAAGTGTGTAATTTATGTGATATCTACTGTAAGTATTTTATCATTCTTGTTTTGCCTTAGAGAATAATGGGAACTGTAGTTTGATAGCACATGCCATAAATAAAAAAATAAAAAAATTTAATGAAAGAAGTCTCTTATGCTCACCAAGGTTGCTTTTATTTGATCAAAAATATAGAAAAAACAGTAATATTGTGAAATATTATTATAATTTAAAAGAATTATTTTCTCTTTTATTATACTTTAAAATATAATTTATTTCTGTGACGCAAACTGACTTTTCATCAGCCATTGCTCCAGTCTTCAGTGTCACATGATTCTTAAGTAATCATTCTAATATGCTGATTTATTTTCAATGTATTATCATTGTGCTGATTAATTTATATATATATATATATATATATATATATATATACTGTGATACTTTTTTCAGGATTCTTTGATGAATAAAAAGTTTAAAAAAGAACAGCATTTATTTAAAATAGAGATGTGAACTGAGCAATATACACTACCGTTCAAAAGTTTGGGATCTTTTTTTTTTTTTTTTTTTGGAAAGAAATCCTTAATACTTGTATTGAGCAAGGATGTGTTAAATTGATAAAAAAATACAATACAGGTTTTCTCAAAGCAGCTTCACAGTAATAAACAAGAAAATATCAGTATTAATGTTACAAACAAAAGTTCTTTAGTTATGAAATAAATAAAATTTTAACTGAAGCAACTCTAAAAAGATAAGTGTCGATATTCAGTTCAATTTAGTTCACTGTAGATTTATTCAATTAAGTTCAATAACAGTGCAAAATATATTAAATTATGCAATAAGCTTAATTCAGCTATACAGACAGCAATAATGTCATTATTCGCTTAATATTCAGCAATTTTATTGATCTGCTTGCATTGGAACTGAGAACTGAGCTGGACGATGACATCACTGTTTTCTCCTGAACTGCTGTATAGATAAATTAACTAAATTCATAATTAATGATTTTTACAGTGGAAATGAATCAACACTGAACTTACTTAAACTGGACAATGACTTTCTTCTAGAGCTGCTGTACAGCTAAAATAGTCTTTGTTGCATTTATTTTCTGTTATCACTGTAAATCTGCATTGAAACGATCTGTATTGTTAAACGGCGCTACATAAATAAAGGTGACTCGACTTGGCTTGACTATTCAGCTCAAGTCAGTTCAGTGTTGATTTAATTTAGTTCAATAACAGTGTCGGTGTTGCAGTTCATCAGTGTCTGTGAAGGTAATAAGCTTACTAGGTTTTGAATAAGAACCAGTCTTCACCATCTTCTAAAATATTACTTTAACAAACCATTGCACCTCCCTCCTCCCATTTCATGAAGTCCTCTCTTGAAGTCCATGAAGTATTCTCTTTTTTTTCTCAACATGCCCAGACATATCAGTCAGTGAATAACACACACAAATACACACAAGCACGCACGCACACACACATTTTTCCTGTGGCTGCTTTACAAATATTGATCCTGGGTAATGTGGTGTGAAGCGTGTGTGAGTGATAGGGGAAGCTGACGTTGTCTGTGTGTATGTGTTTCTCCTTCCCCACAGGGCCATTCTGTGTGCACGCGCGCAGTATTTCCGAGCGATGTTGTGTGGCAGTTGGATGGAGAGTTTGCGTCAGTGTATCACTCTGCAGGGGTAGGTTATGCAGTATAACCATCAAAATGGGACAAATCACTGCAACTCGTCATCTAGCCTCCAACGGTCTTCACACATAGCACAAATACAAGTATCAAATACTTTTTCATATTTGGTTTTTGTCATCCAAAGGCTGTTTCCTCTTTTATCGGTTCTTCATACTGGCTATATATGCATTCAAATTAATACTGGAGGCAACTTTTACAACATTCCATAACATTTATATTCACAAGTTAGTTATTCTAAGTTGTGTTGGTATGTAAAGCGAGAAACTGCACAGTGATATGAGAGGCAAAATAGCACCAATATTTTACCATTGCACATATTCAGTTTCACGGTTGTTCACAAACATTTCACCGTTCAGTGCTGCAAGTGACCAATCAGGTTTGGCTATTCCAGAGAGATGTGTTACTGTATATACAGAGAGAGCCTGGAACATCCTGCATTTAGGATGACAAAGCGGGGCTTTGATTTTAGAATACCTATAGTTCCTATATTTTTCTTTTGATAATGTTTTGGATTGAACCTGTGGCCCTTTTGCTTACATTCAATGTCCTTTAAAAATCCAAACTCTGTGTGTTAAGTTAATAGGTTATGTGTGTGATTTGACCTGTCGCAGAGTTCAGCGTGAGTTCTCAGTCAGACCTTCTTCCTGAGGAGGATATTCCAGCCTAGCAGCAATCAATTATTCATTGCTCAGTCTGTGTCTGGGAAAACCAGGATACTGTGTGTAGTGTTTCATGCCATGCAGTTCAATCCATAATGTGTATCTAAAGGCTTTTATGGGTTTTAGTCCATGTGTGAGATCAGAGGTGATTTTATCCTAAAACTGCATTTAGCTTTTACCCTATATGATCAAAACACAATATCAAGAAGAATAAAATTCTTGATGCAGATTTTTCTGAACTCTGTTACACAATTTTTGGAAACGTAAATTCCTTTTTATTTTATTCATTTTAATAATTCACTATAGCCTTCTTCATCAGAAGATTTACGTCTTTGGATCTTTTTCTGATATTTTGATCTCTGATTCTGGCTGTTCTACAAGTGTAGGTAAAGATGTAAGTGGTGCCAATGATTGAATCTAAAGTGTCTTGGTTTTGCTAGGCTGTGACTTAAACTAAATGGGCCCTATTTTAATGATCTGAGTACATGGTCTGAGGCACATGGCGCAGGTGCACTTAGGGCATGTCCGAATCCACTTTTGTAAGTTTAAAGACGGAAAAAATGGTCTGCGTACCAGGTGCATGGTCCAAAAGGGTTGTCCCTAGTCTCTTAATGAGTCATGGGTGTGTTTTGGGGCGTAACGTGCAATAAACCATCAGAGTCTCATCTCCCATTCCCTTTAAAAGCCAGTTGTGCTTGCACCGTGGCGGATTTGCTATTTACATGGCGGAATTTGCGAGTGGAAAGACTGAATGCTTCTCCAGAGAGGATTCCTTTTATTTTTAATATTTAAAAATGTTTGTGTACTGCTGCACTTCCCTGTGTGTGTAATAAGAGAGTGTATGTGTTGTGCACCCGCCTATAGGCGCATATTACTAACGCGCCCTTTAAATAACACAAAAAATACTGCACTATTGACTTTAGACTAGACTTTTGTTGGTCAATGGCACAGTCGTTTTCAGTTGCCTCAAAATAGCAACGCGGCAACAATGCGTCTGAACACACCTCGTTTTCAGACCAGCACGCCCATGGGTGAACAGATGGGCACGAGTGTCACTGGCACTGGACGTGAAAATGATAACTGCGTTGGGCTGAAACTAACAAATAACACTTGTGTTGCGTCTGCCGGTGCATTGCGCCAGGTGTATGATAGGGCTCAATTTTTCCACCCCAACTTGTTTTTTTTTTATTGAAATTATATCAACACTTGCCTGTTTTTCCACAAATGTCCTTCTTGCTCACTCTCCACTCTCCCCGTCATGAGTGTTTTGGTGCTTGGTGAATCGGCCCCATCCATTTACAAAATTGTTTGTGTGTTGAACAGCATTTCAGATGTCCAAATAATCTGAATGTATGTCTGTTTTTTTGTGTGTGTTTATCAATCAGTCTGGGTCCAGATGAGATGGAGATTCTGCTTCATTTCATGTACGGTGCCATCCTAGACTTCCCACCAGGAACAAATGTCAGGTAAACGCGCTCTGTAGTGACATTTCCTATCTTACAATGTGATAAATACAAAAATCCAATGGCTTTGGACAGATTTTGCACAAATGTCAAGACGTGTGTGTGTGTGTGTGTGTGTGTGTTTGTCTCTGATCTTAGTCAGGTTGTGTTAGCAGCAGACATGCTGGGCCTGGAGGGGCTAAAAGATGTGGCCGAGATGGTCCTGACTCGGGACTACTGCCGCTTTTTTCCCAAGGTAAGACCAGAGAGAGGGGTCACAGCTTACACATTCAGTCTATTTGAGGTGAGGAGTTAAAATAGTCCTGTTAAGCAGTGAATCTATTGTCAGATCGTGCCAATAGTACTATCATCTTGTCGTTTATTACCCTTTAGGGACACATTATGTGATTTGTATTTGTGAGCGAGTAAAGTCTGGGCATTGGTTCAGCTTTTGTAGAGCATTTCATTTGTCAGCCAAGAGTACATGGCCCTATCCCTCTGCTGTGGCTCCAGAGGATGAATCCTCCCTTTTAAGTTCCTCAGATGCAGGTGTAACATCTTTTTTCAGCTATAGTTGTGCCATTTTTCTTCTTATCTTAGAGTAGAAGTACTGCTGCACACTCACCCCATGTTTAGTGCTGTTTGTCGTGAACATGCACCGTCTAAAACAAAAGCAGCAGTGGGAGGCAGAGTAAGTCAGGAGGCGTTGTGTTTGACAGCCGTCTTGCAATTCATGAAGAGCTGTTTTGTTTGTACTTCAAGTCTCTCATTCTCACTCCCACCTTTCAAGAATGCTTTGAGACCAGTCCAGTTTGTGTCCTTTCAGCCAGTAATTTCATCCTACTGTACACAGAGATGAAAGAAGTGCATTTACTCCTCTTTCAAAATAATTAGTTTCTGTTAAAGTGTAGGAAAGATTCAATGTACGCTGAGAATTTAGTTTCCCCCATAAAGAAATTAATAGTACTTTTGACAGATTTAAACTAGGACAGTCTATCAATATTATATTTATACACTGCCGTTCAAAAGTTTGTGGTTAAGATTTTTTGAAAGAAGTCTGTTCACCAGTGCTGCCTTTATTTGATCAATAGTACAGTAAAAACAGTAATATTAAATACACTATATTGCCAAAAGTATTGGGACACCCCTCCAAATCATTGAATTCAGGTGTTTCAATCACTTCCTTGGCCACAGGTGTATAAAATCAAGCATGCAGACTTCTACAAACATTTGTGAAAGGAGGGGTCGCCAGTGTTGTAGTACTCAAGACTTTCTGCTCAGTCAATAGTTATAGACCTGTTCTACAAGCTCAAGAACAGTGTGTAGAGAGCTTCATGGAATGGGTTTCCATGGCTGAGCAACTGCATCCAAGCCTTATGTCAGATGCAATGGTGTTAAGCACGCCGCCACTGGACTCGCAACGCGTCAGATGCAGTGGTGTAAAGCACGCCGCCATTGGACTCTAAAGCAGTAAAAACGTGTTCTCTGGAGTGACAAATCACACTTCTCTGTCTGGCAATCCGATGGATGAGTCTGGGTTTGGCAGTTGCCAGGTGAACGGAACTTGTCTGACTGCATTGTGCCAAGTGTAAAGTTTGGTGGAGGGGGGATTATGGTGTGGGATTGTTTTTCAGGGGTTCCAGTGAAAGGAACTCTTAATGCTTCAGCATACCAAGACATTTTGGACAATATCATGCTCCCAACTTTGTTGTTCCAACATGACTGCACACTAGTGCACAGAGCAAGGTCCATAAAGACATGGATGAGTGAGTTTGGTGTGGAGGAACTTCACTGGCCTGCACAGAGTCCTGACCTCAACCCAATAGAACACCTAGACTGTGAGCCAGGCTTCTCGTCCAACATCAGTCCCTGACCTCACAAATGCGCTTCTAGAAGAATGGTCAAAAATTCCCATAAAAGCACTCCTAAACCTTGTGGAAAGCCTTCCCAGAAGAGTTGAAGCTGTTATAGCTGCAAAGGTTGGGCCAACTCTATATTAAACCCTACGGATTAAGAATGGGATATCATTAAAGTTCATGTGCATGTAAAGGCAGGCATCCCAAAACTTTTGCCAATGTAGTGTATTACTACAATTTAAAATAACTGTTTTCTATTTCAGTATTTGTTAAATGTATTTTATTCCTGGTATGATGAAGCTGAATTTTCAGCATCCATTTTTTTTCATCCATCCATTACTCCAGACTTCAGTGTCACACTTCTGAAATCCTTTTAATGTGCTGATTTGGTGCTCAAGAAACAGTTCTTATTGTTATCAGTGTTGTAAACAGATTAAACATGCTGATTAATATTTATGTGGAAACTGTGAAACAATTTTGTCAAGATTTTTGATGAATAGAAATTTCAAAAGAGCAGCATTTATTTTAAATTACTTACTGTCTTAACCGTCTTTACTACTTTTGATAGTCTTTACTGTCACTTTTAAAATTGAATGTGCCCTTGCTGAATAAAAATATTAATTTATTCAGTTAATTATATAGCATTTAATGCAGAGGTCTTCAACCCTGCTCCTGGGGACCCACTGTCCTGCAAAGTTTATTTCCAACCTGCTTCAGCACACCTGCCTGTGTATTTTCAACAAGTGATCCTGAAGATCTTGATTAGCTTCAGCTGTCTTTGATTAGGGTTGGAGCTAAACTCTGCAGGACAGTGGGTCCCCAGGAGCAGGGTTGAAGACCCCTGATTTAATGCATTCTTTAAAAAATAAATCTAATAAAAAAATAAATCCAATAAAAAAATAAATAAAATAACTTAAATAGAACTTTTGCAATTTCCGATTGACGTATAGCATTAACATATGTAGCAGAGTTCTTTTCTCATCTCACAAAAACAAAAAATGTATTTTACTAAAACGCATGCAAACGCAATATATAGAATAATAATAGAAAAATAGAATAATTCAATAACAAAATAACATTTCTCACACTTTATGGACATGGTCTTTTAAAACAGTTAACACCTAATTTGTTAATTAGGTCCATAATTCAGTTGTCTAGGCTTTAATGCTTTTGATTCTCTTTTACAAATTGTATTTTTCTACTTCTTGCCTCCTACATGTGTCAAGATGCAGTGATGCGGTGATTCCGTTGTGCGTGATATTTCACTTGTTGAGCTTTAATGACCATGCAAATTCATCATACAAAGAGTACAAATTAAAGCCATTGGTACTCTTAGTATGATGAATTTGCATGGTCATTCAAGTCAAGTCATCTTTATTTATATAGCACTTTTTACAATGCCAATTGTTTCAAAGCAGCTTCACAGTGTTAATAGGAAAACAATGCAGCAGAATTTCATTCGGCTGTACAGCCACTCTGGTGAAAACGGTGATGTTATCTGGCTAATTTCAATTATCATATAGTGTCAATGCGGGCAGATCGGTAATATAGTCGAAATTTGTGTCCCCAACTGAGCAAGCCAAAAGTCAAAGGCGACAGTGGCAAGGAACCAAAACTCCTTAAGGGCCAGAATGGAGAAAAAAAATTATTGCGAGAAACCAGGCTCACTTGGGGTGCTAGTATTATGAATCTGGCAATATTACAGATCAGAAGTCATATTAGATAAATAGATATTCGTAAGATTATTCATCACGGATTGGAGTCATCACACCGGAGACGGGTCTAATGAGGATGTCGTGTCGATGCGGCATTTACGGGGGGAGTTTAATTGACATGCTCTCTGCAGACATTTCAGGGATGCGTTGGTCATGTCCGGGCGCAGGTCCACCATCTGATCTGGATACAGCCTGGATCTGGCTGACTGCAGTAAACCTCGGGATAAACAGAGAGACTAACATTAGCGTAGATGCTATTCTTCTTATGATGTAACGAGTACATCAGGTGTTATGAGAAGTGTTCCCGGCTGACCTAGTTAATGCAGCGTAACAATCATTTAACTGATTTGAATAATATAAATTGATAATGTTCTATGTGTATGCCATAGTAAAAAGATGCGTTTTTAGTCTAGATTTAAACTGACAGAGTGTGTCTGCTTCCCGAACAATGCTAGGAAGACTGTTCCAGAGTTTAGGTGCTAAATAGGAAAAGGATCGACCGCCTGCAGTTGATTTTGATATTCTAGGTATTATCAACTGGCCAGAGTTTTGAAACCGCAATAGACGTGATGGAGTATAATGCGTTAAGAGTTCACTCAAGTACTGGGGAGCTAAACCATTTAGTGCTTTGTAAGTAATTAGCAAGATTTAAAAATGTATACAATGTTTAATAGGGAGCCTGTGCAGTGTTGACAGAACCGGGCTAATATGGTCATACTTCCTGGTTCTAGTAAGAACTCGAGCTGCTACGTTTTGGACCAGCTGCAGTTTATTTATTATGCGAGCAGGGCAACCACCCAATAGAGCATTACAATAATCTAGGCTTGAGGTCATGAACGCATTAATTAACTGGTCCGCATTTTGCATTGAAAGCATGTGCCGTAATTGAGATATATTTTTAAGATGGTAGAATGCAGTTTTACAGATGTTAGAAACGTGGCTTTCAAATGAAAGATTGGTATCAAAGAGCACACCCAGGTTCCTAACTGACGACGAGGACTTGACAGAGCAGCAATCAAGTGTTAGACAGTATTCTAGGTTACTACTTGTCGAGCTTTTTTGTCCAATAATTAAAAAAATTTTTCTGAATTAAGTTGCAGGAAATTACTAGTCATCTAATTTTTTATGTCAGCTGCGCATTCCATTAATCTTATGAATTGGTAAGTTTCGTCAGGGCGTGAAGAAATACAGAGCTGAGTATCAGATGTCAGCATAACAATGAAAACTAATGCCATGCTTCCTAATGATATCTCCCAGTGGTAGCATGTACAGAGTGAAAAGCAAGGTCCTAGCACTGAGCCTTGCGGTACTCCATACTGAACTTGTGATCGGTGTGACATCTCTTCATTTACTGCCACAAACTGGTAATGGTCAGATAAGTATGATTTAAACCATGCCAATGCAATTCCACTAATGTCAACATAATTCTTGAGTCTATTCAAAAGAATGTTGTGGTTGATCGTATCGAATGCAGCGCACAATCGGTTGATAAGTGTAAATCATTTGTAACTCTGATGAGAGCAGTGTCAGTACTATGATATGGTCTAAATCCTGACTGGAAATCCTCAGCAATACCAATTATTTCTAAAAAGCATAATTGTGAGGACACTGCCTTTTCTAGCATTTTTGACAGAAAGGGTAGATTTGAGATTGGCCTGTAATTGACTAATTCTGTAGGATCAAGTTGCGTTTTTTTTTTAATAAGTGGTTTAATAATAGCCAACTTAAAAGTTTTCGATACATATCCCAGTGACAAGGATGAATTAATGATATTAAGAAGAGGATCTATGACCTCTGGAACCATCTCTTTTAGTAGCTTAGTCGGTATAGGGTCGAGCATACATGTTGTTGATTTTGATAATTTAAGGAGTTTAGCCAATTCTTCCTCTCCTATAGTAGTGAATGAGTTGAATATTTCCTCAGTGACACTACAATGCACTGTCTGACGCGATACTGTAGTAGACGGCTGCATGGTTATAATTTCTTTCCTAATATTATCAATCTTGTACGTAAAGAAGTTCATAAAGTCATCACTGCTGTGCTGTTTACAAACATCAGAAGTTGAAGCTTTATTTTTGGTTAATTTAGCCACTGTATTGAATAAATACCTAGGGTTGTGTTTGTTTTCTTCTAAGAGAGTCGAGAAATAAGCATGGCCTTTCTGTATGCAGTCATACTCTCTTTCCATGAAATACGAAAAACCTCCAGTTTTGTTTTCTTCCAGCTGCGCTCCATTTTTCTGGCTGCTGTTTAAGGGCCTGGGTGTGCTCGTTGTACCATGGTGTTGGACTATCTTTTTTAAGCACAGGGGAGCAACTGTGTCTAAAATGCTGGAAAAGAGAGTCAATAGTTTCTGTTGCAACATTGAGTTCCTCTAGGCTATCTGGGATGCTGAGGAAATGGAACTGATGAGGAAGATTATTTACAAAGCAATCTTTAGTGGCGGCAGTGATAGTCCTGACATATTTGAAGCGAGGAGACGGCTTTACAAAATTAAGTATACATGATACTAGGTAATGATCTGAGATGTCATCGCTCTGCTGCAGAATTTCAGCGGTATCAACATTTATTCTATGTAACAATATTAGGTCTAACGTATGATTACGTCAATAAGTGGGTCCTGAGACGTGTTGCCTAACTCCAATAAAGTTGAGAATGTCTCTAAATGCCAATCCCAAGGCGTCTTTTTCATTGTCTACATGGATATTAAAATCACCAACAATTAGTATTTTATCTGTAGCCAGTACTAACTCTGATAGAAAATCAGCAAATTCTTTGGTAAAGTCTGTATTGTGCCCTGGTGGCCTGTATACAGTAGCCAGCGCAAATGTCAAACGGGATTTATCAATTACACTACATAATGCTACATAAAGCACCAAAACTTCAAAAGAATTATATTTGAAACTAGACTTCTAAGTAATACTGAAGATATTATTATAAATTACAGCAACCCCTCCCCCTTTGCCTTTCAGACGAAAGATAAATAATCTTGGGGGGTGGATTACTTTAAATAAAGTAATGTAATTGTCAGGTTTTAGCCAGGTTTCTGTCAAACACAGCACATCTGGATTATTATCTGTAATCATATCATTAACAATAAGCGCTTTTGGGGAAAGGGATCGAATTTTCAGCAGCCCAAGCTTTATCATTTGTTCATCTGTATTATATCTGTTGTTTATTTGTTGAACATCAATTACATTTTACCGTTAAATGGTTTTGATGTTTTTTTTTTGTATTTACTAATTCGGGGAACAGACGCAGTCTCTATGTGATAATATCTAGGTTAAAGAGTCGAATGTGTTGGGATTTATCTGACTTCTGTGACGTGAGACAGCTAGCAGGTGGTCGGGTAAGCCAGTCCGTCCGTCATTAAAGCTCAACAAGTGAAATAATATGTATGATTTATAAGTAACCCATAAAGAGGTATTTCTCCATTATTTACTGGTAATCAGGTGCGTTGCAATAGTAACTTTTGAATAAATAATCTGTGTTTGCCAAAATTAGCAAATTGTGGCTTTCAAGAAGTTGTTCAGATTGGAATAAAATGCAAGGAAACACAGAAGTTCAGGCAGCTGAACTATATACTGTAAATTAGAGCTCCAGACTATTGAACCACAAAAGTGTGTGCGATGAGGTGTGAATATCAAGAGTCTGTCCCTCTTCTTATTTTCTTAGCCTGTTGATGGAGTTCAGAGATCCATACTGGAGTGCCTCGCCATTACCCACTCTATCGGCCTGCACGATCTCTACTGCTCCTGTGTGAGGTGAGGCATTTTCTGCACTTCTGTGGATGCGGCTGCTTTTAAAAATGAGAAGACTTTTCTGGTTGTACTGCCCCATTAGAGTTCTTTCCTCCATCTACTGCCATATGCGTATACTGTACATTGCAAATGAATCACTAAATAATAAATTACTAAATAAATCAATAAATAATTATTTCCAAAATGCTTTCTATTTCTGAGGTTGTGCAAATGTGAATGCGGTCAGTTTTGCAGATATTTATTCAACATTTAAACAAACCCATTTTGTCTTTTCTTTTCATATCAAATGTTAAAGGGGTACTTCAGCGCTGGGAAGATGAATGTGTATTTAAACTGGGCCATTTATGTAGTAGAAATGTGAAATTATTTTTTATTTGGTGCCTTCTAGACTGAGAAAAGACAGAAAATGTATTTTTGTCTCGTGGATGAAAGACAACAACTCCCAGAATGCACTTGCTTCGCTGCCCAACGAGGCCACTCCCAAAGCCACGACTACTGGTTATTACTTGCCCACCATGACACCGCCCCCACCGTCATTTTGATTTTCATAGTAATAAAATAATTTTGTTCAATTAGAGAACAGACACTACAATTAAAATCTGAACGTGTCTGTTCAATATAATGTGAGTGAGCCGAAAGAAAGTCACGGCACAAACGCAGCAGGAGTCAGATTTCATTCATCATGAGAGCGAAGAGCTGAGGAGAGCTGAGGTAAGCGCGGCAGTCATTCACTGCGCGTGTCCAGTCTGGTGCGTTTTCAGATCTATGGAAGCTTAACTTTCATAGGAATTCATTGAAAAGTTGAAACACTAATTTTTGCTCCGCACCGCTCCATATTCGAATGGGAGCACGATCTTTCGAATATACTACCGGGTTTCTATTGATACAAAGCTTAATGCTAATCGCTGAAGTAACCCTTTAATATTTGGTAAACTGGGATTTGATTTCGCCCTGCAGCTCAGGCTGGAAACCTGTACATTAATTTATCCTGCTTCTGTCACACTTTTGTGAAAATATTTGACACAATTATTCATCAAAAAAAACAAACAAACAAATGCTTGGAATAGACAAGCATTTACATCAAAAGAGCAAAGTTTTATCTCTGGTGAGTGGGTGGATTTTGGCATCAAACAATATACAGATGGCTATTTTGCCACCTGGCCATCTTTGAGAAGCCAGATCCTGTTCTTGTTGACCCTCGTTTGCAAAGCAGTCCAGTGTACAATGATTCACACAAAAATATACAAATTTAGCTCATTTCTCTGGCACATTCCCTTCACAAATGAAATGAATCCACTGCATCCTCAAATGGCTCAGATGCCTGGAGTTTATTATTACAGCCAAAAACAGAATAGTTATAATGTTTAAATAGATGAGACATTTTATGACTAGCTGCTCTAGCGAGGATGTAAACATGGCGGAATGTGTAACAGAAATAACAGCGTTTCGAAGCCATGGCAACAACACTCTACTACAACAACTCAGCCCAACATGGCCTCACCATTATAGTGTTGCGTATTCCCGGGGACAGGGTTTATGTAAATTTTAGGGTTCATGATGTCACCAACCCAGAAACTTGTTGTAGTCCCTACCAGCCATTTGTTGTAGTCCTTAAAAAGTGATTTCTGTAAAAGAAAATATCTCCCTTTGCATTGAACTTTGAGCGTTGTAACTTTGCAGATGTTTTTTTATGCTCAAACAGCAACATTACACACTAACTAAAGTTTAAAAAAGTGAAATCATAATCAAAGGACCCCTTTAACACTTTTCTCCTAAGACATATTGTTTAAATCCCAATCAATTATATTTTGATATTGATATTTCTATTCTTAAAACTGGTCTAAAGTCGATGGCGCAATAATTTTTGTTTTATTAATTAATTATAATTTTTAATAATATGCGCCTATAGGCGGGTGCACAACATGCGTACACTCTGCTTATTACACACACAGGGCACACAAGCAACAGCACACAAACATTTTTAAATATTAAAAATAAAAGGATTCCTCTATGGAGAAGCATTCAGTCTTTCCGCTCACAAATTCCGCCATGAAAATAGCGAATCCACCATGGTGCAAGCGCAACTGGCTTTTAAAGGGAATGGGAGATGAGACTCTGATTGGTTTATTGCACGTTATGCACCTAGGTACAATGACTCATTAAGAGACTAGGTACAACCCTTTTGGACCATGGTGTTTTTTTTCTGGCGTTTTTCCCGTTATTAAACTAGCGAAAGTGGATTCGGATACGCCCCAAGTGCACCTGCGCCGTGCGCGTAAGACCATGCGCTCAGATTGTTAAAATAGGGCTCATACAGTTAAATTATAAGGAAAGAAAAAAACAAAGCAAAAATTGCAAGTGGCAGATTTATATAATGCTGTTTACTTTAAAAAAAAAAAATAATTTCCCCCAGCGCTTTATGGACATCTTTATCAAGTGTGGAGTAAATTGATCTCTTTAAAGCATTGAAGTTTGAACTTTTTTTTTTGTGGGGTTCTTCACAAAATTAATTATTACTGTGACTTATATAGCTGACATTAGGCAGTTGCTTGTCTTGCATCCTATATTTTTATAGCAGAGCTGTTTGTGATAGCCAGATGGCAGACCAACTGAAAAGTGTTTGCACCCTGTATTGTACTAAATATTGGCTTCACTCTTGGTATGTTCGTCAACAATTTGTGTGTTTCACATTTGGTCATAAAGCACCTCTAGGCAGTGCAAACAGATTGATTTGAATGACAAAGTCTTTCCATTTTAGATTGTGGTGGCCATGAAAAAAATATTTCCAATAAAATCGTTCCTCTTTGATTTTACTCTGTACTGGTAACACATATATATGGAAAAATTAACAACTAGATTCTTTGATCGACAACATGAATAGCAGGAGAAAATTAAATCTTTGACCTTTAATCATTTCGTACCGTTATCATTACTTAATTACTCAACTCTGTCATTTAATTCTATTTGCTCTAAACTCAGTGCACTGCGGTAAACCAGCTCAGAGAGGCGTGTGAATGTAGGTCGGGATTTTTCCAGTGCCTTAGAGACAGAAAGAGAGAGACTGTGTGCGTGTGTGTTGTTTCTCTGATGTTTTGCCGCTGCCTCGGCTGCGGGTAGGAGGGTGAAGAGTCACGCATCAGGATGCGAGGCTCTCAGTACAGCATCAATGATCTGATGGTATAAGACCAGCGCAGCACTGCTGCTTTCAGTTCAGAGCCAGTCCAGCATCAGCTAAACCTACTGTCCTTCTGTTACTAACTAGATCAAGATTATTTTGTTGAACACACAGTTTGAAGAGATGTATGCTTCTACCTTCTCAAATATCTTTCTCAAGTCACAGAAGTTACAACTAGCACTGCAGACACCACACAGTTGATTGAAGTCTTTAACACTACTTGTACTGACATTCTAGACTAGGTAGCACCTTTCAAATCGCTGAGATATAAAAAATAAGTCAAACATCCAGCCGTGGCTTAATGAACATCTTTGTTCCATTAGGTGTAAATGTACGAAAGCAGAGCGCAAGTGGAAGAAAGATAAACTTAAGGTTTCATTTGAAATGTTTTGTGATTTTATTAAAACAGTATCAAGTCACTGGCAAGACTGCAAAATCGAATTAGCCTATCTCTCTGAAATAATTGCTAAAAATGCCCATAGGTAATTTTTAATACAATAGATTCTGTTGTGACTCATTCTAAATCTACATTGCCTGCAAGCTCTTTTAGGCATTTTGACACCGTCTCTCTCGTTCAGTTGTCATAGATAGCTTCATCATTGAAACCTACAAATTCTCCCATGGATGTCATACCATCACGTTTTCTTAATTTTTTTAAAAATTCTGTTGCCCTCATCATTTTTGGCAATAATAAACCGTTCTCTGAGGAATGGAATGGTTCCTACAAGCTCCTACAGCCTCTCCTGAAAAAATCTTGACTCTGATGTTATAAATAATTCTAGGCCTATTTCAAAGTTACCATTTCTATCCAAAATTCTAGAAAAGGTGGTTTATCTGCAGCTCTATTCTTACCTGACTACTTTCAATATATTCAATACATTACAATCAAGCTTTATGTCATTTCACAGTACTGAGACTGGATTCCTTTCCGGTCCTTGGATTCTGGCGACGGTGCTATTTGAATTCTTTTAGATCTCAGCACTGCATTTGACGTGATAGATCATTCCATTCTATTAAACCGTCTTGAGAGAATGGTTGAGTATCCAGGTTGCATTAAGTTGGTTTACCTCATATCTCAAAGGGAGAACCTTTTCTGTCAGTATTGGTAATCACAACTTTTCAATACTGATTACATGTGGTGTCCCACAAGGCTCCATTTTGAGTCCCTTGCTTTTTTTCTCTATATATGCTTCCTCTAGGCTTTATTTTTCAGAAGCATGGTGTCTCTTATCACAGTTATGTGGACGATACACAACTTTATCTCCCTGTCAAGTCTAACGATGGTAGCTCCTTAAATGAGTTTTATCTTCTTTATTTAGGAAGTAATATTGTGGATGTCTGAAAACTTCCTCAAGCTTAATCAGGATTAAACTGAGGCCATTGCTTTATGCTTCATTGGGTGTTGCTAATACAAAAAAAATAGGTACCCTGTCTTTAACATTGCACAAATCTGGGTGTCGTCTTTGATTTTGACTTACTACTTTGATAAGCAGAGAAGTGCTGTTATTAAATGAAGCTTGATTTTTCATCTTCGGTCCAAATTAAAACTTCCTTTCAAAGAAGGATTTAGAATGAGTTATTCATGCACTTCTCACATTACGATTGGACTACTGCAATTCCTTATATGTAGGTTTGCCTAAATTTACAGGAAGATGTATAAGGTACAGGGAAGAGAGAACACATCACCCCTGTTCTTGCTTTTCTTGCATTAGTTACCAGTTGGCTACTAAGTCGAATTTAAGGTTTTGCTGTATGTTTATATAGTCTTGCATAGTCTAGCACCACAGTACATTTGTTGATCTTCTTCAGCCATATTCTGTAGTGATTTCTCCGTTCATCAAATCAGTTGCTTCTCTCTGTTCCTTGTTCCTGATTGAAAACTAATGGCGATCGGGCGTGCTATCTTACTCTGTTAATTTGATCTAATTCAGTTTCTTTTACTGTATTTCCTAATTGTACAGCACTTTGATTCAGTGTTTGATGTTTTTAAATGTGCTTTATAAATAAACTTGAACATGATTGGCATGAATATTTAACAGAATATTCGGTTTGCTCTTTTCTATACTGACACAAAATTATACTGATAAACTAAGAAAAAGACAATAAAAATAAACAATAAAAGTGCTATGTAAATAGTACATACGTCTTCTAAAATTGTACAATAGCTTTGTGAGAGGAACATAATGAAACTGAAGTTGTTTTTACTAGAGGTCGACCGATAGTTACCGATAACTAGGTTGGACTGCACTTGCCAATAACCGATTAATCTTAGTACTAAGATGGCAGCGCGTGCACACTCAGCGGCTTCTCTCTCTCCCGACTCATTCCCCAAGCTGTCAGGGCATTGAACTCCCTCCCGACTCTGCCGACTCTCCCCTCTTCTGCCCCACGCACCTGATCTGGGAATCCCCCCCAGTTCTCCACCCTTCATCTAACTCATTATATTGTCTCTCTGAGGAATTGGTCTCCCCTCTTACAGACTCTTTTTTTTGCACAGACTCTTATAAATTTTATTTTATACCTGCACTGACTTAAATCTGAAATTGCACTATTGTTACTATTGTTTGCACTATTTGCCATCGCCACTTTACCTCTATAATTCACTTTATCCATCTTTTTTTAATCTTTCTTCTGTTGTTGTTACTGTTAAACTTTTGTTGTTATTGTTATTGTTTTGTTGTTGTTAGGCACCTAGGGTCTGAGAGCCATAGAATTTCAATTCTCTGTATGTATGTACTGTACGTATGGCAGAATTGACAATAAAGCTGACTTTGACTGACTTTGACTAATCAACCGATAGTTTTTAAAATGGATACTGGATTAAAAAAATAAATAGCACTCTAAGTAAAACAGTGCTGAACTTTATTACAAGAAATAAAAAAAAAAACACTACTGAACCATGAAAATGTGCTAAATGAAATGCATATGTAAATATGAATATATTAAAATGAGAAGTTCTAACAGAACATGTTCTTCAGAAAATAATTTAAACATTAAAATAATATTATAAATAAATGTTTCTTTAGCTATAACCTGTAAACATGTATTTAAATTTCATAGGTAACACTTTGCAATGGACGCAACCCGAAAAAATATCGGTATGGATTTTTGCCGATAACCGTTCCACCAATCAGTTATCTGTGCCGATGAATCGGCAAAACCGATGAATGTGTCGACCTCTAGTTTTTACTGATAACCTTGACAACACTGGTATGGTAGTGTTTTGTCCTTTTTCGAGTCTGACTAACTAACTAACTAACTTCTGTACTTTGGTTGTATGGAAAGGAGCAGACTGAACATTCTTCAAAACATCTTTTGTGTTCCACATGGAAAGAAATAAACGACAGGTTTGAAATGACACAAATGTGGGTAAATGACACAGAACTGCATTTGTATGTCAGCAGGAATTGCTAGGAAATAAGTTTTGAATATTGCTTACTTTTACTTGTATTTTAAAGCAAGAATGAAACATGGACGTGTTTCAATCCACAGATGGGTAGCTGAGAATTTTGTGAAGTGCTGGTCAGAAAGAAATTTTGCCCTCCTCCCTCCAGAACTACAAAGAGATTGCCTTAATACTGTCACCAAAAACATGGTATGTAAAAGATGTTTTCTATTTTGGTGGGGATGTCTCTTTGAATTTGTTTATATTATTGTCCCCTAATCCTACTTAAATCATTTCTCACAATAACTTTTCGGAATTAAGACATTACTTTAGTATTTTTATAACGTATGCTGTTTTCCTCATGGGAAACAACATAGACAACAAAATTTTTTTCCCCTTCACTGTCTTTCTGCTTCTGTTTGCAACTAATAGTACAATAAGACATTGATGAGATGAGCTTTGGCCTCTGTTGTGAGAATGGCCATTGACTAAAGAGCAATTATAGGTCTTGATTGAGTGGCTTTGTGTGTGTGTGTGTGTGTGTGTGTGTGTGTGTGTGTGTGTGTGTGTGTGTGTGTTAAAGCCACAGACAGCTCATTAACTTCATCCATAGTCTGGCAGTCCCCTAAATTTCTCTCACGCACATACACACACAGACTCAGACCTTCAGCAGCTACACTCAGCCAAGTGTAGTTGTATAACCCTGGGTTTTCCCCTTCCTGACTTCCAGTCTTGATGTAAACCACTGCTGAAGCATATTGGATTACACTCGGAAATTTGCAGTCACTAACAGTGCGGCCACTGTGTGCCAGAGGAAGAAGGGAAGATGGATCTATGAATGAGACCGTGTGTTTATGGTTTTCAGTCGGTGCAGAGTGTAGTGTCTGTGCTGTGTGGCAGCGAGCAGCTGATCTCCAGCCTGCCGGAGGTGAAATGGGCCAAGCAGGTGCTGAGTCTGGCCAGCGAACTGCAAGAGGAGTGTCTGCAGATGATTGTCACACACCTGCCCCAGGTCATACACACCGCTGCCTTCCGCGATCTCCGAAGGGTATGACCAATCGATGATGTTTAGACATAAGATATAAGATGTCTTGTCAGCTATGACTGTCAGACGTATACCGTTTCAGAGAGAGGAGTTTACACGTGACCCCACTCTACTGAGGAAGGTGTGCATAGCTGTGCGAGAGGGCGTTAGTGTGGAGAACTGCTGTGACCTCTTTACTGCTGTGAACTGGCTGAGTGGTGACCCGAGTGAAGTAGACATTATCACAGAAGACCAAGCCAATCAGGAGGAAGTGGAGGTAAACAAAACAGGACACTAAAAAACAGCATTTCATTATAGCTCAATTACTAAATGAATCATTTATTTAAACTGATCTAAACAGAGCCTTTTAATCAGTCAATTAGTAGGTCAAAATCCGATGGAGAAATATTATAATATAATTAGTAACATTATAAAATACAGTAATTTATCACGCTTTATAATATTTATTTTAATAGTAAAATGTTTATATTAATTATAAAACGTGATAAATTGCTGTATTTTATAATGTTACTAATTATATTATAATATTTCTCCATCGGATTTTAAGCTTGCAGTCAGTACTACTACTTCAGGCAACTCACCTCGCAAACCACACTGTATGATTTGTTCTTTTTATTATAAATTGTTATTAACAAAATAACTAAATATCACATGGATATCGAGACTATCTAAACACGCACACACACACACACACCATGAGAGTTATACATAATTACTCATAATGTTTAAAGGATAACTTTTTAGTACCAAAAATATAGGTAGTTTTCACTTGGCTTTCATAGTTATGATTCAAATACATCACATTAGGTTAAACAGTCATATACGGTCTAACCGCAAAAGTTCAACTATTTCGACCCACCTGAAGCTGAAATCTGATCCGAAAGTTACATGTATGCTTATGTTCAGAGTACCTGCAACCCCTGCAGCCTTGACTATATTAAAAATTACCACAGACAGACATTATTCAAACATTATTTTGTTAAAGGGTTAGTTTACCCAAAAATTAAAATTCTGTCATTAATCACTCATCCTCATGTCGTTCCAAACCCGTAAGACCTTCATTCATCTTCGGAACACAAATTTAAATATTTTTGATGAAATCCAAGAGCTTTCTGTCCCCCCATAGGCTGCAATGTAATTACCACTTTCAAGGCCCAAAAAGGTAGTAAAGACATCATTGAAACTGTCATCACATGGACTATTGTAACGATGTCTTTACTACCTTTCTGGGCCTTGAAAGTGGTAATTACATTGCAGCCTATGGGGGGACAGAAAGCTCTTGGATTTCATCAAAAATATTTAAATTTATTTGTTGATGAATGAAGGTGAGTAATTAATGACAGAGATTTCATTTTGGGGTGAACTAACCCTTTAAGCAATCCAGGTTCAGAAATGTCTGTTGTATTATGGTCAATATAAAGTAAATGTGAGGAATACATAATTACATCTTGTATGGATTTGCATATACATATACTGGATTTACTTCTGAAATTATAGTATGAACATATGTTTTTACTTCTGTAATCTTATTTCCAATTGAAACAGGATATCCAAAGTATGGTGACACTTCTGTCCATTGCGTGTTACATACCAGAATTGTGGTTGCATGTTTGGATTAAAGTTGTTGTAAAAGTAAGAGGGATTTGTGACGTCGACCGAAAAGAACAGCCGTTTCAGTTATTACATTTTCATGAAAGATTGAAGACACAACTTTTTTGATGCACTAATAAATGTATGCATTAAAAAGTACATTTATGTATATTTATTTGAATCTTTTAACTAAATATTTTAATAGCTACAATGTTGTAGTTATTAAAATACTTAATGAATAGATTCCTTGTGCTTCATTGAGCATGCCTACAGCAATGGTCTGCTGAACACATTTTGTGTGTTAAATGGCATGTATACAAAGTGCTTCATTTGATCCTGGGATTTAAAGTCACTATAATGTACGTGGCTAGGCCTGGACCGGATTACAGTAAAGTGACACTACAAATAGAAAAGGTCATAGTAAACAACCCAACCTCTCATGCTTATGGTCTTTCTCTGACATTTTATGTTTATTTTTATTTCTCTCTGCCCATCTCTGTCGATTCTTCTGTCTCTTTGTGAGTTAATTCACATCCCAGGGGAAATAGCAGAATGGATTAGTCTGAGAAAGACCAAGAGTCATGGGTGTGGCCATGTCTAATCTGGCTCTATGTCCATTATAGAGAAAAGCAGGGAGGGGCAGGGGGAGAAATGAATTGCGGATGGAAAGGCTGAGGCAGGATCTGAAAAATACAGAGGTTCTTTTTTTTTTTTTTATGAACATTCGATGCAGAAGGCGTGAACACAAGCCTCTGCTAGTGACATCATACATTTAGCTGGAGAGGATCCTGTTAGCGGTAGAGGGAGGCAACGGCAATCGGTTACCAAGACAACCAGCCTTTGAAGCAGCTGCTGATTCGCTCCTCTTCTCCTGCTGTTGTATCCACCCTCCCTCCTTCTCTCTCTCTCCTTTTCTCTGACTGACTCGCTCACCCGCTCTCACTCATTCTGTCCCTCTGGTAGCCATTCAGGCGTGAGCTGTGTTTGCTGCGCACAAGGCTCTGGACCTTCCTGTTTCAGTCCTTCTTTGCTGTGCGGCACACACAAGGATGGGACTCTCTACGACCCAGATATCGAGAACAAATACTTGCAGGTAAGGAGAGGAATGAGAAAAGGTAAGAATTCAGCAATAGTAAAAGAAAGAGGAATGGAAATTAAATGTAAAGAATGTGGGTACAGAATAAATCAGAGGAGAGAGGAGTACATAAGAAACGAGCAGCTTTCAGGCAGCAGTCAGAATGCGCTTGTGTGGAGGAGGAGGGGGGTGTTATTTTATTTATTTATATTTCTTTTTTTATGGTCCAGTGCAGTGATAAAGAGCCCTCCTTTGCATGGATAGTGGGGTAGCCAGTGCTGGTGTGAGAAACCCTGCCGGATAACCTCCAACTCCTGTCAGTCCATCAACACAGCCATCAGAACAGATCTCTTTAATATGATCCTGTGATGCTTTGACCATCGAGAGCTGGAATACTCCAAGCACATCAAAACATTATTTCCAGAGGGGGCTGGGGAATGGGGTCCACAATTAGATTCAATGGGTTTTGTGTTGTTCTGTTCTTCAAGTGGAAACATATATGCTTGTGGATAAATTATTCATTGCTTTGGGTGTCAAGATCGTGCTTGCATTCTGCTTTCTAAAGATTCCCCCACATATGCGAATGCGGTGCCTCATATGCAAAGCATTCGCTGTGTAACAACAAACACTCAAGCTGCATTCCTTCACAGGAGATATTTGATCCATGATTTGGATTGTTTTCTGGAATGAGAGCAGTGAAATCAGAGCTCAGTTGTACTGCTGGGAAGAAAGCCTAGATCTTAGTTTTTTTTATGATGATATTAAGGATGTTCTGGATAAGCTGTGAGATGATCAAAGGCTAAATCTGCGCTGTCCCTATCTGAGATGAAGGAGTAGGAAATCAGTGGCTCTCTGCAGAGCTGCACTGCCAATTTTACTGATTGGGGTTGTGACTGATTGTAAGTGGGTGTCTGATTGAGGAAATGTTTGGCAAATGTTGATTATGCAGGAGTGGATGTTCTAATTAAACTGAAGCTGTCTGTAATCTAAAATTAGCTTTTATTTTCTTCCTTCCTCTACCAACCCTCTCAGCTGCACTTGATAAAGGAGACTGCAGACCGCTCGGGAAAAAACCTGTGCTCACCAGCTCGCAGGTAATATTTTATTCTGTTATTTATTTTGGTGAATCTATGAGAAATGTTTGGCTATAGACAGATATATTTGCCAATATTTGATCATTTTGAGATTGTCTGCATCAACAAATATACAGAAATATTTATTTGAGTAAATATATACAGATAAATGTTCTTTTACTGTAAATTCATCAATCCTATTTGCCTCCATTCAGTTGTATTGTGTATTAATTTGCATTATTTCAGCCAATCTACATTCTAGATATCTGTATCAGCATCAGCCATTAAGAAACCAATATATCGGTAGAATATACTGGTAGACCACTAGAAATAATGTGATTTACTGGCATAGGCTCTGCTGTGAGTTCTGATTTTGTAAGGGTTTCTTTTACTGAACTGACGTTAAATGGGTGTGAGATGAGTGCTTTTTTGTCACAGCAACCTTAAGGTTGATTCAGGGAATCTTTACTGCAAAATTACTGATCCTGAAAACATAGTTAGCTATAAAGATTACCTGTGAGAATTATGTTCTTAAAGAGGAGGTGATTTTTTTATTTTTTTTTTCGTCTTATTGAGCTATAATAAAAATAAAAATAAACTATTTATATATGACCTAAGTGAGATGGATACGAAGACATTGGGCTAAGGAAACAGCTGTCCTTCAGTTATGATTTTCTTTCATTTGCTAGAATATGCTTTTTAGCCTTTAATCCAAAGATCATGGTATAGTGCTTCGTTCTTATATGTCTGAGATTACTATCAAATGGGTTGCTGATCTGATTAATATTGTACAAAGCCATCATAGTCTTTCATTCTCTCTCCATATCTCTCACTGCAACAGAAACCTACAAAATGCCTCTCGGGCACTTCATCTCCATGTGATTGCCCTACTCATCGCCCCATTAAGGTATCACAGGGTCCACGTGCTTCCCCTACAAGATCTGTAGCTGCAGCATCAGGCACCATGAAGTCTGATGCTCTAGGGCCGTCAGCTCACACGGTTCCTTCTGGGAAAACAAAATCCAGTAACAATGCCTCACTTAAAAGCAAGAATGATAAAATTAAGCCAACTCACACGCCATCTAAGACCAAGACTTCATCTACTGTTAAACCAGTGTTGAATGGCACTACTGGTGGCGCTCCACGGGAGAATTCCACCACTTCAGGTGCTCGTGGTTCACCTACAGGGAAGACGGCGTTGGACAGGAAGCCAAACCCAGGAGCAAGGCCAAAGTCTTCCCCTGCTGCGTCTTGTCTCTCAACAGGCCAGGCTAAAGGAGGAAAAGTGCTGAAGAACTCAATGTCAGGGAAAGATCTGCCTCAGGAATCAGCTAGCAATGCTCAGAATACTCCATCTAACTCTGGCAGCACATCACCAGACAACAGCACTGGGAGTCCACGCAACAATGGCCACAGTACACCAACAGGTTAATTTACCTAGATCTATCATTATCTTCACACTGCACGTCACTTAATGATACTCTACTTCATCTCGAGCTAGTCCCTTGTTTTACTGTGAAGAAGCTATCCTTAGTTTCTCAGATTAGCCCCTGATATTGGAGATTACCCCCTAATGTTTTTTCTTCTGTCAACGCAAGTAAAAGTTATGTATGTGTGCTTCTGAGTTTTAACAAAAGTTAGAAAATTTGAATGGGAAGGGAAGGATAGAGAGAAAAAGAATGTACTAAAGTTCTGAATCTTGAAATCCAGAGGTAAAAATATAGGTGTATCTCCCCTTTTTCTTGCTCATTAGCTGGTGTTTGCCTGGTCCTGACTCCTCTGTGAGTCAGAGAGTCTGTGCTCAGCAGAGTAGGTTTTAGCGGGGTATGCCAGAGTTAGCTTGTCATTAAGCTGCTTAGCACTTCTAAAATTGTACATGCCTGTTACCTTGCTAACAGTTCTTAAGGAAAGTGGTTTTAGATAGCACATGGATACTGCTGGATATGCCAGTTTACAATGAGGTACAACAAATTTTAAAACTTATTACATTTAAAATGTAATACATTTTCTTGAGTAGACCGTGTTGAGAACAGGATGGTGTAGGATAATGCGGTTTAATTCGATTCATTGGCTAAACATTAAAACATACACAAAAATGTTTTATATGATTTGCCTGGAATTGTTTTTAAATAACTATATTCTACGTTGTCATTTATGCAGTGTCATTTATAACAACACAACAATGTTTTTTTAAAGACTGGATAATCCTTTTACATTGTAGGTCTCAGGTCAAAACTTCAAGCCAAGGCAACAACAAAATCTCCTCTGACCAAACCTGCCCAAAAACCAGACACTGAAAAGACTAGCAGGTGAGCTGTTCTATGAACATAACCAGTCTGTGATCCTCACACTTTTTTACTGTATCTATTTCTTCCAGTTGATAGTCAATCTTTGATCCTTCATTGTGTTGCTACAGCCCCACTAATAAATCAAGCAAGACTAAGCCTACCACAACTAGCCGTGCGGTACCTGTAATTCCTGCATCCCGCTCAGATCCAAAGAGCAAGAGCACTGTGTCAGGCCTTTCAGAGAACCATGGTAAGAAACAGTCATGCTTCAGAATGGATCTGATGCTAAACGGTTATTAACAGTAATGAGTTCAAGTCTTTTCTGTTCCCTCTTATAACCAGCTTCATCTAGATCTGACTCAGCCCTTAGCTCTAAAAAGCCTGCCTCCCCCAGAAAAGAGGTAGAGAAAGATATATCCAAACCTTCAACTATTAAGAAGACAACAAAGGCCATCTCTGAGTCACGGCCGGGCATCAAAGCTTCCACGTCTTCCTCTAAGCAGTCGCTTGCTGCCCCAAACAAAACAGGACCTAAACAGAAGGCTCCAGAAACACTACCAACAAAATCATCTCTAAAATCCTCAGGGGCAGTCAAAAACTCAACTCCTGCTGGCTCTAAAAAGCCAGGCACTGCTGTGAAAGATTCAATATCTAGCCCCAAACAATTAAAAAAGGTCACTCAGCAGAATCCAGCTTCTACCGAAGGTAAGATAAGAAGCAAGGAAGTAGTTGCATCTTGTCTAGAGAGTTCCAAAGTCCCTTTGTCCATGGAGCAGCATTCACAAGTCAGCCCGGCTATATTAGACCAGCTCGAAGTGGCTTCCAAGGGTATGTCAGCAACTTCAACCAAGGTTCATGATATGGAGAAAAGCAGTGATCCAGTGAGTAAATTATGTAGCACAGAGGTGAAGACTCAGTCAGTAACTCCGGACATGCATACATATACTTCTGAACAATGTGAGGTGAGCAGGAGTAAATTGTCCACAGATCATGCCATTCCACCCCATACCACTGGATCAGACCGGGGCCTCAATTCCATGAACTCCTTAAAGGACTCAGATCTTCCTCCTGATACACCTTGCAGTCTAGGGAGCATTGAGACACCCCTAGAGGACTCGTGGAATGGGCTTCATCCCCAAGTTAGCCCAGAGTCAGAGACTGGCAGTGCCACTACTTCTTCTGATGACATAAAGCCACGGTCAGAGGATTATGATGCTGGAGGCTCACAGGATGACGACTGTTGCTCTCATGAGCGTGGTGTTTCAAAGTGTGGGACCATGCGTTGCCCTGACTTTCTGGGGCGCAGCAGCAGTGACACCAGCACACCTGAGGAGCTTAAGATGTATGAGAGCGGGGCTGGACTACGTGTGGAGGTACGGCTCAGAGGACGGGAGGCAGAGACTACAAGTGAAGAAGAGGTAGGGTGTCAAAGACCACGATCGTGGATTAGAAAGGATGATGGAGTGGAGGAGGAACCTTGTGAAATGGATTCTGCATTAAAAAACTTGAAGAGTGTACAGAACCACCAACTTTTCTCCACTGAGGAAGAAGAGGAGGAGGAAGAAGAGGAAGAGACTGAAGATGAAAAATCGGAAGTTGAGGTGCTACCAAGAGGAATGGCTCCCCCACTTAACGAGCCACCTCCACAGTTCCAAGGTATTGTCAACCTTGCATTTGAAGATCCTGCGGACCAAGAGAATGAGCATCCAGAGTACCAGTCGGCTTCTAACTTCCGGCGCTCTGTTTTGCTCTCGGTGGATGAGTGTGAAGAGCTTGGATGCGAAGAAGGAGGCACCCAGACTCCGACAAACCATTCAGGTGATGTTTTCGAAAGTGAACCTCACAATTCTCAGACAGACTACTGCTCCCAGCAATCCACAAGCACAGCGACAGGAAACCATATCTCTAACCACCAAGAAAATGAACGGGAGCCCAAACCTGTGGTATTCCTGACAGAGGTCCAGGGATCTCCACAGGAGGATTGTGCATATAATCAATCAGATGCTCCTGTGCAAGACAAAGACACCAGTGACGTTCCCGCTCATGAGCGCCCTAGTCACCTGGACCTCCAGCTGGCAGAACAGTATGGCAATCTCCAGGCCAAACATATAGACAGCAGGAAAGCTGACTTGCGGCTAGACTTACCTGAGCCGCAGCTGAATGCGAGCTCACCTGCGCACTCTCCAGCAGGTAATGTATAATGTTAGAGCCCATTCCCCCCTGACTGCAGTCTCAGAAACATTCACTCAGTTTCCCCATCCTGCCACATTCAACTAAAATTTTCAGACAGTTCTTTTTCAGTGAGGTAAATCCAATGGGGTAAATCGTGATAGTTCATTGATTTAGATAGTAGCACACTACTGCCTCCCTTTTCCCCCTTCATCTTCTTTAAACGTCTATTGTTTGCTAATACTTCAATAAGCTATACACACAACTAAAATGCCTTCTCTGAGGCGCTATAGTTACTCAACAAACAAGTTTACAAACTTAATTTTTACAGTAAAATATCTATATGCGTGTGGTATAGTATGCTGACCATCTGTTATGTGGTATGGCTGGGAAGTCTCAGTTGTACCACTGCACTTAATATATAGTCACCCAAGTCCTCAGATTTTTGTTTGTTTGTCATTATCCATACTGAATAGTAAGCTTCTTCCTCAAAGGCCAAGTCCTTTATATGTTGACTTTTCCATAAGAGATCTTTATGCAAAAGACAAGCACCAATGTGACTTGGCCTTCAAATATATAAATATATGCACAAACATACAGTGAGCTAAGCTTCCTTTTAATACTGCACATAAAGGACCACACCTTATACAGAGGCCATGATGCTTTGAATGTGTTAGATCTAGATGTTTTTTGTACTCAACATTGATGTTGAGCGTTGCTGTCTTACTTTTCAAGACTTTCAAGACTCTGTCTGTTTAGTCATCCAAACCAGGGAATCTTGCATGCTAATGCTAGGCTTTGTTATTGATTTTGTTCAAATCCCATCTATGTTTGTATCCATCTTTGTGTGTTTGTTTTTCTATTTATTTTATTTCTCATTCACAATATATCACACCATTTGTAGTTCTGTAGTAGGTAATACATTTCTCAACTCTAGATTTTTGCATTGTAGATTTCATTTTATTCAATGCATTTCTGTAGAATTAGTAGTTGTTGTTTTTCTCTGTATGTTGTGTTTCTAGAAAACAATCTTCAAGGTCCTCCTTGTGTCTCTTTTTTCACACTTGTATACGTGTATTCCAGTCACTGTTAAAGGGTTTGCTCGAGTTTTATCTTTACAAAAAGCGTATCTTGAGTTTGCCAAGTAAAGCAATAAGCACTCTTTTGCCAGCATGTCCCTCATATTTTCAGTGTAGCTTTAAGTTAAAACTTAAGAAACAAACTAAAAAGCTCCAGTGCTTGCTTACGTTTCAATGTGTATATTTAAGAGAAGAAATGCTCAGTTTGATCAGAACTAGAGAATTCATATCTTTTGTGTGTGAACAAAACATAAGTTATGCTGGAGATGCAGCGGCTGGCAAAAATATGCCTTTTACTGTTATAGCACTTGTGAACAAAAGAGACACATTCAGCGTAGATTTTCCTCTGTGCATCACCTTTATGGCAGCTGTCCATCCTTATCCTAAATTCAGAAGTTGTTCATGGAAAGTCAAGAGTTGCTCCATGGAAAACTTTGGATTTGCACATCTGCTTAATTGTAATGCATGTGTCATTTAATCAAATCTTGATTAATGACAACAGAAAAGTGATTACTGCCTAAGACAAAATATATTTTTTTCATCTATTTAGTCTTTAAAAGGATTCGTATATCAAGCTTGTCTTAAATGCTTCATGGAGGACACAGTTGCACTAGGGGTGATTCTGTACTGTATCACGTGGAGTTAGAAACAACGCATGTCTTCAAGAAAATTGCTGTCTTTTTTTTTTTCTTTTTTTTTTTTTTTTAAAGCCCACATATGGATAAAACACTTGGTCATTGTGCAGTATTGTCAATTATTTTTAGGGGACATTGATGGTTGTGACACATTGGATCAAACCTGCACACATGACCGGCGGTCGTCTAAAGCCCTGTCCCCCATTATTGAGATGGACCTGGGAGAAGCCCTCGAACAAAGCATGGATGCAGACAGGAGCAATGATCCCCAACAGGATGAGTCACATTGGGATGATAAAGGAGTAGAGACAGAGGATGTTAAAGAGGAAGTGGACAATGAAGTCAGTAAGTTTGCAGAGAAAGACTGGAGTCTGCTTCGACAGCTTCTGTCTGACCAAGAATCCAATCTGGGCATCATAAACTCAGTCCCAGAGGATTTAAACCTTGCACAGTACCTGATAAAGCAGACGCTGTCCTTGTCTCGAGACTGCTTGAATGAACAGGACTACTTGTATCACGAAAAGGACACATTTAAGCGTTGGGCCGAGCTTATTTCTCCACTGGAGGACTCCACCACCAGCATCACTGTGACCAGCTTCTCCCCTGAGGACGCTGCCTCTCCACAGGGCGAGTGGACTATCGTGGAGCTGGAAACGCATCACTGACGGTATCCTGAACTGGAATACAGCCAATGTTTTGATAGGACTCTTTGAAATACTGCATCCTTTCCTCCTTTCTGTGCTTCTTATTTGTTTTGGGGAGAAAGACAGATCAGTCGCAGCTTAAGCTGAGCAAAGTTACATGCCATTTTGTACTCATCGTACAGGTACTATATGAAGGACTGGAATAGTGACCTCAGTGCAGTTGTTTTGCATGTGGGCAATTTTCTAAGTTATATTGTTTACTTGATGGGTGTTGCTTGAATCTTTGTAGAATACCAAAAATGCATTTTCTTGTTGCTCTTTTTGTTCAAATGTTTTGAACAGAGTGTAGAGAGTATGTTAGTGGTTCTGGTTTACATTTGTTGTATTAATAATAAAAGCCGTGTTGTTTGAATTTTGTTGCTTTTTTCATTGAAAGGTAATAGATTGATACATTTTATCTGCCTATATCTTTTCGAGCAGAAAAACGATAATTTAGTCTATTTTAATGGTGAAAATTTTGTATAAATAATTATCCAAGTAAATTTGACCAATTAAAAGCTGTGATTACACATCTCGTTTATAACCACTCATTAAAAGAGTATGGCAATGACATTTTGTGTATTTATAACCCATTTTATTGTTTATTTTGCCGAATGTATTGAATCAAAAATCAATTGTACCACCTTTAGTTTATGGGAACTAAATCTGCAGTTACATTATTCTGTGAAATCGAATAAAAGCGGTGCCTAATGCAGCCAAGGTAGATTATTTGGATTTGACTAACAAAATTAACTGATATTTAATGAATGCTGCACTGTGCTACACTTATATTACCCTTACTACAGAGAACTTCATCTAATAATACTTCAAAAACCCTTTTCGCTTCGAACTTGAGAATGGCATCATCAGAGCGTATTTATAGCCTATTTCTGTTTCTCTTGGACAGGCTAAATCAGGAAACTGTGGACTTTGAGGACAAAAAATAAATAAAAGATTGCACAGATTAGCTGAAAGTGACAGATGAAGCGCTGAAGGGAAAATCATTCTGTGTCCTTGAAGAGGAAAAGTATCTTGAGAAGAATACAATAAGAGCAGAGCAGGCCATCCATAGAATGCTGCTCCTCCAGGACGTGTACAGTATTGTAGGCGGGTTTTTTCCTCATATCAGCAGCTCCAAACATTTCCGAATAGGCCTAGATATCCTGTTTACATAATCTTTAAATTCACTGAAATGAGTGTGTGAAAGTTGTTTAATTCTTATTCACTTCGTTTTGTTACAGAAAGGAGGTGCCAGACCACACCAGCCTGTTTACGGTCAGGCGATAAAAGAAAAAATCAAACAGGTTCTGCGATTATACAGACAATTACTCACAACATAACCAGGTCAGAGTGAGACTTGGAATGGAAACAGAATTTGTTAATCAGCTTTTGTCTGGATGTGCATACATTTGCTAAAACACTGTTGGGAAAAGAAAAGAAAAAAACTGGACAAGGTTCAGGCAGATCTTTAGCCTACTGTAACTAGACAAATCTTTATCAAGGAGGTCTGTGGTAGGCTACCTGCAGAAAAAAAGTGTTCGCATATTCACTTTATAGACTGCCGCAGATTATTCATTCAAACCTTAAATTGACCGTGTTATTTTCTTGTGGTGGTCTTATCTAGCTCTGTCTCCACCTAGTGGAGTTATTTTCTATTTACAGTTAAAGAGGAAGACCACAAGAATGGCAGCCTGTGACATAGTTTGAGAAAAATGTTCTGAATATGCACTGGTAATGGGAAAATAAATGTGCTTAACCCAAATCTAGTGTAGTAACTCAAAACAAAGTTATTATGTTAGGAGATCCATGGAGGCCTTCCCATGTATTTTTTTTTTTTTTGCAAGGTATACTTTTTTTTAGAAGAATATCAGAATGTTAAAAATGCTTTTGATGAGAAAAGCAGATATTATCAGTGAAATTGTTCAGCCACAGTGGATTCGGTGTTCATACCACTGATTGTACAACAATAGAATATGAAGTGCCGCTCATATAACTTTTCATTATTTTCTCCTGAAAGAACGCACACTTACAATGTAATGTAATGACACCCCCTTAATATGACAATGAGACAGAGCCCATTAGCAGCCGCAACCAGGAGTAACTGATGGTGCACGTTACATAATCTCCATCTCATCTGTTCTCTTGTAAAACACAGTAATCCTCTTTAAGACTGCGACACCCGCTGCCGTTCGGCTAAACCCATTTGTCTTTTTAATTGCAAGTGAAGGTTCTGAAGCCCACATTGTTTCGCTGTCGGGAGGAATTCGGGCTGAAGCAGCTGCTTCAGCTGTACAGTATAGAGTTTGAGAAGAATCAAGTGGACATCCTTATTTATTCCTCATTTCCTGTGAGAGAAATAGTCACTTTCCTTCAGAAAGTTCAGAAAATGCCACAATTATAAGCCAGCCCATACAGCATTCTTTCATAGAATCACATTTCAGCTGTGAGGTTAAGGATGAGAAACGACTAAGTGTGTTGTAATGGAGAGACTTTAATATATTGGTCACATGGCAGTTTAGAATGGTCAATGTAAAACCCCAAGACGATATTTGTCTTGAACATTTTTTTTTTTTCATCTATTTTTTTTACAACTTCTGAAAATGTTTTGCCCTGTATGTGCAGCCACTTTTAATTAGAACTTGATATATCAATATTATCAAATAAAGTAAATAAAGGCAGCTTTTTACATGAAAAGCACAAGCCGGAGGCCCTGAGTCTATATTTGCCTATTTTCCTTTAATCGGTAGATCTTTCTTTTTTTTTTTGTGATGGCATAATACTCACATTGTTCAGCTGAAAAGTCAAGTGTGAGTTCAGTGGGTGTAACGAAATTAATAGAAATGTTTTTTTGGTTCACTCTCTTCATTTTCTTAGGTTAGCTACTTATGAACAACAATAACAATACCATCACCCATAAGGGAATCAGTCTGAATGGTTATTAAAGGTAAATCTGTCTATGTGTGTTTGAGTCGGATCACAAGCATACACAATTGCAGTTCATATCAGAAACAGAAACCCAGAATAACCCACAGCTCTGACAGGCCTGAAATCATTTGACTATTTTATATCTAGCGTGTGTGTGTACATGTTTTTCTAGCCCGGTGGGAACTTAAACCTGAATGCACACAGACTCATAGGTACTCGTGTCACTGCGGGGACCTAAATTGACCTAAATCCCCATGGGTACAAAAGCTTATAAATCATACAGAATGAGAATTTTTGAAAATGTAAAAATGCTGAATGTTTTCTGTGATGGGTAGGTTTAGGGGTAGGGGCAGTGTAGGGGGATAGAATACAGTTTGTACAGTATAAAAACCATTACGCCTATGGCGAGTCCCCAGAAAGATGTGTGTGTGTGTGTGTGTGTGTGTGTGTGTGTGTGTGTGTGTGTGTGTGTGGGGTCCAGGTAAACCCTACATTATGCGGACAAAATGTCCCCACAGAGATGGCAATATCCGATATCCTTGTCTGCGTGGGGACATTTTTAGTCCCCATGAGGAAAACCACTTATAAATCAGACTAAATTATGTTTTTGGAAAAAATACTGAAAGTTTTCTGTGATGGGTAGGTGTAGAGAGTAAAATACACAAATAAAAATCATGTTTATGGAAAGTCCCCATAAAACATGACAGCCCAATGTGTATGTAATAAAAGTATTAAATATCAAATGTTCAATAAAATTACTTATTCTTGCATTCATTTATTTGTATATAAATAAACTTATTTTGGATAAAAAAAAAAAAAAAAATATATATATATATATATATATATATATATATATATATATATATATATATATATATATATATATATATATATATATATATATATTATATGTTTTTAAATAAATGAGGTCAAAGGTAAAACCCAACATTGTTCACATTTTGTTAGAATTTCAAAACAAGAAATGTCAAGTATTTACTTGCTTGATTTCAGTATTATATTAGTATTATATTTTGAGTTAGCTTTTATTTTATATTTTCAATTTTTATTTTAAGTGTAAGTTTTTGTCATTATTATTAATGTTTCTATATAACGTTTATACATTTTTAGTTCAGTTTTTAATCTAATGTTTTATTTCATCTTTATTTCAGTTACCGAATAGTTTCAGCTGTCTACTTGACACCAAGTAACCAATAAACACAGCTTTTACATTCACATTATCAAAAACATGGCAAAGCTCCACAACCTAAAGATCCCTGAATCATACTTATTAAACTGTATTATTCAGCAGTTACTTACATAATTAAGCCTATAAAGTGCTCATGCTGTCCCAGATATTAAAACTCTTGTCCCAGCATGTGAGAAGGACACCCATCCTTTGTCTCCCGCTGACCATACATGCTAGCAACAGTGTTTGTGATTCATCACAAGACTGTTCCATTACTAAGTGACTTACTGTCCTCAATAAGAGATTGAACATGGAACGAAGCACTCTTGACAGAACCAGGGCTTCTTTGAAAAATAGTCTATGGTTAAGACCATTTATTTTTGGTATAATTGACATGAAGTGCTGAGTGTGCTCTGTGCCGGCCGTGATGCCCTCGGGTAGATGAGGGAGTCTTTAGGGCCCTATCATACACCCGGCACAATGCGATGCCAT
The DNA here is from genome assembly GCA_018749465.1 of Paracanthobrama guichenoti. NCBI lineage: Eukaryota > Metazoa > Chordata > Actinopteri > Cypriniformes > Gobionidae > Paracanthobrama > Paracanthobrama guichenoti. Next base: position 19,834,705 of record CM031948.1, on the reverse strand, counting down.
GCGTGACGCAGGCGTTTTTTGCTAGTTTCAGCTCAAGGCAGTTATCATTTTCACATCCAGCGCCACGGTGTTTAAATAGCAAATGCACCCGTGCCCATCTGTTCGCCCATGGGCTTGCTGGTCTGAAAAGTGGTGTGTTCAGACACACTGTTGCCGCGTTGCTATTTTGAGGCAACTGAAAACGACTGCACCATTGACTAACTGAAACCTGGACTAAAGTGTTTTATAGGGTGCATTAGTAATGTGCACTTATAGGCGGGTGCACAACACACGTACACTCTGCTTATAAGACACACAGGGACGCACAGCAGCACACAAACATTTTTAAATATTATAAATAATAGGCTTCCTCTCTGGAGAAGAGTTCAGTCTTTACGCCCGCAAATTCCGCCATGAAAATAGCGAATCGGTCATGGTGCAAGCGCAGCTGGCTTTTAAAGGGAATGGGAGATGAGACTCTGATTGGTTTATTGCACGTTACGCCCAAAACACAACCATGACTCATTAAAGCCACATTATGTAGTTTTTTCGCCACTAGAGGTCGCCTATTCAAAACAAAGGCGTAGCTTGACGCAGAGATTGAGTGCAGATTCATGGAAGATGTTATCTTCACCTCACAGCCGGTGGAAAATAATCAGATGGGACTCGGGCAGAAATCATGTTCATGGATGAGATTATTAACCATAGGCAGAGTTTCACTTTTGTGCTTAGGGTGGCACCTTGGGGTATAATTTATATTTTTATAAATAATAATAATTAAAAGGGATTTGAGGAATAAATAAATGAGAATGGTAAAATAAGTTCTAGGTCTAATTCTAGTAGGCTAATGAAGTAATCAATTTAAACTATTTACAAATTATATTTCATTTTAAAATGTGCACAAATTCACTCTTATGTCTAGTATGCAGAAAATGCAAATGTTTTTTGGGTTTTTTTTGCCTCATCGTCACATTCATTTATGAATTATGAATCATGATCGCATTTTTAATTCAAAATGGCAAAATTTCATAATATGTTGAGTTTGTATCACTAGATAGTCTATTACTTTCAGTAGCGGAACATTTCTATCATAAAACAGTCATCTAAGACTTGCATACTTACATCTTTCCACAAACTCTCATTGCGTTGTGACAGTGACAGTAAGCCTTCTTTGATTTGATTGGCCATCTCGATCATTTTTACATTGATGAACACTGTTAGACCACTGAGGTAGAGCAGCCTAAAAAAATGATTAGCCTAAAAATGTAACTTTTAAAAATTGTTATCCTAAAAACAAATCAGCTTTACTAAAAGGAGAAGATAAGACAAATAAGGGTTGTACCTAGTCTCTTAATGATTCATGGGTGTGTTTTGGGCGTAACGTGCAACAAACCAATCAGAGTCTCATCTCCCATTCCCTTTAAAAGCCAGTTGCACTTGCACCGTGGCGGATTCGCTATTTACATGGCGGAATTTGGGAGCGGAAAGACTGACCGCTTCTCCAGAGAGGAATCCTTTTTATTTTTAATATTTAAAAATGTTTGTGCTGCTGCACACAGTGTGTGTGTAATAAGCAGAGTGTACGCGTTGTGCACCTGCGTATAGGCGCATATTACTAACGCACCCTTTAAATAACACAAAAAATACAGGTTTCCATTGGTCAATGGCACAGTCGTTTTTAGTTGCCTCAAAATAGCAACGCGGCAACAATGCACCTGAACACACCTCATTTTCAGACCAGCATGCCCATGGGTGAACAGATGGGTGCAAGTGCATTTGTTATTTAAACAATCTGGTGCTGGACATGAAAATGATAACTGCATCTAGCTGAAACTAGCAATAAACACTTGCGCTGCGCCTGGCGTCGCATATGCACCAGGTGTATGATAGGGCCCCTAGAGTTTATGCTAGAGGAAGAAATGTGTTCGAAAGTAGATAAAGAAGTGCAGTGCAAGTGAATCTCTCACATCACCTGTCAATCATTGAGGAAATATGTTAAAAGTTACATTTAACAGGAGCATTTATTGACCAAACGTGTTTTTAATGTTAAGTTCCCCAGAATGCCTTGTATTGTCCGTCAGTGTGTGATGAAGTGTAAAAGGCTGTGTTGCTGAAGGCTGTGAATCAGGCTGGTCTCATGACTGCCACAACTCTCTATTCACTCTTTGTTTGTTTCCCAGCAGGCTAAATATGATCTCGATACCAAGTATAAAAGAACACCTTCTTCTCCTTCCTATCAAAGAGAATACTTACAGAACTGCTGCAGATGATACAGAAGACTTATGAACTAACTAAATAGGCAAGCACTAGAAAATAAAATGCAATGGGAAACTATTACAAAACAGAACGACAAGGTAGTGTTTGGTTGAACATCATAGCTTTGTCTTTCTTGAATTATTTTGTGCAGATTAGCAGGAAAACCAGGCTTAATTTAGGTAAGAATTTAGTTTAAATCCATCTGGAGTCTCCTTTTTACTAGCATTGTAGAGCGTTTGACCGTGTGCTGCTTTTGTACACTGGCCACTAACAGAGAAGATGAGTAAGTGTAAGAAAGAGTTGAGTGAGAGAGAGAAAGAACGGTTGCTCATCCGCAGGGCCAGCGGAGCCAACGCCTCTCAGCTGGCTCATATGGAGAAGATGCTACAAGAGACCAAAGGCCTGCTGGAGAAGAAGACAGAGACGGATCCAGAAAGCAAAGCCTGTGGTGACACTATGGGTAGGGATATTTGAGCTATCTTCAAATTTAATGCCTATGAATGTGAGGCTTGCATTACTAAGTATCCCTAAAACAAGATACATTTCTTGGGATAATTATATATATATATATATATATATATATATATATATATATATATATATATATATATATATATATATATATATATACATTCTTAAAACAAGATAAAATGTCAACATTATAAAATAATCAGACTTGTTATAAGAGCATATATCTCACAATGTGTTTTAAACACATTTTCTTTAAATAAGACAAAAATGCAAATGGGTAAGAAAATCAAATTCAAAACATCATCTATCAAAACCTCAACAGTCTAATGTCTTATATCTAACATCTATATTTATTTTACTTCTTATGTACATTTGCTTTAGGTATGTTTAGATATTTTAACTAGAAAAATATATTATTTTAGTATATTATTCTAATATATGTATATATATATATACTGAATTTCCCTCTTTTTAATACCCAACTGACAGGGACCATTCTCAGAACTTTGACTAACATTCTCTCAAGGTTCCCTCAAAGTTATGATCAAACATTGTTCCAATAATGTTAATAGAATGTTTGTTCAAACTTATCTGGTCTTTCTTAATGTTCCCGAAATGTTAGCACAAAAACGTTATGTACACATTGTTCATGGAACTTTTTTCTTGAAACGTTTTAGCTTTAAAGGAACACGCCACTATTTTTGAAAATAGGCTCATTTTCCAGCTCCCCTAGACTTAAACAGTTGAGTTTTACTGTTTTTGAATCCATTCAGCCGATCTCCGGATCTGGCAGTAACACTTGTAGCATAGCTTAGCATACATCATTGAATCTGATTAGACCGTTAGCATCTCGCTCAAAAAAATTACCAAAGAGTTCCGATATTTGTCCTATTTAAAACCTGACTCTTCTGTAGTTACAATTTGTACTAAAAATAAAAAAACTGCTGCATTCCTGCATAATAATCAAGTCACTTTGCTGCTGTACCATGGGTGCAGCGGCGCAATGATATTACGCAGCACCTGAAAATAGGCTTCCGTCAACATAAACTACGTGACAACCTGCTTGCACAGAGAGCGTGCTGGGGACTATTTTCAGGCGCTGCGTAATATCATTGCGCCGCTGCACCCATGGTACGGCAACAAAGTTACTTGATCATTATGCAGGAATGAGAGTGTAGTTCCTAGCCATATCAGCCTAGAAAATTGCAACTTTTTATTTCCATCGGTCTTAGTACACGCGCTAATGGTCTAATCAGATTCAATGAATTATGCTAAGCTATGCTAAAAGTGCTACCGCTAGACCCGGAGATCGGCTGAATGGATTTGAAAATGGTAAAACGAAATTGTTTAACTCTAGGGGCGTTGGAAAATTAGCCTATTTTCCTATATGAGCCTATAGTGTTTTTTTTAAATTATACTAAGTAAAAGTAACTTTCCCATAAAGTTTGGAAAATTATAAAATGGAATGATCCATTAATGTTCAGATAACCAAGAAAAAACTATTTTTTTTAAGTCGTCATGAAACAGTTGAAATAGTCTTTTCTTCCCTATTGTGATGTATATCCTTGTAGGATGGGACTTGAATTTGTCTATCAGGAATTGATTGGATCACTGGATCGTTGTGGTTTGCTATTGATCAATCTCATGTGAGTGACAGGTTGTCCTGCCCTCACGCCAACGCGTCACCAGAGAAGAGAAGAGAAGCTGCTGCAAGATTGAGGGGACATTCCAATAATCCATAAAAAATAAGAATTGTCCATTTTGATTTCACGGTGACTTTAATAAACTGGACATTTCCATAGCTTTTTAGTTGGGTAGGCTGTATTTCATGATTTGCAGTTTGACAAATGAATGTGTATTCAGTTTGACTCTTGTGATTTTTGCTCTGGTCTTAGTGTCTGATCTGGAGCAGAAGGTCCAGCGCAGCAAGCGGGACCGTCGTAACTCCCTCCATCGCACACAGCTGCTGGAGAGTCAGATGAAGACGGTCCGCGGCGAGCTCGTGGGCACGCTGGACCACCTGGAGGAACTGCGCAACATATTGCGCCGCTCGCAGCAGAAATCAGAAGAGCGGGAAGCTGCCATGCAAAAACTTGCTGCAGGGCTGAGGTGAGACACCACCTGTCCACCTTCAGCTCGTCTCATCGTGAAGACACCGCTGTTCATCTGAAATATGTGTTTGACTGCACATCCAGAATGACATCATCTTTCCCACTGGCTCACACATTCCTGTACAACCAGATGTGGTTGTAATATCTCTTTTAAATAATTAAAGCATGCCACAATTATTTAAAGGGCATGTGTTTACCCTCCAAAGATAGACACAGTTCTGACATCCTGTTTATTTCTGAAATTCAGCCTTAAACCATAATTTATCATTTAAGTATATAGGCATCCACTGAATGCCTTGTCAACTTGTGAAATAAATTTCACACCCTGTCACATTTGACACATTTTATTGTGCCAATTTACTGTATGATGGCTTCTGGAAAGTACTTTTTGTTTTGGTTTAATGTCTTCACAGGATTTGTTTTGTAACAGATTGTGTACAATGTCTTATAGCGTTGAGTTGTTTTATGTGTAATGAGGAAAGTGGCAAATGAGTCCCGCATTTCTTCATATGAATGCTTTAGTCACCTATATTCATAGCTGCTGTTGCCTTTTTATTTATTATAAGGTTTGAACTTTCACATGATCTGCAGTGTTACAGCAGCATACATGCTGTACCAACGTTATTAATCACCAATTCAGTAATGCAAGTAAACTTTAAAGATGTTTGTTTGTGATTTTGTTCATTAAAATATTGATATGTCCTCCAGATTGTACTTTATGAAAAGAAAACAGAAACATTATTGTATTCATTTCAGTTGTGGATTTCCTCCCCATATCCTAAAGATCACTTTTTCATGTTGCTTTCAGGGGCTTTAGTATAAGATTCAATCCTAAATCTTCTTTTCAGATCCTCTGCTTTGACTGAAGTTCTCTCATACTTTGCGGCCTCGTTCCACTCTTGCTAGCGAGACACCACTGACCTGTCCTCACTTCACCTTGTGTTAAAAGATTAATGGTAATTTTGCCCTCATTAAAAATGTTTTACAGATTTACTTTTTGTAAAATATGTTTAAAATCTAATACACTCGCTTTCAATGAAGTTGCCAGTCATAGCTTCAGTCATCAGTTGCTTAAAGGGTTACTTCAGCGATTAGCATTAAGCTTTGTATCAGTAGAAATCCGGTAGTATATTCAAATGATCATGCTTCTTCCCCCCCACTCATATCCCCCTGAGATGAGAGATTTATGTATTTTATTTCTGGAAAAAATCCTCAGATGACGCAAATATCGTCATTTTGCGTCTGAGGATTTTTTGGCCAGAGGCTAAAGACTACAGCTAGTAGTAGAAGCTAGTTCCGCATGTTTTCAACCCGCCCATGGGGGGTGAGATCTCACTCACAGCGCTCGGCTCGGGCAGCTGCGGGCATTCATGTAAACGGAGCAGTGCGGCATAAAGTAGGTGTTTCAGCTTTTCAAATGAATTCCTATGACAGTTAAGCTTCCATAGGCATGATCTGAACGCGCGCCGTGAATGTATGCCGCGCCCGCGCTTACCTCAGCTCTGCTCAGCTCTTCGCTCTCGTGATGAATGAAATCTGACTCCTGCTGCGTCTGTGCTGTGACACTCGCTCGGCTCACTCACATTATATTGAACAGACACGTTCAGTTTTTAATTGTAGTGTCTGTTCTCTAACTGAACTAAATTATTTTATTACTATGAAAATGAAAACAACAGTAAAACAATGCCGCGGTGGGCAAGTGATCCAGTGAACCAGTAGCTGTGGCTTCGGGAGTGGCCTCGTAGGGCAGCGAAGCAAGTGCATTCTGGGAGTTGCTGTCTTTCATCCACATGAGCCAAAAATAAATGTTCTGTCTTTTCTCAGTCTAGAAGGCACCAAATTCAAAAATAATTTCACATTTCTGCTACATAAATTACCCAGTTTAAATACACATTCATCTTCCCAGCGCTGAAGTACCCCTTTAATACATGTTGTACAGAGAGGGCAACCTTATGGGGGTCGACATGTTGAGACCAGGAACACCACTGAATTTATATCAGGAAAAAAACATGAGACAAAACAATGGCACTGACATATTTTAAGATATGTCAGTGCAAGTTGCTTACAGTTAAAACAGCTCAAGCATGCATTTTAGTCTGGGAAAACAGGCAATAGTTTAAATCTCATCACAAGTAAATCCCAAAAATCACTAAATGTGACCCTAAACCTAAACCCCAAATGACCCTAAACATTTCCTATACATTCTAAAATTAAATGTATTAATGAAAATCATGTTCCAGCCACTAATTAAGAATTTGTTCTCACAATTAAATAATTTTTAATTTTTTTTAGGTAAATTGTGGCCATGTTGTATACTAATCTGTTCCCTCATTTTAATTTGTTTAATTGTGGCCATGATTTTCTAAAAAGATGGAACAAATTACGATGATTTAACTACAATGAGAGTATTCTTAATTTGTGGCCACCACAATATCTTGTTTTCCCCACTGCTGCGTAAAACTGATTTAGATGGTTGTTGACAGAAATTGTCTGTCTTCCTCACAAGGGCAAGGAAACACTTTCTCTTAGTGTATTAATTCTTTCCCCGCCAGCGTTTGTCAGCCACAGCTAACATTTTTGATAATTTTCACAAGAATGTAATGAACCCCAGAAAATTTTGTTGTATAAATATCTGAACATGTAACATCAAAAGAAAGAACAATATTAAAAAAAGGAAGTTTTATTCATGCATTCTTTTTTAATCAACACTTGAATGTGGGTAAGTTTCATAAAAAGACATTTTGAACAAAATGCTGAGAAAATCGCGTAATAAGCAATGCTTTTATCTCTTGTTTCTGCTCCTTTTTGACTGTGTTTTGACCCAGAGATTCTCTGCTCTTTTAGAAGATGCGTAATAGCGCCCCCTACCGTGTAACAGTGAAAATTCAGTCAAGTGGGGAAGTGTTGACGTCTCATAAATGAGAAATGCTCTATGAAATATTGAACACTCTCTTATGATATGGGAAAGATTAATGAATGGAGTTTTACGCTGTAGCTGCAAGCCTCGAGGACAGAAGGTGGTCAATAACTGCACCCAGAAAGTGAGCTTTTAAATCAAAAAAGAAAAATGAATACGAAAATAAGATGAATTCAAGGCATGTTCTCAAGACTCAACAGTTCTAAGGTACATTTATCTATGTATTTATCTATGTATTGTTGAAAATTTGCATGATTTGTGCTCAGATCTAAGTCTAAGGGTCTAAGTAACTTGTAAGGTCATGTGCAGGGCAGTGAGAACATGGACCAGTGAATCCAAGCCACTGTAATCTTCTGGGCTACACAAATTGAATCTTTAGTCATAAATTGCATTATGCCTATTTCAGGTTCTTCCCTCTGGCATGCCATTTTGAATCTAAGAATATCAACTTAATCTGTTAGCTGATAAGCATCAACTGTAGAGAACTCTGGATGGCCTGTGAGTGAATATCATCAAATATATTCTTAATATACTTAATATACTAAAATCGCAGGTGATTTATCCAAACCAAACTCTCTAATTACATTATAAACCCTCTCAATTCACTGCTCAGAGAATGGAATATTACAATACTGGAAACTACTTCAGTCACTCTCAGGTAACTTGCCACTTGTGGCCATAAAAAATAAAAATAAATAATAATTATTATTATTATATTGGTGACGAAAGCAAATAGTCTGATATTATAAAAGAAAAACTGAGAAGCCTAATACCATGCATATATTTATATTGGCCAACAGGGAGGCAATGTTCAGTTTGGCCTTGTCCATCAGTACTTCAAGGAGGTTTATCATCTGCTATAATTCCCATTTATTAATATTTAAAAATTTGTTCTGATCTTTTCTGTCTTAATTGCAAATCTATCGATATGTTTTTAAACCAACTTTAAAGAAAAAAACATGTGTTTAATCATTTTTTTAATGTGATACTCATACCATGGTCTCCCTAAACTGTTTTATGGTCATCATTGTCATAATTATTTTTCATGTGGTATAATGTGTCTTGTAGCGTGGATTAAGATCAAGAGTTGGATCTATTGCTAAAAACAGAGGAGGAAAAAAAGGTAATCACCTTGTCTTGTGGATTTAAGAGTGAGATGAAACATTTGGAAGAGGACCTGCGGACAATGAAAGAATGAGAGATATAGGCCTACAAAAACAAACAAATCTAGTCTATCTAGAACCACACTCATCCAAAGCCTCCACACACTGTCAGCAGCACCAGACACCACTATTCATGCTGATGCATGTTCAAACTCATGCAGGTAACTTGCAGGAATTTTTATATATATAAAATAATTTTCAGTGGAGGTGTACACTAAAATATATCTGATATGCAACACTTCAGTGCACCAGTGAGATGTTGTGTGCATTTTTATTTGCTGTATTTAATGTGGATGTGCTGAAGGACACAGATTGACTGTATGCTCTAAGAGTCAATTTTATAGTGTGTTAAGAAATGTAGTCATGAAAGTGTACTAAGCACAGTTAAGTGGCCTTTTATTTTATTAATGTTATATTATTGTTACAGACATGCCAGGCTCCACCATCACCCAATCACAGCGCACTCCTTCACCCGAGTACTGATCACGAACACCTGCACCTCATCTGCGCAGTCACCACCAGCAGCACAAAAGACACACTCACGCACTCAGTCTTTGTCCGGTCTCGTTAACATCAAGTGCTTACCTGCATGCTCACCTTAAGGACTGCCAAACTCTACTTACCTGTCTCCTGTGATTCTCCAAGTCTCCATCGTGTTCCCTCCTCTCGTGTTGATCCTCCTTGAAGTCTCTTTCGTTCCAGCCCGCTACACCTGCAAGTACAAAGGCTGTATCACTCAGTATACCTCATCAGATCCTTGCATATCCCAAGCTCACTCACCTGCACTGCCGTCAACTCTGGTTGTTCAAATAAACATCAGTTACCTGCATGTCTTGTCTCCGTCCCTTCTGTGTTGTAACAATTATGTGCAAAAAACATTTAAGCACACTACTTTTTGACAAGGGTGGCCCTAATCTGCATAATCAAAGGGAATCAGACTCATTAAAGGTTGGGTAGGCAATGTTTTTTCATAAACACTTTTTGTTATACTGGTTGAAACTCTTTTCACATCCTGATAGCAACCAATAGTAGAAGTGGTCTTTAAATGTAAAAAAAATTGCATATATCTTCTGTGGAAGTCTCAAGACCAAAAAATGTTCATCCAATCATTGCATTTGGTCCGAATGCAATGATAGGATATCCTACCTACCTGTCAACCTGTATTTCCATACCTCCACACACCCTGCTCACACAGACATCACACGTCATCACTGCGAGTTGTAGACAGACAGTCACAGAGCTCCGCAAACAAACAGCAGCCACCTTTTACAGTTCCTCCTGAACCAAAACAACAAGCTTATGTTGCGTTCGCGCCATGTCGTAATTACGAGATGATAACCTGTGATGTTCTACTGAGCTAAGAATTAGGCCTATGTGTTTTCATGGCAACACAATCGACGCCGAAAGTTAAAGCTACTTCAAGCTTTCCACTATCTCAAGCCAACATCAAAGTTTGTCTACAAATTTTACTATCTAGTTGTAATGTTATGTGCTTTGAGGCATGAGGTAATTTAACGCAGTCTCTCATGACACTTTGCAGACTCTGCTCTGGCTGTGCATTCTGTGTTTTGGAGGAGGCCTTGGAGACGCTCTGAATGCAGGGTATGAGATTTTGCTTTCAGCCTCTCTAAAGCTGCCTTCGCTACCTTTAAACTCTCTGAAAAAGCAAAAATACAGAGCTATTTTTATTTTTTAGACAGAAAATTCGTTAGAAATATATACTGCCCATGGGGTGGGGTGGTGCAAAGTGAGTGTTTCAACTTTTCAAATGAATTCATATGAAAGTTAAGCTTCCATAGGCATGATCTGAAAACGCGCCAGACTGAACATGCGCCATGAATGACTGCCGCGCTTACCTCAGCTCTGCTCAGCTCTTCGCTCTCGTGATGAATGTAATCTGACTCCTGCTGTGTCTGTGCTGTGCTCACTCACATTATATTGAACAGACACGTTCAGTTTTTAATTGTAGTGTCTGTTCTCTAACTGAACTAAATGATTTTATTACTATGAAAATGAAAATGACGGTTGGGGTGGTGCCGTGGTGGGCAAGTGATAACCAGTAGTCGTGGCTTTGGGAGTGGCCTCGTTGGGCAGTGAAGCAAGTGCATTCTGGGAGTTGTTGTCTTTCATCCACATGAGCCAAAAATACATTTTCTGTCTTTTCTCAGCCTAGAAGGCACCAAATTCAAAAATCATTTCACATTTCTGCTACATAAATTACCCAGTTTAAATACACATTCATCTTCCCAGCAATGAAGTACCCCTTTAAGGCCACCTACACTGAAAAAAAAGTGTGTTGGATTTACATGATTTAATTGTGTACATCGGTCCCACATAAATCAATTAAGTGAAACAAACATAATTTGTTCATGTAACTTCAACATCACAGAATTAATACATTTTAAGTGACCCAATTAAGTAGTTTCTAAGTGAATTTTATACGGCTCCCTGACATGATTCAGACATTCAATTTCATATATTCATTCATCCATCCACTTCAATTTCATATATTTTAATGTTATACAACTGAATTATAATACTGCACTAGCTAGTTGTCGAACTTTGAGGTAGCAATAGCACACATTAGCATCTTAAATGCTAAGCATTAAAAGCTCCACTCTTCTCCACAATGGTAACCCACTGTAATTTAAATTGTTCTAATAATTCCAACATAACTGAATATTAAACACTATTAAGCACAATCAAGTCTCCCCTTTCTCATCTTGCTCGAAAATACATAAAATAACACTTTTACATATAAAATAACATGTAAAATAACATTTACTCTCTCTTGATTTAGCCATATGCAAATGCTTACATGCTGGGAACTAACAAGCCCCGCCCAGTTGCAGTTAATGCAACACATCATGTAATCTCAACACAAACGGATTAAGTAAATTTAAATTTGATTTATATTTAAGTGGATTGAACACAATCAAATTAAGACAAAATGTATAGAAATTGTGTTGCTTTAGCTCATTTTAATTAAGCAATTTGAACAAGCAGTAAAAATATTTTTTTTCAGTGTACATGTCTGCTATAGGGCACCTGTGTCCTACTTCATACATCCACTAAATGACCTTAGGCTAGTCAGGACACAGAATGACTGTGATGTGGTTCTAAATGTTCTAGACAATTTTAAACCCAAGGCATTTTGGTTATGTGACTTCATATGATCACAATCAGGCCATTGTTGCATGTTTTCTTCAAATTAGACATACACTTGTTTTGTAGCAGTGCAAGAAAAGATATGTAGTGCTCTCCTAGGAGCATGACTTGTGTCTCTCAGATTAGCATCAAAACAAACCACACACTCTGTCATAGCAGCCGTTTCCCAGCCCTTTTGATAACTGTTTACATGAAGTTAGGATGGTTTGCTTTGTCGTAAAGAGACTGCAATGCGTTATAATAGTTAATTCTTCACAGAGGTTTTATAAAACATCTTGGTCAAAGAGTGAGTACCTTCTTGTTTTGTTGACAGAATACCTCATAAATAACCGATTAGGCTTCCTGTACTAGTTTTACTGTCAGAGTTTTCCTTTTCTAGTCAGAGCTGATTTAAGCGTATTATCTGTTCACACATGTTTGAATGGCAGTCGGGTGAGTGTGACGTGGCATTAATATGGCTATGCCATGAAGTCTGGTGGCATTAGTATTGCTGTCCCAGAAGATCCAAGAAGTCAGCAACAGGAAATGAAAGTGCTGGAACATCTGTTGGCCATTCCGCACACGTGTTGCTCCCAAATCTCTCTGAGATCCACATTCACAAGGACACAGAGCACTTGGAAACTCTACAGGTTAACCGTTATTTATTTGGACTGATATAGGGAAGGTCATTGCTGTCTCGTATTTGAGCTAAACTTTTCTTTTACATGAGATTGACAATATAACTATCAATTCCAGCAGTGGCAGTTTTATTTTTTGGAAACACTGCAAGGTTTGGGAAATGGAGCCAGGGTAAATTTCCATTGGCCCAGGAACAAATCTAGAGCTGCAGAAAGGATAAACGTTCTCTCCGGGGATTCACATCCAATCCTTACGAAATCTTTAATGAAATTGGACATTTAGTCACTTAACAGGCCAGTTTGTGATATAATGACCTGAAACTGGTACATCTACCAAGATTTTTAGATTAGTTTGAAATAGCATCCATCAGACTTTGTTTGGAATTGTTGGATAATCGTATAAGACCTGATTCATCCACATTCCTGATGGCACACTCTGCTCACACTCTGAAGACAATAGCGTTATATCCCTGTCTTTTGTTGCATGTGGGCACCGGAGCACAGTTTTGTATTTGTGAATGTATGCGTGAAAGGGGTTTGTGTAAGTTTTGACAACTGGAGTGTGTTACTGATCACTTCAGGAGGTGTGTGTGTCAATTTCTGAGAGTGTATACATAAACATGTGCGCAAGCATGTGTACAGGTATGTATTTCTGTGTGTGCGAGATCTTGTATGAAGGGCGTGTGTGTTTAAAGGGCAGACAATAGCAGAAAATGCTGAGGTTGCGGTGAGGGGCTTAGGGATTCTGCAGCCCTCCCCCCAGTGTTTAGTCATGAGAGGGTCCATGCAGGTGCACTCATTCCTCTGCCCAACAGCCATGTGAATATATATATGTATATATAAAACCCTAACTCTAATTATATAGTAAGTATATGTTGTTAATTAAAATTACTCAGTACTTACAAACCCGATTGCAAAAAAGTTGGGACACTGTACAAATTGTGAATAAAAACAGAATGCAATGATGTGGAAGTTTCAAATTTCAATATTTTATTCAGAATACAACATAGATGACATATCAAATGTTTAAACTGAGAAAATGTATAATTTTAAGGGGAAAATAAGTTGATTTTAAATTTCATGGCATCAACACATCTCCAAAAAGTTGGGACAAGGCCATGTTTCCCACTGTGTGGCATCCCCTCTTCTTTTTCTAACAGTCTGCAAATGTCTGGGGACTGAGGAGACAAGTTGCTCAAGTTTAGGACTAGGAATGTTGTCCCATTCTTGTCTAATACAGGCTTCTAGTTGCTCAACTGTCTTAGGTCTTCTTTGTCACATCTTCCTCTTTATGATGCGCCAAATGTTTTCTATGGGTGAAAGATCTGGACTGCAGGCTGGCCATTTCAGTACCCGGATCCTTCTTCTACGCAGCCATGATGTTGTAATTGATGCAGTATGTCGTCTGGCATTGTCATGTTGGAAAATGCAAGGTCTTCCCTGAAAGAGACGACGTCTGGACGGGAGCATATGTTGTTCTAGAACTTGGATATACCTTTCAGCATTGATGGTGCCTTTCCAGATGTGTAAGCTGCCCATGCCACACGCACTCATGCAACCCCATACCATCAGAGATGCAGGCTTCTGAACTGAGCGCTGATAACAACTTGGGTTGTCCTTGTCCTCTTTAGTCCGGATGACATGGCGTCCCAGTTTTCCAAAAAGAACTTCAAATTTTGATTCGTCTGACCACAGGACAGTTTTCCACTTTGCCACAGTCCATTTTAAATGAGCCTTGGCCCAGAGAAAACGCCTGCGCTTCTGCATCATGTTTAGATATGGCTTCTTTTTTGACCTATAGAGTTTTAGCCGGCAACGGCGAATGGCACGGTGGATTGTGTTCACCGACAATGTTTTCTGGAAGTATTCCTGAGCCCATGTTGTGATTTCCATTACAGTAGCATTCCTGTATGTGATGCAGTGCCGTCTAAGGGCCCGAAGATCACAGGCATCCAGTATGGTTTTCCGGCCTTGACCCTTACGCACAGAGATTGTTCCAGATTCTCTGAATCTTTGGATGATATTATGCACTGCAGATGATGATAACTTCAAACTCTTTGCAATTTTTCTCTGAGAAATTTTTCTCTGAGAAACAAAAAACTATTTTTGGCTGCAGCATTGGGGGAATTGGTGATCCTCTGCCCATCTTGACTTCTGAGAGACACTGCCACTCTGAGAGGCTCTTTTTATACCCAATCATGCTGCCAATTGACCTAATAAGTTGCAAATTGGTCCTCCATCTGTTCCTTATATGTACATTTAACTTTTCCGGCCTCTTATTGCTACCTGTCCCAACTTTTTTGGAATGTGTAGCTCTCATGAAATCCAAAATGAGCCAATATTTGGCATGACATTTCAAAATGTCTCACTTTCAACATTTGATATGTTATCTTGATTCTATTGTGAATAAAATGTAAGTTTATGAGATTTGTAAATTATTGCATTCCTTTTTTTATTCACAATTTGTACAGTGTCCCAACTTTTTTGGAATCGGGTTTGTAAATGTATAGTTACACTGTCACTATAGCATGTTCTGTTCTGAGTTATTTTCATTGTGTTTTGGTTCTGTTTTACCTGTTCCTGTTTGCTCGTGTTCCTTGTCATTGTAAGTTGACTGTGGCTGCATCCGAAAACTTAGGCAGCTAACTTGTTGCCTCGCTACGTTATAGTCAATGACTCTGCAGGCAGCGTTTGCGCATGAAACTGATTTGGGTCTTCTGAGGCATGCAGCGTATAACTGTTTAATGATCTACAGAACTACAGCTCTAAACAAATATTTAATTACTACCATAGTAATTTCTCAGTAGAAATGACATCAGAAGTGGAGCATGTTGGTCTTTTATCGATAATTGATAGATTTGCAATTAAGACAGAAAAGATCAGAACAAATTTTAAAATATTAATAAACGGGAATGATAGCGGATGATAAACCTCCTTGAAATATTCATGGACAAGGCCAAGCTGAACATTGCCTCCCTGCTGGTCTTCTTCTAGGAGGTGTTTCAAAGGCAGTGAAGGAAACATTGATTCAGATGTGCCTTGATGCCTTCCTACCTTGGAATCCGTCCTCCGAAGGCAGCATTTCTCAGTTTTGCGGATGCAGCTCTAGTTTCCTAGGGTGCGTCTTAATCAGCTCCCTAGTTGAGTAGTCAGGGCACTGATCAGGGAGTCGGCCATTTTAAGTGCTGTGTCAATGGCAGAATCCTTCAAGTCCACTAAAACGTTCGCTCCATCCCACAGTGCACCGCAAAACCCAGGGTGCATCATACTCACTATATTCCCTTAACAGAAGTCCTGAAGCATGAAACTTAAATCATGCCAGCCAACTCACTAAACATAACAGTATATGTTTTTTTGTTTTTTTTAAAAGAGAGCATTATTTTATTATATTTCAGGATAAACACATCGTTAGACAGGTAAATGAATCACTATATGCAATCTAGCTAACACTTATAATTAGTTTACGTCTGAAATGTTGCATATATATGTAACAAGCAAAGTATCTATTATAATGTACTTTAAATAACATTACAAGTAATGTCAGAAAGATATCAGCTCTGCTGTTGTTCATAAATACCAGTTATGATGTACAATGAGGACGTTGTCACGTCGCCGGAAATAGAGTCATCAGTGTCCCAATGTGTAGTGAGCCAGCGTTCTTTACCATCCTTACCAGTGCCTGAATTTGTGTATGCGATAAACTGACTCATGAGCTCCGGATGCTAGGGAACTGATTGAGACGCACCCCTAGTCCCCTTAGTTCTCCTCAGTGTTTTGTCTTGCATTAATGTTGCATGTTAGGTTAGTGTCTAACGTTCCTGTTCCTGTATTCTCCTCAGAGTCAGTTAATTAAAGTCTATATATTGAATTCTCTATCCTTGTCTTTACTGACCAGAAAAACGTAACAGTAATGGCCATCCTTACCAGTGCCTGAATTTGTGTATGCGATATACTGACTCATGAGCTCCGGAGCTAGGGAACTGATTGAGACGCACCCCTAGTGTGTGCCAGTTTGTTCCCTTAGTTACTGATTATACTCTCAGTCATTATTCACCCTTTTCTCATGGTTTCTCAAAATAATTAATACAAATATAATAGCATATTTCTAATAGGGTCTCATTGTAACGAGTTACAACTCACCCCACCTGCTCAACTGGGATTTAAACCGCGGCTCGTGTCTTCTGCTGTTAGATCAGCATTAAAGAACGATCTCAACTGTTACATAACAGATATAAGATTAAAATAATATCAGATTTGTCTTATTTTAAATAAACACAAAAAACAGAGATGAAAAATTTACTTAAGAAATTTACTTTTGCTGTGGTTAAATAAATGTTTTTTTAATTTTGGCACAATTTTTTCTGTATATAATGTTGATATGGCAACTAGTAAATACACAAAGTTTCGTCATCCTGGCACATGTGGAAATTTTAAACTATGCGTGTTACAACTAACTCCACGTTAGGTTGTGCCCCGCTCACCCCTATATTGCTGGCCACGTATTTCGAAATTCGTTTTACTCCTAAACGAAGAATGAAAAAGAACTTTGCCATGAGTATAATGGGGCCTTTAACAAGGACATCTTAAATTAAAGTGTAACCAAATATGATTCAAACACATGGGAGAGCTGGATCCATACACAGTGAGTTTATTGACAGAAAAAAACCCCATAAACAAATCCAACACGGAGACCAGAGAACCAGGAAACAGAATGAGCTCACCAAACATACAGCCATGAAGGAGAAGACGCAGCAGGGAACACAAGAAACACTGGGATTTAAATACACAAGTGGTAATTGGCAAACATGACACACCTGGGAAAAATCAAACTAATTCAAAACTAACAAGAAAAACTACAAAGGACTACAAAACATGGAATTAACATTAAAAAAAAAGAGTCTAGGCCTACACAAGATCAGGGGAACAGGCTGTGATCATGACAATTACAAAATACAAAAGTCTGCTATTCATTCATTAATGTACCATTTGATAATGTACTAAATAGTGCTGTTATACCAGTAGGTTCGCAGCAACATCTCTGTTTACACACCCTCTATTGTAGTCATTGGAAACATTCGTTTGTGCCTGTGGTTAGACTACTGTAAAGGGTTTGTATTATTGCAGAGACACTTGTTGCAGCTTCCTTAAACAGGATGTTATAACGATAAATTACAGAGAGTCTAAAAACTGGTCTTCATTCACATTCCTTACTTCAGAGTTGTGGTTTTATTTTCTGTAGTTCCGCATACTTTAGCTGTTTTTGAACATTTGAGAAATAAGGGATACAAAGTTTCTGCAAAGTTGGCTGCACTTTATTTTAAGGTTATGTTGTTACAGTGTAATTACACAAATAGGTAGTATATTAATTAACTACTTACTGTGGGGTTAAGGTTATGGTCTGGTTTGGGTTAATACTTATGAGTATGCATACTTATGAGTATGACTACGGTAAAACGTGTCACCTTACCTCTGTAAGGTGTAATTTTAAAACTATGATAATCTAAACAAAGGCTAAAGTAGCCTACATACACTCACCTAAAGGATTATTGGGAACACCTGTTCAATTTCTCATTAATGCAATTATCTAATCAACCAATCACATGGTTTGCAATGTGAACCAATGCATTTAGGGGTGTGGTCCTGGTCAAGACAATCTCCTGAACTACAAACTGAATGTCAGAATGGGAAAGAAAGGTGATTTAAGCTATTTTGAGCGTGGCATGGTTGTTGGTGCCAGACGGGCCGGTATTTCACAATCTGCTCAGTTACTGGGATTTTCACACACAACCATTTCTAGGGTTTACAAAGAATGGTGTGAAAAGGGAAAAACATCCAGTATGCGGCAGTCCTGTGGGCGAAAATGCCTTGTTGATGCTAGAGGTCAGAGGAGAATGGGCCGACTGATTCAAGCTGATAGAAGAGCAACTTTGACTGAAATAACCACTCGTTACAACCGAGGTATGCAGCAAAGCATTTGTGAAGCCACAACACGCACAACCTTGAGGTGGATGGGCTACAACAGCAGAAGACCCCACCGGGTACCACTCATCTCCACTACAAATAGGAAAAAGAGGCTACAGTTTGCACAAGCTCACCAAAATTGGACAGTTGAAGACTGGAAAAATGTTGCCTGGTCTGATGAGTCTCGATTTCTGTTGAGACATTCAGATGGTAGAGTCAGAATTTGGCGTAAACAGAATGAGAACATGGATCCATCATGCCTTGTTACCACTGTGCAGGCTGGTGGTGGTGGTGTAATTGTGTACTCTACTACCAATCCACTAATACTCTAATGAGAGTTAGTTGACATGTAGTTGCAAAGTTTCTTAGAGTTAGTAGAATGTCTAAAGTGGACAATCAAAATAAAGTGTTACACTATAGTGTCCATAGTTTTGGCCCTGTAGACAAAAATCTGGTTTATGCATAATTGTGAGTGCCATGTTTCTGCAATGGAAAACCGTCATAGACGGTTGAGGAAACACCACTACAGGTCTAACTTTAGCACAGAGAGCCTGTGACTCTGACTCACTCTGACTCACTCACTCCACACTCCACAACACGCCACTCCTCCTGTTATTCTCTTATTTCACAGCCCTCATGTCAGACCTTCATGTTTTAAATCCATAGGCCATTAAGCAAATCTTTACGCAGGTTTCACCTTGAGCTTTCCGAAACCTATGATTTCTTTACCCTTCACTTTATGGAATGCCTGAGAAATACCGCTCGGCAACTTCATAACCCGAAGGCATATTCAGACAAAGCAGTGCGCTTAGGGCATTAAATGGTGGATCTGATGAGAATATTAAATAGAAAGCTTGGGTGCTCCTCTGTGTCTTGATGGAATATTTCATATTCTCTAGAATATTACAGTAAATCTTACAGGCTTTTTGTTTCTGCCAGCTGCTGTGAGGTAGAGTCTCAGGTCTGCAGGTGTAGCAGAGCTCAGAGAAAGCTTTGAGATTGAAATGACATTGGAGAGCCATGAGGGCTGGGTGGAGGTGTGTAGGAAAATGCAAGCGCAGGGTAGGGCGGTGCCTAGTCAGAAAACGTTATGGAGGAAATGACTGACATGGGGAAGAGTGAATTGTTAGCTGTACTGTGAATTTAATGTGCATGAAGCACAAACAAACAGACCTGACTGGAGCTATAATTACTTGAAAGGTGTGGTCTCACATTCACTGAGGACAGAATGCCACCTCTCACTGGAAATATGTGCTGTGAGCTTAACCTTAAATGTGGGAACAATGCTGCACTTCAACGACCAACTGCAAAAACTGTTTAATGATAGAGCACAATGAACACATAATGCACATTATGTCAATAAATCGAGGGAAGACAGAAGAGGTGAACACCTTTCTTTGTCTTTTGCACTACATTGTTTCTCATATGTTTTGACACAATTCTGTACCTCAAACCGTATGGCATGAATCATCGCACACTCAAATTGTTACAGTACATTACGTTTCTTTTTGCATTGTCAACATTATGAATAATGCATTTGATATTGACATGCAATGCAGAGGAAAAGTGTGACCACATTTTGTGTGCACATATACAGACCTACATTTGTATAGGCTATTGTGCAGCTACTGTGCAAATGAGAATATTGAAATGCACTAAATTCGTTGACATGTCCCGTGACATGCTATGCTTCATCTTACAGCTTTTCAAAAAGCATTTTGCAAATGATTTTATCAGCCATAGTAGCTAAAATATACACAATATACAGATATATTCCCTTTCACATTCACGTCAATGTTAAGCTAAAATCTAAAATAACAAAAAAAAATTTTATGCATCAAGTAGCTACGTATATTATCATTTTTTTAACAGCTTGCTGCAACCACCATATCGTTTTTTTATTATTATTATTTAATTATATGTGTAATGTATGTTGCACTGTTCTGTCTATGCAAGAAGAAAGAATATATGCGTAATTCTGGATTATGGTGTGATGTGTTTTGAGGGAGTGAGATGACTTCGTGCCATAAAGTTGCATAATGTTGGTTTAAAGATCTGCCTCAGGGGGGAAGAGAATCAGAGAATGTCATTGGCTGAGGACTCGCATCTGCCTCTCCCCTGAAAATACGGCAGATCATTTAAAGTCGGCTTGCATCCATTGAAATTTATGAAACTGAATCTGGACTAAACCAGGAGCAGCTTCTCAAACCCCATCTGTCTTCATCGCCTTCTGTGCACTTTCTTGACCAGGAAGGTAAGAGAACTAAACAACCATCACTTTTAGTCTCGTATGCCACTTCATCGAGTTTTCGAAAGAGAGATGAGCTCAGAATAAACTATAACAGTAAGAGTATAACAGCTATAAGAGTAACACTTCTCTGGGTTATCTCATAACTTTATAGAACTTTCTGGAGTCTTTATGGGGTGTTTCACGGAAGCGCATTTTACAGGCTACGCAGATCCCTGCTTTACGACGGAAAGTGAAGCACAGGAAATAACATTTCATTACAAATGTAGGACCGTTTTATTCTGCTGGCCACCCCTTTATCTATATTTACAGCAAACATATAGTTGCTATTAATCATTGTAGCCTACTTTGCAGACATTACTTTTACAGCATAACAGATAATACAAACTAATATTTTGTAATAGTTCGTATTTAATTGGTTTGTTTATTCAAAATACATGTGGGCGTGTCCATTCAGACAGACATACTTTCCATTAAAAAGTTAGGGATATACAAATGTAAATTGATTTATTTAAATAAAGGAATAATCGTGGCTACGTGGTATTAGAACCGCATATAAAAATATTCATGGGGTAAACACAAAAAGTCACCAATAAATGATGTAATAAAACAGTCTACTTGTTATGGAAGTTGACATTTCCTGCAGTGACATGCTATGCTTCATCTAACAGTTTTTTAAATAGCATTTTGTAAATTACTTTTATATTTATTATTATTAATAAAAAGACCTGCCATAGTACCTCAAATATACACAATATGCAAATATATTTTAACCTAAAATCTAAAATTAAATAAAGGAATGATCGTGTCTACATGGTATTAGAACCACTTGTAAAAATATTCATGTGGTAAACACAAAAAGTCACTAATAAATTATGCAATAAAATTGTCTACTTTTTATGAGTTTTAAGAGTTTCGACTTTATCAAATTAAATACAAAGTGGTTGAACGAGTACAATGAACCGAGGGTTTACATTTGCACCATGTGGCTTTGTTCATGTCACCTCTTATAGTTTAAGGTCAATCGCACTCTTTTGACACTATGAATCTGTAACTGGCAGATCACAAGCACATGCAAAATGTAAGTTTTGCATGAAACTTTTTCCTGGTAAACTCAAAGGAACAGGGCACCATGTCTGCCCACAGCTGTAACCATGCAGCATGACTCATTTATTGTCTGCCTCACCCTGCTGGGCTGCACATAACTTGTAACTTGTACTTTGTATTGTATTTTGTTTTATGTAAATATAAACATATTCTCATGTTGTCCTCTGAGAATAAGTGCACCTGATTCTCTCTGCATTACTCTCAGCGAGTCTATTTTTATCATGTGAATGCACATATTTGCCTTATATTTAAATACAATTGGTATTTTGAATGAAATGGTTTACAGTTGCTTATAGAGTATGTTTTGTATTAGATGAAACCTGTCATTTTTAATATGAGTAAATAATAAGGACACTTGCTATTCCAGATTTTTCTTTTATAATATCCATTGTGCATTTGTTTTATCACCCTCAGCAGTTACAACTTCAGACCATTAGGTCTTAGAAATGTTGGGATTAAAGAAAAAAGCATTCTTGTATGTTCCAGGAATCATGGTTTCCCACAAGGAGTTCCAGAATGCAGGTAAAACGCCTGGTCTGCAGATTTGGAGAATAGAGAAGATGGACCTGAAACCGGTTCCCAAACAGCTCCAAGGAAACTTCTACACTGGTGACGCCTATGTTGTCCTTTACACCACCTCTGCTCCATCCTACAATATCCACATGTGGTTGGGTGAGTAGAAGTAATCAGTTTAATCATTTAAACCTTTGCCAAAACCTATGCCAAAAAAAAAAAAAAAAAAAAAAAAACCTGTTCCCTTTCAATGACATGCTATGTTTTATTTTTCTTGTCAGGTATGTAAGCAGATACAGAAATACACCGTTATTATTTCTGATATTTCTCTGTGTAAACTGCAGGTAATGAGTGCTCTCAGGATGAAGGCGGAGCTGCCGCCATCTTTGCTATGCAGCTGGATGATCATCTGGGTGGAGCACCAGTCCAGTACCGTGAGGTTCAGAACAATGAGTCTGTCACCTTCCTTGGCTACTTTAAAACTGGAATTAAGTACAAGGTAATAATCCTTACAGAGAGCTGATTGAAAAAATAAACCCAGATCTGTCAGATTTTTGTTGCTAAATCTGACAAAACGGTAACATGCTTAATTTTACATTCAGCGCTCCATTTAAATCCACCCCTTTTCTCATTGAAGATGTATTATTGTGTTTTTGTCAAAAAATATGTTGTCAGAAGAATATAATTGAATCTCTGTTTGCATCACTATACTGTATGTTACATTTCAGTGATAAATAATAGCCACTTTGACTGAAAGTTAATTAAGGTCAATGGGTAATAGCAAGGACCAAATGCAAAAATGTAAGATTTTGTCACTGAAATGCTTTATTGATGGAGCACTAATCTAAAAACATAATGTGGTGATTATGATTTTGTTTTTTACAGATAACAAATTTGTTTATGTAGGAGGATCTTACAAACCACATTCAAATCAGTAGTGAAAACTTTCTGAACAATTTTCCCTTGCAAATATCTGGCATATTTCACAGTGTATTCCTTTGATAAATATTTTTTTGGCAGTGGCTATTTGTACTAAATGATATATTCTATTTACACCATGTAAAAGTATGTGTAAATAGTAATTCAATGCTATTTATACTTTATTTTGGCAGATGCATATATTTGCACCTCAGTATTGTTGTACATTAACAGGATGCAAAAATAACATAGAGTGTAAATGATTATATTTATTAAAATTATTAAATGGATGGCGCTTTAATGGGACAATTAAAGCCCTCCCTACACCTAACCCTAATAAATACTTTTATAATTATTAAACATTTCATTAGGCACTTTATTTCCACTTTTAGAATATTTTCTTTATTTTTATTGAAAGTAATTGCCTATCCGATGTGATATGTGATGGAAAAGGGAGAAGAGCGAGCTCGGCAAAAGGTGGATTCGAACCCGGGTCGATCGCCTTAACCTAGTTCCTTGAGCCTTATGCTCTACAGACTATAACGGCTGAAGATGTTTAAACACGTTTTGTTTTTTTTATCTTGTGTGGCCCAACCAGGCATTGTTGGGTGAAGAGCTAGTGTAAATAATGCTTGCCAACAAGGCATGCTATTTGCACTTGGTGTAAATAGTCACTCCATATTTCTTTGCCCCTCCCCCCCTTCCCCTTTCAGATTAAGTGCATTTTACTTTTTGCTATAATGCTGTCTGCGATTAATTTTCTGTGTATCATGAGAATTTTTGTAATGCTAGAGCCACAAGACATGGTGTATTTTGTTCAATGGCACATTGTCTTTTTCCCCTACACAGCAAGGTGGTGTGGCCTCTGGTTTCCAGCATGTGGTGACCAATGACATGAATGTGAAGCGTCTGCTTCACATTAAAGGACGACGTGCCATTCGTGCCACCGAGGTGAATATGTCTTGGGCCAGTTTCAATCATGGAGACTGCTTCATCATTGATCTTGGCAAGGTCAGAAAGTGATTAATACATTTCTTTAGTGCTTTCATTTTGAGAAATCCAAAATTAGGATTTTGATTATGAAATTATAATGATTTTCCTAGGACATCTACCAATGGTGTGGGAGTGAGTGCAACCGCTTTGAGCGGTTAAAAGCATCCGAGGTGGCAATTGGCATTCGTGATAATGAGAGAAACGGGCGTGCCAGTCTGCAAATGGTTGAGGACGGTTCTGAGCCAGAGGCTGTCCTTAGTGTAAGTCTTATCTTCTTCTACAAAACAAAAAACTATGTGCCATTATGCTGCAAGTTTAAACAAGGAGTGTGTAAGAAGAATGAGAATCTGCTGTTGCTGGAAGTCAAGACATGATTAACTGGGTCAGTAGTGGCATGCTTCACAATCTTTATTTAATGAATTTATTTAATTTAATGCTTTTTGAATTCTAAACTAAGGATACTGGTGACTATGAACTGGTAGAACTATTTTCAGACTACTACACACCTTGAAAGAGTTTATGAGTCGGCATTAAATGCAAATTCACATTTATTTTCTAAATGCATGTTATTAATCTTATTTTTAACAATTCAGCTATGCATAAATGTAATATTGCAGAACTATTCCCTTCTTTTCATCTGCATAAACTCTGCACCTTTGTTACTATCAACTGCAAGCTCTCATTTAGATCTGCCTCCATCCAATCAATAACCCAATGGATTGAACAATCCTAAACAATTTTGATGATTAATTTTACTTGGAGGTATGTCACAATATGGATTTATAGATCTGTCTCTACATTGCGACTTTAAACTGAATTAAAGTCTAAATCTTTGCCTCATTACCTTTACATCATCTATAGCTTTATCTGGTTTATCTGGTTGCAGCATCTACCAGCCTCAACTATCATCTTCTTCCATAAAACAGAGGAGTTCTGAATTATTGAAATTAATGGGAATTCTAAAAGATAGTTTTCTCGAAATATCATAGACCATCTTTGTAGCTACAGAAACAGGCTTCAGTAATAAAAAATAAACAAAAGACATTGGACCCAACAAAGAAACTTGATAAAGTACAACAGAAAGAATCTGTAAACATTCACATGGCAGACTCATTTATCCAAGGCAGTTAACAGTTCTTGCATTCTCTGGGAACTGAACTCATGACCTTAGCATTGCTAGCACATTTAAGGTACAGAAACACAAAAAGGAAGCTGGAATAAGTTTGTCACAGTAAATATTAGTAACTAGTAAATATTTAAGGGAATTAGTGTTGCAGGCAAAGAATGCCAATTCATCTGGTTTTGATTTTGACTTCTTGCCTGAGGTTCTGCATATGAGTATTTTTTATGTCCTGGGTTGACCATGGAGATAACTGGTAGACACTCCTATTGTGCTTGTTTATTTTTAGGCTCTTGGGCCCAAGCCCGACATCCCAGCAGGAAGTCCTGATGATGAGGCGGCTGACAGAAGCAATCAGAAAAAGGCCTCACTCTACATGGTACATTTATTTATTATGCACATATCAGAGTTACCACAAGCCCTGTTTTATGCTAACTGTGCAGAATTCACTGCATTTTATAAATGTATGTATTTGTGTGTTCTGGGTTAGGTATCTGATGCTGCAGGCTCTATGAAGACATCTCTGGTGGCCCAGAGCAGCCCTTTAAAACAGGAGATGCTCTCTCCCAACGAGTGCTACATCCTGGACAATGGAGGAGACAGCAAGATCTTTCTTTGGAAAGGTATGGTCAAATTTAATTTTGATATCCTTATATATACATATATTAATAAACACTGCAGGGTGATATATATGTGACCCTGGAGCACAAAACCAGTCATAAGTCGCACAGGTATATTTGTGGCAATAGCCAACAATACATTGAATGGTCAAAATTATACATTTTTCTTTTTAGACAACTTTAAAGATGATTTTTTCAGTATTTAGATTTTTTTGCACCCTCAGATTCCAGATTTTCAAATAATTGTATCTCGGCCAAATATTGTCTATCTTATCCTTAAAAAACATACATCAAACCTTATTTATTCAGCTTTCAGATGGAGTATAAATCTCAATTTCAAAAAACTGACCCATATGACTGGTTTTGTGGTCCAGGGTCACATATACCTTAAGTGGCAGCTTTATTAACAGTTTCATCTATTTTAACCTTTTTAGGACCGGGTGCAAGCACAGAAGAGCGTAAGGCAGCTATGAAAGTCGCAGAGCAGTTCATCAAAGAAAAGAACTACCCCAAAAACACACAGGTATTAGACTTTGGCCAGCCTGATAATGGAAGTAGATTTAATAGAAGCCAAACTCTAACCAATCAAACTTTTTGTGATCAGATCCAGGTTATGCCAGCTGGAGGGGAAACCATGCTGTTCAAACAGTTCTTCAGTAACTGGAAGGATAAGAATCAAACCACAGGTCCAGGCCAGGCCTACAGCATTGGTCGCATTGCCAGTGTTCCGCAGGTTCCCTTTGACGCTTCCAGTCTGCACTCCAACAAAACAATGGCTTCCCAGCATGGTATGGTGGACGACGGCTCTGGCAACGTTCAGGTAAAAATATTGACGCTCATCACACCAAGCACCATACAGTCCTAAAACCCAGTGGAGAATTAAGGCCTGTTCACACCAATAGAGATAACTATAACGATAACAATATTAGCGTCCACACCAACGAACGCGTTTATTATAAGCATGTGCTGATTTTTGTTAATTTTGTTGCTGTTTTTAATCATTCATCAGCTGGAAAAAGGGATTCCAACAATATTGTTTCTCTGTGCCATTGTCATTATAATTGTGGTCTGGACTCTGCTATTTCGTATTTAGAACTATTTTTAAAACTACATCCTTATCTTTATAGTTATCGTCTTTGGTATGAACGGGCTTTTAGCGTTTTTGAGCCAGGAATTGCCTCAGGAAATGGCAAAAAAAAATACAATGTTCATTGTCAATGGTGTGAAGCACAATTCACACAGAAGTCATTTTCAAACCAAGCAGCTTTCTGTTGGTGAACACAGCAAATTCACATAGTACAGACAGCACAGATTTCTATTGAAATTATTTGATTTCCACCATGAAAATTTAGCTGAATAACAGTAAATCTTTGGTTAACATTGCTTGAAGAGACTTTAAAGTAACTGTGTTCTATAACTACATGTCAAACCTGTCAAACCTGATTTTTGAAAAATGAACAAGTTGATGAATAAGACAGCTGTTCTAAAACGTATGTATCAAGCTGTTAGCCTAAATTGCTAATGCTACTATAACATTTATTTAAAGTTAACTACAAACTCATAAATGCAGCTCTGTTCTAACAACCTATTCAAATTGGCTGAACTATAATTGCTTAAAATTCAAGACCGCTGTTGATTTTATCGTTAACTACAACACTGCACTTGTAAGTTCATTGCTCTGAACCTCGGCAGGTGTGGCGGGTCGAGGGTGGGGATAGAGTTCCTGTGGACACTTCTAACTATGGCCATTTCTATGGAGGAGACTGTTACCTGATTCTCTACACCTATCGCCAAGGAAGCAGAGAGCAATACATTATCTACACCTGGTGAGTCAAGACAGGATGTCACAGGATGACATGCCGGAATGTACTCATTAACCACTCGATTAGCCAATATTTACCCAATCAAGTCAATATTTAATATTCTAATTAGATTTATTGATTTTCACATCAGGCAAGGACTGAAGTGTACACAAGACGAGCTGGCTGCATCAGCTTTTCTAACTGTCATGTTGGATAATTCCATGGGCGGTTCGCCTGTCCAGGTACTACTATATATATATATATATATATATATATATATATATATATATATATATATATATATATACACCACTTATTACACAGCTACTTGTCTCAAGTAAATTAGACACAAAATATTGTCTTGAGTTTAAATATTTTAGCTCTTATTTTTAGCCCATGATTTACTCACCCTCAAGTCATCCTAGGTGTATATGACATTCTTCTTTCAGACGAATACAAACGGAGTTACATTTAAAAAAGTTCCGGCTAATCCATGCTTTATAATGGCAGTAGCTCTGTTTTTGAAGTCCATAAAAAATGCAGCTGTCCATCAAATAACGTGCTCCACATGTCTCTGGGGTGTTAATAAAGGCCTTCTGATGCCTTATCGAATACGTTTGTGTAAGAAAAATATCTGTATTTAAAACTTTATAAAGTAAAGTTCCGGCCGATCACCTTCCGTGGAAAAAGTGTTGAAAGTGCCTTCTCGCAAATCAAAATGCTTACTGACGACCATAACTGGTAGAGTAAGCCTTATGAACCTTATGAATTGCAGAGGCACTTTCAACACTTTTCCCATAAATTGAATACGGAAGGCAATCAGCCGGAACTTTACTTTATAAAGTTTTAAATATGATAAATATTTTAGATATTTTTCTTACACAAACTCATTGATTCACTTCAGAAGGCCTTTATTAGCCCTCCAGAGCTGTGTGGAGCACATTATTTGACGGACAGATGCATTTTTATGGACTTCAAAAACAGAGCTACAACTACTGCCATTATAAAGCTTGGATTAGCCAGGACTTTTTTAATATAACTTGATTGTATTCGTCTGAAAGAAGAATGTCATATACACCTAGGATGACTCAAGGGTGAGTAAATCCTGGGCTAATTTTCATTTTTGGGTGAACTCCCTGAAGTCTTCCATTGTAACCCGTGGTGGTTAAGTGTTTTTCAGTCACAAGATGGCACCAGACAGTCAACGACAGCGGAGTGACATGTTAAGCATATAAGTAGTACCGGTCAAGATAACTCGTAGTACCCGGATGAGCGGTGTGTTATTCACTTTGGCGGTTGTTATCTGGGAATAGCATACCGCTGGAATGCGCAATTGACCAAAATCAAGTATTTCACAGAGCCGTGTAATAATAATAATAAATTTTTAGATAAATTTGCCATCATTTAATACTCATTTAAAAGTATTCTTTAAAAATAATTAATTATTAATATTGGTCAAGCTACATAAAAATTATAATGTAATGGAAGTACATGAAATACTGCAATCAACACTTCAGGATTAGATAATTGTGGCAGATTATGCATAAATTATGCATCTCTAGTTTCCATTTTTATAAAGGATTTCTTGTTTTTTAAAAGGAAATAACAAGGTCTACTTGACTTAGAATTGACTGTTATGTTGTCCTGCAGGTACGCGTCACTCAGGGCCAGGAACCGGCCCATTTGATGAGTCTGTTCAAGGGGAAACCCATGATCATCCACTTGGGTGGGACTTCAAATAAAGGTGGTCAGAGTCAGGCTGGCAACACGCGCCTATTCCACATCCGTCAGAGCTCCACCCGTGCAACACGCGCTGTGGAGGTCAGTGATGGCGGCAAACACATATATGGACACAGCCAGTAATGACCATCAGGCAATAATCTTCCTCTCTGACTCTTTCTTTCGCTGTCTCTCTTTTCTCACCCAGGTTGAACCTTCTGCATCTAAACTGAACACTAATGATGTGTTTGTGCTGAAGTTTCCTGATGGCATTTTTCTCTGGAAAGGAGTGGGCGCTTCAGAGGAAGAAATGGCTACTGCAAAATACGTCTGCAGATTCCTTGGAGGCAGTGTTACGGAAATTTCTGAGGGCAAAGAGCCGGGTATGCCGTGTCTGAACAGGCACTGTTCAGACACTGTAATTTATACAGTTAAAAGGCATTCCTAACCTAATCACGTTACCTGTTACTTAGAACTGATTGGTCAGTTTAATCGGTCTCTTTGCTCCTCTCAGCTGCGTTTTGGACTTCTTTGGGTGGAAAGAAGGAATATCAGACCTCCAAAAGTCTACAGAAGAGTGTTAAACCTCCTCGTCTGTTTGGCTGCTCCAACAAGACTGGACGTCTAATTGTGAGTTAATGCAGATGGAATTTGCAACTGATTCAAATTTCTTTGTTAAATGACTGCATACATTTTACTATCCATGTACCTTCTCCTTTTCCATTTCAGGCTGAGGAAGTTCCTGGAGAGTTCACCCAGTCGGATTTGGCCACTGATGATGTCATGCTTCTGGATACTTGGGATCAGGTTAGCATTTGAAATACTGATGACTTGAAATTATGTCAGCATGAAATGTTTATAACACACATTACTTCTGTAATCTGATAAACTTCTGAGTGAAACAGGATATCCAACCAGAAAAAAGCAGGATGAGAATAGATTTTATCCATAATCATTTAAATGGTTCTTGAAAAGTGGGCGTTACAAACCAGAATGGAGAACAGAATGAAGTTTGGTTATAGACCATAATCAGGGTAGTGCCATATTTAATTTTTTGTCAGGAAGGAAAACGAGGATGTGAGGGATAGATGTACACTGCGTTCAGTGGATTGTACTGCTGTATACCAACATGCAGATTGTTAAGCTGACGAAACAAAATTTTCAAAAAAAGCAGTTTTAAAAAGTTGAGTTGTGAAAATTACATATACAGTGGAAAATTATTATACAGTGGATGCCATTGTAAAGAGTGCAACTATCTCACACAGTCTCGTTCTCATCCATGTTTTATTTAATATGGTGTCTAATGTGACTAAGGTCTATTGCTGAACTTTAAATGTAAGCTTAAAGTTTTTTAATCTTCTTCCCTTAGATCTTTCTTTGGATTGGTGTTGAGGCCAATGAGGTGGAGCGGACTGGATCAGATAAAATAGGTAAGTTAAGATGCTGAAGCACTAACCAACATAATTAACCCTATACAAATTACCATTATAAATTGTTAGGAAAACTCAGTTAAGGCACCAAAAAACAAAATCTCAACTGGAAGGGTCCATGTGTACCAATAATGGAGAGTTATGTTTGGTTTAGCATTGGCACTGAATGTAACTCCTGATTGATAAATGTCATAAAATTTTTCTTTGCCATCAGCAAAAGAATATGTGGACTCTGACCCCTCTGGTCGCCGTGGCACCCAATCATCACTATAAAGCAAGGCTTTGAGCCCCCAACCTTCACTGGCTGGTTCCAGGCTTGGGACTCGAAGATGTGGGATACAGACCCACTGGATCGCATCCGTGCTCGTTTCTAAAATGCACAAACCATTGTATACTTTTGCATAGCTTCCAGAATACACACCTTGTGTGTGTTTCATGCTTTGGTGGTCTGAAAGGGATGCGGAAGGAAGAACACAGTATGCAAAAACCACTATGTACCGTATTTTGCTACTATTAACAAAGTTTTGCCTTGTTTCTATGCTTTGACTTTGCCTTGTTATACATTTAAACTCTTTTATATATCTTTTTATATAATTCTGTATTCCAGTGAAGTTTTCAACCACGTTGTCATTATGATTTTTTTTTTTTATTGCTATTATAAAGAGTGAAGGAGGAAAATGCAGATTTGTACAAGCAAGATGACATTTATTTGTAATTGACAATTCAACAGACTTTGCATTTGGATTATTAAAAACTGTAAAAGTATGGATAATGCCGCACAAATATGCAAACTGAAAATGTAATCTGAGAATATATTGTAGTTGCTAAAAATATTTTAATGTACCTCTACAATTATTCTGAGTCCCAGTATATAATAAAAAAAAAACCCCTTCAAAATACTTTTGAGTTATGCATTTCTTGATGTTGGCATGGTTTCAAGGGTTAATTATACACTACCGGTCAAAAGTTTGGGGTCAGTAAAACTTTTTTTTTTACTGTCATAGTTTGTTGCAACAAAGAAGAGTAGTTGAGGCAGGATCTAAAAGCAGCAGTCACTTTATTTAACAATGAACCAAAACAATAAACACTCAGGAGCGCAGGAGAATATCAACCAACTAAAAATAAATGAAAACAAAAAGAATGACAAACTGAAGGCTATAAATACAGAGAAAAAAAAAAAAAAAAAAAAAAAGAGGCTAAAAGGAACAGGTGAATGAAATCAAACAATGAGCCGCTTTGGCAACAAATGAGAACATTATAGGAACCATGGAAACAAAAGGGTTACAAACTAAAAGTTCATGAAAATGAAACCAAACGTTACATAACTCCCCCTCCCAAAAGGCGCATACTCGCAACATTAATGAGGGGGGAGGTGTTACAAAACAGGCAGACACAGAGAACTGTGATGGAATGACAGAGTTTATTGAATAACCAGAGTGAGCGGGGCAGGTGAGTGAGATGCAGGCAGAATACTGAGGAATCAGGTAGATAGCTGGATGATACTGTACTTGTATATCGTAGGTAGTGATGGAGAAGGAGAAGTTGGGAGCACAGGAGACGAGGAAGACGCTGGAGACTAGATGAGGAGAGCCACAGGGAGAGCCACAGGGAGAGCCACAGGGAGAGCCACAGGGAGAGCCACAGGGAGAGCCACAGGGAGAGCCACAGGAGGCCACAGGGAGCCACAGGAGAGCCAGGAGAGCCACAGGAGAGCCACCCACAGGGAGAGCCACAGGAGAGCCACAGGAGAGAGCCACAGGAGACCACAGGAGAGCCACAGGGAGAGCCACAGGAGAGCCACAGGGAGAGAGCCACAGGGAGAGCCACAGGGAGCCAGCCACAGGAGAGCCACAGGAGAGCCACAGGGAGAGCCACAGGGAGAGCCACAGGAGAGCCACAGGGAGCCACAGGGAGAGCCACAGGGAGAGCCACAGGGAGAGCCACAGGGAGAGCCACAGGGAGAGCCACAGGGAGAGCCACAGGGAGAGCCACAGGGAGAGCCACAGGAGAGCCACAGGAGAGCCACAGGGAGAGCCACAGGAGAGCCACAGGAGAGCCACAGGGAGAGCCACAGGAGAGCCACAGGAGAGGCCACAGGGAGAGCCACAGGAGGCCAGAGCCACAGGGAGAGCCAGGAGAGCCACAGGGAGAGGGAGAGCCACAGGAGAGAGCCACAGGGAGAGCCACAGGGAGAGCCACAGGAGAGCCACAGGAGAGCCACAGGGAGAGCCACAGGGAGAGCCACACAGGGAGAGCCACAGGGAGAGCCACAGGGAGAGCCACAGGAGAGGGAGAGGCACAGGGAGGCCACAGGAGCCACAGGAGAGCCACAGGGAGAGGGAGAGCCACAGGGAGAGCCACAGGGAGAGCCACAGGGAGAGCCACAGGGAGAGCCACAGGAGAGCCACCCACAGGAGAGCCACAGGAGAGCCACAGGGAGAGCCACAGGGAGAGCCACAGGGAGAGCCACAGGGAGAGCCACAGGGAGAGCCACAGGGAGAGCCACAGGAGAGCCACAGGGAGAGCCACAGGAGAGCCACAGGAGAGCCACAGGGAGCAGCAGGAGAGCCAGGAGAGCCACAGGGAGAGCCACAGGGAGAGCCACAGGAGAGCCACAGGAGAGCCACA
Source organism: Paracanthobrama guichenoti (assembly GCA_018749465.1). Classification (NCBI taxonomy): domain Eukaryota; kingdom Metazoa; phylum Chordata; class Actinopteri; order Cypriniformes; family Gobionidae; genus Paracanthobrama; species Paracanthobrama guichenoti. The sequence goes on along the minus strand of CM031948.1, from coordinate 19,800,964 downwards.
GGGAGAGCCACAGGGAGAGCCACAGGGAGCCACAGGGAGAGCCACAGGGAGAGCCACAGGGAGAGCCAGAGCACAGGAGAGCCACAGGGAGAGCCACAGGGAGAGCCACAGGGAGAGCCAGGGAGCCACAGGGAGCCACAGGGAGAGCCACAGGGAGAGCCACAGGGAGAGCCACAGGGAGAGCCACAGGGAGAGGGAGAGCCACAGGAGAGCCACAGAGAGCCACAGGAGAGGAGCCACAGGGAGAGCCACAGGGAGAGCCACAGGGAGAGCCACAGGGAGAGCCACAGGGAGAGCCACAGGGAGAGCCACAGGGAGAGCCACAGGGAGAGCCACAGGGAGCCACAGGAGACAGGAGAGCCACAGGGAGAGCCACAGGGAGAGCCACAGGAGAGAGCCACAGGAGAGACAGGGAGAGCCACAGGGAGAGCCACAGGGAGAGCCACAGGGAGCCACAGGGAGAGCCACAGGGAGGCCACAGGGAGAGCCACAGGGAGAGCCACAGGGAGAGCCACAGGAGAGCAGGAGAGCCAGGAGAGCCACAGGGAGAGCCACAGGGAGCCAGGAGCCACAGGAGAGCCACAGGAGAGCCACAGGGAGGCCAGGAGCCACAGGAGAGCCACAGGGAGACAGGGAGAGCCACAGGGAGAGCCACAGGGAGGCCACAGGGAGAGCCACAGGAGAGCCACAGGAGAGCCACAGGGAGAGCCACAGGCCACAGGAGAGAGCCACAGCCACAGGGAGAGCCACAGGGAGAGCCACAGGAGAGCCACAGGAGAGCCACAGGAGAGCCAGAGCCACAGGGAGGGGAGAGCACAGGGAGAGCCACAGGGAGGCCACAGGGAGAGCCACAGGGAGAGCCACAGGGAGAGCCACAGGGAGGCCACAGGGAGAGCCACAGGAGAGCCACAGGGAGAGCCACAGGAGAGCCACAGGAGCCACAGGGAGAGCCACAGGGGAGAGCCAGCCACAGGGAGAGCCACAGGGAGAGCCACAGGAGAGCCACAGGGAGAGCCACAGGGAGAGCCACAGGGAGACAGGGAGAGCCACAGGAGAGCCACAGGAGAGCCACAGGGAGAGCCACAGGAGAGCCACAGGGAGAGCCACAGGAGAGCCACAGGGAGAGCCACAGGAGAGCCACAGGGAGAGCCACAGGAGAGCCACAGGAGAGCCACAGGGAGAGCCACAGGGAGAGCCACAGGAGAGCCACAGGGAGACAGGAGAGCACAGGGAGAGCCACAGGGAGAGCCACAGGGAGAGCCACAGGAGAGCCACAGGGAGAGCCAGAGCCACAGGAGAGCCACAGGAGAGCCACAGGGAGAGAGCCACAGGGAGCCACAGGAGCCACAGGGAGAGCCACAGGGAGCCACAGGGAGAGCCACAGGGAGGGGAGAGCCACAGGGAGAGCCACAGGAGAGCCACAGGAGAGCCACAGGAGCCACAGGGAGCCACAGGGAGAGCCACAGGCCACAGGGAGAGCCACAGGGAGAGCCACAGGGAGAGCCACAGGAGCCACAGGCCACAGGAGAGCCACAGGGAGAGGGAGAGCCACAGGAGAGCCACAGGAGAGCCACAGGGAGAGCCACAGGAGAGCCACAGGGAGAGCCACAGGAGAGCCACAGGGAGAGAGCCACAGGGAGAGCCACAGGAGAGAGCCACAGGGAGCCACAGGGAGAGCCACAGGGGAGCCACAGGGAGAGCCACAGGAGAGCCACAGGGAGAGCCACAGGAGAGCCACAGCCACAGGAGAGCCACAGGGAGCCACAGGAGCCACAGGAGAGCCACAGGGAGAGCCACAGGGAGAGCCACAGGAGAGCCACAGGAGAGAGCCACAGGAGGAGAGCCACAGGAGAGCCACAGGGAGAGCCACAGGAGAGCCACAGGGAGAGCCACAGGAGAGCCACAGGGAGAGCCACAGGGAGAGCCACAGGGAGAGCCACAGGGAGAGCCACAGGGAGAGCCACAGGGAGAGCCACAGGGAGAGCCACAGGGAGAGCCACAGGGAGAGCCACAGGGAGAGCCACAGGGAGAGCCACAGGGAGGCCAGCCAGAGGGAGGAGCCACAGGGAGCCACAGAGAGCCACAGGGAGAGCCAGGGAGCCACAGGGAGAGCCACAGGGAGAGCCACAGGAGAGCCACAGGGAGAGCCACAGGGAGGCCACAGGGAGCCACAGGGAGAGCCACAGGGAGAGCCAGCCACAGGGGAGAGCCACAGGGAGAGCCACAGGAGAGCCACAGGGAGCCACAGGAGACAGGAGAGCCACAGGGAGAGGACAGGAGAGCCACAGGAGAGCCACAGGGAGAGCCACAGGGAGGCCACAGGGAGCCACAGGGGAGCCACAGGGAGAGCCACAGGAGAGAGCCACAGGGAGAGCCACAGGGAGAGCCACAGGGAGAGCCACAGGAGAGCCACAGGGAGAGCCACAGGAGAGCCACAGGAGAGCCACAGGGAGAGCCACAGGGAGAGCACAGGAGAGCCACAGGAGAGCCACAGGGAGAGCCACAGGAGAGCACAGGGAGAGCCACAGGAGAGAGCCACAGGGAGGAGAGCCACAGGGAGAGCCACAGGGAGAGCCACAGGAGAGCCACAGGGAGAGCCACAGGAGAGCCACAGGGAGAGCTACAGGGAGAGCCACAGGAGAGCCACAGGGAGAGCCACAGGGAGAGCCACAGGGAGAGCCACAGGGAGAGCCACAGGGAGGCCACAGGGAGAGCCAGGAGAGCCACAGGGAGAGCCACAGGGAGGAGAGCCACAGGGAGAGCCACAGGGAGAGCCACAGGGAGAGCCACAGGAGAGCCACAGGGAGAGCCACAGGGAGGCCACAGGAGAGCCACAGGGAGAGCCACAGGGAGAGCCACAGGAGAGCCACAGGGAGAGCCACAGGGAGAGCCACAGGAGAGCCACAGGCCACAGGGAGCCACAGGGAGAGCCACAGGAGAGCCAGAGGGAGCCAGGAGAGCCAGGAGAGCCACAGGGAGAGCCACAGGGAGAGCCACAGGGAGAGCCACAGGGAGAGCCACAGGGAGAGCCACAGGGAGAGCCACAGGGAGAGCCACAGGGAGAGCCACAGGGAGAGCCACAGGGAGAGCCACAGGGAGAGCCACAGGGAGAGCCACAGGAGAGCCACAGGAGAGCCACAGGAGAGCCACAGGGAGGGAGAGCCACAGGGAGAGCCACAGGGAGAGCCACAGGGAGAGCCACAGGGAGAGCCACAGGGAGAGCCACAGGGAGAGTCCTTGAGGTAAGCATTAGCAGAGCTATGTGCAAACCGAGACCAGACAGTGACTGTGTGAGAGCGTGGGGCTTAAGTGCTGATGATGATTGCAGATGATGATAACGTGCAGGTGTGTGTGATTAGAATTCCGGAGATAGAGTGCGCTGTGATTGGGAGAGGGTGGAGCCTGGCGTGCTTATAATAGGAGGAGGTTCTGGAGGAGGATGAGGAACTGGAATCAGACCAAGGTCTGGTCACCAAGAAACACCAAGGTGGAACCGACGGAGGGAGGTGTCAGGGAATAGATGATGGGAGGAGCCAGACAATCAGCTGAAAATTGGGTTTGGGTGGAGCCATCAGTGACAAAGGAGATTTGGGGATGGGTAGAGCCAGCGTCGACTGGAGACTTTTAGAATAAGCCATAATCCAGATCATCATACCAGGTAGTGGAGACCAGGGTCAGCTCACCCTCAGTTGTGGCTGAGGAGGAGATCTGAACTACTGGTAGATCCATCTTTGTTGGTTTAGATCTGTTCTTCTGTCACAGTTGGATGGAAGAGTATTAAGGCAGGATCTATACGTAGCAGTCACTTTGTTTAACAAAAAAAAAAAAAAAAAAAAACTGGAATGCAAGAGAATAACAACCTAAAAATAAAGGAGAATGGACAAAGAATGACTCTGACTAAGGGCTATAAATACACAGATGCAGTCTCATTTCATTGTTTAATTGATTTGAATCACCTGTCCCTTGTTTAGCCCTTTTAGTTTCTCTATCTGTCTCGTTTCGAAGGCTGCATCCTCTCGAGGTCGTATTTGTCATACGTCATTAAGGCTGCTTCACTTCAGTAAACTGACCACTACATTCCAAAGTCATAAAGAAATGACAACAATTTATGCGTCACTAGAAATAACTGTCAATTTTATAATTGTTTACGCTTCTGAAATAAGACATGACGTATGCAGCCGACAAATGTGATCTCCGGAGAACTACAGCCTTCGAGACTAAAGGGCTAAACAAGGAACAGGTGATTCAAATCAGTAAAACGAGTTGCTATGACAACAAATGAGAACATTCAAGAAACCATGGAAACAAAAGGAAACGCATAACCAATAAACAAACTAATAATCCATGAAAATGAAACGGAAACCAAACTGAACAGAAAAAAGAAATGAATACTTTTAATTTATGATGCATACAAATTTACCAAAAGTGACAGTAGAATTTTTTTACATTGTTACTTAAAGTTTCTATTTCAGATAAATGCTATTTTATTTGAACTTTCTATTCATTAAACAAACAAACAAACAAACAAACAAAAAACAAATTCCAGCAGCACAACCATTTTCAAATGTGATAATTATAATAACAATAATAATAAAAGTTACTTAATTACATTTTAAAATATATTAACATAGAAGTCTTCTTTTAAAAAAAAAAAAAAAAAAATCTTACCACCCCCAAACGTTAATGTAGTGTATAACATATGATTTTATGCAGTCGTATTGTTACGTATGGTCCACCACATGCCTAGACTGGAGTGACACGTGGGTCATTCTGCTGAGTCTTTATGCAGTGGATTAGCAAGACTAAGTTTTAGCTCATCTCTCAAGCTCCCAATCATTCCGTCTCTTCATCTTGTTTCCAGTTCTTAGTCGTCTTGTACTTTCTGTTCTTTGTCTCACCACGTCGTCAGAGAAGGCAACATTTTTGTTGCAGCCATGAATCAAAAGGTTGTTCTGATCACTGGTTGTTCTTCTGGCATTGGATTGGCACTTGCTGTTCGTATTGCCAAAGATGAGAAGAAGAGGTTTATGGGTAAGACCAGGAAATAAAATATATACAAATATTGTGAATATAGGTTATAGTAGTATAATAGTGGTGTAGATTAAGATTAAAATTTTGCTTTTGTATTGCACAAATACTGTTCAGAATAAGCATTATAATATGTTTTCCCTTGAGAACCCATTATCTGTTTGCCAACAAAAAAAAAATGTCAAAAACCTACATATATAATTTTTCAGTGCTTTTATTACCCCATGCCAGGTACAACTGTAACACTAGTGTGCTAGTAGGTTTACATGTAAATGTAATATACTGACACATTTCATACTAAATCAGTGTAATATATGCATATGTATAAGCAACAACTCTTCTTACCGATCACCTCAGATGTTTGCTTGCTTTTCTCAGCAAATTCTCATGCTAGCATGTCTCCAAAATGTTACCGTTACAACTGTACTCGGTCTACCGAATATTCTGAATAACTGCAGTAAAAAAACTGATGTTCTTTCTTTGTGTAACCTTTTAAAATTTCTCCTAAATAAATTGACTTTGCTTGTTGAATTATTCCAAGTAAGCATCTGAGCATTGGTCCATTAGTTATATAATTTTGACTGTGTTCACAGTAGTTCAAATGAAATTTAAGCTATATGTTTTAGACTTGGAAGTGTATGCCACCATGAGGAAACTTGTTAAAGGAGAAGCTTCGGAGGAAGCAGCAGGTCATACTTTGGCATGCACATTGGCGATCAAGCAGTCATTATAACATTCTAATGTAAAAGTCCACACGGATTATGTCAGTTCCAACTTGCACGAGAAGGGAAATATTCACTGTGTTCCCCATCTGTTGCCTGAAATCACTTAGGCTGGTCACTGCAAATGTTAGCAGACTAGTTTAAATGGAAGTTAAGCTAAATGTTTTGACCTTGGCAGTGTATGCCACCATGAGGAACATGTCTAAAGGAGAAGCGTTGGTGGAGGCAGCAGGTCGTACTTTGGGACGCACACTGGAGATCAAGCAGCTCGACGTGTGTGATGAGAACTCTATCAAAGCCTGTGTGAGCAGCCTGCCCATGCGTAGAGTCGACATTCTCAGTAAGATTTTATTAGATGTACTTCTTACGTAAAAACAATTTACCATTGTTTCAGTGCTCTAAACAATATTATCTCAATAATAAAATGCTACGATAAGTTTATAGCATATTAAATGAACAACACTATATACACTATATCCATTGCATTTGGTACCTCTATACTACACTGATATTAGTAGTAGTAATAATACTAATATTTCTAATACTAGGTAAGATCAGAGGCAGCACATTTCTATGGGAACCGGAGCTTCTAACGGCAGTTGCAGTGACATAATGATTTAACTAATCAGTGATTGGCTCTTTTACTTGGCTTTTTTTTAAGGCGGGACGTATTCTGCCATGTTGCAGGTTGCAGTTTCTCCCCTTCATAAGGAATAGGAGTGAACTGTCTTTCTATATCTATAGTCTTTGGTCATGTGAATGCGTATTATGTGTTCAGTTCAGCGCGTATAGTGTTTCTTTGCAAAGTGACATCGCCAACTACTGGCCTGGCATTCATAATACAGTGTTTTCCGTGGATCCGTGTGAACGGCAATCGTTTTGACAATGTTGTCGTGTGTACGCAAAAAAACCCTTAGATAAATTGTGGCCATGTTGTACTCATTTTAGTTCAATCATGGTCACAATTTAATTAAATTAAAATGAGTGAACAAATTATACAACATGGGCGCACCAATGTGGTGACGATTGAACTAAACTGAGGAAATTAATTAATAAAACATGGCCACTAATTAATACAGTAAGTCATGGGAATTAATTCTTAATTTGTGACCACAATCGAAAAAAAAAAAGAAATTGTGTAGGGTTCCATAGAATAAGAAGATGGGTATAATTGTAATGCTCATGTGGAAAGGAAGTCATGCCTTTCAGATCAAAGAGCCAATCTGGAACCAACATATAGCATAAAACAGCTTGGATTCTTTGTGGCGTGGATATAAGAATCTGAAGAAACTTGACTTTATAACATCATGCATTGGCTGTAAATTTGGCCATTAGAGTACACTGAACTTAGTGTCATGTTTGTGGAATCAGCTTCAGTTTCCTTTTCCGACAAGAAGACAATTTAGGCTTCATCCACTTTAAGGTACAACATTTTGCATTCAACGTTGCTCTTCTACATAGCACAATTATAACAGAAGGTTATTCATTTACTGTGACCTTCCTGTCACCTTTAATCTGTCTCGCCATTCAGCTCTTTAATCTTTCTTTGCCATTCCGATGTTTGAACAATAAAGAATCCTCTTAAACATATTTGCTGCCACATGATTAGCTGATTACACATTTGCATTAGGGTGTACTGATATACCAAATAAATTGTTTTAAGAGCACTGAAAATACAGTAATAAACATGCACAATTAGGGATTATTTACAAAGTGCTTTTGAAATTGTAGATAAGATAAATTTGAAAATAAGGCTTATGAATACCTAATGATTTGTTTAATTTATCCTGAATCAGTATGGTTGTTCCTACACTTCTGTTCTCTGTGTTTCAGTTAGTAATGCTGGAATGGGAATGATTGGACCCATTGAGTGTCAGAGCATCGATGAGATGAAAACGGTCATGGACACCAACTTCTTTGGGCTTGTGCGACTGATGAAGGAGGTTTTGCCTGATATGAAGAAGAGAAAAAGAGGTCACATAGTGGTCATCAGCAGTGTCATGGGGATTCAGGGTGAGCCGTACAAAAAAAAAAAAAAAAAAACAACAACCAGTTTATATTTGCATTTCAGCTCTTTACACCAGTATGTGAGAGAACAAACTTTGCATATAAAGGATTAACAACAATGACTTGAAGATCTGAGAAGATTTAACAGGATTTTACCATCTCTAATCATAGTCACGTTCATGTACACAGGTATTTTGTTTAATGACATTTACGCTGCTTCCAAGTTTGCTGTTGAAGGGTTCTGTGAGAGTCTGGCAGTTCAAGCTCTGAGATTCAATCTAAAGTAAGTGATCATACTCATATGTAGGTCCAAGCACTGAATGTCCACTGAATTAATCCAAAGCAAGCAATATTCATAGTATACAAAATTAGGTTTAGTATAAAATTTGACTAGTAAACACTAAAACAGAGGTACAATGAGTACACATCCAAAGTGTGACGGGAACTACCCAAAATTTCCAAGTTTAAAAGAGCTCAGTTCTAGCGTTCATGATAATACTTCTGGTGTGTTTTGAAAGCATTAATGTCTTGGCCCTCACATTTAAGTTGTCATTGTAGGCCTATTTTATTTGCATCTGTGCAGTATCAGCCTTATTGAACCAGGACCTGTCGTCACAGAGTTTGAGCGCAAGGTGTATGAGGAAGGCCTGAAGATAGACCTCTCCAAAGCTGATAAAGTAACTGCAGATATGTTCCACAACATCTACTTGAAGAATTACGGCCAGATATTTGAGAGTCTTGGACAAACACCAGAGGACATTGCAGAGGTACTTGTACGACCCATCAAAATAGCAGGAGCAATCTACCATTCCAGTAGATGTTTGGTTTTCTCTCTGAATTACTAATAGTCCATATGTCATTTCTTCTCTAACCAGCACACATTCAAAATGATTACAATGGAGAACCCACCATTTCGCCATCAGACTAACACTCTGTACACACCCATGACCACCCTGAAATATGCAGATCCAAATGGTGACCTTCCCATTGAAACCTTCTACAAGATGGTGTTTGAACACGACAAGGTGTTCAATGCAAGTCTGAATTTCCTCAAGCTTCTGCGCTGGAGAAGCCGTAAAAGCTTCACTTTGGAAAAAGAAAAGACTGCCTCTTAAAGAATATTCTGTGGGAGATCCAGAAAAGCAGGTTAAGCGATTTACCTGGGTGTGTTTACTTAGAGTAAATGGATAACCTTTGATTCCAAAAAGGTAACTTTCAGGTATGCAAGTAGCCATATAGAAACTTACTCTCTGAACATAACTTTCTCCAGAGCCGTTTAGGTTCCAGACAGTCACATATCACAAATCTGTGGCCAAATATTTTGTTATTATAATTCATAAACAACACAAAAGGTGCAGTCACATTCAAGAAATTGGGCATAGAGGCCCATTGTCTTATCAATAGTGTAGCGATGCATGAAGCACAGCTCACATAGAAGTTACTTTCAAATTAGGCAGCTTTCTGCTGGTCACTGTGGTATATTCGCATGACCAGCTTGAAGCTGTTGCAAGGTCTGTATGGGGAAATCTTTCTCCCTCATGTGAAGTTCCCAATTGCGTGGATTCCACCCACGAAAATTCGATGAACAACAGTAAATGTGACCACATCTATATGCACATCACACCTTATCACCGAAGTGTAAGTAAAATGGCTAAATCAAAAAGATCTATACTTATACAGATGGGTTGTCCAATCTTGCTCCTGGAGGGCCACCTTCCTGTAGAGCAGAGGTCTTCAGCCCTGCTCCTGGAGACCCTGTCCTGTAGAGTTTAGCTTCAACCTCAATCAAACACACATGAACCAGCTAATTAAGCTCTTCAGGATCATTTGAAAATCACAGGCCACGGTCGAAATTGCATGCTCTCGAGGTACTTATTTTGAATAATTACTTCACGGCCGCCACTTTTTGACTCTTTTATGAGTACTGTAAATTCGGGCATGCTACTTGTCACATACTGTTTTTCGCCTACTATATAGTAGGGAAGTATGCGATTTTGGATGCAGCCATAGGCAACTGCTGAAGCAGTTTAGAAATAAAATTTGCTGGACAGTGGGTTCCTTGGAGCAAGTTTGAATACCTCTGCTGTAGAGTTTAGCACCAACACACCAGTCAGGAAGTTTTTAGTGAACCTGATTATCTGGTAATTATTAATGATTATCTGGTACCTGATTATCAAAATAGAACAAAGAAAAGAAGGCGTAATATGCAGTACTGTCAATGGATTCACACTGAATAAACCCTCTGCAGAAACTCAATGATCCAACATCCTAATCTTCAACACCTCTGCCAATAAACATTTGTTTCGGATTTATCTATTTTTGAAGTTTACACTGAAAAAATAGCTTTTTACATTTGCATTTTACATTTATTTATTTAGCAGAGGCTTTTATCCGAAGTGATTTACAATTGAGGAATACAACAAGTGATTAATCTTAAAGAAGCAATACACGAGACAGGATAGTACAAACTAGAATAGGGGATTAAGAAATAATGAGAGCATATACAAAGGAATATAGATAGTAAAATAAAATGTATTAATTTATAGTAGGCTGCAGTTAAAGGAGTGAATGGTCTGATCTTCCTGATGTTGTACAGTGCAAACTTGCATGATCGCACTGTTGTAGCAATGTGATCTTTGAAGGTCAGCTGGTCATCAAAAATGACCTCCAAGATTCCTGGCTGAACTTGATGGGATTATTGTTGCTGAATTTAGCTAGATGGTGAAAATGTGCTGTAAGAGCCTGGGAAAACAAAAATCTCTGTCTTTGCTAGGTTGAGTTGCAGATCATAATCTTTTCATCCATTTGAGATCCATGCAGTTACTGTTGGATCATCTAGCTATAATACAAAAGTAACGCTGTGTCATCAGCATAGCAATGCTAGGAGTCACAAACAATTTTGCGACAGTTAGAGTTCAGAGTCCAAGGCATAGGATTGTAATTGTCAATAATAGAGCAGCCGTGGTTGGTATTTCCCCATACTAAGAATATCTCTGGATAAACCCTGCTGGATGGTGGCCTTCCAGAAACTGGATGAGAAATCCCTTTTATACAGCCATATTATATTTGCTAGCAAAGACTGCTTTCATACTGTACTGTACTGTTCATACACTTACCAACTTTGTAAATGTTTACAGAGAAAAACTGAGAACACACACACACACAAAATCTGTGCCTCGTTAGGAAACAAATGACAATTGAAAACAATATGTGTTCTAAAAAGTCTGAAGCTAAAAAATCTGTGCCCATCATACACAATCTGCTAAATACAATTTTCTGCTAAATCTGTCAACTCTGACTGCTGAAAATCTGCAAATCCTACTTACTCTGACTTTCGGCATCCGGCATCCACGAGTTCAGAAATCAGGGCAGAAATCTGGGCAAAAGTTGGGTATGGTGTATTCCAGCCTTAAAGGCAGGGAAGGCAATTTTAGGAGAGGCTAGCAATAGCAAGCTAGCTTTGACAGCATGAGTTCCCACCCTTCAGAGTGTCTCCAAAGCCATGCCTCCTCCAAAACACGCACACCTCCTCCTCAAGAACGCACACAGCAGAGTCTGCAAAGCATCATGAAATGAGAGACGGCGTTAAACTACCTCATGTTTCAAAGCACATAACATTGTACCATTGCATTCAGACCGAATTCAATGTTTGGACAAACATTTTATGGTCCAACGCCTTCCACAGATGATATATATATATACATACATTTAAGACCACTTAACTTAGTGATTGCTTTTAGGATGTGAAGCATAACAAAAAAATTCTGGAACAAATTGCCTACCCTGCCTTTAACTCAATTAATAACCATATACATGCAAAAAACTAATCAAACAAAAGTTATGTTAAAGATAGTTTCATTATGGAAAAGACAATCAGATTGCATAATATCAAACATTGTACAACCCTTTATTTTAAAAATCACAGAGAGCTGGATAAAAGTTTGCAAATTGTTTATAATAATTCTGTTACCTGCAATTTCTTTTCCATCCATCAGCTGAAGACATCGGAATAAATTGTTCTTAATTCATCTAATCTTTTTCTTTTTGTCATCTTTAAGTCTTAATAGATAGTCCTTATATGCAATTCCAAGAAAGAAGAAAAAAAAACCTCTAAACTACTAAATACTTTATAACTAAAAAAATAAAATAAAATAAAAAAATAAAAGTCAGGGCATAAGGGAAGGAATATTTTCCTTACTTTCCGTTTCTATCCGATTTAAAGCTGTTGTTTTTTGTTGTTTTTTTTGTGTGCAAGATTTACACAAATTATATAATGAGAATGTACAACATGATCCTTTTTCCAAACTGTATTTTTGTCTTACCCTGAATCATTATGCTACACTTATAATAAATGTTTATATCGGGACTATTTCAGACCAGACTGGTAGGAACCGCTGCGGAGGAGCACAGTCCCTGCGTGAGTTGCCATATACATAAACAGAGAGAAGTAGCTCCGGCTGCAATGTTCTTCCGCAAGACGCATGCAGCTCTGTTTAGAGCAAAAAAGTTATGGACTGCAGCTTTAATTAAGTGGGTGATTAATGTACAGTATGTATGTCATCAATTAAACTAATAAGTTATTTTAACAACTGTTAAGAAGGACATGAACAGTTGAGGAGCTAAAGGCCTATAGGAATTTCAGGCAATGGTAAGGGTAATGTGAGAGTTTTACAGTTTGCACTTTGTTCGTTCTTCTAGTTATAGTGACTAATGATTTGGAAGTCTCACACATTAACAGAAAATAGCTTACTTTTGCATTACAAAATAAGGTGAATACCTCGAAAATGAACGGGCTGTTAAATCAGTCATACCTACTGTCCTATAGAAGGGTGGGCTGGCAGATATCATGGGTGGGCTGGATGCATGGATGTTCTTATTCTAATATTATTAACTATATATTTATTTATAACTTTTTATAACATTTTCACTTTTTTACTGTCCAGTAATAATTTGGAAAGAAAAGAGAATGGAAGCCTACATGTTACTATAGAAATGAATGCAACTTTAATTGCTGGAAAGGGGCAATTATGCTACACAGAGTCAGTTTTTTTATTCCATTGCTACTGTTCTATCGTTTTTTAAACGTATTACAGTTGCGCTCGCATCTCGCTTCTATAGGCCTAGGCTACTTTTGCAGAGTATCGTGCATGACGAGGCACTCAAGCTAAAATAACTTTTAAAAAACGCGTCTCTATTCACTGGCTCTTTAACCGCAAAATCGCGGGCCCTAAACTGATTAAAAGATAAACAGTGCATTCTCGTATATTTAGTTTAACAGCATTTACAGCAAGCCAAAGAGAGGTTTCAACTGAACTATGCATATGCATTTTAAATGTTCTAGCTCTGTCCATGCAATAAATGCACATTCTTAAATGAGCAAGTTTTTATTTTTATTTTTTTTTTTATTTTTTTTTTATAGCTAATTTCAATTTGGCGTGAATCAAAAATCAAATCAGAGCTGCATATTAATATTTACAAGACACATATTCACAAATACAACTCCTCGTAATTCACACCTTAATAGCACGCAAATATTTCTGCCCGTTCCGCTCGTGTGATTGTCAGCCTCGCTTTTCTACTACTGACTGAAGCGCGCGATTAACGTTCGCCGTTACTTTCAGTTTATAAAGAAAATAAACACTGCAAATTTCTGGTGTTATTTTTGTGATTGTTTGGGGCATTACAGCCCTTCAGCACAGAGCCCACCTCAGATTTTTAATCAATGCACAAATCATAAAAACACATTAACAATAGGCCTATCAGTTCCTAAATTATGATTGGGTGGGCAAGGCAGACGTTTGGGTGGGCTTAGTCCACCCCTGTCCATGCCTAGAACCGGCCCCGGTCCAGAGGCCTGTTGCATGGAGCTAGCTGAACAAACTCTGTGTTTCAGAGTAGGTTTAGAGTTGAGAAATCCAGATACATCCAACCTGGTTCAGATCAAGTTCAACGGTCTCTCAAAGCTTGGTATAAACGTTCTCTGTCAACTCAGGTTTAATCCAGAGTTTGCGGATTTTGCCATCAACTCTTTTCAGCGCGTGCAGCTGAAAGTATGACGCGTGCGGCAATAAACAGCCAATCAGAGTGTCCGTTTGATTCGCTTCTCACAAGAGAGACGGCGCACTTCACTTCTCTTCTGAAGATTGAGAGATCGTTTTGTAAATGCATTTACAAAGCAGGAATAAACGCTGGTGCTGCAGCGAAAGTTTGAGAAGGCAACTGAAAGATTATCTGACTATATCAATGCATGATGTGGCTCAAAGAAATATGCCTAATAATTATAGGTTTTCTATAAAGTTTTCTAAGAGAAATAATTATGAATGTATTATATTTATATTAATATTTGGCTACTTGTCAACTGATATAATACTTATATCAAATATATTATATTAATTAAAAATAATTATAATTCATATAATGTAAATATACATAATTAGGACCAAAAGATGAGCAATTTTGTCTCTAATGTTTTTTTCAATATAAACTGGTTTAATTTGGAATGAGAGATACAGGGGGTGTGGCTTTATTGCATCTTTACTTGCAGCTGATTGGTCCAGTTTGAGCTTGCCATCTCTAACCCAGAATAAAACCTGCTCCAGAGCAGGTTAGCCTTGTAGTGTAAGTTACTATGTGATGAACACCCCTAAAAACCAATCCACCTTCTTGAGCCTGAAAAAACTGAGTTTGCTCAAACTAATCTCGAACTTACCTGGGTAGCAACTGAAACCAGCTTTGTGCAACAGGCCACTAGCAACTACAAACCCGATTCCAAAAAAGTTGGGACACTGTACAAATTGTGAATAAAAACAGAATGCAATGATGTGGAAGTTTCAAATTTCAAGTTTAGGAATAGGAATGTTGTCCCATTCTTGTCTAATACAGGCTTCTAGTTGCTCAACTGTCTTAGGTCTTCTTTGTGGATGGGAGCATATGTTGTTCTATAACTTGGATATACCTTTCAGCATGGATGGCGCCTTTCCAGATGTGTAAGCTGCCCATGCCACACGCACTCATGCAACCCCATACCATCAGAGATACAGGCTTCTGAACTGAGCGCTGATAACAACTTGGGTTGTCCTTGTCCTCTTTAGTCCGGATGACATGGCGTCCCAGTTTTCCAAATTTTGATTCGTCTGACCACAGAACAGTTTTCCACTTTGCCACAGTCCATTTTAAATGAGCCTTGGCCCAGAGAAAACGCCTGCGCTTCTGGATCATGTTTAGATATGGCTTCTTTTTTGATCTATAGAGTTTTAGCCGGCAACGGCGAATGGCACGGTGGATTGTGTTCACCGACAATGTTTTCTGGAAGTATTCCTGAGCCCATGTTGTGATTTCCATTACAGTAGCATTCCTGTATGTGATGCAGTGCCATCTAAGGGCCCGAAGATCACAGGCATCCAGTATGGTTTTCCGGCCTTGACCCTTACGCACAGAGATTGTTCCAGATTCTCTGAATCTTTGGATGATATTATGCACTGTAGATGATGATAACTTCAAACTCTTTGCAATTTTTCTCTGAGAAACTCCTTTCTGATATTGCTCCACTATTTTTGGCCGCAGCATTGGGGGAATTGGTGATCCTCTGCCCATCTTGACTTCTGAGAGACACTGCCACTCTGAGAGGCTCTTTTTATACTCAGTCATGTTGCCAATTGACCCAATAAGTTGCAAATTGGTCCTCCAGCTGTTCCTTATATGTACATTTAACTTTTCCGGCCTCTTATTGCTACCTGTCCCAACTTTTTTGGAATGTGTAGCTCTCATGAAATCCAAAATGAGGTATATTTGGCATAACATTTCAAAATGTCTCACTTTCAACATTTGATATGTTATCTATATTCTATTGTGAATAAAATATAAGTTTATGAGATTTGTAAATTATTGCATTCCTTTTTTTATTCATAATTTGTACAGTGTCCCAACTTTTTTGGAATCGGGTTTGTATAATTACACCTTAAAATAAAGTGTAACCGCCCGGTTCTTATTTAGAGTAAGCTGCAGTATGGTCTGGCTATGTGAGGTTAAGACCTGACAGTCCCGGTATTGTGTAAGGGCCACTCCCAAAAATTCAATTTTGCATCTTTCTCCATAATGACTTGACATGGGTGCACCCGAGTTCTACATTTTGAATTTAATGCAAATCGCCTGACTGGCTGTGGTAAAAAAACGAAAAACAAAAAAAAAACTTTCCTTCACTTGAAAAGATTTTTGTAGGCAGAAATGAAACATCGTGTTGCCATTAGAGTAAGCACTCAAGGTTTCTGTGGGGGGAAAGTTTTGAATACAGCTTTTCAATTACTATAAACAAAAATATTCACTTGTTACAGCACCACCTTATGGCCAGGTCTCTCAAAAAGGGCCTTGCATATCCCAAATGTCATTATGAGCATCACATAATATTTAATGATCTTCTGGATTATGATTTAATTGGTTGTTCACCATTTTTTCCAAATTGTCCTATTTATAATTTAAGACACACAATACTTCGATCAAAGAAAAACATCAAAAGCATCAGCATTTATGAGCATTTATGCCCCTCATGAACTTGAAATTTTGGGTTCCTTCGTCTGCGTGTAATTACTAATTGACCTGTAATACAATATTATAGTTATAATAATATAATATTAATACACAATATATGCATATAGGTAGCCTAAAGTAAAATAAAAAGGAAGAAAAGAAAACCATAACAAACACAACAGAACAACTTCGCTGCTTGGAACCCAATACATGGCTTTCCCAAATAAAATATTTGGATGTATTAGAGAGTTGCTGAAGGGGCAATAAAAGGGTCGAGATTAAAATCCTTAATTTCCTTACAGTAGGCGGCAGTATCGAGTGCTCCCACGAAACAATAACAAGCAGAAGAATCACAGGATATCCGGAAGTGTTGCATTGTGGGGTTCATTTCGTTGATCGCTAACCGAGTGGTTGAAGTAATGAATTAAGAGCTTCGGGTGTATAAAAATTTCCGCTCCGGGCTTTAGCTGATCAAGCGCGGCGTTGATAGGCTTCTCCAGGCAGCTTGAGAATGAACGATCGGAGCTGAATCATGATTATAAACGCGCACAGGAACAGCAGCAGCACTACTGATGTGTGGATGTGGAGAGTCAGCGTAAACTGATCAGCCCAAAGGTACTGACTCCTCTCATCCTCCAAACACTTGCACGCTCTCCCTGATTTTGAATTCAACGCTGTATTCAAAACTGCACTCTCTCAGACAGTGTTTTAGCGAGCTGCTGTAAGAAAGCCGACCACATCGTCTGAATCTCCACACAAAGCCTCCGCCGTGGGTGTATCATCATTAGCAACCCATTGAACCCTCTTCGCTTGGTTTCGATTGCCTTTAAACTCTGAAGCGTCTCGGCAGCTCGTCCCTCATGGCCTCCTCATCGGGGAACGACGATGACCTGACGATCCCGAGGGCGGCGATCAATAAAATGATTAAAGAAACGCTTCCCAATGTGCGAGTAGCGAACGATGCCAGAGAGCTGGTGGTGAACTGCTGCACAGAGTTCATTCACCTCGTCTCCTCAGAGGCCAACGAGATCTGCAATAAATCAGAGAAGAAGACTATATCCCCTGAACATGTTATAAACGGTGAGGATGGCTCCTCTTGATGTTTGAGATCACTAACAGCTCATTTTTCATTTTGGAAGAGGGTTTGCGCAGTAAGCTGGAGTTAAAGAGGTGGTTTGCTCAATTGTACTTGCATGCACCCTCACCCGTGTTTCTTGCTTGCTTCTGTTGAACAAAAAATGAGATGTTTGTCTGGATGATAGTGACCGACAGCTTCATTCACTTTCAACACCTCATTCTCTATACAATCTTCATTGAAAACATCTTAAACCATACTGTACTGGTCTTAGCTGCTCTCCCAATGTTGTCAGTCGACTGTTCTTTAAATGAGGTTTTATGAGACTTCTGTCTGAAGGACCATCTTAATTGTTTTACATGGGAGTTCACATTAACATGAACATTGTTTGATAAACTCCAAATTTGTATGCTGTTAATTCTTCCGTGGAACGCCTTTTTTTGTCTGTGAAATGAGTTGATTGGGTCTAATGTTGTTTTGAACACCAGTGACTTGAATTGTATGAACAAAATCATTCTTCAGTTTATTTTTACACAGTTCTTCAATATATTCTTTGAAATAATAGTAGTAGAAAGTAAGTAATACCCTCATGTTGTTCCAAACCTGTGGATAAAGAAATAATGCAATTTTCTTTTTTGAGCGATCTATCCCTTTAAATGTTTTGATCAAATGCTCAACGGTAGACTTGAACCTACAACCTTTTAGTTAACAGCTCAGATCTTGGATTAGGCTTAATATACACAAGTCTTAACGTACACAAGATTCAGTATTAATCTCACATTTACACAACACATGGATGGAGATGATTGTTTTACAGTCGTGTAAAAGATTTACAGTTTCTTGTTCACTGCCGGCTGTGCATTACATCTCCTAAAATTCAACGTAACAGTGAATGCTTTTGTTTTTCTTCAGCACTTGAAAGTCTAGGTTTTGGGTCGTATATCGCAGAAGTAAAAGACGTTCTGCAGGAGTGTAAAACTGTAGCACTTAAGCGGAGAAAGGCCAGCTCCCGACTAGAGAACCTTGGCATTCCTGAGGAAGAACTACTTCGTCAACAGCAGGAATTATTTGCCAAGGTAAATATCCTGGAAGAGCTTTAAATGTGTTTTGAATTATTCATGGGAGACTAAGCTTTCTAGCCTTGTAACAAGATTTCAAGTGTCTCTTCTGATGAGTTGTGCTGTCTTGCAGGCACGGCAGCAGCAGGCTGAGTTAGCACAGCAGGAGTGGTTACAGATGCAGCAGGCCGCCCAGCAGGCACAGTTAGCGGCGGCTTCAGCCAGTTCCGCTCAGCAGGCCGGATCTTCCCAGGATGAAGATGAAGAGGACGACATGTGAATCCCGGCAGGCTTTCTCCGAAGCACACAGATAGATTGACGTATATATATTTACAGACATGTGCGGTCTCTCCCACACACACACACACACACACTGTCCTCTGTAAACCTTAGCAGAGAAGGACCTCTGCAGTGTTGTCTCCTGTATAAACTTTTAAATCCCAGACCACCAGTATAAATTCATACTGATGATTCAAGGGCAGTCATGGGTGCTCTCCTGTGATTTGTTGCTATGTTTGCCTCGATTCACTTGTTAACTAGAATTATTAGCTCTTGAAAATCCCTCTTTTCTTTCTCATTTGTTCCTGATTTAATTGAAGGCAGTTGTCATCGTTTCACCGTATGTGTGTGGGAAGGATGTTAAGTGATGTGGCTGTGACGTAAGACGCACCATGTTAATTGTCATTGGTTAAATTCAGGAGCCGCTGTTTTGAATGGCTGCATCCTGTTTTAGGCGATTTGCATATATTTCTCTTATATTTGTCTTTGTAATATAGTTTGAAGAGACGCAATTGGGGAACATTTTTGGAAAGTGATTTTTACAGCCGTTCATCCCCGCTTCCGTATTTCTCTTTGTTCTGCTGAGTGAGATCAGAGAACGTGATTTGTAATGTAGGATGTTGCTTTTTGGTTCATTTTAGTTCAAGTGAGGATAAAGATTGTGTGTAGATAGGCTTTTACCTGCCCTGTGTTCAGAACAGTATTCAAAGGAAAAGATTTACATGTGCAGAATAATATCTGTCTTATAGTACCAAAGAAACTATGAAATTTCAGTCACCGGATAGGCTTTGGAAATCTGCTCATGGTATTTGCTCTCTGTATGACATGAGTGCTTTGGCGCAGACTCCGCTGAGCGCTCTAACTCACACTTTGTACAATGTTTTGATAGCAGATTTTTTACAGGTGCAATGTGTAAAAGTGGAGTTGTGAATGTGTGGTTAATTCATATCTTGTGACGACTGGTAAGGTGTAGTTGAAGCGTATTCACATGCCTTTGCAAAAGCTGTAAGCTGTATTCTCTAAGCAATAAAGTCAACCCGTTTTATAGACAGCCTGTGTTGTTTTATTTTTTGGGGTAATGAAATTGAAGTTATGATAGTCTTGTGACGTATATCTCAGTGAAACGGCTTCTCAAACGAGAAAAATCATCAGGAATTGATTGGTTGATTATGGTTTGCTATTGCTGTTATCTCTTGTGAGTGACTGGTCCCATCCTCGCGCCATTGAACACGTCATCAGAGAATAAAAAAATAAATAAAAAGTGTTTTATATAATATATAATGTATATATACACACACTGACCTAAAGGATTATTAGGAACACCATACTAATACTGTGTCTGACCCCCTTTCGCCTTCAGAACTGCCTTAATTCTACGTGGCATTGATTCAACAAGGTGCTGAAAGCATTCTTTAGAAATGTTGGCCCATATTGATAGGATAGCATCTTGCAGTTGATGGAGATTTGTGGGATGCAGGGCACGAAGCTCCCGTTCCACCACATCCAAAAGATGCTCTATTGGGTTGAGATCTGGTGACTGTGGGGGCCATTTTAGTACAGTGAACTCATTGTCATGTTCAAGAAACCAATTTGAAATGATTCGAGCTTTGTGACATGGTGCATTATCCTGCTGGAAGTAACCATCAGAGAATGGGTACATGGTGGTCATAAAGGGATGGACATGGTCAGAAACAATGCTCAGGTAGGCCGTGGCATTTAAACGATGCCCAATTGGTACTAAGGGGCCTAAAGTGTGCCAAGAAAACATCCC
Source organism: Paracanthobrama guichenoti (assembly GCA_018749465.1). Classification (NCBI taxonomy): domain Eukaryota; kingdom Metazoa; phylum Chordata; class Actinopteri; order Cypriniformes; family Gobionidae; genus Paracanthobrama; species Paracanthobrama guichenoti. Next base: position 19,780,501 of record CM031948.1, on the reverse strand, counting down.
CCACACCATTACACCACCACCACCAGTCTGCACAGCGGTAACAAGGCATGATGGATCAATGTTCTCATTCTGTTTACGCCAAATTCTGACTCTACCATCTGAATGTCTCAACAGAAATCGAGACTCATCAGACCAGGCAACATTTTTTCAGTCTTCAACTGTCCAATTTTGGTGAGCTTGTGCAAATTGTAGCCTCTTTTTCCTATTTGTAGTGGAGATGAGTGGTACCCGGTGGGGTCTTCTGCTGTTGTAGCCCATCCGCCTCAAGGTTGTGCGTGTTGTGGCTTCACAAATGCTTTGCTGCATACCTCAGTTGTAATGAGTGGTTATTTCAGTCAAAGTTGCTCTTCTATCAGCTTGAATCAGTCGACCATTCTCCTCTGACCTCTAGCATCAACGAGGCATTTTCGCCCACAGGACTGCCGCATACTGGATGTTTTTCCTTTTCACACCATTCTTTGTAAACCCTAGAAATGGTTGTGCGTGAATATCCCAGTAACTGAGCAGATTGTGAAATACTCAGACCGGCCCGTCTGGCACCAACAACTATGCCACGCTCAAAATTGCTTATCACCTTTCTTTCCCATTCCGACATTCAGTTTGGAGTTCAGGAGATTGTCTTGACCAGGACCACACCCCTAAATGCATTGAAGCAACTGCCATGTGATTGGTTGATTAGAGAATTGCATTAATGAGAAATTGAACAGGTGTTCCTAATAATCCTTTAGGTGAGTGTGTGTGTGTGTATATATGTATATGTGTGTGTATATATATATATATATATATATATATATATATATATATATATATATATATATGTATGTGTATATATATATATAATTTTAATAAAAATACTGCAATATTTCACAAAATAAAAATTGTCCTATTTTCTAAAGTATTCATGGTAATTACCTAAATGTTAATTTAATTTTTTTTTTTAGTATTAATTTCATTTTCATTAAATAAAAGTGGAAAAAATTGCATAAATTAAAGTATCCCGACTACGTGTAACCCAAGAAAAAAAATGCAGAAAATTGTAAACGTTTCTGTGACTGACAGTGGAAATACTGCCCTCTGGTGTTTGAAGTGGCAGATGGCGCTGCTGTAGCCATAATAGAGACGAGAGTCTTACTATGGCGAAGGCTTGAAACATTAATATTAATTACGCTAGGTGACGTTCTCTCAGTAGCCCAGAGCGATTTTCAAAATCATCAGGTTACGTGGCTGGACGCTACCAGAAGGTTACCAGGCAACGTCATTATGACCTAATTAATATTTATAAGCTGTCCCCCTACCATAGTAGAGTTCGTAAATTCGCGCTGTGGACGTCTAGAGAGAAACTGTTGCGTTCCAGTCCTCCACCGTTCCCACCATTCCGCTTTATTTACGCGTACAGAAGTGAAAGGTCGATCGGTTTCTGAGTTTGGCTGTATCAAATAAACACGGGCTGTTTTGCAGAGCATTCAAATAGAGTAAAATAGTTTATGAGGTGACAGTTTTAACAAGGAGAACTTTATATACTTGTGAAGAAGAATTGCCATCGACTGATCGGTCTGGTTCGGCACAACAAGGTTGTTCTTCTATTCCAGTTTTTTCCTCATAACGTACTTCTGAGCCGAGATACGGTAAGTGTCAATCTGCCCTGTATGTAATAGCTGTATATAACGTTATGTGTGCTGCATCATTCTCATAAAAGTGTTATTCTGTTCAGAGGTAAATAATCAAATGCATGTTTATAAGCACCGTTCCACGGTTGATTTGTGTACGACAGTACATTTTGATATGGCTTTAGTCAATATATATCTGCCTCTTGATATTTGCTCTAACTAATATTTTACATGTATTTATATTAATATTTGTAATGATTGCTTCATGTTCAACAACACTAAGATATGTGGGGCATGTATTTATTTGACATGGATGTGTTGCCAACTGTGATGTTATGCATTATGAACCATACGATTTTTGTCAGTGTAAGATCAGACAGAGTATAACCAGTAATGTTCTGTTATTTATGCTATGAGATGAATGATGAATGAGTGACCATGTCACATGAAATTCAACAGCATGCTGTTCATATCATCCAAAGGAAATGTTATCATTCTGACTGACATGAACCAGATCTGTAAACTTACTGTAAAGGACTTTGTACATTGATCTGGTAAATGTAGGCAGTAGATTTCAGGTTAGACATGGATTGGTGTTCTGGGTATTCTCATAAGAAGGAAAAATTGGTATGGACACCTGAGCCTGTTCTCTCAGTGGAGTTATTTGTTTGTGTGGAAACTTTTGATACAAGATATTTTTATATTGTAATACCATTTGTAACCATTACTGCATGGATGTTTTTAGTTCTAGTTTCTAGTTTCTTGCTTAATTTATTTAATGAAAATAAAATGTACAGTTATAGTTCATTATTCATTATTCATTGACTCTTATGTCTTCCCAAACCTGTATGACCTTCTGTCTTCTGTAGAACAAAAGAAGATATTTTGAAGAACTTTTCACATTTGGGAAAGTTAACCTAGGTTAAACTAAACCTAGGTTATCTTGTTTCATGTTTTACACCGCTCATGAGTCACCTGGGGTTAACAGTTAATCTGGGTGTTCATAAACTGACATTTCACACTGTACTGTTCCTATATTTGCAGTGCACTCTTGGAAAAGTTTGTAGAACTCAAGCAGTTCTTTGAAGTGCTTCATATATAGAAACTTTTAGGGGTTCTCATAATTGGATAATTTTATGGATTTTGTTTTAATTAATTGATTTAAATTCATTTTTAATTTTAATTAAATTTTATGAACTGAACAGCTTGTAAAAATACTTTATCACTGGAAAAAATGAAATAACCTGTTAAACATTAAGACATTTCTCCTTATGTAGAATTTTTCTGACAAAAAGCAGGGTTCTATATAGAGGAATTGATTAACGTATTCAGCACACGAGCTGTTTACATAAAGACTCTAGCCTTGCGCATCCCTCATATTCCCGGCGACTGCTATCACTTCCTGAATGGACTTTTCAGACTATAAATGTAAGAATGAAGCCGCTTCACTGCAATTGATGCTCAAATGCTAAAACGTACCGTTTATACATCATGCAGCATTTCTGTGACTGCATTTTCTGGGTGTCTTTTGCTAACCATCTTAACTAACATTCCAACACCACATCATTTCACACTATACAAGTTTGCAGTGTTTGGTAATCTGGATTACATAATCAGATTTCAAAAATTAAATTCCTGTAATTTGATTTTATATTTTATTTTAAAATACTCATAATCAGAATACAGTTTCTTTTTTATTACACGATTATTTAATACTCACAAAATGGCAGTAAATTATTCATGATTGATTCTCTGTAATTCTTTTTATTTATTTATCAGATTTTCTTTAAAAGTTTTGCGGAATTGCACACACAGATCGGCCACTAGTCAGGCGACTAGAATTACATAGAAAATAATAAACAGCATAAACAAATAAAATATTATTTTTTTTGTTTTATTTTGATTTTAACTTTATGATTTAAAGGCAAGGCAAATAAAGTTTATTTATGTAGCACATTTCATACACAGTGGCAATTCTAACTAAAAGTGCTTTACACAGAAATGGAATTAAAGTATTCATAAGAGAATAAAAGATTATAATATAACCTGAATCACCCCTATCTATAATTAACGTCCTTGCAGTTTGGTGCTAACAATTCTAAATTATTGTGAAACATTCCTCTACCTGGGGTTAAAAGTGGGGTTTTGAACGACTATAACCCAAGGTCCGTACAATGAAAGTCACTGGGGTCCAAAACAACATTGTAAAAAAAAAAAAGTAAAACAAACAAACTTTCAGAATATCTTCTTTTGTGTTCTGCAGAAGACAGAAAGTCTTACAGGTTTGGAACAACATGCGGTTGAGTAAATAATTTTCATTTTTTTGGTGAACTATTGCTTTAAAGGAGGTTGCCACTAGCGGTTCCAATATAGATTTTCAAAAATACTCACTTCAGACAGGTTTCTTGAGCACTCCCCCATCTGTCACTGACTGGACATACATACAGTCCCTAAACTCATGCCATTGCTTGAGTCCATGTTACTTAGTTGTGTCCTAGGGGTCAAGGCTTGGCTGGTCACATATATATGCGATTTGAAAAGCTATTTTAATGGATACCTTTGTCCAAGTATCCAAGAGCTCCTATATTTCTTAGGAAATTTGCAGTGTAGGAAATAGTATAGGAAATATGCAGTGTGCATTTTATAAGGTCATACTGAAAGTGAAGTCAGATAATTACAGTCCGATCACTAGATGTTATCAGTCCAGTTAATCAATGAATGTGGATTTACCAGTTTGGTCCAGCTTCAGGTCAACGCAAGTCGCAAGGTTAGTCATTGGCTTTCCCTTTGTATGTAATCTGATTTCTCTGCAATGGATATTCATTTTAGGATTTGCTAAAGATTACCTTTAACAATGTTATTAAATTGTGCTTTTAAAGATGAAGTGACTGTAATCGCCAATAGGCTATAGGCATATATCTCCTTGTAGATGGATAATAAATACATTAAGGAATGAAGGGATGAAGACAATAGAATACAATACATTAAAATACATATTGTTAATATTTCAATAATTGAATGACATTTGCGTGGTTCTCTTACGTCGGTTAATGGTCACATGACATGCGAGTGAACATAAAACATAAATCGTGAAGAGCTTATAAAATGTGTAAGGGAGTTAAAACTGTACAAGAAAGCACACAAACAAAGATCTGCTGCAAGGAGACGGTGTTTACTACGCATGTACCAAGCTGTAATGGGCCACGTAGCTCCTATGATGAGAAGAACCAGGTATGTTTGAGCATTCAGTCCTTTTTAGGGTCCCATCTTGTGACATAATGTCCTGTTTTTGGTTTGTTTAGATGTCTTTCATTCGTGTTGTGTTCATATTTTAGTCGAACCGCACGGATCGAGACCCACCTTCTCAGGGGGCTTGTCCGTTTGGTGTGCGCCAAGGTACAGATGGCAGCATTTACACTTATTCAAATGAACCGCACTAACAGCAATCACACCAGAGTTTGTTTTAACTGAACCAAACCTGCCAAGGGTTTGGTTGAATCCGTGGGGGCACTGCGAATTATCACAACTTTTCTCCCGTTTATAGCGACTGCCCTGTTCCCAAGGACAACCTGTCAGTCAAAGATTAGTGCTCATTTTATCCTGTTGCCATTGAATCTCAGTTTCATCATATATTTATAGACATTTTTCTTTCAGTATATGATTAACCCACACAAGCAATAAATGTGTTTTAACAGCTATGAAGAAACACTTTCTTAAATTCTCTTTTACAAACACACCTGTACACACACAAAGATGTGACACATTCTACCACTGGCCTGTGGAGACTTGGTTTGATCTGTAAGAGTTTGATGCAGGGGCTGTTTATCCAAAGAATGAGTTTCAGACAAGTGGCTGTAAATTACACACATAGACTTTATAATCCATATGTGTTTGCTTTGAGGTCATTTGCTTATCTACCCCTAAATAGGGGTGTACAACATTACCAAAAAGAATTTGATATTTTCTGGAATTTTGTTGATAATAATTAGATGACTTTGCCGAGTGTGTTGCTGGTACCTTGGCTGGCTGTTGCTACCTGCATTTTTTGGGAGTAAATTCAGTTAATGAGGTTGTCACTCCCATAAATTACTGAACGCTGTGCGTACAGAACAGCACTAAAAGGCGAACTGACAACCAAGTTTTGCTGCGGTATGTATGTGGCTATATATGAGTAAGCAATGAGGTTTAGGTTGCCACAAGTTCTTTGTGAAGTTACCTCATGTTTACTGGAAGTCTGTTTGTGACTCATGATTAGTTCACAGTGTTTAGGAAAGGCTTGGCTCATGCAAATAGTTAATTTACCACATCTTTATTGTAATGTGTGCAGTTAACATGTGCAGGTTTAATCTTAGATGGTGTGATACATCGCTTCCTTAACCTGTAGACTGTCTCGTGAGTATGAGAATGCTAATTTGCTAATCGTTAGCTGACCTTTTTTTTAAAAGCATACTTTGGTAGCACACACATAATTAGACATTGTAAGTTTAATTCAGTTACACAAATAACTGTTAAGGTAGGTAAAACCCAGACGATCCTGCTCATTTTAATCCCCCAGAACGGTATAGGGGTGACTCCTCAGGGAACAGATTGGAAGCAGGTCTGGAGGGGTCTTCAGAGTTCGGACTGATTTTTGGTTCTGCTTTTATGTCCCCAATGTCAAAATCAAACCTACACCCCTGTTTGAAAACATAAAAATAGTTCCAACAAAATCCTTTAAAATCAAACTAAACCATGTAATTACTGTAATTAGGAACTGTAAAGGGTGGCTGCTGTTTGTCTGACATTCTTGCTCTGTGACTCTAGCAATAGATTAAATGCAGTAATTGGACAAACATGTTATGGTCCTGAGACTAGGCGATAGACGATAAATATTTTTTTAAATATAGACCACTTTGATTATTGCTTACTACCAGTATGTGAAGAGACTTTCAACCTCTTGTGAAACGGTGATGTTATCCAGCTAATTTCAAGTATGATATAGTGTAAATGCGGGCAGATCGGTAATATAGATGAAATTTAGGTGTCCCCAACTGAGCAAGCCAAAAGCCAAAGGCGACGGTGGCAAGGAACCAAAACTCCTTCAGGGCCAGAATGGAGAAAAAAACCTTGGGAGAAACCAGGCTCAGTCGGGGTGCCAGTTCTCCTCTGGCCGACGAACAAACAGTGTATGATTATAATTCTGGCAACATTACAAGTCCGAAGTCATATTAGATCAATAGATATTCGTAAGATTATTCGAAAGATTGGAGTCGTCACGCCGTAAAGGCCCCAATATACACATCATACTCCAGACACGTTTTCAAATGGGCTTTAAACTAACCAATTCTGATGTCAAATGATTCAGGTCAAAGTTGAGATGTTATAAAGCTCAAAGCCTGCAATTTCCTGTAATGGCTGTCATGTAAAATGAGTGGATGGATGAATTAAAAGCTTATTTTTCTCAGTGGAATTGTGCTGCTGAACACAACACCAGGAAACCCCATGTGGTTTTCTTCAGCCACTCTGGTACCAGTGCGCATTGGTTTAGGGGATTGAAGGAAAAACTCATTAGTCTAACCATCAGAGAGTACTTTACCTCACTCATTGACTCACTTCATTTCATTAATCTCCCAGAAGGCTTTGCTGTACTCAGTTTGGTTGAGGCACTGGTCATTGCGCCCCGCAAGGCACTTATAGGATCACACCTATTTTAAAGCTCCAACTTTGTTCAACTAGATTTCAAAGCATTTTCAAAAAAGCAGCTTTCCTGTCCTGCCTCCATATTTACCTCAGCATTTTATTGGTCATTGTATTGACCTTATGACAATGATTACTTAATCACACCTACCTGTTTTCAAGTGTGGGTACTCTATGTCCATCAAACAGAGAGTCGGCTCACTCGCTGATGCACCTATTGATTTTGGAATACATTACTTCAAATACCGTTCATGATAGCATAAAAAAAAATCCCTGAAATCATACCTTTTTGCATCAGCCTATAGAAACACGGTAGAAGACAAAAAAATAAAGTGTGAAGTTACCCGAGGAAATCTAGTCATGTCATTAAAATGGACATTAACTCAAATGGAAAATGTGTAACAGTTGATTTCTGCAAATGCAAATATGGGTAAACATTTTTTTTCCTTTTTTCAAGATTTCAAAGTTTAGTTGTTTATGGGGTCTACCACAGAGTCTGAACCAGCGCTTGCAACTCTGCATACCTTGTATCAGAATTACATGTACCATAACAACACCACTTCATATCATATCATATGGTGCTTTTCCACTGCACGGTATGGCTCAGCATGGTTTGCTTATGGCTCATTTCCACCGAGCGGTACGGTTCAGTATAGTACAGTCCAGTACAATTCGGGACGGTAAACCCTGATCCGGCTTGCGTTTCCACTGCCAACAGTACCCTTATGATAGGCATGGTGTAGCGATCAACGTCATTCTTGCGTGAAGAAGAAAGTGACACAGTAAACAACAATGGACAACATACAGCAGATCTTGTTCTCGCTTCTTGGCATGTGGCCGTTGTCACAAGAAGAAGACACGCTTTGTTTTAGCTAAGGCTGCAAGGAGAAAAACAGCCGAAAAAGCACACGCAAGTGACGATTCTCTGTCAACCAATCAACGGTCTGCAGTGAATCTAGCTACACTCTTTAGTATCGAACTACTGTGCTGGGTACCCCAAAGGAAGGGTGCCAAAAAAGTGGTATAGTACGATTCAGAATTAGGGTACCTGTAATGAGAAGATGTTCAACGTGTAGAAGAAGGAGGCGGGAACCGGCAAACATTTAAAAACTTTACTCAAAAATAAACAAACATAAATACAGTAACGGTGGCAGCCCCTCACGGACGACTGCCGCCTATAAACAAAACAAAAACACAACATAAAGTCCAGGCCTGGTCCTCTCTCGTCTTGCACTGTCGTCGCTCCTCCTTTTATGCTCCCGTCACTCCTCCATGAGACGAGACCGGTGTGGCGCGCAGCTGACGCTCATCATCATTCGCCACCGGCCCGCTCTCACGGTCCCTCGCCTCGCCACAGTACCATTCACAACTTCTGACAATGGAAGCAAAAAATTGCTTACCGTACTGAACTGTACTGAACCGTACTGCTCAGTGGAAACGAGCCATTAAATAACACCACCGTGGTTGAGGTTCCAAGCTTGCCGTACTGATACTTAAAATGTGACGTGCACTGATTGGTCAGAGAAGATCATCACTATCAGCTAGCACTACCGTCACTACCATTATATGCTTTTGTGACAGTAATATTGAGATTGAGACCCTAAACACATTGCTAAATGCAAGATTATTTTACCCTTGTGCGCCGTCGAGCAAACCAAGTGATGTTGTCTGTGCTTTGCTGTACGAGTTCCCAGACTCTCTTGTTTTGTTTTTTATTATAGCAATATTTTGTTTGGCTGCCATCAGCCTCCTTTGAAACAAACTTTGTTGCAGTTAAAAACATCCACCTGCCAAGAAGTAGAGGCGGCACAACTATAACGATCATTCTATAATCCCACCCACTAACTGCAGTGGAAAAGCAAACCGAGCCAAAGCCAGCCCGAGCCGTAACAAGCCTAACCATGTAGAGGAAAAGCGCCAATAAAAGTGGAAATTTGCCAAAAAAGGAGGTTTGTAATATGTCACAGACAGTTCAGAAAATTTGATGGACAACAGTGGAAGGCTTATCAGATTTGATTGACTTTTATCTATTGTCATTTATTGTCGAAGGTCAATTGTATTTACAAATGCTGATTACCAAATCAGCCATACTTGTCTAAACCCCATAGAACCCCATAGAATCCCTTTCACTTACAAGACATGGAGCCTCAAAAGATGGTAAATGCAATATTTATTGAGGTCACACACTGACCAGATGCCCTTGTTATCTGAAATGCCAAGTTGCGGTACCTCCACGCTTCTTGCAGGGAAGCTTATTGACAAGGAGGTAAATGGACTGCAGGAATCACTCATATAATGATGCACAGGGTCACTTGTCGAGAGCTGGTTAATTAGGTGTCGGCAGATGAATGCCGTGGTCATGTTATTGCCTTCATGGAAAGGCAGAAAAAGGAGAACCCTGTATAAACTCACCGACTAGGGCAGTAACTGGTTGCCTAGAAACTGTAAAACACAGTAGGTAATAAAGAAACTGAATAGGTTCAGCACCTAAACCAAAACAGCACACACCAAGATGTTTGGGTGTAGAAGAGCATCTTTTGTCCTTGAGACAAATATGATCAAGTAGATAATTGAAGTGTTAAAGAATGAGAGATTGTGGATGTGCTTTGAAAATAGAGATAGGACACACTAACTCCATTTATTAATAGCTTTTATACTTATGTTTATACTCATGCCTTGATTTCCCTCGAAACGAGCGCAGTATCTGAGCTTGTGTTTTCTGTAAGCGTGACTGTGAATGACCTCAGCACTCAGTTCTTACTGTCTACAAGGCCTTATCTCCTGTCACAGTGTTGTGTTGTGACAACTAGATTGTGCAAATTACAGACACACAGAGGGAAAATGAGTCCTGAATGAATTTGAATGGATTTTAAGCTAACAAAAAAAGCATGATAGTGATTTATGCTTGCATTAAATCAGCAGTGAGACATAGTATTTGGACTTTGCCTCTACTTTATGACTTCTTGTTTTATTAAGCCATTTCATCTGGAGTGCTTTCTGTCCCCCCACCTCCTGTCTCCATGGCGAGTTTCCTGCTTTGTTGCCTAGCAATCTATAAACCAAGAATTGGCTGCAGCCCCTGTCTAAAGTTTCTCTGGCGAGCCACACTCTCAGTTTTATGTTGCTGTTGTAGTACAATTAGTGTGTTTACTGGCAGCATTCAGGCTATTACATTAAGCTTGCACATCTTAGCTGTGAAATGATGACAGAGATTTACTGCAAAGATCTCTTATTTAAAGGTACAGTAAGCAATTTTTGAAAAACGATGTTGAAAAGTGGATCGGACCGAGCACCAAAACACACTTGTAGCCAGTAAAAGGAGTATACAGTCATGATGGGGATGGAGAGAGAGCTCAATGCATACGACAGACATTAGCAGAACGACTATAGAGAGAGATGGCAGAGGAAATATAAAAGAGTAAAAAGCCAGGGGAATATAACTATTAAAAAGAAGGGTTACGTTCAGGCAAGAGGTAGCAACCACGTTAAAGGGTTAGTTCACCCAAAAATGAAAATTAGCCCCTGATTTACACACCCTCAAGGCATCCTAGGTGTATGTGACATTCTTTTTTCAGACGAATAAAATCGGAGTTATATTAAAAAACTCCTGGCTAATCCAAGCTTTATAATGGCAGTGAATTGTTGTCTTGTTTATGAAGTCCATAAAAGTGCATCTATCCATCATATAACAGCTCCGCATGGCTCCGGGGGGTTAATAAAGATCTCTTATTTAAGATCTCTTCTGACGCGAGGTGGCAAATTTGTGTAAGAAAAATATCCATATTTAAAACTTTATAGACTAAATTAACTAACTTCCGGCGGATTGCCATATGCATCAATTTACGGCGAAAGAGTAACCCTTGACCCTTCGAAACAAGAGATTGAGTTTGTTGCCCAGCCCTATCTGCGAGAGGCGTCAAAGCTTGTGATGCTTCTATACATCGTGTTAGGGGTCACTCTTTTGCCCTAAGTCGAACTGCGTACGGCTTTCCACTGGAAGTTAGTTATTTTAGTCTATAAAGTTTTAAATATGGATATTTTTCTTACACAAACGCGCCACTTCGCTTCAGAAGGCCTTTATTAACCCCCGGAGCCCTGTGGAGCAGTTATATGATGGATAGATGCACTTCATAAATGAGACAACAATTCACTGCCATTATAATGCTTGGATTAGCCAGGGGCCTCATTTATCATCGGTGCATACGCAGAGATCTGTGCGTAGTGAGTGCGTAAGAACAGTTTCACGCAAAGTATGGGATTTACCAACTTATACATAGAAATGTGTGTAAATATAAGCACACCTCTGAGCATGCTTATGCAAATAATCTAGTGGTAGAATACTACACATAAAAAGAGAGTGTCACAGTATGCATTAAGCAATCTACATATGTCCTGCATTTCCTTTAATTATAAAACACTACATATATATATATATATATATATATATATATATATATATATATATATATATATATATATATATATATATATATATATATATATATATATATATATATATATATATATAATTAATATTTTAAACACAATGCGTAATTGGTGTCAAACCCTAGAAAAAACAGCTGTGACAAATGTGACAAAAATGTTGCCAGAATTATAATCATACACTGTTTGTTCGTCGGCCAGAGGAGAACTGGCACCCCGACTGAGCCTGGTTTCTCCCAAGGTTTTTTTCTCCATTCTGGCCCTGAAGGAGTTTGGGTTCCTTGCCACCGTCGCCTTTGGCTTTTGGCTTGCTCAGTTGGGGACACCTAAATTTCATCTATATTACCGATCTGCCCGTATTGACACTATATGATACTTGAAATTAGCTGGATAACATCACCGTTTCACCAGAACGGCTGTACAAATTCTGTTGCATTATTTTCCTGTTAACACTGTGAAGCTGCTTTGAGACAATTGGACTTGTTAAAAGCGCTATATAAATAAAGGTGACTTGACTTGACTTGACAAATGTTGGATGCAATTATTTCCTTGGACCCAACCTACAGTTCCCTTACTGAAATCCTCACTTACTGAGAACTAAAGTAGTGGAAATACCTTAAAACGGATGTCAAAGTTAAAATCCGCATAAAATAACCATGACTAGCAGATCAACGTGCTACTGCATTTCTCTCCAATACGGTAGGAAATTAAATGAAATGAAGTGTGGATGATGTTTACTGTGACAAAATGATTGACAGGCCAATTTATGGTGACAGGATGTGTGTAACTAAGCGACAGAGAGCAACTGTTAAAGACTATTTTATGATGTGATATTATATCCCAAAGCTTGTCTACTGTCTTCTGTTACACACTCAAAAGAATGTACTTTTTCTTCTCAAAAAGAGTACATACTTTTAGGGTGTAGTATAAGTAGGTGAATTGGAACGCAGCATGTCTAAGCATACTAGAGTTTGATATACAGGTCTCATTCTCAGATGGTACACTCAAAGACCTCAGTCCAGTCGCTCACCGTCTGATGCATATTGCTCAAAAAACTGGAAAGCACTTTCTCAAGTTCTAATATGATTGGCTGACCATACTCAACTTCCAGGAGTAAGGGCATAGGATTTTTTCCCCCAGTACATCTGAGGGTGAAGATGCACCTTTGGCCATCGCTGATTTTCATGACAACTGAAAACATGCCAAATACAAACAGACAGCCTGTATAGAAACATTAGAGGAAATAAAGACCATAGGGATTTTCCAAAATAAAAACGTTCCTCAGGTTTTGTCACGCTTCTGTATTTATGTCGACCTGCATCTGTTGGTTGACGAATGGCGAGACTTAGAGGTTAAACTGGTTTCACTAGAATGTGGTCAGATCGTCTTCCTGATAATATCCTATCTGATAACCAATCCGAGCCAAATAATTTGTGTTATATCCCCCTGGAATATTTTGTGGAACTATACCATTCACAGTGACATCCATCCAAAGAAATGTTAAAAATGGCAAAAAATCTACACAGATGGAATATTTATCACCATAGTGCCTCAAAAATAGGCTGCCAAAGCCTAGATATGAATTCCACCCTTGATATAAACTCATAATTTGTTTGATGATCCTCTCCTTGTCTGTCTGTTCATTTTGGACATTCAGAGACATCCATTTTTCTATCCTTTAATGAGCACACGTTTCATAATAATAATAATGATAATACATTTACACTACTGTTCAAAAGTTTGGGGCCGGTAAGATTTTTTTATGTTTTTGAAAGTAGTCTCTTATGCTCACCAAGGCTGCATTTATTTGACCGAAAATAGAGTACATAAAAATATTGTGAAATTAATTACAATTTAAAGTATGTAATTTATTTCTGTGATGGCAAAACTAAATTACTCCAGTCTTCAGTGTCACATGATCCATCAGAAATGTCTTTACTGTTACTTTTGTCTAATTTAATGCATCCTTTCAAAAAAAAAAACTGTTGTGTATATACACTGTATTGCCAGAAGTTTTGGGGCACCTGTCTTTACATGCAATGACATCCCATTCTTAATCCGTAGGGTTTAATATGGAATTGGCCCACCCTTTGCAGCTATAACAGCATCAACTCTTCTGGGAAGGCTTTCCACAAGGTTTAGGAGTGTGTTTATGGGAATTTTTGACCATTCTTCTATAAGCGCATTTGTGAGGTCAGTCACTGATGTTGGACGAGAAGCCCTGGCTCGCAGTCTCCGCTCTAATTCATCCCAAAGGTGTTCTATCGGTTTGAGGTGCAGGCCAGTCAAGTTCCTCCACACCAAATTCGCTCGGCCATGTCTTTATGGAGATGTAAGGCTTGGATGCAGTTGCTTGGTCATGGAAACCCATTCCATGAAGCTCTCTATACACTGTTCTTGAGCTAAAGTTGGCGACTTCTGTGCACTGTGCTCCTCAGCATGCGCTGACCCCACTCTGTGATTTTACGTGGCCTACCACTTTGTGGCTGAGTTGCTGTTGTTCCCAATTGCTTCCACTTTGTTATAATACCACTAACAGTTGACCGTGGAATATTTAGTAGTGAGGAAATTTCACAAATGGACTTCGTGCCCTGCATCCCACAAATCTCCATCAACTGCAAGATGCTATCCTATCAATATGGGCCAACATTTCTAAAGAATGCTTTCAGCACCTTGTTGAATCAATGCCACGTAGAATTAAGGCAGTTCTGAAGGCAAAAGGGGGTCAAACACAGTATTAGTATGGTGTTCCTAATGATCCTTTAGGTCAGTGTGTGTATATATATATATATATATATATATATATATATATATATATATATATATATATATATATATATATATATACAGAGAAGGGGCATCTTTTATAATATTTAATGTTTACTATTACTTATCTGCTGTTATTGGAACCCTTTTCCCGCAGTGTGTATAGTGATGAGATCTCTTGCTGGGGAGCACTGACCCTAATGGGATAAAGACAGCACTGCATGCAATTACACAGTGATATACTGTATTAATATTGTCAATCTCGGGTTCCTCTTATCCAGGCCCTAATAATAGGGTGCTTGGGAGTCTGGAAATTCCACAGAAAACAGTCTAAAAGTTTACATTTTCAAAATGTGCTTTCTGAAGACTGGTAAAAATCCAAGAAGATTAACCATAGCTTTTTAACTACTTAAATTTTTACTGAACAACTACAAAATCGTATTTGTTTCTAGATGTTCATCTCTTGCATCCTGCCTCGTTAACTTTAGCTTACTTACTGCAAGTTGTTGGGTAATATTCTCTGTAAAACTGCTTTACAACAACAACAATAATACATTATATTATATATATATATATATATATATTGAAATACAATGTTTGTTTTCAAGTTGATGCATCAAACGTTACTTTAATAGTGGGTAGAAATATAATATAAATGGTAACACTTTAATTTAGGGTCCAATTCTCACTATTAACTTTCTGCTTATTAGCATGTGCTAGGATATTGCTTGTCTATTTATACTTATAAAGCACATATTAATGCCTTATTCTGCATGACCTTATTCTATTTCCCTTAATCCTAATTCCTACCCAATACCTAACTACCTATTACTAACTATTAATAAGTGGTAATAGGGAGTTTATTGAGACAAAAGTGACTATATGTATTTATAAACTTATACTAGGAAGCAAATAGACTATTTTCCAAGCAATGTCAGTATAAAAGATAATTATTTAATTAAGCTACCTTTATATTTTAGGAAGGGATAATTAATGCCTTGGCAAGCTATGGCATTGTGACACCCCTTTCTCCACTAGGAGGAGCCACTGAACTATAGAAGAGTTTTATGCTCCTTCAACAACACCAAGTTTCCTTAAACAAATGAGACTGGACACTTTTATTGATACTGTGCACCATATTGATGTATTATATTGGACTATGCGTTCCTCCACCTGTCCTCCTCCACCTCTCAAAGTGGAATAGTGTTTTTCAGATTTAAAGGCGCCTTAAAAAAGCAGTGTTTGTGAAAACCTTAAGTTTCACTGTCAAAACTAGCCTAATGTTGTAATAACATACGAAGCATAGCAGTGAAGGCAGGTCAGGTGCTTATAGTTACTCAGAACACAGCCATAGTTCGTGTGTATAAATGTGTATTTGTTAAATGCTTAAACAGAAAGGAGGCTGGAATGCATAGAGCGTAATCCAATCTGTGATGGAGTGTCATATTGAGCTACTTTGGAGGAGGGAGCCTCTTGGCTGAGAAAGGTTGTTTTCACTCCTGCTGGAGGAAGTGTGGGAAAAATTCCTTCTGCTTGCAGAACAACAAGAGCAGCAGGTTTTAGTTTCAGTCTTTCTTTTGTGTGGATCAATGGCTCACTCTCTCAGAGCTCATAACCGTGTGCGCTCTTGGCTGGTGGGCTTGCATTAATGATACGCTATATCTAACGAACACGGCAGATGTCAGTTTATCCATTAGTGGGAAATATTGTAAGTCTAAGAGAACTGAAAGGAACGCTAAGTGTCCTGTGGCAGTTTTTAGAGCAGAATGTGTTGTTAGGAATGCATTTGTGCACCTGCCGGAGACACATTATGCACATCACTTATCACTAAATGTATTTGCACAAGTTTATGTTTTTCTCTTCTAGGATTATACAAATTGCTTTCTAGCAAGATGTGAACAGTGTTGTTAACTAGCCAAAAAAAAAAAAAAAGTAATTAATTCAAATAAAATGGATATACTGTATAAAAATGTGTGTATATATAAATATATATAGTGCTTCTTAAACTTAAAACGTAAAAATAAAAATTGCTTTGGATGACAAAACTGAAATAAAGTAAAAATATATTACTAAAACTGAAAAAAAAATTACAATAGCACAAAACTAAATTACTGATTTTTTTAAAATGACAAATATCAAAATAATACTATAAAAGACAAAAATTTATGTCAAAGTGAGAACTGACACATTTTGCCTGCATTATTACTCATTATTGCTTTATTATAGCCCTTCCCATTCAAGGCATCTCTACCTTACTGTTTCGCAAACACCTGCACATATATGGGCATTGCATTAGATGTATGTGGTTAAGTTCCGTCTGCCATTTTTTTTAGCTCCCCCTCCACAAGCATGTAGACTTGCACTCTCCCACATCCTCCACACAGACACACTCACTCAACATCAGCACAGACAGGCGTGGCCTGGCAGGAAGTGATGTTACTTGGCTTTGTAGGACTGGACTTTTTGATCATGTGTGTTCTAGTGCGCCCCACAGGAAAATGAGGAAGTGCTTCATTTAGGATTTGTTGTTCTCTCTGTCTGTTAGTGCGGGTGCTGACCACAGATAACTTTGTAGTTGCTTGTTGACAGAATATGTATGAAGTTCCTTGTTCCTGTGTGTGTCATGTTTTGCCTACATTATGGAGACAAGATGTACCACAAGAGTCGTGAAACCTGAAATCACCTGCAGTGTGAGGATGAGCCAACAAGTTACCAACATTGTACAAGTTGTCTAAAACTATAAAAATAAAAAAAAAGACAAACAAACACTTTCGGCAGTTAAAATAAAGCTGAAGTAAAATAAGATTACTTGCTATACAATGAACTTAAATGTCCTGGCAACTAACTAATAAAATAAGATGAAGTACTAAAACATAAGTAAAAATGACAAGCACATAACAGATTTACTACATTAATATATTTAAAATAATGCTAAAAGAACAGCCTCCAAATGTGATCATCCTATTATACATTTTTATAGTAAAGATCTATATATATACTGTTACATATATCCACTGAAGGCAAGTTTGATGAACCCAAGTTCAGTTTCTTTTATTCAACTCAAAATCCAAAGAAATAAACAAAAGACTTGACTTGACTTGACTTTGACTTTGACTTTGACTTTGACTTTGACTTTTTGACCTCACCAACAAGCAGGTTACACATTCAATATCAGACCAAGACACATGGCAAACATGAGGGCTTAAATACACATGGGCTAAGGACAAGACAAGGGGCACCTGTGAACAATGATAGACCAATAAACCAATGACAACATGACACAGGAACACATGGCAGGATCACATGAGGGCAAGGAGTCACATGACAAGACCAGGAAGTGCATGACATGACAGTGAACATGATAAACTAAAACCATGAACATGAAACACCACCAAAACACACTGTGACAATTACTATACTATATATACATATAGTATATGTTTTCGTATATTATAAAGACAAGCCATTTATTTCTTTTTTTAATAGTTTTTTATATTGTATTTTTACTCACAATACGAGTAATACAACACAGTATCTTCAGTTATTGTTTTTATTTTATTTTTTACATTTAATTAATGTCAGAAGTCAAAACATTGACTGTAACATTTCATATTAATTACATTATATTTCTTCATTTTTTCTCAGATTTCCAGTGACCCCTTGTGGGTCTTTGGAACCCAGTTTAAAAACCTCTGAAATTCACCCAAAAATTTTAATTATTAGTCATAGTCTTTAATCATTCACCCTCATACAATGAACACAAATGAAGATATTTTTGATGAAATGAGACATTTTGACACATCAAAACGTTCATAAAGAGATCATAAAACAAATCCATATGAATTGAGCAGTTTAGTCCAAATTTTCTGAAGAGACTTGATCGCTTTTAATGATGAACAGATTCAATTTAGACATTTATTCACATATAAACATTGATCAGCGAACATAAACAGAAGCTCAACCAAACCTGCTTGACGCGCAAGAATAAACCTTATTGGTTCTTGCTGAAGCTCAAACGTGCTGCGTAAAAATGAGAATGAACCTCATTGGTTCTTGCTGAAGCTCAAATGTGCTGCGTAACATGAGAATGAACCTCATTGGTTCTTGCTGAAGCTCAAATGTGCTGCGTAACATGAGAATGAACCTCATTGGTTCTTGCTGAAGCTCAAACGTGCTGCGTAACATGAGAATGAACCTCATTGGTTCTTGCTGAAGCTCAAACGTACTGCGTAACATGAGAATGAACCTCATTGGTTCTTGCTGAAGCTCAAACGTGCTGCGTAACATGAGAATGAACCTCATTGGTTCTTGCTGAACCTCAAACGTGCTGCGTAACATGAGAATTAACCTCATTGGTTCTTGCTGAAGCTCAAACGTACTGCGTAACATGATAATTAACCTCATTGGTTCTTGCTGAAGCTCAAACGTTCGTTGCATGAGAATGAACCTCATTGGTTCTTGCTGAACCTCAAACGTGCTGCGTAACATGAGAATTAACCTCATTGGTTCTTGCTGAAGCTCAAACGTGCTGCGTAACACACAAGAATGAATCTCATTGGTTCTTGCTGAAGCTCAAACGTGCTGCGTAACACATGAGAATGAACCTCATTGGTTCTTGAGGAAGCTCAAATGTGCTGCGTAACATGAGAATTAACCTCATTGGTTCTTGCTGAAGCTCAAACGTGCTGCGTAACACATGAGAATGAACCTCTTTGGTTCTTGCTGAAGCTCAAACGTGCTGCGTAACATGAGAATTAACCTCATTGGTTCTTGCTGAAGCTCAAACGTGCTGCGTAACACATGAGAATGAACCTCATTGGTTCTTGCTGAAGCTCAAACGTGCTGCGTAACACATGAGAATGAACCTCTTTGGTTCTTGCTGAAGCTCAAACGTGCTGCGTAACATGAGAATGAACCTCATTGGTTCTTGCTGAAGCTCAAACATGCTGCGTAACATGAGAATTAACCTCATTGGTTCTTGCTGAAGCTCAAACGTGCTGCGTAACACATGAGAATGAACCTCATTGGTTCTTGCTGAAGCTCAAACGTGCTGCGTAACACATGAGAATGAACCTCATTGGTTCTTGAGGAAGCTCAAACGTGCTGCGTAACATGAGAATTAACCTCATTGGTTCTTGCTGATGCTTGAACGTGCTGCGTAACACATGAGAATGAACCTCATTGGTTCTTGCTGAAGCTCGAACGTGCTGCGTAACATGAGAATGAACCTCAATGGTTCTTGCTGAAGCTCAAATGTGCTGCGTAACATGAGAATGATCCTCATTGGTTCTTGCTGAAGCTCAAACGTGCTGCGTAACATGAGAATGAACTTCATTGGTTCTTGCTGAAGCTCAAACGTGCTGCGTAACATGAGAATTAACCTCATTGGTTCTTGCTGAAGCTCAAACATGCTGCGTAACACAAGAATGAACCTCATTGGTTCTTGCTGAAGCTCAAATGTGCTGCGTAACATGAGAATGATCCTCATTGGTTCTTGCTGAAGCTCAAACGTGCTGCGTAAAATGAGAATGAACCTCATTGGTTCTTGCTGAAGCTCAAACGTGCTGCGTAACATGAGAATTAACCTCATTGGTTCTTGCTGAAGCTCAAACGTGCTACGTAACACATGAGAATGAACCTCATTGGTTCTTGCTGAAGCTCAAACGTGCTGCGTAACACATGAGAATGAACCTCTTTGGTTCTTGCTGAAGCTCAAACGCTGCGCGAACATGAGAATTAACCTCATTGGTTCTTGCTGAAGCTCAAACGTGCTGCGTAACACATGAGAATGAACCTCATTGGTTCTTGCTGAAGCTCAAACATGCTGCGTAACACATGAGAATGAACCTCATTGGTTCTTGCTGAAGCTCAAACGTGCTGCGTAACACACGAGAATGAACCTCATTGGTTCTTGCACGTCACGCGAACATGCTTGAGCTTCCGTTTACCACAACTGATGTGTGAGCTGATGAATGTTTATATGTGAATAAAAGCCTAAATTCAATCTGTTCATCATATAAAGTGATTATTTCTCTTCAGAATTTTGTTTTTACTAAACCCCTCAATTCATATGGATTAGTTTTAAGATCTATTTATGAACTTTTGGAAGTGTCAAAGTGTCAGTTGTGTATGGAGGTACAGAAAGATATTCATTTGTGTTCTGAAAATGAACAAAAGTCTTATGAGTTTGATGGAATGACATGATGGTGAGTAATTAATGACAGAATTTTCATTTTTAGGGTTAGGGCTATTTGTGAACTAATCCTCTAAGTGACATTAGCAAAAAAGAACATTAGAGGAAGTGAAAAGACAGTTTTCCAATGATGAATTATTCGCTGTAAGACCAAGAAGACTAAGTTTCATTTTAACTAAACTGAAAATCAAAAATGAAAAACAGTTACTTTCAGGATTAGGTTTATTAGGGGATAGAAAATATCACAAGCTCATTATTAAAACAACAGAAGCAATGGACAATCTCCTTTATGATAATGAATCAACTGTTGGTTTATGCTTCTGTGGGATCATCATGCCAACTGTTGCACCTGGTGACTTGTAAAGCAGGTTCCTGTTTATGACTTCATTTGGGGGGAAATAGGGAGAAACTTTCCTAGAAGAGCCAGTGAAAAACAAAGGAACTGAGTGTTACAGCAGAGAAAATACATGATCTACCTGTGTGTTTGATGCCTGAATCAGTCATATACAGTTGTGCAGCATTTTAAGGAATCTTAGACACGTTCCTGATGTAATTGCTGTTCCAAAATGATTGTAATTGTGCCAACTTTAAAGATACATTGTACGTCAGCATTAAACTGATCCTTCGTGGAGAAGGCATTTTCTGAATGCGTTGTGCTCACAAACAAAGTGGAAATGTCCAACTCTTCTATCCAATGAACTAATACAGTGTGATTACGATTCAGGCTGCATCACAAGATCAGGATCGGTATTCAGGGCTGCACTGTGGTCATGTCTAGTCACAGGTCAAACATCTGATCTAGATATGGACCGGATCCGGCTGACTGTGGTAACCTTTGGATAAGGATGAGACAGACAGACTAATATTAGTGTAGATGCCCATTCTTCTTACGATGTAACAAGTACATTGGGTGTTATAGGAAGTGTTCTCGGTTCTGACTGACCTTTATGCAGCCTAACAATCATTTTACTGATTAGAATAATAGAAAAATGTATCATGTGTTATGTGTATGCCATGTGTGTTTTTCATCTAGATATAAACTGACAGAGTGTGTCTGCTTCCCGAACAAGACTAGCCAAGGCTGATCCAGAGTTTGAGTGCTAAATAGGAAAAGGATCTACCGCCTGCATTTAATTTGGATATTCTGGGTAATTGGCATCATCCACTGACCAGAATTTTGAGATTGCAATAGATTATAGGACAATAATACATTAAGAGCTTGCTCAAGTACTGAGGAGCTAAACCATTTAGTGCTTTGTAAGTAAATAGCAAGATTTTAAAATGTTTGTGATGTTTAATAGGGTATTGTGTTGACAGAATGGGGTAATATGGTCATGCTTCCTGGTTAGAGTTTGTTTATTAAGCGTGCAGGACAACCACCCAGTAGAGCATTACAATAATCTAGCCTTGAGGTCATGAATGCATGAACTAACTTTTCTGCATTTGTCATTGAGAGCATATGTCGTAATTTTGATTTATTTTAAGATGGAAAAATAGATTTTTACAGTTGCTAGAAATGTGGCTTTCAAATTAAAGATTGGTATCAAAGGGCACACCCAGGTTCCTAACTGACGATGAAGACTTGGCCATGTGGCCAACGTGACCGTTAACTAAAACGAGCGAACAAATTAAAACAGATGTTATGAACACACACAGCACACACAATAACACTGAGACACTTGGAACATAATTAACGCATTCACAGATCTCCCTCATGTCTGAATCTGTCGGATGTTTTGTGCAGCTATGGTCTCCTGACAGCGGTCAGATTTGTTTAACAGTAATAGGTCTGATAAGAGTGTCTGAATCCTGTGTTGTTGTGTGCCTTTTGCAGCTCTCTCCTCTGGGAAAAGGGCCAATTCAAATCTTACAGTCACTAATTGACTAGCAGGAGACAGGAAGTGCTCTTTATGAGTGTAATGTCCGCGCTTGGAGTCAAAATCAGGGCTTGGACATCTGACTATGGATGGGCTTTTTTTTTCTTTTTTTTCCTTTGTAGAAGCGTGTGGTAAGATTATCTGGGGAGTATCAGAGCACTGTGTGTGGGTTACCTGGCCCCTGTCACACTGGCCTATTTCACCTCATTTAAGTGGGTCATCTCAGATCACATTCCTGGCTTTCTTTCTCACACTGACAATGTATGTCAAACGTGGGATCCAATGCATTTTTAAGAGTATGCATGTGTTTATTTGAAGAAGGATTATCATAAATGCATAATATGCAAAAATATTCTTTTTTATTTTCATTATTTCAAATATTCATTATTTTATTTTGTATGATGCAGAATAGGGGTGTCGATAATCATGATATTTAAAATGAATAGTACATAGGGCTGGGCAGTATATTGAGTTTGTGCAATATATAAATAAACTATACAGAATGAGGCAATACCGTTTATATCGAAATGCAGTAGTTTGATATATTGAGCACATCTAGAAAATAGTTAAGGAAAGTTAGATCCCCAGTGTGGAAGTTTGTTTGGATTCTGTAGATTTTAGGATTTTTATTTATTGAAGAATCACACCATTGCATACACTGCACAATCGCGGATTCCACTAAAAATGACTTTGTAATCACCCCAGACTGCAGGACTTGTTGATCAGCAGTCAGCACAAAAGGGGGCAAAACCACCAACCTGTTCACCCACCTCCGCCTCTGTTATCTTGCAGATTTGGCCACTGTACAGAGAGTAAGTTGCAAATTTTGCTAGTCCTGAAACGGAAAATTTTTATTTTATTTTATTTTTTTATTTTTATTTTTTTACACAGTGTAGGCTTTATCACTCTATAGAATACTATAAAATTATATAATGTCTGCCTCATTCTGTGATAAGAAGCCACATAGGTTAACAGAAAGAAGTTAATATCAAGCTGGTTGTCATTAAGTGTAATTTTGCAATGGTGTGATTCTTCAGTAAATAAATACAAAATAAGGAAAATTCTACCAAAATCCTACCAAGGAAAATTGTTTGTGTCTGCACACTTGCCAATAAAGCTTTTTAATTTTGATTATGAAAAAAATAAAAAATAAAATAAAATAAAATAAACAAAGCAAAGATAAATATGATAGTTAGCATAATTTTTTTTTCTGTAGATATTGATATATCGTTATTGTTATTAATTGTGTAATGAAAAATCTGATATGATAGCCCTGTTGATATATCACAGTATTTAATTAAAAAAATAACACATACTGGTGCAATGAAGTGCATATTTATTTTTACATCATATTTACTAAATTAGGAATAATTTGAAAGAAAAAAATATTTAAAACTTGATGGGGGAAAAATAAACCTGCAAAATAAATAGATTTATACTGTAGATAGCAACATATTGATTTGGTACAAAAACTGTCTGTACTATGTGCCGGCGTCCCCTCTGTAGCTTCCGTGTATGCTGTCACATACTACGTCATGACGATGCACCAATCAGGATTGGAGACAGATTTCATTCATACTTCAGGCGCTACGCTAGAGGGCGTTCCCAAAGTGTCGATAAACGTAGTGTCTCGTTCCCTGCTCAGGGAACAAGGGTTATAGTCATAACCCGAGACGATTTGGGGGTGGGCTCTTTTTATTCAGACTAGTAAGCAATGATTTTGCAATACTCTAGTGACCACCATTAAGACCATTGCAATCACATAGGATCATGTTAAAAACGGACTAGTTCCTTTCTAGAAAAAAAAAGAAGCAAATCTCTATAGAAATGACAGACTTAATGCCTTAATGCATATGTACGTAGTCTGGAATCATTTCCAGCAACTTAGGCTTCAGCAGTCTGCAGGATGTTTGAGGCGATAAGTTAAGTGATGATCCACAGGACAGTGTCATGTGGCCAATCCCTCTGTGGCCTTACAGGAAAAATCTCTACATGCCTGAAATTCTGTTCGCAGTCTGCCTTTCATGCCGCTTCTGTCCCTTCTTTTTTGTTTTTGAGGTTCATTTGAAGCCATGTCTCTTGGCAGACAGAGGAAAAGGAAATATTTGCCTGGCCATAAATAAGCAGAGTTTAATTGCAGCGGCAGTGGCTGTCGCTGGGCAGAGATTATTGATGTGTCGGAAAGTAGAGGGAGGCAGCTTTACCGGCCCTCTCACCCCCACAGTCTAATGACTGTTAAATATTCCGGGTTCAATCATACAAGTTAAGCTCTCTCTCCTTTCTGCTTTCATAATTTCTTATGTTCACACTTAAATAATATTATATTATATTGTTATTTTAATCTTATATTGCACACTCTGCCTGAGTGAATCTAGTACATAAAGGTTTCCTAAACAGGGGTTTAAAAAGGGGATGAAAAGCTAATACTTAATTAAATCAAATATACATTAAAATAAACAAATGGGGCAGTACAATGAATGTAAGTAAAAATGAAACCGTGATCAAATCAAAGGCTTTTTAATTTAAGTAGTTTGTTGCGATACGTGTTTCAGAGTGAAGAGTGGCACTGTGTTCATTAACCTAAAAAAACCCTAAAGACTATGCTGATGGGAGCAGAAGGATCTGCATGTGATCTACTGACGATGCACAAATTAAAGAACATGGACGCAGCCGGATCATTTCCATAATGACCAACGCAATCTACCATAGTAACACAAATTAGCGCCTGGTTCAAGACATGATTTTTTTTTTTTTGCGGTAAATAATACTTTTTTATTTCTTAATTTTTGCACGTTTTCAGCTATTTTTATATTATAGCACTATTTGTGTTCACTCTTGCTTTTTTCTTTGCATTTTAAGTCACTTTTGATAAAGGCATAAATAAAATAATAAATGGTTAGCTTAACTGTGTACTTGAACCACTTTAAATTATGAGTACCTTTTAATCTGCAATTTCAAAGAAGTTTCCCATCACTGCTGAGAATGGTCATGTGTCTGTACATGTGGGTGTAATGAACTGTTGCATGTGCAGTTATGTATGTTTAGTCTGTGGGAATCACAGGCAGTTTAGACACAGCTTTTCCTGTCGGATAAACCTCGTCTCCCAACATGCACATCAAGATCATTAGGACACAGACATCTGAGTTACAAGCACATGGGTGTTTCTCTTCATTAAAAAAAGCAGAAAAGCTTATGAATAACTTACAGTAGACTTGGTTCAAATGCTTTTGTGTGCCTCCAATGCATTGCCTGCCCGTGTCTGTGTGTGTGTGTGTGTGTTGGACAAGTACATTCTGCACAAAAAACTTTTCTTAGAAATCCCTCAGTGTTTATATGAATCATATCTGTCATTGATAGGAATCCTTATCTTATCAGACTCATTAATATTTATGAGTGCACATGATTCTCAGAGTGTCTCAGAGCAGGTGAGTGACATATATCACTCATAACTCGTTTTACCTCATTCAAAATGCAGTTAAAGGAATATTCTGGGATATTTCTGGCAAACTAAATTCTTATATTTAAACCATTATCCAAATCATTTTGTTAACAACATGTATTCATTACTTCAATGAATAAACTAATACATTGTTGTTGCTAACTGCGTGATTTGTATATGTACATTTCTGAAATCCATTTCTTGGACGCAGTCACCTCTGATAAGACACGTGCATTTTCTGTAAAGCTGCTTTTAAAAGATATGTATTGTGAAAAGCGGGGGAAAAAGGCACAAATCTGGGTCACTATGGAGCCCTGTAGTGTGGAAGGAAAAAATAGATATCATCGCCACAAATTAAGGATTCTCTCCCATGATTTGTTCATTTATGGCCATGTTTTAGAATTTTTTTCCCCTTCATTTTAGTTAAATCATGGCCACACTGTACTGTCTTTTTAATTGGTTTAATCGTGGTAACAAAACAAAAAAAGAGTAACTAATTAACTTTTGTGTTTTGTGGTAATCAA
Source organism: Paracanthobrama guichenoti (assembly GCA_018749465.1). Classification (NCBI taxonomy): domain Eukaryota; kingdom Metazoa; phylum Chordata; class Actinopteri; order Cypriniformes; family Gobionidae; genus Paracanthobrama; species Paracanthobrama guichenoti. The sequence continues at coordinate 19,753,976 of CM031948.1, read as the reverse complement.
CATTATGCTACAAATTGTAATGATTGAATCTCATTGTTCACATTTCTGTCTTTTAGCTTTTGTTACTGGTGAAAAACCTTTAGTCAGTGATGCATAAGGCTGCATGGACACTGCATTTGTTATATTAGAGGTCGTGTCCATGAGATTCAAGAGCTGTGAAAATAAACGTTGAAACCAAGTCTGCTGGTTTGCCCTTTCTAAACTAGCACAGACTGATTGATAAGGCTCCTCGCCTTGTTTTGGGGGGGATTTCTTCCCAAGGTCTTCAATTCCTCCTCCTTGCACAATGGAGGGAGGGAGGGAGGAACATTACAAAATTAACTAGAGAGAGATAGAGGAGGGACCTTCCCATGAGCCCGCTGACTCCGTGCTGTCTATAGGGGTCGTGTTAGCGCTGGCCCCCCCACTGAGATTGCACCCAGCACACATTCCACCTGCAGGTCAAGAAAATGGCCTCCAGACCACAGCAGGACCCGTGGTCGGTCACACACATTTACAAACACACACTCACTCCTACCTTGTCCTGTCCTCCCACCAGAGCAAGGCAGGCGACCCCATGTGCATGAACCTAATGGATAGAAATTGAGTAAAGGACGTGTGTGAGTATAGAAAAAGTCTGATTTTATAGTGTTTGTATATATTTGATTTTCATGCACATGGCCTTGGTTTAAACATTAATGACCCTGCTGCACTTGGTCTATTTTAACAGAGTCATCCGTTTCAGGGTTTTCAGTTCAGTTATATTTTCATTTGCTCAGCCTGAACGCAAAACAATCACATCCTCTTTATAGACAACCGTTTCTCTGAAATGTCCCATTTGCTTTTCCTCTATTTAACGGACATGTTATTGCTCAACAACACCACAAGCAGCTCCCCTCTTGCCCTTGGCCCTGCAGGCGCTGTTTTTTCTTTTCCTTTTTTCAGGTAGGCTAATCCTTTTCCACCTGTTCAGAGAAATCTTTCAATTTCAGTTTGCTAGAAACGGTGCTATCACTTCCAAGAATCAAGGGAGGAACTGAACTGAACTGACGCCCAACACCTGAATTCCAGTTAAGCATTAACTCTGACTTTTCTTCACCCTTCTCAAGATTGCAGCTGTGCACAGAGGCCAGAGATTCATAGTGTGTAGAGCATTAGTGTGCAAGAAACAATATGCAAGAAGTCTACTTAATTAGGGTTGCACGATATATATCTGTATTTATATAGTGGTGTGTATATTATCAGCCGACATTGCATATTTTTTTATGTTTTTTATGTACATTGCATATATTTTTTTATATCTCTAGCAGATCTCCATTTTTCATACTGTAATGTTGTGATGCCTTTTCACTTTTAGAATTTATGACAGTTGGCTGTAGAATTTTGTGTTTTTGAAATGTATTTTAGTAATTTATTTAGAAAAATTGCAAAGAATTAATTCTACGTGGGATTGATTCAACAAGGTGCTGAAAGCATTCTTTAGAAATGTTGGCCCATATTGATAGGATAGCATCTTGCAGTTGATGGAGATTTGTGGGATGCACATCCAGGGCACGAAGCTCCCGTTCCACCACATCCCAAAGATGCTCTATTGGGTTGAGATCTGGTGACCGTGGGGGCCATTTTAGTACAGTGAACTCATTGTCATGTTCAAGAAACCAATTTGAAATGATTCGAGCTTTGTGACATGGTGCATTATCCTGCTGGAAGTAGCCATCAGAGAATGGGTACATGGTGGTCATAAAGGGATGGACATGGTCAGAAACAATGCTCAGGGAGGCCGTGGCATTTAAACAATGCCCAATTGGCACTAAGGGGCCTAAAGTGTGCCAAGAAAACGTCCCCCACAGCATTACACCACCACCACCAGCCTGCACAGTGGTAACAAGGAATGATGGATCCATGTTCTCATTCTGTTTACGCCAAATTCTGACTCTACCATCTGTATGTCTCAACAGAAATTGAGACTCATCAGACCAGGCAACATTTTTCCAGTCTTCAACTGTCCAATTTTGGTGAGCTCATGCAAATTGTAGCCTCTTTTTCCTATTTGTAGTGGAGATGAGTGGTACCCGGTGGGGTCTTCTGCTGTAGCCCATCCGCCTCAAGGTTGTGCGTGTTGTGGCTTCACAAATGCTTTGCTGCATACCTCGGTTGTAACGAGTGGTTATTTCAGTCAAAGTTGCTCTTCTATCAGCTTGAATCAGTCGGCCCATTCTCCTCTGACCTCTAGCATCAACAAGGCATTTTCGCCCACAGGACTGCCGCATACTGGATGTTTTTCCCTTTTCACACCATTCTTTGTAAACCCTAGAAATGATTGTGCGTGAAAATCCCAGTAACTGAGCAGATCGTGAAATACTCAGACCGGCCCGTCTGGCACCAACAACCATGCCACGCTCAAAATTACTTAAATCACGTTTCTGTCCCATTCCGACATTCAGTTTGGAGTTCAGGAGATTGTCTTGACCAGGACCACACCCCTAAATGCATTGAAGCAACTGCCATGTGATTGGTTGATTAGATAATTGCATTAATGAGAAATTGAACAGGTGTTTCTAATAATCCTTTAGGTGAGTGTACAAAGCGCACAGTTAGCTAACAATGAATTATTAATCAATAATAAATATAATTAAGGCACCAACAATGGGCTACGTGAAATAAGAATACATGTTGTTAACAATGAATTATGTTTGCAAGACTTCAAATTTTAATTCAAATTTAAATTTAAATTAAATTTTTTTATTTAATTTTAAGTTTCATTTAAAACCTAGATTTGATGTAAGACAACAAAAATTGTTTGGATTCAGATGATTGCATATGAAAATATAAAACCACAAAATATAACCACAAAATCTCACTTGCTGTAAAGAAAAAATGCTGGCTTTATATGAATTTAACAGTCAATTGTAAAAGTAAATGCACTGTGCACGTTCATGTGCATCAGGTTTCTAATATATAACCTTACGTATGCAAGCATTTGTGTAAGTGTGTTCTTTGTACTGTGCTAAGGAGGTGACTAACTGTGCAGGAATGTGTTCTCTGGTCAGGTGCCTTCTCATCAGCCATTGAAATGTCAGAGAATACAGCTTTCCACAGCGTGCTTTCCCCGTGCTACCTCTTCCTACCCACTGAGGTCAGCCTGACCCTGGCACACACACGTGCATGCATTGAAATCTCTTCCATGTACACACTCTGTGTCCTTTCTTTCTCTCTTTCTCTCTTTATTTCTGGCCAGCAGGGACAGTGTGCAGTCATTTAGACAAGAGCTTTATGCCTGTGAACACGAACCATTAAGGGATAGTTCACCCAAAAATGAAAATTCTGTCATCAATTACTCACCTTTATGTTGTTCCAAACCTGTACGAGTTTCTTTCTTCTGTTGAACACAAAAGAAAACATTTTGAAGAATGTTGGTAACCAAACAGTTGACAGTAGCCATTGATTTACATAGTAGAAAAAAAAAAATACTGTGGAAGTCAATGGCTACTGTCAACTGTCAAAATATCTTCTTTTGTGTTTAACAACAGAAAGAAACACAAACAGGTTTGGAAAAATGTGAGTGTGAGTAAATGATGGCAGAATTTTCATTTTTGGGTGAACTATCCCTTTATTGAGGAACACTTGATTATGCCACGATGAGGTCATCCTTATGTTTTCTCTCTCTTTTCTTCTAGAAAAACAAAGAGGCAGTTTTCACCTGCATTCCTCATTGAGTCACGTTGAAATATCTCAAATGCATCACAGGGGGATTCAGTTTGTTGTGCAAATTTCCCACAGATATTTGTTATAATGACCGCTTTGCAAAAACAGCTTTCCCACTATCTCCATTTATAAGATTTTGCTTTTCAGAATTCCTTGTGTTTACTGTAAGGCAGGGGTTCAGAATCAGAATCAGAAAGAGCTTTATTGCCAAGGAATTTGTCTTGGTGCTGAAGCTTCCAGTGCACATATACAATACAACACAACATGAACACAAATATGAAAAATAGTACAAAATAAAATAAATGTATGTATGTATGTATGTATGTATGTATGTATATATATATATATATATATATGGTCACAGTTACATTTAAGAATATATTGCACTAGTTTAGAATATATTGCACTAAACAGTCAAAGTATTGCACTTTTGCAGGGGGTATTCAACTGTTCAAGAGGGAAATGGCCTGTGGGAAGAAACTGTTCCTGTGCCTAGATGTTCTAGTGGCCAGTGATCGGAGTCGCCGTCCTGACGGTAACAGTTCAAACAGGAAGTGTCCAGGGTGAGCGGAGTCTGTGATGATTTTACCTGCCCTCTTCCTCACTCTGGAAGAGTACAGGTCCTGGAGGGCTGGCAGGGGGGCACCAATAATCCTCTCTGCAGTCCTGATTGTACGATGTAGTCTCCTGATGTCAGATTTGGTAGCTGAACCAAACCAGACAGTGATGGATATGCACAAAACAGACTCAATGACAGCCGAGTAGAACTGGATCAGCAGCTCCTGTGGGAGGTTGAACTTCCTCAGCTGACGAAGGAAGTACAGTCTCTGCTGGGCCTTTTTTACAATGGAGTCAATGTGATTGTCCCACTTCAGGTCCTGAGAGATGGTGGTGCCCAGGAACCTGAATGACTCCACTGCTGCCACTGTGCGGTTCATGGTGGTGAGTGGGGGCAGAGCAGGGCTGTTCCTCCTGAAGTCCACTATCATCTCCACCGTTTTGGTCCGTTCTTCGTACCTCGCTTAATACATCTGCTAATTTGGGGATTGGATTATTATATCTGGATTAAGTTATCTGAGATTAAGTTATCTGCGCATTCTTGTGTTCACTGAAGAGGGCAGATGCATTGATACTCAAAACCACAATCAGTAAAGCAGCGATTGGCTGGCGTCAAGACAACGTAATGACATCATATAATTAAAAAAGCCACCTGGCAAAAAAAACTTGACAAATTACACACGCGCACGCAGACACGCACACACGCAACACACACGCACACACGCACACACACACACACACACGCACACAAAAATCTCTCAATCACGTGGCTGTGCCAATAACATTAACACAACATTATAATATTATTTTCAAATACATTTTTATATTATTATTATTAAAAATGATTTTTGCCCCGGTTCAGTAAGGAACTCTTGTAATAAAGTAGCAGTGGCTGGGACAGATTTTAAGTATAACCTCAAGAGTTTACATGAAATAAGCCTGCTCCCGAGCAGGTTTAAGCTTACGGACCTGTTGCTATGACAGCAAGTCCAGAATGAGCGATGAAGAACCAAACAATCCAAGACCATGCCAAATCATAAACAATCAAATCCAGCTAACTGAGTTAGCGACGTACGAAGAACGGACCCCTGGTCCTCAAGGGCCACTGTCCTGCTGAGTTTAGCTCCAACCTTGATCAAACTCACCTGCCTGTAATCCTGAAGAGCTTAATTAGCTGGTTCAGGTGTGTTTGATGAGGTTTGGAGCTAAACTCTGCAGGACAGTGGCCCTCGAGACCAGGGTTGAGACTGCCTGCCGTAAGGTGTCATGTTAATATATTTTTATTTTAAAAAGTGGACACAATCACTCTTAATTGTATGACTAATATGCCAAAAATGGCTTTGGTAATGCTCTAATTTTCGTCATATTCAGTTAGGAAATACAATAGAAAAGGTAATACAATCACATAAATTATAATTTTCAGTTAAAAACTATGACATTTGTCGGAGCATTAGCCTTGTGAGCAGTGTTGTAACTGTGCTACATTCCGGGGTTCACACTGCACGATTTTAGCCTTTATTTTCACTCGCCGACAGGTTTTGCGAAATTGCAGACAAATGCTCAAAATCATAGACAAATCAGTGCTCATTCACGCGAGTGACAGTCACGAAGTGAGAATTATCAAAGAAGCGTTCTGAGAGAATCGTAGATGAGTCACTGACGCCCGTGAGATATTTGAAATGCTAAATATTTGGACCTGTCTGCATTTCAAAATCCTGCTGTATGAAATGTGTTCTGACAATTACATCGGCGATGACCGACAGCCAACGAGAGAGCAAGATACAGGCAGCGGGAAGTTCAGTGCACAGCATTCCAGACGCACACAAGACGTCTGGTCTCACGCACGCGTGATCTCGCATTATTTCCTTGTCACTTCTCGCGTGTTTGGTTGTGAAACATAGTTTGTGGACTGGACAGCGTTGTCTGCATTTCTTCATATTGTAAAAGCATGCAACGTGAAACTCTCTGTCGCCGATCCATCGTGCAGTGTGAACACAGCAGCGACTGAATGCTTTCCCAGATAGTCGTGCAGTGTGAAAAGAGCAGTGATCTGACTACTTTGAAAATCGAGCAGTGTGAACTCAGCATCAGTTTACCATTTCTATCACTAAATGTTTGTCAAACATTAAATGTTTAGTCTTATAAATTAAATGTCTACTTTTTAGATCATAATTTTTAGAGATCCGATACCATTTTCTTAAACAAGATCTTGTTATTATGACCGCTAGCTTTGCCTAACCGCTCGCTGCACGGCTCTTCTTCGCTGCTCAGAATGCATTGCAAACACAGGAAGTTGTGCTGTGTTGCCACAAGCAACCACTGTTTAGAGCAGCGAAGAAGAGTAGTATGTCCGCTGTTTAGCAGTATTTCAGACTGGACCAAACCAGCCAATAAAACGGCAACTATCACAAGTACCGGTACTGTACTTCAGTCGGTACTGAAATTTAAAAAATGCGATGATACCAGCATTTCTGTAGTACCTGTAGTACCGGTAGTACCGACTCCCAAGTATATCCGGTACCCGCAGCTGCGTTCAGTCGCTTCCGTGTTAATCTAAGCGCAGGGCTCCAGACGGTAGCCGAATATATACTAGTGTCTGTGAATATTAAACTGCAAAATACTATTTAAATATTACCTGCAAATTCTGCTTCACACACCCGCTCGCTGTCTTTGTAGTCTCTGCCGTGCGTCACTATAAGAGGACACGAACGCATAAACCGTCACTTCATGAGAATTTACCATTTCATTTGAGAAAACTGTCATATCATGAACACAGACACTCAAAGGTCTTCACGGCAACCCAAATAAAAGTTCGGTTTAATGTGAAGAAATTGACAATATATTAGGCTACTGTTATTAGACAGTAGATTTAGCTGTGTCTCTCTATAATAATAATAATACGTCTCTACTAATAATTATAATTATGCCTAGATGGTTGCTTATTTTTCACTTGTTTTGTTGTAAAGAGATTATTTTCTGATTAATACATAATTTTTTATATTCCTAGATTTATTTGTTGCACTGTTTTTTATACAGTTATATTGTAAAACTAAGATACCCTTTTCAGTTTGTGATGTTAGATTTGTGGCTGCATTCAAAGTTCTTTTTCGCTTAAGAAAAATGTGTAATATTTCTGTCAAATGCATGTCAGATAATAAAAATACTGTAATAAATACAGTAGTTCACTGTATGTATTTGTTCATGTTTTATTAAGGGATAAGTCTGAAGCACAGCATAAAATAATTCTAGCAATTCATACAGGGCTAGTAGTAGATACAGATACACACCCAGGTATCGGATCAGTACTCGGTATCGGCCGATACCCTGAGCCCAGGTATCGGTATCGGGAAGGGAAGGAAAAAGGGTATCGGAACATCTCTAATAATTTTACCATTTAAAACTAAGGTATAGTGCTGGAATTTGTGCTCAGCTTTTTTTGATTTGTAAGCCCATCTTCGTAATTTGATTGGCCACATTTTGACATTGATAAATGCTATCAGACTGCTGCAGAACCTGACAGACTGCTAGGGCAGACCACCCTAAAAAGTCAACCTTTTAATTTAACCCAACACAAGAGAGTGGTTTGTAATGGAGTGCAGAAGAGCTGCATCAATAATTTCAAATATTGAGTGGGTCGATTTGGATTATTGGAGGGGACTTGACTATGATGGTTACGGCCCTGGATGAGACGTTACTGTACTTACTCTTGTTTTCTTGTGTGAACATACAGTTATATGTAAACAGTGCAGATGATAAATGTTTGTTAGTGCGAAGCATATGAAAGTGATTGATTTTTACTGTGGTGATTTCTGCGTGGAAAATTTGCTTGTGTCAGAAGCCATGCTCAGAAGAAAATATATTACTCCGAAGTCAGGAGATATAATGCAGCGCTCAATGATAAGGACATCCGGGGCCAGCGTGAGAGAGTTTTGGGTCAATTTACTGAAATGTCACTTGCTATATCAGGCCAGTGCTGCATTATCACTATCTTGAGTTCATTGGTCATATACCTTGAACTTAAATGTTTAATTTTATGTGATATATTTAGGGCCCGAGCACAGATCGTGTGAGGACTCTATTGTAATTGCTCGGCCTATCATTCTTCTTCTTCAAAATTAATTGCATATTTGAGGGCCTAAACATGCTCAGAAACACATGAAACTTTGCACATGCATATAGCACCACCTACAAAATTTCAATTAAGCACCATTCGCACTACGTTTCAAAATAAGTATGAAATTCGGTAGACACATGTAACAGCCCAATACCTACAAAAAATTCCCTGGGAACAAATTCTGAAAACCCAACAGGAAGTGAGATATTTAGAATTTTCTCAGCAAATGTTTTGCAGTTTTTGCCATTTCCAATCGTTGTACTTTAAAAAAAAAAAAAAAAAAACTCCTAGAGATTTAATCAGATCAACATCATATTGGGTCAATTTAATCTAAAGGCCTTGGCGAAATTAATTTGCGAAGATCTTTTTTCGGAACGGTTTTCTTGGAACGGCGTGTCCGTGGCGGCCTCACAAAGTTCGATGTTTTGCCATGAAACAGGAAGTTGTTGTAACTTGGGCTTACAATGTCCGATCTGCCCCAAACTTCACGTTTTGTTAGAGTCCTGGCCTGAAGACATCTACATGCCAATATTCAGTTATAGTCAAACCGCCACCTGCTGGCAACAGGAAATGGCATGCTTTACACTGTAATTCACTCCCACAAAACACATTAAAATATGCCATCATGTCCCAAACATGCTATGCAACACTTGGCTAAGTGCTAATATATGCAATTAACGCCATGAAACAGGAAGTTGTTGTTACTCAGGCATACAATGTCCAATCTGCCCTAAACTTGACATGTATGATAATAGTCTTGACCTGAAGACATCTACCCGGCAATATTCAGTTATAGTCAAAGCGCCACCTGCTGGCAGCAGGAAGTGTGGCACATCAGAATTACTTGGCCATTTTTCTCCAATATTTATCCCATTAAATGGATGTCGCCAACTATTCGCTGTTTTCCTGAGGCCACCGGGTGGTGGTGGCTGGGTGCGAGGGCCCTTTCATCACTGCTTGCAGCTTTAATGTAGTTTTAATTTATAGCTTTATTTTACTTTCCAGCTGTTTTTGCCAATTATAAATTTGTTGTTATTTGTTTGTTTTGTTAAGGTTTAATGTAAAACATTCTTATGTTGCGGATGCATGGATGGATGGATGGGTCGGTTGAATATTAGAAGGTTATTGTTGAGCTATGCATGATGACATTCTCAATTATTTGAGAATATTTAATTTAAGTACCTTTATCTATACAAGAAATAAAAATGAGAAAATTACTGACATACATGACAATTACAGAGTTAAAATAAAATAAAAAATTAATGCTATCATCTGAAATACTTGACTTTTGATTGCATACTCTGATAGCTTGGCAAATTTGAGCAGAGTATTTTACAACATCAGACTTGGCCCCCAGATAACGTCATTGCTGTCTTGGAGAATGATTGAGATATAAAGATATTGAACATTTGTGATTTTTGTTTCTTTGCGGGTGTGTAAGAGACTGTCGCCGTCTAAAAGATAACAAGAGCATATAAGCTCACAGTGTACTTTTGACACCATGTTTCAGAGATAAGAACATACTTTTTTTACTGTAAAAATCTGTATGTGTGTGTGTGTGTGTGGAGTTGCACCTCACATTCCTGGCTCATACCATCACTGTCCTTTTTCTGCAGTCTGTCTCATGCCTGCTGTCAATTCCACCAAAGTCTCTCATAATTTCTGCACTGTTTGGTTGTCACAGTATTTCCTTAGAAACAGCAAAATAGTTGTAGGAATATGGATGGGTTGATTAAAATAGATCAAAGAAGTAAGTCAGGGTGATTTGGGGAGCTTTAAATATTAATTTGCTATATTACGTCAGTAATGTCTTCTTTGATATTCTTGGCACATAGCTGGAGAGTAAACATAGATTTGCATGGGAATGTGACGGCATAGCATAGTCACTGACGCACAGATAGAGAATTCTTAGCAGACTGATGCATGCATGTTTGCTTTTTTAACAGAATGGCATAGAATAGTCATACTTGCAGCATGCACAAATTAGTAAGTACATGTTATTAGCAGAAACGTCTCAGGCGATGGAATGACTGTTCACATCTGATATTATTGTGTTTTTTTTTGTTTTTTTTGCCATGAATGTAAGCTGCTATTCTAAGCAACAGAGAATATTTTTAAATGGAAAGAAGGTAAAAGGTGACTGAACAACTTTGCCATGCATCCTTGATGGGGCAGTTTCAGGGACACACCCAAAGCTTTACTGTATTGTACAATTTCTTGATCCCGTACTACTTTCGCTTACGTTATGAGGCATTGTGCTTTAGTACATATGCACACACTACCTGCGCATTTACAAATCTTTACTTAGCTCTTTTACTGTGACTGTTTGCTGAGGGATTTATGTGTTTGCATAGAGATACTAAGAGTAAATAAAGTTTACATGCAAAGATGGACGGCAACATATGCGCTTTTGTTTCTAACTGGCCTGGGAGCATTTGATGTTTGTTTGTTTTTTCATATAGGAAATACGCATTGTAAGGTCTGTGATTGTAAGGCAGGGCTTAGAAATTGATCATGTGCAATGGCTCATTCATAAAAAAAAGGTATCAGTATCATTTAACTACATTACAGCAAGTGTTACAAATGCCATTTATTTTAAAGAAAGACAACTCAAGCATAACTTGTCAGGGTGGTACACTTATCCTGATATCGTAATGAAGACAATGTTCAAACATTAAAAGGATAAACATTATATATATATATATATATATATATATATATATATATATATATATATATATATATATATATATATATATATATATATATATATATATATATATATTTTTTAGAAAAGCAGATTTGTTTAAATAGTGTAAATACTTGAAAAAACTATATTTTATTTTTCAAAAACAAAAAAACTAATGGAACCAACATGCAGAAAGAAAATTAAAATAAAACAGGAAAACCATATTATAGAAAGACCCAATAATCTTTGTCACTAATCAAGGTCAATGAAATATCAGGTATTTTGAGCTTTTTATGACATGGCAAGGTTAGTGGACGTTGTAAAATGTCATATATACAACAAAGACATATTACCTTGTGGAAATATGGAAAATAATGATTTATGAAGATGTTTACACTCCTATGTACAAGGTTCAAGGGAAATGTATTAATTGATGGTTACACCACATGACATTTTTAAAATTAGACTTTTCCTAAAAAAATAGTATAAAGGTTTTCCGAAACCATATAAAACCAATAAAAATACTAGTTAGATTTTTTGGAGTGTGCTTTTTAAAATAGTTATTTTGCTTTACTTTAGCTTGGGCACTCTTATTTGTCATTGACCCAGTTGCAAAAATGGTTCAAGGGTTAGTTTGCAGATGCCATTTGATTTGATGTTTTATCTCATGCAATTGCATTTATACATTTTAAGTGTGTCTTAAGTGTCTAAATACTTTCTGGGGTCACAGTATGTGTTAATGTGAGGAACCGTGAATTTGAAACCAGATTCTTTTGAAATGAGCTCAGTCTGGCCTCGACCCTATGGAATGGATTCATTGGCAGGACCTAAATGTATTCGCTCAAGCAGCACAAAAATAGCCTAACTCGGTGCTCAGGGCTCCAGGAAGTGGTGTGTGAAGGGAAAAAATGGGATTGAGCTTTTGTCAGCATCAGCCCCTCCTCTGTTGACCCTGGGGAGGGCACTGTGGCCAAACCGCTCCGCTCGAGCGTAAGATACACGCTCTTCCTGTTGCAGCTTTCCTGTGTGGAGGCTTGCCGGAGAGCCTCTGTTATTCTGTCCTGTCCCTCATATTTACTCCGCTGAGAAATTATGACATCACCTCCTGCTCTCTTGGAGCGTTGCATGACTGATGGACGTCAGAGTTGTGTGTCTGTACTGTTGCACAGCAGGAAACTCAGGGTTGAGCAGCTTAACATGAAATACTCCAGATACTCAGTGGTTCTTCCACAGTCTTTACACAACTATCTATTAGCATGTTCCAGTAAATGACAGTGGTGATGTGGTTTTGTTTTAAAGCTTGAATTAAAGGGATAGTTCACCTTAAAATATAATTGTCATCATGTTCTGCCGTCATGTTATTCCAGACCTTTCTTTCATGCAACACAAAAGGAGATATTTAGCAGAATATCAAGGGTGCTTTTTTCCATGAAGGAGCAATTGAGATCCAAAATTGACATTTGCATGAATGTTATCATAACAATAGTCAATACAACACATGCACTGTATTCCAAGTCTTCTGGAGTCACAGATTTTGCAATGAGTTCAAGTTGTTCACATGGAGTTGTTGTGTTGACCAACAGAAAGCTGCTTGGTTTGAAAGTTTTTGAAAGCTTTGTACATCACTCTTCACAATAGATCTTTTTAAAAAATTGGCCACAATTGTTCTAATGTTACACCTTAAAGACACAGTATATAAGTTTCACTGCTAGAGGTTGTTTATTCAAAACAAAGGCGTAGTTTGATGACACCTCATGGGAGTTGTAGCCTTGACTTTTCACCTCCACAGACGATGGAGAGTAATCTGACGGACTCGGGCAGAAATCATGTTCATGAATGAGCGGATGTTTTATTAACGTTGCAGTGGGATGAAGCAGGACGCTCCCCTTGGGAGCGAATGCTAATGAGAGAGACCTGCGCAAAACACTGGTCTCTGAGCTTTTATTATGCTGCTGTTGTTTAGTATGTGGGGTAAAGCAGCACTGTTTTAGATGTTTAAAACAATCATACTAAATACATTTGAGTGTGCTGAAAGTTATTTTATAGGGCCTGTCATACACCTGGCGCAATGCGGCGGCAATATTTTTTGCCTAGTCCTGCGCCACCTTGTTTAAATAGCAAATGCATTTGCGCCCAATGAGGTGAGTTCAGGCGCACTGTTGGCACGTTGCTATTTTGAGATAACTGAAAATGACTGCGCCATTGATCAACAAAAACCTGGTCTAAAGTCAATAACGCAGTATTTTTTTGTTATTTTGTTATTTTTTGGTTATTTTTAGTAATATGTGCCTATAGGCGGGTCCACAACGTGCGTACACTCTACTTATTACACACAAGGACATGCAGCAACACAAACTTTTTTAAATATGTAAAATTAAAGGATTAAAATGTAAAAGATTATTATTGTGTACATAAATATAAAAATGCCTACATGTCATAATGGATAGTCATTGCATGTATCAGAATTAGCCTACCTATTTGCAGTAATGACGAGCAAGCAGGTGTCATTGGACGAGCAGATCTGTTTCCTCACTAGCTAGAGAAGCGTTCAGTTTTTCCACCTGCAAATTCCGCCTTTGTAAATAGCGAATCCGCCATGACCCTTTGATCCGCCATGGACCATGTGCCTGGCACACCCACCATTTTTTCCGTCGTTAAACTAGTAAAAGTGGATTCGGACATGCCCTAAGTGCACTTGCGCCATTCGCTTTAGACCATGAGCTTAGATCATTAAAATAGGGCCCATAACATTACTCTGTGCGTTCCCTTGGTGGCTGGTCTTGTTGCACTTTGCAGTAATCCAGATTGGTGTTAGAATATCATATTAATAAAAACAGGATGACTAAATGACTGTTGCTAAAGGACATGCAATTAATTTTAAAATATGTTGTATGATGAAGAAAGCTTTCTCTGATTATGCTATGTTAGCCACTTGACAAATAGTGTTGTCTCTGAGGCATAGTAAAAAAACGGTGAATCAAGAAAACAAGCGATTCTAACAATAAGACTAACCGTGCATATAATATATAATAATGATTTGTTTTCTGTTGATAAATGTATATCCAAATAGTTGCTCGCCTGTCTATAAAATACATACTATATTAAAGCGTCTTTGGTGTTTCCATGGCTTTCTACGGAAATCAAGGGTAGCGCAGATATGACGTCATTGACAGGCAACGGAAGGACACGGTCCATAACACTGGATAAAATAGCTGATTTCCTGGATTTAAACATTGTTGGAAACGTTTGGGATAATGTAAATACACAGGTCAACAAAATATATAACATTGTACTAGGGGTTTTGGATATTTTAATCTAAAAATTTTACATATTGCGCCTTTAATTCTGCCTTCATGCCATAATTACTGTAATTATATGACAACCCAGAAAGTTCTAGAGCTGTTCACATCCTCGAATTTGAGTAATCAATATACAAAACAAAATACAAGAAGTAACAGTCGTTATGCATACAAACCCGATTTCAAAAAAGTTGGGACACTGTACAAATTGTGAATAAAAAAGGAATGCAATAATTTACAAATCTCATAAACTTATATTTTATTCACAATAGAATATAGATAACATATCAAATATTGAAAGTGAGATATTTTGAAATGTCATTTTAGATTACACTTTCTACACTTTCCAAAAAAGTTGGGACAGGTAGCAATAAGAGGCCGGAAAAGTGAAATGTACATATAAGGAACAGCTGGAGGACCAATTTGCAACTTATTAGGTCAATTGGCAACATGATTGGGTATAAAAAGAGCCTCTCAGAGTGGCAGTGTCTCTCAGAAGTCAAGATGGACAGAGGATCACCAATTCCCCCAATGCTGCGGCCAAAAATAATGGAGCAATATCAGAAAGGAGTTTCTCAGAGAAAAATTACAAAGAGTTTGAAGTTATCATCATCTACAGTGCATAATATCATCCAAAAATTCAGAGAATCTGGAACAATCTCTGTGCGTAAGGGTCAAGGCCGGAAAACCATACTGGATGCCCATGATCTTCGGGCCCTTAGACGGCACTGCATCACATACAGGAATGCTACTGTAATGGAAATCACAACATGGGCTCAGGAATACTTCCAGAAAACATTGTCGGTGAACACAATCCACCGTGCCATTCGCCGTTGCCGGCTAAAACTCTATAGGTAAGAAAAGAAGCCATATCTAAACATGATCCAGAAGCGCAGGCGTTTTCTCTGGGCCAAGGCTCATTTAAAATGGACTGTGGCAAAGTGGAAAACTGTCCTGTGGTCAGATGAATCAAAATTTGAAGTTATTTTTGGAAAACTGGGATGCCATGTCATCCGGACTAAAGAGGACAAGGACAACCCAAGTTGTTATCAGCGCTCAGTTCAGAAGCCTGCATCTCTGATGGTATGGGGTTGCATGAGTGCGTGTGGCATGGGCAGCTTACACATCTGGAAATGCACCATCAATGCTGAAAGGTATATCCAAGTTCTAGAACAACATATGCTCCCGTCCAGACGTCGTCTCTTTCAGGGAAGACCTTGCATTTTCCAACATGACAATGCCAGACCACATACTGCATCAATTACAACATCATGGCTGCGTAGAAGAAGGATCTGGGTACTGAAATGGCCAGCCTGCAGTCCAGATCTTTCACCCACAGAAAACATTTGGCGCATCATAAAGAGGAAGATGCGACAAAGAAGACCTAAGACAGTTGAGCAACTAGAAGCCTGTATTAGACAAGAATGGGACAACATTCCTATTCCTAAACTTGAGCAACTTGTCTCCTCAGTCCCCAGACGTTTGCAGACTGTTATAAAAAGAAGAGGGGATGCCACACAGGGGGAAACATGGCCTTGTCCCAACTTTTTTGAGATGTGTTGATGCCATGAAATTTAAAGTCAACTTATTTTTCCCTTAAAATGATACATTTTCTCAGTTTAAACATTTGATATGTCATCTATGTTGTATTCTGAATAAAATATTGGAATTTGAAACTTCCACATCATTGCATTCTGTTTTTATTCACAATTTGTACAGTGTCCCAACTTTTTTGGAATCGGGTTTGTATATTCCTATAGTTTGTATCAGGATGTTAGATTGTTATTTAACTTTAAGCTAGCTACATTAAGCTGCATTTTATGTAATAGTCAATTATATTATTTTTAAACAGAAATATTATGAAATAAATACTTAACTACATTTTACTGCTTGAGCCGCTGACATTTTGATAGTTTCCGTTAGATGTTGCAGTTAAACCATGTCATGTGACCGATCTTAGTGCATGTGAATGTTTTGAACTGAATGCAAGTGCAATTTTTTTTTCCCCATACTTGTTTAACTTGCAGCATGCTTGAGTGTTGTTTCTCAGCAGTAGCTGTGATTCAGAGATTATTGTGCTTTCATGAGATAAAAGTAGACCTCACAAGCAGCGTGTCATGGTTGTGGTGAGGGATGAGGTGAGGACACGGTACTGCAGTTTATGGGCTCTTTATTAAAAATAAAAATAAAACAAAACACAAACCAAAACTACCCCAAAGGGGGACAACAGGATCTTGACTTGACTTGGCTAGAGTTGCAGGGAAATGCACAATGAGAAACATTAGACAAGTGAACGTTAGACATACGACTGCTATGTGGCACAGGACTGCAAACACAAGGAGAATACATAGGGAGCAAACAAGGCTGGTAACAAGGGAGGACTGTTGGGGCAAATGAACAAGATGGTCTGGGTTAGGACAATAGACAGGAGGGCACATGGCACAAAGAAACATACATGACAAGCCATGTTCTCACACCAAACATGACAAAAACACGAGCACATGGCCAGCGAACACAAAATCACAAGCCTTGTGCTCAAACAAAACAAGACATGAACACCCAGCTAATGAGAACACTCATAAGCCGCGTGTTCACACAAAATATGACAATATGAAAGCAAATGTTCATTCTGTGTGCTCACAACAGAAGACAAACACACGGAGCATGAATGTCCGAATCCCGACACAAAACCGAAACCAAACTAGACTGAAGTGCCGGGATCCGAATACCACGGCCTGTGCGGGTGTGCACTAAACAACTCGCATGGACAGTCGAGCATGCTCAAAACGATCACAAAAAGACAAGACAATACATGAGCATCAGGGCTACGTCACAAAACCAAGAATAAACTAGACCGAAGTGACAGATCATTGACACAGAGTTCATCGTAAGCAACATTTTCTGAGCAGGTCACTGAGTCTGAGATTTTGAGGAACTGGAATCCTTATATTTGCTGCTATCATTTCTGGTAATCTTAATGCAATCCTTTTCGTATTTTAAATCCAGAAGCACACTTGAAACCGCAACTTCCTTATTGCCTGTATGCAGAGATCACAGAAAATCAGGATTCGCTTTGATAGCATGAACCATGAAATGACTTTGAAAAATGAAAGTGTCTGTTGTGCATCATTGAAGAACAAACAGAGCCCAGACAGACTGCTCGTCTTTATGTCTGCTATGTGTTATCAGGTTTATAAAGGTGAGTCACTGCTGCACAGTGCACATTCTGTTTGTACAGAGACAGAAGGAAGCCTTTCTACTTTCTCGCCACACAAAGAGCCCCTATCAGACTCCACGATAAAACACCTTAAGAGAGACCAAAACAAAAGCTGTACTCTATCTATCGTGATCTGCTCATACAAGCTTTAAGAGAAGATGAGCATGCACACTCTCATAAAAGATGACCTCCACATGACTCACCTTCCTCTTTCATCTCCTCAAAGATGCACTTATACAATACATGACAGTAGGGTGAAGAAAAGGTGACAGGCCACCAGCAGCTCTGAAAATACCAAGTGACTTAAAGTGTTTATCTCTTTGTCAGTGCACTTAACACAGTGACAGAGAGCAAAAATGCTGTTGATACCATTAAAGATCGTTTTGCATGTCCCTGGATGTGCTTTCCTGTTTCCTTTGTGGTACATGCCAAAATTATTCATGTGGAGATGAGCTTTAATGAAGTTATGGGGTAAAATTTTTATATATAAATATTGTGTCTACTGTGTTTACTCTTTAGAACAGAGGCTCCAACCCTAATTAAATCAATGTCTTCAGGATACTTTAAGCTTCTAAGCTGGGCTAGTAATGAAACTCGGACGTACTACATCTGCTATGTTGTCACTGTCTTGTGACCTACCAGCGTCAGTTGCGTCACTGCCAATCACAACTGTTCATCAGATGTGAAGTCAAGTAAAGTCACCTTTATTTATATAGCACTTTGTACAATACACATTGTTTCAAAGCAGCTTTACAGTGATAACAGGAAAGATCAGTTTTATTCAGTTCCATTGTGAAGATCAATTATTAAATTAGTTCATTTCATCTATAAAGCAGTTCTGCAAAAAATAAATAAATGATGATGTCATCATCCAGCTCAGTTCAGTTGTCATATAACACCACAAGTACAGTCAGATCAATAAAATTGTTGAATATTAAAGGGATAGTTCACCCTAGGTCATCATTTAGTCATCCACAAGTTGTTCCAAACCTGTATTAATTTCTTTCTTGTGCTGAACACAAAATGTTGGTAACCAAATAGTTTCTGGTCCCCATTGACTTCCATAGTATTTTTTTCTTTACTATGGAAGTCACTTGGGCCCTTCAACTGTTTGGTTACCCATATTCTTCAAAATATCTTCTTTTTGATTCAGCACAAGAAAGAAATTACAATGATATACCCAAATATAAGACGACCCTGAATATAAGACGACCCCCATTTTCCAGACTTATTTTTGGGAAAAAAGGGTGCTCGCCACCTCCGAACATTGCATTCTGTGACTCCAAATTTGTTGCCAGCTTTGCAATTATTAGATGATTCTGCCTCATTCACGACCATAAGTTTAAAGTTGGTGTCATCGACGGTGTTTATTTGACCAACTTTTGAAGCTCTTTTCTCAAGATGATCTCTTGGCGCACTTTACTGTTTATTTAATTCATAACACTGTCACTAATTACGTAGCCTATCGTGTTGGCGCCCTCTACTGTTTCCCCCGCTTTCTCCCTTTCCCCCCGTGATTTTGTCTATATCGCGAATATAAGACGACCCCCCATTTTTCAGCCTATTTTTAGGACACAAACCTAGTCTTATATTCGGGTATATACGGTAATACAGTTGAGTGCTGGAACAATGAGGCTAAAGGCTGCAACCTCTAGCGTCGGTCGCTAGAGCGTCTCTTGAGATCAGAGGAGTGAGGTTTTACTCGCATAGCAGCTACTAGCTGGCCTCTGTTACACTTAGTCATGTTGAGTTTGCTTAGGACACTACGGGCCAGATTTACTAACAGCTTGCGTCAGCGCAAACCCTCTTTTGGTGTTAAAAAAACTTCTGCCAGTATTTACTAAAGACACTCTTACGTGGACAGTTATTTTTGCAGCTGATCTTATTGCATATGCATTTGTAGGAGTTTCCCTTTCAGATGCAACATGTATGGGGAGGAGAGTATTTAAACGAATCATGCAAGGTGATTTACTAAGGTTTGCTCTAGTCAATTTACTGGTATTTGTGCCATTATTTTCCTTCCAAAGAAAGGATGTCTTAAACCAGACGCTAATTTGCGCTGCTCTTGATAGATTGTGTTGGTCATTATGGAAATGATCTGTTGATGTCGATTCTGTCTTTTACTTTATTATTGTTTAGAGGTACAGTTTTAAGTTTGGAAGCCACCTGTGTCACATTTTTACACTTGCAGGTTTGAGCAGAGTTTCCCCAAAGGTGTGCAGCTTTTTTGTTTTAAAAATGAAACGTATGCATGGATTAATCATTCATGCATTTATAAAATAAATATGGTGAATTTTCATTTCATGCTGACTTGGATGAGCGGAGCATCTTCTTTTGGTGCAAACTTACTAACAGTACAAGTGGATTTAAATGCCCGTTCACACCAAGAACGAGAACTTGACCGACAAATATATTACCGTCCGCACCAGTGGACAATAATGTTCTGTTTATTATAAGTGCACAAGTTTTGTCATCTGCCGCTTTAAATGCTCAAGCTCTTTAAAGCATGATGGATTCTGATTGGCTGTCATTGTTTTTAATCGTTCATAAGCTGTATAACATAGTTCTGAAAGTGATTCCAATGATATAATTTCTCTGTGCTGTTATTGTTATAGTTGTGAAGTTGACTCTGCTATTATTTTATATTTAGAATTTTGTTTAGAAGTATGTCTTTATCGTTGTCCTTATAGTTGACTATCACTATTGGTTTGAACAGGCCTTAAGAGGAACAACATCTACAAAAGGCTATTTGAGGCCACTTCATAGTGCACAAACACCCTCAACCCATTTTACCAGCATTTCATGCCAGATTGTCTCACTCAATAGTCAAGGTCTAAAAGCAAACAGGCTTCTGGAGCAGGTCTGCGTTCTCTTCCCCACCCATCTCTCTTTATGCCATGCTGGTGTATTAATAGAAGCAGATGGTGGGTTCATTCATTGATGTTGCATCTGGTTGTTCCTGACTGAACTCTCCCTACTGTGCTGCACCATTTCCTGTCCCGCCTTACCTCAGAAAGGGCCGGCCATCCCAAATGCAAACATCCTTCCTCGCCGCTCAGTTGATGGCGATTCTGTCTTTTGGCCCTCGTTCTGCTGCACAGATGTGGCAAGATGCTCGTACACTTGAAAGTGAAGCCGGTGTCTCTGAAGTCTCTCACCTCGAGTTGTGTGCGGACCAGCTCAAGGAATGTGTGAAGAGGGAGAGATCTGATGTCTACTGTATGTGTTTGGCAACTGAGAGTCAACAAACGCATTGTAGCGCTGCATTTTTACCCGCTCCAGCACTGCCTGGCCTGCTCACTTTGGATCCTGAGAATGACTGTGCCAGTTCTGTTCACACACAGTTCAGTTATTAAAGAAACATTTCAGGTTCAGGACAAGTTAGACTCAACATTTTTGGCACAATATTATTTAAATTTTTTTTTTTTTTTTTAAACAAAAGTAAAACCCTGGGTTACAGGGTGTTAAAATACACTCTAAATAATGCTGGGTTGTTTCAACCCAAATTTGGGTCAAATATGGACAAACCCAACCCTTGGGTTAAAAATGTAATTAAAACAATTTAACCCAACAGCTGGGTTTGTCCGTATTTGACCAAATTTGGGTTGAAACAACCCAGCATTATTTAGAGTGTAGTGTTTCAAATATGCATATTAACATGATTTTAGTCTGAACTTATTAACTGTGTTATGTCCAGTTTTACAACTTCTTTAAAATGAAAACACAAAAACATAACCCTAAAATGAGTGTTAAAAGAATTATTGAAACAGTATTTAAGGTCAAATGATGAAGAAATGAAAAATGAAGTTTTTGCAGAAGAATTAATGTGTTTTGAGAAAATTATAAGCTTCGCATTTCTGCTTTCTTTCAAATTTCTGTTTGTATGCTTTCTTTTAAATGCCTCATTGTAACCTTAATTATTTTATTTTTTTGCATTTTTAAAAAAGCGGATGGATGAGTCAAAAGTATTTTTTGTGACCACACATATTCTTATGCACCGAATGTTGTCATTCAGTTGTGCTTCAGCACTACTCTTCTTCACAGATGAATCTGATGGTTTGAAGTATAGCTATGTTTGCCTGTGGACCATAAGAGATCAGATCATGCGATTTTTGCTAATTATTTTAATCACAGTTACTCTAATTAGTGACATTTTCAAGCAGTATTCAGGTACAGTATTCAAGCCACTCCTGTAAGTTGTTGTATGAACAGGACAATTTGAGTGTCACACCTCTGTTAGTAAATGTGATAGTCAATCCAAAACACACAAAATATAGGCCACGTTCACACAGGAGCAGAATACGGTTGTTCTGTATTGGAGTCCTTAATAGGGTTACGTTCATACACACAGTTCAGTTATTTACAGGAGCGAAAACCGCATTAGATAACTCGCACCTGTACATTTTCAGGACTCAAAACCTGTTTTTTTTTCAGCGAATTCCTGCTGTGTGAACAGAACCATACTGGAGAATTAGTTGTCTGTCACATCCATAGACCCTAAAAAATATGGACAATGTGTCTTCATTACCTTCCGCTGAAGAAAAGTGAAGCCGCCAACGTCCGACTATGGCGCTGACATCTTGTGCAGATTTGGAACAGAGTCTGTGCAGTAGTGACCTCGGGACCGGAGTCTGCGCAGTAGAGAGCAGGAAGTAGAGCCGCGATATCAAAAGCCCACCCACACTCTCGCAGATGCGGAACAATTCATTATGTTGGTGTGAAATAAACAGTTATGGAAATGTAGAAATTAAAGCTAAAGCTCCAATCTCCTCCCGAAAATCCTGAAAAAAGTCTGTTGGTACCTCAGTGACAACTTCACTCAGAGAAGCCTTCAATCTCAGCTCAATCAATGTCAAACGATTAAACGATTGTTTAGTTTGTCTCACATCCATTAGACTACATGGAGGGGCGGGGGTTATGAGCTATACTGGGACCAACCACCTGGGGAGCGACCGAGGCGCTTTGGCTTCAGTTTTCAACACGAGTGTGGCAGGCTTGGTCATATCATACATGAGTGAGCCACTCTGCGCTGCATTTACATGTCTAGCGTGTTGCAGGTAACTCCACTGAAGATACTCCCGTCAGTTTTGTGGACACCAGCATAAACTAAGCAAGATCATCATTAGAGTGCGTAGTTTTGAGGTGCGTGCGGCACATGTGCAAAACACGTGCAGCAGACATGAGGAAAAATTAAGCGAGTGCACCGTAGTTATATATTAATGTCTTCAAGCCATGCAGTTCATTTGGTAGGCTAGCCATTTATTTCTAAACATAATAAACCAAGGGTCCAAAAAAATTTGATTTTACTAAATATAAGAATTACTTACTTGTGTAAGAAGAATAAACCATAGAATAAACAAGTAATATACTACGCTGTTTCAGCTGTGCACTCCTGTTCTATGGCACTGGTTCACCAGCATTGTCTTTCGGAGTTGAGTGTGAGTAGGCCAGCTGTATGTATGCAAGCATATTTGGGGTCAAGCATTGTTTTAGCTTGCATTTTACATTTTAGCTTGGTAAAAAAGTTTCAAAGCAAAGGAATTGTCTCCTGTTTCAAAAGATCTATACACAAATCGGTTAAAATCATAAGCAGTTTGTTCAATAATTTTGTGTTTCTCGGGGGAATGCAAAACATTTGCTAGAGCACGCAAAAGCATTGACTAATAGCACCCACAATTTTTTCCTTCACCATGTCCCTTTAGGGGCTTCATAATATGTCATTGCAGTTAGGAGCATGAAATATTGTCGACAGTAGTGATAGCATGCACTTTCAACAAATGCTGAAAGAGAATTAATTCAACCAAAGTCAATGGCCAAGTGCCCAACTAAAGGGCTTCAACAACCTTTGTACATATACCATATGAAATAAATAAAGCCAGACTGGTTTGAAATAGGTGGATATGGTAATGCTGTTTTTTGAATTGTTTAATCATCCTCTGGTGGGATACTGATTTAATTTGCAGTTGATTTCATCTAAGGCTGTGCGGCTATAAGTCAGTTGTAGCTGTTGTGTTTCTGCCCATCTCTTCTCTTATTTCTGTTCTTGTTGTTCCTCTTATCTTCAGTGATTCTGATTGTTAACTGCAGGTTTCATCACTAATGCTCAATCATCACTTGTAGAGTCAATCTACTTTAATTCACAACTGCAACATTGCTTCAGTGTTACTTTTACTCTCTATGAACTGGGAAAATGAATCTTTAATCTTGGAAAATGTATTAAATTTAAACAACTCAATTTAAACAACGATCGACTATGGGAATATGTAAACTGACATTCCTAATCTGATGGATGAACTTGCGCCTCAAATTAAGCTTTGTCATGTCAAATCAATGTAATAAGACCTTCCAGTTTTAAGAACGTCACAATATTACTTTACTTACTGTCACTATGATTGTAAATAGTACAAATCTGTCACTGGGCCAGTGCCCTTTCAAAAGGTACTAATATGTACTAATAAAGGGGTGTGGAAAGCAATATTTGCACTGCAGAAGTGGCACAAAGGCTGCATCTAAAATGGCATTTAGACTGTTAATTGCAGCTCAGAGGTGACTAGTTGGCTCTAGATAATTAAGATAATTAAGGCTAAGAGATTTCTTTTTTTTCTTTTTTTTTTCTGTGTGAACAGAAACAGGAAGCATTGTAAATGCAGTTCCCAAACACTGACAGTGTGAATGTAGCCATAGCCAGGAAAAGAAAAACAGCCATATATTGTCTGAATTAGACATGATTGCATTGCCATACTGTATATAAGCCGTTGGAGCCTTCTGTCCCGGATATGTCAGGGATGTAGGTGTGCGTTTGCATTTCACCTCTTTTCTTCATTCCCTCAGTCCGAGACACTCTGGAGACATGGAAGAAACTCAGCCTGTGACTCACGGGCCAAGTGTCCCAAGTTCACACTGTAAATAAAACAACCTCTTTTGAGCACCTTTACCTGACACCTCTAAGGCATTCACTCAGCAATATGTCATCTTTTGTCTGTCATGATCAAGTATCTTATGTGCTCTTATCTATAGAATTACCTTCATAGTCAGCTCTAAAGCGTTTTCTGCAGTTTGCCAATTTTATGTGGGTGGGGATCTTTTTTGTGACTCCCAGCTCTCCATTTAAACAAACACATGCACGCACACCTCTGTCAACACTCCTCACCCCCTTCTTTCTCTTCCCAAAGCCCTGCGTCACTGTGAGAGAGGCTGTCTCCCTTCTTCCCCATGCTTCATGGCTGCAGCCTGTCTGTCTGATAAAATCAGGCTCTTTGAGATTAGCTCCCATGGGGGTGCTGTTAAACTGGTTACCTAGACCTATACCATGTTTTGCTGTTTAGCCGTAAGCTATCTCCTACTTTACAAGCTGGAGTGCGGCAGTTCTCTGATAGCACAGTCTTCATTGTCCTTTCTGTGCACTGTGCGTCCAGGTCTCAACGGCCTTATTGTGTTACAGCAGCACAAGGAACAATTTTAGGCACAACCGTCGCTTAGCAATCAGGCCGTGTGAAGGAGAGATAATAGACCTGCCAAAAGAACATAGTGGGACAGGGGATAAATAAAAAAAATAGCTTGTTCTTCTTAGAACTTTGTAACCCATGCCGACACCCAGTCATTAAGGAACACAGTGCTCACTTCATGTGCATCTTAGGACATTGTGTTCAGAATACTGAAGACTTAATGTGCACACTTGCTGGATTCTGTCCCAGCGATGGTGGTCCAGTCAGACTTGGGCTGTCACTGTGGTAAAGGGCTCTCGTGAGGTACGACCAGCCGACAAATTCCTGTCTGAGCATTGGAAACGCAGCTGTATACATATTTCTCCTCAAGTCTTGTAAAAATAAAACCAAGACCTGCATGTGAATTTGAATAGTGTTAATGTGAAAGGCGTACTGTAGTGTACATACCAACAAATATTCTTGCAGCAGAGAGCACATAGTAGTACTGAGAAATGCATTTTTAAAAATTTTTTTCATGCTTAAAGTCAGTGGGGGTAGTATTACTTCTATTGTTCATAACAGTGTTTTCTACAGAATTTATCCACCCTTCTTTTACTCTGTCTATATATATATATATATATACAAAGTCAAACCAAAATTTATTCAGACACCTTCAACATTTTCTCACATTATCACAGTTTATTCGCTATAGTTTAGAAAATAGTAATAAAATATGACAAGAACTCAGAGTTAAACTGTGTCAGAACAAATTCATCTTGATAATGTCAGATAACTTTGATAGAAAGGTATGTAATGGATTACAATCAACCAATCAGCTGTCAGCTGTTAAATTTAAGTACACAATTAGATAATACCAGTTTAGGTCAACCAGTTACCAAGCAATGCTTCATTTAGTTCAGTCTGTGGTGTAAAAGGTCGCATTAGCAATTAAAGAAAAAAAGTTTTTGTAATTTGTGTAAAAAAAAACATTTGTGTAATAACATTTTCACAATGCAAAGATTTTTGGGTGAACTATCCCTTTAATGTTGATTCAGTAAGTAACTTCTTTCAGTGCTAACCAATTTAGTCAAACAAACAGAAGGACCCAAGCCATTTTTGAAAGTTCTGGGTGATAATTTTATATATATATATATATATATATATATATATATATATATATATATATATATATATATATATATATATATCAAAAAATAAGCCAGTTAGCAACCAACTAGCAAGGCCCTAGCAACCACCCATAATGCCGTAGTAACCACACCAAACCTTACTAACCATGTGGACCACCCTAGCACTGTGGCGAAACACAGAAACTTAAGAAAATGTAAAAATTTTATTTACAAATTGTAAAACAGATTTGAAAGGCATTTCCCGCTCTCTGTGCCGCCGCTGTGGTGGTCTCAGTATGCCAGTGCACTGTTATTCCTGGAGTGCTACATCAGAGGCTGGGCCGATGGCTGGAGCCGTCTGGTTCTGGCAGAGATCCAGCAGGCAACAGCAGTGCCAGAGCGGGAGGGAGGAGCGGGCCCGTCTGCAGAGGTGTGGGTGGCCCAGTGGGCAGCTCAAGGTGGTCTGTACCCTGCCTTTTGGTGGTCTTACTTAGTTTCCCCTTCTTGTTGTTTGTTAATTATTCAGCTTGAGTCACACACTTCAAAGCTGGTTACAGTTTTTTACTCTTCTCTTTTACTCTTTTTTTCTCTTCTCACTCACTGTCTCTCACACTGTTTCTACACGTTTGCAAGACAAACAAGCATCCAACCAACCAACCCCTACTGACCTCCACATCTGTCCATAGATGAACACCAGCTATCCAATGCAATATCAGTCAGTCTTTATTGTGTCTTTTCATCCTACCTCATTACAAATGTACGGTGTGAAAATTCAGTTTTATGTAAATAAAGGGCTGTTAATGCACCTGTTCAAATAGACACAAACATATTTGCATGGAGAGTTCAAGAAAGAGAGTTGTAATAATAGGAAAAAAAAAAAAAAAAGCTTGTTTGTAGGGCTGCACAATTTGGCCAAAATGTTGTGATTATATTTCAGTATGGCTATATAATAAGAGAGTGAATTTTGGTAACACTAGTTTAGGGTCCAATACTCAACCAAACCAACAATTGTTAGTTGCTTATTAGCATGCATTACTAGGATACTGATTGTTTATTAGTACTTAAAAAGCACATATTAATGCCTTATTATGCATGACCATATTCTATATCCTTAATCGTACCCAATACATAAACTTAGCAACTACCTTACTAACTATTAATAAGCAGTAATTAGTTTATTGAGGCAAAGGTCGTAGTTAAAGTTGCACTATGTAACTTTTCCGTCCGCTAGAGGTCGCAGAATCTCACAGATAGGGATCGGGAAATGCAAAAGAATCAGGATAGGACTCGCGCAGAGATCAAGTTCATGGATGCGATTATTAACGTTACTGTAGTATGAAGGAGAGCAGGACCGAGTGTTGTGGGAGCTGAGCAAGGCCGCTGGAGCGATTGTTAATCAGAGGGACTTTTATTATGCCATAGTCGCCGGCACCATTTCCGCTTTTCTGGTCATGAGTATGAGGTAGCTCTGTTTATCACATTAGATACATCTGAGTGTGTTGAAAATTATGTGATGACATTACTCCGTGCGTTCGCTCATCGGCTGCTATGACACTTGTTGCACACTGAAGTAAGAGTAAAGCGTTTCTGCAAAATAAAACCAGAAACCGAGGGTAATGCAGATATGATGCATTTGACAGGTGACTCCCTCACACGTCCCGGTTCATTGGTTAAAATAGCAATTTTCTCACGATTTACAAATAGTTGGAAAAATGTGGGATATTGTAAGTACTCAACTGAACAAGATATATAATACTGGCCTAGTGGTTTTTGGAATTTTATAGATTTTTTTTTTTTTTTATATTTAATAGTTAGTTATTAGTGAGAATTGGCCCCTAATCTAAAGTGTGACCTGAATTTATGTTCAGCCCATCTTGCATTTTTCCCCCCACATTGGTCTGAACAGACAAATTGCATGCGAACATCTGAATTTCCATGCCAAACATTTGTGTTGGTGTGAACAGGCCTTCACTCTTGAAATGTCACAGTTGTTTTTGGGGGCAGGGTCACAGCGAGGGCAGAGGGGAGAGATTTAACAAAAGCCTGAAGGGTGCGGCGTCAGCCCAAGCTTTTGGAGTGTGCTTGACTCTTGGGTCTTTCTCTCTCTAAAGCTGTAATTACAGTCGAGACGTCCAGATGATCCGTGCGGCACAGCTCAGTGCACTTCGAGTGTCTTCTCTCCTCAGTGTCCAGCTATATTGGCCGTAATCCTGTGTCTACTCCACATTAAGCCAGCGGTTTGCCTGGTGGATGATTCAAAAGTCGCTGTTGCGTAGACAGTAGAAGGCATACGCTGACAGCACTATAGTAGCGGAAATGTCACACACTGACTTCCCAGCACAGAAAGGACAAGTTCTAGAGCAAACGAAGGGAATGAACGTGAGAGGGATAAACTAAATCCCGTGGGTCAGGATATGCAGTTATTAGCGAGCCCTTTCTCTGCTGAGTCCAGGCACACAGACGCCCCCGCTTCCTGTTCCTATACTATTTATACATTCATACACATCTTTAATCATTTATAGTACAGGGAGAGGAGTGAGTGGGTTAATGAAACGGATGTGGGATCTTGGAAGGCTCGCTTGGCGCTGGTTTTGGCAGTTAATCATATTGTAATCTTGATTCTGTCTCCACATGTGAACCTCTGCTTGGCTGGTGTGAGTGGATGAGAACAAAAATCGACCTGAAAGGTCAGAGGTCACCAGTGTGAGAGTAGTGAATAGAGTTTGATTGGCACAGCACTTGAGCCGTGTCTGTCTGCGTCACAGTTCTCCTCTCTGTGCTGCGTCTGCAGAAAATTGACTCGTTGTCCCTAAGAAGCCACTCTGAGCGAATGAACCGTTCCCTCACAGGAACACTGTGCCTTTTCACAGAGCTGCATTCTTACTCAACCTTGACTGAGATCAACTGAACAAAATCTGTCCTTGGACAAATCAAATTGTCTAGGTCTGTTGGTCAAAACTCACTCCGGTATGATTTCGGACTAAATCAGACATAAAAAAAAAAAAGAATTACTGTATTAGTCCCACTGAAATCTTTTAAAGCATGCACATGCAAACATACTGAATACTTATTACAGTTCTGACTTACTACAGTTCGTACTAAACACAATTATCAGCATTTATGTATAATTTCATGTATAATTCTTCAGTGTTGTTTCTTTAGATTACAAATTGTGTTGTACGTATACATAGACCAACACGTTCTCACACCCAACTTGTCACATATGGACACTTGGTCAGGATCCCTCTGCGTAATTTTTCGATGCGCCGGGTACTCCATTGCTTTCAGGTGATTCAGATCAAGATGCATAATTTTTTGTAAAAGTAGACATTATTTTATATATATTTATTCTTTTATATTTTGGAGCAACTAACCCCACTCCTACACTAAACAATATAAAAAATTACAGTCACAGGTATTCATTGCAAAAACTGACTGTAACGGTGTATGTTGTTATGGGAAGAAGGAGGCGGGAACCGGCGAACATTTAAAAACTTTAATAAATAAATAAACACAAAATTACACCCCTCACAGATGGTACCGCGCACACACATAATAAAACGTAAACAAAACATAACATAACGTAAAATCCAGGCCTGGTCCTCTCCCGTTCTTCACTGTCGTCGCTCCTCCTTTTATGCGCCCATGCTCCTCCGTGAGACACGAGACCGGTGCAGCACACAGGTGGCACTCATTATCCCTCACCACCGGCCTTGCTCCGTTCTCACGGTCCCTTGGCCGCCACGCTGACCAAAAACAATATATTAACTCGTGTTGCATTCCAAGTCTTCTGAAGCCATACAATATCTTTATATGAAAAACAGAGTGGATCTTAATGTTTTAATCGCTGAAATGATCCCGCCGTTCCGTGAACGCACACAGTCATGTCTCATTCAAAAGATACACCGATTCTTTAGCATGACGCAAGCGGTCACAACATGAGAGCCAATGCCACATGAGAGCCAATGCCATTTCACTATCAAAGCTGATGTAACATTTATTCGGGCTGCAATTTTGAATGTGTGTATGATCTATGGCAGATGGAGACAGTGTTCACTTTTGGGTCAAATCAGTCGTTTGGCCTCAGAACACTTGGAATATTTGTACTTTTTGAATGAATTGTAGTCGTATCTTTCTGTTATATCCTGTGTTTTATACCATATAATGGACAGATGGGTAGGTTTAGGGGTGGGGTTGGGTTACGTGTTCAAACATGTCTAAATATCTTAAATTTTTTTTTTTTTTTTTATAAATGTAAATCAAATTATGCTGTCTGATTAAATTGAGAATAATACTCCAACATTAGCCTGGAAGCCATCTGAATTTAGCCCCGCCCACAACATTTGAGGTCGGGAAGTTCGGTCTGGACTTGATCTGTTGTAGAGCAGCTATGCTCAAACCAGAGCTGTTTGGACCAATCAAATTGTCAGCTTTATACGATGATGGACAGATGATCAACAGTAACATAATCGTCCACATCAATGAGTGAATTTGTGAATTCGTTCTAATCCTAAATGGAGAACTTGTTCGTATGTGCATTCACCTTTACTAGGGGAGAGCGGGGCACAACCTAACGCTTTTTGACTGTCTCAGTTTGTGTAAATCCACTTGGGGTTCAGAGTATTTCTTTTTTCCCACATTAATTTCACACGTGTAGTACAATTATGTGGTTTTGTTTCATTAATACAGTGTATACTTTTTTTCTTGATTTACCCCAAAAGAATGGAAATGAAATGTGACAACATGCCCCATAGGTGGGGTACATTGTAACATGTGAGGGGCACAATGTAACATCACCAGATGACAGCTTAAAATGTTATCTGATATAATCCAAAAAATATCCAAGACAAACTAAAATATTTTGTCAATAAAATACAATTATTATTTTTTTAAATAAAATAATGGCATTTTTTATATATTTTATATATAAAAATATACTATTTTTTTTTTTTTTGTTTGACAAAAATATATCGTTAAATACAGCTATACAGCATAGTTCAAAACCATAATAATAATGAATAATTTCTGAACATTGACTCTCTATTGACATTGACTCATTATTCACCCTTTTCTCATGGTTTCTCAAAATAATTAATAACAGTATAGAATATAATAGCATATTTCTAATAGGGTCTCATTGTAACTAAATGATGTTTTTCTCTAAATAATGTTG
The DNA here is from genome assembly GCA_018749465.1 of Paracanthobrama guichenoti. Classification (NCBI taxonomy): domain Eukaryota; kingdom Metazoa; phylum Chordata; class Actinopteri; order Cypriniformes; family Gobionidae; genus Paracanthobrama; species Paracanthobrama guichenoti. Next base: position 19,722,691 of record CM031948.1, on the reverse strand, counting down.
ATATGGCAATTAGTAAATACAGAAAGTTTCGTCATCCTGGCATGTGTGGAAAGTTTTAAACCATGTGTGTTACAACTAACCCCGCATTAGGTTGTGCCCCGCTCACCCCTATTTCTCTCAAAAATGATGATCGTGTTGGTAAGATCTCCGCGTTTACACTCATCTTCTTCTACTTCTTCCAGCATGCGTGCAGTTGAGTTCTCTTGACAACTATGCGTCGTTTAACATACGTCACTTACTCCGGTGCTCTGATTGGTTGTAGGTCTGTCCAGTTGAGCGCAGAGGCATTTTCTTTCCTGGTTGGGTTTAAACACGCCCCATGATCACAGCCCAATGGAGCAGTATCATATTCTGACTAGAATCTTGAGTATGACGATGTCAGGCTACTCCAACATGTCATGATGGCAAAATTATAACCCAATAATAATTTCATCATGACGATAACATTCCCATGCCCAATGCGTCTGTGTATGACGCCAAAGGTTTCTCATATAAATCAATGGAGTACCCTATATGTTGAAAAATTATGAAAATTATTCAACTGAAATTAGCAACATGGGATGCTTTATTGTCCGGAAAATGTAATCGTTAGTTAACTGCTGTCGTCAGAGGCGTCATGTTTTGTCTATGCTTGTTAAGCTGCAGCTAAATAGTGTGTTCTCTGGACCGTAATGTATAGATGGCCCCTTGACCTCAGGGCTTGTGGGAGCAACAACGGCCTCTGTCTCAGACTAATTATGTCACTACATTAACAACTAGTTGTTATCCAAACCTCTTAACCCCTTCTAAGTATGTCTGCTGTGCGACCAGATAAGGTCACCTCCCAACACAGACCTCCGTGTAGAGATACCAGCCTTGTGCCGGTGGAACGGGAGACAGCCGTACACTCTTCCTCTGAATTCTTGATAAAGCTGTGTCTGGGCTTCTCAGGAAGTAGGATATAAAGGTTTGTTGTGCTAGAGATTATGCGGCTGACCATGTAGCAATATGGAAGCCACTCTAATAAACATTTCCCCTGTTGTCAAAACTAACACAGCGAAAACAAAACTACTTCTGTGTTTATCAATGGCAGTTTACAGTGGAAGCTAAAAGACCTGCTGCTGTCTGTTATTTCATTCATGTTAATGAAACAATGATATTGAAAACAAAAAGAGAAAACAATGCACTGCTCTTTTTATTTGATCTTAATTTCTTGACTGTTTTAATATTTACAATGAAGTTTACTTAATCAAAATACTTATAGTCTGCATGCCATTATTTTAATTTAATTACTTATATTTTTGGTAAAACTGTATTTTACATATATTTTTCAACATTACATTTAACAAAAACAATCCCTACATATGTTGCATGTTCTTACTGTAGTAATAACAGTAAATTATGCATAATTACATGCAACTAACCATAAAAAGTACAAACCGATTCCAAAAAAGTTGGGACACTGTACAAATTGTGAATAAAAACAGAATGCAATGATGTGTAAGTTTCAAATTTCATTATTTTATTCAGAATACAACATAGATGACATATCAAATGTTTAAACTGAGAAAATGTATAATTTTAAGGGAAAAATAAGTTGATTTTAAATTTCATGGCATCAACACATCTCAAAAAAGTTGGGACAAGGCCATGTTTCCCACTGTGTGGCATCCCCTCTTCTTTTTATAACAGTCTGCAAACGTCTGGGGACTGAGGAGACAAGTTGCTCAAGTTTAGGAATAGGAATGTTGTCCCATTCTTGTCTAATACAGGCTTCTAGTTGTTCAACTGTCTTAGGTCTTCTTTGTCGCATCTTCCTCTTTATGATGCGCCAAATGTTTTCTATGGGTGAAAGATCTGGACTGCAGGCTGGCCATTTCAGTACCCAGATCCTTCTTCTACGCAGCCATGATGTTGTAATTGATGCAGTATGTGGTCTGGCATTGTCATGTTGGAAAATGCAAGGTCTTCCCTGAAAGAGACAACGTCTGGATGGGAGCATATGTTGTTCTAGAACTTGGATATACCTTTCAGCATTGATGGTGCCTTTCCAGATGTGTAAGCTGCCCATGCCACACGCACTCATGCAACCCCATACCATCAGAGATGCAGGCTTCTGAACTGAGCGCTGATAACAACTTGGGTTGTCCTTGTCCTCTTTAGTCCGGATGACATGGCATCCCAGTTTTCCGGGCATCCAGTATGGTTTTCCGGCCTTGACCCTTACGCACAGAGATTGTTCCAGATTCTCTGAATCTTTGGATGATATTATGCACTGCAGATGATGATAACTTCAAACTCTTTGTAATTTTTCTCTGAGAAACTCCTTTCTGATATTGCTCCACTATTTTTGGCTGCAGCATTGGGGGAATTGGTGATCCTCTGCCCATCTTGACTTCTGAGAGACACTGCCACTCTGAGAGGCTCTTTTTATACTCAGTCATGTTGCCAATTGACCTAATAAGTTGCAAATTGGTCCTCCAGCTGTTCCTTATATGTACATTTAACTTTTCCGGCCTCTTATTGCTACCTGTCCCAACTTTTTTGGAATGTGTAGCTCTCATGAAATCCAAAATGAGCCAATATTTGGCATGACATTTCAAAATGTCTCACTTTCAACATTTGATATGTTATCTATATTCTATTGTGAATAAAAGTTTCACAATAGAATAAGTTTATGAGATTTGTAAATTATTGCATTCCTTTTTTTATTCACAATTTGTACAGTGTCCCAACTTTTTTGGAATCGGGTTTGTATATACAGTCAAACCAACAAATTTTCAGACATCAGATATAATGTTTTACTAGTGGGTGCAGGACACTATAGTTCATTTATGAGGATAGCAAAATAAACTGACATATTATATTCAAAAATTCTTCATACAGTGGAATACCCGTAAAATTTATGTTTTTTTCTTTTATTGCTAAAGCGACCTTTTACAGACTGAAAAAATAAAAATAAGCATTGCTTAGTAATTGGTTGACCTAAACTGGTATCTTCTAATTGTGTGCTTAAATTTAACAGCTGACAGCTGATTGGTTGATTGTAATCCATTACATACCTTTCTATCAAAGTTATCTGACATTATCAAGATGAATTTGTTCTGGCACAGTTTAAAATGTTACCATTTTCTAAACTATAGCGAATAAACTGAAAGTGAGAAAATGTTGAAGGTGTCTGAATAAATTTTGGTTTGACTGTAATTACACTGTAACAATGACACCTTAAAATAAAGTGTAACCTTGTTTTTTAAATAATATTTATATTTATTAATTTATATATGCTGTAAAAAATAAAATAAAAAAAAACTGGCAGAAAATTACCAGGACATTATCCAGTCATTTTACGGACATTTCCGTTAACCCTAAAACACAACGCAAATTCAAAATACAAGTAAAATTTATACAATAATTAATACAGTACATTGAGCCCTATTTTTACCTCTTTTTTAGAGTGTAGTTTTTATGTTATACAGTTATTTGTGTATATTTACATAACTTTTTATTATTTTTATTTGCATATTATTCTTATTAATTTTGCTGTGCTATTGTGAAGTTTAAATGATATTGGTATCCTATACCAAAATTTTTGTATTGATTTATGACGACCTTTATTTCTCACTAAAGTCAGGAAGTGAGAAAGCTAACCATCCTCTCCTTATCTCCTGATCAATGAGAGACCACCTGCCTCACTCAAACCATTTCCTTTTCTACCATTTGTATTTCACAACTCCTTTTGCTTGAACGACTGCACTGCTGTCTCTGTGTGCCTGTGCACGTGTCCATTGATGAGTTGGCAGAGTAAGCGGTGACGATGGTTTAGGGAAAGAGTGCTCTGTAGGAACAGTCGGTGAGCTGCTGGCAGCATGTGATCTTCTGTTTTCTGTTCGCACACACCGCTTGCTTTGGTTCTCCCTCCTGCAGTCGTAAAGCAATACACAGCCTGCAGATCCAGTAAAAAAAGGGCCCTCGCTGGGGGTTTGACTCACTACACACCCTCACCCACTGCAGGGGCCAAAGGGGCCCTCGGTACCTCTTCAGAGAGCTATATGTGTTAACATGCATGCACATACCGACAAATTTTGTTTTGCATGCAAATTCTGCTGTATGTAGTATATGGAATATGTAACTTTGATCTGCTGCTGGCTGCTCATATGAAACAAAGCAGAGTGCATGTCAATATCAATTTTTTTTTTTTTTTTTCAATCCAGGTCTGTGAAGATAAACAAAGATGTCGTCTAAGACACAAAGCTCTAATAATATAGCCCAGGCCAGAAGGACTGTTCAACAGCTACGGATAGAAGCTAACATAGAGAGAATTAAGGTAAATGAATTGTTCATTATCATTACATCAAATACTGTCACTTTATGGATAACATCCATGTTACCACAGTAAGATTTAACATACACTCGATGTAATTTTAAAAATTGTAAAATTGTTTCTCATGATGCTAAAGATGTTGTGAAAGGGTTAATAAATTGTGCCTTTACATGAATTTTACAAAATTGTAATTAAATTAAAATAATAATAATGGATTAAAAATGGCACTTCATGAGGTTGGTTGAGAAAATGAGTGTGCAGAGCTGTAAATCTAGAAACGGGATGGTCTGAAGAAGCTAAATTATAGGGTATTTTTATTTTAACTGAATTTAATTAAAAAAATAATAATAATAAATTGCTCAAAATAAAATTCCTGTACTTCCATTTGTGTTATTTTTAGGACTGTCAATTTAATATTTTATCAAATAAATATAATATACATGTCAAACATATATAATATAAATAATATGTTTAATAATATATACTATTTGTTGTATATTAATATATAATATACAGGTGCTGGTCATATAATTAGAAAATCATCAAAAGTTGATTTATTTCACTAATTCCATTCAAAAAGTGAAACTTATATATTGTATATTATATTCATTCATTACACACAGACTGATATATTTCAAATGTTTATTTCTTTTCATTTTGATGATTATAACTGACAACTAAGAAAAATAGAAATATTGTGAAAAGGTTCAATATTGAAGACACCTGGTGCCACACTCTAATCAGCTAATGAACTCCAAACACCTGCAAAGGCCTTTAAATGGTCTCTCAGTCTAGTTCTGTAGGCTACACAATCATGGGGAAGACTGCTGACTTGACAGTTGTCCAAAAGACGACCACTGACACCTTGCACAAGGAGGGCAAGACACAAAAGAGCACTGCAAAAGAGGCTGGCTGTTCACAGAGCTCTGTGTCCAAGCACATTAATAGAGAGGCGAAGGGAAGGAAAAGATGTGGTAGAAAAAAGTGTACAAGCAATAGGAATAACCGCACCCTGGAGAGGATTGTGAAACAAAACCCATTCAAAAATGTGGGGGAACAAAGTTATGTTCTCTAATGAAAGTCAATCAGGGTCCCAGCGTCTGGAGGAAGAGAGGAGAGGCACACACATTGCTTGAGGTCCAGTGTAAAGTTTCCACAGTCAGTGATGGTTTGGGGTGCCATGTCATCTGCTGGTGTTGGTCCACTGTGTTTTCTGAGGTCCAAGGTCAACGCAGCCGTATACCAGGAAGTTTTAGAGCACTTCATGCTTCCTGCTGCTGACCAACTTTATGGAGATGCAGATTTCATTTTCCAACAGAACTTGGCACCTGCACACAGTGCCAAAGCAACCAGTACCTGGTTTAAGGACCATGGTATCCCTGTTCTTAATTGGCCAGCAAACTCGCCTGACCTTAACCCCATAGATTTTCTATTGTGAAGAGGAAGATGTGATATGCCAGACCCAGCAACACAGAAGAGCTGAAGGCCACTATCAGAGCAACCTGGGCTCTCATAACACCTGAGCAGTGCCACAGACTGGTCGACTCCATGCCACGCCGCATTGCTGCAGTAATTCAGGCAAAAGTATTGAGTACTGTACATGCTCATACTTTTCATGTTCAAACTTTTCAGTTGGCCAAGATTTCTAAAAATCCTTTCTTTGTATTGGTCTTAAGTAATATTCTATTTTTCTGAGATACTGAATTTGGGATTTTCCTTAGTTGTCAGTTATAATCATCAAAATGAAATAAACATTTGAAATATATCAGTCTGTGTGTAATGAATGAATATAATATACAAGTTTCACTTTTTGAATGGAATTAGTGAAATAAATTAACTTTTGATGATATTCTAATTATATGACCAGCACCTATATACTAATTTTCAACCCATGTCCCATTAATTTGACTAAATGTAATAATTTGATGAAAATTTTGAAATAATTGACAGCACTTATTTAATACTTTTGATGACTTTACTTTTATTTTGAATTGTGGTATTGTAGTTTAATACCTCTTTAATGAGTTAATTTAGTTGGACACAAATCAATCAAATCTGTATGCACTTCTGTGAAACGGGGAAAATGTATTTAGAAAAATGACTTAATGTTTTTGTCATACAGTAAAAGTCAACGGGATTCAGTATTGTTTTGGACACCACTGATGTTCATTGCATGGACAAAAATAGTTGAAATATTCTCCTTTTGCAATTTTCATAAGAACAAAAGCCATAGAATTTTCATGTTTGAATGAGAAAAAAAAATGACTTGTTGAATTTACTTTTAAAAGCAGCATCAAGTGGTTCCACACAAATATATTGAGTACATTTTACAAATATCAATTTAGTTATATGAACAAAATAAATTCAAGTAAAGCTGATGAAATTTAAGTAAATACAAACCATTTGAATTTGTTAATGTTACATAATATTTATATGTGCAGTTTACTTAATAATGTTATGTTAAATCTATAAATGTTTATTATGGAAGGTGGACATTTATCGATTTAATTTACCTTATTAAATTAACTATTTGCTCTACAAGTGTAAGTGGAAAACTATTAAATAACAACAAGAATATTTTTAGGGCAGGAATTGCATCACTCTTCTGCATAATGGTAACCACGACATTACAGAAACTCCTCTAAATGTCCAACATAACTGAACATTAAACATTAACATAAACTAACAACATCTTTCCCTTTACTGAAAAACACATAAAATAACACTTTAATCCCTAAAGTTACTCTCCTAATGTAGTCCCTTACAAAGCATGCTGGGAAATACAGATCCACTGCCCAGTTTGTTCATTCACTTAGCAATGTTAAGTTGACCGAACAAACACTTATTAAGTAAAGCTGGTAATACTCATTTTTAGTAGAAACAACTCAGTAAATTTAAGTTCATGTAGTTCATGAGTTTTAAAGTAATGTGAACAAGGAGGATTTGAGTGCAACTAACAACAGTGAAAGTTCTTTTTTTTTTGAGTGTATCATTTTAATTAATAGTTAATTTACTTGTGCACAAATATTTCACATTGTGTCTCTTCTCTGCAGGTGTCTAAAGCTTCTGCAGACCTCATGCATTACTGCAGCGAACATGCCAAGTATGACCCTCTGCTTATGGGTATCCCAGCTTCAGAAAACCCTTTTAAAGATAAAAAGCCCTGCACTATATTGTAGTGGGATGCTTGAACTCTTGATGCGTTTTGATGTTCCTTTTATTGTTTTTTGTTTTGTTTTTTTAATAGAAAGAATATGATCTTCAAACATCCATCCCCTATTTGCCTTAAAGTGAACTAAACCCCAAGCCATTATTTGATTGTATCCACAAATCTCCTGACTAGAAATGTTCATGTTTTCTATGAAAAGGAGAGTCAAAGCACATAGTAAACAAATCATTTGTGGTGCAAAGAAAAAAACAACCCGTGAATGATTTTTTAGCTTTAGGGCACAGCACAGATGAGTTGTTTGCTTTGTGATGGAGTCCACTGATGTGGTTGTGTCTTCTGCAAATAAAGGTTGAGGTCAGAGTGGGCGGTTCTCAGCCACGCTGGTATCACGAAGCACAGGAAACGATCATTTAATGACTGCACTCTGTAATATATATCTGCAGATAAGCAGAGCCTCATCAGCTGTGCTTTTGACCCCATCTGATGCTTTTAAAGGCGTCCAGTCACAGGGAGTGTTGGGGGTTGATGTGAGGGGTGAAATGTCAGCATCACAAATGTGTGAAGGGTGCTTGTGCTCACTGGTGGAGGAAACAGGTGTCTTTGGAGGCGTCACATTGACGCAATGCTGCTCCGGCCCTCCCTCATTAACTCAGTCTTTGAACAATGGAGTAATACAAAGCTAACTGCTCCTGTCAAATCACTACACGTAACATCGTGCCCTTTGCTTTTTCTCTCAGTAAACCAGGAGAGCTGTGTTTCAAAAGTTCAACAACTGCCAAAACTTGCAGATAAGCATTTTAAGAGTAATACAAGATGATGTGTTAATTCTGGGGTATGGAAATGTTGTTGTTTTTTTCTCTTTTTTCCCCTTAAAATAGCCAGACAAAATGCGGGCAACTCTCCTTTTCAATAAGGATGACTCTACTTTACAATAAGGTTCAATTCAGTGATATTAGTGCATTAGGAATCATGAACTAATAGTAATGAACATTTGTTTACAGTATTTTATAATTTAATGTCAATTTATAAATATACTGCACTATTGTTTCTTAGTAATTCATTCTCACTCATACAATATGGACTAATGTTAATTACTTCAACTTCAAATGTTAAAAATGTGTAAGTATACACTACTGTTCAAAAGTTTAGGCTCAGTTAGATAAAAATAAAATACTTCTATTAAGGATGCATTAAATTGATCAAAATACTTTTGTTTGACCGTAAACACATTTGTTAAAAAAAAAAATTCTATTTTTCATAAAATAATCCTGAAAAAAATTTTTCCACTGAAATATTTTTATGCCTTTTATAACCATTTTTCATCAATTATCAATAACCCTCATGTCATTCCAAACCCGTAAGACTTTCATTCATCTTGGTTTAAATGAAACCTTTTTGTCCCTCCATTGACAGTCCAAGCACCTATACTTTGTCGCTTAAAAAAGTTCATAAAGAGATCATATAACTAATCCGTATGAACCAAGCAGTTTAGTCCAAATTTTCTGAAGAGACATGATCACTTTATATGATGAACAGATTGAATTTATGCTTTTATTCACATATAAGCATTGATAACATAAAGAAGCTCAATCGAACCTGCTTGATGCGTGAGAACAAACCTCATTGGTTCTTGCGGAAGCTCAAATGTGCTGCGTAACACGAGAATTATCCTCATTGGTTCTTGAGGAAGCTCAAACATGCTGCGTAACACACAAGAATGAACCTCATTGGTTCTTGTGGAAGCTCAAACGTGCTGCGTAACACACAAGAATGAACCTCATTGGTTCTTGTGGAAGCTCAAACGTGCTGCGTAACACACAAGAATGAACCTCATTGGTTCTTGTGGAAGCTCAAACGTGCTGCGTAACACACAAGAATGAACCTCATTGGTTCTTGTGGAAGCTCAAACGTTCTGCGTAACATGAGAACAAACCCCATTGGTTCTTGTGGAAGCTCAAACGTTCTGTGTAACACAAGAATGAACCTCATTGGTTCTCAATCGTGCTGTGTAACACACTAGAATGATCCTCATTGGTTCTTGCTGAAGCTCAAACATGCTGCGTAACACGAGAATGATCCTCATTGGTTCTTGCTGAAGCTCAAACATGCTGCGTAACACACAGAATGAACCTCATTGGTTCTTACTGAATCTCAAACGAGCTGTGTAACACGAGAATGAACCGCATTGGTTCTCAAATGTGCTGCATAACACAAGAATGAACCTCATTGGTTCTCAATCGTGCTGTGTAACACACTAGAATGATCCTCATTGGTTCTTGCTGAAGCTCAAACATGCTGCGTAACACGAGAATGATCCTCATTGGTTCTTGCTGAAGCTCAAACATGCTGCGTAACACACAAGAATGAACCTCATTGGTTCTTACTGAATCTCAAACGAGCTGTGTAACACGAGAATGAACCGCATTGGTTCTCAAATGTGCTGCATAACACAAGAACGAACCTCATTGGTTCTCAATCGTGCTGTGTAACACACTAGAATGATCCTCATTGGTTCTTGCTGAAGCTCAAACATGCTGCGTAACACGAGAATGATCCTCATTGGTTCTTGCTGAAGCTCAAACATGCTGCATAACACGAGAATGATCCTCATTGGTTCTTGCTGAATCTCAAACGAGCTGTGTAACACGAGAATGAACCGCATTGGTTCTCAAATGTGCTGCATAACACAAGAATGAACCTCATTGGTTCTCAAACGTGCTGCATAACACACAAGAATGAACCTCATTGGTTCTTGTGGAAGCTTAAACGTTCTGCGTAACATGAGAATGAACCTCACTGGTTCTCAAATGTGCTGCGTAACACAAGAATGAACCTCATTGGTTCTCAAATGTGCTGCGTAACACAAGAATGAACCTCATTGGTTCTCAAACATGCTGCGTAACACACGAGAATGAACCTCATTGGTTCTTGCACTTCAAGCGAACATGCTTGAGCTTTCGTTTACCAGATCTGATGTGTGAGTTGATGAATGTTCATATGTGAAAAAAAGCCTAAATTGATAAGTTTAAAAAACCACACAAAAGCATGCTAAAATGTCCGCTTTGTCGAGTAATCCCCCTAAGTCTTAAGATCTGGATCCACGTCATGTGCTTAAGATCTTAAAGTGACAGCAGCCTAATAAACCTGCTGCTGTGATGTCTGTCATTAATGTAAATCAAAGAACAAAATACTTTCTCTTAATAAAATCACTCTCTCACTAAACTTTTGTAGATTTGATTAAGGATGAATCTATATATTTAATTTATAATTTATGCAGCGAAGACTGAAGTGTTTGATAACTTAAATCCCCGTATATTTCCTACGTGATGGATCAAATTTAAAATATACTGGATCTCATTCACTAATAATCGCATGGATTATTTTGTATTTGTATTTGTCCAACAGCCTTCAGCGCTAGTGATCACTTCTGGTGCATGAGGTCTGTACACGATCTGGTGTAGTTTACACAAGTGATCTCTCGCACATATCTCTACGCCAGATCATGTACATTACCCTCACTTACCGGGAGTGATCGCGCGCTGAAGGCTGTTGGACACAGTGGTGTATTTGAGGTAAAACATGATATAAATACTCTTCGGTTTCTTGCACAAACCGATTGTTTCGTGTCTTAAGACATCAATGTGACGCCACGAGCCACAGGGTTTAATATGGATTTGTCTGTGCATGTTTTTTTTACTCTCATAGATTTTGTTACCATTCACATGCATTATACGACTGACAGACTGCAAATCTTCATTTGTGTTCTACTGAAGAAACAAAAAGTCACCTATATCTTGGATGCCCTGGGGGTAAGCAGATAAACATCACATTTTCATTTTTGGGTGAACTATCGTTTGTAATCGTTCGTATTTCACGCACAAATGTGTGCGTACGCATGCTTAGTGAATGAGACCCACTGTCTTTATGTTATTTCTGCATTAATTATTAAATGTGAAATTATTACAATATAAAAATATATTTAAAAATTTAATGTTAGGTGTGATTAATTAAAAAAAAAAAGTGATTAATTAAGTAAAAAAAAAGTTAATCGAATCGTGAAATGTCTCGATGTTAGTTCATGATACTCACATAATGTTAACACATTCAACCTTATTGTAAAGTGTTACCAAACTTTGTTTGTTTTACACGTTTCACAGAACCCCAATTTTTTAAATGCCCACTTGCATTAAATGGGATCAGATTTGACATACAATAAACCTCTGCATTAATTTGCATTAGGATACTTTGACTTATGTTACTGCACTGTGTATGATCATGGTACATATTTGTAACCCTTTAATGATTATTTACAATATGCCTTATACGTTAATGTACGCATTTCTTCTGATTGTTTTGTTATCATTGTCTCTTTTTTATGACAAACTTTTAATGTCATTGTGCCATCTAATTCTGGGATCTAGCCAGCAATAGAAACTCACGTAGGCTTGCATATATATAATTTTTCTGTACACACCGAGCACATAATGATTTCTCTGATTGTAATGATTTTCGAGACTGTTATATTCATGCATTTTGACATCATTCCATGTTTACAACGCCTGTACCTTTTTTTGTAATACTCTTGTGAATTGCCATGCATATAATGAAAGTGAGTGTGTAATGCCTTCATGACACAGCTGGCAGAAAACAACTTCACCAGACCAGCTGAGCCAGCCTTAATGAAACATTCCTGACTCGTTCACTGCCGCAATCCTGTCTCGAGACGACAGCTAGACTTAAACTACTGTGAACTAGAGGCGCTGCTGTTCCACAGACATCTTCACTGTGTCTTCATCATTACACATCCGTGCCATCAGTCTGGATATACCCGGGCCGACATCTGATCCATGCCTTTTCAACAATAATGATTGCTCGTTCAACTGAACTTGCAATTGTGCTAAATCACAATCCTATCTGAAGAACAGTATGCTTTGAATGGCAATTTCAATCTTGCTTTCTTGTTGAGAGATGCTTTTAAAGTGACATTTTTGTCAATGTTTCCCAAAAGAAGTATTGAGTTGTCACTTTATTGGACAATTGTGTTTTTCTTGATGCAGTGGTCATTTCTGAAGGTGCTTTTGTATTGTAAATATGACATGCACAAGCTCTTCTGTCTGCCTTAACTCTTTTTTTCCTTTGAAAAATATTTTTTAATATGAAAAGCATTCAGTATGTCATCGTATTTGAGTGAATTTCCCATCTTCCTTTCCTTGTGCAGAATTCCAGAGCTGGGTCCCAGTATATTGGGTTGTAGATGTTGTCTTTTTCCAACAAAATATAGTTTTATTCTTGTTGAGTCTTGTTGTCTTGTTTATGCATGTTCTCTGCTGAGTCCAGTTTGTATGCACTTTTCAAGATAAATATTGTTTCAAAGCAGCTTCACATAAAATGTGTTTCAATGTTATAATTATATTCACCATGATAATACAAGCAGAAGCAAAATTAGAAAAGTTACTGTATATACAGTATACACATTTGGGGTCAATAAGAAACTGATACTTTTATCCAGCAAGGACGCATTGAATTGATCAAAAGTGACAGTAAAAAATAAATAAATAAAGCATTCCAAATAAATGCTGTTCTTTTGAACTTTCAGTTTATAAGAAAATTCTGAAAAAATATTGTATCATGGTTTCCACAAGAATATTAAGCAGCACAATAAGAAATGAGAACTGTTAGCATCAAATCAGTATATTAAAATGTTTTCTGAAGGATCATGTGAGTTGCTGAAAATTCAGCTTTAATTGTAATAATACTTTGCAATAATACTGTTTTTACTGTATTTTGGATCAAACAAATGCAGCCTTGATGCATTATAATAACTGCATAAAGGCTAGCAAATCAACTAATCTGTCATAGGCGCACACAAAATTACACACTGTAAACCCTAACGCTCAAAATAATAAATTGGTTTGAGTAGAGCTAACTCAAATTAAACAATTTCGTTCTATCAAATTAACTTTTATGAGTATTTATAACTTGAGTTCACAGAACATACATTTTAAGCGATCTGAATTGTTTCATTGTTTTGAGTTTTATGAATTTTAGACAAACTTAAATTTAACTGAAAATGGGCTTGGATTTATATTTCCCAGCATTCTTTGCCATGACACTCAAAAGAGAGAGTAAATGCTGAAATTAAGTTGCGCGTGCACGCAAGATCCATGTTAAGTGGGAGATTTAGTCGTGTTTTGTTATGCTAGTTTAGAAAAATTTCTGTTATGTTGGGTTTGGGGGTACCACCATGACGAGTGGAGCACAAGCTTAGTTTGAGAACAGATTATGTTAATTGTTTTATATTTCTGTACTCATTCCTCAAGTGCTTTGCTATGCTAAAGCATTGTGTTACCAATTAGCAAGATAACATTGAATTGCCTAGTTAAAGCTAGCAAACTAAAAACATTTAAGTTGAGATTCATTACATTTTTAAGTTAAATGTATGAATTAGCTAACTCACATATTTTAAGTTGAGCAATTTAAATGTATGAGTACAAAATAAAAATCTGCAAGTTCTGCTTGCTTAAACTTAAAATTTCTTAACTTAAAAAAATCGATGTAACATTACCTACATTTTTTGACTTTTGCCAACTTATTTGGGTTTACAGTGCAATTAATTTTTTTAATTTTTTTATTATACTAAATAGAACAGCTTTGGTGTATATATATATATATATATATATATATATATATATATATATATATATATATATATATATATATATATATATATATTATTATTTTTTTTATGTCACTATCAGGAGAGTATAATGTCTATTTAATAACTGCCTTATACTTTCCCACAGCAGCCAGGTGTTCATGGTCTCACTTTTCCCACTTGCTCTAATTTCTCTGATATTGTTTTATTTGGGGCTCCGGGTCAAAGACTTGTTGTTATGCAATGATCCCAGTAGAGCTCCTCCGCTACACTCAGAAACAGGTCAGGCTGTATTTACTGCCCTATATTGATGTAATCAGTGGAGCTTCTTGCGGTTGATTGATGAACTGGCTTTGTGCTCATGTCAATTTTAGTGATTGAGTTACATGTCATCTCGGTGGAAAAGCTTCAGGATAAACCCCTTAATCCTGTATAAGGAAAACAAGGAGCCATTTATTTGTTATTATTTAGCTATGCAATTTCCGAGACAACAGGTGTCCATTAATGAGCTGGATGTTAATACTTGGCTTGGTATTTCAGGATTTATTCCTGTGTATTGCTCTCCTGAAGCTCTCTCTTACACTGCAGAAACTAGTACACACTTTAGTTAAGAGTCCAATTCTCACTATTAACTATTAACTACGACTTTTACCTTAATAAACTCCTAATTACTGCTTATTAATAGTAAGGTAGTTGTTAAGTTTAGGCATTGGGTAGAATTAAGGGATGTAGAATAATGTAATGCAGAAAAAGGCATTAATATGTTCACCCAAAGTTTAAAACTCTGTCATTAATTACTCACCCTCATGTTATTCCAAACCCACAAGACTTTCATTCATTATCGGAACACAAGTTAAGGTCTTTTTGATGAAATCTGGGAGCTTTCTGTCCCTCCCTAAACAGCTACACAACTACCATTTTGACGCTTCAAAACATTCATAAAGAGATCATAAAACTATTACATATAAATTTAGGGGTTTAGTTCACATCTGAAGAGACATGATCGCTTTATATGATGAACAGATTGAATTTATGCTTTTATGCATATAAACATTCATTAACTCACACATCAGTTGTGGTAAACGGGAGCTCAAGTATGTTCCCTTGACTTGCAAGAACCAATGAGGTTCATTCTCGTGTTGCGCAGCACGTTTGAGCTTCAGCAAGAACCAATGAGGTTCATTCTCGTGTGTTACGCGGGATGTTTGAGCTTCCTCAAGAACCAATGAGGTTCATTCTTGTGTGTTACGCAGCACGTTTGAGCTTCCTCAAGAAACAATGAGGTTAATTCTCATGTTACGCAGCACGTTTGAGCTTCCTCAAGAACCAATGAGGTTCATTCTTGTGTGTTACACAGCACGTTTGAGAACCAATGAGGTTAATTCTCATGTTACGCAGCACGTTTGAGCTTCCTCAAGAACCAATGAGGTTCATTCTCGTGTTGCACAGCACGTTTGAGCTTCAGCAAGAACCAATGAGGTTCATTCTCATGTGTTACGCAGCACATTTGAGCTTCCTCAAGAACCAATGAGGTTCATTCTCATGTTACGCAGCACATTTGAGCTTCTATGAGAACCAGTGAGGTTCATTATTGTGTTACACAGCATGTTTGAGCTTCCTCAAGAACCAATGAGGTTCATTCTCGTGTTACGCAGCACGTTTGAGCTTCAGCAAGAACCAATGAGGTTCATTCACATGAGTTACGCAGCATGTTTGAGCTTCCTCAAGAACCAATGAGGTTCATTCTCGTGTTACGCAGCACGTTTGAGCTTCAGCAAGAACCAATGAGGTTCATTCTCATGTGTTACGCAGCACATTTGAGAACCAATGAGGTTAATTCTCATGTTACGCAGCACGTTTGAGCTTCCTCAAGAACCAATGAGGTTCATTCTCGTGTGTTACGCAGCACGTTTGAGAACCAATGAAGTTCATTCTCATGTGTTACGCAGCACGTTTGAGCTTCCTCAAGAATCAATGAGGTTCATTCTCGTGTTACGCAACACATTTGAGCTTCTACGAGAACCAGTGAGGTTCATTATTGTGTTACACAGCATGTTTGAGCTTCCTCAAGAACCAATGAGGGTCATTCTCGTGTTACGCAGCACGTTTGAGCTTCCTCAAGAACCAATGAGGTTCATTCTTGTGTGTTACGCAGCACGTTTGAGCTTCCTCAAGTAACCAATGAGGTTCATTCTCATATTATGCAACACATTTGAGCTTCTACCAGAACCAGTGAGGTTCATTATTGTGTTACGCAGCATGTTTGAGCTTCCTCAAGAACCAATGAGGTTCATTATTGTGTTACACAGCACGTTTGAGCTTCCTCAAGAACCAATGAGGTTCATTATTGTGTTACGCAGCACGTTTGAGAACCAATGAGGTTAATTCTCATGTTACACAGCATGTTTGAGCTTCCTCAAGAACCAATGAGGTTCATTCTCGTGTGTTACGCAGCACGTTTGAGAACCAATGAGGTTAATTCTCATGTTACACAGCATGTTTGAGCTTCCTCAAGAACCAATGAGGATCATTCTCGTGTTACGCAGCACGTTTGAGCTTCCTCAAGAACCAATGAGGTTCATTCTCGTGTGTTACGCAGCACGTTTGAGCTTCCTCAAGAACCAATGAGGTTCATTCTCGTGTGTTACACAGCATGTTTAAGCTTCCTCAAGAACCAATGAGGTTCATTCTCGTGTGTTACGCAGCACGTTTGAGCTTCCTCAAGAACCAATGAGGTTCATTCTCGTGTTACGCAACACATTTGAGCTTCTGCAAGAACCAATGAGGTTCATTCTCAGGTGTTACGCAGCATGTTTAAGCTTCCTCAAGAACCAATGAGGTTCATTCTTGTGTTATGCAGCACGTTTGAGCTTCAGCAAGAACCAATGAGGTTCATTCTCGTGTTACGCAACACATTTGAGCTTTCGCAAGAACCAATGAGGTTCATTCTTGTGTTACGCAGCACATTTGAGCTTCCTCAAGAACCAATGAGGTTCATTCTCGTGTGTTTGAGCTTCCACAAGCAGAATATACGCATTGAAAAAACATTAAATTGTTTGATCTGTGGCACTGCAGTCAGTCCCTTCAGAAACATTTGCATTCCTCATGCATGGGAACAGCCGTGGGAAGTCTCATTTCCACCTATAAATTCATGGCCCCAAACGCATAAAGCTGGAGCTTCCCAGCTGTATAGAGAGAAAGTACCTTTGTGTCACTCCATTTACCTGCATACCTGTATGTAGCAGGATGAGGTTAATGGCAGGCCGGGTGGTAGAAACTCCAAAGGTCACTGCAGCAGGGGCATAATGTCAGCCCTGTTTACTTCTGCCTAGTACAGAAATAACCCTCCCAAAATGGTCCATGCAGTCTGGCTCTCTGATAGGGCTTTTGCACCACAGTTGTGTGTGTGTGTAGTCCAGTGTTGTAAAGATCCAAGTGTGGCTTTAAATGTATTTCCTAACTAAAATACTTAACTGCATCCCACTTCTTTTTTAACGCCAAAGACTCCCCTTGCCAGGGACCCTATATGTATAAAGACTCATTTATGCAGTATGTGAGGAAATATATTATGCAGGATTTGTCAGTATAATTATTCTGCTCAATAAATTTCATGATTTCTGACCTTTAGAAAACAGAATGGTCATTAATGTTGAATTCTTTTTTATTCTCTTTCCCCCCATTTTAATTTAATCCCCATTTTTTTTTCTCTCTGAAACAAGGTTTTAAATAGTTTTAAATGCGAAAAATTAATTCAGGCATCACATTATATGAAAAATATCTATTCATTATGAGATCTGCTAAAGATTACATTGAACAGTGTTGATTGGTGTTTTAAAGATTAACTAGCAACACTTAACAATAAGGTTTCATATTTTAACATACGTTAATTACACTAGTAAACAAACAATTACAGTACTTTGTTATTCTTAGTTCATTTCATTTACCAATAAAAACATTTTAAATTAAAAGTTGTATCTGTTAACAATAGAAAATGCACTTTAAACTATAACACGAAGAAACAATCAAGAATTTTAATTTGATAAATAAACATTAACAAAGATTATTAAATGCTGTATATATAGTGCTTCTTGTTAATTTGTGCATTGCATTAGCTAATGTTATCGAATGGGACCTTATTGTAAAGAGTTACTGATGAATTTAATTAAATCATCTGAATTTAAATATAGGTCAAGTGAACATGCTCAATTAAATATCCAATAATTAAAAATGTTTTTAAAAAAGAATATCGATGGCGGGCCAAAATGTTCCCATGCCATGTCATTCAACATATCGAACACTGAGGATCAGTTTCCTGTTTGAAAATATGGCCTAATGACCCAGTTCCTACAAAAAAAAAAAAAAAAATCTAAATTCTGCCTCCCAACATCAGCTGCTTGAGAGCAATGCAGCAAAGCTCTTGAAATGAAACAAGAGTTTACAGTGGTATTGAATATTAGGGTTTTTCCAGTCCTGGCTCACTCTTCCAGTGAACTCAGCAATGGGAACAGAGGGCTATTTTTAGTGTCAGCTCTCCTGCTGCAGCCTTGACTCATTCTATCTTTTTTTGTTGTCTTTGAGCACATTTTAACTCAGCTATCGTTTTGCAAGTCCCCCACCCCGTCTGTATGCTGATGCTGTCACAGGTATGATTCACTCTCTCAACGCTGTTTCTATTTCTGGCTTGGTCAGGGCCCGGATTATCTTGTTTTGTGTAAACACACAATAAGGCCGCAATGACCCCACGTCATGCGTCTCCCAGCTGCCGTAGTGAAGGTAATGGAATTCTCTGTCCCGCCTACTTGTGGAAATAGCTTTTTTTAGCAACAGAAGAAAGCTGTTGGAGGGTTTTCAAAATGCTGTTGACAAAACAAAGCCCAATGACACTTCAAAACTACCCTCTACACATCAACACATGAAACATTTAACATACGGTGCATTTATATTATTAAATTATATAAAGTTGCAAAGTCATAAAATAGTTTTTTACTGCAAATACAAATGCATGTTACACGTTCATTGACCATGTGTAAAGTACAGTGGGAATGCGCTAATTATTAAATTGATTCTTGATAAGCCCACTCTCAGAAAAAAATGCACAGTGCTGTTACTGCAGTAAAGTGAAAAGGTACATCTTTGTACCTTACTTACCCTAAATGATACAGTATCAGTACTTTAAAGAGTATGTATTAGTACCTTAGGGTACTGCCCCAGTGACAGCGCTACCTTTTTTTGACAGTGCAATATTATTTTATTTTATGGCCAATGATAAAAACATGGCCTTAAAAACTTTTAAATGCTAGTTGTTTTATACATAAAATTCCAAAACCCATATAACACACACCCCTGGTTTACAGGAACATCATATGACCCATTTTTACTGATATTTAAATTCTGTCTGATAAGCCAGTAATATAGTTAATTTTATGGCAAGGCTGAAAAATAGAATAAATAAAAATGATTCTATTTTCTCAAATTCTACACAATTTCTTCCCAAGAGATAAAATAACATTAAAAACTAAAACCAGCCTTTTCAAATGCTACAAGAGGGGTTTATGCATGTGAGCATTTTAAGTGTACAGTATGCACAAAGAATTTTCATTTTAAGATTTGCTTAACAGTGTTGAATTATTAGCATTTTAAAAGATTAGCATTGAGTTTGTTAGGTGACCGCAAAGCTAATCTAGGCATTGGGCATGTACAATTAAATGTGTTAATAAATCTGATACTTATCCGCAGATAACTGATATGGCACCAATATTGTGCATAACGAATTCAATGTACTATGTTTTCAGACACTATAACATGTATGAACTCACAGACAATAGAAACACTACCAAAGACATATACATGGGTCAGACATTTTATTTTTAACAATATCTGATGATGAAAGCAACAATATAAATACAATTAATAAATTAACAGTTTAAAATACAAAGAACATATTCCAGAATAGGTAAAAGTTAAAACAAGTAACTCATTTCTATCTAAAATCAATAAAGACTGTTGTATATTCCCTTTTAAATAATTATAATACAGGACAGCATTAATATCATAAGTTATGTCTTTAAATTGCAGCGTGTCTGCAAAAGGGTCACATGCCCAACATTTAACAGTCCATCTGATCACATTTCATTGAGTAGTTTCCAGTTGGACTCGCTCCACTCTCTCAGCTCACTTTTAGTACTCTAATCCAGCATGTGTGATTCAGTTTCCTGTACGGTCTCATTTCCCAGCAAACTGCGGGACTTGTCATTCCCTGGCAGCACTGCGAACATAGTGCTGAGTCATTCTTCCTGCTCTGGGGTGAAACCATGAATCGACTGTCCAGCAGGACACACAAAATCCACACTTCTGATCACTGGGTTTGCTGGAATACATTTCATCCATTGAATTTCGTTAATCCCCCTCATGTCTCATTCTCACTGGCATTAAACTTCATCCAGAGCAGAACACGAATCTAGTGCAGTAGCCCGTAAAAGCGGTGACATCGTTTGTCCACTTCTTTTCATCGTTCGGGCAGATTGATAACAGGCACCCACTGGTCCAGGCCCCGGCTGTCTCTGCAGAACCGATTTAGTTTGCTGAGGGCTGGATCCTTCCATGTGGATGACTGCGGATTCTGTGAGAGAAAAGGGAAACATTATGAAATGCACTTGTATATTGCATGTATTCTAGATCAATTCAGAAGGTCTGGCAGTGAGCGGTTTTAACAGCTGCGGTCAACGGACAAGCACTTGTTTTCAAAGGGCCTCTCTCTAATTTGTTAAAGATGGTCACTTCACAGAGCTTTTCTTCCAGGAAACCGTGTTTGCAGAAATGCCCCACTGTTGCACAGGAAGTTCCGCGAGTACTAAAGGCAGCCACAGAAGTTCAGCACTGCTATTAGATCACTCTGAAGAGCTGCCAGTTTACTGCAGCTCCAGACCGGCTGGAATTCCACATCACAGACACACTCTGATGGATCATTGAACTTCAAACTACTTCAGGCGTGCCGCCCTCAAAGAGTTTAACTAGACCTTCCTGGCAGTTAATATGAATATGCATGAACAATTCTGCAGCTGTGATCGAAGCAATGCGTGCAAGCGATAAACCGATACAAGGAGAATGAAGTGACACATACGGTGACTAATACACAGTGTAGGTCCATCGACTCTCCTCCCGGTTTCACGCCCTCCAGGATCTCAGCCAGACGTCTCATGTTGTTCACTCGTAAGATATTGATGTCGTTCTCGCAGCAGAACGCTTGAATCAAGGTGAAGTGAATCTGGAGCGCGACATCTTTCACATCCTCCTCATCTGTGGCCAGCAGACACAAGACCACGTTGTCTGGGTCCCTGCAAAAATGTAAATATAAATGCATTTATAAATGTGCAAAAGCAGAAAAGTATCTAAATAAACCATTTTAATCTTAAAGTGCGATCACATTAGCAAAAAAGATCCAAATGTCTCTTGTCAATTGTGAAGCCCAGACTTTAAAAATATGACTGGTATTGTTTAGATGGAAATGATCTTCCAATAATCACTTACACATTAAGTGACTTCGCTGCCTCGTAAACTCCCACGGTGATGCATCCCTGAGGTAAAGCAGCAGTCAGAACCTCTTCCAGTGCCTTTTCGACCGTGTCCATTCTAGGAGATTATTAAAACACACACACACACACACACACACACACACACACACACACACACACACACACACACACACGCTTTAACTTACAGGCGATCCCTCGTACAAAATGAACAATACAATTCTCATAAATAGCGAAATGTAGGGCAGGTTCTGCATGAAAGCGATTTGCAAAGGAATAGATGAAATCTGATCAATGTCACACAAGTACTGCTGTTTGATCCAACTTCTGCAGGAGTTGCAGCAAAGCATTTAAAAGAGCAACAAGAGACAAACGTGCAATGACAGACTCGTTCAAACGGAATACATTTCGGGAAAAGATTTGCGATCTTCGTGGTATTTCAACGGCACAAACGGATAACATACGCGGCCAACTAATATGCAACACCTGTGAGTTTTATATGAACACATACCTTTCCGTTGCGTTGTCTCCACACGGTTCTTCAAAAGTCATATTGCACATTAGAAACGGATATCCTTAATGTATGTGCTCTCTGTTAGCATGTAATCCTGTGCGAGCCAGACGCAGAAATATCCAGCTCGTGCAGAGTGGAGTTATAAAATGAAGCTCGCATCATGAGACAGTGGAGTATTCGCTCCGGTCTCATTTACATACCGTCCGTGATTGGTCAGCTCACATGGATGCGCACAAATGAACACGAGAGCGACAACTCTATACAGTTAAGTTACACTAGCTGAATATATTTTGTAAATATTTTATATGCATGTACAATAATTCGTAGTCAATCACGCTAGAATATACTAATAAAACAAAATAAATAAAAACGCCTCAGGACAACATAATGTTTCTAAAAAGACGATTTTTTTTTTTTTTTTTTGAGTGATCAACGTGATTAAAAAGTGACATCTGGTGGCGGATTTGTGAAGTCTTCGAATTTATTGTTTAACTTAATTTTGTGAAACGTTCTTAAATAAGGCGAATACAAGTTAAATAACCTAAAATTTTGCATAATTGTAGTTTAGTATTCTTAAAATATTCAATGCATACATATATAATGTATTGCGGCATGAACCTGTGTTTATATTAATCTGCATAAAACTCCCCGGTTAAGAAAGTAGGCTAAATGGAGCCATACCATATATATATATATATATATATATATATATATATATATATATATATATATATATATATATATATATATATATATATATATATATATATATATATATATATACACACACACACAAATATATATATTTGGCTTTAATTAATTTATAGGTATAATTTCATTGGTATTACGTTACAACTGTTTAACACACACACACACACACACGCACACACATAAAATCTGTGGTACTTCAGATAGTACTTGAGTCCTAAACAAGAATCGTACCAAATGCTTAATAAATCTGTTATCTGATTAATGACCAAAGCTTGATCAGTATTACTTCATTTCAGCACAAACATAATTTATTTACCTAAATCAAATGTCTAAATAATCCCTCGTAAAAAGCGCTTGAAATGTTTGGAAATATTTTTTCTTCATTAATCTGAATGCATAATTGTAGTGAAATGTTACCCTTCCAACCAAATGAGATATTTATTCTGCATTGGAGCCTTCATAGTTCGTATTTTTATTGAGAACATTATATATACAAAGAAGAAAGCAGTCACAGTGTAGAACAAATAAACAAGAAAAAAAGGAAAGAAAGAAATAAAAGGACAAGACAGGGGTATATAACGAATCAGAAATCCCTCCACAACATGGCAGTGATCTCCTCCCATGAGTAATGCTGTGTTTCTCTGAAGTGTTTCCGAGCAGCTCCAGCGTCTGTGCGCGATGGTTCCGCACGACGTGGCAACTTCAAATTTTCCAAATATGGGAGTGAGTGCAGAAAGCTCAGGCGTCTGTCAAACCTGTGTATGCAAACACACTGTAAGTCCAGCTTTGATTTATTTCACATTTACCGTTATTTTATCTGTATAATTGTTTGTTTAGGCGCATATTAGTGCTTTTTACACAAATGTATGGCTTCAGTGATGCATTTAGATTAAAACGAATAAAAAGTCCAGCTGTTGCATAGAGCTGACAACAGCTGTTTAGAATAGCCACAACGAGATGCATCGCATAAGGTGTATTTTGACTCATTGATTTCCCTTTTTTAGGGGTTGAAGGGCAGAGAAGAAAGACTTTGAGACTAGAGTAAGGCAGGTCCATGAGTCAGCTTTGTGTTGTGCTTTGAAATGATGTGGCATGTGCACTTTGAAACTGTGACAGGACACAAACAGTACACCGTGAACTGCTAATGTCTATATGGAAAACATCTCAAATAGAAACTGTGAGTTATTTGAAATTTGCTTTTAAGAGAAATGTTTCTGTAATGCTATTGTCATTTGTTAAATTATAGTATATTAATGTTTTATTTTTAATCTTACATTACGTTCCTTTCTATGTGCATGACAGTTACAAAGTTTTTCAGACCCTCTTTAAATTAAGTGTCTTTAATTGCTATTTACTAACATTTAAATGAATAATTTGATACATTGCACTTATTGTGTACAAACCCGATTCCAAAAAAGTTGGGACACTGTACAAAATGTGAATAAAAAAGAATGCAATAATTTACAAATCTCATAAACTTATTTTTTATTCACAATAGAATATAGATAACATATCAAATGTTGAAAGTGAGACATTTCATGAGAGCTACACATTCCAAAAAAGTTGGGACAGGTAGCAATAAGAGGCCGGAAAAGTTAAATGTACATATAAGGAACAGCAGGAGGACCAATTTGCAACTTATTAGGTCAATTGGCAACATGATTGGGTATAAAAAGAGCCTCTCAGAGTGGCAGTGTCTCTCAGAAGTCAAGATGGACAGAGGATCACCAATTCCCCCAATGCTGCGGCCAAAAATAATGGAGCAATATCAGAAAGGAGTTTCTCAGAGAAAAATTGCAAAGAGTTTGAAATTATCATCATCTGCAGTGCATAATATCATCCAAAGATTCAGAGAATCTGGAACAATCTCTGTGCATAAGGGTCAAGGCCGGAAAACCATACTGGATGCCTGTGATCTTCGGGCCCTTAGATGGCACTGCATCACATACAGGAATGCTACTGTAATGGAAATCACAACATGGGCTCAGGAATACTTCCAGAAAACATTGTCGGTGAACACAATCCACCGTGCCATTTGCCGTTGCCGGCTAAAACTCTATAGGTCAAAAAAGAAGCCATATCTAAACATGATCCAGAAGCGCAGGCGTTTTCTCTGGGCCAAGGCTCATTTAAAATGGACTGTGGCAAAGTGGAAAACTGTTCTGTGGTCAGACGAATCAAAATTTGGAAAACTGGGACGCCATGTCATCCGGACTAAAGAGGACAAGGACAACCCAAGTTGTTATCAGCGCTCAGTTCAGAAGCCTGCCTCTCTGATGGTATGGGGTTGCATGAGTGCGTGTGGCATGGGCAGCTTACACATCTGGAAAGGCACCATCAATGCTGAAAGGTATATCCAAGTTCTAGAACAACATATGCTCCCATCCAGACGTCGTCTCTTTCAGGGAAGACCTTGCATTTTCCAACATGACAATGCCGGACCACATACTGCATCAATTACAACATCATGGCTGCGTAGAAGAAGGATCCGGGTACTGAAATGGCCAGCCTGCAGTCCAGATCTTTCACCCACAGAAAACATTTGGCGCATCATAAAGAGGAAGATGCGACAAAGAAGACCTAAGACAGTTGAACAACTAGAAGCCTGTATTAGACAAGAATGGGACAACATTCCTATTCCTAAACTTGAGCAACTTGTCTCCTCAGTCCCCAGACATCCTCCAGCTGTTCCTTATATGTACATTTAACTTTTCCGGCCTCTTATTGCTACCTGTCCCAACTTTTTTGGAATGTGTAGCTCTCATGAAATCCAAAATGAGCTAATATTTGGCATGACATTTCAAAATGTCTCACTTTCAACATTTGATATGTTATCTATATTCTATTGTGAATAAAATATAAGTTTTTGAGATTTGTAAATTATTGCATTCCTTTTTTATTCACAATTTGTACAGTGTCCCAACTTTTTTGGAATGGGGTTTGTACATACATGTTTTTACATTGTACTTATATTTTAAAAATACCTGCATGTAATTAAACCTGTTATTAATTTATGTAATTACATCTATAAATACACTGTTGACCCTTCCCATACACCTTAACCCGGACTTAAAACGAACCACTAAACCTGTCCTTAACCATACCTGTCTTCCACCTAAATGGCAGCTAAAGTGTTTTGCAATACAACATCAACTCTATTATTACATTCATTGTACCAAACAAACGAGTTTGCTAATAATAAGTGGAACCAGTTTTTCATATTCCCTGGTAAAATACAGAATGTAATGTACACTTTGTTCTGAATTCGTACTGATGTATTTAGGTACATCATGAGTTACTACTAAAACACTTGCAGAACTTAGAACAACGGATGTTTTTGATTTATTGCTCCATTCCTGATAAACAGCCTCTGTATCTATACTCACTGATAGCATTTGACTTAGTGTGTATACAGCAGACAAAATCCTCCTCAGTGGTCACTAATAACTGACTTTTATCTTTGCAAGTGCAGTTTTCTCTAGGTTTATTTGGCACTGTGTCGTGTGATGGAGCCCAGAGGGCAAGGCTGGCATATGCCAGGCCACCAGTACCAGTCTAGTGACAGAGACGACCACTACAGATCCTCCCACCAAACACCGTATTACTACCCACCTACAGACCCAAGAGGAGAGAAAGACAGTGGCCCCATGTGGATCCTCGGTATGGAAGCTACATGGCCAGTCCTCCTCCTAAACCAGAGTATATTCCTGGATATAGCAGCAGTTATGCATCAAACCAACCACTGCACTTCAGACCTCATTCCAGGTAACAGTAAGAATATCAATTGTGCAGCAAAATGTGTTTTCTTAAACATTTTTTTTTTTCAGTAAACATTTATGAATGTCCCTTAAAACAAAATACAGCAGATGTATGTTAGAAGCACGGATATTCTCTTTTTATAGAATTAAGTTTCATTGGCATTTCATTTCATTGGCATAAACCTGAATGCACTTTTATATTTTTAAGCTTGTTTCACAGATTCAAAAATAAGATAAGTCAGTATACACTTAGAGAAAAGCAACATCGTGCAATATAAGTTGCACTTATTCATAATTTGCAGACAGGGTAAGAAAAATAAATGTCTTAATTAAATACCTAATAATTTAGGTAATTCGTACTTTACGTTTATCTTGTTTTTTAAGAAATTTTTACCTGAAACCAAGACAAAAATACTGATTAAGACTGCTATGACATTTGTTGCACACTGCAGTAAGAGTAAAGCGTTTCTGCTAAATAAAAATGGAAACCAAGGGTAACGCAGATATGACGCAATTGACAGGTGACTCCCTCACACGTCCCGTTCCCTTGGTTAAAAATTTACAAATATTTGGAAACATTTGGCATATTGTAAGTACTCAACTGAACAAAATGTATAACACTGGCCTAGTGGTTTTGGATATTTTACTGAAAAAATGCTACATAGTGCACCTTTAAATTTATTAAATGTGACAGTGTGTGTATATATGTATGTATGTATATATATATATATATATATATATATATATATATATATATATATATATATATATATATATATATATATATATATATATATATATATATATATATATATATATATATATATATATATATACTGTGTTTTATATATTGTTCTAATTTTTTTATTTTAAACAAATCCTGTTCTTCTGATCTTTCATCAGAGATTCCTAGAAAAATATTGTTTGCACAAAAATGAAAGTTCATGAGACAGTTGAGTTTGCGACCTTATGCATGATGTCCACACATTAGGAAGGTCACACGTTTCAAGAGGAGTTTACATCCGGAATATACTCATATCATGAGAGGACCATTTTTAACAATAAACTGAAGCAAATACTAATATACAGCAATGACCATTTGTTTTGGTCAGCGCTCCTGCTCCACACTTTATAGTAATAGAATTGTAAACAATTCTTATCGCCTATGTTATGTGTGACCTTCCCAATGTGCATACTTCACGTGCATACATCAGTATATAATTTCTTACATTTTTTGTGAAATGACTGCTCATTTCGCTAGAGAAGACCCTTATTCATTGACTGGGGTTGTGTGTGGAGCCCTTTGAAGTTGCCTAAAAATGGATTTTGTACCGTCTTTCACTTGCGTTAGAGAAAAATTCTGGAATGTTTTCCTTCAAAACCTTAAAGGGATACTTCAGCGATTAGCTTTGTTTCAGTAGAAATCCGGAAGTATATTCGAATGATCGTGCTCCCCCCCCACCCCCCCTCATATTCCCTTGAGATGAGAGATGTATTTTATTTCTGGAAAAAATCCTCAGATGACGCAAATATTGTCATTTTGCGTCTGAGGATTTTTTTGGCCAGAGGCTAAAGACTACAGCTAGTAGTAGAAGCTAGTTTGTTTTCAACCCGCTCATGGGGGGGTGGGATCTCACTCACAGTGCTTGGCTCGGGCAGCTGCGGGCATTCATGTAAATGGAGCAGTGCAGAGCAAAGTGAGTGTTTCAGCTTTTCAAATGAATTCCTATGACAGTTAAGCTTCCATAGGCATGATCTGAATATGTGGCGTGAATGTATGCCGCGCCCGCGCTTACCTCAGCTCTTCGCTCTCGTGATGAATGAAATCTGACTCCTGCTGCGTTTGTGCTGTGACACTCGCTCGGCTCGCTCACATTATATTGAACGGACACGTTCAGTTTTTAATTGTAGTGTCTGTTCTCTAACTGAACTAAATTATTTTATTATTATGAAAATGAAAACAACGGTAGGGGCGGTGCCGCGGTGGGCAAGTGATCCAGTGAACCAGTAGCCGTGGCTTTGGGAGTGGCCTCGTAGGGCAGCGAAGAAAGTGCATTCTGGGAGTTGTTGTCTTTCATCCACATGAGCCAAAAATACGTTTTCTGTCTTTTCTCATTCTAGAAGGCACCAAATTCAAAAATAATTTCACATTTCTACTACATAAATGACCCAGTTTAAATACACATTCATCTTCTCAGCGCCGAAGTACCCCTTTAATTTCTGTTTGACTCAAGTCGTCACCTTTATTTATATAGCACTTTATACAGTACATATTGTTTCAAAGTAGCTTTACAGTGATAACAGCAAAATGATGCATGTTGACTGTTGTTCAGCTGAAGTTAGTTGATTCAGAATTTATTCAGTTCCATTGTAAAGATCATTGGCAAGAAAGAAGAAAGAAAGTCATATACATCTTGAATGGCCTTGTGTTTTTGGGTGACCTGTTCCTTTAAGCAGCTTTAAGCAGCAAGTTCCTTTAACTCTTTTCAATATTAAATAGAGGCAGGGTTTTATTTTAACACACCACTCCCCTCCAACTGTCGGGGATGGAGAGGAGTGGATAAGGATATTCAACCCAAGCAGTCAAACTGATGTCATCAGAGAAGGAACGGCATTCCAGAGCTGAAGCAAATTTTCTGATTTTGATTAAAGATTACCACAACAAACAATTTTTTTTTTTCTTCTGTGTATTAACTTTTATTGTATTAACGGATTAATTGTTCACCACAAAACTAGTAATGTGCGTCAACAAAGTAAATGGGGTCAATTTTGATTTCATGACTACTTTTAATATATTGGAAGACGCGGTACCTTTTTTGTTATTATTTGTCCCTGAATGAGGACAGTCTAAAATCCCAGGTCTAACTGCTAATATCTGTCCAGGCAGGAATATGACTACCCCACTTCCGGCTACTGGCCCTACAGAGAAGACTACGGGTATTATGATTATCATGATTATCATGGTTATCACAGACCACAGTACAGCTCCCCAGGTACATAATATTCAATCAGAGGCCCTCAGCAAATTAATTCCCTGCCAAATTCAATCTCCTGTTCACCTCATTGCTGTTTTGTAGATGGTGGTGGCTGGAGCCAGACAGATGGTTGGAGAACAGATCAGGGCAGAGGACTGCAGCAGGAGTCTGCAAGAGCTTCGTACATAGATCAGCAGGGGTCTGTTGATGGCCTATACTGATATGCTACTACTGTGTCATGCATGAAACATGTTTTCAGAACAGTCAAGTGATTTTGCACATTTTATTTCATTTTAAGTGACTTGACATGTTTTATTTAACAGCTATAGCCTTAGAACAGACACTCAATATGATGTCTCCGAGAGACAGCACAGAGAAAGTATGGAAAATAGAGATGGAACTGGAGAGGTTTGTTTTCAGAAATTGCTTTTCATAAGACTTTAGTATAAAATCTTTGTACATATAAGACAGCTTTAAATATACATTACCGTTAAAAAGTTTGGTGTCAGTACAATTTAAATTTACAAATTATTTTTTTAAAGAAACTAATACTTTTATTTAGCAAGAATGCATTAAATCAATAAAAAGAGAATTTTATTTCAAATGACTTTCTATTCATTAAAAAAATTCAAGAAAAATCATGGTTTCAACAAAAATATTAAGCAGAACAGCTGTTTTCAACATTGATAATAAGAAATGTTTCTTAAGCATCAAATTATTATCATATTAGAATGATTTCTGAAAGAGTGACAGTCTAGACTCTAGAGTAATGACTGCTGTAAATACAGCACTGGCAAAAAAAAAGAAAGTATTTTTAATAGAAACTGTATTTTTGATCAAATAAATGTAGCCTTTTTAAGCATAAGAGTAACTAACTTTGATTTGTTAAAAAATTTACAAAACGATCGCGAGGGAAATATGAAATTGTGTTTTTGTCATATCCTGAGTTGCCTATAATAAGTGTTTATATTCGGACTGAGTGGGAGGACCACAGTTTCAGAGTAGCCCAGTACCTGCGTGATGCTTAATATAAATAAACAGAAAGTAACAGCTCCGGCTACAATGTTCTTTCACAAGACGCATGCAGTTTTTTTTTTTTTTTTTTTATTAACAGCTAGAGCACCAAAAGTTACGTGATGTACCTTTAAAAACTGTCAGAAAAAATTGAACCTTTAGGGTACAACAGGTTGTCACTTGTGTAGTACCCTTTAAGAGACAACTTTGTGCCTTATCTACTCCTAAAAGGTACATATTAGAACCTTAGAGTAGCAGTGTTGGGGGTAACGCATTACAAGTAACTCGAGTAACTTTTTCAAGTAATTAGTAAAGTTACGCATTACTTTTAAAATTTACAATGAAATACCTTCATGGAGTTACTTTTTCAAATAAGTAACGCAAGTTACTTTGTTTTCCCCTTTATTAAGATGCCCCTTTAAAGTTACTGTCCCAGTGACAAACTGTTATAACCCTGATAGTACAAATG
Organism: Paracanthobrama guichenoti; assembly: GCA_018749465.1. NCBI lineage: Eukaryota > Metazoa > Chordata > Actinopteri > Cypriniformes > Gobionidae > Paracanthobrama > Paracanthobrama guichenoti. The sequence goes on along the minus strand of CM031948.1, from coordinate 19,691,597 downwards.
TAGCTTTTTTGAGAGCGTACTGACCCTAAACTTTTAAACGGTAGTGTGTAATGTCCCTCAGGCTGTTTTTTTCTTTTCTTCTTTAGGTGTATGATAGTGGAGCTCTTGCCAACTCTAAAGCATCAGGCCTGTCCTCGAGCAGCTATGAGCTCAGTCAGTACATCAATGGAGCTGAACACAGTGAGCCAGAGCTCATATCTCACACAGGTTTGTCAGAACCAAAGTTTAGACACAAGATCTGTCCAGTCTTCCTTTAATGCTTTGTTTTGCGCAGTAAATGTGAGGTTTAAGTTTCCTTTATACAGCAGTTAGGTTTAATACATGGATCTTATTGGTCACTGGGCTCATTATATATTTGGTCATTTGATTTAGATGCTGTACCCATGGAGGTAGTCCCACTAAAGTTCTGCATCCCTCATGTGGCAGTGAGTTTTGGCCCTGCAGGTCAGCTGGTATGGGTCAGTCCAGCCCTTGCCTCTGAGGGCGAGCCTGCTCAAGTGGAGCTCCACAGCTTGGAGGTTAGAAAGACATGGTACAAACATATTTTAAGTTATTATATGAAATATTATGGTGGATTAAATATGTTCTTTATTGATTTCAGGTCATTCTCTGTGACACACAAGAACAGCAGAATATGAGAGACTTTCCTGGACCACTGGCTAGGTATACTTTAAAATATCCCTCTCACAGTGATACTTAAACTTTGGATAAGTGCAATATAAAATATAAAAATGTTTTTTGTTGATGTTGTTGTTGTTTTTCCTCGAAAGATTCTGCCAGGTCATCATTAAACAGCATCATTTATTAACTTTTGTTTTGCTAGTCATGTATGAAGGGGGCATCCCATTCAATCCCCATAGGGATTTTAAAGTGCCCCTATTATGCTATTTTAAATATTCCTCATTTTCTTTTGGAGGTCTCCTACAATAGGTTTACATGCATCAAATGTCAAAAACACTTAAATTTTCTCATAATATCCATTGCAGCATCACCTCTTTTCTTATGTCTGAAACAACTCGATCAAGGAGTCAGTCTTTCTAAACCCTTCCTTTTCCTATTTTTGCTCCTGCTTTTGCCTACTCATATATTCTTACCGTACAAGTGAATGACTAATTTACTTGTTCCAAATCAGATACTGTAACAAGGCATAATGTTAAGCGCTGTGGAGGACCGTTAGCAGGACATATTTTGTACACTGAATGAAATGTAAGTCTTTGAAATGCCATCTACTTAAATATATTGCTGCTTTTCTTCTTCTTTTGTGAAGGGAGGATTTGCATAAGGTTGATGCCATTAACTTTGCCCTGCAAATGTCAGAGGAATGTCTGAAGGATGAGAACTTAGAAGATGCCACTTCTGCTGCCCTCTTGTGGCATCTCCTTATACTGCTGTGCAGACAGAATGGTGTAAGTCCCATTACTCATTACAATATATTGATGTTACTATTACTAAGCCACAATAGAATAATTCTGTAGAGCATTCTTTTCAGCTTTGTTTGTGAGGTCTGCTTGCCAATTTTACACTTGTTAATATGAGTATGTGTTGGTGTTATGTAGAGAATTATGGGTTCAGATGTTGCAGAACTGCTGATGAGGGACTCCATGGGTGCATGTGGCGAGCCTGCAGATGGAGAAAGCCTCATTGACCTTAATGAAACACCTACACCAGGAAAAGAGACCCTAAATATTGCTGACCTTCTGACTGGATACCCCCCAACTGACAAAGAGGCCACACAGCAAAACCTTCAGAAATACACTAAACTATTGCTGTCTGGCAGGAAGAAGGTTCATTTTATTAAATAATATTTTTCTAATTTATTATTAAATTTTTTTGTTCATGACCCTGTGAAATTCTTTAACCGGTGCATTTTTTTTTCTTTGTTGACATTTTTTATTGAGATGGACATTACAGTGAGACATAATGAAGGACTTCTTCATATTATTTAAAAGCCAATATACATATTATAAATTGTATTAGAGAACAATATTTCCATGCCACTACGAAGATAAATAATCAATATATATATTTTAATTCATTTTCCTATAAGTCTGTACATTGTAAATGTGTGCACTACTATTCAAAAGTTTTGTGGTCAGTAAGATTTTTTGAAGATGTTTTTGAAAGAATTATCTTATGCTTACCAAGGCTACGTTTTTTTTTTTTTTTTTTTTTTTGATGTTTCAAATATAGAAATTGCTCCATTCTACGGTCACATGATCCTTCAGAAATCATTCTAATATGCTGATTTTGTATTCAATAAACATTTGTATTTATTATATTATTAAGGTTGAAAACAGTTATGCTTACTATTTTGCTATGATGCATTTGTTTTAGTATTCATTGTTGAATATAAAGTTAAAAGTACAGCATTCATTATAAATTTAAATGTTTTGTAACATTATACATGTCTTTATTCTGACTATTGATCACTTTAATATCCTTCCTGCTAAATAAAAGTATTAAAAATCTTATTAACTCCTTTTTCATGCCTTGACATTTGTAAATATCCTTTTAGATCTCAAATATCTGATCTTTTCTGCTCCCCTCACTGCAGGAGGCGCTGGATTCAGCAATGCAGAGTGGACTTTGGGGTCATGCCTTATTTCTGGCCAGCAAAATGGACAGCAGATCCTACAACACTGTGCTAAGCAGGTTTGTAAAAGATTTAACTTTGCAGTTTAGCAGTAACACACTTCCCATCAATAACTGGCACAGTCAGTCATGTTTTCAAATAGAACAAATGCCAGAATAATCATGATCCCTCAGTAACTGCAATGTCTCTATAAAATCTATTTTAATTGAAATGACACATTTTACAGTCTATAATCATCCTGGTATGAGGTCTGATCAAATACATAGTGATACACAAGTGAAGACAGTTGCAGAGCCAAAGAAAGGTCAAGTTTATATTTATGCAACCTGACAGTTGCCAGTTCTGAGCAGTCTGATATCTGTTTTATATTAGTGTTGACTTCTCTTGATATACAGTATGCCTCATGATTAATAAACATTAACTGATAGCAATCCCAGTTTTATTCCATAGTGAAATATGCAAAATACGAATATGTTTATCTCAACCGGCTCACCTTTACAGGTACTCACCCTGCAACATATGTGAGACAGTGGCATTGCTATTCCCTATTCCTCTCTCAAGAAACCTTCCTTCATCTTGGTTTAGTTTAGGGCTTCTGCTGGTTATCAAATGGGTACCCCCTTTCCTTAATATTTTGTTGATTTAAGCACATGACATCTGGGTGGGTGGGTGAGTGGGTGGCTGAAGCTAAATGGTAGAACCAGCGTCTTAGTTCCACCCTGCTATCGACCTTCAAACTCAAAATGTTCTTATCCCTTCACCGTGTTGGGTCTGTCACCACTTGTTCCATTTTATCCTTATCCACCAGAATGCTAACTCTGTCTGTTTGGTGATGTTTGCTACCAGCCGCTTCTGACTGCCCTGCGAAACCCCTGCAGCCAACCTCCACTGGCAGGTTCAAAGCCTTCCATCTTTTCCATTGGAGAAGCCTGATATTTCTTAAGCTTATGCTTGTGTGCCTCTTCAATCCTCTCTTCGCAGGGTACTGTAAGCTCAATAAGTGTACCCTTTGACCAGAGCAGAATGTCAGGTTTTAGAATATTATGGATTGGATTATGGATGTGGATTATTTCCTCTAGGAATTTAAGTTGCTTCTTGAGGTCTGACCTCATCTCCCAGTCGTTCCACCATGGCCAGGACCCCTTTACTCATCATCTTTGTTGCCACACTCTCCCCAGACCTAAGGAAATCTGAATGAAACAAGGCCCCTTAAAAAGTTGTTTTGGCTTTTTTCTTGCCTGCTTCACCCCAGCACCCAGCTGAGTTAAAATTTGGTCATGTCACCATCAAAATTTCCCGGACACCGAACTTGACCTGCACGAGGAGAGGACAAGCTCAAGATTAGTTGGCCTTCCTCAGATCATGCAGCTGTGGCTTTCTGCTAACCCCCTTGGAGGTTTGATGGAGTAGGTAGGACATTGTATACAGAACACAACAAAAACTTCAGTTGATGCTCTTCCATGTCCTGCCAGGTCAGAACCCTCTTCCGCACACTTTCCCACATTATCTAGCTGCCCTGCTTATCATGGTTGAAGGCTTAATATGTCGACTTTCCTTTTCTATCTATATTTTTCTTGAGCACCAAATCAGAATGTTATAAGGATTTCAGATGGATCATATGACAGCTTCACCATCATTTAGATATTTATATACAGTACTGTGCAAAAATCTTAGGCACGTTAGTATTTTTACACACAAAAAATGGGTTTAAGCCAGATATTAATATATTTTGCTGTAGTGTGTCAGTAGGAAATATCAGTTTACATGTATAAATGAATTGCCATTAATTGTAGTAACACTACTGATAGGTTGCGAGCACGTCATCTTTGTCTAGTGTATCTTCCCACATCACAGACCTCTTTCATCATCGATTGTCTATCCTGTGGGTTTATCATCCTCCCCCGCTCTTGCCCCACCCTGGAGGTATCTCATAATATAACTCAATATTGGGTTCCTCCTCACTGAGAATGTGCTTCAGCCTGCCAAGCCTCTGCACCTCTGCTCTGGTCGGTCCTAATGTCTGCAGTCTTTCTCAGCTGTCACCGTTCTTCCTAGGTCACCAGCTAGTCTTTCCTAACTGTCACTGGGTCTGCCAGAAAGAAGTATGCAAAATATGACAGAGTTTATTGCAACCAGCTCACTTTTACAGGCCCTGTTCCATCTGTGAGCCAGTGACATTGCTATCCCCTTCTGAAAAGCCCACACTTGTAAACGTAAACATGTCTTTGGCTTGGATGTTCTTCCCTGTGAGTGAAAAAGACAACAAAGTTCCAAATTGTAATACTTGTAATACTTGTAAAACCCAAGTAAACCGTGGGGGAATCACCACGGAAATGTTCAGAACAACAAACCTAATTAGACACTAGTGTAGTCAAAAATATCGATATTTCGATTAAAATCGATACCAAAATGTCTGAAATGGTTCCAATACATCTTTTCTGCAGTATTGATACACCGATACACTGCAGCTGTGCGTTCTCGCTCTCTTTTCTCAGACGGCAAAGTGACACACACCCGCCTCCTCTCGATCACTCGTCTCATTCGCTTTGGTAGTTGAGAAAGATAACGCATGTTGTGTAACAGTATAATGGATGTGTGTGTAAAACAGAATTGGCAAAAATCTGTATTGGCAGGTCATACTTGAAAAATCGTAATTAACTAAGAAAATTGCAATTGGTGCATCTCTATATAGCAGACTAAATATTTATGTGTTTGACAGATTTACAGGCAGTCTGGCTTCCAGTGACCCTCTGCAAACTCTCTTCCAGCTGCTCTCTGGGAGGATTCCAGCTGTTTCCATGGTAATCTACATTCTGTGCTGTCTTAGTTTGTAGTTATTAAATGTCTCTTACTTTTTATTATTATTATTATTATTATTATTATTATTATTATTATTATTGTTGTTATTATTTTATTTCATTTTTAGTTATTCAAGTACATAAAGTTAAACTAAATGAAAATAAGAAATGTTGCCTTGGCAACTATCTGAAATAAAATAAGTAAACTTTTATATTTTATATTATAACATTTTTAGTTAATAATATAGGTTTTAGTTTTAGTTTAATAATATCCCCGGCTAGATTTTCACAAAGCTATGGAATGGAAATTAATACTTTTATTCAACAAGGATGCATTAAATTAATCAAAAGTGGCTTTTACATTGTAATAAATGCTGTTATGAATTTTCTATTCATCAAAATAGTTTCCACAAAAATATTAAGCAGAACAATTGTTTTCAACATTGATAATAAAATAATCTTTTTCCTGAGCACCAAATCAGCATGCTAAAAGGATTTCTGATGGATCATATGACAGCTTCACCATCACAGATATAAATTAAGTCTGCAGTTTTATATATATATATATATATATATATATATATATATATATATGTATGTATGTATGTATGTATGTGTATATGTGTATATATATATGTATGTGTATATATGTATATGTATATGTGTTATCATCTACAGTGCATAATATCAAAAAATCTGGAACAATCTCTGTGCGTATGGGTCAAGGCCCTTGACCCTGTCTCATGGGTTTGTACATATATATATATATATATATATATATATATATATGTATATATATGTATATGTATATATGTATGATATATATACATACATATATATATGTATATGTGTATATATATATATACATACATATATATATGTATATGTCTATGATATATATACATACATATATATATGTATATGTCTATGATATATATACATACATATGTATATGTGTATATATGTATGCATGTATGTATGTATTATTCCTTATAATGTATGTTTCATTTGAAAAACAGCATATGAATTTGGAATGACATGATGGTGAGATAATAATAATATTTTGTTAAATGTATTATTCCTTAAAAAAATTCCTCTAAATCATCCTCTTGACCTTCTCTTCTAAATGTTTTCTTTATGTTCTCCTCTCCTCTTTGCAGTCCTGGAGTTGTGAAAAATGGGGAGATTGGAGACCACACTTGGCTGTTATGCTGTCCAATGAGACCGCAGACCCAATCATACATCACAGGTCCATCATCACCATGGGCGATACCCTAGGTAATATCCAGTCCATTTTCTAGAAATAACCATTTTTGTATGTTCTCTGATATTTTGGCCTAATATAAAATTCTTAAAGTAGATCTTGACTTTAAATATATTTCCTTAGCCTCCAGGGATATGCTATATGCCTCCCAAATCTGCTACCTCATAGCTCAATGTCCCTTTGGCTGGTACAAAAACAAATCAGAGCGCCTGGTTCTTCTGGGCAGCAAGCAAAGGTGAAGATTCAGTGTAAATGCTAACATATCTGAATGACTGTGCTCCTGACCTGAATTCAAATTTTGCTCTCATATTTAATCTTTTGATTGCAGTGTACAGTTTTCCAAGTTCTATCACAACTCTGCCATTCGCTGCACTGAACTGTTTGAGTACTGTCAAAGGCTTGGAAATGCTCAATTTATCATTCCTGCTTTTCAGGTACAATTCACACATTATCTACAGCAGTGGTTTCCAAACTTTTTACAGTGGCGTACCCCCTTAAGACATTTCTTTCTCTATAATGAATTTGACCTGACTTGAAGTTTGGTCACACTTCAAGATGGGATTTGTTGGCGAAATTAAAGTGACGAGGACATCAATTGATATTCTGGCTGTTTCAGTGTATTTTGTAGAAACTTTTAAAGTTATCTGGATAACTGTCATCTGTTACTGTCAATCAGACGATACAGAGTTCCACTGAATCTATTTAAGACTCCTTTGAGCCCCATCCATCCATTGTAAGAAAAAAAAATTGGTTGGTCTAAAATGTTTCCAACATCCCCCTTTATAGAACACAAGGCTCATCATAAACACTGAACAAAAACTTTACAGTTATTCAAAATATAAGATTGTAAACATTTAATTGATGAGTTGTGAATACAATATATGACCTAGGGTATGATTTCTCCCCCATAATTTAACATATCTGACAAAACGGTAACTGCAAATCCACGTTTCGCTGCCTGTATTCTATTTGCTTCTCTTTTTTTGTACGGTCAATCGCACAGCTTTTTCCCATTTTAAATGTGTTTTGTATTTGTGGCATTGCCGCTGTCTTTTTGCCACTAGTGTGTAACCGCCTACTGTGACATACCCTCTATATGCTCCTTAATTTTCAAACATTCAGATTATGACTCTTTCCCATTTATATGTTGTTGTACAATGGTTCAGTGGATGATTATGTGATTTATCTATTGCATAATATTGTGTTGTGTTCTGTGTAGGTGTATAAATTCCTGTATGCATGCCGGTTGCTGGACTGTGGTCTGTTTTCTCAAGCCTTCCACTATTGTGAGGTGGTGGCAAAAGCCCTGGTCAGGATAGAGGAGCCCCATGTAGTGCTGATTGGAGAGCTTATTAAAGTAACACACACCTGTACAAACAGTACTAAAAACTAATCCTCTAGTTTTGTTCATTTTGTGTATGCATCAAAATGTGTATGTCTGTTTTGTGATCTGTCTGTTTGCTAACACAGTTGGTGGACAGACTGAAGTTCTCCGAGGCACAGCTCAGTGACACAGGTGTCAGTCATCCTTTCCTGGACCCTGACTGGCTGGTGCAGATTCGCTGCAGACACCAGACCATGCTGGTAAACCCAGTGTTTGTACACTATATATATATGATAGTCGTTAGTCCACTTTAAGATTTTCAGGATTGTGTATGGGAAGACCATGTGGAATATACAGACCACACTGTCATTTTACTTATGGGGCTCGCTGAACGATATTGACCTAGTATTGACATCTGTCTTGGGTAATATGGTCACAAGTTGTCAGCAAAACCAGATAGAAGTTTATACCTATTTATAGTGACCCCTTGTTATTGGATTTCAAGGAGATGATTTTGTGACCATATACATTATGTTGAAAATATGCAAAAAGCTTTGAAATGTATGCATTTTAGTCTCATTGAATATACAAAAAAATGTACATCACCAAAATTGTATATTCATAATATACATGAAAGTATGAGAAAAATATAACACACATATATTAATTTTTATGTATTTTCTGTATTAATATTTGATGTAAAATATAACCATATGAATGAATTTCACATACAGATGTTTATTCCTTACTTGATACCTTTTTAACCTTTTTTTTTGCCACAATTATTGATGTCTGGTAAGTTTCACAGTTGTCCAGGGCACATTAGGACACATTTTGTATTTAGACTGCAAAGGTTATGTGGTGTCATCGGTTTGTTTTTCTCTGAACTTGGATCGAGTAAAAATGTTTTGGACTCTAATCACAGCTGTATTTAGAGCTTACCCCTGATCATTTGATAATGGTGTAATAGCAGGTATAAATAGGGCCTCGGACCATATAAAACGAGCCACTTTCCTTAATGATTCATATGATGACCTTTCCACTGGTTCCACTGACCTGTTTATTTGCTTAGGTGGGAAACTACGGTAGTAAGACACACCAGTCACCAGTTGGGGAGACTCATGAGGACAGCAACAAGTGTTCAGGTTATTAACATATACCAGAGATTTTTGACTGTGACCTAGATTTTGCCACTAGGTCACAATAAAACTCAGAAAGTCCATTGTGTCCAGTGTTTCTCAGTTTGCCAGTATGCTGCAAACATTTCATGTGTTTTATCTCTTGGCTTCTCTGTAGATTTTACAGAAGGTTCCCAGACAGAGGCATTTAACCATGAACCCTCAAACCCATCTCAATCCATGATACCGCACACTGATGCCCGGTTTCAGGAGTCTTACTCACCAGTGAGCCTGTCTGAAGAACAGACTCCTAGGACTGTTGCTCCGGTGCCACTGTACCCGACCCAGCAACCACTGACACTGCCCCCAGTCTTCCCTGTGGAAACGTTTGGGCCTCCACCAGTTTCAGTTGACCAAAGCCACACTAATTTTCATAGCAGCAGTAAACATGATAACTTTCACAGTCACACTGCTGCTTCCACGTCACCTCCAAAAAGCTACAGTAATACAGGTTAAGATGACTATGGAATGAATCAGTATATGTTTCAGGGGCTGTTTACACAACACCATTTTCAACAAAAAACGGAAAACGTTTTTTGCGTTTGGACGCTTATTTACATGACAACTTCATTTTGGAGACCTGAAAACACAAACTTTTGTGAAAAAGCTTGCGAAAAACGCAAAGGAAAAACGTCTGTTTTTAGTACATCGTTGTCGTGTAAACATACCCTTATATTCCATTCTTCAATAATTTCTTGAAACTAATGTATATGTACACTACTGTTTAAAAGTTTGGGGTCAGATTTTATTTTTTTATTAATACTTTTTTTTTTTTTTCAGCAAGAATTGATTACATTGATCAAAATTCGACAGTAAAGACATTTATAATGTTACTAAATATTTGTGTGTCAAATAAATGCTTTTATTTTGAAAAAAAAAAAAACAAATATATATATATATATATATATATATATATATATATATATATATATATATATATATATTATATATTATAAAATAATCATATCAAGAATGATTAGAATTGTTGACATTTTTAAACTCTAATAAATTGTTTTACATTGTAATAATACTTCACAATATCACTGGTTTTACTGTATGCCAAATGCAGCCTTGGTGAGATTAAGAGACTTTATCAAAAACATTTTTAAAATTTTACCGACCCCAACCTTTTGAACAGTAGTGTACACATTTGCAACACTAATTTATAATATTTATTTTATTAATATAATTTACATTTTCTAAGGTGGTGACTTTTCTGCTGATGCAATAATGGTGAGAAGAACCGTTTTTTTTCTTTTTCTTTGAAAGTCTGATAAACCTTGGTGAAGTTGTCTCTGTGTTATGGAGGACGTATTTTAACACAAAAATATATCACATCACCTCTATGCAGTTTAATTGTATTTATGTTTGTGTGTTTCATACATTGGTCTGTAATTGTCAATATGTTTATTACGATTCAAGCAGGGTGCTGCTGAAAACAACACTATAGTTGGGAGTGTTAATCAGTATGGGGTAATTCCAAGTGAGGACAACAACAGAGAGGCCAACACACACTCAGTTAAGGTATATATTACATCAATGTTTACATGATTCCCCCTTTACTTTTTGTCCTTGTATGTATTTTGTAATTATTATTGTTGTATTGTAACAGAGCTCTAAGCCTGGATGGTTCAGTGGCTGGTTCAAGTCAAAGCCAAAAGAAGACCCAAAGAACAAATCCCAGACCCCAATCCTACCATGAGGGTACCCCTACATTTCCCATAAAGTGATTGTAACAGTCTAGGGAAGTTTATGATAAAAAAAAAAAGGATATGAATCAGAACAAAATGAAAACATTTTTTATGACATGACTTAATATATAAAATTATTCACTGTTGAGCATGTGGTGAAAAAGAGGAAAAACTATGAAACCCCATTCTGTGTCATGGCAACCTTTAAACTGCCATATTCCATAGTATTTCAATAATTTAAGGAATTCAACAATTTGTTGAACAACAAGTTAATTTTGACTTGCATGAAATAAGTATCCTTCGTTAAACTCTTTGTCTGCAATCGTAGTTAGATGCATGTATAGCTATATCTGCTCTAGCAGATGATTTTGCTAAACTAACATAATACAACAAGATGAAGGCATTTTCTAACACGACATTAAGAAGTTACCTGTAATATTGAGTTAATTCATATAAAAACACAAACCAACACATTCTCACCTGTGAAAGGTTGTCACATGTCTTTGGGAATTTTTAATAAAATCTCGGCAGATTCACAACCTGAATCAGTCCAGTGAATGTCCAAAATGGCGGGTGCACCGTGTCTGGAGAGGTCGAATGTGGATCCTACGTATACATATCTATGTTTCAAGATGCAACCACCAAACTCGGTTCAGACCTTCAGACTGTTTTTGCCAGGGTTGCTATATCTTTTCTAACTACTTTGACTTACCGAACATGATAGCAGAATGCTAAATCATGTTAGAAACATGTTAATCATGTTAACAAAACATGCTAATTTAAGCTAGCAACATGTTAAAATATGTGGAATAAAATATTGATGTTGGCACTGTGTGCTAAAACATGTTATCAATTTGTTAAAACATGCTAGCGACATATTAATCATGTTAACAACATGTTAACGTGTTAAATGCATGCCAATTCATGATAACAATGTCTTAAAATCTGATACAAACTTGTTCAAATGTAAAATCATGCTAGACGCATACAACATGTTAACAACATGATAAAACATGCATAAAAGCATATGGAACTTTCAAACTTTCAGACTTTATGTCAAGCCGACATAAACGTTTGTCCCAACAAGCTTTACGTTTAATTATAGTTACTTAAACCTGATGAAGCTCCTTTTCAAGCTGTAAATATCCTTCTGCTGTTCATCTGTAATGGCCCTAAAAAGCATTTGCACAGTGACAGTGTTAAGCTTTGTTTTCACTAAGCCTTGTTTGCAGTCAAGTAACACAATTTTGGTCTGTTTTCTGTAAGGAGCCAACAGCCAACATTCCTTCTCCTCCACCGATGCCAATGGCTTCACAGCCTCAGTTCAGTGGGATCAATCCCTTTTCTAGGAGCGCTGGTGAGTAAAGGACTTGAGTGAGCACGAGCTGATAGAATCAAAATGTCCAGAATCCCTGCGCTTATTCTGCTTGACAGCTGCTTCGCTCCTTCCTTTCTTTCTTTCTTTCTTTCTTTTCTTAGCACATAATAAACAGAAGTGAAAATAAGTAAACTGAAAAGTATTTTATAAAATACACTTTAAATCAAATGTTACATTTTTAAATGTTATAAAAACACTTCATTAATATGTCATTTATTAGTTAATGATGAACTAACCATTTACAGAACATGGCTATACATATATAAAAGATTAATAAATGATATGCTAACATTTTATAAATGTTTTGTTAATTCAGTTTTAAGTTAATTAAATTATAAGTTATTAGTTGAAATAATAATTTACAAAACTTTGCTATGTTTATAAATGATTAACAAGTGGTATGCTAATGATTTACAAATGGGTTGCAAGTTATTTTAAAACAATTAGTAAATCATGAAATGATCAAACAGATTATTAGTAGATGGTAAATAAGTTATTAGTTGATATCTTGGTAACACTTTACCACTTTAATATATTAACTAACATGAACTACCATTGAGCAATACTTTTGTTACAGTATTTATTAATCTTTGTTAATGTTAGTTAATAAAAAAATTTTTTTACTATTATTTAAATAGTTAAAATAAAAATAAAAATCCAGCCGTTCATTGATTATATTAGTATAATATAGATAGTGCATTAACCTTTCAAGTACAGGATATCAAAATCTATATGGATCCCTTTATTTGATATTTAAACTATTGTATTTTACTATTATTTAGAATAGATATCTATTTGAGCCCCTAACCCAGTTTTCAGCCACAAAATATTAAAATATTAAGTTAAAATATACTATTGTATGGATAATTTTAAGCTCCCTACTCCACCCTAGTATATCCCTAAACATAACCATTTTGACAATATACAAAATGTAACAGGCAGATAAATGTACAGTCACAATAATTCATTTAAAATATGACCAAAAGCAGTATAAAGAATAGATAAGCTACATTACCAGTGCTCTGACAGCAAAACATAATTTTGTGTGAGTTACAAAATCCAATTAAAGCTGTTAATCGCTCCAAACATTCCCCTGGTCCGCATGACCATCCTCCAGAGCGTCACACTGCATCTCACTCAAACCATTACTTCTTTGTAGTTTGTACTGCACTGTAAGTGCTGACTGGTGAGGGTATAGACAGCTGTCTTCTCTGACACGCATGGAGTCTTCAAACCCTGTGCACCTGATGTGAGCTTCAATGGAAGGTAAAACTGGTTCTGAGGTTCACTAGACCATCACTAGACCACACACTCCACACAGAACCCAAGTCTGTGCTGATGAGTGAAAGGATTTAACATAACCCACTGGAATCCCTAGACTGTGAGTTATTTATAAATATGTATCCACAAATAAATTACTCTTCTTAAAAATACTGCTTTAGCATACCTGCATGTTTGTGCTTTTGGACACAGACCAGCTTACAACTTCACAATGCAGCAATAAATGATATACTGATCATTTACTAATGGTTTGTTCATCATTACTTCATGATTAACCATTGTTTATTGAGCTAATGATACTAAAGCAGTTTTGACATGCATATTTCAGTGATTTATAAGTGACAAAACATTTGTAAATCATTAGCATACCACTTACTTTTTATAAATTGTAAATTATTAGTTCATCATTTACTAATAACTTGTACGTGACTTATAACTGAACATTATTATAGTGTTTCTTTCTTTCTTTCTTTCTTTCTTTCTTTCTTTCTTTCTTTCTTTCTTTCTTTCTTTCTTTCTTTCTTTCTTTCTTTCTTTCTTTCTTTCTTTCTTTCTTTGCTCAGCTTTTGGCAGAATAAAAAGGCTGAAAATAAATTGGTTAACTAAAAGTATTTTATAAAATACAAATATTTGTATTCATTTACAAAAATATTATTCACTTAATAACAGTATAACAGTGAATTTTACATATGTTTTCTGTGTCCAGAAAAGTAAAGATTATCAAAAGTTGTGGGAATTTGTTGGTCAATAGGTGATATTATCTGGAATATATATGTATTATTCATGCTTGAGCAACAGTATTTTGTACAAATTAAAGTTTGCAAAGCCTAGTATGTCTTGCAAGTCTAATAGGAATTTTGTTTTATTACAGGACAAAAATCATCTGGGACAGTGAGTCAGAATCAAGGGCACCTGTCACAGGTAGAAATCCTGATAAATGTATACATTTATATACACCATAGCTGTCATAAAAATATTTATTGTTTTGTTCATAGGGTCCCTAATGAAGGTCTACACTGAAGAATAATTATCAGCTATGGAACTTGAGGATGGACTTTTGGGTTCCAGCCAGGTGTTTACATGACTAAGGGATCTCTCAGGCAAACCCCTTCAGTTTCCCTAGAGGAGGTCAGAAGAGAGTCTGTATCTTCACATACAGTAACATCTGTGGTTACAGAAATACACTGAGGACATAGAGATCTTGAAATAATCCTCTCGTGTCCTCTCGTCTTGAATGAAGACATTGAACAGCTGAAGCACATGCTCCCTATGCTGACTCTAGGGATTTGTGTTATGCCCCGCGGGGCCGGGAACACGGTGGAATGGGTGCTGAGCAAAGGTGCTGTGACCCATGGAAAGATGAACTAAAAATGTCACCACAGATGGCAATGTCAGTAAATTGTATAACATGTAACACCTTCACCACCATTCCACCTCTGTACATGCAAAATTATTTGAATAGTGGCTTTTCAAAATGCATATGTTTGGGATAGGAAGCTGGACAGTAGTGAAGAAGGAAATGTTGTAATTTGGAAAATGAACAGGTGGTCCCTTTGGGCCACAGCCATGGTTTATCACAGAGGGAGAGATCTCTTCCAAAACTGTATACAAAATTGTTGTTAAACTTTCTAATAAAAATCTATTGTATTTGTATACTTCAATGTATTTTATTAATGACTAAAATATAATTAGTCATATAAATTACAACTAAAAATATGGAAATATGAGCCGACATATCTTGTTGCAAAGCAGGACAGTGGAATTTGACAAGATGGATGCCATATTCTTTTACCATGAGTGAGCAGGTCTGGCAGCAAAGAGACAAATGTTAACAGAAGTGGCACTCTGGGAATTAGGTCTTGTGTCCTCAAGAGAGACATACAGAGCCAACAACAGGAATCAGTGTTCCAACACCCTCACATGTCTCAACCACACTTCACACATAAAAAAATTGCATGAATATTAAATAATAATGGATTTTATTTAGTCTCTATGTGACATTTTTAATGTAGAAAAAGAATGTTTATTTGTAATGGTAATAACATTCATATTCTGTATTATAGACAACAAATAATCTCACGTAAGTCAGTGATTTTAGCTGCATAAAAGAAGAGGTAACAGTTTTAGAAATCATTTGATTCATCATATAACATGTACCACCAGCCCCATCCCAAGTACACATTACCAAAAAATAGTACTATCACATAGTAATAGTAATATCATATAACTTTTAACAACATATCTTGAAACTTGAAATAGCACTATGTATGTGGCACCAAGAGAATTCACAATATTCCTCCTCACTTTCTCTGTTTCTATCACACACACAGTCTGTCTTGGTCGGCAAGAGGCTTTCAAGTGTCATTAACATGTTATAAATGGGTCACCAGTGTGTTTACAGTAGGTTTTTTTTGCTATGAATATACACAGTGATTTATTTGAAATGCAAGCCTTTCAACAGTGGTCCCCACCATTCCCTGCATTTAACACGAATAAAAATAGATGTGTCCTAAATGGTTTTTAAATTCTAGCTAAATATAACTGTTGTTAAGGCTGAATTGTGATTAGATAGATAGATAGATAGATAGATAGATAGATAGATAGATAGATAGATAGATAGATAGATAGATAGATAGATAGATAGATAGATAGATAGATAGATAGATAGATGCTTACTTGCAATCTTCCATTTACTTTAGTGTGAAATGAGCAGGTTTAGGGAACGCAATTTTTAGCATCAATATGGCTCTGCATGTGTTCTGTGAGCAGAGAATCCTGAGCGAAAGATTTACTGCACTGCCCACATACAAAGATCATGCCTTCGCTATGCTGCTTCTCATGCCTCTTGAGTGCTGCAAGGTGGCCAAATGACATATCGCACCCCTTGCAGCAGTAAGACCGCACAGCTGCATGAATACGCTGGTGTCGCACCAGACGGGACGCCATGGCAAATGCCACCCCGCATTCTGAGCACTTGTGTGGCCGCTCTCCACTGTGAACTGTGAGATGTTCAGCGAGATTGGAGGACTTAGTGAAAGCTTTGGAGCAAATAGAGCAGGTGTAGGGACGCACGCCACTGTGGATTTTCCTGTGCTCCGTCATGCGACTGGCCAGGGCAAACGTCTTCCCACATTCTGGACAAATAAAGGGCCTCTCGCCCAAATGTGTACGCTCGTGGCGGAGAAGAGACAGGGGTTTGTTGAAGGTTTTTCCGCATTGCTTGCAGAGGAAGGGCTTGTTGTTGGTGTGCATGTTGCGCTCGTGTTTCCGCAGGTCAGAGGAGCGCACAAAGTCCTTGCCACATTCCTCACAAATGTACGGCTTCTCTCCAGTGTGTGTTCGGATGTGTTTGCGAAAGTCAGAGGACCAAATGTAGTTTTTCTCACAAAAAGGGCATTGGTAAGGTCTTTCGCCCGTGTGCAGCCGCTTGTGCTGCTGAAGAGTCCCCTGATGCGAGTAGGCTTTCCCGCACATGTCACAAACGTGTGGTTTAAGGCCGCGGTGCGTATCAATGTGGCTCAACAGGTTGCTGGACTTTTTGAAAGCCCAGTTGCAGTAAGTGCACTTGTATGGACGGTTTTCCGCATCTCCCTCCATTCCTCTCTTCTTAATGGTCGCAAACACAATCTGATTTTTTAAAACCTGCTTCTGTGAAGATTTCGGACCATCCGCTACGTTTCCCTCCACCTCACATCCGTCCACCGCAGCCTCCTGCTGATCTCTTAGAATCGCTGCCAGTTCACACGGAGTAGTGACATCCACCTCCTGTTTCACCTTCACATTGGTGATGCTGGTCACTTCCAAGCGCTCATGATTCAGTTGGGAATTAAAGTTAGATCCAGACTCAGCCTCCACGTCAGCTTCATTCACTCTTCTTTCCTTTCCAGAGGATTGCTCAGAACGTTTCTCATGAAGGTGGCCTGAAGCTTCAGTCCTTGAATTCTTAGAAACCATCTCATGGATTCTCGTTTTATTATTCTTTCTTTCGTCGCAACTGGTAGAAGCACTGATATCTTCACTGTGTAGATTAAGGCTCATTTTCATGGTGTCAGTAATATTACTCTCCTCAGGCAGATAATGCATCTTGCTGATGAGAATCTTTCTAATACTTCGTTTTGATATGTAGACATTATCTGCAAAAGCTGCTGAATTCCACTGGTCATTCATTTTAGCCATTGTAGTTTAGTGCATTGACCTTTATTAGCAAATAGAGATGTCTGTGCAATCTATGTTTGCAATGCCTGCAAAAAAAAAAAAATTGTTCTTAAGTTTAGTTGTCAGATTAATATATAATATCTTTAAAAATACAGTTGATCTCAATTTTATAAAATGGGTGAAATGTAGAGACTACTGTAATACTTTACTGTAAAAATCAAACAACATAAACTGCATTGTACAGCAGATAAATTCAATTCTAAGAGGCTTTTGTTTGCCCTTTTTTAGGCTACGAATTAACTCTGGATTTGAGAGTAATGATGTGTAATGAAGCTACTAAAATATCCAGTATAAATTATACTAACTGGGAGACCATCCAGTAGATCGCCTTGATCTTAGAATTACACAGTCCTGAGCCAGCAAAGAACAAGACTTTATTCTCAGCTGTCACAGTGCATGGTATGCACCCCAAAGAAACATTCATCCCACTATCCATGCAAAGAGTATCTTACCTTGGCTTCACCAATGCTGATTTCAAAGAGAGCAATTAATGCACTTCCTCTTTATGGTGGATTTTAGGCAGACGTTTAAGATACCATAGGAGGAGCCAGAGCACTTACTTCACATGGGGGAGTGCAACATCTTATGGCAGTGGTCAGCACTTTAGCAAAACCATTTGCTGTCGGGAAAGATCAGCTCATTGACCCTTTCACCCACGACAGGCGTTAGGTACA
Organism: Paracanthobrama guichenoti; assembly: GCA_018749465.1. NCBI lineage: Eukaryota > Metazoa > Chordata > Actinopteri > Cypriniformes > Gobionidae > Paracanthobrama > Paracanthobrama guichenoti. The sequence goes on along the minus strand of CM031948.1, from coordinate 19,673,201 downwards.
AGATATTTCCCAGGGAACAGCACATAACATGCATACATAGATACAATTACAATCCACCAGGATTATGTTCAACCACTGTATAGAGTATATAGCTTTTATGTGTGTTTGTTGTTTTATAGTCTGTTGCAAAATTATGATGCAATGATTCCCAATATTTTTAGTACAAGCCATGTCATCCAGCCTATATACTATCTCGAATAGCAGTCTATGTTTGATGTTCACTGCAGTATTCTTTTATATATATATATATATATATATATATATATATATATATATATATATATATATATATATATATATATATATATATGTATGTGTGTGTGTGTGTTTAAATGTATGGCACTTTTTGTCTGACTGAGGTTCTGAGAATCTTCTACATTCTTAAGTTATTTTAATTAGCATCTCACTAGTTCTACTAATTCACTTATTGGGTAAGAGAATTAAGAACAGGAATAACCTGCTGATGCCAGACATAACTAACAACCTGATACCTGTCTAGCAGTAGACATATAGATGCATATAGATCAAAAAATTAAGAGTCAGAGGAAATATGAGAGGAAGAGAACATACTGTAGAGCAGCTTGTACAAGACACCTGTTTGCTACTTAAGGTTCAATCAGTACAAATGCTGATGGTAGTGGAATCCTGACAGTGAGGCTTACTCTCTACAGCAGTGTTTCCCAGCCCCCCACTAGAGGTCACTAAAGATTTACAAGGGTCATTTTGAATCCTGGTCCTGGTCTTTTCTGACAAATTCAGTTCAGTTCATGAAGCTCTTTCCTTTTGAGCTGATGAGCTGAATCAGGTGTGTTTAAAGGCACAATATGTAAGATCTTTAAATTAAAATATCCAAAAAAGCGCATGAGCAATGTTATATATTTTGTTGACCTGTGTACTTACATTATCCCAAACGTTTCCAACAATGTTTAGATCCAGAGAAATCAGCTACTTTATCCAGTGTTATGGACCGTGTCCTTGCGTCGCCTGTCAGTGACATCATATCCACACTACCACTGATTTGCGTAGAAACCATGGAAACACCAAAGACGTTTTATAATATGTGACCCGTGCTGGCAAAAGGAGTCAGAATGCGCACAGGATCATTTCGAGCTACAGGCAAAACAAGTTAAAAAAAATAATATTTTGGGCGATTTTGAGGTGTTCACAAAATGAGTTCATTAAGACCTCATCTAGCGATCTCTATGCTTCAAGTAGCAATCAAACATCTAAAAGTATCTTTATTTGTATGGATGGGTGGCACTAGGGAGGGGCTAGCAGGTGCTTCAGCACCCTCAAGAAAGACCAATGCGCCCCCAAACATTTTAGCTGGAAGTATTATATACAGGCTGTATTCTAATTAATACATACGTAAATTAAAAATAAATGAATAATAATAAAAAGTACATATACATACACATAAATACATATATATATATATATATATATATATATATATATATATATATATATATATATATATACATATATATATATATATATATATATATATACACACACACAAGCATGCGTAACATATGTGATGTGATGTGTCACGTGAATTGTAGCTATGCTGTCGCGTTTAATAATGTAGCGTGGTAAAATGGAGTGGTTCCTTCTGCCATGTAAGCGATCTTGTGATTCTAATTTAGTTCCTACTTCCTAGTAAAAACGAGAATATAAACTATATCTCAGCCAGAGGTTGAGAATGGTTCAGATGTTGATTGAGTCTGATGTTATGTGAGATGTTGTGTGATGTTAGTGAGATATGTCATTTTAACAACATCTTTTCTCGTAACAATGAGATGTTATGTCGTAAAAACGACATAGCTATTTTCTCGTAATAATGAGAGCTTATGCCGTTATTTATATAGCCTATGTACCTTTGTCACACTTCCATGTTTGAAAAGCAGAAGCAAGCTCAGCGTAAAAGTATCAGTGGCAGTGACCATAGTACAAAATTGTTGTAATTTATTGATGTAGTAGCCTACAGTTCATAACAGATATCCATTGTCTAAGTCAAAATTTCACAAACTTTTTGGGGCCATGGACCGCTCATGATTAGCCTAGGTGGCATAACTTTAACCTAGTAATGACGGACCCCGGTGCAGCAACAAATATCATAACTATCTATAGGCCTACTGTAATTAAGACATATATTCAAGAAATGTATTAAAAACAAAAAGACTCTATAGTTTTAGTCTTACTCAAAGGCCAGTGGTTTCGTTACACACGTCAATCCATTCCCGACATCTTTGTTTTGCTTCTTATTTATTAAATATATAGGCAATTAGTTGATGAAACATTGATCAAAATAAAAATACAATGTATACCAAACGAAATTCGTTTTAAAGAAAGACTTTCTACACTTTCTGACCCCCCTCCATGTCTCAAGACATATGCACATCTTATGATGTAGCCTATCTTACTCGTGGTGGTCACTTTTCATAATCAACATATGAAATAAAAAAAATAATATTATAGGCTAATATTTAAACATAGCCTAACTATTAAACTAAATAGGCTATGTTTTCTTTAACCCATGGCCAATGAAGGCGCCGGTGCATTCTGATGGATATTTTCCTTTATGACAGCGGCTATAACTCATAATACTCCATCATTTTTAGATAAGTGCAAGACATAATTATAAACTATAAACTTCTACTTTTATTTGTATATACTCACAATAACACAATAACAACAAAACCTTCCATTAAAAATAACAGCTAGTGCGGTGGCTGGGATAGACATAAACCTACCAACATACGTGGCATCATTTTGGAATGACTTATCATGAGAAGAAAAAAATAAGTTTTAGTTGCATAACATCAGTTAATGGAAACGCCGTCATTTCGTAATAGTTTTTTTTAATCGACATTTAGAAAATATCGCAAAAGTTTTGCGCAAATCTAATGGAATTGATGCGTCTATTGATTTCCGTCAATCACAACAACCATCGCATTGTCCTGATTTGAGACTGTAAATAGTACCTAGGCAAAGCAGTACCTCCAAACCTTGTGTTTGTTAAGTGTTCACCAAATTAGTAAATACTGATATTTCCCTGGTGCTATGGGTGCTTTTTAATGGCATATTGTCCTTGACTGAATTTTTTTTTCGATTAATAGGCCTATGCAAAATCTTAAAGACTATTTGATTGAATAATGTTTTGCTTGTTCAATTTATTAATGCTTGTTTTACTGTTCCCACAGTAAAATTGTGAGTATGAAATTGTCCAAAATGTCTTTTAATGCTGAAGCATTAAAAGTTCCTTTCACTGGAACTAAGGGGCCAAGCCCTGAAAAACCCCACACTATAATCCCCCGTCCACCAAACTTTACACTTGACACAATGCAGTCAGGCAAGTACCATTCTCCTGGCAACTACCAAACCCAGACTCGTCCATCGGATTGCCAGACAGAAAAGTGTGATTTGTCACTCCAGAGAACACGTATCCACTGCTCTCACTGTTGCTATTGACCCTACAGAAAGTTGGCGACTTCTGCATGATTTTACGTGGCCTACCACTTCATATCTGAGTTACTGTTGTTCCTAATTGCTTCCACTTTGTTATAATACCACTAACAGTTGACCGTGGAATATTTAGTAGTCATGAATGGACTTATTGCACAGGTAAACTATCACGGTACCACGCTTGAATTCACTGAGCTCCTGAGAGCGACCCATTCTTCACAAATGTTTGTAGAAGCAGTCTGCATGCCTAGGTGCTTGATTTTATACACCTGCGGCCATGGAAATGATTGGAACAAGTAAAACCCAATACCCAATGGAATTATTCACACAATCCTACAGTTAATGCTTCTTGTTTAGTTTAAAAGTTCTTGTTTAAAAAATCTTTATTTATGCATTTAATATTCAATGTTGGCAATCTAGAAGTGATCCTGGTTTCATCCAGAGCACTACCAGTGGTTGCTTTATTATTAAAGCAATTAGAAATATTGTTAGCAAGTCCTCAACCCAACACTTCACCACAATGGTAACCCCCAAACCACTAACATAACAGAAATTTTAAAATCCCAACATAATAGAACATTAAATATGAACAATTCTCTCAATTTTCTCATCTTGCGAATACAATTTTTTTTTTTTTTTTCGCTGTGGTACTATTTTCACAAGTAAGGTGAACATTTTCAAAACTCTTAGTACAACAATCCAAACTGATCACACTTATAACACAGCTAGTCATTCTTTCAAAACCTGATGTAATGCTTTCATTCAGTTGCACATATTTTCAGTCCACATAATCATTGTTTCAAACACAAGATTATTGTAATATGTAATGAGAACATTTGGTTTGATCATCGAAACACAACAGTATGATCTTCTTTCAATTTAGCACATTTAACAATCAGTTCATTCAACAGCAAACAATGCAAGATACATGTTTCAAATCACCCTTGTTGCTGAATTACTATATCTACAGCACATATAGTAACACAGGCTACACATGCCACATAAGAAAATACGCTTACATTACCTAACTTATGCAATTGAATCCATAATGTTTGTAATAGTATCTATTCAGTGTGTTGTCAAAAGGTGTGATGGTTACAACACGACCATGAGGTTCTGGCCTATAGAACAGAGTTTGCTACCAATACAGTAAATGTTCTCACTGTATCATAACTGAATCTATTGTAGTTTATAAGGGTAAGTTACAGTAATGTGGCAGTCTCTACCATGGTGATCTGTTTACAGTATCACATGGCATACATACTGTAATGTAACATGCTGCATTTGATTTCATCTGTCTTATCCATCCCTTATACTCTATTCTGCTCTATGTTCACTCACACACACACTCACACCCACATGCCTGGTTCACTATCTTTCTGAGTATACGTAGGTAATGGTTTTTATACTGTACAAACTGTATATTCTCTCCCCTTACACTAACCCTACCCATCACACAAAACTTTCTGCATTTTTACATAAAAATTCAAATTAAATAAATAAATAAACTCATTCTGTATGATTTATAAGCTTGTTTCCTCATGGGGACCAAAGAATGTCCCATAAGGACAAGGATTTAGGATATTACCGTCTTTATAGGGACATTTTGTCCCCATAATGTAGAGTTTACCAGGCCACTTAATAATTAAAATAATTAATTACATATGGTTATCCATTTTGGAAATTGCAAACAAAGTAGAAACTACTTCTATAGAATCAATATCTAAAGAAATCTATAGGTGTTACAAACGATTCATTGATTAACCATTAAGATCAGTCGGATGAAATAATAGACAGATGTATTAAACTGAACAAGAAGAGATGCGAATCAAAAGTTTGATAGTAAGAGCTTTATGAAAGGCAGTTACTGTGAATGAAACATTTCCATAGATGAAACTACATAGATGTTATTTTGTGAAATGAAAAGGATACTTTGTGGTTTTGTGTGTTGTACTAACACAGTTGAAAATATGCTGAAATGTTTGAAAACTTTTCACTTTTGATGATCTGTTGTGATATTAGTACTAGGAGTTTTGAAAATGTACACCTTGTTTGTGAAAATGGTACCAAAGCGAAAAAAAGAAAGAATGTATAACTCATTTATTTCAAAATTTATTCTACTAATTCAGCCCTGTGAAAAGCATCAAGTCAAAGAGTAACTATTCAAGTCAATTTAATATGAAGCAATTACATTTGATATCCATCCAAGTAATAGATGTCTTCTTTGAAACATTAATCTGAAGTGAAACCTGCCTCCTGGTAGGTTTAATTTAGTCCTGGAGTAGCTCTAGTCTTCCTCCAGGAAATCATCTTATTTAACTGGACTAGACTAAGTATAGGACTATTTAAAACCATGACAGAGAAAGCAGATTTCTGTTAATCTGGGTTAAAGGGCCATTTTAGTCTAGGACTAGGTTTAATCTTTCTCCAGGAAACTGCCCTAAAAAACTCGTAATTGCCTTTTTATCTCACAATTCTGACTTTTGTCTTGTGTTTACTAGTTACAAAGTCAGAATTGCACAATATACACTGTCAGCTGCGTGTTATAAAGACAGAATTGCGAGACATAAACTTTTAATTTTTTTTTCTCAGAATTGTGAGTTTAGGGTCGGTAAGATTTGTTCATGTTTGTTATGCTCATCAAGACCAATTTATGTGATCAAAAATACTACATACAGTAGTATTTTGAAATATTATTACAAATGAACAGTTTTCTATTGTAATATAGCCTATTTGCAAATGTAATTTCGTTTGGTGTAATTACACGTCCTGGTGAGGTGTTTATTTTGACAATCAGAGGGCAATCCTCGCTATAGTATCCTGCCTCTTCTACTATTTAGTTAAGTTTGAGAGTTAATGAGACTGCCGTGAGTTACTCTCAACAGTATTAACATAACTGTGTTGTCATACGTGTTTCGATGACAAACTGTAATTTAATTGTATTGCAAAGTATGATGGTAAGGGGAGACTGTGGTTAGTTGGCCCTGGTTTATAATTAAATGTGACACAAGCTAACATATATACTGGAAATAAATTTGTTCCAGCAGTGTATGTTAAATTAGCTAGCACACTAATAGTGGCCAACAGCCACACTAGCTCCTATGATGACACAAACCTTTTAAGATGCACTTGTTGCACATGCATGTCATCGTGTTAATATAATACTTGAACTACTTGCTTACTTGCCTTTTCAGCAGTCCATTAAAAGCACAAGAAGCTTCAACAACAGCTGCAATTTGTTGTCGCCGAGGCTGAGCTGAGAGGATAGGCACGGTTGAAATAGGTGTTAACAGCTATAGAACCTAAAGCACGTCATTGCGTTCGGATTTTCCAGAAAATAAATCAGTCTACTGCAATTTCAGCTAATTGCGTTTAACTCTCCAAGCCACTTTAAAATGTAATTCTGCTTCAAATAGAAGAAATGGCAAAATGCGAGCTTTGCACATTCCCACATAAACCGTTATGTAAAAGATGATCTACTTTAGAATACTAATTGAAAAGATTGATAGACTTTATTAATCCCAGTAGGGAAACTGGTTTGCCACCAACCATACAGCCAACAAACTAAATACGCAACTAACAGGCAGACAGATAATTATACATTAAGAGACTATTAATAACCTGATTAAGCACCAGTGAGACACAATACAAAAGTACAAAGTGTTCGTTGAAATATCTGACCTCTGCAGGGACAAAGGACCTTCTCATTCGTTCACTAAAGCACCGAGGCATTACCAATCGATCACTAAAAGAGCTTCTAAGTCCTTTAAAAAATTGTGAAGTGGATAACCTTCAAAAAAGCAAGACCATTTTTATATCATTACATTAATTATAAACATAATTAATACAAAATAAAAAAACATTGTATTAATTAAAATAACATATTTCAGAATGTTTATAGATTTAGCATACGTTTAAAATCCCAGCTCTGCGCTCTGCAAAGGGCAGTGGAAATTTGACTGGCGTGAAAAAAAAAAAAAAAAAAAAAAGATGGAGCAGGATCAAATCAGATCTGAATTTCCAACACCTCAACATAGAAAGGAAACCTGGTCGGATAATATTAAGAAACAATAAATTACATTAAGTTAAATTAAAACAATGGATTGAGATAAATTGTATGCGTAAAGCGTATGTGTATATTTGTAATTTATTTGTGTAGCGTTTCTGCTGTGTGAATCGTTTTATTTTCAATAAGCGCTGTTTAGAATTGCGTGGATCTGCTTTATTATTTTCAAGTTTGTATGCTTTTGAATGTCAGCATAAACATTTTGGTCATAAGGAGGAGGTCCTATTCAATAAAAAAGAGGACATTCTGTTCTCTTTCCTCACACTCCAGTCCAGGCTTTTGTTTGAAATCCACATTCAAACCAAATGGTGTAAACAATCTGGTATACCACTTGTGTCCAGCAGAGGTCGATATTATTTAATTAATAGTACAGTAGGCTATGTTTACCAACACGTTTCAGAGGACTTGAAAAGACTGTACAAGCATCTTATAAAATATAAATAAACACACACACGCACGTGTTTACTTCATTAAATTGGCGGTGTTACAGCTGACCTCGTTTTACAGCCCTCCCTGTTTCCCCTATTAGCCTATTGGCTAAAATTATTGCACTTAAGTCAAATGTTTTGCTCCAGACCTGATGTTAGTTGTTTTGTTTTTTTTCTTTTTCTTTTTTTTCTTCACCATGGCAAAATGTGTAGTGGAATCAAGTGCTTTATTTGGAAATTAATTGTACATTTACATTGTAACCTACCTGAACCCACCTGGTGGATGTTAAATATGTTAAATATGTTGACCTGGTGGATGTTAAATATATATATATATATATATATATATATATATATATATATATATATATATATATATATATATATATATATATATATATATATATATTTTTTTATTTTTTTTTATTTTTTTTTTTGTCAGAAATGATCTTCAAAAGTCCAGGTTTAAAACGATATGAGGGTGAGTAAATATGGATAACATTTTAATTTAATTAATGAACTATTCCTGCTTATAGCCTTTTGTTTATGTATTCCTTACAATATTGTTCCGTGACTTTGTTAAAAAGACCAGCATCATTGATCATCAGTTTTATGTTGACCTGTCCTTATCATCAAACTGCCTAACCACAGGCATCTTGACCTCACCCAAACTCCCTAATCAGTAAGTTAGGCCTACTTGACCACTTAACCAACAAGAAATTGCTGCTTCACTAAACCCTCAAGACTTTTTGTCAATCAGCTTCACCAGAAAAAAATGCTCTAGTTTTAAAGGTCACTATTCAAGGTCACTATACTATTCAAGATGTTATTTTACATTAAGAATGTCATTGTATTGATATATGGGGATGCAGTGGTTGGCACAGGAAGGAGGCGGGGGTCTTGAGCTAATAGTAAAGTCAGTCATTTCACGGTACCGAGGGGGCTTTCAACCGGTTTCATGATTTCAACTGAGGGGTGTTGATTTCAAACCCCACCACCACCCCAGAACACAATTTCTCCCCTGCACTCTACACGTGTCAGAAGGTCTGTGGGGATGTCTTGAACCTGATGATCTTTAGTGTCAGGACTTGTGCAATATCAGAATCAGTGCCAAACCGAAACTGTTCTTTACCTGATGATACTTGTGTTCTTGGAATTGCCAGCCGTTTCCTGGATATTATGTTCAACATAGGCTTCCATTCTGTTTTGTTGCTGAAGCACTCACAGCAAATATCTGTGGTTTCAGATTCTGCATGTAAGTGTCTGTCACCTTTATTTATATAGCGCTTTTAACAAGTCCAATTGTTTCAAAGCAGCTTCACATTGTTAACAGGAAAATAATGCAACAGAATTTGTACAGCCGTTCTGGTGAAACGGTGATGTTATCCAGCTAATTTCATGTATCATATAGTGTCAATGCGGGCAGATCGGTAATATAGATGAAATTTAGGTGTCCCCAACTGAGCAAGCCAAAAGCCAGAGGCGACGGTGGCAAGGAACCAAAAGTCCTTCAGAGCCAGAATGGAGAAAAAAACCTTGGGAGAAACCAGGCTCAGTCGGGGTGCCAGTTCTCCTCTGGCCGACGAACAAACAGTGCATGATTATAATTCTGGCAACATTGCAGGTCTTAAGTCATTCAAGATTCAAGAGTTTTATTTGTCACATACACAGTTATATACAGAATAAACAACCGGCAGTGAAATGTAAACAGGTCCGCTCCATGGACAGTGCAAATTCACAGTTAAAAACACAAGGAGGAAATTATAATAGAAATAGAATAAAAACGTACTATATATATATATATGTATGTATGTATGTATCTGTAGAATTATAAATAAATCAAGTCAAGTAGAAAAATAAATAAATAAATAAAGAAGTGGAATAAAATAAGTGAAATAAACTGTGCAGTGAGTAAACTGTAGACTTATAAATATGTGGTTAACAGAAATGTACAAAGAAGTATAATGTGCAAACAGGTTTATAACAGGTTGTTACACAGTAACAACGAGAACAGAAAGTGCAGTGCAATGTCAGTATATCGATGTTTATCCTGAAGTGAAGTCACATGATGTTAAGTGACTGAGTTCAGGAGTCTGATGGCCTGGGGGAAGTCATATTAGGTAAATAGATATTCGTAAGATTATTTGAAAGATTAAAGTTGTCACGCCAGAGACGGGTTTAATGAGGATGTCAGTGTAAGTGAAAGTGTAAGTGTCTGTGTAAGTGAATGTGTAAGTGAATGTGTAGGTGAAAGTGTAAGTGAATGTGTAAGTGTCTGTGTAAGTGAATGTGTAAGTGAATGTGTAGGTGAAAGTGTAAGTGAATGTGTAAGTGTCTGTGTAAGTGAATGTGTAGGTGAAAGTGTAAGTGAATGTGTAAGTGTCTGTGTAAGTGAATGTGTAATGTAAGTGAAAGTGTAAGTGAAAAGTGAATGTGTAAGTGAATGTGTAAGTGAATGTGTAAGTGAAAGTGTAAGTGAATGTGTAAGTGAAAGTGTAAGTGTCTGTGTAAGTGAAGTGTAATGTGTAAGTGAATGTGTAAGTGTCTGTGTAAGTGAAGTGTAAGTGTCTGTGTAAGTGTCTGTGTAAGTGAATGTGTAAGTGAATCTGTGTAAGTGAATGTGTAAGTGTCTGTGTAAGTGAATGTGTAAGTGAATGTGTAAGTGAATGTGTAAGTGTCTGTGTAAGTGAATGTGTAAGTGTCTGTGTAAGTGTGAATGTGTAGGTGAATGTGTAAGTGTCTGTGTAAGTGAATGTGTAAGTGAATGTGTAGGTGAAAGTGTAAGTGTCTGTGTAAGTGAAAGTGTAAGTGTCTGTGTAAGTGAATGTGTAAGTGAATGTAAGTGTAATGTGTAAGTGAATGTGTAAGTGAATGTGTAAGTGAATGTGTAAGTGTCTGTGTAAGTGAATGTGTAAGTGTCTGTGTAAGTGAATGTGTAAGTGAATGTGTAAGTGTTCGTGTAAGTGAATGTGTAAGTGTCTGTGTAAGTGAATGTGTAAGTGTCTGTGTAAGTGAATGTGTAAGTGTCTGTGTAAGTGTCTGTGTGTGAATGTGTAAGTGAATGTGTAAGTGAATGTGTGAATGTGTAAGTGTCTGTGTAAGTGAATGTGTAAGTGTGTGTGTAAGTGTCTGTGTAAGTGAATGTGTAAGTGAATGTGTAAGTGAATGTGTAAGTGTCTGTGTAAGTGTGTCTGTGTAAGTGAATGTGTAAGTGAATGTGTAGAATGTGTAAGTGTCTGTGTAAGTGAATGTGTAAGTGAAAGTGTAAGTGAATGTGTAAGTGAATGTGTAAGTGTCTGTGTAAGTGAATGTGTAAGTGAATGTGTAAGTGAATGTGTAAGTGTCTGTGTAAGTGAATGTGTGTGTGAATGTGTAGTGTGAAGTGTAAGTGAATGTGTAAGTGAAAGTGTAAGTGAATGTGTAAGTGAATGTGTAAGTGAATGTAAGTGTCTGTGTAAGTGAATGTGTAAGTGTCGTGTAAGTGTATGTGTAAGTGAATGTGTAAGTGTCTGTGTAAGTGAATGTGTAAGTGAATGTGTAAGTGTCTCGTGTAAGTGAATGTGTAAGTGAATGTGTGAAGTGTAAGTGTGTAAGTGAATGTGTAAGTGTCTGTGTAAGTGTCTGTGTAAGTGAATGTGTAAGTGAATGTGTAAGTGAATGTGTAAGTGTCTGTGTGAATGTGTGAATGTGTAAGTGTCTGTGTAAGTGAATGTGTAAGTGAATGTGTAAGTGAATGTGTAAGTGAAAGTGTAAGTGAATGTGTAAGTGAATGTGTAAGTGAATGTGTAAGTGTCTGTGTAAGTGAATGTGTAAGTGAATGTGTAAGTGTCTGTGTAAGTGAATGTGTAAGTGAATGTGTAAGTGAATGTGTAGGTGAATGTGTAAGTGTCTGTGTAAGTGAATGTGTAAGTGAATGTGTAAGTGAATGTGTAAGTGAATGTGTAAGTGAATGTGTGAATGTGTAAGTGTCGTGTAAGTGAATGTGTAAGTGAATGTGTAAGTGTCTGTGTAAGTGAATGTGTAAGTGTCTGTGTAAGTGAATGTGTAAGTGAATGTGTAAGTGAATGTGTGTAAGTGAATGTGTAAGTGTCTGTGTAAGTGAATGTGTAAGTGTCTGTGTAAGTGAATGTGTAAGTGTCTGTGTAAGTGAATGTGTAAGTGTGAATGTGTAAGTGAATGTGTAAGTGAATGTGTAAGTGTCTGTGTAAGTGTCTGTGTAAGTGAATGTGTAAGTGTCTGTGTAAGTGTCTGTGTAAGTGTGAATGTGTAATGTATGTGTAAGTGTCTGTGTAAGTGAATGTGTAAGTGAATGTGTAAGTGTCTGTGTAAGTGAATGTGTAAGTGAATGTGTAAGTGTAAGTGAATGTGTAAGAATGTGTAAGTGTCTGTGTAAGTGAATGTGTAAGTGAATGTGTAAGTGAATGTGTAAGTGAATGTAAGTGAATGTAAGAGTGAATGTGTAAGTGAAATGTGTAAGTGAATGTGTAAGTGAATGTGTAAGTGTCTGTGTAAGTGAATGTGTAAGTGAATGTGTAAGTGAATGTGTAAGTGTCTGTGTAAGTGAATGTGTAAGTGAATGTGTAAGTGAATGTGTAAGTGTCTGTGTAAGTGAATGTAAGTGAATGTGTAAGTGAATGTGTAAGTGTCTGTGTAAGTGAATGTGTAAGTGAATGTGTAAGTGTCTGTGTAAGTGAATGTGTAAGTGAATGTGTAAGTGAATGTGTAAGTGTCTGTGTAAGTGAATGTGTAAGTGAATGTGTAAGTGTCTGTGTAAGTGAATGTGTAAGTGAATGTGTAAGTGAAAGTGTAAGTGAATGTGTAAGTGAATGTGTAAGTGAAAGTGTAAGTGAATGTGTAAGTGAATGTGTAAGTGAATGTGTAAGTGTGTGTAAGTGAATGTGTGTAAGTGAATGTGTAAGTGAATGTGTAAGTGTCTGTGTAAGTGAATGTGTAAGTGAATGTGTAAGTGTGTAAGTGAATGTGTAAGTGAATGTGTAAGTGAATGTGTAAGTGAATGTGTAAGTGAATGTGTAAGTGTCTGTGTAAGTGAATGTGTAAGTGAATGTGTAAGTGTCTGTGTAAGTGAATGTGTAAGTGAATGTGTAAGTGAATGTGTAAGTGAATGTGTAAGTGAATGTGTAAGTGAATGTGTAAGTGAAAGTGTAAGTGAATGTGTAAGTGAATGTGTAAGTGAATGTGTAAGTGAAAGTGTAAGTGAATGTGTAAGTGAATGTGTAAGTGAACGTGTAAGTGTCTGTGTGTAAGTGAATGTAAGTGAATGTGTAAGTGAATGTGTAAGTGAAAGTGTAAGTGAATGTGTAAGTGAATGTGTAAGTGAATGTGTAAGTGTCTGTGTAAGTGAATGTGTAAGTGAATGTGTAAGTGAATGTGTAAGTGTCTGTGTAAGTGAATGTGTAAGTGAATGTGTAAGTGAATGTGTAAGTGAATGTGTAAGTGAATGTGTAAGTGTCTGTGTAAGTGAATGTGTAAGTGAATGTGTAAGTGTGATGTGTAAGTGTATGTGTAAGTGAATGTGTAAGTGAATGTGTAAGTGAATGTAAGTGAATGTGTAAGTGAATGTGTAAGTGAATGTGTAAAGTGTAAGTGAATGTGTAAGTGAATGTGTAAGTGAATGTGTATGAATGTAAGTGTCTGTGTAAGTGAAGTGTCTGTGTAAGTGTGTGTAAGTGTCTGTGTAAGTGTCTGTGTAAGTGTCTGTGTAAGTGTCTGTGTAAGTGAATGTAAGTGAATGTGTAAGTGAATGTGTAAGTGAATGTGTAAGTGAATGTGTAAGTGAATGTGTAAGTGAATGTGTAAGTGAAAGTGTAAGTGAATGTGTAAGTGAATGTGTAAGTGAATGTAAGTGAATGTGTAAGTGAATGTGTAAGTGAATGTGTAAGTGTCTGTGTAAGTGAATGTGTAAGTGAATGTGTAAGTGTCTGTGTAAGTGTCTGTGTAAGTGTCTGTGTAAGTGTCTGTGTAAGTGAATGTGTAAGTGAATGTGTAAGTGTCTGTGTAAGTGAATGTGTAAGTGAATGTGTAAGTGAATGTGTAAGTGTCTGTGTAAGTGAATGTGTAAGTGTCTGTGTAAGTGAATGTGTAAGTGAATGTGTAAGTGAATGTGTAAGTGTCTGTGTAAGTGAATGTGTAAGTGTCTGTGTAAGTGTCTGTGTAAGTGAATGTGTAAGTGAATGTGTAAGTGTCTGTGTAAGTGTCTGTGTAAGTGAATGTGTAAGTGTCTGTGTAAGTGAATGTGTAAGACTTCCCCCAGGCCAGTTAATCAAAAATTGAGACTGCATATCTGTTCAACTTAGAGAGACTGATGCATACATAGGCCTACATGCATAGAACTATTTTTTGTTTCTCTCTGTCAAAACTTGTCATCTTTCTGAGCTTAATGTGGATATACAAGAATAAGTAAACCAATTTGGCTATGAAATGGCATATGAAATTATTGTTTTGTTTGTTTGTATCCTGACCAACAACAATTTGATTTAGCCAGTCAGAATGACTTGGAGCCATGTCTGATGCACACACGCAAAAAACACTTTCTTTGCCATTCATACTTTGTAATATTGTTTTGCTGTGAGAGGAGGATTTTATCTTTAAATATGAGGCAGGAGACAAAGTAGGGCAGAAATTACTTAAGACATACTGTTAGCACATTGATTTATGTGGGAAAAGACTGAGCTCACATGTCCTTTGAATGAAAGCAAAAGTAACTTCTCTGTCAGGGGCCACAGAGTGTCCTTTCTCCATTTAGGACACTTAATTAAATGCATATGCTTGGTGAAACCACTGTAATTCATTAACTACAGAGGACTCATAGCATGCCATCTCTTTTAACTCTCTCACTTACAAGTCTGGAGACATTCTCCCATTGAGCAACCTGGTTTTTAAAGCGTGACCAAGACAAAATAACAGGAAAATAAATGTTCTTATATCATTTCTGATTTAAATAGCACTGTAGGGTAAAAAACATTATGAAATACATGCACTGTATATTTGAAGACGCTTCAGCAAGTTAAATTAAATTAAAATGAAACCCTATAAATGTTTGAAGTCAGGTCAGTGCCAGATTTTATTCCGGTATTCTTAACTGATGCAAAGATGTTGGTTGCGCAAGAGGTTTAATTGAAAGCATACCCACATTATACTAAACAGAGACTGAGGTTTTTCTCAATGGCGCCTCATTTGTGCAGGATTATTTTGTGGAATTTTCCACAGAATCACAGTCAATAGAGAAAAACAGCTTTACAGCATTTTTTTCATGGATACACAGGTCAAAGAATATATTCTTGTAAAAAGAAGTGCACTTAATTGTTCTGAATGTGCACTTGTAGTGTACCTCAAATCTTAAACAAGCATAAAACTGCCCTTGCAGATGATATAATATTAATGAATTTACACTTAATTGCACTTAAAGAAAGTACACTTTCAAGTTTCTTAACACACTTTTAAAAAGTGCACTGAAATACTGAAATAAGTTTACTTTAAAGTACATTCTAAACCATTACACTTAACATGCATTAGTCTTTTCTTGTCATTTAAATAAGTGAACTTATTTCAATAAGTTGATTAACACATTAAAGCACAACCAAAGTACTCAATATTTTATTTAAAGTTATTATTTTAAAATGTACTAAATTACAACTTTATCATTGCAAATGTGTAATTACAAATATTTTTTAATACATGACACACAATTTTTTATAGAAATGACATTAAAGTGTATTTTAGTTTACCATAAATGTTTATTAGTACATCCGTCGGTACACGTTAACCATCAAAGACAATAGAAGTAATTATGAAATATAAAAAGTAATTTAATTTATAGTTTTAAGTTTTCATTTAATTGCAATTAACATTCAGTTGTCTGAAAACATTACATTCATTTTAATTATATTATTTTAAAGTACATTATTTCCATATTATATACTCTTTTTAAAAGTTTGCTAAAGTGTACTTCTTTTCACATAGCCATTATAAAAGAAGATCAAAAGTTTGATTTATTATGGTGAATTACTATGAAGATTTATTTAGAAGCCTTTTGTCATAGTTTTCAATGCACTTCCCCCATCCCAAAGGCACCTTTGACCTTTTAGACACTGGGAACTCAAATGGAGCTGTGGAAATAAGGGGGTTAGTGTATTCCGTCAGCTCCAAGTCAGAACATATAAGGCTGACGTGTTCAGAGCTGGGAAAACTAGATAAAGCCAAGAGATCATCAGGATCTCACCTCTAAACTCAGTGGGACAGGTCAAAGCTAAGCCAACAGAAGGTCTGAGCATTCTGAGGCTGTGTGTAGGGAAAGTGTGTGATGTGGTGACTAGGGCTGAGAGTGTTCATGATGTTTATCATCTCTGGCAGGTCTCCAGTGGCTGCTGAAGAGCCACCTGCTGTAGGACAGGATTTAGTTTGTACTTTTGTCCTCTGTACTTTTGTCCTCTCTGTTCAGCAGGGGTTTGACAACATCATTGTTACAACATTATGTTCTTTTCTTAGGAGTTCTTTAGCAAGATATTTGTGACACGATTTTGGACATTCACACTTAAAATTGTATGTTCTTTATGAAACATCATATTCACATAGGTGTCCTAGCAGAATAACGTCTTGGTTACTGGTGTAACCACCATTCCCTGATGGAGGGAATGAGACGTGATGTTGATGGATGACACTAGGGGTCATACTTGGGAGCTCCAATCACCTCTGATACTTTGAAAACAGGCCAATGAAAATTGGCGAGTGGAATTTGCATGTGCCACTCCTCCAGACATACGGGTATAAAAGGTGCAGGCATGCATCCACTCATTCAGGTTTGTGCTAAGGAGCCGAGACAGAGTGTCCTGGCCATTTTACCGGGCAGTTCAGCTTTGTGGTAGGTGGGACACCACGTTTCGTTACATTCATCAGGGAACGGTGGTTACAACAGTAACTGAGATGTGCGGATGTCAGCAAGCCCCCGCATACTGGGTAACAAGCACACTCACAACATCATAACCTAACCAATGCCCAATGTAAGTCGTGTAGTCTTTTGTACCATGCAGGGACAGAGAGGACAGTAAAAGTACTACTTACCATGGGAATAAATCAATAAGGCCAGTCCTTTGACCTCTTTTTTTCTCTTAAAAATTCATAGCTGTGTGGACCTGATGTTGCACTGGGGAAGCGTTCCTTTTTCCATGCAGAAAACAAACACTACGGAGACCACATCCTCCCTGAAGGAACATGTGGAGAAACATCACATGAACTCACCCACCGGGAATACCACACATGTAATGAAGTCTCTGCATTAGGCCCTACCTCAAGATGGAGGACTTTCTACAAGCACAGTGACTGGTGGCAGAACAAGGCTCTACCCAGGGGAAGACATGAGATTACCCTCAGGGAATCACTACACATGAAGCACTGGATCAATAATTGAAACCTCTGCAGGGCCAGCAATATCGCCAACAACTCAAAGCAGTTGATGTGCCACTGCAGTCGAGGTCCTGTTCTAGGGGTACCCTTGCTCCTCAAAATGCAAGGTCTGTCCAAGGGCTGAATAATCGATGACAAAATGGTGTGATGGTCACACAATGTGTGCCACTGCGCCATGTCCATTTCGGGACTCGAGCTGTAGCCAATGCTGAACCACTCTCATATGCATAAACCCAAGCAGCGTAGAGGATGCCATATACCCCAGGAGCTTCTGGTTTTCCTCTGAATATCTTCAGGTAGTTCAGCATCGACTCTGTGCGCTTGTTCATAAGATGCGCTGTCATAGTAACTGAGTCGAACTCTATCCCGACAAAAGTGATGCTGTGCTGGGGTGAGCTTGCTCTTTTCCCAGTTGACCTGAAGCCCCAAAAGGCTGAGGTGTCTGAGCACCAGGTCCCTGTGTGCACAACAAATCTCGAGAGTGAGCTAGGATCAGACAGTTGTTGCGATAGTTGAGAATGTGAATGAAAGGGCAGCCTCTGCAACTGCAACAGGGACAGCCCGAAAAGGAAGCACCTTGTACTGGTATGCCTGAATGTTAAAAACAAGTCTGTTCAGGCAAAATTGAGACATGGAAGTATGCATCTTTCAAGTCTATCACCACGAACCAATCTTATTGGTGAACGCATGTCAGAATGTGTTTCTGCATTAACATCTTGAACGAGAGCTTGTGCAGAGCAAGATTCAAAAGTTGTAGGCCTACGATTGGTCACAACCCACCACCTTTCTTTGGCACATTGAAGTAAGGGCTGTAGAAATCCTTCTTCATCTTGGCTGGAAGGATAGGCTCTATTGTGCCCTTCGCCAATAGAACTGCAATTTCCACATGCAGGACAGGGGCGTCTTTGCCTGTCACCGATGTAAAAAGAACCCTACTGAACCTAGGCATGCACCTGGCGAACTGAATCGTGTAGCGACTCTGACTGTCCTGATGAGCCTGGGCGAAGTGCTAAACAGGCCTCTTAACGCCGCTCGAGTAGCTCTAGAGGAACAATAATTTTTTATATCTGCCATGTCAGGAAGCCATATGTCCTGATCCTGTGGTTGTAAGTTTACTGAAACACTTACCTTACTCAGTAAGCCCCAACTCGAGCTGTTCTGTGACTGGTGAGGAAACTGCGTGTCCTCTAAATACATCACTCCAACCCGTGCATGGCTTTGTGTGAGTTGCGTCTAGACATGAGGAGGCGGCCTTAAATTAATAATTGTGTCCCCCTTTATGCAGGTGTGAAATAAAACGTTTTTATACATTAGGGTTAAATAAATGCCACATTCTGATGTTTTGTTAGACATTAGAGAAATGTGTATGCAATAATGTATTATATTATATTTGTCATGTAACCTGAGCACCGGTGGCTCGAACGTCCACGGCGTAGGCAGGTGGCAATGTCTGGCCAAGGTGAAGCTGGTGGGATGAGGAAGCATGGTTGAGCCAATGGAATGATGATCCTGGCTGGAATCAAGGCAGAGTCACTTGCTTGATGGGTCGAGTTGGAGCTATGGGCCTGGAGGTCAAACGTGGAATACAGGAGTTGACACCTTGACTGAGCTGGCAAACTAGAATTCCACGGCAGATTTGAACAGATAAGAGCCAATAGAGGAGCCAGGGGACTAAAGGGCAACAGTGAAGGCAAGGCAGAGGGAATAGCCTGGGCAGGGGAGATGGGAGATGGGAGAGGAAAGCAGGGTGGGTGTATTCTCAGTGGCATAAAAGTCTCTGAGCTGGGTAAGGCCATGGTGGAATCAATGGAAGAAGGCTGTCATCCTCATCAAGCTTTTCTCTATTTCCCACCGGCTCATAGAAGTCAGCACACACACCTGGTCAGACTGAGCAGCTACTTTCAGCTCCAGGACAGATGTGGGCTCACGCTCTGGCTCCGTTGTGGGCATTGGCATTGTCTCAGGGTCAGTGGCAGGCATCAGCATGGTCTTCAGCTCTGCACTGGGCTTGGGCTCCTTTCCTGCCATGGGCGAGTGATCTGGCTCAGTAGTGGCTGTTAACAGTGGCATCAGCTGAGGGTAGGCACACTACAGCGATCAGAGGATCGCCTCTCTCCAGGTTCCTTTGCTGCCAGGTAGGTCTAGGGGAGAATAATAATTGGCAAAAACGGGATCCAAAAGGTAATTGCAAAAGCAACAGTCAGTAGACACAAACATAACTGTGACAATATTATAAATATATAATTATGGCTTAAGTACTTTTTGGGGTCACATACACAACTGACAATTTTTCTATATATTGTAATAATTATGATCACAGTTTGTAATAATTGCTTTAATGAGCTCATTGTTTCTGACCAAATAAATACACGATGTTAGCTATATAATTTGTATTATCTTAGAACTGTACATTTCTGACATATGGACAAAGTCACATCTGATAACAGACTACTGTAAATTGTAATGTAGAAAACTGCATTTTCTGTAAAGCTGCTTTGAAACAATATGTATGGTGAAAAGTACTATACAAATAAATTTGAACTGAATTGAATATATATAATATAATATAATAATACACATATTTTGCTTATAACATATAATGCTCTAGGTTTGCAAAGGGGGTTTTGGACAATAGCAGCATAAATCCTTATAATTTCTACACATATTAAATTAACTTCCAGCTATCATTGAAGCAATAGCTGACTAGCAATAAAGATTTTGTTTTTGATTACATGGTAATAATATGGCCCTTTGGCAGTGGTGATGACTGATGGATATGACTTACGTTTTAAGACTTAAGCCATACGTTTTTTTTTTTTTTACTCATTTACTCCTCCTAATGTCATTCTGTGGAAAACAAAAGTCTTTTGGTTTTGGTTACAATTGTTTTTCATATGGACAAAAAGATACATTTTTATGTTCCATAGAAGAAAGAATATTAAAGGCTTCAAGTTTGGAACAGCATGACAGTAAATTAATAATAGAATTACAATTTTTGGAGTGAATTATCTGTTCATGCCACCTCAGTGTAAATAGTTATGTATGTATGTGACGAGTTTGTATTGAATTGTATTGCTGAGTCAATATTCATTCTTAATACTTGTTCAAAGAGTTTAATTATGTAGCTCTCTAATTCTCAGAAACAGTTTGACGTCAGATGTTGCACCATTTGGATAAAAATTGTTTAATAAATTCAGTTCTCAGCGATTATGCATCTGTGACAAAGCAAACAGAAGGCTAAATAGCTTCAATTTGAGTCTGGCTTTAATGAAGAAATCACTATTTAGCAGGCAGCATTGGAGCTGTCATATGTTAAAATGAGAACGAGTTCAACAAGTTCATAACAAGAGAATTAGTGAGGCTTAAAGCAAGCAAAACTGAATCTTGACCTTGATGAGTAAACATTTTATAAAGTTTTTAATGATAAACTAGAAATTGGTCATTATACCACACTGTCATCATCATGGAAAGTGAATGTATTCCTTTTTAAAAATACACTTTGGAAAACCTTTAAAAAGAGTACTTATTACGGATAGTTTAAATTAAATTAAATTAAATTAGCTGAACTTTAGATTGCTTTTTTTTTTCTTGACAACATAAGTACATCTTTAGATATAATAATTACGTTTTGATTGTCTTTGAAATATGCTTAAAGTGTTGAATATACTGGCAAGCATTTATGGTAATCTATTATATAATGTACTAATCAAAACTTATAAAATATATTTATAATTACACATTTGTAAAGATGAAGTTGTAATTTAGTAGATTTAAATTAAACTACACTACAGTTGAAATCAAGTACTTTTAGTATGGTAGTCAGCACATCAATATACACTATATTGCCAAAAGTATTGGGACACCCCTCCAAATCATTGAATTCAGGTGTTCCAATCACTTCTATGGTGTGGGGTTGTTTTTCAGGGGATGGGTTTGGCCCCTTATTTCCAGTGAAAAGGATCTCTTAATGCTTCAGCATACCAATACATTTTGGACAATTTCATGCTCCCAAATTTGTGGGAAAATTTGGGGATGGCCCCTTCTTGTTCCAACATGACACACCAGTGCACAAAGCAAGGTCCATAAAGACATGGAAAAGCAAGTTTGGTGTGGAGGAACTTGGCTGGCCTAGTCCTGACCTCAACCCGATAGAACACCTTTGGGATGAATTAGAGCGGAGACTGCGAGCCAGGCCTTCTCATCCAACATCAGTGACTGACCTCATAAATGCGCTTCTAGAAGAATGGTCAAAAATTCCCATAAACACACTCCTAAACCTTGTGGAAAGCCTTCCCAGAAGAGTTGAAGCTGTTATAGCTGCAAAGGGTGGGCCAACTCCATAAGAATGGGATGTCATTAAAGTTCATGTGCATTTAAAGCATCCTAAAACTTTTGGCGATATAGTGTAAGTGTACTTCATTAAAGAATGACAAAATAAAATTAAAACAGTGATTTAAAATGTACTTTAAAAAATAAAATAAAAAAACATAAAAACTTTTGGCTTTTTAAAAGTGCACTCAAGGTTAATGAAACAGGCATGAATGTGTACTCTCTTTAAGGACAATTAAGTGGCCTTTTATTACATTAATATTAGGTTGTTTTTTGTTTTAGTTTTTTTCCCAAAAGGATTGGATACTGTGTTCAGCAACTCCTGCTTGAGTGACTTTTTATATTGTGTGTTGGAATAAATGGGTGTGAAGAATCATTACATAACTGGGATCAGTGCACACTAAGATTCATGTGACAGAAATAAACAGTAACTCTGACGATATACAGCACACTAAATAGATAATCCATGCATACTTGAAATTACGTCACAACTTATATGGCACATCGTTTTGATTGGTCACTAGCGTCATGTCATGCATGGAAAAAAAACTGTAAAGTGCATGTTGTTGAATTGTTCTTTGACTCAGACAGGATTCCACTGACGTGTCTTTGAGTTAAGAAGGAAAACCTGTAATGTACAAATATTTGAATGGGTTATTACACTAATCCTAATGCTGTGTTTCCTGTATCATATTTTTACTTAAACTAATCATCAGAAAACCATTTGAAAGTTTATTGGAATGCTATACAGTAAACATAATTTGTTTAATGCTTAGGTTTCCTGTCTGACTGTGTATTAATTCCTCTGATATAATTTCATAAGGTGACACTGAGGGTGTTTCTTTACCAGGAACTGTAGAGCTTGTGAAGTAATCACCTCACTTTTGTTTGCTGTGTGACTAGGTAACTGTATTATGATTCATGGTGATTATCAAACTCATAAGATGATTATCAAACTCCTCTTTAAATATTAGGATGTATGCTTTTATGATGCAAGATTGGCATGTGGTACGAAATATATATTTGCATAAAAATGGAAGATCTGTAATAGTGTTCAGAGGAAATATTGTCTTTTATTTCCCAAGGGTTCCTGATTTATATCTTAAGAGACTCAGTGGAGTTCTCACTTATGTGTTATTTTAGTATCATCTTTGTCTGAGAAGTTCCTTAGGATCTTTTACCCTTTACTATGGGTGTAAATTGTTTTGAAAGTAAACAACATATTTGGCCCACATTTGACATGCACAGCTCAGCTGTTGGTTTGTGTGACGTGAGCTGCACATGGCAGACTGACTGGTTTCACTAATACAATAGGAGCACGCGGGGCACAACCTAACGCGGGGTTAGTTGTAACACGCATGGTTTAAAACTTTCCACACATGCCAGCATAACAAAACTTTGTGTATTTACTAGTTGCCATATCAACATTATTTAGAGAAAAAATTGCGTCAAAATTAAAAAATCTTTGGAAGATATTACTGAACATTTATTTAACCACAGCAAAAGTAAATTTCTTAAGTTTATTTTTCATCTCTGTTTTTTTGTGTATATTTAAAACCTGATATTATTTTAATCTTATATCTGTTATGTAACAGTTGAGATCGTTCTTTAATGCTGATCTAACAGCAGAAGACATGAGCTGCTGTTTAAATCCCAGTTGAGCAGGTGGGGTGCATTGTAACTCGTTACAATGAGACCCTATTAGAAATATGCTATTATATTCTATTATTTTATTAAAAAAATTAAGAAACCATGAGAAAAAGGTGAATAATGACTGAGAGTCAATGTTTAGAAATGATTCATTATTATTATGTTTTTAACTATGCTGTATAGCTGTATTTAGTGGTGTTGTTGTCAAACTCAAAAATTTTATTACCTTAAAAAGGTAATAATTGTATTTTATAGACAAAATATTTTAGTTCCCTTTGGAAAGGGAACTCGCACTGCGTCCTAGAACGCATATGGGGAACGCCTCCAGCGTGACAGGTGTTTGAATCACTATCGAATCACGTCAATCCTATTGCCCGTTGACAACCTCTGATGTCATCGACGTGCGACCAGGAAGTATATAAGGGCGCCATGCAAACATGACACTATCCTTTTCGTCTTCAGGGACTGTTTGTCTGAGGCGACTAAAGAATTGCGATATCCAAGATGAAATGCACAGAGAAGAAGCGCAACTTTCATAAGTGCGCTGATCCGTGTCCCAGGTTTTTGACTCTGTGTGTTCTGCTTGGGGGAAGAGCACGCACGGGAGGTTCTCGAGGGAGCCTCCTGTGCCAACTGTGAGCGTTTCCCAGTTAGAACGCTCCGCTCTCGTCTGGCCCTCTTCCAGGACCCAGCATCTGGGAACGGTCCCTCTCATGCTGAGGCTGAGTGGCGACCGCTGTCCTGGGGTTCCCAGATGGACCTGGATCATCGTCTTGAGAGAGATGTAGTTCCCTTTCGTTCAGTCACTCCGAGTAATGTCGGGTTTCGCCAAGAAGCCTATCATCTTCGAGATCTAGAAAAACATGGGCATGAGGAATTTGCATAGCGTAACTCTGCCCCACAGTGTGGGTATATAAGGAAGTACGCTGGCACATCGCATTATGTTTCTGCTTCGGAGCCAAGAGCATCTCTTCACTCCTGCAAGCCTGAATTCTAAGTTCTCTCTCAGCTCTTCGAGATGAGCGGTTCTCCAGGGTGTTGGTATGATGGCGCATTCCAGCGATCTCACATTGCCTGCCTGCTGATCTGTGCAGTGATCTGCAACAGCTGTGTGTGCTTTCCCTGGGTGCTTCGACGCTCTGCTGAGCTTTCCTCTCACAAAAAGAGCTTGCTATCCTAAGCACCCCTCGCCCTAGCCTGTGGGCTCTCGTCTACTTCGGTGGCAAAGTCCTGCTGAGCTACGGGTCAGGCCGCCACCCCTTTGCACATGCACGAGGGTAGAGCCGACCCAGGGCTCCTCGATGAGCTGCATGCCGCCACCGACCTCGCCTTCCCGGTGACGAAGGTCCACTCAGGCAGCACGGGGTTTGCATCCTCAACTACCTTGACTGGCTCATACTGAGTCACTCTCAAGAGCAGGGGTGCGAACACAGAGATCTAGTGCTCCAGCACTTAGCCCGTCTGGGCCTTCAGGTCAACCGGGAGGAGAGCAAACTCTGCCCGGTGCAGGGGATCTTTTCCCGGTATAGAAATTGACTTGGTCGCCATGTACGCACAGCTTGCGAGCGAGCGTGCGCAGTCACTGCTGACTTGCCTCCGTCAAATCGGGAGCAAGAGTGCGGTTCCACTTAAGTTATTTCAGAGGCTCCTGGGGCATATGGCATCTGCAGCTGCGGTAACACCGCTCGGATTGCTTCATATGAGACTGCTTCAGCACTGGCTTCGTGATCGCGTTCCAAGATGGGCATGGCAGTCAGTCACGCTCCGGGTCTCAGTGACTCGGGCCTACCTGCAGACCCTCACCCCGTGGTCGAACCTCAGCTTCTACGGGCCAGCGTGTCCTTAGAACGAGCTTCCAGGCATATTGTTGTATTAACAGATGCCTTTGCCATGGGCTGGGGTGCCATGTGCAATGGACATGCTGCCGCGGGCTCCTGGACAGGGCCCCAGTGCCACCTGCATGTCAATTGCCTCGAGTTACTGGCAGTACGGTTCACCCTGCACCGCTTCCGAGCACTGCTCAAGGGTCAACACGTGCTAGTCCGATCAGACAACACGGCCACAGTAGCGTACATCAACCATCAGGGTGGTCTGCGCTCCCTCCGTATGTCTCAACTTGCCCGCCATCTCGTCCTATGGAGTCAGAAGCATCTGAGGTCCCTTCGTGCTGTCCATGTCCCAGGAGTCCTGAACTGGCCAGCCAACGAGCTCTCTCGGTTTCAGCCTCTTCCGGGGGAATGGCGACTCCATCTCCAGACGGTCCAGCTGATTTGGGAACAGTTCGGCGACACGCAGGTAGACCTGTTTGCCTCCCACGACTCTTCCCATTGCCGCCTGTATTATCCCCTGACCGAGGGCACACTCAGCACGGATGCACTGGCACACAGCTGGCTGCAGGGCCTGCGCAAGTATGCGTTTCCCCCAGTGAGCCTTCTCACACAGACACTGTGCAAGATCAGGGAGGACAAGGAGCAGGTCCTCTTGGTCGCCTCTTACTGGCACGGCCGGACCGGTACTCCTTGCGACAGCCCCTCCCTGGCCAATTCCTCTGAGGAAGGACCTCCTTTCTCAGAGACGGGGCACCCTATGGCATCCGCATCCTGGTCTTTGGAACTCCACATGTGGCTCCTGGATGGGACGCGGCAGGTTTGAGTACCCTACCACCTCCGGTGGTGGCTACCATCACTTCCGCTAGGGCAGAGTCTACTAGACACACCTGTGCATTGAAGTGGAACCTCTTCGTCACTTGGTGGTCTTCTCTCCAAGAAGACCCCTGGAAATGCCGATCGAGTCCGTGCTCTCGTTTCTCCTGGAAGGGTTGGAACGAAGGCTGTCTCCTTCCACCCTCAAGGTATACGTGGCCGCTATATCTGCCCACCATGACCTCTTGGGGAACAAGAAGGTAAGTCAGCACGACCTGGTCATCAGGTTCCTAGGGGCGCCAGGAGACTACATCCTCCTTGCGCTCCCCTCATACCCTCTTGGGACCTCTCAGTAGTTCTAGATGCTCTGCAGAGGCCTCCCTTCAGGCCTTTGCGATCAGTCGAGCTTAAGTTCCTGCCAATGAAGACAGCGCTCCTGGTCGCTTTGGCCTCCATCAAGAGGGTAGGGGACCTGCAGGCATTCTCGGTTGACGAAGCATGCCTGGAATTCGGGCTGGCCAACTCTCACGTGATCCTGAGACCCCGGCCTGGATATGTGCCCAAGGTTCCCACCACACCGTTCAGAGACCAGGTGGTGAACCTGCAAGCGCTGCCCAGTTACAAAATGGCGCCGCTGTGTTTGGTCGCCGTTCAGGTCGCTCCGCGAAGACTGTGCTTTTATTTACTATTTTACTTTCTTTTACTCTCAGTTTTTACAAACTTATCATCTGCATTGATCTACTACGACAGCAAAACTCTTTTGGACATTGGTTACCTCTACACTGGACTGTTTCAGGACACTTTCGCCGATCCTCTGTGGCCATCTGAGATTCTTCGCAACGCCGAGTTGAACAATGGCCAGAGCCAGCGGCGTAGAACAAAGAAACACCGTGGGAAACGTGCTGGTATCCGTAACAGACTGAGGAAAAGGGCATTCAGACCTCCTCTCCCGAGCATTCTTCTAGCAAATGTTCAATTCTTGGATAATAAGATGGACGATCTTAGAGCCAGGATAAGTTTTCAACGGGACATGAGAGACTGTAATATCTACTGTTTGTCCGAAACATGGCTCACGCCCGCGGTCCCGGACACAGCTGTGACGCCGTCGGAGAACTTCTCTGTTTTTCGGATGGACAGAACAGCCGAGGCCGTAAATCCAAAGGCGGTGGAGTGTGTTTCATGATCAACAAGAAATGGTGCGATCCCAGGAACATCACCATTCTCTCGCGGTCCTGCTCACCTCATCTGGAACATTTAACAATCATTTGCCGCCCATTCTATCTGCCTAGGGAGTTTTCTGCGGTTGTCGCGACCGCGCTTACATCCACCGCAGGCAGACACAGCGCTGGCTTTATCTGGCCTTCATGATGTTGCCAGCGGCGTCATAAACCAACATCCCGACGCGGCATTCATTGTCGCGGCGATTTTAACAAAGCAAACCTAAAGAAAGTCCTGCCAAACTTTCATCAGCACGTCTCCTGCCCCACACGAGGAGCAAACACACTGGATCACTGCTACTCTCCGTTTAGAACGCCTATAAAGCGCGGTCACTTCCAGCGTTTGGCAAATCGGATCATGCCGCCATTTTCCTCACTCCCGAATACAAACAAAAGCTCCTCCAGGAACCCCGGTGAGGCGGGAAGTTAGCGTTGGTCACCCCACTCAGAGACCGCGCTACAGGCAGCTCTGGGCGATGTGGATTGGGACATGTTCCGGCGAGTTCAGCTGACGTAAGCGAGTTCATGAGACGTGGCGCTTTGCTTCATCAACACGCTTACAGAGCAAGCCACGCAAACAATAACAATAATGTCCTTCTCAAATCAGAAACCGTGGGTGGACAATTCAATCCGCGCGGCAGTGAACGCACGCACTGCTGCTTACAACGCCGGTCTCCATTCAGGGAATATGAATGAATACAGATCGTCCTGCTATGCTCTCAGACGAGCAGTTAAAGCCGCAAAACTCCGTTATAAAGACCGAGTGGAGTCTCATTTCCAACTCAACGACTCGCGGCGCGTGGCAAGGTCTGAGGTCCATCTGCTCCTTTGGATCTAAATCCTCGGCAGAGACAAGCGTTGATCCGTTGCTCGTGAACGAGTTAAACTCTTTCTATGCTCGCTTTGACTGTAACCGCGGCAACGCGACTCCGCCAAGTGGCGCGTTAGAGGAAATTACTCAGAGCAGCATCAATCACGTGATCTCTGTCTCGGAGGATGAAGTTCGAGAGCACACTCAAGCGTGTGGACGTTAGGAAAGCTGCCGGGCGGATGGTATTTCAGGTCGTGTTCTGCGGTCCTATGCTGATCAGCTCACCGGGTTGTTTACATCTATCTTTAATGAGTCCCTCGCTACATCTGTGGTCCCCACCTCCTTCAAAAAATCCACCATCATCCCTGTCCCTAAGAACAGTAAACCCTCTTGCCTAAATGACTATCGTCCAGTGGCTCTCACGTCTATAGTCATGAAGGTCTTTGAGAGACTCATTAAAAACACCATTTGCGCCTTCATTCCTGACACTTTGGACCCTCTTCAGTTTGCCTATCGTCCCAATAGATCGACTGAAGATGCCATCTCTCATGTCCTCCACTCCTCCCTCACTCACATCGACAGCAAAAGTGGGAACTACGTAAGACTGCTATTTATTGACTATAGCTCAGCCTTTAACACCATAGTTCCCACCAAGCTAACCTCCAAACTCCTGGATCTCGGCCTGAATCCTTCTCTCTGCCACTGGATTGAGGACTTCCTCACTGGCAGGCCTCAGGTGGTGAGAATAGGCCAGTCCACCTCCACCTCCATCACCCTGAGTGTGGGAGCTCCACAGGGCTGTGTCCTGAGCCCCTGCTCTACTCTCTCTACACGCATGACTGTTTGTCCACACACAGCTCCACCTCTATCATCAAATTTGCTGATGATACTGTTGTCCTGGGCCTCATTTCCAACAACAACGAGACGGCATACTTGGACGAGGTGGAGCATCTAACATCATGGTGCCAGGACAACTGTCTCTCTCTGAATGTTGGCAAGACCAAAGAAATGATTGTGGACTTCAGGAAGAGACAGCAACGGACATACTCCCCATGATCAGCGGGTCACCAGTAGAGAGAGTGAGCAGCTTCAAGTACCTGGGAGTAAACATCTCCGAGGACCTAACCTGGATTGCTCACATTCAGACACAGGTGAAAAAAGCCAGGCAAAGACTGTACCACCTGCGCCAGCTGAGGAAATTCAGGGTTTCACCAGCTATCCTGAAAACTTTCTATTTAGGGGCGATAGAAAGTGTTTTAACTCAGTGCATCACAGCGTGGTATGGGAACAGCACCAGTCATGACCGCAAAGCCCTGCAAAGAGTAGTGCGCTTATCCGGCGTATCTCAGGGTCAGCTCTCCCGTCTCTGCAGGACGTCTACACCAAACGCTGCAAAGGTAGAGCTACCAAGATCATCAAGGACTCTAATCACCCTGCAAACCCTCACTTCACGCTGCTACCATCTGGTAGCGCTTCCGAAGCCTGATGGCCAAAACTGAGAGACTCAGGAGGAGCTTCTTCCCCAGGCCATCAGACTCCTGAACTTAACATCACGTGACTTCACGTCCAGGATAAACATCGATACACTGACATTGCACTGCACTTTCTGTTCTCGTTGTTACTGTGTAACAACCTGTCATAAACCTGTTTGCACATTATACTCTTATACATTTGTTAACCACATATTTATAAGTCTACAGTTTACTCACTGCAAAGTCTACTTCAATTATTTTATTCCACTTTATCCTTATTTGTTACCTTTTTTTCTCTTGACTTGATTATTTATAATTCTACAGATATAGACATATATATATATATATATATATATATATAGATAGTACTTTTTTTTTATATATCCTATTTCTATTATAATTTCTTCCTTGTGTTTTTAACTGTGAATTTGCACTGTCCATGGAGCGGACCTGTTTACATTTCACTGCCGGTTGTATATTCTGTATATAACTGTGTATGTGACAAATAAAACTCTTGAATCTTGAATCTTGGAGGAGGCAGACCCAGCCTTGGCACTGCTCTGTCCAGTACGCACCCTCCGCGCCTACATAGACAGGATGCAGTGTTTCAGGACCTCAGACCAGCTCTTTGTCTGCTATAGCGGGAAGCTGAAGGGAAAGGCCCTCTCAAAGCAAAGGTTGTCCCACTGGGCGAATGTGTAGGTGGACGCCTTTGTTTTGGCTTACCAGACGCAGGGGCATCCATGCCCCCTTGGGGTCAAGACCCACTCTGGCCTCCTCTTGGGCTTTAGCGCATGGCGCTTCGCTAACAGACATCTGCAGAGCTGCAGGGTGGGCGACACCTACACATTCGCCAGATTTTACAATCTCCGAGTGGAGCCTGTTTCCGACTATGTACTCGCCTCTACTAGTGGCCGGTATTGGATTAGGCTCAGGTGTCTTTGCTTGCTCGCCATTCCACTCCTCGGACTGGATACGTGCGATTATATTCTCAGGTGAGCTTCCCGGAAGCCCTGAGTTCCTACAGCACTGTCGACGCCAACACCAGTGAGTCTGCCCACTTGCACAGACCCTCTTGTCAGGCCGGGTGCCTCCATGTGCATGGTTACCCCTCCAGGCAACCCCCACATGTGTATTTCCACCGTAAGCCTCCTTGAGCAGGTGTTTTCCCTTGGCAACCTTGCCACCCTGGGGTTAAAAGTCCACCTTCGTGCTGGTTCCCCAGAATCTCCCATATGCAGCCCCTAGTGGTCATATGTGTATTTCTAGGTCCTCCCTACGGGTAGGCATCCTGGCGCATGTTCCTCCTGGAATATGCTTCCCAGTGTACCTTGGTATTCCTATGATAAGTGGGAGTCCTTCGCCCGTACTAGTCTTATGACAGGGAGCTCGCGCTTACGCAGGGCACTGGAAGACAGCCGAGTGGCAGGATTATATTGGGACCCCCATTCGTCAGTCAC
Organism: Paracanthobrama guichenoti; assembly: GCA_018749465.1. NCBI lineage: Eukaryota > Metazoa > Chordata > Actinopteri > Cypriniformes > Gobionidae > Paracanthobrama > Paracanthobrama guichenoti. The sequence goes on along the minus strand of CM031948.1, from coordinate 19,642,238 downwards.
TGACGTTACTCGGAGTGACTGAATGAAAGGGAACGTCTCGGTTACGTATGTAACCCTCGTTCCCTGATGTAACGTCCCTCTGCCACTTCCACTGTACTGCTGGAATGGCCAGAGTTTAGTCTTGGCTCCTCAGCAGGTAAACATAATGCGATATGCCAGCATACTTCCTTATATACCCGGAGTTACACTATGCAAATTCCGCATGCTCATGGCACTGGCACTGCCATTGGGCGTTTTTCTAGATCTCGAAGATGATAAGCTTCTAGGCGAAACCCCCATTCGTCAGTCAGGGAACGAGGGTTACATACATAACCAAGACGTTCTCTCAGATGATCAGCCAGGTCGTGAAAGGCAGCTGTTAGGGGATGAGTCGGATTTCTCCTCCTCGTCGTCAGCTGTGGCTCTTCCACACGAGCAAAGGATGTCTGAGCAGGGTGGTTATGATTCGCCTGAGACCGAACCCTATCACCCATCCTGCCCCATGTATGGGGAGCTGCTGGAAGTCATGGAACGCACCACCCACAGGCTGCAGTTGCAGTGGCAGCGCGTTAGGAGAGATACCGCGTGTCCGAATTGTCTCGGCGATCGGTTTCTCTCCGGCCATGACTGCCCAGCTTCTGGGAGCCTTCCATTCCTCCCAGATCTCCATGAACAAATATCGGGGGCATGGAAGAACCTGTACATGGCCCGAATTTTTCGGTACCAGCGGGGGAACTTCATTGATGTTGAGGGATTGGCTGAGTCTGGGTATGTGTCGATGCCACTGATCGAAGAGACGTTTGCGAACTATCTTGCGTCCATTGACTCTGAGGCCTCCCTGATGCGATGGCCGAGCTCTGCCGCACCACAGATTTAGCTCTCCAGGCCACCAAACAGACAGCTGTCACCATCAGTTGTTCGATGATGGAGAGACATCTGTGGCTGAACCTAGTGGACATCGGGGAGAAGTCCTCTCTCCTCGATGCCCCCAGTTTCACCCTCTGAGCTTTTTGGCACCACCTCCAAATTTAATCACCGTTAAATAACATCCTACTAAGATAAACAATTTGATTTACTGACACACAGACAAAGAACATCTGACTGCACATAAATCATTACATTTCAGATCAGGCATTAGAATTAACACAGTTACTTACATGATGCATTACTGTCGAGCCCAGGCACTGCACAATATTTTGTAATCCTCAACGGCATGTTTATTGCTTGGTAGCTCGATCTGGTTTAACCAGATGTTACATGCACAAATTGGTAGGCGGGGCTAAACAGGTAGTGATGAAGTAGGCGTTGATCTTCTTCTGCAGAGGCAGTGTTTCACCACACTCAGACACATTCTGAGATCGATTGTTTGCTGGGCCTGGTGTCTATAAAAGCCTTTCTTTGACTAACAGGGAAGTTTTCAGCTCCGAAACTTACAGGATATTCTTATATCATGATGAACTTTTATATATCAAAGGCTGAATGAAAAGTTGATTTCTCAATTCATGACCCCTTTAAATCAAATCACTTTTATTTATATAGCGCTTTTTACAAGTCCAATTGTTTCAAAACAGCTTCGCAGTGTTAACAGGAAAATAATGCAACAGAATTTGATTCGGCTGTACAGCCGCTCTGGTGAAAACAGTGATGTTATCGGGCTAATTTCAATTATCATATAGTGTCAATGTGGGCAGATCTGTAATATAGTTGAAATTTAGGTGTCCCCAACTGAGCAAGCCAAAAGCCAAAGGCAACGGCAATTTCTTGTTTAAATAAACAAGAAAGAAGGTATTCTTTAAATGATTCATCTCATTAGGCTACTGATGTGTTTATTCTGATGAATCTGTTATTCTGAAGTACAGTATCCATACCGGTGTGGTGAATGAATGACAGCCACACATACTCCTCAAAACATTATATTAATTCACACTGAGGAGCCCTGCCAATGCACAACCCACATAAAAATGATAACTCTGCAAAAACTGCAATTTCCAGGTTTCAAACAGAGATGGCGACAAAGAGGCAAAACCTACGGACTGAAGCTTTAATGTGAGTTTTTAATGACTTTGTGAGTTTAATATCATGAATACAAATAGATTAACCATGACAACTTGACGACTGACTTAAAATAATGCTGTATATATGGCGCATCCAGCCACCACAGCAACAGTGAGAAGGAAGCGATGAATCCTGGTTCCCTAACACATGAATCAAAGATAAATAATGTTAACTAAGTTAATATAGGCCAACTGAAGTAGATTAATGCAGTGCATCCAGCCGCCACACCGAGAGTGAGAAGGAAACGGTGAATCCCGGTTCCCTAACACAATATTAATCATAGATAAACGCTAACTCAATTAATATGTGCATTGTTTTACCTTCTTTGCTATTTACATATCTGACAAACTACTTTCCAGTGATATCTGTGAAAAAGGAATGTGTACTCGACAAGTTTGCGCATCTGTGCCGCTACGCACTCAATCCACTCCACGTTTTGTCTATTAGCTCGTGCACCACAGCTATATAGGTGTAAATATCCTTCTCTGATATATCCATTCTGCTCTCTTTTTGCTCTGTTGTTGGTGTTTCTTTGTCGCAAGCACTGTAACTGAATTTTTAATTATTGGACAAAAAAAAACTCTGCAAGTAGTAACCTAGAATACTGTCACACTCGATGGCTGCTCTGTCAAGTCCTTGTCGTCAGTTAGGAACCTGGGTGTCCTGTTTGATACCAATCTTAAAAATATATCTAAATTACGGCACATCCTTTCAATGCAAAATGCTGAACAGTTAATTCATGTGTTCATGACCTCAAGGCTAGATTATTGTAATGCTTTACTGGGTGGTTGCCCTGCTTGCTTAATAAACAAACTCCAGCTGGTCCAAAACGCAGCAGCTTGAGCTCTTACTAGAACCAGGAAGTATGATCATATTAGCCCGGTTCTGTCAACACTGCACTGGCTCCCTATTAAACATCATATAAATTTTAAAATCTTGCTTATTACTTACAAAGCACTAAATGGTTTAGCTCCCCAGTACTTGGGGACACCTAAATTTCATCTATATTACTGATCTGCCCACATTGACAATATATGATACTTGAAATTAGCTGGATAACATCACCGTTTCACCAGAACGGCTGTACAAATTCTGTTGCATTATTTTCCTGTTAACAATGTGAAGCTGCTTTGAAACAATTGGACTTGTTAAAAGTGCTATATAAATAAAGGTGACTTGACTTGACTTGACTTGACTTGACTTGACTGTTGTTAGTATCGGAGCATTTTAATGAGTACGAGTACGAGTTAACGTGCAATAATGGTGCATCCCTACTTTACTCTATTATTTTACTCTGTTGATAGTGTCTTTACATCTGTGCACAAGCAAGAGATGGCAGCAGACACTGAGCCCTTAACACTGGAAATAGTAAACTTAACTATGTCTTCTATGACATATTAATATCACCCAGAATCACAATCTGAGCTCCTGCCAGTTAAAACGTGCCAGGCTAATACTGTGTCAAAGGGTTACACAAGTGCTGCCAAGATTTCCACCCATTGGGCTAAATGTGCAGGGGAGGTGTTTGTGAAGAACATTTTGTTCAGTGTTTCTGCTATTTGACACCGGTGTGGAGAAGATTTTAAATATAGGAAACGAGCACGGTGGGTGGGTGTTGGGACTGTGCTGGGGGAAAACAGGTGAGACGCCCCATCCCCCGTATTTACAACCTCTAGACCAGCAGCATTTACACACTGCAGATCTGACACCACTGTGATCTGTTCTGCAGTTAAACAAGTTAGTTTTGTTGCACGGTCTACTGTTAGAGCTCTTTCACAACTGTTTAGGTTCAGTTTTGCATGAGTCATTACATCCTGGTGATCAGTAGCACTTACGATTGGCGATGTGTGTACAAGTTTAACTGGAATTTCCAAATAAATTATAATTAAGAAAAATATTTTGTAGTCATACCATTAAAAGAGTATGACTAATAATAATAAACTAGTGAATGGGTGTGTCGGCACAGGCGTGTCGCATGAAACGGAAGTTGCGATAAAACAAAAAAAATTTAAAAACTAGAAAAATTGTGACTGTTGACTGGATCGTGGGAAGTTACCAGTCAGTTGTGCAGTATATTTACAGGGTACATTCACACGACAACGATGTACTAAAGTTTTTTCTTTGTACAGATGACAATGTTATCAAAATGATTCCCATTCACATCGATCTATGAAAAGGACTAAAAACGCCATATTATGCATGCCATTATCCATGTCTGTCACAATGCCAGATACATTTTTTAAATCAACCTTGTTGCTGATTTAAAGGTGCAGTGTGCAGTATTTATGAGGATCTATTAACAGAAATGCAATATAATATACATAACATTGGTTACGTATGTAACCCTCATTCCCTGAAGGAGGGAACAGAGAGTGACTGACTTAAATCAGTGACTGACGGAATGGGGGTTTCGCTTAGAAGCCTATCACCTTTGAGTTCTACAAAAAAAAAAAAAAAAAAAAAACGAGCCAATGGCAAATCAATGCCATGGGTCATGCGGAATTTGCATAGTGCAACTTCACCCCTTCTCGTGGGGCTGGTGTGTGGTGGGCATTCTGGCGCAATATGGCTGCCGTCGCATCATCCAGGTGGATGCTACACATTGGTGGTGGAGATACCCCCCTTCTATATGCAAAGCGCTTTGAGTACCCAGAAAAGCGCTATATAAATGTAAAAAATTATATTATTTTTATTATTATAAGGAGCTGTGCGTGCAATCTCGCGTTATGTTACATGCTGGTACACGCCGTACCAGCAGTACAGCGGATGTGGCAGGAGGACGTAACTTTTCTGTTCCCTCCTCCCTCTTGGTGGAGTGTGCCTTTACCCCTAGGGAGCATGGCAGGCCCTGAACTTGATATGCTAGGACAATGGCGTCCACTATCCAGTGAGACAACTTCTGCTTGGAGAGAGCCTTCCCTTTCTGAAGGGGTAAAATAAAGTAGGGGCTGTAGAAGCCGGACTTAATTTCAGCTGGAGGGACGGTCTCGATTGCACCCTTCACCAGTAGGGTGTCGACCTCCGCATGCATGACAGGGGCATTGCCACCCACCATGGTATAGCAGACTCCCCGAAAGCAGGGAGGAGACCGTGTGATGTAATGTAAATGTATGTAAATGTGTGAACTGGATCGCATAGCTGAGCCTGATCATTCGAGCGAGCCAGGGGGACAGATTTGGAAGCTCTAGCCAGGTTCCCAAAAAATGAACCAGTGGGGTCAATTGAACAACAGGTGTACCCACGATGGAGCAGCAAAGCAGAATGACCGGCCCAGACGTGGGAGGCATTGGAGCGTCCCGAGGTGTGAGTAGGATCATATTCTGCGTCCTGACAGAGGAGGCCACCACAGAGCGCTCGTCCTTCCCTGGCCTCCTCTGACAGTGGTATGGCCACAGAGGGGGATGAGAGCAGTAAGGCTGTGTGTTGCACACTATCAACCACACACTCTTGGGGCTCGGAGGTGAACATGTCAGATCTTTCTTTAACCATGGATAGGGTGCCACCAACCGTGAGGCCAGCAGTGGAAGGAGAAAACAAAAGATTCTCCCCCGGCCCTTCACCGGGGGAAGGAGTGGACCTGTTACCATCTCCTGGGAAAGGCCTGTGTTCACCTCTGAGCTACCCATCTCAGGAGCGCTGCTTGGCCTGGCGATTAGCAGACTTAGGGGCGGAGGGCCGTCTTCCTGCGACCTTCTCCACAGGAGGGCACCCTCGATGGGGAGCAGACTGAGGCGGCTGGGTGGAAGCAGCAGCTGGCCTCCGGGGCAGAATATGCTTTATCACCTCAGTCTGTGCGGCCGAGAACTGTTGGGCAAAGTCCTCGATCGCCCCACCGAAGAGCCTAGCCTGGGAGATAGGAGAGTTGAGGAACTTGGTTTGCGACACCTCCTCATGCACTTCCGGAAAGAATGGAACTGGAGGCAGGTACTGACGGGTGTCAGCATGGCCCACCCCGAAGAACCAGTCGTCCAGCCTGGAGAATTTGGGACATGGCAGAGGGTTCCACTCAAGCCCGATGCTCTCAGCTGCCCGGGAAAGCATGGCCGTGAGCTCCGGATCAGACTTGGGCAATGCTGGGACTCCCAAGGGAGGCAGCACAGCCGAATCCTCATCTTCGGAGGAATCCAGCCTACCTTGTGATGCGGTGATTGACATGGTGTCATCCGCCAGCATTCCAAATGAGACGCTGGGCCCACCAGGGGACGAACCAGTGACCTCACCCGGCAACACCACAGGTTGCAATGTGCTAGAGGGGTGTGTGGACATAGGAAGATTCGTCAGATTGCTCCACACCGTGACCCTCAGATCACCTTGACCACCAGCCAAAGTATCCCCTCTCGTGGAGGGAATAGATTGGCGTGTGGTAGAGGGGACTCTACCTCCTAGACGAAGGTCATGGAGTCTCAATCGCAACATTGCAATGGTCATGTTTCCGCAGTGGGAACATGAGTCATCCACGAATGCTCTCTAGGCGTGCACAATGCCCAAGCACACAAGACAGCGATCGTGCCCATCAGATGGACTAACCAGCTGTCCGCACCCAGAAAACAGGTGAGACATCTTGAAAAAGACATGCCATGTGTAGCTCTTAGAACACAAAGGTGATAGGCTTCTAAGCGAAATTCCACATAACACATAGTGACTGACTGAAAGGGAACTATGTTTTCAGTGGTATATAAAGACCCTACATAATGAACTGTTGTTTTATTACCTTATAATGAGCCATTTCTATCTGCATACACCGCGGGTCCCCTTACAGTGAAGCTATCTGCTGTCTCAGACAACGGGAGTGGGGAGAGCGGTGGCCGGTTGCAATTCGAAACTTCACTGCTAGATGCCGCTAAAATTTACACAGTGCACCATTAAAGATGTTTCAAATGGGCATGAGCGTTTTGAGGTCTGTGCCGACTCATGCATATTAGCCGCTCTGTGCTCTGTGCTCTTACTATATTCTATTTACACAGTGAAAACAGTATATTTTCTTAATGATAATTGCTATTTACACTGTGCAAATAGCGATAGATGCTATTTTCACCAAGTGTAAATAGCTAATAGATTATATTTACACTAAGTGAAAATAACATATTTTCTTAGTGATAGATGATATTTACACTAAGTGCAAATAGCTGTAGATGCTATTTACTAAGTGAAAATAGTGATATATTCTATTTATACCATATAAAAGTAGCAGTTCTTTGCAATATAAATAGTAACTACATGTAATTTATACTTTGTGATTTGTGATGAGAAAAGAGAGAAGACCAAGCTCTGCAAAAGACGGATTCGAACCTGTGTTGATCGCGTCAGAACAATGTTACATAAGCCATATGCTTTACTGACTGCACGACTGAAAACATTGATTTACCAACAATTTTTTTAAATGTTGTTTGGCACAGCCAGGCATTGTTTGGCAGAGCTATAGTGCAAATAGCACTTGCCAACAAGGCACGCAATTTGCACTTGGTGTGAATAGACACTGCAACAACAACAACAACAACAAAAAAATCGATTTTGATTTCATGGTGACCCAAAAAATTAAATCTATTATTTTTTAACCCTCATGTTGTTATATTTTCTGCATCTGTGCAGTAGTGAACTCGGGACATGAGTCTTGGGCAGTAGTGACCTCGGGACCTGAGTCTGCGCAGTAGTGACGTACAGTTTACTGCAGAACAACTCATTATGTCAGTGTGAAGTAAACAGTGGAAATGGAAATGTAGAAATGAAAGCTAAAGCTCCTCCTGAAAATCCCGAAAAAAACATCCATTGGTGCCCCGTTTTTATAGCATCAATAACTAACTAAAACCAAACTTACAAATATAATAAAACGAACACCTGGACTTACATAAGCGTGACAGAAACCATCTTTGGAAAAAAATTATTTGAAGTGTAATCTGATTATTTTGTTTGTCTCACATCCCACTAGAATACATGGAGGGGGTGGGGTTTATGAGCTATACTGGGACCACCCACCTGGGGTCAATCAAGATGCTTTGGCTTGTGGCACGCTTGATATTTTCCCACTGAATTTGAATTTCGAAGTGGTTCTTTCAGCTTTGTCAACACACCATAAAGCAGTCCATATGACTTGAGCTAATATTCCAAATCTTCTGAAGTCACTGTGTGACAAACAAAATTTAAGTTGTTATTAACTTATATACTACTGTACTGTACTGTACAGTACTGATGTCTCCAATGGGAAAGCACAATAAGCGTGTTCCATTGTATAATTTTTGCTCTTCACATCCCCAAACAACACAACATATAGTGTATCACCGCAAGTCACGTTATTCAACATGGCAAAATATTTTGAGGGTGGTGATCCACACCATACATCACTTATAATAAATATTACAATATTTTGTCAATTTTGATTTCATGGTGACTTCAAATAAAGTCAAAGGCAAGAGTGGCACAATAAAAAAAAAACTACTATTTTGATGCTAATACTCTGCCAGTGGAGCTTCCTTGATCCCAGGTGCCCTTTTTATTGGGCCTTGACCTCGGATGTCAGCAGTTTCTTTGTTCTCATGTGGCAAGATAGAATTCTGGAGAAGCCAATGAAGAGTTCAAAGTGAGACTGAACACCAAAATGTTTTACTTAAATTCACCATGGTTTCAAACAGCCTATTTTATAATCATTACCTTTTAATGCATCAAATATTAACAAGATAAAAACAAGATAAAACATTTTTAAATAATAATTCTGTACTACTTGTACAACAATTTCATTATTTGTTTCTTAATGTTTATTTCTTGCTAATCCCACGTTTAGCAAAACTGCGTACTGTCCTTCCATTTGTACCTCTGCTATCGCAAGATCAAAGCCTTATTTTATTCAACATTATTCATTTAACATTCGTTTCACTCAAACTTCACCTTCCACTCCACTGTATCTTGCTTGTGTTTCTCCCAGACAGTCTGCTCTTGCATAGACGTCAGGAAGCAGTACAGCTGTAAAAACAATAGATCACCCTGCACAAACATTGCTGCACAAAACTGCACATAACTGTTTTTTATGCAAAAACATGTTTTATTCTTTAACAGATCAACCTTTCATAGTATACAGTATAACACGACATACAGAACATTTGTTACTGTAACCAATTTATAGCGCTGATGGACTGTCATAAGACAAGAGATTGTTTCCTCCAAAACGCATGCTGATTATTGGTGCACAGCTGGGGTGGACTGATGTTAAAGGGTCTGATGGACATTTTGTCCTGTTTTATTCTCACAGCAAACTGCTTTCTCAGCTGCAAGCACCCTTGTCCTTGGTGTCATATCAGCCTTTTTACCCAAACAAACACTGTTGATGATACTGAAAGGTCAGACAACATATATTATTTTAATATATTTTGTAACAATTTGTTTAGCTTTCTTTATAGTCTCTTCACATGCAATGATCAGACGTTTAGTCATTTCACAAACATTCTCTGAGCTGTGTACTGTTCACGTGGTGTCTTACTAGGCTAACAGGTCTCAACAGGTTAAGCATGGTGATTCATTTGTCGGTAAAATGACATTCCTAGAATCCACTACAGATCACATTTTCAGCATTTTGGGTGATATGTTAATGGTTTCTGTTCTTGTATAACCTGACAATTATGGACAGTTAGCACTGATGTGACCATTGGGATCTCTTGCAATGAAAGCCTGATATATGCGATGGGCAGCTTTCCATAACTGATGTTTATTTCTAAATAATTTGCTCCTTTTTATTTTGGTTGTTCAACCAAGCAGATGACCAGATCTTTGTTAGTGGGGGAATGTATGTTTGACCCAGATTTGTTACATAACTACCAACACCCCACCCCCGTCCTCCACCTTAGCTGCACAAAACACACATTGTCTTGGCTCTATGGCTGCCATAGCAACTGAGTAGATTCTGCCCTGCTCACTTTTGTAGAAAAATTTATTTATTAGGATTAACCCCTTGAGATGTACCATCTCGTTTTTGAGGGAGTCCCAGCGTATAGTGTAACACAGTCACTACATATCAAAAACAGAATACAAATTAACAATACATCAACAAACCACAAACCAACCAAAAAACAAACATTACTTGAAAAATAGCACCACAAAGTTGAAATAATAACAATAATGGGCATGCTGGTCTGAAAATGAGGTGTGTTCAGGCGCATTGCACATAACCCTAACCCTATTTTGAGGCAACTGATATCGACCAATAAAAACCTGGTCTAAAGTCAATAGCGCAGTATTTGTGTTATTTAAAGGGCACGTTAGAAATTTGCAGCTATAGGCAGGTGCACAACGTTCATTGCACACACAGGGATGCGCAGCAGCACACAAACATTTTTAAATATTAAAAATAAAAGAGATTCCTCTCTGGAGAAGTGTTCAGTCTTCCCGCTCACAAATTGCGCAATGTAATTCACCATGGTGCAAGCACAACTGGCTTTTAAAGGGAATGGGAGATGAGACTCTGATTGGTTTATTGCATGTTACGCCCAAAACACACCCATGACTCATTAAGAGACTAGGTACCCTTTTGGACCATGCACCTGGCTCGACAACCGTTTTTTTGTTGTTGTTAAACTAGCAAAAGTGGATTCGGACACGCCCTAAGTTCACCTGCGCAATGTGCTTTAGATCATGCGCTCAGATCGGTAAAATAGTGCCTAAGTAATTATTACATTACTAATTACGTTAACTAATATTCAACTTATGAAAAAGCATAATTGATGCGGTGTATGACTAGAACATAGCGTTGTTTATAGATATGTAAGGCGTTATGGCAGAAGCTATATATTTTACTTTACAAAGTTTTAAATATGGATATTTTTCTAAAAACCCATCGCTTCACTTCAGAAGGCTTTTATTAACCTCCCTGAGCCATGTTGAGTATGTTTATAATGGATAGATGCACTGTTTTAAGCTTAAAACTCATGAGCCCAGTTCACTGCCATTATAAAGCTGGGAAACATCAGGATATTTATTAATATAACTCCGATTGTGGTCATCAGATGGCTTGAGGGTGAGTAATTTTCATTTTAAAGTGAAATAATCCTTTAAGTAATGCAGTAGGTGTAGAATGATTGGACCTAAAGCGAGATGGTGATAAAATAGTATTAATGCATACAAACCCGATTCCAAAAAAGTTGGGACACTGTACAAACTGTGAATAAAAAAAGGAATGCAATAATTTACAAATCTCATAAACTTATATTTTATTCACAATAGAATATAGATAACATATCAAATGTTGAAAGTGAGACATTTTGAAATGTTATGCCAAATATTGGCTCATTTTGGATTTCATGAGAGCGACACATTCCAAAAAAGTTGGGACAGGTAGCAATAAGAGGCCGGAAAAGTTAAATGTACATATAAGGAACAGCTGGAGGACCAATTTGCAACTTATTAGGTCAACTGGCAACATGATTGGGTATACAATTCTGTTGCATTATTTTCCTGTTAACAATGTGAAGCTGCTTTGAAACAATTGGACTTGTTAAAAGCACTATATAAATAAAGGTGATTTGATTTGATAAAAAGAGTCTCTCAGAGTGGCAGTGTCTCTCAGAAGTCAAGATGGGCAGAGGATCACCAATTCCCCCAATGCTGCGGCCAAAAATAGTGGAGCAATATCAGAAAGGAGTTTCTCAGAGAAAAATTGCAAAGAGTTTGAAGTTATCATCATCTGCAGTGCATAATATCATCCAAAGATTCAGAGAATCTGGAACAATCTCTGTGCGTAAGGGTCAAGGCCGGAAAACCATACTGAATGCCCGTGATCTTCGGGCCCTTAGATGGCACTGCATCACATACAGGAATGCTACTGTAATGAAAATCACAACATGGGCTCAGGAATACTTGTCGGTGAACACAATCCACTGTGCCATTTGCCGTTGCCGGCTAAAACTCTATAAAAAAAGAAGTCATAAGAAGCCATATCTAAACATGATCCAGAAGCGCAGGCGTTTTCTCTGGGCCAAGGCTCATTTAAAAGTTCTAGAACAACATATGCTCCCATCCAGACGTTGTCTCTTTCAGGGAAGACCTTGCATTTTCCAACATGACAATGCCAGACCACATACTGCATCAATTACAACATCATGGCTGCGTAGAAGAAGGATCCGGGTACTGAAATGGCCAGCCTGCAGTCCAGATCTTTCACCCAGAGAAAACATTTGGCACATCATAAAGAGGAAGATGCGATAAAGAAGACCTAAGACAGTTGAGCAACTAGAAGCCTGTATTAGACAAGAATGGGACAACATTCCTATTCCTAAACTTGAGCAACTTGTCTCCTCAGTCCCCAGACGTTTGCAGACTGTTATAAAAAGAAGAGGGGATGCCACACAGGGGGAACCATGGCCAACTTTTTTGAGATGTGTTGATGTCATGAAATTTAAAATCAACTTATTTTTCTCTTAAAATGCTACATTTTCTCAGTTTAAACATTTGATATGTCATCTATGTTGTATTCTGAATAAAATATTGAAATTTGAAACTTCCACATCATTGCATTCTGTTTTTATTCACAATTTGTACAGTGTCCCAACTTTTTTTGAATCGGGTTTGTAAATGATTTGAAACTTGTGTATAGATTGATTTGTCAAAAACTTTAGAAATAGAACATATAATAGATATAGGTCTGTAATTTTGTTCTGGTTTGCATTTTATTCAACTCACAAACTCGTACTTTATTTTTAGTTTTTGGACAGTTTTACTTCTTTATTGATGTTTACAATCTCTTGAAACTCCAGTTCCAGCGCCGTCCTGCAAGAAATGGCTGCTTTTTCTGTTTGTGTGTGCTCAAGTGAATGGCATTCGTGGTTGAAGGGTGAAGAGTGTAATTGCATTTCTGCCACAAGGCTCTCACTGATGCTGCATGTGATCTGCACATGGCGCCAATCAGCCATCCCCTGCCACTGTCTCTTTTAGTTCATTCTTGTCAATGTTTATGCATGCGCACGAGAGGGGTTGTGGAAAGGGAACACAATATTTAATTATCATTCCACAGCTGCTTACAACCACCAACTACCTATTAGCAAAGTCACACTAAGACGCAGAAGATGCAATAATCTTCCAAATCCTTCAGGGTAGAAGATGCATGCAAATGGATCAGCACTCCTGTCACTCGCTGAGAACAGAATTTTAATAAGCCCAATCAGTGCTGACACTCATTCAGGGCATGAAGCACACTGAACACTGATTGGTGAGATTGTTCTGATCCAGACTCGAGGCCCATGTTTGCGCTTCTGCTCATGTTGAACTAAGTCGCACTTACAGAACGATTAATATCAACAATATACCAATATTAACAACAGTCTCTCTGTCATGCTACAGTTACAAACAAGCATTAAGTCTTCTAATTATTACTGTGTTGTCTCTGTTTATTAAAAGTTCATTTCTGTATACAACCTTAAAGTCTTGGCTACAGATTAAAGAAATTACGGAAGTTGTTATAATGGCATCTGACATTAAACAATCAAGCTTTACATAAAAATGCAAAATGATACATGAGGTACAAGTACAAAATACAAAAACAACAAATAATTGTTTACATATATATAGTCATGTGCCTCAACAAGTAAAGTCGTAACATAATGAAACCTTTGCAAACCATTAGCTAATGATTAATTAAAGCAGACAACTGGAAGTTGAAATGCATGGCTTCAACAATTGTGGTAATTAACATATGAATTTACACTATTAGTTAATATAATATGTTATTAGGGAATTAATACAACATGACACATTTAACTAATAACGATGATGATTAATGATTACTTTATTAATAATATAGAATCTTGATTAGTTGCTGATGCAGTAATCATTAATAAATGGTTTAGTTCTTCATGAGTCATACATTAACTCATGATTATCTGTGCATTAGTTAAGCATGAATTAATGCTTATTAGTGCACCCGTATTGTGAAGTTTTACCAATTTATTAAGTTAAAATGTGAAGTTATAGAGATAAACTAATTAAGTAAATAAGAGTTTATAATAAAATCCAAGGTATTGTATCGAACAGATAAAGGTTGTGAAGATCAGAGCCAAAAGAAGTAAGATATTTGCAGCATGAAAGAAGAGGTAGAAGAAACAAAGCAGGAAAAGGAGCAGAAGTGAAGAGACCAACAAAATAAGACCAACAAATATATATGCAGGAAACTTACATCCTTTTATAAACTTATGGTATATATATATATACACACACACACACACACACATACAGGTATATGATTAAAGAAATCAATAACACGTAAAATAATAATAATAATAATATATAAGGACATTATCATAAACATTGACCATTTTGGATACAGTAGTTTTATTTGTCATACTGCAATAAAACATGACAAATTGTGTGGACATAATTTTTGACCAGGATGTCATACTAAGAAATTATGAACACATGCAAAAACAAGAGAGAACCAACGGAAATTTGTTGTAGTCGATTGTGTTGTAGTCAATGTATGCTTTTTCTTATGAGCTTTTGTTTTTCTGTGCATTTTTGGCATAGTAAAATAAAACCTGTATTTGTATTTTTGCTAAATGTATTTTTCAGATAAATATCCTGACCAAGCTTAGTGTTTTGTTTGTCCCCCATATTTGTCCCCGTATTTGCACATATAATTTATAACATATAAAACACATGACAACTTGCCCCAATTAAAAGGTGACAATTTGCCTTGACCTGACATTTATGTAAAGTATACTCTTCCTGAAAACACAAGGAAGTTCACTTGGTGGCCATCTTGGGAATGCACTTGGGCCTGTGCTACAAGTCCAAACCCTTTTTTTTTTTTGAATTAGGAAATACTGCCATTTCAAAACAACAGCAGCTGCAGTGATGATGTCATCAGACAGCAAGAACCATCGTAAAGAACAAGCAGTGACTTTGCCGAATGCCAGTTCTCTGTTTCATTTGGAAGGCGGGACTTCCTTTACAGGAGCTGCCATATTGGACACTCCAATTACTCCCATTCATTGTAATACAAGTGGCCTGTCTGAGCTATATAGTCTCTGGTTTTAGTTAAAATCTACAATTATATAGTTGACTCTTGCCTGAATAATGTATGCCAGTTTTGTTTTGTATTCACTTGTTTCAGATATTTCCATGTATTTTAAGTTTGAAACTATAGCACAAAACTATACATAACAGCTGGAAAAAAAGCCTCACATTTGTCTATTTGGACTTGATTGACTTTTGAACAATTTTTACATACAGCCTCTGCAGCCTTTAGTCCCGGTTCATTGCTGCCAGGCAATCTGATTGGAATTTACAACTGCTTTCCAGTTTTGTATACATCTGATGGTCAATAAATGGATTGTGGGAGGTCTTTGGTATCTGTCAATGTTTATGAAAATAAAATGTTACCATTAAAGGGATTAAAGGGAAAAAATACCCCATGATTTACTCACCCTCAATCCATCGTAGGTGTATATGACATTCTTCTTTCAGACGAAAGAATACAATCAGAGTTATATTAACAAATGTCCTTGCTAATCCAAGCTTTATAATGGCAGTGAATAGGAGCACCAAAATTTGAAGCCCAAAAATGTGCATCCATCCATTATATCCGCGGGGTTAATAAAGGCCAAAAGCAAAGCAATGTGTTTGTGTGAGAAAAATATCCATATTTAACACGTTACAAAGTAAAATATCTAGCTTCCGCCAAACTGCCTTCCATATTCAACTTACGAAAAAAGTATATGACGTCGGACAGCGTTTTTTGAACTGCGAGAGGCGTTGTAGTTTCTTTGTAAATTGAAGACGGAAGGCTGTCTGTATTTTACTTTATAAAGTTTTAATTATGGATATTTTTCTAACAAAAATGCATCGCTTTGCTTCAGAAGGCCTTTATTAACCCCCCGGAGCCGTATGGATTACTTTTATAATGGATGGATGCACTTTTTTGGGCTTCAAATTTTGGCCTCCCATTCACTGCCATTATAAAGCTTAGATTAGCCAGGACTTTTTTTTATTACGTTCAGTACATTTTTAACTATCCCTGTACAACTATAATTCAAGGCAAAAGAAACGTTAATAATGTGTATAATGTGTATCATTTCCCATCTTTGAGAAAATTCAGAGAGTGAAATCCATTACTGATTTGTGATGTGGCTTTGTTTTACTGTGAATATTGTTGGAACATTGTCTTCCCAGAATGTTGCCATGTTTGTGTGAAAGAACTTTATTTGGTTAGAACTTGAGTGGTGTGCAGCTGTGTACATTCACAAATGTTGCCATTTTCATCACATTTGGTTTAAGTCATTAGTCACCTATATTTTTACTCTGATTTGTTTGTTTAATGGAACATCAGTATTACACATTTTTCTCCTGCAAATTTGAAGTTGTACAGTTCCAGTGAACTCAGCTGGAAGGGTTATGGCCAGTTTATTAAAACGTGACTCAGAACACATGTATATAGAGCCAGAGTATTTCTGTTTTATCTGCCAAATCACTGTCACAATCTTAACCCTCTGGTGCTACAAAATGACAGATTTTTATTATTATTTAATTTTTAGGGAATAGATAATATCCATATATTACCTGTTAATCACTTTTTGAGCATAGACTTGAAAACTTAAACTAAACCTTAAATGATGTGCAGCATTACGTTTCATCTCTTTTTAAAGAAGACACTTGCCAGATTATTGCTGAAGTGAAAAAGTGAAACAAAAACAACTTGTTATAAAGTTGAATTTATGAAAGATTTATGAAGTTATGAAAAATGCATAAAAATACTATTTTAAACTTTTATATGAAAGCCATGAATCTTAACAAGATTGAGGTTGATATCTCAAAAAATGAGCTGTCAGTAAGATTTTGTTTGGACGCAGTACCAAACGTTTCCACTAGATGAAATTTGATTCCCATTCTTTTCCAATGCAGTCATTCCTTTCCGCAAACAGTAGACTAGTGTGCGACTATTGTGTGACTATTTTTCCAGGACCATTTAACCTTTTCAAATCATGTCCATGTTTTGTGTGTGCCCACATAGCAAGTGCCAAAACCTTTACTAAGTTTTGCACCATTCCGATGAAGTAAAAAATTCTCAGCACCAGATATAATGCAGGCGGTCGATCCTTTTCCTATTTAGCGCCTAAACTCTGGAACAGTCTTCCTAGCGTTGTTCGGGAAGCAGACACACTCTGTCAGTTTAAATCTAGACTAAAAACGCATCTCTTTACTATGGCTTACAAATAAAACATTATCAATTTCTATTATTCAAATCAGTAAATGATTGTTAGGCTGCATTAACTAGGTCAGCCATTAACCGGGAACACTTCCCATAACACCTGATGTACTGGTTACATCATAAGAAGAATGGCATCTACGCTAATGTTAGTCTCTCTGTTTATCCCGAGGTTTACTGCAGTCAGCCGGATCCAGGCCGTATCCAGATCAGATGGTGGACCAGAGCCTGGACATGACCAACGCATCCCTGAAGTGTCTGCAGAGAACATGTCAAATAAACTCCCCCCGTAAATGCTGCATCGACACGACATCCTCATTAAACCCGTCTTCAGCGTGATTTACTCCAATCTCTCGAATAATCTAACAAATATCTATTTGCCTAATATGACTTAAGACCTGCAATGTTGCCAGAATTATAATCATACACTGTTTGTTCGTCGGCCAGAGGA
Source organism: Paracanthobrama guichenoti (assembly GCA_018749465.1). Classification (NCBI taxonomy): domain Eukaryota; kingdom Metazoa; phylum Chordata; class Actinopteri; order Cypriniformes; family Gobionidae; genus Paracanthobrama; species Paracanthobrama guichenoti. The sequence continues at coordinate 19,624,578 of CM031948.1, read as the reverse complement.
GAACTGGCACCCCGACTGAGCCTGGTTTCTCTCAAGGTTTTTTTCTCCATTCTGACCCTGAAGGAGTTTTGGTTCCTTGCCACCGTTGCCTCTGGCTTTTGGCTTGCTCAGTTGGGGACACCTAAATTTCATCTATATTACCGATCTGCCCGCATTGACGCTATATGATACTTGAAATTAGCTGGATAACATCACCGTTTCACCAGAACGGCTGTACAAATTCTGTTGCATTATTTTCCTGTTAACAATGTGAAGCTGCTTTGAAACAATTGGACTTGTTAAAAGCGCTGTATAAATAAAGGTGATTTGATTTGATTTGATATACCTACAACATATTCTCACATAGTAAAATGTTAGGGAGTTCTTATTTCCATTCATGTATACTGTATATACTGGCAAGGGGCCAATTCTTTAACTCTTTTGCATACCAAACAACGCTGTCAGTTTTACATCAACGCAATTATGAAGAATTAGGTGAAAGGTATGAACACATGCAAAAACAGTTGCAGGTTCATGAAAACAAATGACTTCCTTAATATGTCCACGCCTATATATCCTTGTTAACTTCTGAGAACTGTTGACATTGCTGTGTAAGTGTTTGAATAAAATATGGAATCTTTTAATAATTGCATTTCTGGGAATAAAAACACAAGAGTCTGGCAGGGTTCACAAAGAGAAAAGAATCTGCATACTGTCGGTCTTTACCAAACAAGCACTTAAGTAAATCTGGGATTCATTTGAGGTGGAACAATCCAAAATGGTGTTCCAGCACAGTAAAATAAAAAATATTTATTGTGAGTTTGTTTGTCAGTGCAAACCATGTTGCTCCAGTTTTTGTTATTACTTGCAGCCTGGCTCCCTTGCACATCATCCTTCCACCATCCATAATTGCATATTACACAAATACTGATTGGTCCGACTCCACACCAGTTTTTCCACTAATATAACCATTCCATACACACAGTGCTTTACTGTTTTAAAGACTTTAACAATTTACCATAGCTTATTTAAAGCTCTTAAAAACATGAATATAAAGTACTGCAGGGATGTTTTTTTAATTTTTTTTATTAAGCCAGCAACAGGTTAGCATTTTAGCACTTCTGGGGCCTATACCATGAAGCCGCTTTAGCTGGCTAACTAGATATGTTTAAGCTTAGTTTGTGCCAATCCTGGGTTTTAGGTACCATTAAAGTGATTTAGCTTTTAGCAGTGTTCATCTCTGTAGTAATTTACGCTCCACGGCAGGTTAAGAGATCTCAAACTGAAATTGGACCAATCAGCTGTGATCAAAGTGACACACCTCTGATGCAATAAAGTCACTCCCCCATTTCTACTCCAAATTAAAGGTCATGACACAGCAAATGTTTTGTTTTTTTCTTTTAAGACTAAAGCGTCTGGCTTTTAACAATCCTTATTTATAATAATAATTTTAAATGATTTAGATATAATTTATGTAATTATACCCTTAATCAATTACACATTTTAGTTAATCATTAATAGGCACTTTGTTAAAATGAATATAATTAGCCTATATAAAGGTCATACAAATAAGCTTTAAAATCAATAAAGCTATAAAAATTACTACGTGTGAGCTTAAATGTTCAATTCTCTCTATATATCAACTAAACTTCATAACATAACTTGCATTGACGTAGATTTCTTTAAGTTGTCATCTTTCATAGACAGCTCTTTTCTTGCGGCGTAAATGTGTTGAAATTCATAATATTTTTCAATCATGTAATATTCTGCAGAAGACAGAAATGAATCTCAGTTTCACTGATCCACAGCGTGTGACTGGCTGTTCCTAAACTCAGGATCAAAGCCTAAGTTGAGAGAGAAAGCTGATGATCAGCATCACGGGACCAACAAAGCCTGAATAGATTGGTTTGGGTTTGTCAACTCGAAACTAATCCTGTAACCCTGAGTTTGTTAAACTACCATCATGGTACAGCAATGGTTTTTTGGTTAAAGGAAAAAAAAAAAAAAAAAAAAAAAAAAAAAAAAAAAAAAAAAGTTGAGCTTGAACTTTTCACAATTTTAGTCGACTTAAACAAAAACATAACACCCCCTTGTGATTTTTTTTTAAAGCTTTTACTGTTCTTGAAAAGGCAGTAGCTAACAAGTTTGTTGGGGCCACAACACAGTCATGCTTAAGAGGTAAACAGCTACTCACTGGACCACTTTTATATCCTCATGGTTTAAAAAAAAAAAAAAAAACTCTTGCAAACTATTCCAACTCAAACTTTTAGGGAAAACATTTAGTCAAAGACTTAACGAGCTTTCGAAAACTTGATAACATTGCAACCTTGGTGTAGTGGCCTCAATTTAGCAGTTCACTGAATTTCGTAACTAAATTTGTGTCAAACAAAACAAGAAACAAACTTGTGTTGGTCATAGAGCTTATTTTCTGCAATGAAAAAGAAATAATTCTTATTGGGTTTTTGTCAAGGGAACCAGTGTTTTGCCAACTTCCAGGCTAGCCTACAAAGACAAAAAAAAAAAAAAAAAAAAAAAAAAACCCACCCACTACAGAAATCACATTAGTAAAATTCTTGGTGTTTTAATGTAAAGAGACAGGTTAAAGTTCTTAAAGTAAAATCGTAAAAGTCAGTTAAAAAAAAAAAAAAAAAAAAACAAATAAAATGCACAACACTTTGAACAACAGGCAACAATCAGAGCCACATTAGTACAAACAATGCTTTTTGGTCCCTGTGAAAGAGTACTACACCTTATAAATGATGGCGAGAACTAAAATTGACTACAATAAGCATTAAAATCTACAGTTAGTTTATAAAAACCATGTTGAATTGTAGAACACTTAAAACAGGTCAATACACAAGAATAGCTTTAGTCAAAGGCCAAGTAGTAGTAGTGATCTTGGGTGCATACTTTTATCGCTATACAACTAGGATTCCTGCCAGAATATGGCATCATTACACCTACAAATCTATAATAAGAAAACAAAACAAAAATAATTAAAAAAAAAAAAGGCAGTGAGAAAGCTACATTTGTAGAATAAACTGACCCAATGTGTGTTTCTACAACCAAACAGAAGTGATCCATCTAGTGCCATCCCTCATTTCAGATGTACTAATGAAGACAAAATACAAGCCGTCAGATTTCATTACTTAAATGACGTTTCAGTCCAGTATTTCACTTGTATGTCATTGGCTCGTCACCCTCTTCGCTGAGCAGACATGTGCGTATAAGAGCTTCGGTGACTGCGTACGGATCGCAGTTGGCTGAAGGACGGCGGTCTTCAAAGTAGCCCTTCATTTCTTGGCCAACGGATCGTGGAATTCGGATGCTAGCACCACGGTTAGCCACGCCAGCAGAGAACTCGTTGATGTTGGAGGTCTCGTGATGGCCAGTCAGTCGTCTGGCATTGTCCAACCCTCCTTTAGGATCATAGGCACGGATATGGTACTGGTGTCTCTTGCCCAGCTTCTCAATCGATTCCTCAATGTGTCTAAAATGAAAATAAATTTGATTAGCAAAACCAAAAAACATTTTATTTCAGCTCTACAGTGTGGGGGAAAGATGCAAGGCTTCCTTTCACATGCTTACTTCAAACCCCCTTCCTCACGCATCTCCTTGGTGCTGAAGTTGGTGTGGCAGCCAGCTCCATTCCAGTTCCCTGGAATGGGCTTTGGGTCAAAAGAGGCCACAACGCCGAAGTCCTCGCAAACCCTGTGCAGAAGGAAGCGGGCCATCCACAAATGGTCTCCCATCTCAATGCCCTCACAAGGGCCAACTTGGAATTCCCACTGTACAACAAAAAGACAACGTCAGCAACTAATTTCTATATTCGATTGAAAACTAAAAGTACAAACATGCTGCTCATTGTCTATCAGCTCAGTGGGAAAACTTTACCTGTGCAGGCATGACTTCAGCATTAGTGCCACAGATTTTAACTCCAGCATACAAACAAGCTCTGTAATGGGCTTCCACAACATCTCGTCCATAGGCTTTATCAGCTCCCACACCACAGTAGTATGGACCTAATCAAACAAAATCAAATTAATTTCCTTAAACCAACAGAAGTCTTCCTGCAAAAAAAAAAAAAAAAAAAAACCCCTTCCAAAACGATCCATAGATGACATGTACCTTGAGGTCCAGGGAAGCCATTGGAGGGCCAACCAAATGGATGACCATCTGTGCCGAGAATAGTGTACTCCTGTTCCATTCCAAACCAAGGATGCTGGTTCTGCACCATATCCATGATCTTTTTACACAGCCGACGAAGGTTGGTTTCTTAAGGAGAGACACAAAACATTAATGCAACCTTCAAATGTGATATAATCCGGTAATAACTAGTTATGCGAGACCAATTATGGTATTCGTTTACTCACCAGCAGGTTTGCGGTTGTATTTGAGAACGTCACACAGAACCAATTTGTTGGGGTCCTTTCTGAAAGGGTCTCTGAACATGGCTTGGGGTATCAAGTACATGTCACTGTTGGACCCCTCAGATTGATATGTACTAGAGCCATCAAAGTTCCATTCAGGAAGCTCTACAGAGTGACACAAGAATACAATTACTCATACTTTTTCCAACACGGTTACGGTTTCAGTAAACAACTTTTTTTTTTAAGCGAGACATAAATGAGAATCTGAATGGACAATAACTACCTTCAATGGTCTTAGGTTCTGAATCTAGAGTCCTGGTCTTGCACCTCAATCCCTCACCGGTTCCATCAATCCAGATGTACATAGCCTGGACATGGTCTCCCTGAGGGAGGTCCATGTACTGCTGTTTCACAGCTTTGCTCAGCTGGGAACTGGCTGAAGTGGCCATGGTGGTGCTATATCAAACCTATTAGGAGACAAACGCTGTAAATACACAACTCATCTTTCCCAAATAAAAAAAAAAACATAAATACAATTTTTTTTTTTTTTATAATATACATTCATTGTAATTGGGATATATATATATTATATTAAATTAATATCCCAATTACTCTGAATTCACCATACCAATCTCTCGGTCACACTTCCAGAGCTCGCATAGAAATCCCTATTCTCAGAAACAACGTGGCCGGTTGAGCCAGTCAGGTCATTACGCAATAACTCCCGACAATGCAAGTCAGACAATGGAGTACCGAAAGCGAGCGTCTTATTATCAATTTACTGAAGTTAATATGGCCATAATGTTTATGAATTAAAACGAAACCGACGACATTACCATTAACCACGGAATGTAATAAGGTTAAGGGGGAGAAGTGAATCGGTAGGAGACTAACAATGTTCAAATAGGCCATTTGAATGCTTGTCATAATAAAACTGATGCAACATACTGCTGTGATGGCAAAGCGGTTCAAAAGTTACAGTCGCGGTCCTGGATAACACACAATTAAATCTTAAGAATCCTCGATTTTAACTTTAACACGAAATCACCCATTTATACTCTACAGATTAAAACAAGCCATTTAAACATCGTTTAACCAGAACATGCACTGCTGCTATAAAAACGTTTTGATTAGTCACGATACATACCTATCAGCGAGTATAAATAGTCACTATAGGAGTGCCTGTAGTTCCAACGGGTTTTTGAAAATACTCCTGTCTGTTTGTCTCTCATCCTCCTAACAAACAGCTTTTGCTTTGGCCGAACTTTTAAAGTGGGTTTCTGATCCTTTCGCTGCTGATTGGATGAAATAAAACGTGATTTGAGCTTGGCTCGGCGTCGTCATATTAAAGGAGCATTTCACTGGACGACATTGAAAATGGGCGGGTCATCCTCACGTTTTTCATGATGAGCCATTCTTAGACAAAGAACATAAAATGTTCTGTTGATGTAAATAATTGTACATAACCTTTTAATACACGATTGAACATATACGTCCGTTTACTGACCAAGACACTGATGCTCTATAGCTGCTGCCAGTAAAACAGCTGTCGATTTCAAGAAAAATAAATGAATAAAACCCAGGCTAAAACAAACACTGGTCTATCACACACTCTGGTGGTGTTGTGGAAACACCAAGTCCCGCACAGCTGAAAATTGTGTACGAGAAATATAGTAGGCGCACCTACTGAAACACACAACACACACAACACACACAACACACACAACACACACACACACACACACACACACACACACACACACACACACACACACAAAAAAAAAAAAGGAAAAAAAAGAAAAAGAAATACTGCATAAAGGTCAAAATTCAGATTTGAATTTTCCATTGACCAAATTAAAGGCCTAACATCTACCCTGTTGTTGCATGGCTCCATATAATCAGAAATTAGAAAACCATTTTCATTAGTGATCTCAGACTTTTGGACAACACTGTATTTCACAGGTTTTGTGTAGCCTATAGCTCCGATTACTCTATTGAGTTTTGATCAACATTTTTTTTTATTGTTATTTTATTGACTCAACAAAGTCTCTGAAAATTATGTTCAAGTGGAAGTGGTAGTAATCTGCCTTGCATCTGAAAGCAATTGGAAGAAGAGAGTATGATCACATATAATTATATAATGGTTTAAATTATGTGAAACTCTGATAAATTGCATGAATCTTTGTTATAAGTGTATAAAATAGAGCATATTATTAAAATAAAGACATATCAGTTGAAAAAAAAAAAAAGAGTTGCTGTTGTTTGCTGTTTGTTCTTGAGGATTGAATGCATCAAAATTGTTGGTTATGACCAAAGAGTTTAGATTGAGCGTACTCAGGATGCTTAAGATTTAATTTGTTTGTTTTAATGTTTTCTTTTATATTAATACATTAATTTGGGGTAGGATATACACTTCAAATAGTCCCCCCTCCACCAAACTTTACACTTGGCACAATGAGGTCAGGCAAATACCGTTCTCCTGGCAACCGCCAAACCCAGACTCATCCATCGGATTGCCAGACAGAGAAGCGTGATTCGTCACTCCAGAGAACACGTCTCCACTGCTCTAGAGTCCAGTGGCGGCGTGCTTTACACCACTGCATCTGACACTTTGCATTGCACTTGGTGATGTAAGGTTTGGATGCAACTTCTCAGCCATGGAAAACCATTCCATGAAGCTCTCTATGCACTGTTCTTGAGCTAATCTGAAGTCCACACAAACTTTGGAGGTCTGTAGCTATTGACCCTGCAGAAAGTTGGCGACGTTCAATGCATTGTGCACCTCAGCATGCGCTGACCCCGCTCTGATTTCACGTGGCCTACCACTTTGTGGCTGAGTTGCTGTTGTTCCCAATTGCTTCCACTTTGTTATAATACCACTAACAGTTGACCGTGGATTATTTAGTAGTGAGGAAATTTCACAAATGGACTTATTGCACAGGTAAACTATCACGGTACCACGCTTGAATTCACTGAGCTCATGAGAGCGACCCATTCTTTCACAAATGTTTGTAGAAGCAGTCTGCATGCCTAAGTGCTTGATTTTATACACCTGTGGCCATGGAAGTGATTGGAACACCTGAATTCAATGATTTGGAGAGGTGTCCCAATACTTTTGCCAATATAGTGTATATTATTTAATAACGGTTTTGAACTTGGTCTTGACCGAGTATATATTGACATATGGCTCTATGGCTTCCAAATGAAGCTATCTGTCTGGAGCAGAAAAAAAAAGGGTATGGATTTTTCTAACATTTTAAATTAATAAAAAAACAAAAAAACAATACTCTAGTCCAGATCTCCGGGTTTAATATGAGTCAACTGTGTTTAGTTAGAAATGCCCCATGATGAAATAATTTTCAGTTTGTGTCAGTATAACCTACATCAATAAAAAAAAAAAAAAAAAAAAAAAAACGGCACTGGTTACAAGGTCAATAACCCTGGACCTATACCTGGAGTAAAGTGCCTTGTCAAATTTGATAGGATAGAGCAACTCTCCATTATGAATGCTTGTAGTTCTCCCAGCAATTTGAGTAAAGTGGTCTGATCTTTTAGCTTATTTTTGTTTATTAAAAAGTTTTACACATAATTATTAAAATATGGGAGCACCACAGAGAGTTGGTAGCCCTGTTGCCTCGAAGCAAAAAAAGGTCCTCGGTTAAAGTCCCGACTGTGCCAGGAGGTCTTTTTCTATATGGAGTTTGCCCTGTGTTTGTGTGGGTTTCCTCCAGGTGCTCTGGTTTCCCCCACAACCCAAAAACATTCAGCATAGGTGAGTTGGAGACACTAAATTATCCATATGGGTGTGAATGCGTGTGTAAATGCATGTGTCTGTGAGTCCTGACCAAAGGATGGACTGGCCATCCTTCCCCTACCATCCCTGTGACCCTGGAGAAACGGTTTGGAGATGGATGGATGAACAGACATTAAAATATGTTTAACATCACATACATTTACATGAGATGAATATTCTAGTCATGTCAGCAGCAAATAGTGTATTTGGAGCGGGTCTAGCTAAAACAACAACAAATGTCCCTTATGCCAAGCCAAGCCACCTTTATTTATATAGCGCTTTTAACAAGTCCAATTGTTTCAAAGCAGCTACACAGTGTTAACAGGAAAATAATGCAACAGAATTTGTACAGCCGTTCTGGTGAAATGGTGATGTTATCCAGGTAATTTCAAGTATCATATAGTGTCAATACGGGCAGATCGGTAATACAGATGAAATTTAGGTGTCCCCAACTGAGCAAGCCAAAAGCCAGAGGCAACGGTGACAACCAAAACTCCTTCAGGGTCAGAATGGAGAAAAAAACCTTGGGAGAAACCAGGTTCAGTCGGGGTGCCAGTTCTCCTCTGGCCGACGAACAAACAGTGCATGATTATAATTCTGGCAACATTGCAGGTCTCAAGTCATATTAGGTAAATAGATATTCGTAAGATTATTTGAAAGATTGGAGTCGTCACGCCGGAGACGGGTTTAATGAGGATGTCGTGTCGATGCGGCATTTATGGGAGGCATTTTATTTGACACGCTCTCTGCAGACATTTCAGGGACTGCAGGTCATGTCCAGGCGCAGGTCCACCATCTGATCTGGATACGGCCCGGATCCGGCTGACTGCAGTAAACCTCGGGATAAACAGAGAGACTAACATTAGCGTAGATGCCATTCTTCTTATGATGTAACGAGTACATCAGGTGTTATGGGAAGTGTTCCCGGTTCCGGCTGACCTAGTTAATGCAGCCTAACAATCATTTACTGATTTGAATAATAGAAATTGATAATGTTTTATTTGTAAGCCATAGTAAAGAGATGCATTTTTAGTCTAGATTTAAACTGACAGAGTGTGTCTGCTTCCCGAACAATGCTAGGAAGACTGTTCCAGAGTTTAGGTGCTAAATAGGAAAAGGATCGACCGCCTGCAGTTGATTTTGATATTATCAACTGACCAGACTTTTGAGACCGCAATAGACGGTGGGAAATAGACTTATGAAAATTAACCATGGTTTTATTATAGTAAAAGTGTAGTAACCATGTTTTTTTTTTGGCTAAATGATTACCATTTATATAACCAGTTTTACCACAAATACCATGTTTAAACTATGGTTAGAGTAGCAATACCATTGTTCATTTGTGGTTACCATGGTTTAACTATAATCATGTTTATTTGGTTTTATTTGAAGTAAAACCATGGTTCATTTTCGTAAGGGTTATATGCCACTTTTCTTAAAAATAAAATGAGTCACAAGGCATATTGTGTAACAAGATTCATTTCATTTAGCCATCAATGACAATGAAAACACATTTCAGGAGTTCACACGCAATCCTTCAAAGTTGCACAGCTTGGTAGGGATAAACATTTGCTTTCCTGTGTTTAAAGGAGGGGCTCAAGTGTGACACACAACTCCAACTCTAAATACTAGGGGAGAGCGGGGCACAACCTAACGCTTTTTGACTTTCTCAGATTGTGTAAATCCACTTGGGGTTCAGAGTATTTATTTTTTCCCACAATAATTTCACACGTGTAGTACAAATATGTGGTTTTGTTTCATTAATACAGTGTATATTTTTTTCTTGATTTACCCCAAAAGAATGGACGTGAAATGTGACAACATGCCCCATAGGTGGGGTACATTGTAACATGACCAAATGACAGCTTAAAATGTTACCTGATATAATAAAAAAAAAAAAGAAAAAAAGAAAAGAAAAAAAAAGATCCAAGACAAACTAAAATATTTTGTCAATAAAATACAATTATTAATTTTAAAAAAATAAAATAATGGCATTTTTTTTATAATGAAAAATATAATAATTTTTGAGTTTGACGATAAACACATCACTAAATACAGCTATACAGCATAGTTAAAAACATAATAATAATTAATCATTTCTGAACATTGAGTCTCTCAGTCATTATTCACCCTTTTCTCTCATGGTTTCTCAAAATAATTAATAAAAATATAATAGCATATTTCTAATAGGGGCTCATTGTAACACAATGTTACAACATGCCCCACCGGCACAACTGTCTTAAACCGCGGCTCGTGTCTTCTGCTGTTAGATCAGCATTAAAGAACGATCTCAACTGTTACATAACAGATATAAGATTAAAATAATATCAGATTTGTCTTATTTTAAATAAAAAAAAAAAAAAAAAAAAAAACAGAGATGAAAAATAAACTTAAGTAAGAAAATTTACTTTTGCTATGATTAAATAAATGTTCAGTGATATCTTTCAAAGATTTCTTAATTTTGGATTTTTTCCCCTCTAAATAATGTTGATATGGCAATTAGTAAATACAGAAAGTTTCGTCATCCTGGCACTTGTGGAAAGTTTTAAACCATGTGTGTTACAACTAACCCCGAATTAGGTTGTGCCCCTACTACCACTACTAGGCCTACTAATTATTATTATTAATAATTATAAATAATAATAAGTTATTTAGTTAGTTAATAGTAGATATTAAAAATAATGGTGGAGTGATGTCTTTATTTCGCCGTAATGTTGCAATCGACAGGACTTCATGAACGAGGTCAAACAATTGAGTGCCATGTCCACAAGATGTCGCTCTACGCTTTATTTATTTCATGCTTTCTGGTGAACCTGAGGAAACACATGAGATCCAGCATTTACGGTGAAGCCTGCACACAGTGAAAGATACATGAACTATTTGTCTTAGAAACATTTCCATTTATACTGCATGTCTTTTTTATTCAACTAAAGAATTTGATTGACTCATTAATGCACTGAGTGACTTATTGAATTCAGCAGGTACATAATACCATAATAAAAACACGTTTACAAGGCTCCCTCCCCTGCTCTCTCTCTCTCTCTCTCTCTCTCTCTCTCTCTCTCTCTCTCTCTCTCTCTCTCTCTCTCTCTCTCTCTCTCTCGTTCACATGCACGAAGAGTATAAGTCACTGTCCAGTGACGTAGAGCTGGATGACTCACTGCCCATCAGAAAAAAATGAGACATCGTCTCCTCTGACCCAATCCCACTAACACACAACTCAAGTCTCCTCCAGTCACACCAAACCCTCAACCTAACCTCATCATGCCATTTCTGACATGATTCTTGTGTAAATATACCGAAACAAGAGGCATGTAATATGAATTTTCTTACAAATCATAGACCACACAGTTGTTTCAAAATCTAATAAGCTTTAACTTTTGCTAGACATCTTTTTTAGATTTAATAACCTTCCGCGTGTTGAAAAAGAGTGGTATAAAAAGGGACTGAGTCACTTAATGCATTGCAATCCCTGTCACCCAGGCAGAAGTGTGAGGAATATGTTTCCTTAATGAATGCACAGAGACTAATGAGCTTGGAGGTTAGACAGGCCAGTTTTCTGATTCTCCTCTGAGGGATAATTACCCAGTTGGGCTTGAATATGATATTGCTGTGGTTACACTGAACTATGTCAGTGCACTGTGGTCGCACTTACTGTAACTAACTGAAGCATTCAAGTGCAGTTAACCAAAGCCTCAGTGTCATGGTAACAATCTGAACTGAAAAAATTAGAGGTGTTAGACATATTGCAAGAGGCGGGAGTTGCCATGGTCTGTTGTTTGCTCTTCAGGGCCGTTCTGTTGGCAGTCTTTTTTTTTCTTTTTTGAATCTTCAGTTTTTTTTTTTTTTGGGAAGATAACTGTGTATAGCTATAAACATTTGTATTTACCAGCTTTTGGATATGCTCACAGTCCTGGGTGACCATCAGTTTCCTATTATTTATAAACTGGTTTTAAATGCTAATGTTAATAAATCATGTGTTCACACCCTTCAATTTCCTGTGATCAGTGAAACCTGTGGGTGAGTCATCAGACTCTGCAATGCACCACAATAACCTATACTGAGGAAGGGTGGAGACTGACAGAAGCTCCCCATGAGAGCTTTGGTTCAACCACAGACACAAACTATGTAAGATAAGACGTAGACCCATATGGTGCTGACTGAATAGTGGGCATTTCTGATGTGTTTTTGTTTGTTCACTTGTTTGTTTCACTGTTGTGCGCAACACACAGCGAATGAGCATGAACATTCCCAAAGCAGCCCGATGACGTGAAATCAAAGAGGAGTTTATGTCAGAGTGTTCTAGCGCTTACATGCAAACACTGGGGAATCAGAACATCACTGCAACCAGTTGCTGCACTGTTATACACGATGATAAAGAAGGAAAGTGGCTAGATCTGATGTACTCATCCATGATGCCATTTTCTGTGGGAATACCATCAGGGAGACTATCAACTAAGTCACAAATCGACTGAAAAACAAAACAAAAACAAAATAAATAATATGAATATTTTTTATGTAAAAATATTAACATCTCTAAACCAACATTTTTTTGTGATTATCAAAATGGCATTTTGTTCTTTTGGCAATTTATTTTTATTTTTTTAAAATCTCAATTCACTCAATAACTCAACAACAAGACATGCCTATCAGTTTAGAATATACGTTTTCTCTGTGTTCTGTTCCTGTTTGCCTGTGTCCCTTTGCTAGTTTGTTTCCATGGTTATTCATGGAGTTTGCACTTGTTCCTAAGTTACGTTAATCATCCCCTGTCTATTTAAGCCCTATGTTTCCTCAGTTTCTTTGTCCAGTATTGTTTGTATTAAAGTGGTTTTATATATATATATATATATATATATATATATATATACATATATATATATATATATATATATATATATATATATATATATATATATATATATATATATATATATATATATATATATATATATATATATATATATATATATATATATATATATATATATATATATATATATATATATATATATATATATATATATATATATATATATATATATATATATATATATATATATATATATATACATGGTTTTACTATATATATATATATATATATATATATATATATATATATATATATATATATATATATATATATACACTCACCTAAAGGATTATTAGGAACACCATACTAATACTGTGTTTGACCCCCTTTACCTTCAGAACTGCCTTAATTCTATGTGGCATTGATTCAACAAGGTGCTGAAAGCATTCTTTAGAAATGTTGGCCCATATTGATAGGATAGCATCTTGCAGTTGATGGAGATTTGTGGGATGCACATCCAGGGCACGAAGCTCCTGTTCCACCACATCCCAAAGATGCTCTATTGGGTTGAGATCTGGTGACTGTGGGGGCCATTTTAGTACAGTGAACTCATTGTCATGTTCAAGAAACCAATTTGAAATTATTTGAGCTTTGTGACATGGTGCATTATCCTGCTGGAAATAGCCATCAGAGAATGGGTACATGGTGGTCATAAAGGGATGGACATGGTCAGAAACAATGCTCAGGTAGGCCGTGGCATTTAAACGATGCCAAATAGGAACTAAGGAGCCTAAAGTGTGCCAAGAAAACATCCCCCACACCATTACACCACCACCACCAGCCTGCACAGTGGTAACAAGGCATGATGGATCCATGTTCTCATTCTGTTTATGCCAAATTCTGACTCTACCATCTAAATGTCTCAACAGAAATCGAGACTCATCAGACCAGACAACATTTTTCCAGTCTTCAACTGTCCAATTTTGGTGAGCTTGTGCAAATTGTAGCCTCCTTTTCCTATTTGTAGTGGAGATGAGTGGTACCCGGTGGGGTCTTTTGCTGTTGTAGCCCATCCGCCTCAAGGTTGTGCGTGTTGTGGCTTCACAAATGCTTTGCTGCATACCTCGGTTGTAACGAGTGATTATTTCATTCAAAGTTGCTCTTCTATCAGCTTGAATCAGTCGGCCCATTCTCCTCTGACCTCTAGCATCAACAAGGCATTTTCGCCCACAGGACTGCCGCATACTGGATGTTTTTCCCTTTTCACACCATTCTTTGTAAACTCTAGAAATGGTTGTGTGTGAAAATCCCTGTAACTGAGCAGATTATGAAATACTCAGACCGGCCCGTCTGGCACCAACAACCATGCCACGCTCAAAATTGCTTAAATCACCTTTCTTTCCCATTCTGACATTCAGTTTGGAGTTCAGGAGATTGTCTTGACCAGGACCACACCCCTAAATGCATTGAAGCAACTGCCATGTGATTGGTTGATTAGATAATTGCATTAATGAGAAATTGAACAGGTGTTCCTAATAATCCTTTAGGTGAGTGTATATAACCACTTTAAAACTGTATTTAAGAAATATAGCGCTATCATCCAGATTATATATATATATATATATATATATATATATATATATATATATATATATATATATATATATATATATATATATATATATATATATAAAAACGCTTAATCATAATTAATCACATCTAAAATAAAAGTTTGTTTACATAATTTGTGTGTGTAGTGTACAATTATGTATAAATACGCATACATGTATACATTTAAGAAAAATGTGTTATATTTATATATAATATAAATGATATATACATGCAAATATTTCTTAAATACAGTGCATCCAGAAAGTATTCACAGTGCTTCACTTTTCCCACATTTTGTTATGTTACAGCCTTATTCCAAAATGGAGTGAAATTCATTATTTTCCTAAATTTGACAAACAATACCCCATAATGACAACAAAGAAGTTTGTTTGAAATCTTTGCAAATGTATAAATAAATAAATAAATAAAAACACATGTACATAAGCATTCGCAGGCTTTGCTCAATACTTTGTTGAAGGATGTTTGGCACCAGTTACAGCCTCAAGTCTTTTTGTGCTACAAGCTTGGCACACCTATTTTTTGGGCAGTTTCTCCCATTCTTCTTTGCAAAGACTTTAAACAAACATTTTTTTCACGTTGTCATTATGGGGTACTGTTTGTAGAATTTTGAGGAATGAGTTTAATCCATTTTGGAATAAGGCTGTAACATAACAAATGTGGGAAAAATCAAGTACTGTGAATACTTTCCGGATGCACTGTATGTATGTGTGTGTATTCAAATATACATAATAATTATACACAGTACACACGTATTTTATGTATATTATATATATATATATATATATATATATATATATATATATATATATATATATATATATATATATATATATATATATATATATATATTCTAAATTTATATTTTGCAGTGCAATCATGTATGTATGGATAAATAGAATAAAAGTCCCACTTTACTCTAAAGTAAAGGGATTATATATTATAGTGTCTTTAAAGGATAGTTCACCCAAAAATGAAAATTCTGTCATCTTTTACTCACCCTCAAGTTGTTCCAAACCTGTATGGGTTCCTTTGTTCTGCTGAACACAAAGGAAGATATTTTGAAGAATGTTGGTAACCAAGCAGAAGAGCAACCATTGACTACCACAGTAGGGAAAGAAATACTGTGGTAGTCAATGGTTGCTCTTCTGCTTTGTTACAAACATTCTTCAAAATATCTTCCTTTGTGTTCAGCAGAACAAAGGAACCCATACAGGTTTGGAACAACTTGAGGGTGAGCAAATGACAACAGAATTTTAATTTTTGTGTGAACTATCCCTTTAACTACTATGTGCTAACATTTAAATAAATTTAAAATCATGCTTTTAAATTGTACTTAAATTAAAAATACCTGCACGTAATTACAGCTGTACTTAATTTCTGTAATTGGGTCATTGACAAATAAAGCTTTAAAAGGGTGTTTTTTTTTATAAATCTTTTCAAAATTGATGTAATGCATATTTTTGATGAACAATGTGTTTTAACTATTTCATTTTAAAGTGTTTTTATGTCAGGCGGTACTGACATGTAAAGTGAACTAACCTACCCATACTTGAAATGATTCAAGAGTTCAAGAGTTTTATTTGTCACATACACAGTTATATACAGAATATACAACCGGCAGTGAAATGTAAACAGGTCCGCTCCATGGACAGTGCAAATTCACAGTTAAAAACACAAGGAAGAAATTATAATAGAAATAGGATATAAAAAAAAGTACTATCTATATATATATATATATATATATATATATATGTCTATATCTGTAGAATTATAAATAATCAAGTCAAGAGAAAAAAAAAGGTAACAAATAAGGATAAAGTGGAATAAAATAATTGAAGTAGACTTTGCAGTGAGTAAACTGTAGACTTATAAATATGTGGTTAACAAATGTATAAAGAGTATAATGTGCAAACAGGTTTATAACAGGTTGTTACACAGTAACAACGAGAGAACAGAAAGTGCAGTGCAATGTCAGTGTATCGATGTTTATCCTGACGTGAAGTCACGTGATGTTAAGTGACTGAGTTCAGGAGTCTGATGGCCTGGGGAAGAAGCTCCTCCTGAGTCTCTCAGTTTTGGCCATCAGGCTTGGAAGCGCTTACCAGATGGTAGCAGCGTGAAATGAGGGTTTGCAGGGTGATTAGAGTCCTTGATGATCTTGGTAGCTCTACCTTTGCAGCGTTTGGTGTAGACGTCCTGCAGAGACGGGAGAGCTGACCCTGAGATACGCTCGGATAAGCGCACTACTCTTTGCAGGGCTTTGCGGTCATGACTGGTGCTGTTCCCATACCACGCTGTGATGCACTGAGTTAAAACACTTTCTATCGCCCCTAAATAGAAAGTTTTCAGGATAGCTGGTGAAACCCTGAATTTCCTCAGCTGGCGCAGGTGGTACAGTCTTTGCCTGGCTTTTTTCACCTGTGTCTGAATGTGAGCAGTCCAGGTCAGGTCCTCGGAGATGTTTACTCCCAGGTACTTGATGAGCTGTTTTTCCCAGTATTTGAGAGAGATCTACAAACATTTTCACTCTGGAGGATGCATAATCATGTTTTTAGCTTATCAATTCATAATAAAAGAGCAATGTTTGCAGTTGTGCCAACCTGACATTTGAAAATATACAAATTACTGCACAAAGTTTTTTCAATTATGCCAGCAGCTTTAAAACTACTGATATTTATAAAATATGTTTATATGAAAGGCTTCGACCCTAAAATAATGCTATATGTTTTTATTATTCAGACACCATTTTAAATAGTTTTCTTAGTCTGTCCATTTGTACGGACAGTTGCACCACCTGACAATTTGGGTGTTTAAGATGACAAAATAATATGTATTATTTAAATGTACTAAACTTGAATTCAAACTAAATAGATTTTATAGGATAAAGTAATGTCATGAAGGAAATAATGCACTTGGACAGAAAAATATGCACGTCATGACAAGACTACCCTGATGTTCAGTATCCTGGAACAGTATTGCATATGACAGACATGTATGCATATGCATACATATTTTATGTAATCAGTATAGTATTTGCATTCCATTTTGGTCTACATAATGTGAGGAAAATGAGCAGTGAGATGGATCAGTGTCTGACATCACCCTGAATCTAAATGAATGGATTATCACACCGGCCGTGTGCACTTGGATTCTTGAGTACCTCATTGGCAGGAAGCACCCAAACAAAAAAACATTGGATTGATTCATTTATAAAACACGTTTATCATGGCAAATCTAAGGTTTATTTTAGCTCTGAGTACAGGATCCTTAGACATGGTTCTGTTGTGAAATGTTTAGAACACATCTGTAAACAGCTGAAGTTAAATACAAACTCTTTTATTTGAATATATGTATAGAGATTTTACAGATTAACCACTGTTATTTTCACTACGGGGAAATGTGGTGGGTACAGCTGGCTGGTCCAGGTGGGTTTGTATGGATCTGTGAATAGAATATGAAGTGAAAAATCTCTCAAGGACTTAAAATTAGATTTTACAAACAGCATACAGTGTAAGTGAAGACTGACGGACGTGCTGGTGTCATTAATTGGGGAGACAGACACCCTTGGGTCATTAGCATGCATATTTCATGATAGAGGGACTGGATTTATCGGAGTGTAGCCTGTCCTGTGCAAAGATCAGAGAAAAACGTATGCCATTCTAAAAAAAGAGATGGAGCCATCTGATAAAATACGCCAATCATTTTCAATGTGTTATCATTAACATGTTGTCCTTCTTATATAATTAAAATGCAAAAATCATAACAAGTGTCTGGAATGTCTAAAAATAGACCATTTTGAGATTCATGATTTAAAATAATAATCTGTATTTACAATACAATCAGTGATTATATCACCTTTGTTTTTTTTTTTTTTTTACAATTATTTGTTTAATATTTTTTCATCAAGCTACTGACAGTCATATAAGCATACATGATTTGTGTGGAAATAATATAATAGACCCTAACAACATAACAAGCACATCAGTATGGAATGCCAAAGCCGCCAAAATAAAAACCATAACGGATAAAACTTTTATGCAAATACATAAAAATAATACTACTAAAAAGCAAAAAGCTAACAAAGGAATACACAGAAAATTAAAACAAACAAACAAACTTTTTTAGAATTAAAAGTTAAATGGCATAAAATTTAAAGAGTGCAAGTTCTAAGACAATGACTATAGTCTACTATGCAGGGACAATGTACAGCATTAATGCCAACAACTTATTCATCATTAATACATCAACCTATACTGTGACTAAGCAAATGACGTAAAGACTACATAATTATATAATCATGTTGGTAGCTGTAAGGTAGAGCTGCACGATTAATTGTTAAAGAGAGCAGCTGTCAGCTTCACAGTAGTTTCAATTACACAGTATCATTATTTCTGTGTTACAATAATTCTTATTATCACAGAAGTACTGGGATAAAAGTTTATATTTCGGATATAAAGCGCTGATGGGTAGCGATCAAAACAGAGTAAATCACCATATGAAAGTAACTTGAATAAAGGTTGTATCAATTACATCTTTACACCAGTAGGTGGAGACAAGTGACTGTTAAAATGTATTTGTCAATGAATCATTCATTCAAAAGATTAATTGATTCCTCCTGTAATGAAACAAGTGAAGTCATTGAATCATTCATTCAAACATTTAAAAAAAAAAAAAAATCAAATAGTTTTTAACATTTTATCAGAAAGTAGATTACATGCTATTTTGTTTAGTTGTCTATTTAGAATCATGAAAGAATTGTGATCTTTATTTTAAACAAATAAATTGTGATTCTGAATTTGTCCAGAATCATGCAGCTTTACTGTAATGTAAATACTGAATAAAGACACCTGAGACTATACAGTAGCTTCTAAAGACAACAAAAATAGTTAAAATTTTGCTCCACTATAGTTTTATCGAAAGTAATTTGACAGTGTAGCATAGCAGGACATGTAACCGGTGCTGAAAATTACTGTAAGCTCCAACGTGGACTACATCAGTGTCTAACCCAAGAAAAAGCAATGGAGAAATATGAAAGCAATGGAGAATATGAAAGAACTCATCAGAGTGTAACCTGACTGTTTCATCATTTCATAAAGGAGACGACCTCGGGGAAACAGTTACTTTAATTGTAGCTGCAGTGTTCTATAGTGCTTCATGTCATAAAGAGACGCAGCCTTTATGTTTTTACATCCAGTCACCAGCCACTAAAGGCAGCAGATGTTTTCCAGATGATATTTAAAGGGAAATCCCTTTGGGCCACAGTCACATTGAAAATGGTTATCTGTTGTTTGTGGATCAGAACTGAAATCACATCCAGTGTTGTTATCATTAACTAAAACTAAAACTATTATGAAACATATTTGATAACTGAAATAAAGTATAAATGTTAGATTTTTTTTTATTAAATAAAACTAAAACTAAAAATGAAAACTATTTAGAAATATTAAAAACATAAAAGGACAAAAGCACATAAAATTTAATTAATGAAAATTAAAATTGAAAATAAAAATAAAAGCTAAATCAACATGTTAATAAAAACTAGGCCTATATAAATAATCCTAATATAACACTGATGACAACACTTTCATGGCAAGGTTTAGGTTGCAGTTTTGACTACATATAAATTGTTTTCTGTATTATAAAGGAAATACAGAAAGAAAATCGTGGCCTATATCAATGGCTTATTGGTTTTATGTAAAAAAAAATAAAATAAATAAAAGTACAACATAAAAACTAATTTTTAACAAACGGAAAAGTTCAAAATGAGCTAACTTCATGGTTGAGAATCACACCATTCAGATTAATGAGCAGATGTGAGCAGTCGGCTCAGAAGCGACAGACTGCAGTCAGGTGATTAGTGTATGAGTGACAGGGCCGACCTTTAACAAGCGATAAAGACTCACTAAGACCAGAGTCAACAGGGTTTCCACTCACAATGCTCACCGCTGAGAACTGTGGACCGCAGCAGTCTAACATACTAATTAAAAGGCTCTTTAATGCAATGCCTCATGATGCTTATTAATACCGTTTTAATCCTGCAACATAAAGTGAATAAACAGATAAGCATAATTAAATCCGGGGGTCAGTGCTGATTAGCTGAACTATTGATAAGTTTTAGTACAGTCCAGTAATGTTTACCATTATTCTTAGATTCACCTTAATGGCCCACTTCTATGTAGGTGTGTGAATTGACTGATGAACAACATTTTTAGCTACTAAACAGCCACTAAAGCGACTAAAGATGAATTGTTCTATGTTCTGGTTGCTATGGAACCTTGTCTCCACAGAGAAGAGCCCTTGACATTGTTGAAAGCACTTCACTAGAGAACATAAACAACATGCTTTGGCACTGAGACATGATGGACTTCAAGCTGTGGATAGGACAGGCTCCTGGTGTGTGAGTCTATCAGATGATGTTCACCTGAATGAAATGTTCTTAATTTAATTTTTTTTTTAAAGAAAAAAGAAAGAAATTGTGAACGCGTCTGCACTCCCGTGAAGATTTGTGCGGAGAAAACTGTTATATTGTCAATTATGGAAATTGTTGTAACGTAATAAAATCATTAATTTTGCTTAATTGTTCAATTTGTGGTGTAATAATCTCATTAGCCATTTAAACATACAACCTAGGCTCATTAGAAACACATGCTTCTATCCCTATTTTTGCAACTCCAATACAATAAAAAAAAAAAAAAATCTATTCACTTCAGTTTCCATCTGAAATTAACACTAGAGGCAGTAAAACAGCATCAACTTTTATCACATTAAGTATGATTATAGGTGCAAGTTATTGAATAACAATTTTTTTCCATGGTTCCTTGCACAACTTCATAGTGCATGGTTTGTGAACTAATACATTTAACCTTCTCCATCGCATAACCAGCTCTATATGGGCTTTTCTCAAATAGTAAACTTGCTTGGTTGCTCACCTGGTACAGCATTGCGAATCCGTAAAAACACAAGTCATGATAAAAGAGCTAAAAGAAGCAATCTTAAATGGCATGCTTGCTTCCGCAAATGCATTTTTATCTTAAGGCCAATGCACACCACACAGACAAACACCAACGAATAAATCTGTCAGAGCTTGTTTGATCAGTGTGTTACCGGTTACCCCTGTTGGCATCTGTTGCCATTGTTCGGAGTTTGTTTTCACTTAAATGAACATGTTCAATCAGCGTTTGTTGGGTTTGTCTGAGCAGTGTGGTATGATTTTCCAGCAACGACAACAAACTCTGACGTAATCTGACCTGGGGCGGTATTCCAGAAAGCAGGTTATGTGATATACCCGGGTATGTTTAAGAGTAAGTTAGCGGATAACGTCTCGGTTACGTATGTAACCCTCGTTCCCTGAAGGAGGGAACGGAGACGTACGTCGGAACTGACTGACGAATTGGGATCTGTTTTCAGAGACCAATCTACTTCGAGTGATTAAAAACGAGCCAATGGACACTGGCATGCGGTTCACGCATTCCACGCACTGCCCCGCAGCGCGGGTATAAACACGGAAGTGGAAGTACCGCATAATGCTTTTCAACTGAGGACTCGGACATACGTAACCGAGAGGTTCCCTTTCAGTCGGTCACGTTCAGCGTACGTCAGAACTGACCGACGAATTGGGATCCCTACCAACACGCCAGGGATGCTGGCCCTTCCAGCGCCCTGCCTGAGCTCACTGGACCACTCCTAAGTTGGAGTGGCAGTCAGGGCTCCCGGCAGGGAAGGACAGTCACTGCTATTCCTGCAAGACCCACTCAGTATGACTATTGGATAATGCTGGGAAAGCGTGCCCGTCTCGGGGAGGTGGTACGCTGCGGAGCCACATCCTTCAGTGGAAGGAGAGGTGGCAGATTACACATAAGGACTAACCTATCAGGGTAGTGCAACATATGGCAGTCTCTGGGGTGGATCCAACCTGGTCCCAGGGGGAAAAGAACACTGCCAGAGACGACAGAGCGAGCTCTGTCAAGGGAAAGACACGGGGCTAGCCGAGTAGGGAACGTGCTCGGAGGATCTCACAGGATTAGCCGTTTCTGGGGAACACAACTGGAGAGAATAGACGCATATATCCGACACTAGAACGGGCACTTTGAGTCCGGTCGTCGTAAGCGTGAAGAGTATGGACGGGACACAACAAAGCCAGGGCTGGGTCTGCCTCCTCTGAAGGGAGGAGGCAGACCCAGCAAAACTCCCCTTGCAAAACTGAGTGTAGTTGCTGGGCGTGCTTAGTAAATTATCCTTGTAGTGAAAATGGAAGGTTTCTGGACAAATCAGAAGACAATTCTAGATTAAGAGCAAGAAGATATTTGAGAGAGCACACTGCAATCTTTTATTTTTATTTGTTAAAATGAATGGAGAATATCTCGTGTTTTTCCGAGGGTTTTGTCGGTGTGTGTTGGGGCAGTGTGAACATGACAGTTATTTTTCATAAAATTCTAAATCCAACAGCCAGCTTGTTTGTTGGCCTTTGTCTGTAACAGTGTGAATTGGCCTTTACTTTTAACACTATCAGTTTATGTTTAGGGTAGGGTTTAGTGTAGGTGCTACATAATTTTTAAACACAACAGAGTATTAAACTTTTAGTGCCACTCTCTAGACATTTCATTTCTGAACTGCAGCAATACATACATCCAACATAATAAAACGTTGCTAGATTCACATTCATCTGTTTCGGATAAGACTGAACAAAATTTTGTAATGTAATGTAATATCATTTTGTAGAACTGTCGCCACAGGTACGCCACTGGTACAAAATGGAATCTCCACTGAAGCTTGAGCATTTATGGATGATGAAGTCACAGGTACTGCAGTGCTGTAGCAAAGTCTCATGAGGGAAAAGATAAGGGTAGGGAATGACAGCAAACCAGCTGAGCTGCTGACAGCAGACCCCTGGAGAGGGCACAAAATGTTCTTTGTAATGCAGTGAAACAGAATTTTTGACAGAAGAAAGAAGTTAGGTAGAAAGCTAGCAAATTGGAATAAAATAATATACGAGAGACGCATAGATCACTATTCTTTAACAGACAACTTTGTAGCTTTGTCTTTCAGAAACCTCTAGTGTTGGTTCACGCCATGCTCTTTGAGTCTCCTGATGTCATTAAAAGGTCACCTTC
This sequence comes from Paracanthobrama guichenoti, assembly GCA_018749465.1. Taxonomy (NCBI): domain Eukaryota; kingdom Metazoa; phylum Chordata; class Actinopteri; order Cypriniformes; family Gobionidae; genus Paracanthobrama; species Paracanthobrama guichenoti. The sequence continues at coordinate 19,600,881 of CM031948.1, read as the reverse complement.
TTCCAAGGATCCAGAATTGTGTTCCTGCTGCCACTGCCAAAAGTGTGTCTTTTACATTATAGAGCAGGTGAATCCACAGCACTCTTTGAGTAAAGTGAGGCCAGTCTTGGTTACAAAAGGAGTAGTGTTCTGCTGGGCTCTGGGTGGTCTTCTTCCAACATCTATATAGAAGAGTTTCATAGACAAAGAGCTTTTTATACACACAGATGCATTGCGTTTACCAAGATAAAATGTGTAGGTTTTATCCATACATCATTTATGGTGAGGGCAGTTAGGATATATTTCCTCCCACCATGGTTTTGCCATGCATGGTTGATTTTGTCCCCACTTTATGAAATCATGCCTCCACAGCACTGATATATCTAATACTGAGAAAACATCTCTTTTAGATGGTCTTTTCACATGGTCCTTTGTCTTAGGCCCCGTCCACACGAAGCCAGAGCCATCCCTTCGCGATCTTTTTTCAATAAATATCTGCGTACACATGAGACCACTGAAACCGACTCAAAACGATGTAGTATACTTGCTAGGCTAGTATGTGGCGCTGTAATTCTGCCACAGAAATACACTAAAAATGGAGAAGACTTGTGGCTAGAAGGGGTACAGCAATGGTAGGATGTGAAGCAAAATCTCACGATAAAATAACAATAAATACATTTCCTACTTACCAGATAGGTAAGAGACACAAGGGTGTCGTTTTCAGATTTATCCACTCTGGGACCCGGTTTCCAAAAAATATTAGTTTCATGCACCCAAAACGCCAGATCCGTGTGGACGGAACGCTGATACGGTACAAATTTTTTACGTATACAGCTAAACGCGTCTCCGTGTGGACGGGGCCTTAGTTTTCCCACCATTTGTCCATAGTTACCCTCATTAGTTAATTTTGTCCCATCCTCGTTTGTGTTCACTACTTAAGTCATGTCCATATTAGTTATTGTGTTTTGCTGCCTGATTGTCTGTCTGCTTGAAATACCATTAAACCTGTCATTTTGGATTTATTCTCTTCATCTGAGTCTACTTTCCTGCAACCACCATGACACAGGTTCAGCAAGCTGTTAAATCAGCAGAATCTAAAATTGTTTTACTGTTAATAAGTTTTATTGTTACTAGAGATACACCAATAAAAGCCGATAAAAGCAATTATTTTCAGTATCGAGTCTATCGACGATTGTTTAAAATCAGCCAATGATAAGGGCTGATTAAATCCTGTCAAGAAGGGTGGAAAAACTATTCGGACTGCAACTCATAGGCTACTGTGTGTGAAGAAAATCTCTCTTGTGCTGAATTTATGGCAAGTTAACGAGACAATAACGCATTAACAGTTAAAAAAATGGCAACATTAAAGCAGGCTCAATTTGAATCAAATTGCTTTGTTACTTGTGATAAGAAACAAAGTCTCGGCTTTCATATTCTGTAAATTTTATAGCTAAAATTTTTTTTACACTTGACAGTTTTCACACTCTTAAATGTGAAATGACAGATTACTATAGCGCCTCAGTTCAAGTGTCATCTTTTCCACTTTAAAGGGATAGTTCACCCAAAAATGAAAATGAGTCCATGATTTACTCTGCATGAAAAAACATGCATGAACACAAGAAGGTATGTTGAAAGATACAGAACAACTTACCAAAATGAATCATGTCTCATGTCATCACTCAATCAGTGTTTCAACCACGGAAAGACGTCAATAAAATACATTTTTATTATTTTGTTTTCATTAAGACAAAACTATCAGTATCGGCAATAATCGCTATTGGTATCAGCAGAGAAATTTAGCATCGGTGCATCTCTAGTTATTATGCATTTTAGTAATTACATTTACAAACAAATGTAGACAGTTTGCCAGTAAGTGCTGGATAATTGTGTTGAGGTCTTTATGTGTTATGCATTAGATAATATTTATCATAAATGTTTTTAATATTTTTATACTTATTTTATTTGTATTGCATCTGAGATGTTTAGCTAAATGCTATTGTGTAAGGGGCTAAGCCATTTGAAATATTTAAAGCATAGCAAATGAAAAATGATTAGAAAGTGTCCCACCGTTATGTGCATTAACCATGGATAGCTTACTGAGTAACAGTTTGTACATATTCCATGCATAGACATCACAATCATAAACATTGCTGTTCAACCAACCATAAAAGAATGACTTACTCTTGATTTGAGAGCTTTTTGGTAATTTGGACTTAAGAAACTCAGCCATCTCTTTGTCCTCCTCCCGTTCCCTGTATAGCAGAGGTAACTGATGATTATGGTGCAATGCATTATGGGAAGACTGACTATATATTCACTGCAATGCATGGTCTTCATGTCCTTCAGTTAGTTCAAGGTTGGATATTATTGCTAGGAAATGTAATCTAAAAAATACAACATGCGCATTCATTTATCATGCATTTCTGTTATTTATTCATAGTATTCTGCTGGGTTTAAAAAAAGACTTGAATAGTGAATAGTTTGCAACGTGTTCCATGACGTCTATTCCAGCCTTTCAGAATGAGCTGGTAGGACCTACACAGTGAGGACAACATGATGTTCACTGCGTCTTTAACACCAGCTGGACTAAAAATACATTCAGTGCTGTTCAATCTTTCCTCAGCTGATACTTCTTAACATGGAGCTGCAATATAGTAATTGTTCTTAAGCAGTAATAATAAGAATGTACTAAAACTGAAAGAATACATGAAAAGAATGCATTAAATTAAAGCAATTTTGGGGTCAGCTGCCTTTAAATTATGTCAATATACTACCATAATTATAGACAAGGCAAAACATAAACACGGGAATCAAAGTCCAGATTCAATTACAAAATTGTGCAGATGCCAGAAGCACTGAGCAGAATTTTCCTAAATATTTCCTGAATTCGATTCCTGCAAACACGGCAGCATGGGTTTATTACAAATAAAATCCTATTACTTCTGCATTTAGAGTGTGAGTAATGTTTTTTTTCCTCAGGCCTTAGACAGAATCCTGTCTGCCTTGGAATTGAACTCAGTCAGAGATTTAATAAAGGGTGCAAATGAATAGTGTGTCAGCCTCCATCATTCTCCAGCAAGCTGAAATCGGCTCACCTGAGGCGCTCAAACTCCACGTCATCTACCAGGAAGTCTCTGGCCTCCACTAATTTATGAATCTGTTTCAGAAGCTCTTCCTCCTTCTGTTTGTCTTCATTAGACTTGTCATTATCTGAAAATGGATTTAAATTTAAGGCTGTGACACTTCTTACTCTAACAGAAAAACCGTAGTAAAGGTACAGTGAAAGGCTACTTTTAAATCGGTACTGTAAGTTTTTTATGTAACATATACCAAAGGCATTCCCAGATCTCACCTGGGATCGACAGAAGCTTTTGAAGCTCTTTCTTCAGTCTTGTAATTTCTTTACATAATTGGATATCATCCATCCTGCGAAACAAAAAGACACGCAAGCATGATAAGTTCATACTGTTCTAAAGTATGAGAAGCATTTAAAATCTTCATGAAAAACAAAAACAAAAAAACATGCTTCATTTCATAACATTTAAATTCAAAATGCATTTAAATTATTTTATTTTAATCTAAATTAAAAACGTTATTTAAAATAACTGAACAAACTTAAATAGTCTAGGTTAAACCAACAAAGCTAAATTTAAGTGTAAGATCAGGTAAAAATAGCTCTTAAGATAACAATGGCAAGTTACAATTTTTACGGTGTTGAGCGTGTAAAAGCTTAAGTGTGTGATAGTTCACTTTGCAGTGTTCGAATGAAATACCAGCTTAAAGCTTACTAAAAACTGTTATGTGTGTGGTGGTAGAAGCACAACGAAGAAGAGAAAGATAAATGACAGTCTTTATTAATCTTAAACATTTAGGAGAACACAAAATGTATCACAGGAACATAAAACATACATGAGAACCGATCGGGAGTGACTAAAACACAGTAGACAGACAGACATACAGCTAGATAGATAGATAGATAGATAGATAGATAGATAGATAGATAGATAGATAGATAGATAGATAGATAGATAGATAGATAGATAGATAGATAGATAGATAGATAGATAGACAGACAGATAGATACAAAGTAACCATAGAAACAATAGGGAGTAATGAGTAACCAAGGAAACTGAGGGTATTTTTACACGACAATGATGTACTTAAAATGGAAAAGTTTTTCCTTTGCTTTTTTTTCCGTACAGACGGCAAGCATCTGTGAAAATGACTAAAAACGCTGTGTTATGCATGCCAGGCAATAGTTGGCGATGTCACTTTGTAAAGAAACATCACGTGCCTTTAGACTGAACATGTAATACGCATGTGTATGACATCACTGTTTTCACAAATTCGCATTTTTGTTGTTTACATGGAGACTAACGGTATCAGTTTCAAAATCTTGCACTTTCAAACCAGATTTTATTGTCGTGTAAATGAATGCGTAATCCTAGTAGGGGAGAGCGGGGCACAACCTAACGCTTTTTGACTTTCTCAGTTTGTGTAAATCCACTTGGGGTTCAGAGTATTTATTTTTTCCCACATTAATTTCACACGTCTAGTACAATTATGTGGTTTTGTTTCATTAATGCAGTGTATACTTTTTTCATTGATTTACCCCGAAAGAATGGAAGTGATATGTGACAACATGCCCCATAGGTGGGGTACACTGTAACATGACCAACTGACAGCTTAAAACATTAGCTGATGTAATCAACAAAAAAATAAATAAATACACAAGACAAACTAAAATATTTTGTCAATAAAATACAATTATTAACTTTATAAAATAAAATAATAGCATTTTTGAATTATTAAAAATATAAAAATTTTGAGTTTGACAACAAACACCACTAAATACAGCTATACAGCAGAGTTAAAAACATAATAATAATTAATAATTTCTGAACATTGACTCTCAGTCATTATTCACTGTTTTCTCATGGTTTCTCAATAGCATATTTCTAATATGCTAATATGCGTGTCTTGCACGCATCTGCTCAACTGGGATTTAAACCGCGGCTTGTGTCTTCTGCTGTTAGATCAGCATTAAAGAACGATCTCAACTGTTACATAACATATAAGAATAAAATAATATCAGATTTGTCTTATTTTAAATAAACACAAAAACAGAGATGAAAAATTAACTTAAGTAAGAAATGTACTCTTGCTATGGGTAAATAAATCTTCCAAAGATTTTTTTACATTTTGTCGCACTTTTTTCTCTAAATAATGTTGATATGGCAACTAGTAAATACACAACGTTTCGTCATCCTGGCATGTGTGGAAAGTTTTAAACCATGCGTGTTACAACTAACCCCGCGTTAGGTTGTGCCCTGCGCTCCCCTATAATCCTAAAAAAAAAAAAAAACACATAAAAAGTTTTACATTTTATGTTGAATACGGGGTCATGTAAACAGTCCCTAAACATAATGGGAAACAAGAACTAAAGGAAACTGAGCAGAATGTCTAAACCAAACATAATCATTGTACACTGCCTATGAAAAAACAAAAACAGACCAAAAAAAACCCACAAACAAACAAAAAAACTGTAGGCAATATTCTATAATTAACATTTAAACTGTTGTTTTCTACACTGTTGTCACATGACCTCATCATGTTGAAAATATAATTCAATGAGTTGTCAGATCCTGTAGCATTATTTAGAATGCATTTAGTCTGTAAACCTGTTTGCTCATGTCAACAGTCTTGCCAATATCACTGTTTTCTATAAATTAGCATTTCAGTCCCATTTTATGAAAAATATGCAGGATAATGGTGAAACTGTACCACTGGATTTCTCTCTATATTTCTCTGGTTCAGTTGAGACAGTGGAGGCTGAACACCAATCAAACACCTGGGAAGAAATGCCCCACTGATTTTGCAATAGGCAAAGCTCTTCCCCAAACGATTGTGAGGGGAAACAGTTATCCATGCATTAGACACTCTGGCATCAAAAGCAAAGTATTAACATTTTAATGAGGAGCAGCTGGCTGATTGTAGCTCTTGTTAATGGGAACAGGAAGGACAAATGACTGTAGATGTGATCTCAGATAAACTTTACAAACTGCTCAAGGCTTGTGAGTTTGGCTGTTGACTATCATTTATAGTTTATTGTCCATGTAGTCATTGTGTTTTAATATATGAATATGAAAATGTATACTAATGTATACTGGTTCCGTTTTCACTGTTCTGTTCGCCTGTGTTGCCATTGCTAGTGTGTCTCCATGGATTTTGATTGAGTTTGCATGTGATCCTGGATACATTAATTATCACTGTGTGTATTTAAGCCCTTAGTTTCCTCAGTTCATTGTTCGATCTCGTTTATGTTTATGTTAGTGTGGTTGTGGTTTTAAATTTAATTCTGGTTGGATTTATTTGTGCTGCTTTTTTCTCCCCCTTCACTATTGACCTGCTGGCCATCCGCTTGCTCTGCCTTGAACAGAAGGACTGTTCACTGAAGGACAACACTTTTTAGATCTGCCGAACAATCCGGAGCGCTCACTTTGTGTTTTTTTACCACACCATCCTCAGCGAGTGGTCCAAGGCGCGCCTCAAAGTCAATGGTCCTCGGGAGATTTTGCCGCATATGTGGATTGGGTGGTGAATAATGGATCGGCATTCACCATCTGCCCTTCTAAGGATGACATCACCAGCCCCACTCTGGACCCAGAGCCCAGCCTGCCACTGCCCATACACTGCACAGAGCTAACACTCATGGAGGAAAGCCCCGCCCACACTCCCGCAGCTGTGAGTGAGCTGCAGCTAACCGCTGCAAATATTTATGAAGATTTGGAAGAGCACATTTCCTTGATTCTCTCATTCCCACTGGTCACGCCTAGCTCTAAGTCTCCTGTGTCTCTGCTGGTTCCGCCCAGCTCAAAGTCTTCTGTGCCCCCACCGGTTTCGCCCAGCTCAAAGTCTCCTGTGTCTCCAGAGTTCCACCTAGCCTTCCTCTCCCACCTCCTCTTCCAAAATCAGCCAGTCTGTCCACTGATTCCCTTCAGCCCCTCAACTTCTCCTCTAATGCCACTCTGTTGTGTGGATCTGCTTTAAGTCTTCCATTCTCTAGCTCAGCCCAGCCAAGAGGATCCCCTGGCTCCGCCTCCACCCTCTGGCTCACCACCTCGGCCTGTCAGCTTCACCTTGGCTCCTCCCTCCCTCTGCTCCACCTGGGACCATCGTCCTTATGGCTCTACCGAGCTCCCTCATCCTTCCAGCCTTGATGGGCGTAATGTAATGAGTATGTTCTCAAAATAAATGTATAAATGGGGCCCAAAAATTGTATTCCCTCTTGCTTAGAAAGACATTGCAGAGTGATTCAAGAAAAATGTAAGAAATCAGTTTCCTGGGACAACAGGCAAAATTTAGGGTCCAAATTCTAATTTAAATCTGAAAATAATATAAACATTTTTACGATTGAAAGAAAACTCACAGAATGTTGATGTAAAATTAATAATACTATATAATAATACATAAATATGTGGCATTAATCATGTGAACTGTAAGGGGACTGTATCCATCCATCCATCCATCCATCCTCCAAACACTTATTAAGGGAGCCGCAGGAGGACTTATGATGATTTAAATTAAATTATATAAAAATAGTTAAATGTTAATAAAAAATAAAAAACAACAACATATAATCAAGGTGTAACTGAACATTTCTTTAAATAATTTTCCTCTCAGCAGCTATTTATTTTTTAAATAAAGAACATACAAAACAAATTGTGGTTAATTAATTTGATATACACTATATTACTACATTTTTGGGATGTCTGCCTTTACATGCATATGAACTTTCCCATATGACATCCCATTCTTAATCCACAGGGTTTAATATGGAGTTGGCCCACCCTTTGCAGCTATAACAGCTTCAACTCTTCTGGGAAGGCTTTCCACAAGGTTTAGGAGTGTGTTTATGGGAATTTTTGACCATTCTTCTAGAAGCGCATGTGTGAGGTCAGGCACTGATGTTGGATGAAAAGGCCTGGGTCGCAGTCTCTGCTCTAATTCATCCCAAAGTGGTTATGTCGGGTTAAGGTCAGGACTCTGAGCAGGCCAGTCAAGTTCCTCCACACCAAACTCGGTCACCCATGTCTTTATGGACCTTGCTTTGTGCACTGGTGCGCATTCATGTTGGAACAGGAAGGGGCCATCCTCAAACTGTTCCCACAATGTTGGGAGCATGAAATTGTCCAAAATGTCTTTATATGCTGAAGCATTAAGAGTTCCTTTAACTGGAAATAAGGGGTCAAGCCCAACCCCTAAAAAAACGTCTCGGGTTACGACTGTAAACATTGTTCCCCGAGAAGGGAACTCGCACTGCGTCGTCGTGACGACACTTTGGGGAATGACACTAGTGTCTGAAGCATGAATGAAATCTGTCCAATCCTGATTGGTGCTGCGACATGACGTAGTATGTGACGGCATACCCGGAAGCTACAAAGGGATAGCACAGATAGCTCTTTTGCGATGAACTCCCCCACTGCCTGATTCACTAAGTTCTAAATTCGGGGATCCCCTATCTGAGATGGAAGAGATGGAGCAGGTTCACAATGTCTCCTGGACCTTACCAGTTGGTCCAAGACCATTGGTAAGATGGCCTTAACTCTGCCGATGACAAACTCCAGGCAAGTTGGCACAATTGCCAAGGCCTGGAGATCCCCCACTCTCCGCAGAGAGGTGATAGCAAGGAGAAAGGCCACCTTACGGGTCATGTTCTTTGCCTCAGCTGACTCCAGTGGCTCGAAGGGTGCCTCAGCCAGCCCCTCAAGTACCACCACCAGGTCCCAAGTTGGGACTCTGGAGCAACCAGACGGTGCTTCCCCAAAGGCCCATCACCTACAGGCGAGTGGAAAGCCCCAATGGCAGCTACATACACCTTAAGTGTGGATGGGGTAAGACCAGCGGAGAAACGATCTTGGAGGAACTCCAGTATTGAAGTCACTGGGCAGCTAACTGGGTCCACCTCACACTCTCTACACCAAGCGGAAAACACATTCAAGTTTCAAGTTTTCAAGTTTCAAGTTTATTTGTCATTACACAAGTACAAGTACAGTATAACGAAATGAAGTTTGGAGCAAGCCTCCGGGCCTCAGCCTTTTCAGGCGCCGCCACACGCCACACATTTCACATTCCACTTCAGGCTGTACAGTCTCCTGGTGGAAGGAACCCTGGAGCTGAGTAGGGTCTCGACAACACCTGCTGACAGGCCAGCCTCTAGGTACCGAGCCCCCTCAGGGGCCAGACCCAGAGGTTCCACAGCTCCGGCCGGGGGTGGAATATTGTGCCCCCTGCCTGAGACAGCAGATCCCTCCTCAGAGGAACCTGCCACAGGAGGCCGTCTAGCAGTCCTACAATGTCCGAGAACCATACCCGGGTCGGCCAGCAGGGTGCTACTACAAGTAGGCTGATCCCTTCTCGGCAGACCCGCTCCAAGACTCCCGGGAGCAGAACGATTGGGGGAAATGCGTACAGACGCAGCCTCAGCCACGTCTGCATCATGGCATCCAAGACCAGTGGGGCTGGATGCGTGAGGGAAAACCACAGTGGATAGTGGCACATCTCTCGAGACGTGAATAGCTCCACTTCCACTGAGCCGAACCTCTCGCACATGGCCCTTACCACCTCTGGGTGAAGTCGCCACTCCCCGGGCCTCAGCCCCTGCCTCGACAGGATGTCTGCTCCCTGGTTTTGGTCCCCTGGGATGTACATCGCTCTGAGAGACGACAGTTTCCCCTGGGACCACAGGAGGATCTAGTGTGCCAGTCTGCATAAAGGGCGTGACCTCAGACCCCCCTGATGATTCAGATACGAAACTACAGACATATTGTCTGATCATATCAGGACATGGTGGTCGCGGAGGTCCGAATACTGGTCAGGTCTGAATACAAGGTCAGAATACTGTTGGGCGCTGCTGCCATGAGCCCCAGCAGTCTCTGGAACTGCTTCACAGTGAGGCTGTGGCCTAATTTCACTCTGGAAACCATTGCCTGTATGGACTTGATAAGTGCGAGGGATAATTGTGCCCTCATCGTGGTCGAGTCCCATACAACTCCCAGGAACAGGGTTCTCTGGGAAGACATTGAGTCTCAGCCCCAAGCACTGAATATGGGCCAGAACGACACCTCAATGCCTAACTGCAATTTCTCGAGACTGGGCCCATATAAGCCAGTTGTCGATATAATTCGGTACACAGATGCCTTGGAGTCTGAGAGGAGCCAGAGCTGCATCCATGCACTTGGTGAAGGTGCAAGGGGAAAGAGCTAGACCGAAAGGAAGAACCCGATATTGGTACGATTCGCCCTCAAAAGCGAACCTCAGGAACTTCCTGTAACATGGAAAGATGGATACATGGAAGTATGCATCTTTAGATCTATTGTGATGAACCAGTCCTCAAACTCAATCTGACTCACAATGTCTGGAATTGTGAGCATCTTGAAACTGAATCTCCTCAGAGAACGATTCAAGTGCCTCAGATCCATTATTGGATGCAACCCCCCATCCTTCTTGGGAACTATGAAGTACTGGCTGTAGAACCCGGAGTGAACTTCCTGTTCCATAACCCGCACCTTCTCTGGGACCACCACAGTCCAGACCACCCCGTTAAACATCGGGGAAGGGTAACCGAACTGCAGTCTGTATCCCTTTTCTACAGTCACAGGGCCCACGCAGATATATTCGGAGGCATAACCATGCGCCGAGATAATCTGCTAAGGGAACCTCTCAAGGCTGGCCTCGGGTATCAATCGAGCCTCGTTCCCGACCCCCTGAAGTGGCTGACCGGCAGGGAGCAGTCGAGGATGATTTTCGGTGTGTGTGGACACGTTCGCTGCCCAGCCATAGGTCTCTCTAGAGGCAGATGGAACAGCGTGCATTCACTGGAAATCGATGTGGCCCGAGCGTCATGGACGGCGGGATCACAACACTGACTTCCAGAGACCTCCACGGACATGGCGACCTTGATCGCTCCTTCCCGGGAGAGGGGCTGGCCCGCAGGGGCCTCATCTAAGGGAGCAACTCGACAGGGCCACAACGACTTTGGGCGGACACTGCGAGAATGCTGGAAACCAATGTGTCCCACAGCACATGAAGCAGTGAGAACAACATTGATTTCCCGAGAGCTCCATGGCAGAGCAAAACCTCACAGTACACAAAAGCAGCCCCCTCAGGAAACTGCTCATGCATGTCATGCTCCCATCTTAGATGAATATACAGAGTGAAACAGAGTCTGGATGATAATTTCCAACTCCTTAAAGTCAGATAATATCCTATTTAATTCCTCAGAATTAAATGCCACCATAATCACCCAACAAGTGAACATGGTCTGAATGATAGGCTAAATAAAAATATCTAACTTCTCAAAGTCAGATAATATTTCATGTTAATCCCTGAGAAAGAGATGAAAGTCCACAGGCACAAGGCTGAAACACCCAAAAGCGCACGGCTGTACGCGTCAAGATATTTCGACGAGCGTGGGCTTCCATGCGAGGAGAGAGAACATCTGAACTGTCTGACGAGGACTAAGAAAGTGCCTCAGTAGTCTCAAGATCCGCTGACAAGTCCATCTGCAAGCCCAATGATCTACAACTGCCTCAACAGACGCGGGACAGAATCACAAGCCTGCCGGCTTCACTACTATTTATTTTTTTTTTTTTGGACAAACAACACCAAATAGACAAACAATTCATACACAGAGCGCTTCTCGCTGAAGAGCAAAAAAACGATCTGTGCTATGTGCCGGCATCCCTTTGTAGCTTCCAGGTATGACATCACATACTACGTCATGACGCAGCACCAATCAGGATTGGACAGATTTCATTCATGCTTCAGACGCGCTACGCTGGGGGCATTCCCCAAAGTGTCATCACAACGACGCAGTGCGAGTTCCCTCGAAGGGGAACAACCCCACACCATAATCCCCACTCCACCAAACTTTACACTTGGCACAATGCAGTCAAGAGTACCATTCTCCTGGCAACCACCAAACCCAGAAAAACCCAGACAGTCCAACGGATTGCCAGACAGAGAAGCGTGATTCGTCACTCCAGAGAACATGTCTCCACTGCTCTAGAGTCCAGTGGTGGAGTGCTTTAGACCACTGCATCTGATGCTTTGCATTGCACTTGGTGATGTAAGGCTTGGATGCAGCTATTCAGCCATGGAAAACCATTCCATGAAGCTCTCTATGCACTGTTCTTAAGCTAATCTGAAAGCCACACAAAGTTTGGAGGTCTGTAACTATTGACTCTGCAGAAAGTTGGCGACATCCTTTGTTATAATACCACTAACAATTGACAGTGGAATATTTAATAGTGAATACATTTTATAAATTTCTCAACTTATTCCACAGGTGGTGAGCCAGGCCTTTCCATCCATCATCAGTGCCTGACCTCACAAATGCGCTTCTAGAAGAATGGTCAAAAATTCCCATAAACACACTCCTAAACCTTGTGGAAAGCCTTCCCAGAAGAGTTGAAGCTGTTATAGCTGCAAAGGGTGGGCCAACTCTATATTAAACCCTACGGATTAAGAATGGGAGATCATTAAAGTTCATGTGCATGTAAAGGCAGATGTCCCAAAACTTTTGGCAATATAGTGTACCTTGTACCATGCTTGAATTCACTGAGCTCATGAGAGTGACCCATTCTTTCACAAATGTTTGTAGAAGCAGTCTGCATGCCTAAGTGCTTGACTTTATACACCTGTGGCCATGGAAGTGATTGGAACACCTGAATTCAATGATTTGGAGGGGTGTGGCAAAACTTTGGGCAATATATTGACACTCCCAGTTTATTTTAACTAAAAAAAAACAAAAAAAAAACAAAAAACAAGCAGCTTTGTCATAATTACAGCAGAGCATACCAACATTATAGCATGTATGAGGGGCCTTTGCTTATTTAGAATTCATGTCAGTTCAAATGCTGCTGTCATTAAAGCAAAAAAAAAGCAAAAAAAAAAGAAAGAAAGATGAAATTCTGAAATTCATGTATGCCTCACTGAAATTGGTGTATGTTTCACTATTGGCCTGGATAACATAATGTTAATAAACAAGATGAAGCATTTTCACTTGTGGTTACAGACATTTGGGCCCCACAGGATATACATAATTTACATTAAATCAGTTTACTCACATGTATCTGAGCTCAGATTCCCTTCTGACCAAAATGTCTCTGATCCGTTCAATCTTACAGAGTTCCCCTCAATGTCCCCCACTGTGATAGTAGAGTCTGCCATTGAGACCACATCTGCCTCTGTAAACACAGAAACAAGAAAATCTGTACTGAAACCACACTGATCATGACCGCAAGGAGATGAATACAGTTAAAACTGTTCTACAGAAACTAACAAATTTATTTGCAATGTTTTCTCTCTCCAGATTAGTAGTGCTTGTGGAGAATTTCTGAAAAATTAGGTACATTTGAAGACGCTAAACAACCACTGAGCCTCTTTAAATAGCACAAGTAAAGGACGTGCAAGTGTAAAGTAAACCACTACAATTGCTTCAGGTCTATCGTTATGCTGCGTTCCAGGCAGGTTTTTGAGCCCTTAAGTCACGACTTCAAACCATGACTCACGACTTTCGTTCCAGGCAAAACACGCCAAACTGCCTGAGCGCAAGGAATTGTGATAGCTAGATGTAAATAAAGCACGGTTGACCGTACGGGGTGGGCTAATGCTCATTTAAAAATAATTTTAGTACGTCGGTACGAGTTCACGGGTGGTAAGTCACAGGTTTGACTGCCATTCCAGTGCACTTTCACGGGTAGAAGGTTGGAAAAGCACAGGTTACGGGTTGCCTGGAACGCGGCATTACTATCGACTTCATCCGTATCCCTCCTGCACCAATAAATCAAAGCTTTAGCAGCAGCAGAAAATTGCAGCATGTCCAGGTTTCCCGCCTCGGCTGTCAGACAACAAATTATTACTTGCAAGGGTTTAGGAGGCCTAGCATAACTCTTCGCCTGATCCTACAATTGGTAATGTCACTGCTGATGTCTCTAGTGGCATGCGTTCTCATGAGTGGCATGGTAACCATTATGCAAGGCTGAGGCTAATACGTTCTACGGTCAGTTTTACATCTACACAACAACAGGGCAACAATATCAGAAGTATCGTGAACTTAAGTAGATTATAGAACCATTGGCACCAATGGTCTCTGCGATCAACATAGCTCACAATGCTTTTGAGAAACGCAGCCCTGGGAAACATAAATATAATATAATATTGACAATCAAAAAAACATGCTATATCCTATATATCGAAAACAATTTTAAATATTATTTTGCTAATTTATTTATAATTATATGCTTTACCTTGTACGTGGCTTGAGTCACGCATCCTTCTCAAAGACAAATCTGCCTGATATACTGTATGTGTGTGTGTGTGTTAACTCTCTGATATTAATGGTATGAATTTGACCTTTTCCCCTTTCTTATTTGGATCACATGACCCTCCAAACCAACAACAGGCATCTTAAGGTACTGAGAGATGACACTTGTAACATCTAGATCACAAACGCTTGCAAAAAGAGCTGTTCAAAAAGCCAGGAAGCAAGTGGCTCCTTCATGCGCAAGTTAACAACTCCACTGAAGCATTGAGGCTTTTTAATGTCAGGTTAGGCATTCATAAGATCAAATCATTCAAATGGATGAACTCTGACTGAGACAGCAGTAGAATGTATGTGGTACAGTACAGAAAATAAGTGCTGCAGAAGGAATTTCTTGGGTTGAGATGTAATATAAAGCATGTAAAGGAAACAAAATAGACCTATTTAAATAAAATACAATCTGGCGTGTCACACTGAGACTTCTTCCACGGATGTCCTTTTACTGTTTTTCTTTATAAATCATGTGGTCATACATAGTTCTTACTTCAAAAAGCATACATTTGACAGCATTTTTACATTTACAAGTTTTCATCATACGTATAAAATAAGGTAACATACAGTTAACAAATTAACAGGTTTTTACTGTAGCAAGTTTCAGCCTTTTTCTGTAGAAATGTAAAAAAAATAATAATAAAAAAATAAAATAAAAAAATTGTAAAGTGTAGAGTTGCTTAGTTTAAAAACTGGTAAAAATGGAATTGCTTGAGTGGACCACAGTTGCTTGTATCCTGATTATCTCCATAAGATTATCAACCTCTATTAGTAAGGTTCAGTGGCGAAGCTTCTGGGAGACAGCAGAAGCTTCACTGTCCTGTGCCAGAAGAGCAGAGGGGTACACACATTTTAGCAAATGTAATGAAGCCAATATGACACCGTAAACTCAACAACAGCACCGGGAAAGACACCTTCTTATCCTGAATCTCTTTTGTGACTGTGATTTCAAAATATATCTTTTGTTACTGAATCCTCATTAATCCCATAATGACATGCAATCTACACAATCTCCAAAGGCAAATGTAGAACACTAAAGTTTTGAATGGCTAAACTATGAGACTCAGCTGTTTCAGCTCAGTTCAGATCTCAGCATCTCTTTAACCTGAACTCAATCTCTACAGAAGTTTCACCTGTGGCGTTCAATATGCACAAAGTCCAGTGGACAAGAAAACGCAAGTGTTCTGACAGGTTTTGATAAAGTGACAGGTGTAGGGATACCTGTTTGGTCCACATCTTTTTTCCATTTCGTGCATTCCAGGGATCCATACTGACAGGATGCTCTGCGCTTTTCCTCCATCACCCCGTCACCGAAGTCTTACCTTATACGATTATAGGAACAATTCCTGACTTAGTTGAGATATGCAAAGCAAGAGAGCACGCTAAAATAATGCAGCGGATCCAGCGGTTCTCGTTACTGAGGAAAATAGCGACAGCAGAGGATTACTTAGACATCATTACGCACCGGCAGCTGTTGCACTGCTGTTCCTGAATCACTGGCGACATCGTGTGGTCATTTGAAGATCAACAACAATACTACAAATGGTAACACTTCAGAAAACGGTTCATTCATTAATGAATAACTACACAGGAACAAGCGAGTAATGCACTATTAACACTCTAGTAACAACTATTAACTAACAAGAACTATTATATACAGGTTCATAATTAACATCTAAAGTGAAGGTAGTAACCCACTCAAGTGTTACTACATCCTTCAGAAGGAACTACTAGTTATTTGGATCAGTATTCTAAAGTGAAAATCACGATAACTCTGTAGTAATTACTGCAGTCATTGTAAACTTTTGACGTTTTGTAAGGTTTTGGATAGTAATGACCCAAATATTACTACATACTTCTATGGGAATTGCTAGTTATTTGAATCAGTATTCTAAAGTGAAGATCACGATAACAAACTAGTAATTACTTAAGTGTTATTATCCAAAACCTTACAAAAACCTCAAAAGCTTATGACTTGATTACTGCAGAGTTATTATGTTTTTCACGATGTAGTAACAATTGAGTCAGTACTAGTGGGTTATCATTACTTTTACTTTAGAATTAATTATGTATTATGCATTATTCACATTAATTATGAACCTGTATATAGTAGTTCTTAGTAGTCCTCTGGGAGTTATGACTTTTTTTTTTTAGTTATTGATTAGCAATAGTGAACTACCACATTCAATTGAGTGTTATTACTTTCTAATTTGTTATTCAGTGTTTTTAGTTAATAGTAGTAACTAGCATGTTAATATTGTGTTACTCATTTGTTCCTGCACTCTCAGAAAAAAAGGTGCAGTGCTGTCACTGGGGCGGTACCCTAAGGTACAAAAGTGAAAAGGTACAGCTTTGTACCTTACTCACCCCTAAATGGTACATATTAGTACCTTAAAAGGTACATATCAGTACTTTAAGAGTGTGTATTAGTACCTTAAAGGTACATATTAGTACCTTTTCGGTTTTGTAGCTTAAGGTACCGCCTCAGTGACAGCAATGTACCTTTTTTTCTGACAGTGTGTGTAGTTATTCATTAATACCATAAAAACAATACTTTTGTGCTGTCAGGATTCCTTTAAGTTTTCTATATGGAAAATATAGGTTTCCTTGAGGTTCTATATAGAAACCTTTTAAAAGGTTTTAAATAATAAAAAAAAAGGTTCTATGAAGAACGCTTGGAGAGCAAAGAACCTTTGTTTTTTTTTATTTGTTTTTTTTTTATTAAACCGGCTCTATAATTCATGTTTTATGACTGAAGTGTAAACTACAGATTACACAATAATTATAGGCCTACACAACACATTTCACAAAGTCCCAGGAGAATGACTGCTGTAGTCAAAAACAAGAGTCAACAAATTTTAATATCTAGTCAATGCATGATTTGAGCTTTTTATGCAATTTTGTACATTAGCATGAAACTTATATTTCCTAATACATTATAGTTTGGCTTTTTGACGAATAATTTTGTAAAATAAATAAACTAACCAGGTGTTTTCTTTATTTTGTACCATACGTGGTTTAATCTAACCCGAAGGGGGCATTAAAAACAAATAATCGTAAAAATGCCCTCCTGATGGCGTATATGTGTTGCGTCATCCTTGCTTGAATTCCTATTGGTGGATTGGCGAAGATGAACTTTGAGACAGTTAATTTTTCAAAGTGAGTCCGCCATTTCTGCCCGTTCATGCCATCAGCTAAGTTAAGTTTTCACATTTTTTAAAACCATATTACTGAAATATTTAGTATCATCAGTTAATATTCTGTTACAATTAACGTTAAATAGCTGTGTTTAGAAGGAGACGAGCTTCGAGACTAAAGCGTGAATTTTTATTTCAGTGAATGACAGGCTCGCTGTTTATTAACGGTCATTTAATAATATGCGCCGATTAAAAAACAAAAGCGAACCCGTTGGAAGACTGAGGGATATGGGAATATTTGTCGCAGTTTCACACATAATTTAACGTTACTCCGTTTGCGGGGTGTAAGTTAGGGGAGAGCGGGGCACAACCTAACGGTTTTTGACTTTCTCAGTTTGTGTAAATCCACTTGGGGTTCAGAGTATTTATTTTTTCCCCACATTTCACACGTCTAGTTAAATTATGTGGTTTTGTTTAATTAATACAGTGTATACTTTTCTCTTGATTTACTATTGATTTGCTATTGTTAAATAAATGGTCAGTGATATCTTATTTTTTTTTTTTTGACAATTTTTTTCTCTAAATAATGTTGATATGGCAACTAGTATATACAGTAAGTTTTGTCATCCTAGCATGTGTGAAAAGTGTTAAACCATGCGTGTTACAACTAACCCGTTAGGTTGTGCCCCGCGCTCCCCTAAGTTACTTTAGTTCTTCACTTTGGCCCGCGGGTCCACTTTCGTGCAGTTTTTAGCTCCAACCCTGATCAGTTAACGTTAACGTTATACTTTTAAGTTATCTTGAAGATCTTTATTAGCTTGTTCAGGTGTGTTTTATCAGGGTTGGAGGAGCTAAACTCAATAAAGTGGACACTGCTGGCCACAATTGAGAACTTCCGGCCGGTCTGCTCTGCATTAAACCTGCACGATTGTAGTGCAGCGTGCACCGAGTCTATCCATGCGTCTCAATCAGCTCCCTTGCTCCCTAGGTCGTGAATCAGTATATCATGTAAATGAATGTGGCCGATTCCCTGATCAGTGCTTTGACTACTGAACTAGGGAGCTGATTGAGCTATGTTTACTGTGATGCAAGCGCTGAATTAAAGTGATGATAACTCATGGTTAAAATTAGCATTTTAGAAGCCAAAAATGTTTAGGTGTGTTTAATGCATTGTTGGTTTGTAAAGTTATTTATGCTCTGTTTTCTTTTCCCCCCCAGATAACCATGGTTGATAAATGGTCAGTTGATGACATATGCCGCTGGCTTCAAAATATAAACCTAATTGATGCAAATTGTTGTTCTATGATGTTCATTGATGTTCTATGCCCAGTGTAAAGTTGGATTGTCTGCATTGTCAAGGTAAAGGTTGTAGCACCTATAAATTGTTGACCTATAAGTGTTCTAAGTGTTCTGTAAATTCTGTCATCATTTACTCACCTCTTGTCATTTCAAATCTGTATGACTTTCATCTTCAGAACACAAAAGAAGATATTTTGAAAAAGGATGGTAAACGAACAACGGCGGTGCCCATTGACCTACATTGGTTTTGTGTCCATACAATAGAAGTGAATGGGTACCAGCATTGTTTAGTTACCAACATTCTTTAATATGCTGTAGAAAGAACGCCATTTATGTTTGAAATGAACGAGAGTGAGTGAATGATGACAGAATTTTAATTTTTGGGTAAACTATTCCTTTAATTGAATTCTGTGCCTGATGTACACTAACTTGTATCTGTTTGTAGGTCTTGTTAGGAATGCTGCACTCATTTTATTGCCAGCACTATTAAAAAAAAAACGCCAGCTTCCTCTACTGTGTAGATAGTGTAAGCATAGAGTCTTCTGTAGTTTCATTAACATTTGAGGGAATTGACTAGAATAAATGAACTGTTCATTAAAATATTACTGTTTACTCACCCTTACACCAAATTTTTAACAATTTTCAATAAAATTTACCCTATAATTTACTCAATCTCTTCCTTAGTCACAAGCTTTGTAATGTCATTGAATAGCACCCCAACTTTTGAAACTCCAAAAAGTGCATTGATCATAAAATAAATCCATACAACTCCAGGGGTTAATACTTGTCTTCTAAAGCAAAATGGTATGTTAATGAGCAGGGGTCAGTAATGTTGACATTACAAAGCTTGGAATGATTATTATTAAATATAACTCAGATTGTGTTGAACTGAAAAAAGCAAGTCATACAATATCTAGGTTGCCTTGTTGGTGAGTAAATTATGGGGTAATATTAAGTCTATTTCATGGCTTCTGTTAATTGGTGAAAAGCACTCAAAAGGTGTATTGTTTTACAGGAACCCAAAGGTCCTGCACCAACCATAGTGCTTAATGGCTCTCCTGATCCCCTCAAGGCTGAAAGTGTCAGCATTGTAATGGACAACGTGAACATTATAAGAGAGGCAGACACTGACATGACACAGGCTGTGGAATGCCTGTTTGCAGCCTGTTCTCTTTTCAATGTTCAGTACCCGGTTGCCATTAAGAACACAATGATTTTCATTCAAAAATACATGCTTAAACTAAGATCTCGTCATGACACAAGAACACCAATACCTGTACTAAAAATGTAGTCAACTTGAGTAAATAGTACTATTTAATAAATGTTTAAATTGTTCATGTATTATTTTTTTTAGTATTGTGATTAGTTCCCTTTCAGTCGGTCACGTTCAATGTACGTCGGAACTGACCGGCTAAGGAATACACAGGGATTTCCCCTAGTCGAGCGGTCCGTGGCGATGCAACTGTGTCCCAGGTCCACTGCAGACTGGCGGAGCCTTTTCGGAGCCGCGCAGGTAGCCCTGTTCACCTCTCCGGACTCAACCTATTGCCAGTTGTACTATTCCCTGACCGGGGGCACCCCGGCACGGAGGCACTGGCACACATCTGGTCCTGGGACCTACGCAAGTATGCGTTTCCCCCAGTGAGCATTCTAGCACAGACACTGTGCAAGATCAGGGAGGATGAGGAGCAGGTCTTGCTAGTTGCACTCTACTGGCCCAACAGGACCTGGTTCCCTGAACTAACACTCCTCGCGTCAGCCCCTCCCTGGTCTATTCCTCTGAGGAAGGATCTTCTTTCTCAGAGACGGGGCACCCTGTGGCACCCGCGTCAAGACCTCTGGAAACTCCATGTCTGATCCCTGGACGGGACGCAGAGATTCTAGGTGGCCTGCCACAAGCAGTGGTAGACACCATCACTTCTGCTAGAGCCCCCTCTACGCCTCTATTCTCTGAAGTGGAACCTGATTGTTGAGTGGTGTTCTTCCCGCCAAAAAGACCCCCGAAGGTGTTCGATTGGTATCGTGCTTTCCTTCCTGCAAGAAGGGTTGGAGCGAAGGCTGTCTCCCTCCACCCTTAAAGTGTATGTCGCAGCCATAGTGGCACATCACGACGCAGTTGAGGGTAAGTCTGTCGGAAGGCACAACCTAATTGTCAGGTTCCTTAGAAGTGTGAGGAGGCTAAATCCTCCTCGCCCGAACTCCATACCCTCTTGGGACTTAACTCTCATGCTCAAGGCACTTCAGAGTCCTCCCTTCGAGCCATTGCAGACAGTGGAGTTGAAAGTCCTGTCCACTCCTGACTGCATCAAGAGGGTAGGGGACCTGCATGCACTTTCGGTCAACGAATTGTGCCTAGAATTTGGCCCGGGTAACTCTCACGTTGTCCTGAGACCCCGGCCTGGATACATGCCCAAGGTTCCCACCACTCCCTTCCGGGACCAGGTGGTGAACCTGCATGCGCTGCCCTCGGAGGAGGCAGACCCAACCCTAGCTTTGTTGTGTCCCGTCCGCGCCTTGCGCACTTATATTGACCGGACTCAAAGCTTCAGGACCTCAGAGCAGCTCTTTGTCTGTTACGGAGGGCAGCAGAAGGGAAAGGCGGTCTCCAAGCAGAGGTTAGCCCACTGGATAGTGGATGCTATCGTCTTAGCGTACCAGTCGCAAGACGTGCCTTGCCCGTTCGGGGTGCGCACATACTCAACTAGGAGTGTGGCTTCATCCTGGGCGCTGGCCCAAGGCACCCCGCTGGCAGACATCTGTAGAGCTGCGGATTGGGCGACACCTAACACGTTCGCTAGATTTAATATCCTCCGTGTAGAGCTGGTTTCTTCCCGCATCCTCGCCCCTAGTGGCCGGTAAGCGCAAAGTACCCGTTCTTGTTTCAGCTTGCAACGCCACTCCCGCCCCCTGGGCCAGATACGTGCATCTATTCTTCTCCAGTTGTGTTCCCCAGCAATGGCGAACCCTGTCGAGCTCCTCCATCAGCCCTTCGTTGTCAGACGTGGTGGTCGTCTGACGCCAGACCGACACCCGTATGCTTGTGTGTGTAGGCTGGGTATCCATATGTAGCTGTTCTCTAACGGCAACCCCATATATGCATTCTCCACGGTACCAGCTACCCTACTCGGCTAGCCCTGTGTCTTTCCCTTGACAGAGCCCGCTCTGTCGTCTCTGGGGTGTTCTTTCCCACCTGGGATCAGGTTGGATCCACCCCAGAGACTGCCATAGGTAGCACTACCATGATAGGCTAGTCCCTATGTGTAATCTGCCACCTCTCCTTCTGTTGAAGGCTGTGGCTCCGCAGCGTTCCATCTCCCGAGATGGGCACACTTTCCCAGCGTTATCCAGTAGTCACTCTGAGTGGGTCTTGCAGGAAAACAGCCACGGACCTTCCTGGTTTAGAGCCCTGACTTTCGCCCCAACATAGGGGCTCTCCAGCGAGCTCAGACCGGGTGCTGGAAGGGCCAGCATTCCTGGCGTGTTGGTAGGATCCCCAATTCGTCAGTCAGTTCCGATTTATGTCGAACGTGACCGACTGAAAGGGAAGGTCTCGGTTACGTATGTAACCCTCATTCCCTGAAGGAGGGAACGGAGACGTACGTCCTGTCGCCAGGTGCTGTGCTTCTGCTGAAGGGCCGAGTCACTTCGGCTCCTCAGTTGGAAAAGCGAGGATGCGGTATTCCACTTCCATATTTATACTCGCGCTGCGGGACGGTGTGTGGACTGCATGCCAACGTTATTGGCTCGTTTCTATACACTCTTTTTGGGGTTCCATATATGAAGCAGGTGATAGAACCATTTCTGGTTCTAAAAACCATTTCTTTTAAGAGTGTATCATAATAATAAATGTCTTCTTCTTAATACATAAATGTTTGTTTCTATTTTCTTTGTGGTAAATGTGTTATACATCGTAACCGTACACTCACCTAAAGGATTATTAGGAACACCATAGTAATACTGTGTTTGACCCCCTTTCGCCTTCAGAACTGCCTTAATTCTATGTGGCATTGATTCAACAAGGTGCTGAAAGCATTCTTTAGAAATGTTGGCCCATATTGATAGGATAGCATCTTGCAGTTGATGGAGATTTGCGGGATGCACATCCAGGGCACGAAGCTCCCGTTCCACCACATCCCAAATATGCTCTATTGGGTTGAGATCTGGTGACTGTGGGGGCCATTTTAGTACAGTGAACTCAATGTCATGTTCAAGAAACCAATTTGAAATGATTCAAGCTTTGTGACATGGTGCATTATTCTGCTAGAAGTAGCTATCAGAGAATGGGTGGGACATGGTCAGAAACAATGCTCAGGTAGGCCGTGGCATTTAAACGATGCCCAATTGGCACTAAGGGGCCTAAAGTGTGCCAAGAAAAATTCCCCCACACCATTACACCACCACCAGCCTGCACAGTGGTAACAAGGCATGATGGATCCATGTTCTCATTCTGTTTACACCAAATTCTGACTCTACCATCTGAATGTCTCAACAGAACTTGAGACTCATCAGACCAGGCAACATTTTTCCAGTCTTAAACTGTCCAATTTTGGTGAGTTTGTGCAAATTGTAGCCTCTTTTTCCTATTTGTAGTGGAGATGAGTGGTACCCGGTGGGGTCTTTTGCTGTTGTAGCCCAACCGCCTCAAGGTTGTGCGTGTTGTGGTAAATGCTTTGCTGCATACCTCGGTTGTAACGAGTGGTTATTTCAGTCAAAGTTGCTCTTCTATCAGCTTGAATCAGTCGGCCCATTCTCCTCTGATCTCTAGCACCGACAAGGCATTTTCGCCCACAGGACTGCCGCATACTGGATGTTTTTCCCTTTTCACACCATTCTTTGTAAACCCTAGAAATGGTTGTGCGTGAAAATCCCAGTAACTGAGCAGATTGTGAAATACTCAGACCGGCCCGTCTGGCACCAACAACCATGCCACGCTCAAAATTGCTTAAATCACCTTTCTTTCCCATTCTGACATTCAGTTTGGAGTCCAGGAGATTGTCTTGACCAGGACCACACCCCTAAATGCATTGAAGCAACTGCCATGTGATTGGTTGATTAGATAATTGCATTAATGCGAAATTGAACAGGTGTTCCTAATAATCCTTTAGGTGAGTGTATATATTACCGACCTGCCCGCATTGACACTATATAATAATTGAAATTAGCTGGATAACATAACTGTTTTCACCTGAGTGGCTGTACAGCCGAATCAAATTCTGTTGCATTGTCTTCCAGTTAACACTGTGAAGCTGCTTTGAAACAATTGGCATTGTTAAAAGCGCTATATAAATAAAGGTGACTTGACTTAACTATGTAAATAAATCTGTATCCAAGCTTATTGCAGTTTTTTTCAGTAATTTGAAAATGCTACATTTATTTATGTACAAAATCAAATTACAATATCAAAAAAACAGAGGTCAAATCAACAACTGTGCAAACTTTTGGCATGAATGAATGCCATACAAAATAAATCAAATAGAGCTCAACTGGGTTTGCTAATTATATTATTGTCATTATATTTGTTCTTCAAAAGACTGGAAGACTGGGAAGACAAAAACAAAATAGCCTGCTGTACAGAGAATCATGTGAGGAAGTCAGATCAAAATATTTGCACCACTAATAACTGTTGAAAGAAAGACTTACACTCATGTCAGTGACCAGTCATGACCAGCTTAATGCACAACACAACCTTTCAAAGACTGAACCATTTGTGTAAAAATAGTGCTGTTCTACACATCAGTCACATAGACAGTAAGAAGAATTAATATCCGTTATGCTTTTTAAATTTAAATGTTTTCGATGCTGCAAAAACATGTAACTCTCATGAAACACTCCAAATGTAAACATGCATATGTTTATCAAATATGTATCAAAGAAGTGCAAATCATGGGGGTCGATTAAGGTAATGTCAGTTTCTCTGAAACACTTGGTCAAATGGCATACGGTGTGCAGACTAACTACATTATTCCTGCATTATATTGTAATAAACCATTATCTTTCTGGTGGAAAATCCTGAGGAGAGACTTGGCAAGACTTGGTGTGGAGAATTCTCTTTCACATGCACTTGAGGACTCTTTTTGCACTTGAGGACTCTTTTTGCACATTAAGGAACAGGTTCATTGTTAACACAGAAAACAAGGTCAAACAAGTTCAAGTAACTATTAAGTCTTTGAGAAACTTAATACCATGACTGCATTAGTGTTAGTAAATTAGCTGTGTTACAGATTAAAATACTTCCTGGATTGATCAGCTTGTGATTCACAAATGAAAGTATATAATGCAGTAAAACCTGCTTGGTGAAGTGTCTTAGATGATCATTTGATCACACGCAGACACTACTGAATAGTGCATTGTTTAAAACACAACACACATATTGCAAGAGTCCAGAAATGGCCTTTAGATTGACAGCAAGCTCTCTATCCTGATCTTTGTTCATTTAGTCGATTATTCCCGCAAATGTGTTAATGGGCAAAGGCAATCCTTTGCTCATGTATTTGCTCAGTCCAGCATTGCCATTGTCTTCTGCCATGAGCTTTGGCTTTAAGGATTTTTGAATATAATATCCAGGGTCTCGACATGGAGTGACCTCAATGCTGTGAAAATATAATACAATGCAAACAAATCAGTATCACTTTAAGACAAGAAAAGGCCAGTCAGTAAGAGTTTTTAATATACTTTTATTCAGCAAGGATGCAATAAATTCATCAAAAGTTTTCCTTTATATGTTTGTTTGGACCATTTCAACTCTGATAATAAGAAATGTTTCTTGAGCACCAAATCAGCATATTCAAATGATTTCTGAAGGATCGTGTGACACTGAAGACTGGAGTAATGGAAAATTCATATTTGCCATCACAGAAATAAATGACATTTTTAGGGAAAAGAAAAAGAAATAGTAATAAAATTGTAATAATATTTCATAATACGACTGAATTTTCAATCAAATAAATGCAGCCTTGTTGAGCATAAGAGAGTTCTTTCAAAATTATTAAAAAAATCTTACTGACCCCAAAACTGTGAACGACAATGTAGGCCTAATTAAAATGATGATAGCTTGAGCAGAAAAAGCATTGATTTCTCACCTCTCAACGTTCATAAACTTCCTTCTAAAGTCTTTGTCCAAACGCACCGTGAAAGTTGATTTGTCTGGTGTCTTCAATTTAAAATTGCATGTTCTGATCTTTGTCTCCTTATAAAAAAAAAAGAAAAAAAAGAAACAGCATAAATGTCCAAACTTAATCAGGTATCATTTGCATTTCCTACTCATGACAGCCTAGCTAAAAACACTTCAAGGTTGCAGTCCAACAACGTAAAATGTCTTAGGGTTACAAATGTACTAACTCTAAGGTCCCAACCCTGAGGTAATAATGCATCAGTGGACAGGCGTTATACACCTTGGACAGTATTGCTCCCAGGATAAAAATGTTAGGAAAACAATGTTAGACCTTGAAGTTTCTATGCTCAATATACTGTGGATCTCAAACTAATCCAAGCCATGCTCCAGGAGAGTCTAGATCCCTTGGAGCAGAGCTACCAGTAAATCGACATAACCAAGTCCATGACCAACACCTAACAGACCAAACGTAGGCTGGGGTAATGAGAAGGAGCATAACCTTGCTTAATATCCAGTCCTGGAGAAGGTGACAGAGACGAGAGTATAACGACTGTTATTCAGCTGTCTGTCCAGCTCTACTTCTGAAAATGAGTACCTACATAAACTGACCCAACAAGAGGAGTGACTAACCTGCTCTGTACTCTATTACTCTAAAGTAATACTTTATCAGGGAGCTGAATAGCAGGCTCCTCAGGTCTTAGTAAAGCAAGCTTAGCTTACTTTCCAGGAGTGGGCCCAACCTCAGTTTAGGCCATTCCAATTCCAACGTAATAGACAGTTCCCATGCCCTATTTTTTATTCCCCTCTTAAGTTTTAGTTGAAAACTACGTTTTGCACCTTTTGGATGTGGGGACTGGAAGAAAGGGAAGAAAAAGAAGGAACAGCAGGAAAAGGGACAAGAGCCTGTGCGGTGCCCCACTTAATCATTCTCCTTTTCAATCCTTTTTGCCGCACTCAAAGCCCTCAGATCCATGCAGTAAAGCATTGCTTGGGAATGCTTGGGAAGCCACACTCGCCTCCTGCTCCTCTCTCCAGGAACTCATTCATGGTGAGGAAGCAGATGATTTATAACGAGAATGGACCCGGCGAGGGATATACTTCCCAAAGGCGGCCAACTGCATTCTTGTCTCTCTAAACCTGTCCACCTGTCTCAATGTCAGTGCCGAAAAGTCCAGAGGGCGAGACAGGGCCATCAAGGAGGACAGTTTTATCACTTTTCCTGATGCCTGAGATGCCTTTCTATCGCCACAATAGCTGCCATAGACCAGACAATGGAGCGGGCCACATGCTTGGTGGCATGAAGAGCTAGATCTGTGGCTATACACAGTTCAGAGACCGTACCAGCAGATCTGCCTGGTAGGCTTGCAGTACTGGCATAGTGGCTACTGCATATGTTCTGCCCACCTGGATGTTACCTGACATGGCTTAGAGGGCAAAACGGGAGCCTTCAGCATCCCCGGGAGAGGTAATCCTCCCATAAAACTGCTCACAGAGCCCCTCCACATTTGAACACGAGCAGACCTCAGTGTACAGGTCTGAGAGAAAAGGAAGGCTCACCGGAGCGGCACACTTATGACTCGTTCATCTAAGCGACCATCTGCAGTCTCGTGTTTCGAGCTGGACCAGTTAAGACTTCTCTAGTCATACACTCCAATAGCTCATCATATTCAATGATTTACTGCATGGAGCAGGAAATAGATCTTTTAGATATAGCCATCTCAACTGACAAAATGTCTATTTCATCAAAATCAGAGACCAACAATGAGTCCTCATTAAACACGAAAGAAGCCGCTGAGCAGGCTTCCGCTTTGGGCATAAGGATGGCGGAGCCAGCGGGAGAGGTGAGGGGGACACCATCTCCATCAGATATCCCCACAATCACAGCATGTGCAATGCCTCAGCAAACGCGGGGCTCTGAGCCATGACTCTCCCCACTCAAGAAGAGAGCCAGCTGGGAGCAGAGCTTTCAAGCAGGGAGCAGAGAAAATCAACAAAATGATTTGCGCACACATGCATGAGGGCTGAATGTACGTGAGCCACTTCCATACAGATACATAGCTTGTACAAAAAAAAAAATCATACAACCCCAAATCCAAAAAAGTTGGGACATTTTGTCAAATGCAATAAAATCAAGAATCTGTTATTTGTTAATTATCTTTAACCTTTATTTAACTGACCAAAGTAAAAGATTTTCAAAGTTTTCAATGACCAACCAAGTGTATTTTGTAAATATAAACAAATTTAGATTTTGATAGCTGCAACACACTCCCAAAAAAATTGGGACAGAGGCATGTTTACAGCTGTGTCACAGTACCTTTCCTTTTAATTACACTTTTTAAATGTTTGGGAATTGAGGATACTAATTATCGAAGTTTTGCAAGTGGAATTTTTGCCCAATCTCGCCTGATACAATACATGTGGTCATCATTGCCTGATTCTTCTTTTCATGATAGGCTATTTATTTTCTATAAGAGACAGATCTAGATTGCAGGCAGGCAGTCAAGCACATCCCTTCTATGGTGTTGTGTCTAGAAACCACGCTGTTTTAGCATGTGCAGAATGAGGCCTGGTATGGTCTTGCTTCCCAGAAAAGATGTCATCTTGATAGAAGTATGTATCTGTAAAATCCCAATATACACCTCCATATCAATGATACCTTTACACATATGCAAGTCACCCATACTGTTTGCACCCCCATACCATGACAGATGTTTACTTTTGCACCTGTCACTGATGAAAGACTGGATGGTCCTTTTTGTCTTTGAGACTGAGAACTCGAAGTTAGTTTTTCCCAAAAACAAGCTGAAATGTGGATTCATCTAACCACAACACACATTTCCACTGTCTTCTGGACCATCTGAGATGAGCTCGAGCCCAGAGAACTCTTGAGAAGCTTTCTTCTTGCATAAGGAGATTCAAGATGCCGCAGCAGACTGTGTTAAGTGACAATGGTTTTCCAAAGTACTCCCGAGCCCACATGGCTATATTTATCCCATAAATATGGTTACTGCATGCAATGCCATCTAAGGTCACAAAGGTCATGCACATTCAGCAGAGGTCTCCTGCCTTGCCCTACATGGAATGAGATTTCTGTGGATTCCCTGAATCTTTTCACAATATTATGTATTGTAGTTGGTGAAAGACTTAAATACATTGTAATCTTGCATTGAGAAATGTGATTTTTGAATTGTTTGACAATTCTCTCATGAAATTTGACACAAAGTGGTGAGTCATGACCCATCTTTGCTTGCAAAGACTTTGCAAAGTCTTTGGTGGATGCTCCTTTTATACCAAAACACGATAGCCTCACCTATTACCAGTTCACCTGCTAATTTTGGGCTGTTTCAAAACAGTTTAACTTGAATATTATATAGTCTTTTCACTTTTGTTTTGCCTCTGTTTCAGCTATTTTGGATTATGTTGCAGCCATCAAAATGTGTATATATTTACAAAATACAATTAATTTGGCCAGTGAAAAAACTTGAATTTTATTATTTTTTACTTCCGTGAGTTAAATAAAAGTTAAAGAGAATGAACAAATCACAGATTCTCAATTTTATTACATTTTACAAAATGTCCCAACTTTTCTGGGTAGATATACCCACAGTTTTCTCAGATTGTACAGTTTCTAAGGCTTGGCCAGACTTACTGTGTTACTCTTTGGCTTTGTGTCATTGAAAGTGACTGTGAGACAGTTGAGATCTACAAATGGAAAAAAAAAAAAGAAAAATTGTAATTGATTTAAATTTGTTCAGGTTAAAGTTCTAAATTGGTTAACAAAAACACACACACACACAAAAAAAAAAAAAAACCCTTTTCATTAAAATAATTTCACTTTACCTTCAGTTTTGTTTTCTGGTATTGCTGAAATCTGGGCACCAGTTGTTCTGAGTGAGAACCCCTTTTCAACCTCCCTGTTGCTTAGAGACACCTAAAAGTAATGTGAAGGGTCATATGAGGTCAACTAAGATTTGCTAGTCACTTTTTTAACTCTAAAATCTAGAATGCCTCTTTGAAACTATAGAATGTGACTCACTGGAAAACTGACAATCGTTGACAGTCACATTGTGTGTGACTACATTAAAGTTCTGTTTAAATATGTCAATAATCACATACACATAGACAGCAGAAGTCACACTCACTTTTAGGTAGCTAAAGGAGATCAGAGCCCCACACAGCTCGGCAGGCATCTTCTTATGTTTGACAGTGTCTGAGGGAAGAATGTGGGCTTTAAATATTGGCCAAATAACCCACTGGCCTATTTTTTTGTGTGCCAATGACTATACATATCCTGACTTTTGTTGCTGAATATAGTTCAAAAGTTAAAAACACAAATGTCTCACACACCTTTTTGTGCTACTTGGGCCATTTTGAAGTCTGGGAAATCCACTTCCAGATCTGTGACAAAAACTTCTTCCAAAGCTTCTTTGGACTTGTTGGAAAAGTAAATCTGCGCAAGTAAAATGGAAAATAAAAACAAGACTGTTATGTAATAGTTCAGAAAGTGTTTTATAGATCATTAAGCACTTCAAACATAAACAGCTTGACATTCTGAACAAACTTGTGGCTCAATATGGAACAATATCTATTACTCTTTATGCTTTCTCTTCTCTCATACTACTGTACTTTCACATCCTTTATGCTTATTTTGTATTGTGTATTTATTGTGACCCACTAAATTACACCTGATTCTCATTGCATTATAGCTGAAAAAAGCTGACTACATAAAACATTACAAAAGGGTCATTCATTCTCACCTTGATGTAGTAAATGTTGAAGTACACAGGCTGCTGTCCCATGCGCACGTAGTACGAGACGATGTCAGCTAAGAAAAGGTCAGATTCGTGTGGTTTGCCACTGTTGGACTGGAAGATTAAAAATGTATGAAGTTTAAAAACATGGCAGAACCATTTGCATGTAAAGTTAACTATAATATATATTTAAAAAAAAAAATACATTGACATAATTCACTGGGAGTGATGTTTGATGACTCTTGTGAAACAGAAGTATGGTAAATTGTATGGAATGTGCACTTGTAATATACTTCAAATCTTAAAAGTATATTTTTAAAAAACTGTACTTGAAGATAATAAATATTAATGAAGCCATTTCCATGACAACTTTTATTTTTATTTACACACTTTTAAAAAGTGACCTCATGGCCATATTTCCAAGACAATAAAAAGTTATACTTTGTTTCGATAGTCCACTTTAGACATTGTACTAACTATAAGTAACTTTGCATCTACATGTCAACTGACTCTCATTCATTTGCAACTACATGTCAGCTAGCTCTTATTAATTTGCAACTACATGTTGTCACGGTTATGTTCAGTTTAGTTCAGTTTCTGTCATGTCTGTATTAGTTCTTGTTTGTTTCTATAGTTACTCATTTGTTAGTCACATTCAGGTGTTCGTGATTTAGTTCCTCATTTACTCTGTTAAATATCTCTGTTGATGGTTCAGATTACGTTTACACGTTGTTGTGATCATTGCATCATAAAGTCATTTCATGTTCATCTTCATCTTGTGAGTTTCTACTACAAAGCCTTTACGTTTGTGACACGTCAGCTAACTGTTACCCCTGGTTTCACAGACAAGGCTTAAGACTAGTTTCAGACTAAAATGCATGTTTGAGCTGTTTCACCTGAAAACAACTTGCACTGAAATCTTAAAATGTCAGCGCCATTGTTTTGTCTCAAGATGCACAGCAGTAATGTAGTTTTCTAAGGAAAGTTTATAAAAGCTACTTAAATGTCCTAATTGAACTAAGGCCTAATCCTGGCTTAATCTAAACCCTGTCTGTGAAACCAGGCCCTAAACGTATTAATAGACTTTTAGGGTTAGTAGAATAAGTTGACATAGTTGCAAAGTGACGTAGTCAGTAGAATGTCTGTTGGGGGACCACCGAAATAAAGTGTTAGCAGATATTAAGCAGACTAATTCTCTAATGACTGCTAGTTGACAAGTTGTAGCAAAGTTACTTATAGTTAGTAGAATATCTAAAGTGGATAATCTAAATAAAATGTTACACGTACAAAGATGTACTTAAGTCCTACTTAAGTGAGTAAAAAAAAAAAAAAAAAAAAAAAAACACTCAAGTTCAGCTAATTGCATTTAAAATACATTTAAACTGTAAAATAATAATTTAATTTAAGATGCAATTAAGAACCCGAACACATTACATTCAGTTTGCACTTTCAAGTATATTATTTCCATAATGAGTACTTTACTTTTAGAAGTATGTTAAAGTGAACTTCTTGTTCACAAGGGGATGTGTCATGAGCATGGCAATATACATATTTTTGTGTTTAAATCTGTCATTTGTTTACAAATTTCTTTATATACAAAGCAATAAACAGCCTAACAAATTATAAAAAATCTAAAATGCCAATTGAATGGATCATGTTTTTCACAACGATCAATTGCTAGCTTTGCATTTATACAAGGAAATGACCGAAAAGAAAAATACCTGAAAGAGACACTTTCAAACTTCCTAATTTCATACTGACTGAAATCACTTGCTAAAAATACATCAGCATATTTTTTTTTTTACCCAAGAATGGCTAATATGCTAAATATCTGCCTATCTTTTGACATACCGTTCTTACAAGATCAGGAATGATCTGTCCAAGACTACAGACATTGCATTCGTACCACGGATCCACCATTCCAAGATAAGAGCCCAGAGCACAGAAGTTACTGCTTGTAGAGGGCACAGTCTCCTAAAACAAAAGTTCTGTAAGATCATGCTAGTTCTGCTAAAAGGGAAGGTACTTTTTAAAGCTTTTTTTATATGAAAGTACACTAGTATACTATTCACAGCTATTCATCACAGTACACTGGCCACACGTGAACTTAAAGAGAAAGAATGGGTATAATTCTTTGTACCTTCACAGGGGAGGCTGCAGACGACTGCCGAGCAACAGGGATGTAGTACATCTGTAGGTTGACTTTCATCGTAAGAAACCTTCTCCTGGCTTCCCTTTTCCTGTGAAGCAAAGCCAGGCAATTCAATAATATACAGTGGTGTGAAAGCATTTAGGGATCTGTGGGTTTTAGAAAAGGAAACTGATAACTTCCTCATTACAGAGAATTAAGAGGCTTCTTCAATAAACTGAAGTGAACTGTTTATAGGGTTGAAGTCATCAAGTCACCTTTAATCTACAGTATATTTTAATGTTGTTAATGTTTTAATCCATTATTAGGACTATTAGCTTGTCTCCTTCCAATCAAATTGTATATTAAAAATAAAAAGGTGATAAATAAATAAACTAATAAATAGGGGTGAACTGTCCTGATACCATTATGATCAAATAACCACATTAAAATAATACAATTGCTGAAAAGAAAACCTTAAGTAGTTTGGCAGTCTTTTATTATTATGTCTTAGGAGAAAAAAAAAAATCACTCTAAGTCACAAAAATCACATGGTGCAACCAACTTTCAGAAACATGCAGAAAAATATCAATCAGGAATTATATTATAGAGAGGACCGCACAGCTTTTTGAAAAAGTGGTGACCAACAAAATCATGTGGTGGACCTGTCTCATTGTTCAGAAACCCCACATAAAACAAGAAACGATACGAAAGAAGGACCTTTTATAAATACATTTGATTTGGCAATGTTAGTTCAAATTGTAAAATGCCATGAGATGCAACTCCCTAAAAATGTAATGGCATTTATGAATTAATAATTCACAATATTTGTTAAAAAAACAATTACCTTGAAAACATTATTTAATTTGTTTTCGACATATTGTATTCTATATGTAAGGAACATATGTTATTACATCTTACTTAATGACTATACAACATGAGTGTTTTTTTTTTTTTAGCTAGATTTTTCGGTACCACTTTAGAATACTGTTTTGCATTAACAAATAACTACACAGGAACAAGTAAGTAATGCACTATTAACATTCTAGTAACTACTATTAACTAACAAGATACTCTAATTAATGAATTAGTAAGTATTAGCGCTCAGTTGAATGTGGTAGTAGACTAGCTAATCAGCAAGTACTACTTTTTCATACCTCCCAGAGGGCTACTAAGACCTACTATATAGAGGTTCATAATTACTGTGAATAATGCATAAAGTATAATTAATTCTAAAGTGAAGATCATGGTAACCCACAAGTAATGACTCAAGTATTACCAAACCTTTAGAAGGAATTACTAATTACTAATTATTTGGATCAGTATTCTAAAGTGAAAAGCATGACAACTCCCTAATATTGACTGAAGTCATTCTTTTGAGGTTTTTGTAAAGATAATAATGTTGCTACATCTTTCTAAAGGAATTACTAATTATTAACTAAAGTGAAGATCATGCTAACCCACAGTAATAACTCAAGTGTTACCAAATCCATCAGAAGGAATAACTATCCAAAAACGTACAAAAACCTAGAGAGCTATCATGCTTTTCACTTTAGGATACTGATCCAAATAATTTGTAATTAGTTATTCCTTCTGAAGGATTTGGTAATAATCAAGTCATTAGTGGGTTATCATGATCTTCACTTTAGAATGAATTATATATTATGCATTAATTATGTTAATTATGAACCTATATTTACATTTATGCATTTGGCAGACGCTTTTATCCAAAGCGACTTACATTGCATTCAAGGTTCACATTTTTACATTTTTTGTCAGTTCTTGCTTTTCCCTGGGAATCGAACCCATGACCTTGGCGTTGCTAGCGCCACGCTCTTGTTGTTTGAGCTACAGGAAAGCTATATAGTAGTTCTCTGGGAGGTATGAATAAAATAGTAGTTATTGATTAGCTAATAGTGAACTACCACATTCGACTAAGCACTATTAATTACTAATCAGAGTTTCTTATTAGTTAATAGTAAGTTAGAGTGTTAATAATGTGTTACTCATTTGTTCCTGTGTGGTTATTCATTAACTCTTTCCCCGCCAGCGTTTAAAAAAAATTAAAAAAAGTTGCCAGCCACCGGCAGGGTTTTTGATCATTTTCACAAAAATGTAATGGCCCATAGAATATTTATATCTGAACATGCAATATATCAAAATAAAGAATAGACCCTTTGTTTATATATATATATAGGTTTTATTCTAGCTCCATGCATTCCTTTTTTATCAACACTTGAATATGGATAAGTTTCATAAAAGCAACATTTTGAACAAAAAGCTGAGAAAATCGTGTTTTTGTCAAAGACTACATCCAGATCAGATTCAGAACGATGATCAAACACAGATGGAGTAGATCGAGTCCATCAACACCCCTAATAGCTCATCCTGGGTCGCCATTTTTTATTCAGTAACATTAGATAGTTTTGATTTATATGATGTTTAATGTTGATGATCACATTATTTTTCATATGCATCTGCTTACATACGATCGGTTGTTTTTCTTCGTCTTCTTCTCCTGTGTTTTGATCAGGAGATTCTGTACTCATTCAGTATAATAGTATAATAGTGCATAATAGTGCCCCCTAGTCTAACAGTGAAAACACGGAAACCCGGAAAATTCCGTGTATGGCAGGGAAGGGTTTTCTCACAAATAACTTAAAATTACGTGTTTGGCGGGGAGTTAATGATTGAACAGTATTCTAAAGTGTAACCGATTTTTCTTTTCTTTATCATAGACACTCTCATATGCCATTGACTCAAATAATAACAAATATCACATATGACATATTGTTTCCTACCTAAACCAGTAGTACGCCCTGGCTAGTCTTCCCACTGCCCGGTCATCTCCCATCACCACTATTTTAGCAGTGTAGTCCCGTTCTTCTTTGGGCAAGGTGGTCCCACTGTTTCCTGCTCTCCTCTGCAGTGTGCCACTGCTGCCAGCTGTGCCCGTCTCCTCCAGTGCGTCTTGCATCAGAGCTATGCTGTCAGTGACCGATGGCTTCACCTTGATTCCTCCACGCCGTGAGAGTCGCCCACTGGTATGTTCAGACTTTAAGCTTCTTCCTCCAGTAAATTCCATGTCAGAAGTCTCGGTTCCCTGCATGTCACGCTCTATACCGCTGTCCGTCGACATGACAGAGTGCCGCGGCATCTCTGAGTTGAGTTCTGTGGGGAGGTCCGACATATAGAACTCATCTGTGTTGAGAGAGAGGTTTTCACAGTAGGATCCGGAACGGATGAATTTGGCCAGTTCTCTCCCTGTGAGAGACACAATGAAAAGATATGTTGCATTTTAGTGAACAGCCTCATTTCAGTAACTCTCTTGGGTTTGGATGAGTTAATGTATGCTAGTTTGGATGAGTTCATGGTGCCGGCTCCTGGATAGGTGAAACAGTCGGCGGTTAGATAACCTTGAAATACCCCTGAAACCTAACCCTGAAATATTGTGTTTGTTGCTGTAATCTAATGTAGTCAGTTTATTTCAGTCCCTGAATAATATTTTTGAAAACAAAAAACAAACAAACAAAAAGAAAACATTTGATTTACTGTGTAGTAATCTCACATATCTCCTTCTAGATCTTATCATCAGATACGCTATATTGCCAGAAGTATTGGAACACCCCTCCAAATCATTGAATTCAGGTGTTCAAGTTGCTTCCATGGCCACAGATGTATAAAATCAAGCACTTAGGCATGCAGACGCTTCTACAAACATTTGTGAAAGAATGGATCACTCTCAGGAGCTTAGTGAATTTAAGCGTGGTACAGAGGTTGCCCCCTGTACAATAAGTCCATTCATGAAATTTCCTCACTACTAAATATTCCATGGTCAGCTGTTAGTGGTATTATAACAATTGGGAACAACAGCAACTCAGCCACAAAGTGGTAGGCCACGTAAAATCATAGAGCGGGGTCGGCGCATGCTGAGGTGCACAATGCATTGACGTCACCAACTTTCTGCAGGGTCAATAGCTACAGACCTCCAAACTTTGTGTGGCCTTCAGATTAGCTCAAGAACAGTGCATAGAGAGCTTCATGGAATGGGTTTCCATGGCCGAGCAACTGCATCCAAGCCTTACATCACCAAGTGCAATGCAAAGCGTCGGATGCAGTGGTGTAAAGCACTCCACCACTGGACTCTAGAGCAGTGGAGACGTGTTCTCTGGAGTGACGAATCACACTTCTCTGTCTGGCAATCCGATGGACAAGTCTGGGTTTGGCGGTTGCCAGGAGAACAGTACTTGCCTGACCTCATTGTGCCAAGTGTAAAGTTTGGTGGAGGGGGGATTATGGTGTGGGGTTGTTTTTCAGGGGTTGGGCTTGACCCCTTAGTTTCAGTGAAAGGAAATCTTAATGCTTCAGCATACCAAGAAATTTTGGACAATTTCATGCTCCTAACTTTGTGGGAACAGTTTGGGGATGGCCCCTTCCTGTTCCAACATGACTGCGCACCAGTGCACAAAGGTGTGGAGGAACTTGACTGCCCTGCACAGAGTCCTGACCGATAGAACACCTTTGGGATGAATTAGAGCGGAGACTGCGAGCCAGGACTTCTCGTTCAACATAAGTGCCTGACCTCACAAATGCGCTTCTAGAAGAATGGTCAAAAATTCCCATAAAAACACTCCTAAACCTTGTGAACAGCCTTCCCAGAAGAGTTAAAACTGTTATAGCTGCAAAGGGTGGGCCAAGTCTATATTAAACCCTACGGATTAAGAATGGGATGACATTAAAATTCATTTGCATGTAAAGGCAGACATCCCAAAACTTTTGGCAATATAGTGTATTTCAACATTGTAACAAACTATGCTTAGATCTTGAGTTAAAAAAAAAGAAAGTTAACATAACATAACATAACATATAACGTGATCCCATTTGTTTAATAGGCATTTATTAGGCCTATAATTAAAGCTGTATGTGATGTCCTCATGTTGATCGGACTGGCCAGCACATCGACTGCAATGTGTGCAGCTCATTTAGTTACAATGCTCAAAAATGTGGTTCCCATCTTGGACCTTTGAGGAAACTTTTACTGATCAGCCGATTCAGTACGGTTAGGGTTAGGTGTAGGGGTGGGATTTAGAAATAGGGCAAGTAAAGTCCAGATAAGGCAGCATTAATTTAGGTGCAATGCAAATAGTATCTGCCTCCATTTAGCACCCACTATTTATGCAAAGAAAAGTTCACATTGCACTTTGCAATATTGCCTTGTAACAGGGTCTACCAAAATTTTAGTAAATGATTCTAACTCACAGAGCTCCTCCTCCTCCCACCACAGATGGAAACTCATCTCCGGATTGGGAAGTGGAACATCGCACAAGGAGCCTCTGGACAATAGACCTGAAACCCAAAACAGTCACAATGACACCACAAACAAATCCTGCTTCCAGATCCGGCAACACGTCTGGTATCAAAAAAGGAGGAAAAAATAATAACATATCTCGGTCTAGATCTTTTTTTAGAGAGAAAAAAGTTATTTTGGTACAGATGAAGTCAGTCAAGAGTGATAGAATAGAACAGAATACTTTTGTAGAGCACCTTTTTTGGTGTCACAGAGGATCTGTGAGTATAACTCTTGTAGTTTTTTTCTGATCTGATCCTGTTCACCTCTGTTCACATCTGTGCTGTGTTCTACTGTTGAAAGCACTTCATTGAAGTATGACTCCACGTCCTGGTCCAAGTCCTGCCATGTGCACATACAGATAGATAATCAGACACACAAACACCTACACATAGACAGAGAGCCGCACAGCATGAAATCACGTGCAGATGCGCACACAAACATACAGCCGTATTTCAGACAGACACATATGTCCTGTGGAAGTCCTGTCGCTTTGAGTTTTCTGAAAACAAACTGCAGACAGCTAATGTGTGGACAGAGACAGAGAGATGCTGACCTGCAATAAATGCTCGCCCCTTTGTCTCCACCACAACTACAATAATAGAGTATTTCAACTGTTAAACAAGTTAAATGTAGGTACAGCAAATTTCCCACTCATTTAGAAAGAATTCATCCTTTCTCTTCAAAGAAACTTTTCAGTAGAGGGTCAGTTTTTGTGCTCCGCAAACATTTGACTAGGTAAGAGTGAAATTACATGTTACACCATATCCCAGGGTTTGTTTCTCGTTCTGGGTGCGGTTACAAAAGTGTAACATCTGAATGTGCACTCTTGACCCATATCTATTTATATACTAAGACAGTATTAAGTCATTTACAGAGAGATATTAAACATCAATGTTAGATAATAGATGTGAGGAAAAAGTTATATTTTGATATAAAGTCTGAAGCCTGTGATAAATTATTCCACCTGGATAGCATAATTTGAGTGTGATTGGGGATGGTTGGCATACGGCGTTACAATGAAGAAATAAGAGCAGATTTACACATTTACTTATGTACAGATATACAGATGTATATTCAATATTTAACAGTACACTACTGTTCAAAAGTTTGTGGTCAGTATGATTTTTAATGCTTTATTGTCTCGTATGCTCAGCAAGACTACATTTATATGATCAAAATTACAGTAAAAACAGCAATTTTATATATATATATATATATATATATATATATATATATATATATATATATATATATATATATATATATATATATAAAATTATTTTACAACTGAACATAACTGTTTTCTATTTTAACATATTTTAAAATGTCATTTATTCCTGTGATGCTAAAGCTGAATTTTCAGTCTTCAGTGTCACATAATCCTTCAGAAATAATTCTAATATGCAGATTTGATGCTCAAGACATATTTATTATTACAGTTGTAAACAGCATTTATTTGAAAATTTATTTGTAACAATGTAAAAATTTTACTGTCGCTTTTTAACTTAATTTTTACTTTATATGAATTTAATGCATCCTTGCTGAATAAAAGTGTTCCCCAACCTTTTGAATGGCAGTGTATATATGTATAACATCATAAATAACATGAAAAAAAGGTTAAAAGTTGTGTTGAGTGGTGTTAGTTTGTTTTGAAATGTGTACATTGTGTTGTTTCCCCTTTAAAACCACAATCTTTCACTGTGCTAACCATCCCCATGATGTCATATTTTTGTCATTTCTTATCGTGAACTGAGAAAATTTGGGAAATATTTTACATTCAACATCTTTGTTTTTACTAAAGAACATTAATTTGTCCCTAAATGAATTATATTAATGTTTGTTCCACCAGAAATGTTCAGAAAACAATGGGAAAAAGTGTTCAAAAAGAGAGAAAAGGGGAGTTCTCCTAAAAATAAAAATGATCTCATAATTTATGCACACTCATGACATCCAACCCTCTCTATGCACTTCTTCCTTCTGTGAAACACAAAAGAAGATTTGATATCCCTGTAATGAATCTAGGGAGTTCAGTGTTCTTTTGGATACCACTGACTTTCATTGTATGGACAAAGCATTCTTGAAGCATTCTTCAAAAATATCTTCTTGAAAGTCATATGGGATTGGAATGACATGAAACACGTCTGAACAGCAAAATCAATCATGACTATGCTACTCCAACCCTATCTCACGGCAATTCGTAAGTATTTTATGAGGTGGTCGAGTTGCCCAATTCATATGAATTTGTACGAATGACCTACCCCTTACCCTGCCCCTAAACCTACCGTCGTCACTGCATCGTACGAATTTGTGCGAATTAGCCACCTCATAAAATATGTGAGATAGCGCTGGCTAGTCCAAAACTTTATCTTTTCTAAATAACATTACCAACCTGCAGCGCATCATTGAGAGAGGGTCCGTGACAATCCTCTCCTAGTATCGCCTGAATACTGTGCTGAACTACACAGCGCATCATGCTCAACGGGTTCCGGACCATTCCTTGAGCCTCAATGTCAGCCTTCAGAACAGTGCTGAGAGACTCGGAAAACACTGCAGGATCCGCAAACACAAACACCCTGAACACAGAATATAGACATTAAAACCTCACAAACACAATTACTCACACAGTGAAAAAAAAAAAAAGATTCATTCTGACTGGGCTGATGTGAGGTTTACTTGATAAAGCTTCCTGCTGACTTCAGCCGCCACATCAACCTTAAAATAAATGACTGGAAGCTATTTAAATAAGCAGCTTAAAACTGTAATAATTAATTTAAATATATGGATGCACAACATATTAAAACTGCTGACTTTACAAATAATCAGTCTTCTGGTCTTTCCCTTCTATTGTGGTTCTTTAGAAAAGGGCAAACCTTTGCTTTTGTCTGATCATTTAAATCAGTATTTTTATATATATATATATATATATATATATATATATATATATATATATATATATATATATATATATATATATATATATATATATATATATATATATATATATATATATATAAACAGCCCTGACAATGGTTCCTTGTTCCTTGTTCCTTGTTCCTTTCTAGAAACAATTATAGCTTTAGACATTTGGAAAGCCATCCAAAAACTGGTAGTACAAGTCTCAACAATTAGTAAGCACCAAAACTCCAGTTAGGATAGGTCTACAACAGATATTACAGTAAAACAAAATCGTAATATAAACAAGATTAGGCTTTTTGGATATCACTTTACAATAAGATCACTTTCATTAACATTAGTAAATATATTAGGTATCATAAACAATCAATGAACAATTTATTAATCTAGGCTAATGTTCATTTTTAAATATACTATTGTTCACTGATCATTCATTCATTCATTCATTCATTCATTCATTCATTCATTCATTCATTCATTCATTCATTCATTCAGTGATAATACATTAATTTGTTTGAAATGTTTGAGTATAAATATAGAAATGAACATTACCCAATATCAACAAATGCTATTATTTCACATTAGCTTATACTATTGCTCATGATGCATTAATACAAAAGAAAACATAAAATCAAAATTAACAATTCATATTTGTTTATAGAATGTTGCTATAAAAATAATAAGAAAAACTGATCCAGCAATCTGTCACTAACATGAAATGATTGCAGCAATTAGTAGGCAACAATGATTCAACCAACTCTGATGGACAAAAAGTCCCGCCCTACATTTTTTCACATTGGACAAACTTCTTGTGTATGTCTGTGGAATATTTGCCACTTGTTTTTTTTTATTTTATTTTGTTTTTTTATTTTATTTTTAATAAAAGATAACACACACTTTTTAAAAATATGGTTTAAATAAGTGTTTAATACTTTTTGGGGTCACAATAGGTTAATGAACTATATTAGCAGTTGTGTGATGATGATGATGATGATGATAATGATGATGATGATGATGATGATGATGATGATAGAACCCTCATGCAAAAGGTTGCAGATAAGGAAAGGTATTGAATACGCATGGCAACTGTTTACAAATGACTAAGGTACTATGAAAGGACTCACCTCTCCTGCTGAGGATAGTGTTCATTTTTTAGATTTTGTTCGGCAAGTATCATTTTCTGATACAAAAGTCCTATGAGAAAAAAGAAACAAGACAAACTCAAGCAAGAATGTCCTTCAGACTCATGTTTTCTTGTTTACACCTTGATAGATTAAATCGTTTTTTTCCGTTTGTTTGTTTTTGGGCTGCAAGCCAAAAGGAAAACCAAAATAAAGAGATATGAGAATGCTTTTCATATTTTGTTTGAAGAATTAAAGAGATGACTTACCTGGAGCAAGTCGTTCTGCTTTCATTTGCCCTGCATAACTGAGGCCCACAGTACAGTACGGCTGAGGCAGAGTCAACAACCTCTTGCAGAAGTCATAAACTCTTTTATAGAGGTCATCAGGAATGTATACTGTCTGCAAAGAAACACAGGGTTATCATGCAAGGTGTTAGTCTAGCAGCTTCATGAATTTAGACAACAATAGAGTTTTCTATTTTGTTTATAAATGGTGTCATGTAAGTGGCCCTAAAGTAAATAACTAGTGATTTCTTACAACGGAAATGAATCAGTCAAAGCTGGACAATAACTTTTTTTTTAGAGCTGCTGTACAGCCAAAACAATCTCTCTAATCTAACAATCTCATTAATTGCCTATTATCATTGTAAAGCTGTTTTGAAACAATCTATATTGTAAAAAGCACTAAATGAAGGTGACTTGACTAGACCAACTGAATGGGGGATTTAGGGGGTGCGTTTCCAGTACAACGACGTTACTCACTGCTTAACTACCATAGTGTACAATGCATCATTGAAGAAATCAACTAGCTAGTCACGACTGTTTCCCGAAACTATATTGTCACAAATCTGTCGTTCAACCACGCTGGTTAATGATGTCACGCAGGTGGTGGAGTAAAAACTGCTTTTAACGAATTATTC
Organism: Paracanthobrama guichenoti; assembly: GCA_018749465.1. NCBI lineage: Eukaryota > Metazoa > Chordata > Actinopteri > Cypriniformes > Gobionidae > Paracanthobrama > Paracanthobrama guichenoti. Next base: position 19,557,793 of record CM031948.1, on the reverse strand, counting down.
GAATTCATGCGAGATCGAATTCATGCTAGATTTTTTGCTGTAAATTATGGAGATTATTATAATTATGAGATTTTGCTTTATTTGCAGATTCAAATAGGCTCATTCTTGCGTAGCCTACTAGAGCACGTCCGCACATGCGCACTTTTCAAAAAAGGTGCTTTAAATCTCCTGACAAACTAAAAGACATAAATGACACTGAATGTACTAAATGTCAGCTTGCTTATTTTGCTCAAGTCCAAATGTCATGCAAACAAGAAACAATGCTTCGATGCAAGTTTGCGATGCTGTTTGCGAATGCTCGTTGGAACTATGGTTTCGGGAAACACAGACTGGTTGAACTATGCTGATAATGACGGAACTTGCGGCCATAGTTTAGCATGTTCTGATGTTTGCTGAATGCAAATATAAAATAGAATTAACCATGTAATCCATAGTTTACAATGGCTTGCATTTTATAGATAACACATATACACTGATCAGGCATAACATTATGACCTAATATTGTGTTGGTCCCCCTTTTGCTGCCAAAACAGTCCTGACCTGGTCTCCATTAGACCCCTGAAAGTGTGGTGTGGTATCTGGCACCAAGATGTTAGCAGCAGATCAGACTTAGGGTTAGTTCAGCACATCCCACAGATGCTCGATTGCATTGAGAGATGTAAAAGAAAACGTGATTCATCAGACCAGGCCACCTTCTTCCATTGCTCCATGGTCCAGTTCTGATGCTCATGTGCACACTGTTGGCACTTTCGGAGGTGGACAGGGGTCAGCATGGACCATACGCAGCCCCATACGCAACAAACTGCGATGCACTGTGTATTCTGACACCTTTCTATCAGAACCAGCATTAACTTCATGAGCAATTTGAGCTAAAGTAGCTCATCTGTTTGATTGGCCCACACGGGCCAACCTTCACTCCCCATCAATGAGCCTTGGCCACCCATGACCCTGTCGCCGGTTCACCACTGTTCCTTCCTTGGACCACTTTTGATAGATACTGACCACTGCAGACTGGGAACACCCCACAAGAGCTGCAGTTTTAGAGATGCTCTGACCCAGTCGACTAGCCATCACGATTTGGCCCTTGTCAAACTCGATCAAATCCTTACGCTTGCCCATTTTTCCTGCTTCTGACACATCAACTTTGAGGACAAAATGTTCACTTGCTGCCTAATATATATATCCCACCCACTAACAGGTGCTGTGATGAAGAGATAATCAGTGATATTCAGTGTCATAATGTTTTGCTTGATCTATTGTGTCTATTGTGCCTCCAATCAAGATTTGGTGCTATAACATGGCAATAATACAATTAAAATGTCCTATTCATTGTGTGTCAAGTCAGTTTTGTTGGACTGATTCAGTTTATGGTAATAACAAATAAATTCAACAAATATTTAATTTTAATGACATTACATTTTGTGCAATAAACCACTGTGTTGGATCACCAATTGATAATCTGGATCCTGGAGCAAATCCAGTTGAGAATATCACTATTAATATTGATTAATTTAAAAGTAAAGGAAGTAAAATAAAGGAAAATAAAAGGTTTAAAAGTAGTCATCTTTTTTTTCCTTACCTGCATCACAGCATAGATGAGTGTATTAAGCAGAGGAATGAGATGTTTCTTGCAGTCAATTCTTTCAGCCTACATACAAAAAGGTTTCAGAAAATGTTCACCATCTTTTCATCTGATCATTTGCAAACTTGGTTGAAATTATCATTAATTATGAGGTAATTAACTTAATTACTAATAATTGTTAACTGTTATAATAAATCAACTTTTTTTCAGCAGCAACAGATAATCATGTTGGGTGATTCAGGCAGGTATTTACAAGTAACCAATGTTCTTATAATAAACACTATGGTCACTTCTTTAAGAAATAGCATTTAAGTAATACTCACTGGACATGCTTAAACTGTTGTGTCAATCACTAAAATGAGAATTGTACTGCAGCATTTTAACAAGCATTATGCCATAGAAACTGGTGACTCACTCTTTCTAGTTCCTTGATGGCCACCCTCACCAGCGCCAGACTCCTGAGAGGACTGGTCTGCACTTTCTTATGTAATGTCCATCTCAGCATTCCTGCAAAATGAACAATTCATAATATACACTCTAAAAGATGCTGGGTTAAAAATACTTGGGTTGAAAATGGACTAACCCAGCAATTGAGTTGTTTTAACCCAGCGATTGGGTTGTTTTAAGCAAACTTTTAACCCAACCACTGGGTTAAAACAACCCATTTACTGGGTTAAAACTACCCAATCGCTGGGTTAGTCTATTTTCAACCCGACTTGGGTTGTTTTTAACCCAGCATTTTTTAGAGTGTTGACTAATCTAGAATATGTATGTGACAGATTTTATGCATTGATACTGTCACTCGAAATTGGCACCCGAGTTGTTCCATGATAGCTGTCTATTTAAAAGCTGTGTGACTTGTTGACATGGATTTTAAACATGAACAGATAACACTATGATTAGTTTGTAGATCATAAAGAAACCATTTCATCATTAGCCCATATGTAGTGTTTATTTAAATTGAATCTCACACAGTAGCCATGCGCTAATCATTAGCATAAATTGTTATATAGCAGGTGTGGCCAACAACTATCTAGCCTATAGATACACACATAAAAGTATATAATAGACAACTGTAGTTTCAAAGCACATTATGATTTAATGCAGGACTGGTTGTAAGACAGAATGCATAGAAACGAACAAACAAACAAAAATATACTGTTGAGAGGACTGTAACCTTGACAGAGTTTGATTGGCTGAAGATAATTAATTCTGTGTTAAACATAGAGATGTGTTAAAGGTGAAAGATGTGTTATGGTTTGGTCTTGAGGTCTATGTGTGTTCTTTTAGTGAGTGTGATCTGTTAAATCATACCTTTGTTGACAACTGGTTGCTCAGTGTCCATTTCTCTCATAATGGTTAGCAGGCTACGGTAGACTTCGGATTCAATTGCAGCATATTCAGCTGTTTAAAAGGAAAGCCAACAACATCACATTTGAATGCTGATATGTTTATCAAATCATGTGTGTGAGATACACTACTGTTCAAAAGTGTATTTTATGCAGCAAATATGCATTAAATTGATCAAACTGTTTTCAGCTGTGATAATAACAATAAGAAACGTTAAGTAAGCGTCAAATTAGCATATTAGACTTCTGAAGGATCATGTAATGGCTGCTGAAAATTTTGCTTTGCCATCACAGGCACCATATACATCTTATTATATTTTCAATATATTAAAATAGAAAACAGTCATTTTAAACTGTAATAATATTTCACAATATGACTTGTTTTTACTGTATTTTGGAGAGCATGAGAGATTTATATAAAAAAAAAAAAAAAAAAAAAAAAAAACACTTTTAAAAATCTTACCAACCCCAAGCTTTTGAATGGTAGTGTACATTTGAAGATTTACAAATGGATAATTAAACATTAAAATAGTTATTTGTCAAAAAGCATCCGTTCTTATTTATAACAGAATATGAGTTTCTCCAAAAGGCGTAAGTCTCACCTGCCGAGTCCATAATACTAATACTGCTAGAATTTCTCCAGGAGGCCATAATGTAGCTTGGTCCTTACATAATGAGGTAAAATGAAATAATCACCACTGTGACTGCTGACACAAAGACAAGCACAAATTATACGGAACATTACTGCATAAAATCAAGAGAAAATAAGAACACTTTACATTTACACTGTACTAAAGAACATTCAAGCATTCAAAAATTTTTAATTTACTCACTCTCACGTTGTTCTATTTCTTTCTTCTGTGGAACACAGAAGAACACATTTTGAACAAAAAACACTGGACCCGACAGACTTTCATTGTATGACATTTCCCAAAATATATATTTTTTGTGTTCCACAGACAAAAGGAATATATACTGGTTTGGAATGACATGACTGAACGTGCTGGTCACATAAATGTGACTCACTCTTCTATTTTCTACTTCATGATGCTGAAGAGTTTGTCTCACTTTAATTGCATATTTTTGAGCTTATACACACAGTAGGTAAGTAAATATCAAGTTATTTTGAGGATGATTATTTGCATTCTGTGTTAACAGTGAACTCTTTATTGTAATTGATAGTTAAGGCTTTTTACCAAAAAACAAACACAAACACTCACACACAGCCATGGCTAGCAGCCTCAGGTGCACTTTTACCCACTGCTGATTACTCAAGAAAACTTCCCCTTCATTTCACCCTCTCAGACACGGTTTATAACTGACCAGCAACAGAACTAACTACTTCACTGCTGAAACACTTTTAAGTCGCAACAGAATCTACTTCCAAGAAAAAGAGTGAGGAAATGGAAAAGCAATGAGCAAAAACAGTACTACGATGTCCAGAAAGTCAGAACTAAACAGAAACAGAAAAGAAAAAAAAACAACTAAATAACTGGAACTAAACAAAGGGGCCTTTTTGCAGTGACCGACACAGCTTGTAATTATGCAACCTTCCGATAGCTTGGTTTCTCGATGCTGAACTCAGAATTACATTTCACAGGCTAAGCTGCAACTCTCTGTTATGGCAATAACATGTTAAAGTACAAGAAAAAGAAGTCCACTGACTTACCTTTCATCCTTGTGAGAATATTAATGGACTACATCATATGGCACATGTATAAAAACTTGTGCTGGACAGACAGTCAGAGTGAGAGCTGCACTCTGCGTAACACTTCCTCTAACTGCTGCGGCTTTCACTGAGGACAAATGCAACTCTGACTCAAAACTGAGTGAACACGAGGGAGGGACGAGAAAGAGAGAGAGAGAGAGAGAGAAAGAGAGAGAGTTTGACAGAGGCAAGGCAGAGGAAAGTTTAGAAGGTAGATTAGGGGAGAAAGGTGTGAAAGAAGGGTGCAAAGTGGGTGTGTGGACACACTGAAGGGGAAGTCCTCTGAGTATTTGCTAAGCTTATTATTCGTATTACAAACAACACCCTGAATCTGATTTTGGACAAGTTCAGACAGAACTTTCTAATATCCAGCCAAACAACGTGATGCATATGCATGTGCGGTCTGCATAAGCCTAGTGCTGCAGAACGACAAAAACCAGCATGCAAAGATTAAGCCCCTGATCCTGCACAAAAAAGGCATTGAACAAGTGAAGAGAAACAGGGTCAAGATCGCTGTATCAGCACAGAAAACAGCTCGCTGAACCACAGGCTTCCTGTCGCTCACTTGGCCCTCACTTTCTGAGAGAGAGTAGATGACAGGACCTGACACACATCCTGCCCCCATAAATGTGGAGGCGGATGACACACACGACTAAGATATTTTTAGTACCAGCCAAGAGAAAGAAAAAAGTTACACTTAGTAACTTTTACTTTCTCGCTTTAGGTTCAGTCTTACTTAACCACATAGATAATAACTCTCTTCAAACAGCATTAAGGTGTGGAGATGATGGTCAATGACACATAAAAGTGTACACAATAAGGAAAAGGGAACAAAATCTAGTTGAAAACATGTGCCAAGTTATACTTATACTATACCAATATATACGTTTATACAATATACACTATATTGGCAAAAGTATTGGGACACCCCTCCAAATCATTGAATTCAGGTGTTCCAATCACTTCCATGGCCACAGGTGTATAAAATCAAGCACCTAGGCATGCAGATGCTTCTACAAACATTTGTGAAAGAATGGGTCGCTCTCATGAGCTCAGTGAATTCAAGCGTGGTACCGTGATAGTTTACCTGTGCAATAAGTCCATTTGTGAAATTTCCTCACTACTAAATATTCCATGGTCAGCTGTTAGTGGTATTATAACAAAGTGGAAGCAGTTGGGAACAACAGCAACTAAGTGGTAGGCCACGTAAAATCATAGAGCGGGGTCGGTGCATGCTGAGGTGCACAGTGCATTGACGTCGCCAACTTTCTGCAGGGTAAATAGCTACAGACCTCCAAACTTTGTGTGGCCTTCAGATTAGCTCAAGAACAGTGCATAGAGAGCTTCATGGAATGGGTTTCCATGGCTGTGAGCAGCTGCATCCAAGCCTTACATCACCAAGTGCAATGCAAAGCGTCGGATGCAGTGGTGTAAAGCACTCCACCATTGGACTCTAGAGCAGTGGAGACGTGTTCTCTGGAGTGACAAATCACGCTTCTCTGTCTGGCAATCCAATGGATAAGTCTGGATTTGGCAGTTGCCAGGAGAACGGTACTTGCCTGACCTCATTGTGCCAAGTGTAAAGTTTGGTGGAGGGGGGATTATGGTGTGGGGTTGTTTTTCAGGGGCTGGGCGTGGCTCCTTAGTTCCAGTGAAAGGAACTCTTAATACTTCAGCATACCAAGACATTTTGGACAATTTCACGCTTCCAACTTTGTGGGAACAGTTTGGGGATGGCCCCTTCCTGTTCCAACATGACTGCGCACCAGTGCACAAAGCAAGGTCCATAAAGACATGGGTGCCTCTCTGTGCCAGAACTTGACTGCCCTGCACAGAGTCCTGACCTCAAACTGATAGAAAACCTTTGGGATGAATTAGAGCTGAGACTGCGAGCCAGGACATCTCATTCAATATAAGTGCCTGACCTCATAAATGCACTTAAAGAAGAAGTTCAAAAATTCTCATAAACACATTTCTAAACCAAGAAAATAAATATACTAAACAATAGGATAAAAACAACAAATTATTTCCATGTTTTTTTAGTTTTTTTTTTTTATTATGTACAGAATTACTAGGTTGTTGACCTGCATCCTAAATAAACAAGCTCCAGTTAGTCCAAAATACTAACTACTAGCTGATAGAGTTCTTACCAGTTCAAGAAAATATGATTCTATCACCCTAAATTTATTATCTCTACACTGGTTACCTATTAAATCCTGTATCAATTACAAAATATTGCTACTTACTTATAATGCCCTAAATGCTTTAGCTCCTGTGAATTTATCATACTGCAATCCATCATGCTCTTTAAGATCACAAAACTCAGAACGTTTGGTAGTACGTAGGATATCTAAGTCCACTAAAGGAGGGAGAGCATTTTCACATTTGCCTCCTAAACTCTGGAAAAGCCTTCCTGATAATGTTTGGGGCACAGACACACTCTCTAGTTTGAATCTAGATTAAATAAAAAAAAAAAAGTCAAATAATGCTTCTCATAAACATATACTCCAGTTATATCAGATTCGATGATGTTATGAACAGCAGCTATGCTACTTATTCTCTATTTGCTTTTCTGTTTCTACACCTGGATGCCCAAATCAATACATGACATTAGCTAATTGATATCAAAAGCAAACTCTAAACATGACCAAACACAAAATGTGACAGTAAAGTTGCTTTGAAACAATATTTAATGTAAAAAAGCACTATACAAATGTGAACTGAATTATTTTGTCAAAAATATATAAAAATATATAAAACCTAATAAGAAAATATTTATTTTTATAAAACATTTAATAAACATTTATGTAAATATATGCTTACAGTATTGTGCAAAAGTCTTAGGCACGTTAGTAAAAAAAAAGAAGAAAAAAAGAAAAGAAAAAGGTTTTAAGGCAGATAATAATATATTTTGTAAATAATTGTAATAATCCAGTGAGATTTTTGTATGCACAAGGAGTCTGACAACAGCGGGTATGCTCCACATGAAGATCTGATCTCACCATCATCAAGTCCATCTGGGATTACTTGAAAAAAGCTGAAAAAACTGAGACTGACTAAATCCAGAAGAACTGCGGCAACCTACAATATGCTTAAAGAAACCTACCAGCAAAGCTACAGTACTGTGAAATAAAAAATGCTATAAAGTGAGGATGCTTTCAAAATTAATGTCATACATAGATTTTATTTATCAAATAACTTCCATTAACTAAATCAAATCAATATTTGGTGTGACCACCCTTTGTGTTTAAAATAGATTTTGTACTTGGTACACTTTTCAGGGAGCTTTGCAGGAAGGTTTCTTCAAGTGTCTCGGAGATGTTGCTGCAGTTCTTTTGGATTTAGTTTGTCTCAGTTTTTTTGTTTTGTTGTTTTTCTCATGTAATCACAGACCAACTCGATGGTGAGATCAGATCTCAGTGTGCAGCATACCCGCTGTTGTCAGACTTCTTATGCATACAAAAATCTCACTGGATTATTACAATAAGGGCAAAAGAAATCTTTGGAAAGTACATTGATATTTTCTATTTTCTACTGATTACAGCAAAAGATATAAATAACTGGCTTAAAACCATTTGTGTGTGTGTGTGTGTGTGTGTGTGTGTGTGTGTGTGTGTGTGTGTGTGTGTGTGTGTGTGTGTGTGTGTGTGTGTGTGTGTGTGTGTGAAAATACGACGTGCCTAATACTTTTGCACAGTACTTAACATTCTCAAAAGCTGTATTCAAGTCATTGTATATGTATTTTGGGCTAAATTATGCTGACAAAAACGAGTGTCATGTCAATGACCCACATTATCCATAGACAAAAACTAGCCAAACTGCTTCAAATACAGCAAAGAAAAAGCATACATTCATGCAAACAAATACTTGTACACAGTAATAAACTGCATGTATACGCATTTGAATAAAACAACTCTGTGTAGTAACTAACTATACACAAGATGACTAATGACTGCTACAAGACGAAAATTAAGATAACTGAAATATGTGGGAGGAAACAGTGGCTTAATTTGTGTGAGTGCCGTGTATGATATGTTAGTGAAATAGAGAAAGAATGGATAAACAGGGTTATGCAAGACTGTTCGAGTATGTATGTTGTGTGTGCAGTACCTGTCTATATTACTGCCCACTCATTCAAGCTTCAGCGCTGTAGACTTTCCAGTGTCTCGGGATGAAATCTGACAGAACTCACAGCCCTGCAGAATAGCATCTTTTAGCAAGTGCCTGTAACACTCAAATCTAGAAGCTGGGAAATGTAGACAGTCTTGTTCAAAGAGTGAGCTCTTCTGGGTTAGACACACTGAGTTCTAAGTTCTGTAACAGGAACAACAACCACTTCCTCTGCATGCTATTTTTAGCTGCTGTGCCCAGCTGTGTAGTCCTATAGACTAGGTATAACATTGAGCACAGTAAAAAATATGGTTTACATTTCCCTACAACACTTTTAAAAAGTGTCATTTTGTGGCATGTTCAGAATTTAGTTAAATAATCAAATTATTCTGTCAGTAGCAGGTAAAAAGCTAAAACTTGTGATGAACTTAAAGAGCAGTAGATGATCTTGTGGTGCATTAGTTTGCATTTCCTCTGAGACACATTTGAACTCATTGTTCTACGTCAGATAGTAAAAATGCTTTGATTCTGCATTTTTCTAATTTAATACAATTGTTTCATATTGTCAGCAAAATAATATGACTGAAAAGTTTAACTGAAGTTTTATCATAAATATCAGAATGTTTTAGTAATTAGCATGTCCTCTTTAATCACAGCAGCACTTGAGCTAACATCATTTGTGTAAAACCTGATGATCATGATTTTACATTGTTCTAAAGACTTGTACGTTTCAATGAAAACAAGGAAATCCGATGTGCCTTTGGTACAAAGGAATATGGTCATCGTCACAAATGTGTTTATTTTATCGGTGACCTATACAGTGCAGTATCTTTTAAAATACTAAAGCTTTCAGTTTATTTCCAAGTTTAAATTCTTAAACCCATAATTTCAATGTCTGCTAGACCAGTGTAGCCTATAAAAAGGCATAACATCATATGTTACAGTAAAGTACAAATAAAGTCTAGACAGGAGACATGAATGTAGAACATTTTACTGTCTAAAGTTAAGGCCTGGATATAAAAAAATAAATAAAGGGACTTCTGTTCCGTTCACAACTCCACTACAAATGTCTCACAAAACAGGATCTCTCTCTGAAACACACCTTCAGATGGGAAGACAGCCTGCAGAGCTGGGGAAATCCCCACAAAAGGACAGCGGCAGTAACTCCCCATACACACTTCACTCTCACAGAGAGGAAGATCCCTTCCAGTCTGCATGTGCCTCAGTGGACAATGATCTTTCTTGCAGAAAAGCAAGAACTGACTAAACCAACCAAAACTAGCAGGAAAGGAATCAAAAAGGAATATTCCGTCATCATTTACTCACACTCATGTCGTTCCAAACCTGTATGACTCTACTTATTGTGTGGAACACAAAATAATATATTTAAAAAATGTCTCTGATTGTTTTGGGCGTTTAGTGTTGTTTGGACCCTTACCTTCTACAAAATATCTTCTTTTGTTCTCTATAGAACAAAATAAATAAATAAAAGGGTGTGACATTAGACATAAGATCCCATTAGTTAACGTTAGTTCATTGTGATAATGTATTAGTAAATGTTGAAATTAATAACTAAGAATAATATGCTTTAGTATTTATTAGAGGTATTTTCATTGTTAGTTCATGTTATCTAATGCAGTTCACTGATAACAAATGGAACCTCAATGTTAAGTGTAAGCTATAAGTTTGGAACGACATGAGGGTGAACAGAATTTTTATTTTTAGGTGAACTATAAGGGTTAGTCGAGGAATAAAGAAAATAAACACTGGGTAACATCAAAGTAGACTTTACTGGGGACTCACAAGAAGAACGTCTCGGTTACGACTGTAAGCTTAGTTCCCTGAATAGGGAACGAGACGCTGAGTCACCGCTTTGGGAACGCCTGTGCGTGATTGCGTCGTGAAGCACGTGTGTAATCAGTCCAATGGAGAGACGGACTGTCATAGACGGGTGACGTCATAGACCCGGAAGGTACAAAGCATACCGGCAAACAAACGCCGCTAGCTTCTGAGAAAGGCTGAAGCAAGACGCTTGTGGGCATGCGGGGAGTATGGCAGGGTGACGCAGCATCTCGTTCCCTATTCAGGGAACTAAGGTTACAGTCGTAACCGAGACGTTCCCTTTCAAGGGAACTTGCGCTGTGTCACCACTTTGGGAATGAGAATACCCACGTCCCCATAGGAGTCGGAATGCCCGCCTGTGATATTGTCTGGGCGAGCACCCGAGCCCCCGGAGTAATGATAACATTCCTAGCTCAAAGGAATTGACAAAGGTGTGTGGTGAGGTAACATCCCACCGCATCACAAATATCATGCAGGGAGGCCCCTGCCAAAAGTGCCTGCAAGGCAGCCATACTCCTAGTTGAGTGGGCCTGAACAGCCAGGAAGAAGGCTGCCCAGCTGCCACATAAGCAAGTGAGATAGCCTCAACCACCCACTTGCTCATACTCTGCTTGAAGTCGGACCCCCTCTCGAGGGTGGCCCGTAACAGATGAACAATTGTACTAATGTGTGAACAGGCAAGCAGAAGTTTCCCGGTCTGACGTTAGAAGGAGGAGGACAAAGGCCTAACGTACTAAGGGTCTCACAGGATAGTGGGAACCTACGGAACGTAACCCGGCCTACTCATAGACCGGGAATAGTTCCAAGCCCAAGAGTGCCACAGAGGGGGCTAGAAAACCCCCTAAACTTCCAGATATCATAAGCAAGATAATGAACCTATTAAGAGTGAGAAAGTTCTCAGAAACTTCTTCAAGCGGCTCGAAGGAGCCTCAGAAAGGTCTTGGAGGACAAGTCTCAGACTGGCACCCTGGTGCGTACTACAGGCCTCAAAGTGCCACAGAGGAAATGAGTAACTAGAGGATGTAGCCCACATGAAACACCAACCAAAGGAGTGTGGTAAGCTGCTAAGGCTGCCACAGACACCTTTATTGTGGAGGGCTAAACCAGAAGAGAACCTCTCCTGCAGGAACTCCAGCACCGCACTCGCAGGGCAGTTAACTGGCTCCCACAGGCGATCTCTACACCATGAGGTGAAGAGTCTCCACTTTGAATGTACAGTTTCCTCATGGAGGGAGCTCTAGAGTATAGAATGGTCTCAACAACCTCAGTTGAGAGACCAGAACATATGAGCAGGGCCCCCTCAGAAGCCAAGCCCACAGTTTCCACAGCTCTGGGTGAGGGTGACACCGCCCACCTGAGAGAGAAGGTCCTTCCTGAATGGAATCTCCAGAGGAGAGCCATGGAGGAGTGACATAATCTCCGAGAACCAGCTCGAGCTGGCCAGAACAAGGCTACTAGCAGCAGACGAGCCCCGTCCTGGTGCACTCTCTCTAGAACTCCCGGAAGCGGAGCAATCGGGGGGAAAAGTGGACAGGGGCAGCCTCGGCCACTCCTGTACAAGGAGAACCACAGACGACAATGCAAATTTTTGTGAGTGGCAAACAGGTCTACGTGAGCCCTGCCAAATTTCTCCCAAAGGAGCTCCACCACCTCAGTGTGGAGGCACCACTCCCCGGGCCTCTGCCTCTGCCTCGACAGGATGTCTGCTTCTACATTCTGGCTCCCTGGGATGTACATTGCCCTGACTGACAGCAATTTTCCCTGAGCCCAGAGGAGGATAAGGCACACCAACTTGTATAAGCGACGGGACCTTAAACCTCCCTGATGGTTTATATAGGAGACCACCGATGTGCTGTCTGTGTGCACAAGCACATGATGACCCCTGAGATGTGGCAGGAAGTGCTTCAGAGCCTGAAACACTGCCAACATTTCCAGGCAATTTATATGCCACGAATGATGGCGTTCCTGTTGGATGCTGCCGCCATCAGACCTAACAGTCTCTGGAACTGCTTCGTAGTGAGTGACCCTCTCTATAGCCCTCTTTTGCAGCAGAGTCATCACCAGAGCCTGCTCGGCTCCCACCGCAGTGGAGAGGACACCGTTGAAACTGGGAGGACAGCATCTGAACTGAATGGCGTACCCAATTCTTATGCACCGCAGGACCCAATGAAAAATATGTGGCAGATTCTCCCACTCTGTCACAAAATCTACTAAGGGTACCAGCCTCTCGAGACTGGCCTCTGATGTACTCTGCACTGTGAGCGCAGTGCCCTGAAGCGGCAAACCGGCAGGGAACGACTGGCTCAACTGCACTAACTCCCTCCTCGGAGGACGCCTTCCACGCCCCGACACTCAGGTGGGGTTGGTAGATTGGCCCTCTGTGAGGGCACCGCGAATGAACGGGTACCGTATGCTGCGGTAAGGACCGTCCGCCCACGGAGGGGATCATCCTCACAGTCCTGAGCCCGAAGGCGTCAGGACTTTTTAGACGCAGCCTTCCTCGACACATTAACTGTCCTCAGATCAGTCTTGGTCTGATTTTGCTGCGCCCGGTGTGAGGAGCTAGTACTCAGCATCTGCTGCTCCCGCACAGATTTCTGAGGCGCGCTCCTGGTCTGGTGGCTAGTTTTCTCTTTCTTTTTTATATTTTTTTGGCAACCGCTCTGCTCAGAACCTCCAAGAGCTCCTCACTAGCAGATGTTTGAAGTGGCGAGTCTTCAACCCCTGCAATGATGCTACAGACATACAGACATCCACCTCCTCAGAACTGCACAACTGCAGCACCGAAGGCAGAGAAAGGGCTGGCTCGTCTTTAACCCCTCTGACAAGTCCATTTGCGAACCCCGCGACATAAGCTGCCGCCGCGCCTCAGCTCCGAGCCTAAGCTACGGAGAACGTGGGCCACGGCGCCCTCCTCGAAGAGCGCCCGCGGGATTGCAGCACTCTGAGGCAAAGTCTCACAATGCTCGCGGCCGACCTAAACACTCGAGAAGTAACGAGAGCAGGGAGAAACACACTTTCAGTAACGCTGTTCGCTCGCCATAGTGTCTCTCTTAGTGTGTCAGTAAGTGTTGCAAACTTGTTATATGAAAACAAAAAAGTCTGAACTCAGACACAAACACAGAGCTGACAATGAACAATGTTACACAGAGAGCTTGCTGAAGATAACAGAAGCTAGCGGCATTTGTTTGCCGGTATGCTTTGTACCTTCTGGGTCTATGACGTCACCCGTCTATGACGTTCCATCTCTCCATTGGACTGATTACACACGTGCTTCACGACGCAATCATGCAAAGGCATTCCCAAAGCGGTGACGCAGCGTCTCATTCCCCTGAAAGGGAACTCCACATACACGAAACAATAACCGACAAAGGACTGAACAGGGAGTATAAATACACATAGTAAATGAGGGAACTAAACAGGAACAGCTGGACAGATTAACGAATCAGAAATCATAGTAACTAATGAGAGCTCATACAGACATGACAGAAACGACTAAACAGAACATAATTGTGACAACCTGAAGTATATATTTAAACAAGACATTTATTAGTATCTAATGCCAAAAAAAGCAATATTTTATATTAAAATAAACAGGCCCTCACAAAGTCGTTTTACGGTTATGGAGTATTAATTACTCAGATATCCTGTATTCACAGCTAGACAATATAAGGAAGCGGTGGACAGAACTTCTGACAAACATCAGTGGTCTACTTCTCTGGGCTTGAGAAATGTGTTTGTGTAAGGAAAGGGAGGGCTATCTTGGCCAAATGCAATGGAGCCAAAGGCAGATTTATGTACTGACATGAACATTTAGTAAACTTGCCAAAAAGACTAGGCAAGTCTGCTGAGGGAAGTGTGAAGTGGGTCAGTCGCCCAATATTAAGGTCACCTATTGTCTGAGATCATATAGTTGGACACAGTGATATTGCTTGAAGTTGCTGCAGCTGTTACAGAATAATTCATGATGGTTAAAAATGTTTCTCACCATGTCTGTTGGTAATACTTCTGCATGCTTAAAGCCTGATGCAGTTAACCATAAAAAGAGAGTTTACCCCAAATTTCTTTAAAGGTGTCATACATGCATTGATACAATATTTTAAATTGTTCTCTGATATCTACATAGAAGGTATGTGGCTCAGGTAAGGGCAACAATTCCCCAGATATGGTTTTAAATGTCCATTTACAATCCTAGGATTTGTCCCTAGAATTAAACTATCTGTTTTTGCCTTATTTGGAAGGGTATAATAATGAATAATAATGTTGAGCTCTGCACTGATTGGTTATTTAACAGCAAGGCTCATTTCAGCAGCTCACAAAAGTGCAATTATTCAGCAAACACAATCGCAAATAGTCGAGATCCATGCTTAGATTTATTACAGTTCATCACTGAGAAGGATTGATGTCAGTTTAGCAAAGAGTATAGAAGACAATATAAGTCAAGTCATATAAAACAGCACAAGCTGCTCAAGCTGCTCGTGAGTCATGACAGAAAACAGCTGTGGATCATCCAGAGAACGACGCACAGTATTAAGAATCCATGGGTCATAAACTTTTGCACAGGGTAATTTCATTAAATTCAGCTATTTTTTTTTTTTGTCTTGTGGACTATATGTAAACATTTTTATGGAAAATATCTTATTCAGGACTTTACTAAATAAAACATAACATTTTTTTGTTGCTACTATGCACAGAATACTATGCTTGCTATTCTGCAAGCAATTCACATACTTTTTCTTGCAACTGTACACACTGTATTGCCTAAAGTATTGGGACACCCTAATCATTGAATTCCAATCAGTGCCATGGCCACAAATGTATAAACTCAAGCACCTAGGCATGCAGACTGCTTCTACAAACATTTGTGAAAGAATGGGTCGCTCTCAGGAGCTCAGTAAATTCAAGGTTGCTCCCAAGTCCATTTGTGAAATTTCCTCACTACTAAATATTCCACGATCAACTGTTAGTGGTATTATAACAAACTGTTTAAACAACGCTTTCCTGTAGCTCAAACAATAAGAGTGTGGCACTAGCAATGACAAGGTCATGGGTTCGATTCCCAGGGAAAGCAAAAACTGACAACATTTTTTTTTTTAAAAATGTGTACCTTGAACAACAGCAACTCAGCCACGAAGTGGTAGGCCACGTAAAATCATAGAGCAGGGTCAGTGCGTGCTGAGGCGCACAGTGCAAGATGTCGCCAACTTTCTGCAGAGTCAATAGCTACAGACCTCCAAACTTTGTGTGGCCTTCGGATTAGCTCAAGAACAGTGCATAGAGAGCTTCATGGAAAGGTTTTTCATAGCCAAGCAGCTGCATTCAAGCCTTACATCACCAAGTGCAATGCAAAGCTTTGGATGCAGTGGTGTAAAGCACCACTGGACTCTAGAGCAGTGGAGACGTGTTCTCTGGAGTGATGAATCACACTTCACTGTCTGACAATCCGATGGAAGAGTCTGGGTTTGGCGGTTGCCAGGAGAATGGTACTTGCCTGATTGCATTGTGTCAAGTGTAAAGTTTGGTGGACAGGGGATTGTGGTATGGGGTTAATTTTCAGGGGATGGGTTTGGCCCCTTATTTCCAGTGAAAAGATCTCTTAATGCTTCAGCATACCAAGACATTTTGGACAATTTCATGCTCCCAACTTTGTGGGAACAGTTTGGGGATGGCCACTTCATGTTCCAACATGACTGCCCACCAGTGCACAAAGCAAGGTCCATAAAGACATAGGTGAGTGAGTTTGGTGTGAAGGAACTTGACTGCCCTGCACAGAGTCCTGACCTCAAACTGATAGAAAACCTTTGGGATGAATTAGAGTGGAGACAGGACTTCTCGTTCAACATCAGTGCCTGACCTCACAAATGTGCTTCTAGAAGAATGGTCAAAAATTCACATAAACACACTCCTAAACCTTGTGGAAAGCCTTCCCAGAAGAGTTGAAGCTGTTATAGCTGCAAAGGGTGGGCCAACTTCATATTAAACCCTACACATTAAGAATGGGATGTCATTAAAGTTCATGTGCATGTAAAGACCCACCCACTCCCACTTAAAATTACACTCGTGCCAGGATGCATTTACATTTACGCATTTGGCAGATGCTTTTATCCAAAGCGACATATATCATATTCAAGGTACACATTTTTACATTTTGTGAGTTCTTGCTTTCCCTGGGAATCAAACCCATGACATTGGCGCTGCTAGCGCCACGCTCTTATTGCTTGAGCTACAGGAAGGGATGCAAAGGACATATCTTGCCAGGTTGCTCAGGGCAGGGAACTGTGAGAATACCACCATTGCAGAACGCTCTGTTCACTTGACAGTTCAAGCTTATCTAGTGCTTTTGTTTCACATGATTCTTCAGTATTGTCCTCCCAATCTACAAATTTATGGAGAACAGCAGGCCTTTTGGCAGGTATCGGCTCAACATCCTCGCGATGTGTATCAAACTTTAAATCTGCATTCATCTCCTTGACTCCTGTATCACCTCCTGTCTCCCTCTTTCATCAATCACTTTCAATATTCGCAGATTTGGTGTGAGAAATTTTGCTTTTTGATAAAGCATGTGAACGGAATGCGGCAAGGTGCTCTCTGTTGGCAGTAATTCCTTCAGCCGTGTCACAGATGTTGCTGTTTCAGAGAGCAGAGGGTCCCCTTTGGCTGACTTACAGTGCTCAATTAATCTCATGGACCACGGAAGAACCAGTTAGGCACTTGGAGCTGTGTTGTCGGTTTCCAAGTCGTCAGTTGCCTCTTTGAAGGGTTTAAGGAATGATACAACTTCAGTGTGTTGGTGTTTATGCGACCGATCTTGTCATAATTATTGTTCTCAGCCAGCACAGATGCGATATCTTCATACTGTTCCAAAACTGAATTCAGCAAGTCAAAATTGGCGTTCCACTGCGTCTCAATGGATTGTTTCAGTGACTTTTTTTAGCTTGCCCTGCTGTCCTAAATGTTTGAAATATGTGACCAACCTTTTAACATCAGTTTGGAGCCCAGCGATCTCTGGTGACATTTCCATCACAGCAGGAGCAAACACACTGGACAGGGCGCTGGACATATGTGCACTGTGCAGTTTAGTCTTGTGTATCCTCGTAATGCACTGATCATGTTGGCTCCACTATCTGTGACAAAAAAAAATCTTTCTTCCCATTTTGGTCACATCAGTGCCAACTCTGAGATTCTGCAGCAAGTGCCTTTGAATGTTTTCACCCATCTTTGAGGTGCTTGGGTCGAAAGTTGCAGCAAAACGCATTCTTTAATGTAGCTCAGACTGGTCGTTAATGTGATGAATAGTTGCTGACAAAAAGGACATTTTGCGATATGTTTCTATCCATATGTTTGCTGTAATTGCGCATCCAAACTTTGATATTATTGCAGTGAACAATATTTTTTTACTAAACTCTGAGCCCTCGTTTCAAAGTGTCTTGACACTGTTGTTGATTGTGGTAGAATTTTACTGACATTGAATTTGCCTATTTTTGCTGCAGTGTTGACAAATGTTGGGCTAGCTAATTGAAACCTTTTGTCTGGATGTCATGGCAAAAAACTCAAGTAGTTTTTCTGTAGTCTCTTTTTTTTTTAACTGCTCTGGAACCGGCTTGGATTTTGTAAATTTCCGTTTAGTTTGTCCCTTTGTCATGAGGCATGCTGCTGAATGGGAAAACTTAAACATTTGTCACATCGCGCAAGGGGAAATTTTTTATTTCTGTGTCTATGACGTATGAAAAATACTCCCATACATCTTAGCACAGAACTGACCATTTTTCTATCCAAGTTAAACGTCCTTTAACGTCAGCGTATCCATGCTTTGCTCTGTCACCCTTTTTTTACTCTGTCACTCATCCACCACCTGCCGCTCTGTCTGAGGGCTGTATTACACACATGCTGTGCGCACAGACGCATGCAAATAAAACTTATGAAACAGAAAGCACTGGTCCATGCGTGCAACACATGCATAATACATTCCTTAGAGCAGGCTGTACAAGTGGTTGATTAGAATGAGTAAAGCACAGATATGTTGTTATCAAAGGATGGCGGGAGTGGCCAGGCTATTGTCAGTCCAAAGTACACCAGAGTTACCGACCACTACGTCTTTTATTTAGACATTAGTCCCGCGCCACAAGAATTCTTATCGGGTCACTGCCATGGGAATGCAGACCTCTACAGCTAGGGATACGGGGATACGCTCTGGGTCCGGGCCCAAATTCGAGCCCTCCCCTTGGACACCATGCCAAATAACGCACACTCTTCTATCTATATTTGAAAGTGTAAAATATTTGATTAGCTTCCCTTTACCATATTTGAGGTGCTCTATGTATGTGCATTGTTCAATGTTTATATATGAAAAAAAGCCATATACAGAAAAAACAAGCAAACAAACAAAAAAAAAAACAACAAAAAAAAACAGACATTTCTCAAAATTTTATATTATATACTGGAAAATTCAGCTCGCCTTTTAAGATAATTTTGGTAGTGATCAAATAACTGAAGCAACATTCAGTAATATACAGTAGCACAGATATGTATTTTTCTACATAGTAAATGTATTCTCAAAGAGAAGTTGGCTTCTGCTAGCAAAAAGATGCCTTTGGGCAGACTGAAACTCCAAAACATTGACACTGACGTAACTGAACTGAACAGGGAGAAACGACATGAATGAAGTAGGTCAATAAATCACAAAGCCAACACTGCTGGCTTCACTTTCAGTCTTTCTTCCCTCATTCTCTTCTGCTAGTATCTTAAGCTGTGATTAGAAGCATAAACAATAGCATATGATTTTATTGGATATCGTATGTCTATCATATCAACTTCCAATTCAACATCCAGATCAGAAATGAACCAGGGATTTGTCAAAAATAAATGAGATGATTAAAGTAGAGATTTAAAACATTGCATTTTGATGTTATGTAACATTGTACAGGCTTATATATTGTATTCTGCCTAATATCCTGCTTTTTTAATCATTCACTACCACCTTCCACACCAGTAATATAGGCCCGAAACACTGGCTGAAAACATGGGAGGAGACTATAGGATCTTATTTTAGCATCAATGTTATTGTTTGACCCAAAAAACCCCAAAACAAAACATGTAAATATTGTTTCTTCCTGAAGAGGGGTGTGTATCACCCAGCAAGGAAATTAGTCTAGGTTCCCCATTCCAGTCAAATACATTCATGAAAGAGCCTTCTTGTTCTACATTAACAATAAAACCACACATTTTTAACAGACAAAAATTAATGCATTCAAACATTGTTTTTAGGGTACATTTTTTATGCTTTTTTACATTTTCAACTTTCTTTAGTGTGTATGTTGCTGTTTGAGCAGAAAAGTTAGTTCATGCATTCATGACCTCTAGACCTGTGGTTTTCAAACCTGTCCTAGAGGCACCTCAGCCTTGCACATTTTGTATGTCTCCCTTATCAGACACACCCAATTTAGTTCTTGCAGTCTCTACTAACGAGCTGATGAGTTGAATTGGGTTTGATAAATGAGGGAGACGCACAAAATGTGCAGGGCTAGGGTGCCTCCAGGACAGGTTTGAAAACCACTGGTCTAGACTATATTAGTGTAAAACATTACTAGGTGGTTGTACTGCATTATCAATAAGCTACAGTTAGTCTAAAATGCAGCTGCTAGTTTTTACCAGGTCAAGAAAATATGATCATATAACTATAACACCAATTTTATCATCTCTACACTGGTTACCTATTAAGTTCCGTATTGGTTACAGAGTATCACTACTGTACCTATAAGGCCCTAAATGGTTCAGCTCCTGTGTATTTAACTGATCTTCTTTTGACTGACTGATTTTGGTAGTACCTAGGATATCTAAGTCCACTAAAGGAGAGAGAGAGTGTTTTCACATTTGGCTCTTAAACACTGGAATAGCCTTCCTGGTTAATGTTAATGTTTGGGGCTCAGACACACTCTCCCAGTTGAAATCTAGATTAAAGACACATCTCTCTAGCCAAGCATTTACATAATGCTTCTCATAAACTTGTACTCCAGTTATATAAAATCAAATGCACATGATTATATTTTGTTTGAAATGTCATGAACAGTAGCTAAGCTAATTCATTTCTGATCTGCTTTTATGTTTTCAACCTCGGATTGCCCATCCCGTGGTAACTAGATGTAACCGTGTGAGTAAATAAGAATGGGGCATAGGGCAGGGCGTATGTATTTGTTCCTTTTCAAAAGCTACCATTAATGCTGCGCTGAGTGCTATGGGAATACTTCTTTGTATGACCAGCTGTGAATAATGTGTATAACATTGTCAATGAAATTGACATTGAACATCACAGCCTTAGATGGTGATGCCATTGGAATGCACGCTCTGCAGAGGCTATAATTAGATGTGCCACAGGTGCATCCTCAGGTTTCTTCAGAAGCATTTCTTTCTTTCTTTCTTTCTTTCTTTCTTTCTTTCTTTCTTTCTTTCTTTCTTTCTTTCTTTCTTTCTTTTCTTAATAAGGCAGTGCACAGAATATTCTCTCTTTCTACTCTCACTCTTCAAAGAAGGTGATAAAGAAAAGAGAAGAAAAAAAGAATCTGAGCAACATATGAGGTAAGTGGTGTGTGTTTCCGTGTTCACGGCCCATGGCTGAATGCAATTCACACCAGTTTTGCTTCATTTGTTTGGGTTAACAGCATGCCTGACTCACGGTTGGTGGAGGGCAAGTACGTGCACTGTGAGGTTTTCCCTATCTCTCTCTCTTTCTCTCTCTCCAGATCCAGATGTCCTTTTGCGCGATCCTGAAGCATGCCCCAATGCTCAGGACAGCAAATCTCTTGCATTTGCTATGTATTTTGAGTTTCACAGGTCGAAAAGACACTCCTGATAGTCCTGATGTCAGGCCTTTTTGGAGGCCTGGGTCTGTCACCTGGGTCAGCATAATCTCTTAAGAAACCAACTCTCCCCATTAAACTGTGCAGAACCACCTCAACGCTAGTGGAGGAAGCATTTCAAGCAGAGGGTCAGGCTGATGCTGCCCTGCACACCATGTCAGTACCAGGCTGACCTGCTGAAGTATGGGAGGTTCCATCAACAAGAAGGTGTTCTCAGAGCTTCGTCGAGCCACAGACCTGTCCCTCCGTGCGACCAAGCAAATGGCCCACGCCATCGGTTGTTCAATGGGTGTGCTGATCACATCGGAGAGACATCTGTGGCTGAACCTCAAGGGACCATCAAGGACAGGGATCGAGTGTTCCTGCTTGATGCCCCCTTTCACCTTGTGGTCTGTTTGGTTTAGTCAATACAGTCATCAGCAGGTTTCGGGAGGTGAAAAAAACATGAGGAAGCATTCGTGCAATTCCTTCTTTGCCATACTCAAGGGAAGGGGGTCTCGGCCACCCAGCCTCATCCTGGTCCTTCTCACAAGCATGAGGCACAAAAACAGAGTGTGGCGAGTGTCACTCTCCCCCTTGTCAAGACTGGGTACTGGCTCGCTGCCCTCAGCAGCCTCCAAAAAGGCCTGACCTCAGGACTATCATCTCCAAAAAGAAGAGGTCCTGATGGTCGTGCACCCAGCTTGGTGGGAAATAAAGCAGCCTGCCCCTTCCCGACACCCTCACAAAACCACTGTACCATTTACACAACCTCTGGTGTTTCGAGGGGGCAGCAGTTTCCAGCGAAGTGTTGGGTGTTCCGTCACTTCCTGTTGTTAACCAGGACACAGAACACCCAGCACCCCCTCAATGGAAAGTATCAAAATTGGTACCCATTTCAGAGAACTTGGAAGCATGGAAGCTACTGCCGGGCATCTCTACTTGGGTCCTGACGACAGTAGAAAAGGTTACAGAATCCATTTTGCTTGTCATGAAACCAGAGCAGGCACTTACTGTCATAAGAGCTGCAATGTCTTCTGGACAAAGGGACCATAGAACATAGAACGCTCCCAGAAAGAGAGTCAGGCTACTACATGCGATACTTCCTGGTTCCCAAAAAAGATGGGGGACTACATCCGGTTTTAGATCTTCAAGGCTTGAACAGTTTCATTAGAACACTCAACTATCAAGACGATCATGTTGCAAATTCAACATCACGATTGGTTCATCACAATCAATCTCAAAGATGCATATTTTCACATATAAATATTGCCACAACACAGGAAATTCCTGAGGTTTGCTTTCGGGGGCGAAGCTTACCAATATCTGGTTCTTCTATTTGGCCTAGCCTTATCACCCCACACATACACAAAGTGCTGGCTCCCTTGCGACTCCAGGACATCCGCATTTTGAATTACATAGATGATTGGCTGATACTAGCCCCAAGAGCTGCTGTCACGACACAGAGATGTTGTCCTTTTTTTTTTACCTTTATTTATATAGCACTTTTAACAAGTCCAATTGTTTCAAAGCAGCTTCACATTGTTAACAGGAAAATAATGCAACAGAATTTGTACAGCCGTTCTGGTGAAACGGTGATGTTATCCAGCTAATTTCAAGTATCATATAGTGTCAATGCGGGCAGATCTGTAATATAGATGAAATTTGTCAACTGTGCAAGATGTCAACTGTCTCCCACTTAAGCTGAGACCATCCAGAACACCCTGAGCAAAGTCAGGCTAGGTCAAGCTCTTACTATTCATCAGACCAACAAATGTTAGGTCTCATGGCATCTGCATCCACGGTGATCCCTAGGGGACCCTACATAAATCACCAAGACGGTCTGCTTTCGCGCCGCCTAAACGGGCTATTACAGCAGATTTTTCTTTGGGCTCAGGACAAGTTTCTGTCACTCAAAGCTGTCTATATCCCTGGTCATCTGAATGTGAGAGCAGATTTACTGTCCAGACAGAATACTGAATACTTCTGAATAATACAGAAAATACTACCCCAAGGAAGTGAAACAAATCTGGGAATGATTTTACGAAGAGGAGGTGGACCTCTTGACAGCACAATGTCCCCTCTACTTCTCTCTGAGTCGCCCCCTGGGTCTGGACGGAATAGCGCATACATTGCCCAGAATGCACCTGTATGCGTTTCCCCTGGTTTCTCTGCTCCTTCGCCAACAAAGGTCTTGCCTCTTACTGATAATGCCACGTTGGCCGAACAGAGTTTGGTTCTCAGAGATAATATCTCTCCTTGATGGCTCACCCTGGGTGAAACTGGAGAGGAGGGACCTTCTGTCTCAAGCACAGGGGACAATATTTCCCAAAATCCCTGGCCTGAGTTGTGGACCCTTCATGTTTGGCCCCTGAAGGGTACCAACTGAGGGACACTGGGCTTTCAGCTGACATCATAAAGACCATTCTCAGTGCTAGGGCTCCCTCCACAAGAAGAATTTATGCCAACAAATAGAGTCAACTGCCAGGTTTTTTCAGTTCAGACATTTTTGCAGGAGAAACTTTCAGCAGGTACTTGCTTTGCCACTCTCAGTGTTTATGTGGCCGCTATATCGGCTTGCCACACCTTGACTGACGGGGTGCCAGTCAGGAAGTATCCTCTGCTTAAAGCCAAGGTATCCTTGTGGGACTTAGTCATAGTCCTCGAGGGGTTGGTTGAGAACCCCTCCGAACCTCTAGAGTCAGCGCCTGATAAGCTGCTAGCCCTTAAAGAGCACCTATTATGCAAAATTCGCTTTTACATGGCCATTGAACATTAATGTGTGTTGGCAGTGTGTGTACACAACCACCTTATAATGGTAAAAATTCACCCACTCCCTTTTTTTTTAATCCCCATAAATCATAAGCAGTGTCCCAGATCAAGCCGTTTGCAGATTCTGGCCAATGTGACGTCACATTGACACACTGCCGTATTAGCATAGACCCTGCCCTCAGAGAGCTGTTCAAAGTCCACCATGTTTGTCTCATCACCAGAACATTTAACAGTAGCATTCAAGAAATATGTTCTTAAATAAGTAAGAAATATGTTCTTAATAAAGCTACTAAAGTTCATTCAGTAAAGAGCAGTGAGTGATTTTCTGTTTATCTTTTGTTGTTTGATTCATATTAACAGCATATATTGCAGTATGTACTGTATATTATGCTGTGTTTACTTTAATA
The DNA here is from genome assembly GCA_018749465.1 of Paracanthobrama guichenoti. Lineage (NCBI taxonomy): Eukaryota > Metazoa > Chordata > Actinopteri > Cypriniformes > Gobionidae > Paracanthobrama > Paracanthobrama guichenoti. The sequence goes on along the minus strand of CM031948.1, from coordinate 19,533,191 downwards.
CACAGATCTAATATGCATACGGGATTTATGTACTTGCTGCATACATGCACAGACATAGCCAGCTGTTTTCATGTGAACTGTGTGTTTCTGACATAACCTTGTGTGCATTTGACAGTTTAATCGCAATAACACATGAAAGAAAATGCTTAAAATAGCTTAAAATACTCACGGACACACTGACATCCAGCTCTCTGTGCGCATGCGTCGGGTGTGTGTGCTCAAGTTGAGAGTGATAAGGCTTTAAAATGCATGCAGATGATAATATTTCATGATGATGAAGAACTGCAATGTCACGTGAGAGTGTCTGCGATAGAGATCATCAAAACTAGACAGATGTATCATGTTTCGGTTTTCATTTATAATAGGTGCCATTTAAAATGTTCTTGAGTAAACATCATAAGCTCATGTCTGAGACCTTTCACGTGGTTGTGGGCACACACACTACACAACCATGAGGGGTCCACACACCGCGGCATGGGTATTCTCATTCCCATAGTGCTCAGTGCAGCATTGTACCAGGACTGTTCACCTGAGGATGCACCTAGCCTCTGACGAGCATGCATTCCAATGACCTCATCGTCTCAGGCTATTAAGTTCCAATGTCAATTTCATTGATGTGTTACACACATTATTCACAGCTGGTCATACAAAGAAATATTCCCATAGCGCTCAGCGCAGCATCTTGTTCTCCCTTCCTCAGGTAAGAGGGTTACAGTCAAGAAATCTGAGATGTTCTTCCCTATAAATAGACCAAAAATTGTGTGGTAAACATAACTTTCCTGACCCCTTTCCTTTCAGTGTTGTGACCCTGAAGCACCATATCCAAGTACGAGTGTAGTGTTTGAGAAGTTGTTTGAGTTTTTAAGAATGTTTTAGTTTTTATTTTAATTGTATTTATTTTGTGTTATTAGTAGGGACATAATTCCTGTGCAAGAATGTGTGCGTGAGCTGTTAACGTGACCAATTTCGAAGGATTCCATGTTCAGCCTAATAGTAGCACACGTTATTTACATTCCACCTTTGGATTACGTCAGAGGTATGTGTGTGCGTGTTTGATTATGTTGGTAAAGGCGGTAAAGCTATGCAATTAATCAATGGTTTATTTATAGGACTTATGCTTATGACACTCGTGATGTATTAATGTCAAACTGCAAAGTGACGAGAGTCTTCTTCATGTTGATGTCTCGTATTTTATAATTAGTTGGATTGTCAAAGATTATGGTAAGTGTTAAAGGAGTCTGTATTTTGTATTTTGTATTGATGTTTTGGTTTTTTTGCCAGATGTTTCTGTGTGGATTTCAGTATATATTGACTTCTCATGTTCAGGCCTTGCTGTTTTGCTTATTTTATATTTTTGTATACAAAATAATCAGGCAAGTCTGATGTAGGCCTATGGGAGTCTTTTTCATACATCATAGCAAAAACAACACTTATGGCACTCAGCTATGTCCTATGCAATTGAGGTGATAGAAAAATGAGACACATTTCTAGTTTCAACATTGTTCTCTAGATATTCCTTTTAAATATAAAAAGTATCAGCAGTGTGCAAAATTACCCACATTTGAATTTCAAACACTGAAATTCACCAGTTTACTCATGGTGCCACATTAAGATCTCCATATATCTGGGACTGAACCATCGAGGGCCTTTAAAATAAAGAAACCAAAAGGAAAGTTTGATAAGAGTCAGAATCTAAAAGAATATTAAGATATCTTTAATACTTCTTGAGTTACAGGCATGCAAACTTGAGAAAAAAAAAAGAAAAAAAAAAAACACACAAAACACCCATTTTTGAACTGTCACCGTTGGCATATAATGCAACAAAGATTGCTAAAGTCAACAGATTTTATTAATAGACCTGCCAATCTCTGTGTAAAAATAAAATATTGATGCTGCCATCTTTCTAAAGTCATGTTTACCCCCCTGTAATTTGGTTCCAGATCTCAGGTGAAAATTGTTATTTTGACATTCTACAAAACAGTGGATGTAAATATACATCCATGGCATCTAATATTGTGGCTTTCATCACTATTTCTATCTGTCTTTCTACAGAAACAATATTAACAAAATAAAAAATTTGAGCTGAGGAAGTTTCCAAAATTTGGTTGATTTGACACAGAATGACCCAGGAGGCTCTTTTGCCACTCAGTCCGACTGAGGGGGCGTGTTCCAGCGGGAAAATGACATCAATGCATACCCTCTATATAGTTTTCTGATTGAACTCATCCGAAGCAGAAAGCTGGATGTCAGACGATGCAACCCGTGAGTATCTCTTTCACATCTTATTGCACTTAAACTCTAATATACACACAAGGTTATTTCAAAAACACACAAAGTTCACATAAACATAGTTGGTTATGCCTGTGAACGTGAACAGCAAGTAAAGAAATTACATGCATATATTAGATCTGTGTATTAAAGTAAAAGCAGCAGAATATACAGTACCTACTGCTAAATATGCTGTTAATATGAATTAAACAACAAAAGCAAAACAGCTATTCCTCAACTGCTCACTGCTCACTGCTCACTCACTGCTCTTGATTGAATAACTTTAGTAGTTTTAATAACAATACATTTCTTACTTGAATGCTGCTGTTAAATGCTCTGACGATGAGATAAACATGGCAGACTTTGTACAGCTCTCTGAGGGCGGGGTCTATGCTAATAGGGCAGAGTCTGTCAGCAGTTGTTGGCGGGGCCTGTGTAATGTGACATCACATTGCATAGAAATGCAAACAATGTAATGTAGACATGCATTTACTGTAAAGTTGCTTTGAAACTATATTTTAAACTATATGTTGTGAAATGCACTGTACAAATACATGTGAAAAAGGTGAACTTGGTAGTGAAACAAAGTGTTGGAGATTTTATTGATGCAGAGATGAGTGTGTATTTTATAAAATGCTTACAACGGCTTTTTTATCACTTAATTAGTAGCACCAAAATTAAACTTTGTTTGTAAGATAGGGACTGAACAGACATTTTAAAGTTTATTTTAAAGTATTGAAAAATCAAATCAAAATGTGTACATTTAATAATAATAAATACATGTTGTAAGTGTCAGCATCAGGTAATTAAAAGGTAGATGCACACTTGTGGTCTTTACACCCACTTGAACACTTGAGCCAAATACAGGAAATACATAATGTAAGTAGACAAGCAGTCAAGTGCAGAGACCACAAATGTGGGCACTGGGACAGGCCCACTGTTTTTTCCCACTCTTGTTCTGACATGGTTATAGTAAGAGGCGTGACATTTGACTAATCAGGCACATTGCACTTTCAAAAGGAGGTCTTCATAGAAACAGGAGTTAAACAGAATGTTAATGGGAAGAGAGGTGTGGCAAAAATAAATAAATAAATAAAATTATATATATATATATATATATATATATATATATATATATATATATATATATATATATATTTATTAATTTATTTATATATATATATATATATATATATATATATATATATATATATATATATATATATATATATATATATATATATATAGAGAGAGAGAGAGAGAGAGAGAGAGAGAGAGAGTAGCTCTATATATAGAGTCCAGAGTGTATAGCAACATTTTGTCAGTGATGCTACAAAATGAGCATTCACTGATAAAATGATCTTTTGTAGAAGCTCTAAAAGCTATTTTTAATGATTCTTGTCTAGTGACCTGTTTCTTCATGTTTGGGGAAAACAAAGAATATCAGTTTCCTGTATAAAGCCTATGCCGCAGTCACATGACAAAAGAACTACCAACTTGGACCAGGAGACTGTGTCAAACTAATCACGTCTGATTTTTTTTGTAATCTATAATCTACATTCCATTGATATCTGCACATAGAAAATGCATTATTCTTGAGTTACAGGCATGCAAACTTGAGGAAAAACAAAACAAAAAAACACAAGAAATGCTTTTTCCTCATTTCTGAACTGTCACCGTTGGCATATAATGGAACAAAGATTGCTAAAATCAACAGATTTTATTAATAGACCTAAACAGTTCATTTATTAATAGTTTTTATGCTTATAAAAACAATTTCACATTTCAGAAGCTGTTTGTCACACACTATTTTTTTGGAAAATGTCAAATTGTTTTACATTAAGGTAATGAGAACTGAGGGGGCAATGTGTTTAATTGTCGTGAAAATAATTATATGGTGGAACAAAGACATGGGAAGTCTTCCTGGACGTGACAAATTCGAGAACAGTCTCTCGTCAATATACTCAATTGTCTGATTACCTTGATTAAGGCGAAAGCAGGCAAACAGCTGGGTTCCTATTCGGGTCTAGCTTTCTGTAATGAAAGTCCACTGAAAGCAAGATGAACTGAATCCATGTGCAGTTTATTTGAACAAAACATGAACAAACACAAAATAAACAAAGACCTGGCTTGAGCATGAACATATGACTGCTGTTGTTCATATAACAGCAGTTATAAGAACAAAGCCAGTCAAGACACTAATGTAAATGAGGGCTATTTACACCAAAACTAATGGCATGAAAGTAAGCAACATATGAGACCAGGGAAGCTCAAGACATGGCCTGCATCTCAGTGTGCATAGGCTACTATCCATCATAAATAGTATGTGACATTAGTATTATTCAATACTATTTAGGGTGGATAGTATGCAGGGCAAGGAATCACATGACAAACTGGAACCATGACCTCCAGAATTTGAAAATAAAAGACATGAAACAAAACCACAAAACAGACGTGACATTCTTTAAGCAAAATCTAATTTCTTATTACTCCCTTTTGATTTTGGAATGAAATATGATCCAGACATGTTATTGGGAGGTTTTGTGAGACGTACAATTTACTATTACTAATAGCCTGCTGTGTTATTTTTTTAAGAAGAATGGACATGCTTAAAGCTTCATGAGGGTGCAGCTGTGAGAAATGCATATTAATAAATGAAGACAGGCATCTAGAGCTGCCACCATTACAAATCCTTTCAGAATTATCTTATTTCTTATTGACAAAGAGACTATTTATCCTAGTAGAACTTGATAAAAACTGACATAATCCAATTTTATGTGTGCATTCAAGCTTTTACTTAATGGCTGGGTGTTTTTTTTTTTGTTTTTTTTTTCATAACCAGCCATCTTGTGACAATTTTTAGAATCTTTAAAAACATCTTGAACAGGCTAACAGTTCATAAACACCCCGAATAAAACTGCCCTTCTCAAAGAACATGAAAGACTGTTGTTTTAGCAGACAGGGGTCTCATTGTGTAGGGTGTCATTTGAGCATAAGCATGCCTCTACAAACTGCAGGGCACAGTGGAAAAACCAAAAGCATTTAAAGTCTATGTAACGTGACGACAGTCACATTAAAAATCACCTCCACGTAATGCCTAAAATATTGGTTTATTACTGTGACTAGGGCATACCCCTGACAATTGCCAATAATATCATTGTTAGTCATTATGTATACACACTTGTGAGTAGTAATTTAATCTTAAAGGTGTTTATTTAATATATTTTTTTATTTGACATGTTACAGTGTACAAATATAAAAACATTGAATGCACCTTATGAATATACGTGCATGGAAAGTACCGCTTTAGTTCTCTGGGATGCTAGGATCACAAAATAATTTAAAAAAGACATTTTGGATAACAGTGTACATTTAAGTAGCACTGGTCATTAGTCTGTACCCACAACACTTTTTCCAACATATTGTCAAAAAATTAAATGTAGTATGATCACAAATGGAATGCATCTACAAAGTTTAATAAACATAATGACAAATGGATATTATTTAAAAATGGCCTGACCTGAGAGTGAGTAAAATCCCTCAATTTGCACAAATATATATATATATATATATATATATATATTTTTTTTTTTATAAAAACACATACATATGTACATTGTATATCCCTGCTTGATAATTTTGTTAAAATATATACAAGTTTTAAGTGTTTATAAAATAATCAGAGAAAATGATTTTGACAGTTATACTGATCATTTTAGATTATAAATATACACATATGCTCAGAAAGAAAGAAAGAAAGAAAGATTTCAGTTTGTTTCATTTTCAAACCGTGCCAGTCTAACAGCGTGCTGACTGAACGGTCTTGTTTTTTGTAATTCACCACTGCGGCCACAGGGTAGAACTCAACGACTGGTTTATAAGGACCTCTGTTGGCCAACCGACCAAACTACAAGAGGTGGTATTTAAACCAGACAGGTTTCAAATGGTTTTAAAGTCATAACACCAAAAATAAAACAGCAGAGACCATATACAAATATATACAGAAACAATCACTGAATACATTAAGATTTTTAAGGACTAAAATCTGAGGCACCACTGTCTCAATTCTCTGTCCAGAACAAAATGGGTTCACATAAACAATTAAAATAGGAAATATTGTAAAATAATATATATTCAATTACAATATTTCCTCATATAGATTTCCTGAGAATTTTAATTATAGCAACATAAAATAATTATGTCACATATATACAACAGAATTAAGTTGTCCACAGTGCTTATTTTGAAGTTGATTAATATGTAGATTAACAAGACTACTCTGGCAGTTAGAAATCCATACTGGTTGTATAAGAGCATGACAGGCCCAGTTCTAAATCAATCCAGTAATAACACTCCATTCATACCAAACCTTGGTTAAGGACGACTCCGATTTTGCCGCATAACCCAATTCAGATGTTAGTTGTAAGTCCACAAAAATGGTCTCAGTTTGTCCACAAAATAATATTCAGTAGGTTGTACCCTTAGGAAAAACAACAACTTCTCATCCGACTATCCTAATCTCAGCAGTTTGAAGCAAACAACCACACATGTACATGATGTTCATATAATGTAATAAAAGAGCATTTTTACCCAAAAGTGTATCTTAGCTTTTGTCTTGAGAGTTGATATGCAAGGCTGTAGTTGAAAGTGGAAAAGTGGGAAATGGTATGAATGTTTTAACCAGATTTAAGTCTTGTTAGGCTGGAGTTTTGGGTTAAAGCCTGATCTCTGGGTTTAAGGCTGAGGTCCACTGAAAGTGGCAATAGGGAGGCAAAGAAGAGAGCAGAAGGTTGGCTGCAGAGGCTGGGTCTGAGATGTGAACACCCTTCCTTTCGTCCAATCAGTCGAACTATCTGGCTTATAACAAACTGATACCTCACACCTGCAAAGAAAGAAATCATTGTGGGTTGTTTGGCATTGTATAAGTTTACATTCAAATACCAAAATACACGGTCCAAAAATAAACTGCCAATGACGGGTGCATTGAAAAAGTTCACTGATTGTTGGCCACAAAAATATTTTTAATCACAAATGTTTTTAGTGTCTCTATGACAATGGAATTATTAAGAAGTTTCTTTTTCCTTTTTGACGAACATTGATGGTCACTGACTCACTTTCATTGACGTATGCTAGTTTCTGTCTCGCAGTAAAACGTGAAGACAGCATTTCATAATTTTGTTCCTCAATTTTTTTTCATTTTGTTTTGCTGGCTTAATGCAAGGAATGTCGACAACAAAATTAAGGATGACATATTTATATTGCGAAATATTATTACAATTTAAAATAACTTTTATCAAAGTATTATCATTGTGCTACTTAATTTTTTTTTACCTGATACTTTTTTCAGGATTCTTTGATGAATAAAAAAAAAAAATAAACGAATAAAAAAAACAGCATTTATTTAAAATAGAAATCTTTTGTAACAATATACACAACCATTCAAAACGTTGGGGTCAGTTTTTTTTTTTTTTTTTTTTAAAGGAATTAACACTTTTATTCAGCAAGGGTGTGTTAAATTGATAAAAGTGATAGTCAAGATTTATATTGTTCGAAAAGACTTTTTATTTTGAATAAATGTTATTCTTTTTAACTTTTTATTCATCAATGAATCCTGAATGTGACACTGAAGACTGGAGTAATGGCTGATGAAAATTCAGCTTTGCATCACATAACTAAATTATATTTTAAAGTATATTAAAATAGAAAACCATTATTTAAATTTTTTATAATATTTCACAACATTACTGTTTTTTTCTGTATTTTTGATCAAATAAATGCAGGCTTGATGAGCATAAGAGAATTCTTTCAAACGGTATACACACACATACAGTAATTAACTAATTACATTACTCCAGTAAAAGTAAAAATACTACTTAATTTGAATTTTTGAGTAAAAGTATAAAAGCACTGTTGACAGACCAATGCCAAAGTCATGGGTTTAATTCACAGGGAACAGCTGTAAAAACTTTTATGTTAGATGTGATTAATCGTGATTCATCGATTTGACAGCCCTAAAATAAATGTTTTCTTTTTTAGCCAAACGTTAGCATAAAAAGCCAACAAAAACAAGCTGTACCTGGTCACACTCTGTAAAATCTTCTTCTCATCTTGGTCCAGACAAACTGCAAAGGTGGTGTTGCAAGTTCCGCTAACCTGAACCTTGTCCACTTTTACTTGTGTGGTGGTCAGTTGCTGGAAACAACAAACAATGTTATCTGAATGAAACATTGAAATATTGTAACTTGAATCTCCCAAATAACCTTCACATTCATAAACATTTGAGCTTAATCTATGCGAATACAAAAAAGCATTGCTAATGGTGTTAGATTGGTCTTGCAAAAGGAGATATGTGCATTTCCTCAGTAGCACTCAGTATTCTCTATCCTTCATTCATTTTAAACATTTGGGACCCACTTTATATTAGGTGACCTTAACTACTATGTAATAACATTTAAATTAATAATTTGATACAATGGACTTATTGTGTACATACATGTTTTTACATTGTACTTACATTTTAAAAATGACCTGCATGTAATTACATCTGTAATTCATTTCTGTAGTTACATTTATAATTACACTGTTGACCCTTCCCTTACACCTAACCCTTAAACTTACCCATACCACCATGCCTGTCCCTAACTTTACCCTTAAACTTACCCATACCACCACACCTGTCCCTAACTTTACCCTTAAACTTACCCACACCACCACACCTGTCCCTAACTTTACCCTTAAACTTACCCATACCACCACACCTGTCCCTAACTTTACCCTTAAACTTACCCACACCACCACACCTGTCCCTAACTTTACCCTTAAACTTACCCACCACCACACCTGTCCCTAACTTTACCCTTAAACTGACCCACACCACACCTGTCCCTAACTTCACCCTTAAACTGACCCACACCACACCTGTCCCTAACTTTACCCTTAAACTTACCCATACCACCACACCTGTCCCTAACTTTACCCTTAAACTCACCCATACCACCACACCTGTCCCTAACTTTACCCTTAAACTCACCCACACCACCACACCTGTCCCTAACTTTACCCTTAAAACTTACCCACACCACCACACCTGTCCCTAACTTTACCCTTAAACTTACCCACACCACCACACCTGTCCCTAACTTTACCCTTAAACTTACCCACACCACCACACCTGTCCCTAACTTTACCCTTAAACTTACCCACACCACCACACCTGTCCCTAACTTTACCCTTAAACTTACCCACACCACCACACCTGTCCCTAACTTTACCCTTAAACTTACCCATACCACCACACCTGTCCCTAACTTTACCCTTAAACTTACCCATACCACCACACCTGTCCCTAACTTTACCCTTAAACTTACCCATACCTGTCCCTAACTTTACCCTTAAACTTACCCATACCTGTCCCTAACTTTACCTGTATCCCACCTCAATATCAGCAAAAGTGTTTTACAATACAATATGAACACAATAAGTACAGTACTGTACAGTACTTATTTTTTGATGGAAGTACATAGAAGTTAAAGCCACCTAATATAAAGTGGGACCAACATTTGTAGCAAACAGTATATTTTCTTTTCAAATGATAAATAAACAAGAAGTACAGTCAGTGTGTGGTGTAAGTGAACCAAAGATTAACCACTGGCACTGTAAAAATGAAAGTACGACTGACACCGAAAACACAACAGTGTAAAAACAAGAGCCATATCGTGCAAACTAGTACAGACACAGGGTAATAAAAACCAAAATGTTTGCTCTTGGTTAAAAAAATGTTGTTGTTTGTCGACTGCTACACATTGCTGCAGAAACCACATGAGAGAAGTAACTGTAGGTGTTTGCGCTAAGTTTGTTTCTGGCTGTTGAAACCGCCGCTCAGTTTTCTCCCATACTTCCTTCCTGCTCACCTGATTGTAGCCTTTCTTTGATTTAGAGTTTTGTCTCTTTAGCACTTCTGTCATTGTCAAATGAAGACACTCCATTTTAGAATCTAAAGAAAAAGAGTATAATATAACAATAAACATTCCTAATTAAAATAATGTTTTAAAAAATTCTGTCTATAATGAGATCAATGTTATTTTCTACCTAGTTCTTCAGGATTCCTGCAGGCTTTTAGCAGGTTTATGGAGGTGCAGGATTTCTCTGACATCGTCTTCTGACTTCTGCCACTGACATGTATCTGAATGTAAAGATAAAAAAAAGAGAGGTTGAATGAAAATTGGATTCAAATTAAAATTCATTATTAAAATAAAATTCATTAAAATGCATTCAAATTCAAATTGATCATCATGAAAAACTCTGGAATGGTTCGTCTTACTCTGTTATAGGTCACTTCCAGTGACAAGGGAACAGCCTCACGGTCTCCATCAATGCCAAATCTCTTACTGGCAGCACCTGAAAAATAATAAAACAATTAGATTCTTTAGAAAATAAGTCAAGTTAGTCACCTACAGCAAAAAACAATCCAGCTATTATAAACAGGATCTGAAAAGTTCTTCATCCTTTTTTCTTTAGGACAAATCAACATTTTTGATTAGTCTAAATTTAAAGCTGCTTCTGTTGCTCCAAATATCTTCAGAGAAGTGAAGCTCTGCTACTAACAAAAAAAGACTTCAGTTAATTATGCAGGCAACAGCAAGCTGCACAATGATAATGTGTGAAAAGCAACACACACTAAAAGCCCTTTTGCATGACTTTTTTCAGCGATTCAACACACTGTCATGAGCCGCTATGAGCTCCATATGCAGACAGAATTATAGAAGGGTGATTTAACAGGGTTGCTAGATAGCAAAGAAATAGGAGTAAACAGTGAAACACGTACACTGATGAGCCAAAACATTATGACCAGTCACAGGTGATGCAAATATCATTTATCATCATAGCAAGGCCACATTTTAAGGACTGGTTAGATTAGATGGTAAGAAAACACATTAGTTCTCGTAATCAATCTGTTGGATGCAGGAGAAATTGGCAGGAATAAAGATCTGACAAGGGTGGGCGAGGCGACTGGGTCAGTATATATCAGAAATTGCAAGGTTTGTGTCTTGCAGTGGTGAGAATTTTCCAACAGTGGTCTGAGGAGGGACAAACCACAAACCGGCGACAGAGTGTTGGGTGCCCAATGCTCATCGATGAACAAGGGCAACACAGGCTATCTCGTCTGGTCTGAGCCACACAAGTCACACAAAATATTTAATGACTGTTATGGGAGGAATGTGTCACAACACACAGTGCTCTTCTGCGTATGGGGCCAATCAACTGCAGAACTGGACCTTGGAGCAGTGGAAGAAGGTTGTCTGCTGCAATGAGTCCTGTTTTTTTTTTACATCACGTGGACGGACGTGTACGTGTGCACCGTTGTGTACGTGTGCACAGTTTACCTGGGGAAGCGATGGCACCATCCAGGCATTCTGTACTGTGGGACGGCAACAAGCTGGTGGAGGGAGTGTAATGCTCTGGCAATATTCTGCTGGAAAACCTTGGGTCCGGCCATTCATATGGATGTAAATTTGACACATTCCTCCTATCTAAACATTGTTGCAGACCAGGTACACCCCTTCAGTGTGCTCAATGTGTTGCTATGGCCTCCAAATTCCCCAAATCTCAATCCAACCAATATCTTGAAGTTTGTTCACACTCACCCATAGCCTTGATGGCTCTTGTACCAGCTGTGTGGCCCAGCTCCAAAGAATGAATAAACACTTCAGTCCGTCTCTCTCCTCCAGCTAGTGTCAACTATAGTCAAGAATAAGAATTAAAGTTCTGTGACACCACTGGATTGCATCATGGTCGTATAAAAAGCAAGACAAGTTACAAAATAGTCCAGAAGAGATTAAATACAGTAGTTGTCAATAGTTAACACCAAGAAACATATAAAAATGTATGTAGATGTCAGAGCATGTCTTAATTTCTGCAGTGAAACTAACAAATTTGAATGAATGTATACTACTTTTTTTTTTTTTTTTTTTTTTTTAACTCAGAACCCATTGGAGGAAGATGCTCTACATATTGACTGACAGGCTATAATATATAATAGATTTATAACTTAAAAGCCCATGTAACTTTTATGGTACAACTTTAAAGTCTATGACTGGAACTGCCACAGAATGAGGAAATTGCATGTTTTTATTCACCTCTGCTTGATAGAGCTGTATGAGGGCAGGGCGGGCGGCATGGCGGCAGTAATAGAGCACCAGGTCAGCAAATATCGGTAAGCGCTCCTCAGCAATGCCCTCGTACAAGTCTGACTCAATCTTTGATGTTTGCTGTGAAGGCAAGAACAAGAAAATATATTGTTCATCAGTCATTTGATCAGTATTTTGGCCATGGTGATAATCAAAACAATTCAAAACACACTTTCATACACACTAGTTCCTCATGTGAGTGGTTTTAAGGGATGTGGGTTTTTGTGTGTGCGTGTGACCCTGAGAAAAACTGCTTGCCATATAATGAAAGGTTTACTGATATGGATATGAATTTGGATATGAATGCATTCTCGGTTCATGTGAATGAGTTTGTGTAGACGTGAGAGTATCACCTGGCACATCACATTAACGGGCAGGTCCATCAGTCTCAGAGTGTTACGCTCATACCAGGGATCCAGCATTCCCAGCAGATTAGCTATGTCATTAGTGCTGTCCTCCGTCCCATTCACACTGAGATCCTGTCGATAAATGAATACCAATGTTTCTGTATCAAAATATTACATATGAATGTCTAAACAACAATGAATGAAAACAAAATCATCTTTGTTCTGACTTCAAAGTGTGTACAAGTAATGTAGGACTTTCTACATCTATATGCCTGCTGAAACCTTAGGGTAGTTTAAGCTGTTGTTGTTGTTGTCTAGCTGTCTCCAAACCTGGCTAAGCTGGTCTTTAGCTGGTCCCAGCGTGACCAAAAAAAAAAAAAAAAAAAAAAAAAAAAGATTCCCACTAAAACTATCAAGTGAGACCATAATATATTAGCCAAGCTGGGATACCAGCTAGATCAGATTAACACCATCAGAGATGTGGTTTGATCTCTAATTAAGCAATGTGGCCCACACACCAAAAGTTCTGAGAGCGATAACCACATTTAAATGCGGGAATAAATCTCCTAAATTTGTGATTAGTGTGTATGGAATACAGGAACCACAAGAGAAACTGTAATGATTGACGCAGTGACAATTATAGCAATGGGTTGCGGCTGCAAGCAAGAAACATGAATGCAAACAGTAAAAGTAGTTTGATGTTTGCTACTTTTGATCAGGGAATTTAGTGCATTTACTGCAGGGCTGGTGAGAGCTATGTTGATGAGCAACACTTCTTGGAGGAGAGAGGCACACATCTCTGATGTACTGTACTTTTCAATAAAAACTAGTCGTTCAGTTCGGTTCTAATCACTTTGCAGATTTAAAGCAAATTCAGTTGTCACTACCTAATTTTTGTAAGTGAATTTGGTCGTTGAATGTGTTCCCAGGTGAAAAATATGGACTATTAAATGCATTAAAAATTTACTCGAATATGTTTTTAGTTCAATACAAATATACTATAATGCATTTTTAATACATTTAATAGTATGTCTTTTTCACCTGGAAGTCATGGCAGTAAAAGTCTGTGTACAGAATGGGAATTAGCACTTGGAAGAGAAGTGACAATTTAGCTGCAGTGTGTACAAATGGATGAGATTTTTGCAGACAGTCAGTCACTTCTAAAACCTAAAGTCTGATGAACAAATTCTAAAGCCCAAATTATACTTCAGTTTTGACACAAAAACTTCTGAATGCAGCTGAAAGGATAGCCTTTCTTAATATACACCATTTGATAGCGTGCTCGAACACAAGCGTTAGGCACAAGCGTATTGTTTTTTCATTGTCCAATGCCTGCACAATTTCTCTCCAGAAGTTTTGAATGATAAAATTGTTTTGTCGTTTTTTAAACCAGAATGGCAAGAAATTGTAACCCCCTACCACAAGTGCTCATCAACATGGGAGCAACACGCTGGGCCAGTGTTGCAACTTTACGGACCAGCGCATTATGCTAATGACAAAATTATTTTACACCGGCATACCTAAAACCAAAGTATACTTTGAGCATCAGTGTTGTAATTTCACTTACAATGCTAGAGACGGATAGTTTCAGTGGACTTGCTGAGAGCTGCAGAGAAGAACCAGGGTTCCTCAAAGAAGAGTTGGCTGGAGTTGTATCCCTCCTTACAGGCACAAAGAAAAACTTCATTCTGAAAGATTTGGTGAGGTGCGGACAGTCTCTTTCTCTTTTCCTTAGGCTGCTATAGGCACGGGCAACCCTCCCTGCCACATGATCTGCCCCAAACACCACCACTCTGAGCATAGTGGTTCCTGCTGGCCCTTCCTCATCATCGCTACTCAGAATGGGTCTTCTCCTGTAGCAAACGTATTGCAGCTGCGAGAGGGGGGGAACTGGGAACCCTAAATCAGAGCCCCGCAGCCGCACATGCTGTGGCAGAGAATTAGATCTCTTAGAGCGGACGACCACCACTAATTCTTTAGCCTCAGGGCTGCCCAGGCTCTTGGCTCGACAGAGAGAGTTGCTGCTGCGAGGTTTGAAGAGTCGTGAGAGGCGCTTGGAAAGTCGCGCAGTCGTTTTGGCCTTGGACACAGATGCTGTGCTCAGACTGTCCTCCTCTACGTCCTCACAGAAGTCACTGTCTGTGCCCGAAGCTTGAGACGAGTATGAAAGCGTGGAGCGTGGAGAGTATTCTGAGGAAGTGACCGACAGTGTGGAGAACATGGAGTCTTTGGAGGCAGTGGAAAGGGAGGAGACAGTGGAGAAGGTTGAGGCCCGATTGTCAATGCAACCGTTTGATACAAACCCTTCCTCCAAGTCATCATATTCATCATCTTCCACATCAACATTATCTACATCATCCTCCTCCATGCCCTCAGATGTTTGAGATAAGGTCAATTCAGACTCTATCTCTAGAAGGTCGTTTAGAACATCTAGTAAAAAAAACAAGATGGAAAATCATGACTCATTATTAGCTGGAGGATTAACTTCCAACTCATGAAACCCCTTAATGATATTTTAAACTAAATCAAAGCGACTGCAAATCAATCTTCTAATGTTTATAATTCCAAAACAGCCAAACAAATGTTTGAATAAGCCCATGGCAGAAAAAAATGGGACTGGCTTGAATTCAGTGTCCTACCAAAATTATCCTTGTCCCAATGGAAGGTGTAGCACTTGGCTGCTGGAAGGCTGAGCGTCTGAAGAACCCCTAGTGACACAAACACAACAAAGTCTTTCTCATTAATCACCAGCCCACTCCAAACCTAACACACCACTGTTTCCCAAGCCGAAAAATCGTGCCATCAGCTTTATTGCTTTATGTTGGCCATCCATCTTGGTTAAGTTTCTAAGAGTCAGTGCCAGGTAAAATGTGCTACTGCTGCCCAGACAAATAGTGTAGTATGTCACCAAGCAACAACCATGAAACTCTATAGGATGTAGACCAATCTATGGCATATTCAAATGGCCTAAAGTATGTGGACACCCAAATATTTCAAAGCCATTGGCTTTAATAGGGGTTTTGCTGTAACAGTTTCCATTCTTCTGGGAAACATGACTACAGGGATTTGATCCTATTCAATCAACAGAATGTAAGGTGATGGGCAATGGAGCCTGGTTTGCAGCTGAGGTTCCAATTCATCTCACAGGTGGTCAGCGGGATTGGTCTTTGCGCAAGCCAGTCAAGTTCTGCCCTATCATACTCTGTAAATCATTTCAATATGGACCTTGCTCTGTGAACAGACACACTTTCGCGCTGTAATAGAAAAGGCCCTATTCCGCTAAAAGGTTTGTTGAGATGTTGGCTGAAATAGCCACATGCTTTACACAGAAGGTGTCCACATACTTTGGCCAGGCAGTCTATGATGCAGCATAATCCATGTGTGTAATGTACAGTACCTTATTCTTCATTCATATTATTAATAGCTAGTGAAAAGAAATTGATGAAAGCAATTAAATTAAGATTATGTTAATATAACTAAATGTAAATCATTTTAAGACTTATTGGGGTCCCATGGAAGTTTGCTACGGTCCCCTAGTGGGTCCTGTTCCCTGGTTGAGAACCGCTGATTTAGAAAGAGAAATGGAATAAAAAAAAATATATCAAGATTTCATAATACTCTTCATATTAGTTTGGACTCAAGTCTGGTAGCAATCCAAAGCACACTTCTCTGTCTCTTTAGGGTTTGTAAGGTGGGCTGGAAGTAGGAAGTGAGACTGTACCATCTGACATCATGCCATTGAAGGCTGGTATGTCCAGTTTTTCTCGCAGCGCCTCCAGGCCAACCTCCACATGTTCTCGAGCTTTAGCTATATCCATCATGGCCGCTGCAGACTCTAGAAGCTCACTCACTGAGGACAGGACCTGGGCCAACTCATCGTCATCAAGGCACTGAAAAGGAACCAACTTAGTCATATATCCGCTTATGTTGTTAAGTCATTCGAAATCAGAATTTGATGAATGTTTAACTGTGTTTCAAATTAAGTTACCCCTGAGTCAGAATCTGATGAATGCGTTTCAAATTAATACCCCTGATTCTAACTTCCAAGTAATCTGACAAAGTGAATTTCACCTTTTGCAAGCAAAACTATTATAACAATCTTTACCCTTCCATTACTCCCACTCAATCCATCTATTTCTTCTCCATTAGCCACCCACCAACCCACATGAGTCATTTGGTCACACATCCAGTTATCAACTCTCTCCCCCCACACACACACTTCCTGACTCCCACAAAGTGATACGCCCACACTTCATACACACACTCAAGCATAATCTGCACACATTCACTCTGTATCAACTCAAGTCTTTTGGAGCCCATTAAAACAGCAAACATCTTGTCATGTGAGGTGTACCTGTAGAGCACCGCTGATAGTCTGTAGTGGGTATTTAGTTCCAAGCACTGCCTGGAAGCTGTGTTTAATGAGTGTAACGCTACTCTCTCTCTGTGAGACCTCCGCTCCACTGAGCTGCTCCGCCACAGACAGGAACTCAGCAGGCACCTCAGCCGGGTTCATCAACAACACCGTACTGCAATAAAGAAAACATCACTGTAGTGAAGCAGAAACACTGAGAAAAAGCATCAGTCGTGTCTACAGAAGAGCTTTATATGTGTTATTTTCTAGCGTAGTTTATTTGGCTATAACAACAACCATGCTTAAATAACTTTTTTTCATAGAAAAAGCAATTTTGTATGATATAAAGACATTGTGGCATGATCTTTTTATCTTTACAGTTGTTTATCCAGGATAGATCCTAGAGAAGCTATTATAAAAAACTACTGTGGTGAATCCATGGTATTTTTTTATACCAAGGATCTTCAACTCCAATCCTGGACTTTAATCCAAAACCAATTTAACCCACCTGTAATTCTGAACATCTTAATTAGCTTGTAAATTGTGTTGGGTTAGGATTTGAGCTAAACTTAAGCTAAACATCAGCTAAAGCTAGAATAACAGCAAAAGAAAACAAAAGTACAGTAAATAATACTTCAGGGAAAATTAAAGGGATAGTTCACCCAAAATTGAAAATTATCCCATGATTTACTCACCCTCAAGTCATCCTAGGTGTATATGACATTCTTCTTTCAGACAAATAAGACAGAGTTATATTAAAAAGTCCTGGCCAATCCAAGCTTTATAATGGCAGTGATTGTTGTTCTGTTTTTGAAGTCTATAAAAA
The DNA here is from genome assembly GCA_018749465.1 of Paracanthobrama guichenoti. Lineage (NCBI taxonomy): Eukaryota > Metazoa > Chordata > Actinopteri > Cypriniformes > Gobionidae > Paracanthobrama > Paracanthobrama guichenoti. The sequence continues at coordinate 19,515,209 of CM031948.1, read as the reverse complement.
TGCCTCTGTCTGCATATAGCGTGCTCCACACAGCTCTGGGGGGTTAATAAAGGCCTTCTGAAGTGAAGCGATGCGTTTAAGAAAACTATCCATATTTAAAACTGATCGCCTTCCGTATTCAACTAATGGAAAAAGTGTTGAAAGTGCCTCTGCAGTTACGCTTGTCAGACGTAGTGTAAGCATTTGAAGCGTCTGAAAGAAGAATGTCATATACACCTAGGATGACTTGAAGTAAATCATGGACTGATTTTCATTTTTGGGTGAACTATCCCTATTGAAGGAACATACCAATAAACCACGGTAGCAAATTATCACATAGATTGACAAATCTTCTATTTAAAATAATTATTTTAAAGCTTGGGCTATTTTACTCCAATAGGTAACAGTATGTTTTCTAGCCCAATTAAACATTGCAGTGCTGCATTCTAAAACTATATTATGAAATGAAAGCAGCCAGAATCTTTAGTGTTAGGGTTAAAATAGGGTTTCTTAACCGGTCTTGACTCAAATGGATGTACAAATTTCTCATCTTATCTTATTATTTTATTACTTGTATTAAGTGTATTTGAATAAGACAATACATTTTGGATATCCAAGAACTGACACAGGAAGCAAGAGGTGAAGACTGCAACCACAAAGGGCTGAGCAATAACTGACACAACAGGATTTCCTCCTGCTTCTGTGGAAACACACTCACATGATCTTAGAACGATGACTGGAGACGGCAAGGCCTTGTTCCTCTCTTACCAGCCTGTGGTACGAAATTCCTGATACAAACAAATGCACATAAGATCACATTATTTCATCAGATTTTAACATTATGTAACAAACAAAATCTTAGTGAAAGCACTGACGTTAGAGTGTGTGTTAAGTAATCTCCAAGGTACTACTAGTGCTCTTAAAACAGATAAACAAGTACAGTCCTTTTTTTGAAAATAATTGCAATGCTTCTTGAAACCACTGAGGGGCAGTAAGTCACTGCACTTTTCTGGAAATAGCAGCTTGGGACAAGGTTAACCAGCTGGTCCTTCATAAGGCAGTCAGGTGCCTGATGATAACTGATAAAAGTTTATCTTTGTGTATTGATGTCAATGAGCTACCTGGAGCTCTAAGCTCTTGATGCAAGGTGGAGAGAAGGTTACGACACACACTGCAGTAGGGTTCAGGCCACGCTAGGAAGCCATGAAACACTTGACAAGCTTCTTTCAGAATCTCTCCATTAGATGGACAAAGAGGCATCTGCAAAGAAAAAACAGACATGTGTGACTTCAGTGGCATCAGTTTCTGGTTAAAAGAGATAAAGCCCAAACTGAGAGGCATAAAGCAATTGTTGTAACAAAGTGGAGTCCAAAAGTCTGAGTGAAAATGTAATACTAAATATTGCACTACAGATCACATTATTAACAGAATAATTTGAATGAAAAGTGTACATGAATTTCATATTATTTGATTAGCGATGCAAAACGGAATAGTAAATATTTCTTCTTCATTAAGGTTTCTTTATTTTATACTTTTCAAACTAGGTTTTAATACATAAAATCAAGATAACAATTTCACATAATTCAATATCACAATTGATTTTTTAATTAGATAATTTTTTTATTGACTTTGACTGAAAAGCAAGCAGTAGCATAAAATATAATAATAAAAGCATATGCCAAATACTTGTTTTAATAAGACTATTTATATATTAATATTATTAATAACGTTTAAGTTTTTTTCTTTCACCCCACCCCCCCCCCCCCTCCCCAATGAAAACATATCACAAGTCACTTTATGTATGAATTGCTTTTTATGTTGTTTCTTTAAAATATTTTTTTAATTAAATGCAGACAAAAGATGAGTGTTACGTCACTGACTCGTATGCGTGTGAATTATTTGTGTGAATTAACACTGAGAAGTCCATTTACAATATGTTACTAGCCCACCCAAAAAGCAAATCCTGTCTACATCCCTGTCAGGGACATAAGCTCAACTGAAACCCAGCGAGGATATTACAAAGAAATTCTACAAAACAGAAGTAAAATTACATTAGTAATACTTGGTTTCAGATTACATGGAACTGATAAATTTGTTCTAGAGTTATCAAGCCAGTGCCCAGGCCACTTTACCTGCAGGAGTGTGGACTCAAACATGAGAGCCAAGGGGGCCACAAGCTCGTAATGACACTCCTGTTGAACCTAAAACAGCAGAGAAAAAAATACAGCATCACTTTTACATACCACCTACCGACAAACTTACATCGTATTCTTGATCACATCCAAAATAAATGTAAATAAAGAATTTTTTTGCTAAACCTAAAAAGGTACACTATGCAACTTTTGGCCCTCTAGCGATTAAAAAACAAAACATTTTGCGGAAGAACATTGTTCAGGTTGTGCGGATGAATATGACCCTTCACAATAGGTAATGCTTTACAATGAACTCCATTAGAGAGCTTCATATGGCGATTTATCTGTTACTCACCTGTTGGGTAATAAAAAGGCCTCGCCATCTTCGAAAAGCTGAATTAAGTATATGATGTATAATATGATGTTATGATGAACTATATGCCTTTCTCCGCTGACGTCCTAAGTTATTCAAAGCGTTTCTAAGGATGCCGATTTTTCGATGTCTGACTCTGAGATGACGAACGGGAACATGGTTTGTTTAACATTAGCAACACATTATTAGCTGTTTGATAATGTAGTCAAGCAAAAGGCTAATCATATTAACTACCGGTATGTGTCAGACGTTGTAGAGAGCGATACCTTTGTGCAGCGTTTACAACGGTAACTTCAGTAAAAGTTGACCGAGTGGATCTCTGAGCTGGTGAGTAGGTGGAGACGGAGCGAATTTGCATATTAATGGATCTGCGTATACTAAATGAAGCAAGGGTGTAGTTACATTCAAGCTATTTTAAGGTAGAATTTTTTTAAATATGTAATTTTGGTTATCAAAGATTCATTTTAAGGGATAAAATTATTGACTACAGGGGGGACTTTAACGGATATGACGAGACACGTGCAGGTGAGTGATGCATGTATGCAATTTCCTACAGGTCTAAAATATAAACACTTATAATAGGCTATACCATACCATAGTGGATCAGGGTAAGACAAAATACATTTTGGAATAAGGACTGATGATGTACTGACTTCTTATTTAAATTTTGTTAAGTTTGAGCAAGCTTTTTTTTACATAGTGTACCTTTAACTTAATTATGAACAACACCAATTTCTTTGCATAGATTAGATCTTATCTGTCACAGCTTTTAGAGGCCACAAGGGGGCATAGATATCTCAACACAGAGGACATAAATGGTACACAAACGTGACAGAAAGTATCACCTCTGCGCGGATGCAGTACTCCATTTAGTTTACATGCGTACTCACCTCTCTGGCTTTTCTGAGAATTTGATGCAGCAGAATGAGAAAATTCTCTGGGTCTCTCTTTACCAGCTCTTCTAGACTCCAGCGGTTCATACACCAACCAGCTGCACAAACACACAAACATGCATAGAGCACACACATAAAAACCTAATTGTGAAACTGGCACAGATGTGTGTGACTTATACCTCAGATGAAGATAAAATTAATAAACAAGTCAAAGTATGAAAGTATGCATGTAACTACCGCACAACCCGAATAACACCAAATGAGTCAAGCACACATACAAAGCAAGTATCAATCAGAACACACGCATCAAACATCTAAACTGCTTAGGGTCATAGGGTTCCCTGCTCTAAACAGTGATGTGCAGTTTTGGTTAGAATTCTGAGAAGAACATACTCACTGCGGTGTACAAATTGAGAGCAGCAGCGCTAACAGATCATACTGGTTTAGTGACAGAACTTGTGTAACCACAGAACTACATATTTAGAACATGAGCTGAGTACTTAAAGCTTCCCTAAAGATCTGCAGTGGCCGATACCAATTCTACTTTATTCGCAGGACAAAATACATTTCGGCTTCCTGCACAACTGAAGGTGTCAAATAATACATTTCCTTTAGAACAGTCTCTGTGAATAACATATTTTCTCCGAATACATCAACAGTGCCACACTATGCAGAACATTTTACACAAACAACATGTTTAACAGTAAATATGACGGGTGTTCTCTTTAGTTTGTGTTAACACAAAAAACAGTTTCCTAGTTCATAAAAACACCAACCAAGGCAAATACACGACTAATAAAGACTCTATTCATGCAAAACTGAAAAATAAAAACAAATCAGGCCTAATTTAACACGCCCAATATGATAGCTTATAACAGCTATGAATCATGCCATTTTTGAGGCGATCGCATTCAAAACTGCTTTTATAGTTAAAAATTAGTGTTTTGTTGGGTTTACACAACTCGCTGCTACAATCAGGTGCAGGTGGGCTGCACTCATGCCCACTCAGATAGCATTTACACCCACTCAATCACAGGATTATATGGGTCGATGACAAATGAAAGTGTTCACAATTAAGGGAAATCTTTTAAAACGTGCCAAATTCTTATGTACTTGTATTTATGCTGGTTTCATATGGTTTTGAAAAACTTCTATTTATTTTCAAGAAAAGTTTTATTTGAATTAATCTAAAAATTACATGTTTTAACCATCAAGTAAAATGTAATATATTTTCTTTGCTTCATCATAAAAAAGGTCAATTTATGTGATGTTTTTAAAAACATTTCCTGTTTAGTTATCTTTCTGAATGTTGGCTGCATCACATGACTTGTTGGTTGCACCACCAAAAATATGAATAAGCAATGAAGCAGTTATTATTTTCTATATTTAATGTTTTCTTTAAAAGAATTATAATAATATATGACTTTTCTCAACTGCTGGTTTTCTTTTTCATTAGACTTTTTTCTTTCATTATACTATCAGGATAAATGTATGAGTTTATTTATTTTTTGTACTCTATGCTCCTGAAAAAATTTTACATAATAAAAGAGGTGTATTTAAGTCACAATGTGCATGTATTGCATTTATGTATTTTTTTAAATAAATTATTAATCCAAAAAATGTTGTCACTGAATTATTTGCATGAATTAACACTGAGAACCCAATTTACAATCAGCTAACAGGCCAACCCAAATGCCAAAACCTGCCTATATCCCTGTCAGCGACATAAGCTCAACTGAAACCCAAAGAGGAAAATTAGAAAGGGAGAACACACATAAACTCTACAAAACAGAAGTAAAAAAAAAAAGAAGAAAGAAATGAAAAACAGTGATGTCAAACCAAAAGCGACCCAGCAGCAGACCCTTACCATTCCAAGATTGTGCCAGGCTTTCTGATGGCCGGAGTCCATCCAGACATCTCTCCAGCGCGTGCTGGATCCGGTCCTCTGTGCACGAGGTGTGCTGCATCTTGACTCTTACTATAAAGAAACATAAGAACTAAAGTCATATAAAGGACGCTGTATTCTACCTGCTTTTGAAATAGAGAAACAAAAGGACACAGTACACATTGCCTCCTTCATCTGATCTGTAAATATAATACCAAGAAAGTATTACATAATAGAATTGAACAGTTTCCTTATATTTAAATGGAAGATCAGTCAATGTTATGCGTTTATGTTAGAGGTTTCAGTCTGCCTCTTTATCCAATAACACAGCTTGTGTAACCTGAAAGAAGTAGCAGCATGTGTAATAAAATGTCTTTCATTCCAGATAATGATATCTGCATAGACAAACACGCACACCTGCTTGCGTCTTTTTTCAGGGAAGTAAACACACAGCATCCTTTGCATGTCTGTAAATTATATTCAGGTTTAGGAAAATGTTCTACCCAGTGTCAGAGAATTTAAAGAGAACTATCATGTTTAGGGATTATTACGGGGATTGCCTACTGTATGTTTTTCTTCCTGATAACATTTAAAGCTCCTGACATTTGCTGTTAGAAGTATGGCACCTGCCATCTAGCAGTAAACAACACTACGCAGCATGTTGTCTGGGAATAGACAACCACAAGTTGCATAAACATAGCCACTAAGAACTAGTCTGACCAACTAGCAATAGTCAGGGCTCTTACTTTTCAGATTCAAATGAGACCAATCTACCTTTTTACATAATGCCCTAAAAATTATGACCAAAAATGAGCAGTTTATGCAACCGGTCACAGGATGGTAAACAATGAGTTCAAGAATAATAGAAAAATTCTCATAAATACATAGATCATGCACAGCTATAGGCTACACATGCAAAATGTGAAACCCAACGAGAAAAACTTCTCCAATAGCGCTAAATAAGGAGTAATCACATTAAAACATGACAAAATATTGCTCTTTCACTAGACTGATTTCCCTAAATGCAAATAACCGCGTATGGTGTTTTATTCTCTCCCAGTGAGTCGGAGTTTGAAACGCGCAATAACTTGACCAGTTCTGCTAAATGTTTAAACTGTGGCTGACATTGGCAATTTTTAAAGTGCAGCTGTCTGTGACAAAGATTTAGATAGAATCAGTACAAATATTAAGCTACTTCTGAGGCTGTTGTGCTGCTTCTCCGTTGTATTTCTATGTAAACAGTTAAGGTTCAAACTATTTTTTTTTTTTTTTATTAATTCTTATTCGCCTGTTTTTTAAACGCAAACAAGCGTGTGAGCGGTTTCTGTGGATCGTATTTATTAGGCCATAAACAAATTAAGGTTTTTAAGTCATTATATTAGTACATCAACCTGAATGCAATGTAAGTGTGGCTCATATAAGACACCTGCTGTGTTTTAACATCAGAGTAAACTTTCCCAAAGTCAAAACAAAACCATAAGCAAACATTCAAAGAGATATTAACTCTGAGTCATTACACTCAAAGCTCAAACCACCAATATTATAGATGATAAACTAGAGTAAAGCTTTTTGCTTGACTTAGCTGCTTGTAAACACTTGTCTAACGCATCCACTAAACTCATCACTCACCGAACATCATTCACGTCGCATTAACACGCTGAGCGCGCGGCCCATTGAGCGTCATGCGTCATAAAGTGGATTTGCATAAACCGAGAAACTCGCCGCACATTATAGCTACGAGCTGTGCAAAAGTTGCCTGCGATAGAAACTATTTTACAAGGGAATCTATAAGTGTAAAATAAATAACGTTATGAAACAAATAACGAAACGGAGATTATTTCAGATAAGGCGTCGTGATACACAAATTATGGATTTTAATCAAGTTTGAACGATGGATATGTTTTATGAGTTAGTAATTTAAATGATGTTTTTCGAAATTGTACAATTCTACATTTAAAACATTTAATAGCCCTATATATATTTTTTCAAACAAAATTCAAAACATTTTAATTTAGACCTAATATTTAATAACTCCATATGCACCTTGTGTTACAACTGCAGGTCAAACAATCACATAGGACAGTAGGCTATGTCAATTTAAGAAAAGCAGAACAGTGTTGAAAATATATTAAGCTGATTTCCTATCTGATGTCAGGGGCTTTTTCTGATCTAATAAAACACAGGATGTAGATGTTGCGTTTGTCCACATAGCTGCAAAATTCATCCATTATGCAACACCAATCCAAATATATACATCTCTCATTTTAATTTCATTGTGGTCACTGGGGGAATTTGCTGGGGTTAGTTCAGGAGAAATCAAGAGTATATACAAAACCCACATGGTTTGTCAGTCATCGAGCAACTAGAGAACATTTTTGAAAACTCAAACTACCAAGCACAGCAAGTTACCAGGATGAAAAAAGGAAACCTAAAGCAGTTAACTGAACCTGGTCACTGATTTAAGGTTATTTAAGGCATAATGTTACAAGTCACTAGTAAAATCACTTGTTTTCAAGCACAACAATAGGCCTGCGAGCATAGTGGGAACAGTTTGATATAGCCTTAATGACCTTATGGAGCTCTATTATAGCCTTACCAGATTGCCTGGAAGGAACTAATTCATCACTGAACTTATGATTGCCATTTCCATTATAACAGTGAACAAAAAGCTGGGTTGTGTTGTAAGATGACCAAAACTTTTTTTGCATTTGATTGCTATTTCATTGACCAATTTAACAGAAAGTGGTACCTTTATTATTTATATTTGTGCTCAGAGACATATAGTGTGTGTCATGTATGACAGGAATTGAATTCCTATATCAAATTTCTAATTTCTAAGATAACTCACCCGCTGAACCGTCCCTGGTCGCACCCACTGAAACTCAGTCTTTGATTCAAATCGGGTCTTGAGTCAAAGCTCTTGATCTTGTTACACATTTTACTCGACTAAGACTCAAGCAGAAGGGCTCCATTGTCTTTTAGACTAACTTGGCAAGGGATAGTTCACCCCAAAAAATGAAAATTCTATCCTCATTTATTGACCCTCAAGTTGTTCCAAACTTGTATGAGTTTAATTGTTCTGTTGAACACAAAAGAAGATAATTTGAAGACTGTTGGTAACCAGACAGCTGACGGAAGCCACTGGACCGGCAGTCTTTTTTTCTTATGAAAGTCAATGGCTACCTGTCAACTGTCTGGTTAGGCTAACAATATTCTTAGTGAGTAAATGATCACATAATCTTTCATCTATATCAGTGGTTCTCAGCCTTTATGACTCAAAGACCCCCACTATATGGGCTAAGATATTGTTAGTCCTGCTGTAATTATGACAAAGCTGCTTGTTTTCATACTTTTTTTATGCACATAAAGTAGAAGTATTGATTTCAGAAGTTTCAAGAACTGTTTTCAATAAAAAAATATTGAGTGGAAAGAAACATGATTCCCATTTACATCTTGATCAGTTTTTAGCATTTTAATTCAGATGATATTATTTATGATTTGTTATATTATTTAATACATTAATAATAATTTATGAATTTATATATTTCATAAGTCATCATGCAGCCCATTTATTAGTTTGCTGGGGGCTTCTGGTTGAGAAGCACCTTTCTAGATCATTTTTACATTATTGGTCTGAATGGGGCATAATAAAGGATCCGGACCAGCAGCCGTCAGTCAGTCAGATGCCTGTAGCCCTTTGTTCATTTTGCAACCTCTGAAAATGTGGAAGTGACCTTGTTGACACGTAAAAGGATGTGTTCACATCCTCTTATGTGCGAGGATGATTTCATCTGGGCAACACAAGCACAATCCCAGCAAACTTCCTATGTGAAGCAAAGAGGCATTTGAGGTGCACAGACTATGAACAGAATGAGTGAAATGCAACCAGGGCCTTCACTTGAAGTACATTATCCTGAGTCAGCAAATGGTGCACTCAAAATTTGGATGCCCCTTTTTATCCTAAAACCAAGCATGGAATTCAGTTTTAGCCATTTTACCCAGCATTATTTGAGTGACTAAAACAACACAATGCCACATCAACTTTTTGAGACTTGATGAGCAATATTAAACAATATTTAAGATAACCTCAAATCCAAACAGCATGTCTGATGAGATGCTCTCTTCATCTCAGCTGTTCCACGTTCCCACTGTGACCCAGCATTAAGGTTCATCTCAGCTCCTTCTCCTGATCATATTTCCAACAGCCCTGTACAGGAAGGTTGCTCCCGAGCTTTGCCGAGGAAACAGGTGTTGCTCCATTGTTGTGGTGCGATCGGCCGCTGTGATAGACTCCCACACCGCGAGGGGGTCGACGCTCATTGTGTGGAGTCTCTGATTGATGGGGACCAATATCCCCCATGCGCCTTCTCCTCTGAGCCCAGAGTCTTCTCATCCACATCCCTCCCTCCCACAACAATAAGGCCAAACTCCCCCTGCCGTGATCGTTTTAGGAAATAACAGCAGTCGAACAATGGTGACAACATTCAACGGTAAGTGCTTCCTTTTTATATGCTGCCGCCGACACAGTGGCCCAGTTAAGCAGGTACAGTAGGATGCAAGGGATCTATCGCAGAGCAATATTTACCAGAATCAGGATGCTGATTTTCTCCTGTCTAGGCGGAAATGAGGAACACTATTCTTTCCTTTTTAGCCTCTATTGGTACTTGTGGGAACTTTACACTCACCTCAGTTTGAGAGAAGGCTGAACTGAACAGTGAACTGAAGGGTAGTGTGCTGTATAAAACAAGCAAATCAATTATGCAAAATAACTAACTAAATATATAAATAAATAAATATTGTTGCCAGAATTATTTATTTTGAATGATTGATTTTTGAATGTTAATTGGTGGTCTAAATCTGTAAATAGAATTTTGGGGTTAAATCACAGCTTCATGTTTTATTTGAAAAAAATGCAGAGAAAAACAAAAATGAAAAAGCATACTTTGACTACAACAGAATCAGTTATTAATATTTTGTTGGTTCTTTCTTGTTTTTGCATGTGTTCATAATTTCTTTGCATGACAGCCTAGCCAAAAAAAAAAAAAAAAAAACTAGTTTCATTATGTTATCAGAAATAAAATACAAAAAAATGACTCCAAGCACAACTACGCAATATGCTTAAAAATCTTTAACATAGGCCTATAGGCCAGACATCACTTTTGGCCACTGCTGAATGTTTAATATAATTGTTTTTTAAATATTATGTATATTTTTAATACAGAAAGATGGTGAAAAACTACTTTATACCTATTTATTCCTAAGAATGTTCTGTTTGTTCTATTTATTCTGGATGATCAAGTAAAAGTATGGATATCCCCATATTGTGAAATTTACAAGTGTCCGTGTAAAGATGTAATAATGTAGTGTACATATTTCGAATGTATGCACATCTGAATCCAGTCTGTTTGAACACAATTTCTGTGTTCTGAGTTCCTTTTATCATGAATAACTGATATGATTCAGTTATAAGCATGTTGAGTATTTGATCGATAAATAAGTGTGTCAGTGGATTATAAATATGTAGAATAAATAAAGCACATTCTATATTCGAAAGGATCACATTTGAGTTCACAGGTAAAAACAGTGAGAAATATGAAATTGATAGAAAAGATATGAACCCTGCTGTCATACAAACAGGAAGAGGTTTAACACAAAACAACTTTAGTGTGTCTTTCATGTCAGACATAACCAACGCCTATGTCTGATTACAAAGGAGCTACTTTCACTTCAAATTATGACTCAAACCTAACGAATTCTGAACATAGAGATGAGCTGACTGACAAAAACATGTATTATGACAACCATTTAAACACACACAAGTGTAATGTAAAAAATGCATGTATATATAATCGCCGTGCCTGAATATTGCTGGAATCTGCTTTACAACTAAAATATTACTAACTTTCTTACAGTCTGAGCACAGACATGTTTTTGTCCAGTGATATTTTACGTGCTGACCACAGTGTTTAAAAACAATGATACACACACACTGATGATCGTCACCACTGAAACCTTCATCCAGTTTCATTTCCACAGTCCAGTTGCCCAATCTTTGGCCCAGCAGACTTTAAATTAAAGGGATAGTTCACCCAAAGATGACGCTTCTGTCATTTACTCACCCTCAAGTTATTCCAAACCTGTATGATGTTCTGTCTTCTGCTGAACAATAAAGACTATATTTTGAAGAATGTAAACAAACAGTTGATGGGCCCCATTAACTTCCATAGTATTTTATCAATGGGGCCCATCAACTGTTTGGTTACCCATGATTCTTCAAAATATCTTCTTTTGTGTTCAGAAGACAGGTTCTGAACAACTTGAGGGTGAGTAAATGATGACAGAATTTTCATTATTGGATGAGCAATCCCTTTAACTGGAATCCCTTAAGCTTGGCCAACGATCTGTTATTAAGTGAGGAACCTGTTATTTTACTCAAGTTAATGTTTGTCGCAAGCAATTACAACTTACAGCTGCATCAATTGTATCTGTGATGTTGCTTTTTTATTGTAGTACATTTTATTGTATTGTACTGAAACATTTACAAAATATGCAAAATCCATTTATCTTTTAGCTGAAATTAACCAAACACACATTCTCGTAGTTTAAACAGTAAAATATTTTGACATTCCTGTCTCTTAAGTTGCTGATGAACAAAAAAAAAAAAAAAAAAAAACTTCCTTATGTAGGCCTATGTATTATTATTAGAGTTTCTGTCGGATACTGTTTATGCATGAAAAGGAGAAGTATCTCACCACTTTTAAAGCTGTAGTCAACCAAAACACTAAAGGCCAGTTCTTGCAGAGTGACTATGAACTTTTTTTCTTTCTTTCAGGGTGCTATGGTAGTAATGAAAATAAATATATCATTTGAATATTATAGACAGTATTAAACAGAAAACTAATTTGCAAGTAAAATGATCTCATGAGTAAAAGTCTGTTTTTCAGCTGCATGTATAAATATAAGATCCTTGAACTTGGAGGCTTCTGCTCCATCATTATTTGGAAATATGTGTGTTGCATCACATTAATGCATCAAATGATTTCATCAGTGCATCAGTCTCTATCAAAATCCAAAGCACATGAATCTACAGAGCTGGAACAACAGCTGTACTTGTGGGTTTAAGACCAAACACCAAACACTACTAAGTGATAGTGTTTGCAACCATCACTATCACTTATAATCTGTAGACTTCATTATGTTTTATATATATATATATATATATATATATATATATATATATATATATATATATATATATATATATATATATATATATATATATATATTCAAATGTTCTGTCTTTCAATGCCATATACATCTCCCCATCTTAATCAATCTTCTGTGAGAACTAGAATGACTGCTGTAAGTCTGCTGCTTGAATGTGATAAAATCTCAGACTTAGTGGCTGTTTTTACATCTGACCGTTCGCCACAGTGGAACACAGAAAGAAGCTATTTCTTTCCCCATGTGCAGCTATTAGCATGTCTTTCGGTCATCTTTTAAAAGGTTTCTTTAAGCACTATACTTCTGCCTTGTTTGAGTAATAGAATCATGTAAAATAACACAACAGGACAACAATGCTGTCATTTACCTATATTGATCTGCATTATTGCAGGTAGATGAACATCATTCAACAGACTACAGTTCAGAACAGCTGTCCTGCATACCTCACTGCACAGAATCAGTGAATAGTAAAGTTTCCTTCTGACATCCTCAGCTATGAGCGTCCTCTGCCTCAATTTAAAGGGTCTTGGATCATTGGGGGTCTTCACTCGTGAACATTTGAGCCAGAACACATACAAAGTGTTTCCCTTCTGATGCTGGCTTAAGCAAATCATGAGCGAGCTTGAACTCACCTGCACGTCATATCCACTGACTTGAATTTGTCCTGAGTTTTATTATTTTCCCAGGCTATAATGAGCTCAGATTAAACGATCATGATACACGAATGCAGCACAGGAATCTTACCTGGAGTTGGTAGCCTCTTCCCATGATTTCTTTGCCTCTTATCAGTGTGCGGGGTGAGATGGAACCGGTGTCCTCGAAGAGTAATCCAGCCCTTAAGATGAAAAGAGATGGAAATGTAACCACATCCTTCAGCATCAGCCTACGCAGACGCTGAAACAACGGCAGAGACAATAGGAGCAGTCTTCAGCACGTCTGTGGCGCTGTACTGCCACTAAACAGGAACTCAGAGAGAGAGAAGGTGTAGAAGAACTCAAAGAGGAAGACATGGGCTACATGTGTTCATGGTGGGAGGTGGTTTAACTTACACACACATGGCTTTGTTCTTTGATAGATGCCTTAGTTTTATTAATGCCATGGATGGCAATTTGCCATAAATGGTAAACTGATCGGAATGACAGCTTTTTGAAAATACTGAACAATAATTTCAAACTGGGTTGTAGATATGTTTAAAATGTTCTCAAACATAAGAGTAGGCCTACCCACATTATCATAATAATAATAATAACTTACTCATTTTAATTTGTCTGAATAACATAATTTGAATAAAATAGCATTTTTCAGACTTTTCTCTAAAGTCTAACTGCCGACACAGTACTCTGTACTCAGAGTAAGATCAATTCCTAACTTCCCCTCGGGGCAAAATTTGCATTTTGTACCGTAAGAATGTCTCTCTGTCGGTCGCTGTCACTCTATGTCTCTTCCCTTCTCAAAAATCACACACATTAGTCAGCTGCATTGTAAATGGGTGGAACTCATTTAAAATTGTGTGGCTATTCTAAAGAAGGAGCTTATCTGATAACCTTTTTCCAATCAGACGAGTCATGACAGGAAGCTCAGAAATTTTAGAATTTGAATATGCAATGGAAGATCCACAACATATGACAGTTGTTTATTAGCTATATGCGATTGGTTTGGATGAGTTTGGCGTGGTGGAAATGAAACACTGCCATCTAGTGGTCCAACCGCTTAGCAGACCAATAAACAGAGAAAGTAGCCTAAAAGGTGTTTGTTTGTAGATTCCAGTGGATTAGTGTTGTATGAATAACGTTAAATAATGAAAATAAATTAATTTGTACAACTTATTGGTAAATCATCAAAACCAGTGAGACATTATGTTGGATATGCTTTCTGAAGTCGAACTTCCTCAAATGAAAACCCGAAATATCTGACGGAAAAGTCTGTATTCGTTTGTATTAAATCAACGAAGGCCTATTTGTAGAAATTCGTTAAAGGAATGTTCAAGTCAGTTGTTTAATAATAGAAAATCCTTTAATAACTCCATAACTCCATAATATGATCTCTGGTTTTGGATAATCTATATTAATTTTTCAGACTTAAATTAAAACGCATCCAGACGCCCATGCTATTTGCGCATGCGTCCTCCAACATCCTGGCCCGCGTTTCCCAAAAGCATCGTAAACCTATAACCATTGCCGCCGATTGTCACCAATTCGTCTCGATGCTTTTGAGAAACGCAGCCCTGTTCTGTTCCCATCTCGCTCTAAGTCGAATCATTCAAATTCAGGCGAAGCTTGACTGACGTCGCTAATACAGATAATAACTAGTTAATTTGAATGACCGTTTGATTTCATTTATCATAGAGAGCTGAACATTGTTATTCCTGAAAGGTTCGGAGGCGCTAATTGGAGCATTGTACCTGTGCCCAAGCTGAGCTGAGGCAACTTTTATTGAAAATAATAAAATTTATACTGCACTTCTGGGTGAGAATTAGAAAGTGGCTCAGAGGGATCTATCGAACCCACCCCAAGAAAAGACTAACTTACATTATAAACTACTCAGTTTATTAGCTACTCTACTCAGCAGTTCTATTCCAAATGTAGCTACGTTTCAGCAAGTGTTTGAATGTCAATAGGCCTAAAAAAATAAAAAAAATAAAAACATATTGTCGCCTAGAATATTTTCTCACGCCAGCTGGATTTTAATTTTGTCAGAGCGCGGAGTTATCTCGATGACGCCATATAGACGTTCGCGAATAGAATATCGTTCTCCTGTTGAGGTTACTATAGCAACGGTAGACCGCTTGTGCGCTTTTCATCGGATGAGTAGCTCCCATTCGGGATGAGTATCAGTTACATTGACAAAGATTATTGTTGTTTCTTTTCGTTTCTTTAAATATAAATATATCTTTGCATAGGCATATTGCCACAATATATTTTTTTTTAAATACTGGCTATAGTAGGCTAGCCTATAGCCTATGTCATATAAATGTAGTAGGCATAACCTATAGCCTGTCATAAAAATATAGCCTGCTTGTAAAACAAAAAAACAAAAACAAAAAAACATGTGCTGTAAAACCAGAGTTAGGCTACTTGTGTCCCTTTGTTGCATCACAATTATTATTAGCTAATATCCATACAGAGATAATGATTATTCTTAAATACAGTAGGCCTAAATAGGTCTGTAGTCTTTTATTTAATAAAACCACTATATATATATTAGGCTGTGCGTGTGTGTGTGTGTGTGTGTGTGTGTGTGTGTGTGTGTGTGTGTGTGTGTGTGTGTGTGTGTGTGTGTGTGTGTGTAAGCCAAACTTAGGAAGTCATCAACTTTGTCTTCTATATAAAATAAAAGCCACCAACCGAGAACTTTTGTTATCAGAAAACTCATTAATAAAACCAATGCACGGCACAATGACCAAGTGCAAGGATGTTTTATAAATGTATATTTTGTGCAAGTCTTGCTAAAATAATCATTATTCAACTATCTTGTAACTACAAAAATAGCATTTTTTTTTTTTTTTTTTTTCTTTCAGTCTCTCTGCTCTATAGATTTTTATAAATGAAATACGCTACAATTATAGAGCAAATGCATTAAATATTTATTAATTAAATTACAAATTAAACTTTTATTCTGTTCAATTCTGTTCCTCGTCTGCTCTGGTTTTATTGATAATCTACCAGTGGATGTCGTTGTTCTCTCGAGTGATCACTGCTGGAGATGAATGAGCTCAAACTCTGCGTAAAAGACGCGTCCTACTCTTTCTCCATAGAGCAGATACAGAGAGAGAGAGAGAGAGAGAGAGAGAGAGAGAGAGAGAGAGAGAGAGAGAGAGAGAGAGAGAGAGAGAGAGAGAGCAGGGCAACGTGAGTGTCTCCTGTCTCACTAGGGCTCAAACTAACGGGATCTTCTTATATCCTCTACATGAGAAGAGATTCAAGAACCAGACAAGTGAAAGCGCGTGTCCATTACTCAAGGAAAAAGAGAGAGCCAGCACGAAATGAGTTTGCTTTGAGACTTTTCTGCTTTTGCTGAACTGTTTGACGGAGGTACAGCGACCTGTGTGGAGATTTCTTCAGCGATTTTCTTTAATTGCGAAAGTGTTGCCTAAATATAGTCGGATCTTCCGCAGTGATTTAGATCAGGTATCCAGGAGTTTGCCCATGTGTTGGAGTCAGATTCAGATTCACGTTAGTTTGTTATTTGGCACCGGTTTGATTGTGGTGTCATAGCGGCTGTGGATTGATCTCGCTCAGACTGTCAACTGATTTTCTCCTGTTATATCTGCAAGCACTGAACGCATCTTCTCATCAGGACACGGCTGTGTTTCAGCTCAGGAGAGACTGAGGAAGGCGCGTGATGATGTTGAGGGTCTCGGATGCTTTGGTCACTTTGGTGACTCTTTACTGTGTGGTCAACGGGACTGTCGGCGGATACGGCATGAGCATGTTCGCCGCTCAGACCTCCCCACCGGATCCGTGTTACGACGAGAACGGTCACCCCAGAAGATGCATCCCCGATTTCGTGAACGCGGCGTTCGGGAAGGAAGTGCGCGCGTCTAGCACCTGCGGCAAAACACCGAGCCGGTACTGTGTGGTAACTGAGAAAGGGGACGAAAAGCACAGAAACTGCCACACGTGCGACGCGTCGGACCCAAAGAAATATCACCCACCTGCTTACCTAACCGACCTGAACAATCCTCATAATCTCACATTCTGGCAGTCGGACAATTACATCCAGTATCCTCAAAACGTCACTTTAACATTATCCCTGAGCAAGAAATTCGAAGTGACCTACGTGAGTTTGCAGTTCTACTCACCCCGACCAGAGTCTATGGCTATCTTTAAATCAATGGACTACGGCAAGTCCTGGGTACCTTTCCAGTATTACTCGACCCAGTGTAGAAAGATGTACAACAAGCCCAGCAAAGCCACGATCACCAAGCAAAACGAGCAAGAGGCCATCTGCACAGATTCTCACACCGACATGCACCCACTCTCTGGCGGGTTGATCGCGTTCAGCACCCTGGACGGGCGACCCTCCGCGCACGACTTTGACAATTCACCCGTACTTCAGGACTGGGTGACTGCCACTGACATTAAGGTGACTTTCAGCCGACTTCACACTTTTGGAGACGAAAATGAGGATGATTCGGAGCTGGCCAGAGATTCCTATTTTTACGCCGTGTCAGACCTGCAGGTCGGAGGCAGATGTAAGTGTAATGGACACGCGTCACGGTGCGTCAAAGACCGGGATGGAAACCTAGTGTGCGAGTGCAAGCATAATACAGCCGGACCAGAGTGTGACAGATGCAAACCGTTTCACTATGACCGACCCTGGCAGCGCGCAACCGCGAGAGAAGCCAACGAATGTGTCGGTAGGTCCAACTTTTATTTCTGTCATCTGTGGAAAGAGCCTACGGCGAGAGCATTTCACTACAGACATATCGTTGATCTTTCGTCGCATGTACAATTTGTTTGAAATGAGTTCGAAACTAGCCATGACTGCCAAGTGAAAAGTGCGGGTGTTTTCTTTTTAAATTCTAGCATTTTGCATCTAGTGAAGGGAACTTTCTGGACCATTACAGTATAACAATATAGGCGACAGGTTTATGGAGAAAGCGCGATGATTTAGAGGAAGATAAAAAAATAAATAAAAAAATAATAATTAATAAATTTTTAAGACTTGAAATAATGGTTTGAAGGTACTGTTGTCAGTCCCGAGTTATATACGAATATAAATTATTACAGTCTAGTATGATCTTATATGGCCACTGTTTATCAGTCTCGGCATCGAACCGTCTTGAGGATTGAATAAATGTAGGAAAATAATTATTGAATGTTCAATGAATTCAACTTCATTTTAAGGTATGCTTTTTCAATCGATGTAATACATATTTGTATTTAATAGCTTTTATTTATGCACTGAATAAAAGTTTACACACACAAAAAAAAAAAAACTTTAAAATTTTAGAAACATAATTCGGTTACATGTTTCATGTACGGCTCAATCGATCAAAAATGCGTTAAATATATTTGGGAAAAAAATGACAAGTTTGTCATTTGTCCAATATAGCTCGTTAAGATGCGTGTTAATGTTTATTTTATAAGCATTGGCACAATATTTCAATACGATATATTTCAATACATAATAATCATGTTTAAACAATTATTGTGATTATTAAGCTATTAGCTTAGGAGACAATAAATCAGCATATATCCGGCATCAACACGCATAATAAAAAGTCATTTTGAAAAAAAAAAAAAAAAAGAGAGAGAGAGAGAGAGAGAGAGAGAGAGAGAGAGAGAGAGAGAGAGAGAGAAGTGAACAGGTGTCTTTAGAGACTGAAGAGAGAAAACAAACAGCATTTTGTCGTCTAAAGAGCAATGTGATAAAAGTCTGCCAACGAGCCGCCTCGTGCTTTGGCCCGGTCACTCACTTTTATCACTGTCATTAAAATACATTTTCAGACATAGTCTGCAGTATCCTAAGGAATATTACTTTCTTTATTAGACCTAAATAAAACGCTTTTATTCCGAGTTAT
Source organism: Paracanthobrama guichenoti (assembly GCA_018749465.1). Taxonomy (NCBI): domain Eukaryota; kingdom Metazoa; phylum Chordata; class Actinopteri; order Cypriniformes; family Gobionidae; genus Paracanthobrama; species Paracanthobrama guichenoti. Next base: position 19,496,197 of record CM031948.1, on the reverse strand, counting down.
ATCACAAACAAAATACAGATGTATTTACAGATTTACATTACTCATTTAAGTAGCCTAATTTACAGATGACTATAAACTATCGAATGAAGTTATAGCCTATCAGTAGCGCTGGTTAGATTCCCAAATATTTATTTACATATTATTATTCACTCTCAGATAAAAAGGTACAAAAGCTGTCAGTTGGTCGGTTCCCTTTCAAAAGGTACACCTTTGTACCTAAAAAGTGCATATCATACCTCAAAGGTACATGGTATTGGTACAAAAAGTGTACATATTAATATCTAAATGGTAGACACAATACAACCTTCTGAGTGTTGTTATTGATATTTTACTAAGCATTTGTAAGAATGTAAAAATATCTTTTGTATGCATAGATATTTGTAATACACATTATCAGTGTATGATACACTAGCTGGAGGAACATTAATATTTAGCCTATTGCTTACGCCAAAACTAAGAAATAAAACCATAACGCTTAATTTAATGAATGAAGAACCTAATTTATAAACAAAATTAACAGTCATCATTTGCCAACAGTCACCAAGCTGAAGCACTGTTAAAGCAGTCTCTTTATCAGCAGAAAGATAAAATAGCTCTCTGGGTTATTAAAAGTGCTTATGGGTCCATGCATATAATACCTGTAGATTAAAAAATCCCTTAAAATAAAAATTAATATTGACAATGCCCTTTTTGTATTTCTGTGATTTCACTTTGCCTGCACTGTTAAATAGAATGTTGGAAATAAAAAAATAAAAACATCTTAAAGCATGATGAAGAATAATAGTATTTTAATACATTACATATATATTTAATATATCTATATCTATATCTCTATATCTATAATATGTCTATATCTTTAGTAGCTTTCATTTTCATTTGTAGCTGATTTTCTGTCAGTGTGAAAACTTAAAAATTCAGTTCAATAGCTGAATGACTTAAGCAGTCTGTATGGATTGAGGATGCACTGTCATTTAGACATGTAAATAATGCCTGGTCCTGTATAAACAAATCTGAATCATCACTATAATGGAATCTATCATCCATCATGCATTTCTGAAGCAAAATATGCACCTGCTCAGTTTTCAAGGACTGTTTTGACTCATCTTAGAAGAGAAGAGCTTATTCGTATTCTCCTTTCTCTAAGTTAGCCCTATATGTATCCATGCACTAGAAATGTAAACAAACCAGTTTAGACGCCACTGTCGCACAATTGCTCCCCTGTATCCTTGACACTTTATTTTTACCGGGCCTGCATGTGTGTGTCTTGCGTGGGGCACAAAAGATCGTCACTCACAGCATCCATCTTGCTGTCAGCGAGTCGACGCTTTTGCCGAACATTCCTCGGCTGTGTTTTTCCTGAGTGCAGTGCCATCAGATCCAGTGCCGAAATGAAAAGAGAGTGCAAGAGAATGAAAAGGAGTGAAGAAGTGAAAAGAGAGGAGTGAAGGGGTGGGCAACCATAAAGCAAACAGAGCCGTGTGACACCTCTGAGCGAGGGCAGAGCCCAAGGGAAAACCTTTTTGTGCGTGTGAGGGCAAAATGCAATCAAACACCTATAGAAACACTATGGGAACCTCTCATTCATAACCCAAGCTTAAATATTGAAATGTATGTTGTAAATGATCTTACTGAGGGTTTGGTCCTCTTTCATCAGTACTGTATATTCCAGCGTTCTGGGAAGTATTTCAGTGTAACTATCTATAATATGTTCATGTACTAGATTGAACTCTTACTGAAAGGAAAATTCATTAAGGGGTGCCATAAATTCCATCATAAGAATATAGATATTGGATAGAATGATTTGAGATAATGAGGAAGGTTTTAAAGTGAGTGAAACATAGTGTTGAGAGAGAGTGTTTAATAGATAGCGATCAATAGCTAATACTGCAAAGAGACCTAGGTTTCACTTAAATTTGCACTTAACTGATTGGATCCTCCAGTGAAAAAGGAACCGTATAAACCCCTGAGTGCCCCGTTAATGTGGCCTTAGGGTATTGATCAGCTAATGTCATTGAGAAGCATAATTCTTTAATGCATTGAGCCGCAGTCTGAAGCCTGTAAGGAATACAACATAAGGAGAAAAAAGCCACACTATATGAAATAGGAATGTCACTGCATACTTGGGGGGAAAAAACATTGAAATTAGTATTATATCATACAAATACAAATCATTTTCAAATCAAGTCATATTATGTATACAGGTTATACAGATTGTTTTGAAGCAGCTTCACAGTAAACATGAAAATAACAGTGTTGATGTTGTAAAATTAATCTATTATGAACATTTAAATTTCAGCTGTAAAGAAGACAAATGGTCATACTGAAATTTGCATTTGCTACATTTTTGGTTTATATGCACATTTCAGTCAGACAAAGCATACATTTAGAAGAAGATTTTCTTTTAAGCTTCGCTCCATGGAGCAGACCAGCAAAAAAAGTGAATGTTTTAGTAAAGAGAAGGAAATGTTTAAGAGGAATGTAATCTTGATGACAGAAGGGTTTGTGTTTAATCTCAGACTGTGGTTTCAGATGAATCAGGGATGTTTCTCTGTCCTCTATTGTTGGAAGTAAAGCATATCGCTGTCAAAATCCAAATCGTTTCTCTTGTCTTTCCCGCATGTGCTTGTTTCTCTGTCACAAAGTTAAGTTTAACTCCCTAGCATCTCTCCCACATGCCAAACCACAACGTGACTCTGCCAGTTTGAACAGATTGTCTCACATAGTTACCGCATGATCTCCTTGAACATTAACTACACACTTGGAAGTGTTTTAAAGCTCTCTTGGGCCTGATTCTGAAATTCTTGACTGGCAGTGCAGGTTGATATGCTGAAGGCATGAATTAGGTGGACCCATCGGGCTAATCCCCAAGGACGTTTTATTCACGTTTTAGAGGAAATAAAGTACTGGCAATTTGGTCTCAAATTTAAAGGAATAGTTCACTCAAAAATTGTAATTCTGTCATCATTTACTCATCCTCATGTTGTTTCAAACTCGTATGATTTTCTTTCTTCTGCGGAACACAAAAGAAGATATTTGAAGAATGTTTCCGTTGTTTTTGTCCATACAATCAGTGTGTCAATGGGGTCCAAAAGTTTTAAGTTCCAAAACGGACATCAAGGTAGCATAAAAGTAATCCATACAACCCCAGTGGTTTAATATATTTTGTATGTTGAAAAGACAGAAACAAAAAGATTTAGTTCACTCAAAAATGAAAATTCCGTCATCATTTTCTCACACTCATGTCATTCCAAACCCATCAGGCTTTTCTTCATCTTCACAAATGAAACATATTTAATGAACATAAGAGATTTCTGTCCCTTCATTGAATGTCAGTTCCATCAAAACTTTGATGCTTCAAAAAGTTCATAAAGAGATTGTAAACCAAATCCATATGTAGTGCAGTTTATTCCAAGTCCTCTGCAGAAACATGGTCGCTTTATATGATGAAAAGATTTTTTTTGTGAAGATTTAACTTTGAATTTAACATGTAGAAATTGACTGACACACATAGAACATATTAAATATAGTAAATGGAAGGTCAAACGCGTGTTTTGAAACTGAACGAAAATCTTATTGGTTTGGAATGACATCAGGAGTAAATGATGAATAGAATTCTTGGGTGAACTATCCCTTTAAGTAGTGATGTACTCTCATCTCAAATCAAATCATTGATCAACTAATGTATACTCGTGACCAAATCAAACATGGCAACACGTCAATAGCATCAAACCTCAAAGGTGCTTGTACCATCACGTTAAGTCAGGTGACATGCAAGTACCAGTGATGTATATTGTTAATGACACATTACCATATTTGGTTTGGGCTCAGACTTGGATTAAATCGCTGGAGCTGTGTGTCACTTGAAAGTTTTGGACCCCATTGACTTTCATTGTATGGACAAACAACTGAAAGTTTGTAATGAGAAATGTAAAGTAACTGATTACAGAATTTTCATTTTTTATTGAAAAACTAAAATTAAAGCTCTTGTATCTAATAAACAACTTTTAAAAAATGTATTTAAATATATAATTCCTTTAGTACAGCAGGGTGTTAAATATGTTTTGTCAGATTTCTTAGACAGTCAGCCATCAGTAATCTCTGTGTTTGTGCATTCGTCCATGCCAGTAAAAGTAAAAGGCTCTAGTTAATGTTTTAGCTGCCACATGGCTTTTATAAATCAACGTCTCTAATCTTCAAAGCTGCCGATGGATCAAATAGTCTCACCTATCAAGCAAAATAGGGTGAGACGTGAGATGAGAAACCTGACGGAGCTTTTGCACTTTGCTCTGCTGCATCACTATTGTACCTCACTACTCTTCAAAGGGGATGAATAATAGACATGTAGCGGTTCATTTCTCTAACCAGTGACTGCATTTCCCAGAACGCTTATCAGTGTTTACTGGTGTTCAGTTTGTTTAGTACAGCGCAGGCGAACAAAACCTTCTCATATGCACGTGATTCTTGTGGAGGAATTTTGAAAAGTGTCTTTATCCTCTGCAGATGTATCAAACTAATACAGCAAACACTGTAAACACAAACACCTAGAAGTTCTCAGCCACCTGTTTGTGATTGTACAACATGAATGTTTTCCACTAGCAAGTGAGCAAGCTCATTAGCTCTTTCATGTTACTCCATAGCGGCTGCCAGCTTTTTTGACAGGAACGGTGATCAAAAACAATGTTTGAGAATTTGGACTCAAGACTATGATGCACAAGCCCAGCCTCTTCAGGAGAACCAGAGATATAAGGGTGCATTGAGCTGGCTGTGGGGCAGGCTGTGTGTTTTTGAGAAGGCCCAGACCTCCTGGCGAGATCAGTGCTGGCGGAAAGCCCACGCTGAGGCTCTGCTGTAGGGGGGTGAGTATATTTCCAGAGGAGAGCCTGGCTCTAGAGCCGAATACACTGCAGCAAACTCAACCTGATGCCTGCCAGGCAGCAGCGCACTAGGCCCAAACCAGCCATCTGCATCTCGTTTAACTAGACGCCACCATGCACACACACAGGCTCAGAAACATGAGGGTTAGCACATATATCGTGCGCACGGGATGGTATGTGTAAGAATATGATAATGCTGCTTCTCTTTGTACTCATGGATAGTTTTAATTTTAAATGAGAGTGAATTCAAGGGCGACGCCATTTGAATGCATTACTGTGCCCAGTTTGTGAGAGAATACTATTAAGTATATCTGATGTCATTTTCTAGGATTTAGCTTTAGATTGCTGGTAATTGTCAAGTTTTGAGGGAACTGGACACCATAGCTGATTATAAATGGGAGTCAAAACAATTTATTCATCAGTTTGACAATGTTTAACAATGTCCAAATGTCTGTCTTCCCATCTTACCACAAGTACGTCTGTGGTCAGAGTACTTGAAAAAAATGTTTTTTAATACAATGTTCTGGCTTGTTATGCAAGGACACATTGACATCTGCAGGCCAATGTATGAAAAGTGCATATCAACAGGATAGAAGTATCTCAGGCACATGAATAGAGAATATTGAGCCATGCATGTTTCAATAGCTGAAGCCTGCTGGGACTGGCATTTAAAGTATTTTTTTCATGACTCATTCCAACTCTGATGAGCAATGTGTCTGATGTGATTTTTTATTTATTTTTTCTATTGTTGTTATTTTATGATGGAGTTGAGTTGGACTTGATTGATTGATTGTTTAATTATGAACACCTGATAATACTGATAGATTGTGTATAAGATCATGAGCACCGATCCGACACACTTAAGAAGGTTTTTTCTTTTTTTTTTTTTTTTTTTTTACTTTCCCTGATAAGGATTGCATAAACACATTAGAAAGGACATTAAAATGAGAAAATCTGAGAGGAAATGCATCTCATTTTAATCATAACATAAAATATCCCTGCATGGACAAACACTGCTTCAGCTTGAATTGGCTGATTATATCCATGGTTATGTTTATGTGTTACTGAATTTAAAATAATTTTTTTAAATTTTATTTCACTTCCCACTATCCAATGTTATCTATGTTGAATACAGCTTGGTTTGTATTTCTGAGATTCAAAGATTGGGAAATTATAAATAAGCTTTACAGTTTGTAAAAATTTATACCAAAATGTGACATAATTTTGCTAAATGTTGGAAGTAAATAAAATCAAGGTCATTCAGAGAATCAGTCACGCAAAAATAACAAAAGGTTTTTTTTTTTTTGCTCTCTTTTGTTTGTGGAACAATATTGCCACTGCTTAACCCTACAAACATATGGCATGAAAATGGACATTTTCAAAATTATCACTACATATAGAATACACTCATATACAAGACAAAACGGCATGGTTAAGACTTTATATTGGCATCTCAGTGGATTTTCTCTGCCTCCCTAAGGCAAAACATTCATTTTTGAGGCTTTTGTTTGATATTACTTGTCTGATACATAATGGAATACAGATTATCTTTACAAGCCCATGAAGAGGAAACCTTGAGCTTGTTTTTGAAAGAAGGAGAATGTGAAAGTTTCAAGATGGAGACGAGTTCTTTCGAGTTCTTGTTCTTTTTGGTGAGCTTGCTTCTGCTCCAAACTGCTTCTCCTACACACTCTACAACTTATCATGACTTATTATGACTACATTTTATAATTTCAGGCAGGTTCATGTTATCACTTCACAGATTCAAAGCTGTTTCTTAGGAACATGGAGAATGTCATCCTTCATTGTCTGCATTGTTAGTGTGATACAGAAATAAAGCAGTCTCCACATCACTGACGGGAACCAGCTGAGGATAAATTGGCTGACTCTCACAACACAAACATAGTGACTCCTGCCTAGAAGTCTGATAGAAGTCACATAGAGTAAATTATACTAAGTCAGTTTTTTGTTATTATTATATATATATTTTTTTAATAAAAGTAATAATAATATATAATATTATTAAAATATGTATACATTTTAATTAATTAATAAATAAAAAATAAATAAAAAATATATATTTAGTAATTTTGATTAAAGGTCCTATTATGTTTTTTTATATTTCCAGCATTCTTTAGTATGTAATGTCACTGTTTGAACATGAAAAAGGTCTACAAAGTTACAAAGCACTAAGTCCACTCCACTCCAAAGGGAGTTATTGTCTATATTAGTAAGCACTGTCCCTTTCGAGTGGAACTCAACGCTGCGTCATGGCTTGACGCTATGGGCATGCTTCGGTGAGCCAGCGTCTGAAGCACAACACAATGACGTAGCGTAGTACGTCACTGAAACCATAAATAGATGCCATATCAGCATGTCGTCATCTTGTTTGTCTTCAGAAGCTGTGTATGTGAGCGTGTGTTTGCTGCTTTGTGTGCGTGTTTGACAAACATAGGAGTTAGATTCCACCAAGTCAGGAAAAAAGTACAAATGTGTGACGCTGTGCCCACAATACATTACGGGTGATGACTCACACAACGTGTGTGTGATCTGCATGGGTGTGGAATATGCAAGGTCAGTATTTGAGGGGGCTGACTGCACTCATTGCGACAAGCAGAGGCGGATTAAGGTGGTCAGGGGCCCCTAGGCTGCTCTTTGTGTAAGGCCCCCCTTAATCATTATGCTTTACTGGAAAATTTGATTTAGTGCATACATGGTCCACACGCAAATATGGTGAACTGGCATATACACACACACATTGAGACAGACAATACTACAGTGTTTCCTCTACATTCCTTCAAGTGGTGGACCACCGCAGTACAAAAAAATACCACCACACCACATAGGTAAAATGAGAAACTGAACATTAAAAACAAAACACAAATACAAACAAGCACAAGGCCCAGTGTTAAAAAAGCCATAATAAAAATGGCGGGGATTCCCTCCAATTCTGCTGAGGCGCGGGCACGGCTGACCCACATCAGGTAAACAATAACTTTTCCACCGTCAGACCGAACAGCTCTTATGGAAAGGAACGGTTCCCGTTGTGTTTCCACTTGAGCCTGGTACGGCATGGCAAAATAGAAGATCAAGCGCGAGTGTGGGGAATGATGACGAGTCGTGCGAGTCATGTGCGCGCAGAGGAGATGTCAGAAATGCGCTCTGTTATTAATGCCATTAAAATGGCGCCATACAATATTATCTGGTAGAATGCGTGTAGTTATATCACCACTCAGGATTTGTCACTTGTCTGTTGCCTAGTTACCAGTTTCTCTGTAGCTGGCTAAGCACGCTATTTGAGCGATGTAAATACAGATTAATAATACAATTAAAAGAAATACCCGATCGCCCTCCATAATGTGAAAAAATAGAACCAGCCTTAAAAAGCCGATGCTAGCTGGCAGCCCTCCTGCTGTGGATCTTGTCTTCGACTGGATGAACATTCAGCAGTCTTGAAGTATTCAGTCAATTTAGTTTTTTTTTTCTGGTTACGTCGTTCTTTTGTATTTTCCGTTTTTGTGCTCCACTATCGTACTTTCTTTAGCAATAGCAGTGACATAAATGAAAACCAGCAGCTGATTGGACAGATGCACAGACCCATGTCACATATATCCAATCACCTGCCTTTTTTATGTTTCTTATTGTTTCCTGTGCGTTAATCAGCGCCTGGTGACAAGTTCTATCTCCATAAGCTGCGATCCTGCTCGGCTCTCTTTGAAAATGATGAGAGTCAAGCCCCTTCACCCTGTGGCCCGGGTCCTGCAGCTGCCCAGATGGCTCTGCAAATTCTGTCATGGGGCTCGCAGGTAGAGTTGCCACACGAAGAGCGCAAGATGGGAGTCCTCTCCACTAACTCTGGGGACCCCATTCTGGATCTCGAAGACCAGAATGAGGAACTCATGTTGTCTGTGTCTGATTCTGAGGAGTTGGATACAGACAGACAGGGTGCATCAGCACAGCAACCCTCTTAGTCAGTCATGCTCAAGGAGCTGCTCAAGATTGTTACTCATGCTGTGTTGAAATTGGAGTGGTCTGATGGAAAGAGACAGTTCACGCAGGTGAAACTCGATTATCGCTACCTAACATTAGCCGAGAGCCACCTCCCCACCACCATCTTCCATTCTTCCCTGACCTTCACACTGAGATGTCTAGGTATTGGAGGATTCCGTACTCTGGACGAGTGCATAAGCAGGCCACCTCAACATACTCTATGGTGGTCGTATGCACAAGCACTGGTACGGGGCAGTTGCCGTGGGTGGAATAGACGCTTGCACTCTCCCCCTCAAGTGTATCATCATGAAGAAAACCTACCTTACCTAACAAGCCACTTCGGCCTTTGTGGGTAAGGCTTACGCAGCAGCAGGTCAGGCTAGTGCATCCCTGCACACCATGGTGGTCTTTCAGGCCTAGCAGGCTGACCTTCTTAAACAAGTGTTTTATGGCGAGGGATTAGCCTCGGAGGCAGTTAAAGAACTTTACAGGGTCACAGATCTTGCCCTCCGTGTGACTATAAGTCTGACCATCATGGGCCCTCACCTACCAAAGGAGATATGTGCACACCAAAACATTGTGTGCCTGACCTTCCTTGGAGCCCCCAGCTGGTTTCCACTTGCCCCACCACTAGCAGTGATTCGGGGGTGGAGGCACCCAATGGGCTAGTCACCCAGCTTTACTCAAAAGCGATTTTCCTGTTTGGCCTTCCCAGTCAGTCCCTGCCTATTCGCTGATTCAGGCCAGTGCTATCGAAAAAAAATATCCCTCTGTCAGACATGTCAGCTTTTCCAGCATGGCAGCTACTGCCAAGTGTACCCCTCCCAGAATGGACGGGGGGCTGCGTCCTGTTTTAGACCTAAGATGCCTGAACCATAATCTTTGGTAATAGAGGTTCAAGATGCTTACCCTAAAGTTAATCATGTTGCAAATCCAGTCCGAGGACTGGTTTGTGATAATAGATATAAAGGACACATACTTTCACATTTAGATTCTGCCAGAACAAGGGGCAAAGCATACCAATATCTTCCCTTCGGCCTAGCTGTATTTCCACGCACATTAACCAAGTGCATGGATGCTGCTCTGGCTCCTTTGCGACTCCACTGCATCTGTATACTGAACTACATAGATTGGCTAATACTGGCTCAGAAGAGTTGGCAGTGCAACACTGAGATGTTGTGCTCGCCCACATGAAGAAGGTATGGTTGAGATTGAACTCCAAAAAGAGTGCACTTTCTCCAGCTCAGAGAACCACTTTTCTTGGGGTGTTTTGGTATTCAACTCAATTCAATTCGATTCAATGTAGGGACATCTATCTCCTGCATGTGTAGAATCGATCCATGCTATGAAAGATATCAAGCTAGGTCAAGAGCTCTCAGTCTTTCAAGTTCATAGGCAGTTAGGTCTCTTAGCAGCAGCGGCCAACATCATTCCACTAGGCCTACTGCACATGAGACCATGCCAGTTTAGGCTCAAGAGCAGGGGATTCCATCCTCTGTGCCATGCTTCCAGGGTCGTAAGGGTTGTGTGCTGTGGGCTACATGCTCTACGACTTTGGAAGGGACCATGGTTCCTAAACAAAGGCCAGGCTCTCAGGGCATGTTGCCAATGAGAGCCAGTGGGCTTTGGGTGAAACTTCATCTTCATTGGCACATGAATTGCCTAGAAATGAGAGCAGTGTTTTTAGCTCTGAAATACTTCCTCCCACACCTGAAGGGGCTATCATGTGTTGTTCCGCACAGAGAACACCTCAGTATCTCGCATTGGATCACTGACGCAATCTCCCTCTCCTATGAGGTGCGCAGAGTGGCTTCACCTCTAGGGGTTAGGGCTCACTTGACTAGGAGTGTTACGTCTTCCAAAGCTCTCGTTAGGGGTGCACCCTTGCAAGATGTTTGTGCTGTGGCAGGATGGTCCTCTCCACACACATTCATCAGGTTTTATAGTCTGGACTTCAGGGCTGATCCACTCATCAACTGTCTATGCAAAAACATACCCTTATGGGGCAGGCGAAGTCCGGATTACGAGCTTATCACATTAAAATTTTGACTTGAGAGGGTGTTCATGTCCAACTTTTTAACTAGGAAACTAGTATTTATGATAATTCCGATAATACATGAAGGCAGCATAAGTTCCCATAGCGTCAAGCCATGATACAAATGTTGAGTTCCACTCGAAAGGGAACTTAGGTTAGGTATATAACCCGGTTCCCTGAAAGGGGAAAAAGACGCAGCGTCAGGCTGTCACACCCCCCAGCCATGGCTGCGCATCATCTTCAGACAATTAGAATCTGGCGACACGCTGGTATGACGTCTATTTATGGTTCAGTGACATGCTACGCTACGTCTGATGCATCGGCACGTTCACAGGGATACATTTAAATAATTTCCACATAACACATACGCAAAAAAGGGGGTGAGGTCTGGTTGAGTTGCGTTAGTAGTGTGTTGAAACTTGCGGTGATGGTAAGGGCTGTGACATTTCTGAATCAAGCTTGAAGCAGTTAACCAATAACTATTCTAGATCCCCAAAACAAAATCAAGACTTTGAAAAAGGGCATAATAGGTCTCCTTTAAATATTATGAGGGCACATTAATAAAAAAAAAAATATATATATATATATATATATATATATATATATATATATATATATATATATATATATATATATATTGATGTGCATGGATAAATCATTCATAATAAATACGGCAATATTCCATAAAAAAATAAGAATTGTCATTTCATGGATGACTTTAATCAAATTTGAGTATTGGTGACCTCAACAATTATTTTTATATTATTTTGGTCTTTTGCCAAATGTATATTTTTGGGTGAGGAGAAGAGGGAGGAATAGGATAGAAAACATACCTTGCAGTGCCTGCTTTAGCATCACATTTTCTTTGCATATTCTTTTAATAATTTCCTCTGATCAAGTCAACCGTGAGCAGATTTTTATTGACACTTTATGTATTGAAGCTTTAAGCAGACAAGTGCTGTTTTAGAAAAGTTATTGTTATTCTTTACACATCAGATGTGCTAACCGCTAGATCACACCCCAACATAACCACCTTTTTACAGTATTCATTTAATAACATAATTGCAACCATTGCATTTTTTATTAATTTTTTTGTCGTAAGTGTGCCTTATTAATTTCTAGCTTATTGTTACATGTTCACAGACTCGCTCATTGGCTGTGAATTTTAGCACTATAAGAAAAGCTCTTTCATATATCATACAGTTGTGTAATTTATTGGCTGTTTCTGCGTGAGCCTTTAGGGTAAGACACAGTTGACTTCACTCTTGATGGCATTAACACCTCTCTTAAATCACAGTGCTGCAGTGCTGTTTAGACTCACCCTTGTTGATACCTGTTTCCTCAGTCAGCGCCAGCCGGCATTGTTTATAGTAGGCACAGAAGAGGATTGTCTGCTCGTCTATTGATGTCTGGGCCTTGAGGCGAAGAAACGACTAAATGAATTAATTGAGCCTTTTATTCCATGGTGAAAGCTTGTGTCAACCTCTCTCAGTTGTGGTTTGGCAAAACATAGGAATAAATGAGGGATGTTATGAAGATTCAGCGAGACAGATGATTGTGAGCAATTGAGCAATTTTTCTTTTTGGCACAATGTAATACTTAGTTTTACTTTTTACAGATGGAGACTGTAAAATTTTGTGTTTCATCGTTATTGGGAATTATTTTATTACACATTTACTGGCAGTTGTTGTCAAATTATTATTATTATTATTATTATTATTATTATTATTATTTTACTTATTTAGGTTGTATTATGTCGTTTATTTCATATATGTAATTCACACTCTGTCACTATAGACCTGTCACACTGTAGAACAAAATCAATGATAGCTCCTAACAGGTAACATGCACACACAAGAAAGAGTTACTCAGCTCTATCACCACACTCTGCCAAAATAAACATCAGCCGGATATTTTCCATTTAGTCTGCCAGGAGAATGTACTGCTAAGATTACAGTCAGGGATGAAACAGTCAGAGTCAGAGTGAAGAGCTTATGACAAACATCTGTACCTCTGTCTAAAACCAAATTCTTGTGTACTGTAAATTTGTAAAAAAAAAAAAAAAAAAAAAAAAAAAAATAAAAAAGATAACAGTCATATTGTAAAATATTATTACAATTTAATGTAATTGTTTTCTATTTTAACATATTTTCAAATGTAATTTATTGCTGTGTCAGAAAAAGCTGAATTTTCAGCATCATTACACCAGTCACATGATCCTTCAGAAATCATTCTAATATGCTGCTCAAGTAACATTTCTTAATATTATCAATGTTGAAAACAGTTGTGCTGTATAAGTGTTTTGTGGAAACCGTGATAATGTAATTACTAATAGTCACTAATCAATTACACATGTCCTTGCTGAATTTTAATTTCTTAAGAGAGACAACGAGAGAGAAAATCTTACTGACCGCAAACACATTTTAACTGTCCTCTATGAAAGTTTTCTAGGTTTTACTAATGTTAGATGCACTTAAGAATAAGCAACGATGAGAAAATAAGACTATTTGGTAACGTGACACTGGACCATAAAGGGTCATAAAGGTAGAATTTTTTTTCTTTTTCTATACAAAATTGAAAGAGAAACTAAATAGAAACAAAATTTTAAAATCTGGAATCTGAGGGTGCAAAAAGTCTAAATATTGAGAAAACCACCTTTAAAGTTGTCCAAATGAAGTCTAATAATAATACTACTAATAATAATTTTTTGACATATTAACAGTAGGAAATTTACAAAATATCTTCATGGAACATGATCTTTGCTTAATATCATAGAAAAATCTATAATTTTGACCCATACAATGTATTGTTGACTATTGCCACAAATATACCCGTGTAATTATGACTGGTTATGTGGTCCAGGGTCACTAGTGCTATTATTATTTTACTCATTCACAATTGATATCTCTTAGGCAACATCAACCATAAAAACAAAACATAAAGGATAATAGAAAAGAGAACAGTCATGAGAGCACATAATAGAAATCAGAAATAGAAATCTTTTTTGTAAACACAAACAATTGCATAGATGACAGCATCTGGAAGGAGGTATTCCCTACTCTTTCCTTATGAGGTGAAACGCAGGTCTGCTGCCGCTCTAGATTCATGGCCCTCGTGCTGGCGGCTGTTTTGAAGCCAGTTAAAGTGTCAGTACACTGTTAACACAGATCATAAACAGAGCTGTAAACAGTGTAGAAACACTGACACATTCCATGTGCACTGTTCGGCGCGACCATTTCTCTTGACATGTATTCTCTTCCCTGACTTAAACACTGTTGCCCGGGTATAGGTTCTGAATTGATGACCTCAGCTTCGGGTGGTTCCTGTGTGGAGGGCAAGTGTTTGGGCTGGATTCTTAGCCAAACCAAACATACAGTGAAGACAAAAAGGAAATGAGCAGAGAAAGATAGAGAGAGAAGGGATTGTTCAAATGTGGTACAGTTCTAGTGTGACGTAAAAAAAAACATACATGCTGGCACAGTTCATAATACAACCATGATATAATTAAGCCCCATGTTTAGTTGAAATTCAGTTTACTTACTTAATTATTATTTTTTTTAACATTTGAGGTCTCAAGAGTCCCCGGTACAGTGCTATTATTTTGTAAAAACATTATTAAAAAAATAATAGTACTTTTGAAATGTGGCTTATTTTCTTTGCATATTCTTTTAATCATTTCCTCTGATCAAGTCAACCGTGAGCAGATTTTTATTGACACTTTATGTATTGAAGCTTTAAGCAGACAAGTGCTGTTTTAGAAAAGTTATTGTTATTCTTTACAGTGATGTTGCTTTTGTGGACAAAAACATGAAAATGAAAAAAAAAAATTGAAATAAATCTGAAAGGGTTTACATGTATAGTGTTTATGTATTTGTATACAATATCAGTTCTATATTATATATTTCAGACTAATTGTAAGTGAATATTGAGCGTGAAATATGGCCAGTTAATTTAATTTTGCTCCACCAATGAAAATAGTTCCAAAAACAATATCAGCACCTTTTGAACTTAGCATATCCAATCAATCTAGGACCAAACTGACTGCTTATAATATTCGTATGTATAGATTAAGTTCAATTTAGTAGTAGTAGTAGTAGTAGTAGTAGAACAGCACAGACGTGGCAGCGTACAGCATGCCCGCAGACTTCTTTCTCTCAGTCCAGAAACAACATCAATGAAAAACAGATCTGCATCTCTCTCGCTCCTTGTTTCTGGGTTACCACCTGAGGTGCGACCCCTGGCACTTGAGGTTTGATGTGTCCGGTAGGTCTGTCGACAGGACCACCAGCGGTGAGCATGAGCGCATCGTCCCTGAGGCAGCAGTTCCCCCGGCAACTGCCTCTCTGTGATTAATGGCTGTATGAAATTACGTGTGTTTAACTATACGCTTTGTCCCGGACCCCCTCACACACCCCAGCAGAGCTTTTGCCATACCTCAGAGGACAGTTATGAAGTATGTTCTGAAGGATGTAGTAGTGTAAATATACTACAGGATTTAAGGTGAACACTAACTAATGACAGGTTTTATAAGGGGCTCTGGCAAATATTGAGATAGTGCAGGGGAGACTGGAAGATGTCGGCACTATGCACGTTTGATAAATTAGATAACTCTATTTGCATTCATACAGAAGTAAGGAGCCAAAAGCCTGCTGACCCTGTTTTGTGAGATGGTGAGTCTTGGTTTGAGGTAAACCGAGCTCTTCTTGCCTCATTTGAAGCAAATTTGTCTTTATTTACCCTAACTGTGGTACTTGAACATGACCATGTTTTGATTTGTAACTGTTCGTGGTTTGGAACTGCAGAGGCTTGTTCAAGATTCAACTATACACAGAGCCATGGCTTTAGGGTATTGACTTAGATTAATACTCAACACTATGAATGTATGTACTGGCATCAGAATGCTGAAACAAGGTTGATGGGTAAGTTTAGATAAGATTTAAGAAAATCAGAAAGAATCTGTTTTTTTGGACAAAGCTTTAGAGTATTCAGTCCAATACTACACAAAATACTAACACAGGCTCATTGGAAAAACCTGCCTGTGGCCACATTTTTGAAAAATTATATTATTACATTGCTTTTTGCATGTTCCGTGACACTTTCAAAGTAAATGTCCAGTGAATGGGACTGAAAGCTCGTTCAGTTTTATCAGTGAATCTGGAAACATTTTATTATGCTGGTTGTGGTACATATCGCGGCAGTTCAGAAATGAAATGTCTGGTGAGTAGTGCTAAAAGGTTTGAAAATAATGTACCACATACCCTAAACCGATGATAACTAGCGCAAACAAAAACCAGTGGTGCATAGTTACAAATACTTAATTACTGTAGTTGAGGACAGTTTTTCTATATTTGTTCTTTACTTGAGGATAAATATTTTTCTACTTTTACTTTACTACATATGAAAGAGAAAATGTATGCTTTTACTGCGATACATTTGTCCAGACCCTTTCATTACATTTGCAGCTGAAAAGTAAAAAAAATAACAGAAAGCAATCTTTGCCGATCGCTCGGACATAGCGATATCCAGTTTGCAAACTGGATCTTTTGATCAGTTCGGTTCCTTTGAATTTGTCAGATTGGCCCGCAAAGAAGATTTGTGATAATTCGTTTCGCAAATCACAAATCTAAATCTTGAGAAGCACAAGCACACTGAGTAACGTGTAATGCTCCACCGGTGATCTAAATTGAAGATGCTATTAAAGGAACACTCCACTTTTTTTTGAAAATAGGCTTATTTTCCCTAAGTCCCTTAGAGTTAAACAGTTGAGTTTTGAATCCAGTAGCACTTTTAGCATAGCTTAGCATACATCATTGAATTGGATTAGACCATTAGCATCGCGTTCAAAAATGACCAAAGACTTTCAATATTTTTCCTATTTAAAACTTGACTCTTCTGTAGTTACACCGTGTACTAAGACCAACGAAAAATTAAAAGTTGTGATTTTTTTAGACCGATATGACTTGGAACTATTCTCTCATTCCTGCGTAATAATCAGAACTTTGCTGCCGTACTGTGGGTGCAGCGGCGCAATGATATTACGCAGCGCATGAAAGTAGTCCTCAGATAGGTAACTTTCAATGTGACCGGCACTAAGTTTGTGTAGTTGCAGATAATGCAGAGTTTTAGCAGACAAATTAGGTAGTGGATTTACCTGTGCGATTAGCCATGGTTCTGTGTTTTGTAAAGGGCTGTGATAGTAAGTTGAAGGTGTATTCTACTATCATGGTTCACAGAATACCAACGAAAAACAAGGAACGAAAGAAACAATGGTTGGCTGCTCTGAACATAGATATCAAAACACCGGTAACTTAGATTCAATTCAAGAAATTGCGTGTTTGCTTACAGGACAAAGTGTATCATCACCCATGGTTGTAAGTATAACGTTATTATTTTTAGTTAGCTTGAACGACCAGATTGAAAAAGCACTGCTGTTGTCTTTAGCTAACGTTACCTGTGAACGCAATCACTGAGTGTGGGGGTCTGCTCCATCATTTGGTTTATACATATTTTTTATATAACGTTAATAGATTTGTTGTAGCATTCTGGTGAGGTAGTGTATAGTTTGATTAAAATAAACTTGTAGAATTGTCGGTATTGTTTATCTACAGTTTCTATGGTACAAAATATTACTGATGTTACGTTCTGTGCCGAGGCTTCGGAGCGTGTGCAGGGTTTTTCCTACATTGAAAATTATTTGGCGGCCGCCAAAGCAAATTTTTGTCCCGCCAAAGCCTTATTTCATCAGTTATTGTGATTTATGATTGATGTAGATGACTGCTGTGCTTGTGATAAGGCGCATGTTAACTGAGTGACAGAGAGAGCGAGCAGATCGCGTGCACTCTCTCTGTCTTCAAAATAAGCACTGTCTTAGCATATTTCATATATTACATTAATCAAAATCAAAAGGTCGGAAGACCGAATCCATGTTGTACATGGTGCATTCGGACAGTTTTTTCCTTGAATTACTGATGGGTGTGAATTGACTCTTCTCTGACTCACCAGTTCGAATCTGCTCTCCTCCTCCCTTCTGCCCCAGTCTGTTCAGCCACATTTTCTTGCCTTTCACGTTTTAAAAGCTCACCTTCAGTGTAACTGTTATTCCAGTTCAAATAGATACAGTTCAGGATATGCGCCAAAGTAAATATCTTCTGAATCATCTCTCACAAACGTCTCCATGGTTACAAGGCGCTCTCTGTGCAAGCAGGTTGTCATGTTGGTTATGCTGACGGAAGTTAGCCTACTTTCAGGCGCTGTGTAATATCATTGCCCATGGTACAGCCGCAAAGTTCTGTGATTATTACACAGGAATGAGAGAATAGTTCCTAGCCATATCGGTCTAGAAAATCACAACTTTTAATTTTCCGTTGGTCTTAGTACACGATGTAACTACAGAAGAGTCAAGTTCCCTTTCAGCCGGTCACGTTAGACCAGCACCCAGCGCGCATCACTCAGCACTCTAGATGCATGGTCAAGACTATGAAACCTCAAACGGGGTTGAGTCCCTTCGCTTATACCCCGATCTAGCGTCTTTTCTGGTACACCAGAAAAGGGGCTACTTTGGCTGATAAGCCTGGGTGACCTGAGGATTACAGTGGGGCTTCCCCGCCGAGCACATCTCCGTGGGCCCCCACTCCTCTAGCGCATCGCAGCATGCTGAGACTGTGTTCGTGGGTGGTTCATGTTTTCTCATGAGATTATGACCACGTCGGCGCGTTGTTCATCTTACCTTTTTCATAAGGGTTTGAGTGTTCAAAATAAATAAAAGAGAGGGACCTAGCGTTTCATTTGGGGCTCTAGCAGAGGACAGATGTCAATCGCTGCATCGGAGAGAGGGCTGTTATGTGTTGAAAATGAAGATGAGGCTGAGATTCCCACTATAATAGTGGGTGTTTCATGCTGAATCAGATTCATACTTGACAGTCATGCTTCCCCGGGTGGCTGAGGCATAGCGCAACGCATAAAGCGATCGACCTGAAGGACACGTACTTTCATGTCTTGATTCTCTCTCGACACAGACCGTTCCTACACTTTGCATTCGACAGACGAGCATATCAGTACAAAGTCCTACCCTTCGGGCTGGCCCTGTCGCCCCGTGTCTTCACGAAAGCCACGGAGGCAGCCATTGCTCCCATGAGGGAGTGTGGTGTTCATATTCTCAACTACCTCGACGACTGGCTGAACCTTGCCCAGTTGTGAGAGCAGTTGTGCAAACACAGGGACATGGTGCTCCATCACCTTCGCCAGTTGGGGCTTCAGGTCAACTGGGAGAAGAGCAAACTCTGCCCCATGCAGAGGATCTCTTTTCTCGGGATGGAGATAGACTCGGTCGCCCGGACAGCACGCCTCACCGAGGAGCGCGTCCAGTCAGTGTTGAACTGCGTGAATTCATTCAAACGCAGGATAGCGGTACCACTGAAACATTTTCAGAGGCTCCTGGAGCATATGGCATCCGCAGCCGCAGTAACGCCACTGGGATTGCTTCATATGAGACCGCTTCAATGCTGGCTCCACGACCGAGTCCCGAGATGGGCGTGGCGCAGCGGAACTCTCCGTGTCCAAGTGACGCCGAGATGCCGCCAAACCTTCAGCCCGTGGTCGGACACTTCATTTCTACGGGCAGGAGTGCCTCTAGAACATGTGTCCAGGCATGCTGTTGTCTCCACGGATGCCTCATCCACCGGCTGGGGTGCCACGTACAACGGGCTTGCAGGATCGGGTCTGTGGACGGGGCCCCAACTGCAATGGCATATCAATTGCCTGGAGTTGTTAGCAGTTTGTCTTGCACTCAGCCGCTTCAAAAAACGCCGCTCAGAGGCAAGCGCGTTCTGAAGATCGGCTGAATGGATTCAAAAACAGTAAAACTGTTTAACTCTAAGGGACTTGGAAAATGAGCCTATTTTCAAAAAAAAAAGAAAAAAAGTGGAGTGTTCCTTTAATGTAACTTTTAATCTGTGTTTATCAAGGTAAATACATTTTAGGTCCTACGAAGAGCATGTATTTCTTTTATGGAAAATAAAAGAATATATATATATATATATATATATATATATATATATATATTTTTTTTTTTTTTTAAATTCAATGGATTATTATTTTTAATTTTTTTGTCAATACAATGAAAGTCACTGGGGTTTAGTGTTGTTTTGGACCTCTCACTTTCATTGTATAGAAATAATTTATTTTTATTTTTATTTTTCAAAATACCTTCTTTAGTGTAAGAAGAAATTCATACAGGTTTGGAAAAGCATGAGGGTCTGAAAATGATGATAGAATTTGTGTGTGTGTGTGGACAATCCCTTTAATATTCTTACATACCCTAACACAGAATCTCAGTTAGCTTACTATTATTACAATCACTTGTGCCATTATTTATAGAAATTACCTGTACTTTTAATACTTCAGTCATTTTAATATCAGTTACTTAAGTGACGTGATATGTAGCCAAGTATGGTGTCCCATAGTCAGAATTTGTGCTCTGCATCTAAATGCACACACACAGCAGTGAGTATTAAACACAAACAACGGAGCAGTGGGCAGCTGATGGCTCAAGAGCACCTCAGTTGGATAATGAAAGCTGAAGAGAGTGTTGTTCATTCAAGACTCAAACCCACAACCTTCAGGTTACAAGTCCGACTCTAACAATTAGGCCACAACTTCCCTTTAATACTTTTTCTTGTAAGCAACTTTAACTTTTACTCAAGTCAATTTCCATGACGGTATCTGTACTTTACTCATAGGCGGAGTTTGGAGGGGCCAGAGCCAATGATTTTGTCTGAGCTATGAATAAAATGTAAAAAATAAAAATAAATAATATAATTCATATTTTCTCATTTGATTTGTTTTATCTTATCATTTTAGTGTAGAATGAGTAAAGCTGTTTGTTATTAGGATGACAAAAAGTTTTAAAAGTGAATTTTTAGCGGTCTAGCAGCGCTCGTCAATGTCAAAATGATCGAGATGGTCAATCAAATCAAAAATGCGGGTCTTACTGTCTTACTGTCACAATGCAATGGGAGCTTGTGGAAAGATGTAAGTAGATGTAAGTTTTAGACAACTGTTTTACGATAGAATTGTTCAGCGTACGCAGTAATAGAATATCTTGTGATGCAAACGAATCAACTTTTAATGAAATGTTGCCGTTTTGAATTGAATATATGCGATCATGATGTAATTTATTACTGAATGTGACGAGACAAGAAACGTTTGCATTTTTGCCATATTAGACATACAAATAAGGGTGAATGTGTGCACATTTTAAAATAAAATATTATTTGCAAATAGTTTAAATTTATTACCTCATAACTACAATTAGACCTAGAACTTATTTTACCACTCTTATCTATTTATTCCCTTCAATTCTTTAATTATTTAATTCCTTATTATTATTATTATTATTATTATTATTATTATTGTTATTATTATTATTATTATTATTCACTAAATAATAACCTCCCAAGCACCCCCAAAGTGAAACTCTGCCTATGCTTTTAATTGAGTAAGATGATTGGATACTTTACAAGAAAACCAAAAAAAAAAAAAAAAACCTGCCATTTTAGTTTGCTTCTACAAGTCTTATTTTTTGTTCCACAGGATTACTCAGTCCGCATTGCAAGTACAATGCTGTACCAGGTGAACTATTGAGCAAGTTTACTACATACATATGGAGCTTGTTATGTAATATAAATAGGAAAAAGTATGGGAAAAAGTTTCATAACACAATACTGAAAATAATTATTTATAAACCGATAATCTGCCTTCTGTAATCATAATGTGTTGCTGTTTTACTGCCATTAGTGGTCGTTTTGGCTGGAAACTTGAAACAATACAATGAAGCAAATAAATATTTAGGTATTCAATATGATGAATATGATGAATGTCAATGAATGTTTTTTTTTGTTTTGTTTTTTTAGGAATGTTAATGAGCACAATTTAATAAAGCTATATCCAAACTGCCAGATAAAGAGGGGAGGTTTGCCAGGTCATCTGAATTAACCAGACTTGATCCTGCTTAGTCCAGGATTCTTAAAGTCTGTGAAAAAAGGTCGAGTTGTGGTCAGAAAGTGCACCTGCCCCCTGACCTCCTGAACACCAGGCTGTGAGAAAGTAATGGGGGAAATCCAGGGATGTGGTAATGAGTTTGCCATGTACAGTACATGCAGAAACATGGTGGTGGTAATGTGGTGCAGATATGGGGCTTCGCTTTTAAAGATGTGTGCATAATGATCCTAAATAAGAATATTTTCCTGGAAAAATGCTATAATTCACTAAATTGCAAATAAATAAGCGCATGGACTTGCATGGACCTACTCAAAATAATGTGCAAAAACACCATTACATGCTGAGACAAAATGCAATTAAAGCAAATTCATAATTCATCCATAGTGAATGTCCATGCCACTGAGCAGTTGGCAAGGTCCTATAAAAAAGTAAGTGCAGCCATAGGCATCTTACTATTCCCTGGTTTCCACCCGTATGTATGTGTTCAACTCATAAAGCAGAGATTAATTTTCATAATCAATAATAGATTCATTTTGCTGAGCACATTCACTTAAATTAATTCATTGATCAAGGTCTATTCTTAAATTTTAATTCCAGAAAGAGGTTTTCATGCCCTGGCCTATAGCAGTTACGACTGGAATGGAAATTATTGGAATATTTCTAATGATATTCTGATAACACACACACACACATAAATCAGTATTCTGCTTGCTCTGCATATTTTGCTATATTTTAGTAATTTACTCATTAATTTTCATGATGGACTACTCTTATGGACTGTTACTATTGGCATCCGTATATTGATTTATAAAAAAAAATCAAGGATTGTAAAGAATTCTCTTTTCTCCTTGCTCAAAAAAAATGTGCTTGGCATTGCAACTGGCCGTTATCTCAAATGCGGTCATGCACAGATAAAAATTATTCTTTTATAAGGTGCCTTTGCCGCATATCAAAATACAAATAAGTTATGACTCATATGAATATTATTTTTGTGCCATAAACATTTATTAATTCTTAGTTCAAGGTTAATTAAAGAGTTCATCTAAACAATATTTTAGATAATTCAGCAAAGTATAATATTATTATATATAATATTTTGCTAAATTACATCAAATAATATATGATATATATTTAGCAAAATATAAATAGTAGCTTTAATGTAGTTAGTAAACTGAAACGTAACTAACAGCTATTTCAGCAGCTTGAATGTAGTTGAGCAATTTTAAATTATGAGTAGCTTCTAGCTTGAACCATAGCTCCAAAGCAGCTTTCCCAACACCGTTCTAAATATACAACATACTGTTTGACGAAATGAAGAAATGTGAGAAGGAATCTGCTGTGGGGTGATAAACTCATTTTTACTTAGGTTAGGTATATTATTGTTCTTCATTAAAATGTGGAAAAGCAAATAAACCAAGACCAGTCATTTTTGCTGATAAGGAAATTGAGGTTTAAATCACTTAAATCTGTTTGTCTTATGACATGATACTCCAAGGTACTATTTCTGGCTGGAAATGAAATTGTGAAGAGGTCATTCTCAACTGCTGATTATTGTTTTTTTTTTAAAAGACCACCATGCATTGCTTGCAGTAAAAAAAATAATAAAATAGGACAGTGGTTAGAAAAGGCCAGAGCAGTCATGCTTTTCCTACCAGACTATGGGGCTCCTGATATAGGCAGCTGCCAATCACAGCAGATATCTCTGGGCACCCAGTTCAGTTCATCTTAGGATGTGTCGATGCTTCTTTTCCAGATCTTTTCACTGAGGCTCCATATGTTATGCTGTCCGGTGGACAGGGCTCTGGCTTGGGATAAAAGACATGGTTTGGATGATCAATCCGATGGCCCTCTTTATTTATTTCCTCCTGTGTGTTAGGGCTGGAGGGAGTCCAGCAGCATGAGAGAGTGTCTAACTGTAAGCTCAGTGAGACTGCTTCAAAAATTCCTCCAAATTTTGATAAGCTAGTTTGATATATGTAACGGGTAGGTTACAACACACCTCAACATAAAACTTTATTTTTAACCTCTATAGACGGGATGTGGACATGTCTTACGGTGACTTTGGTGTGGACCTGAGTCTGCTTAAATGAGTTTGGTTTGTTTGTTTTGCATGTACATTTTAGTGGTAAATCCAAAGTGAGAGCAGTACTTAAAGAAATATTCAAGGTTCAGTAAAAGTTAAGCTCAAACAAAAGCATGTAATATGGTTTAATGTGGAATGAAAGTGAATGGGGTCTATGCGTAAATGTTTAAAGTCCCAGTGAACCGAAAGTAGCAAGTGAGTTTTCTTCAGTGCTGTGACGTATTTCCAAGTGAAAGGGAATATTGAATAGAGGGCAGGGTTTCACTTCAGCGCTCCTCCTCTCCATCTCTCGGCTCATAGCAGACTAACGGTTGGAGGGGAGTGGTTAAGCATTTTCAAACCTAAGCCGTCAAACTGACATCATCTGAGAAGGAACGCCGTTTCCAGACCGAAAGTTACTTTTCAGATTTTGATTAAAGATTACCGCGACAAACTATTTTTTTCTATGTATTACCTTGCACGGATTAATTGTTCACCCTAAGACCTGTAATGTGTGCTAACAGTAAATAGGGTCAATTTTGATTTCATGAGGACTTTAAATACTCATATTTGAAAAACGTTTGCTAACCTTATCTGTGTAAAGTTATATTCAAATGACAACTTAATTAGAATCCTAAAATGACTAAAAAGCAAGAAAAATCTAGTTTAAATAATAGGCCTGTTAACTGTTAACAGATGTTGTAAGTGCTTTTATGTAATTTTAAGCTTTTTTTCTATTGTTAACAAAAATATCAATTGTTTTCATTAATTGAAATAAAGCTGAAATAAAATATTAATATTACTGGAGCAAAGAAATGTTGCCATGAAAACTAAGTGAAGTAAAATAAGTTTAAGTTGTTAAAATATATTAAATCTAAAATATAGTTTATTATATTATATACTAAAATATAATTTATAATATAAAATATTTAAAATAAAAAGAAAAATGACGATATAAAAATAAAGCTATTTCAAAATATGAATAAATAGTATATAAATAATAATAAAATAAAACACTGCATTATGGTATAGTAGCACTGTAACATTTATTTTTCTTTCTTTAAAGAAAATGAGGGACATTTCAATTTATTTATTTGTTGGTAGTGATTAACATTAGGCTATGATGTCAACATTAACTTGTACTGAACACGGAATATACCTTTAACACAGTGCAGACATCATCTTGTCCAGTCATTATAGCTACTGCGTTAATCAGCTAGTTCTCAGGTGATAATGCAAGTGTCCTTGTCCATAATGCAAATGTACCAAGTTCAATTAATCAAATTAACGAACTTGATAAAAAACAGCAACTCTTTAAGAAATGACCTCTACAGTAGCTGGTGGTCCCAGTTAATCTCTTTTCATGTGGTCAAGATCAGTAGAGATGTTTACTTCCCGGGGCACAGATGCATTTTGAGAGCGTGATAAGGATCACGGCGCATGACGCTTTTCACAGCTCCCTGGCCCTGCCGCGCTGCCTCCTCCCTGATCTCCCTTTCCTCGCACTCCTCCCGTGGCCTCACGGTAACCGTTTATTTATCTGAGAAAGTGAGCTCTGTTTCCACAGGATAGCCCTGGCTGAGATACAGTATCTGGTTTCTATAGTGATGGGTGGGAAATAGAGAGATCGCTGAGCCTCAAAAACAAACAGAGTGAGGACTAAAAAGAAGAGCGGAGTTAGATTAAGGAGAATGGTAACAGCAGCCGTGTTTGCAGGTTTTGATGGGCCGGGTGTAGAGAGCTGGTCGGAAATTGCACCTCAGCTTTATTTTTCTTGGTCACCCTAACTGGACACACATATTGATATATCACACTTGTGAACTTGTATTATGCCTACAGAGATTCTTATCATACTAGTGCATCACTCCTAAACATTGTGTAATTCCAATGCTACATCTGTTCTGTTCAATGGACCGGATTTCTTTCATTGACATCTTTTGTGTTTGTATTCTGTTATATACGTTTTAGTAAGAGTAAGAAATGTAAACTTGAGGTGACCCTTTCTGTTTCAGTAAATAAAAAGAAAGTACAAATAAATAAATAAATAAATAAATCAAATGTTTGCTCTGACCAAAAAAAAAAAAAAAGAACAATATACTTACAATATCCTAGATGTTTCCAACTATTTGTAAATTGTGTGAGGGAGTCGCCTGTCAATGCATCATATCTGCGTTACCCTCGATTTCCGGTTTTATTTTGCAGAAACGCTTTACTCTTACTTCAGTGTGCAACAAGTGTCATAGCAGCCGGCGAGCGAACGCACAGAGTAATGTCATCACATAATTTTCAACACACTCAAATGTATCTAATATGATAAACAGAGCTGCGTTACCTCATACTCATGACCAGAAAAGCAGAAATGGTGCCAGCGACTGTGGCATAATAAAAGTCCCGCTGCTTGCGAGGCGTGTGTTGCGTTCATCTGATTAACAATCGCTCCAGCGGCCTTGCTCAGCTCCCACAACTCTCGGTCCTGCTCTGCTTCATACTACAGTAACGTTAATAATCGCATCCAGGGGCGGCGTTTACGCATGGCAGAGTATGGCAGTTGCCATACCCTGGCATTCAGACAAGCTGGGGAAATAAACAGCTCATGATGCCATTTGTTAGTTATAAAAGCAAATTTAAACAGCCTGAGCCTAACGCCATGTCATAACCAGGCGCGATGTCCAATGTGACAAGGTTTTCAGCGGCAAACCAGACTCGACCCGAGATCAGTCAATCAAAAATCACAGCCAATCAGAAGAGCGTGTGGGTGGGCTCTCTACAAGCGCACTGACTGCATTCGCAACGAAATGGATAAGTACAATATCGAATTCCTAAATCTTACACCATTTTAGCATAATTAAAAATACATACTGCATGACTTTATCATAGAATACTCTTGTTTGCTCACCTTGAGTTGACAGTTTGAACATAGTTGTTTTGTTTAATTTATTTTCAAGATCTGAGGTGAATTATCCATTGTTGCTTTCAGTAAGGCTATGTCTATAAAAGGTCACAAAAAATGATATTCAAACTCACTTTAAATTATTGTTACATTAAATAAAGCACATAATCTGCACTTGTCATACTTTGTATGTTGTTCCACCCACAACGCCACAGAAATAAAAAGTGTTTATAAAATAAAATCGTCGTGAATCGCCGTTGCGGCTGGTTAGTACAAAAAAACTCAGATTAACATGGAAAAGAGAATTTTTCTCACATGGTTAGGACACATGGTTAGTGAATTATAGGTCTGTCTCAGTATTTGCATTGATTTTGTATTATTGTTAAGTCTGTTGTTAAGTTCTTTTAGTGGATTTTTGTCCACATTTTGTTTAGACATAATGTGATTATTTGGGAATGTCGTTGTTGTATGGCTAGAAGGACTATAGGGTATGCCATACCCTAGGTTTTTGTGAAACGCTGCCACTGATCGCATCCATGAACTTGATATCTGCCCGAGTCCTATCCCGATTATTTTCCACCGGTTGTGAGGTGAAGATCACATGTCCCAAGATTCTGCGCTCAAACTTGGCATCATCAAACTACGCCTTTGTTTTGAATATGCAACCTCTGGTGGACGGAAAAGTTACATAGTGCACCTTTAAATTATAACTTTATTATAAAATTGTATAAAGCACTTTATAATATAACATTATTATAAAGTGCACTATTAAAAGTGTACTTAAAGGGATAGTTCACCCAAAATGTTGTGATTACTTACTCACCCTCAAGTTGTTCCAAACCATTATAATTTTCTTTCTTCTGTTGAACCCAAAAGAAGATATTTTGAAGAATGCTGGTAACCAGACAGCTGATGGCACCCATTGACTTCCATTGTATTTTGATACTACAGAATTAAATGGCTACCGTCAACTGTCTGGTTACCAATATTTTTCAAAATATCTTATTTTGTGTTCAACAGAAAAAAAAGAAACTCATACAGGTTTGGAGCAACATGAAATTGAGTAAATGATGACAAACGTTTCATTTTTTTGTGGGGTGAACTATCCTTTTAAGTGTGTGAAAAAAACATAGCCAAGAAAGTGTACTCTCATTAAGTAGAGACTGGTACTGTAAGTGGCCTTTTATTTCATTAATATATTATCAAGTACAGTTAACACTACAAGTGCACATTCAATACAATTAAGCATACTTATTTTTCACAAGGGGAGTTATGATGCACAAGAGTGTGGTAAGGGAATTTAGTCAGTGTAACTTCTTGAAGTTTTAATATTGTATCTTGTGTGTTAATGTTGACTATATGATTTTTGCAAGATGCACTACACAGAAGTGAAACAAAATCTCTGACTAAATTAGACCACTGATGTAAAAAACGTGTACTGTGAACATCACAAATCGTGCGGTATATCTGAAGTGACGTTATCTCATCTCTCTCTTGCTTATCTACGGCACAGGAGACTAACAGAGCTTACCTACATAGATAGCAGAGCTTACCTTTGACCTCATTCATGTCTGGGCTAATGAAGTAATAGATGCACGAAACCGAATCAAGAAACACAACTGAAACCATTTATGTTTTTGTGAAGTCAACCAATTCTGTGTTCCTGAACATCATTTTATTTTAGGTAGCTCGCATTGCTTAAGGCTACCTTTTTTCCCCAGTGGTGTCTGTTCAAGAGACATTAAAATCTCATTAAGCCTTGTGGTGCAGTAATTATTATTTAATGACAGTTACAGTGTCACCGCCTGCACCTTCTGCCATTATCAGCGAGAGGCCTCTGCATTTACCCAGTCCTTTGCCAGACAATAAAAACCTGCACCTGCCTCTGCAGCTCACAGTTTGGCTTTGCTAATGGCTCTCAGCAGGTGGATATCTGGACAGAATGTGTCTTGTATTTCTAAGTTTGACAACAGGTGGAAAGTTTTTTTTCTCTTCTTTGCTCTTTATAAGTTATTATAAGTATCTCAAGGTAACAGAGCAAGTGGTTTTCCACCATATATTCTGCAATGCCAGTTGGAACTGGGACAGTATAATGGGCATTTTATGGTGGCAATTATGGTTATGGAACCTTTACAGAAACAATAACTAAATTCAATCATTGTCTGAAGTCATTTAAGTGGAACAAACCAGCTGATGAAATATGCTTAAATTTCTGACTTTCGCCATTGTTATTGTTGGATAAACTAATTTCCCCAAAAGAAAGTAATTACGATCACAGTGGCATTTGCCAGGCTCCCAATTTTCCCCAGTTAAATACACTTGGAACCTTCAGATAATGATGTTTAATTGTGGTATGTCATTGTGCTGTAGCGCCGATAAGGGTTAAAGCAGGTTATGGGGCACATTGTTTATCATTTACTGAAAATTACCACAGAAAATTACCCTTGTTAGACTTAGAAAATATGTGATAAAAATGATTTAATAGCCATGTGATATGGTTTGACCATCTGTCTTGTGGAAGATCTCTTGAGGGAACGCGTGGCCGGTGGCCACAGAGGTGCTTTCTTCACACGCAATTAGCCGCTCTGAAGGCTCATGCTGAGCGTCTGATGACTTTAACATGGTGAAAAACGCTGATTACACCACAATGAGCTTTTCAAGAAGGCCGCTAAGTGATTCTGGAGTTGTAGGGAGAGAATTGCGTCATCCAAAAATGGCGGAGGAGTGAGGACAACGGTTAGAAAAAGAACAATAAACATGTCATAGCAGGATGAATCGGCAACCTGGGCTTTAGATTTACAGTTTTAGGGGCTTCCTGTCTGCTCCCCGCTCACACTGGGAGAGACAGTGTGCTGAACATGTGGCAGGGAGGAGAAAAAACACAACCCGCTGTTGATGAAGGTTTGGACAACCGCCCACTCGCGGGTTTAGTAGCACGTCTGAGAACAATGGAAATGGATGGAAGACAAGTTAGTCTCATTATATTTGTATTCTGGCTGTGATATGTGTCTACTGTCCTGGGCATTGTACTGAGACCTCAGCGGGTGTGTGTATGTGTGGTCTATGTGTTCATTTATCATCTTTAGATGGAAATTTTACCTTAATTTTCATAAATCAGATAGAGGTGGAGACCATACAAATCAAATATTTCCCAATTAACACTGATGAATGAACACTTCATAAGCATGTTTAGAAAAAAAACAGATTTTCATACATATGGCTACACTCCTTAACAAGACTGGCTACAGTGCAGAGTTTACATAGCAATATTTGTATTTTGCCTGTCGGTTTGGGGTAATATCTCCCATGAGACTCCTTCTACTAATTAGCAGCCTGTTAAAACACTCACACAGGTCAATGCACTGAGAGGACTGAGCCTTGAAAAATGTTTGAAGTGCTCCCCCTCTCACTGGCTGATGGACACCGGGGTCATTTCCAGGCAATCTGTTCCGATCGGCCAACAGACTTCCCATGGTCTTTCCAGCCCCTCATACCCTTCCTTTCCACTGCTCCACTGCAGTCCCTCCTTGCCCAACTGAAGTCATTTTCATGCTCTATAAATTTTATTGAAAAATCTGGCGCAATGGAGTTGTATTCCAATAAAACAGCGTGAACGCTTGTTAACGTTGAGCGAGGACGGTAAATCGGAGAGGTGACACGCGCTAATGACATCTGTTCCAGAAGGTCTGATCTCCCTGAGACCTTCCCACCACATTGGTGTGAATGAACTTTGAGAATGTATGTGTGTGGGGGGTAAATGGAAAAGAGAGGCTTAAAGTCCTCACACCTGATGTGATGGCCAAACAGATAGTCAGTCACGTGAAAGCTAATCGCACAGAATAGAACATTTTCACATTTCCAGGGGTCTGAAGTGGGAGTTGTCGTAGATGGGTAAACTTCTATAGTAGTGAACGTAAACTTCAAGAAAAAATAATTTTCCTTGATTGTGTTTCAATGACTTTCAAAAAGATGCATTAGAAACACTCACACAGCAATGTTTACCAGTTTTCTGTAACTGTAATTCTGTAATGCCAAGGTAATAAAACACAAAGTATAGTGTAATAAATGTACTTTTTTTCATTTATTTTTTTTTTTATTGAAAATATGAACACTTTACCCAATTTACGATGTTGAAAACTGTAGAAATGCATTATCACAGTCTGTGAAAAGAGTTCATAGAGCCAGAAGCGATATTCCCAGCCTATCATTCTTTATTATATATATATATATATATATATATATATATATATATATATATATATATATGTGATGTATATCCCAGTGAAATGGCTTCTCAAACCAGAAAAAAAAAATGTCCAAAATGATGTGCATGGATGAATAATTCTGCAATATTCCATAAATATTAGAAATTGTCAGTTGTGATTTCACGATGACTTTGCAGTTTTTAAATTTGTAAAAACATTTTAATAATCAGATGTGATCCAAGCATTATCAATGAAAACCATCACTTTTTGTGCTAAGCACATTCATATGTGATTTCCTGGCCATAAAGATTCTTAAACCATTAACTAAAAAAAGCCAATAACAAACGTGGTATCCCAGAAGCTATTTCCCGAAAGCCATTTACAGAAAACGGTTATTTGAGTTTTAGGGAACTAGCACTGCTATGCAAATACCACAGCAGGTGGTAAACTGGATGTAGACTGTGGAGTAGAGTTGCTGCCCAAGACAACAGCCGACTTCTTATACATGGGCTTTCATTTCTTGGGCGTCATCTGTCTTAAAAACTTTGCGAATCATCCTTAAATCCGGAGGGTGTGGAAACATAACCGATCCGATTCCTCCTCCACAGCCTTTGGATTGAGTCACTGTTTTTAAGGATGGACTTTCCTTACTTTAGTGTAAGTTGTTCTGTCTTAAAGTGCCTCTATGGTATAACAGTTTGAAAAAAAAAAAAAAAAAAAAGAAGTTTGTTTTGGGTGTGAATAAAGCATACATTATGTATCATTAGCTCTGTTTCCATTCAAGTTGCAAATGTATATATGTGAAAAAATCAGAATACCATGTGTCAATGAAAACAGATTTGGCACTTCCAGGGAAAACAGAAAAATCTAAATGGAAATTGTAGCCACTGGGGAACCACTTTTATGAAATTTAATAAATTGAGGTTTAGAACATACAAACACAAACACACTGGCAAACTTCATGTTTGCTAGCTATTGGTGGAAGATGCCATGTGTCTGTTGGTGATTTTTTGATGATAGGCTTTGACACTGGCATTTTAGAATGTCCAGAGCATCATACATCATTTGGATGTCTAATGATATTTTATTCTTTAAGTCACTTGCCTTTTTTTATGTGGATACAAATTAATTTGTGTTAACTTTTGATGGAACATTGACGCTGCGTCATTGCGTTGACGCTATGGGAACATCTTCAGCAGGAGCCAGTGTCTGAAGCACATGTGAAATTACTCCAATCTTATTGGACAACAGAGTTCAGGTGACAAAGCGTAGTGCATCATCAAGACCATAAAAGGGCACCTACATCACAGAATCCCCAGCATCTTCGTCTTCAGAAGCCGCATGTCTGTTGAGTGTGTGTCTTTGTAAAAAAAAAAAAAAAAAAAAAAAAAAGAAGAAAATTGCATTGTGTGTGTAATAAATATTTATACCAGGAGTTAGTCTGTAATGTCAGGTCAGGCCATGCCTCTGAAGTTGAATTTGAAATGTTGAATAGGCATCTGGCTTTGAGGAGTTAGATCCATTATGTTAATTTAGCATATTCAGTCTATCATCCAGACCTTGTTATACCTGTCTGGATTTAATGGCTACATTAGCTCTGAGGAGTTAATGTTTTAATAAGCACCTGAAAAGTTCAGTATGTAAAATATGGTGATGGTTCCATACTTTGTAATAAAATACACACTCTCTAAGAGCTGTCTGACACGTTCTTGCACACGTGATGGTTTTGCAGGCATACCATGTTGATCTTCTGAAAGAGGAGATTTAACCATGAGAGGTTTAAAGGAATAATTCCACCAGCCCACGGAACTGGCCTTCTGTGCCACCAAGCCTGTGTTATTGGCCACTCTATGTTATGTTCACTGCGTGAGCTAAAGATTGTTTAGAAGAGCCTTGACACCAGTGGGCTCAGGGTGTTGAGGGTGCACCCCTTCGAGTGGGAATGTTTCACACCACGACAAGTCATATGCCCATTCCCTTCTGATGCCTTCAGAAGATTGTTTCACCAACCCTGCCACTTTGGTATTTCAGGGAGCATCAGTCTCCAGCAGTTGTTTTCACCTGTCTCCTCCTCATAGGATATTTAAACATTATAGGTTTTTAGGGCAGTCAGCCCTCTTATACAGTGTTAGGCGTTCCCCTCGCAACTAGTCCCTCCAGTCGATATGTCCAATTGTTCCCTGCTTGTTTCGGGGCACTGAATGGACCATTTCCTCCTCTGGAGAATGCTTGGAAGCATGGTAACTTCTACCAGTTGTATCTCTGCGGAATGAGATGATAGGACTCACTTCAGCAGGATCGCTTTGGGGGAAAAGCACACCAGTATGGAGTCATCCTCTCTGCCTGACCTTATCACCTCACACCTTCAATCAGCTTCCAATTCGACATCAAGTTGCTGTTCTCACTGTTTAGGTTTAAGAGAATTACTTTTTTGGGGGTATTATGAGGATTTGATCATAATGCAGGCATGCTACTTTCTGCACATATGAATCAATCCTTGCCTCTATGGTAGCACTAGGTTAGGCCAGGATATATGCAGCCATTAGTTGGTGATTCAAGAACAGAGGCTCTCTGCAAGTCACAAAGGTTACACATAGGTGCTTTATGCATTTTCTCTGTGGAAAAGAGAAAACCCCACTCTTGGGAAAGGTTGTTCTCACAGGATTATCACAACGGGTGCCTCCTTCACAGGTTGGGGAGCAGTCTTGAATGGTCATCCAGCTCATGCTCACTGGGAGAGCCATCATCTCATTTGGCATTTAATTGCCTGGAAGACAAGGCCTGTATTTCTAGCAATGGAAATACTTTCTCCCATATCTGAGGGGCTAATATGTGATGGTCTGGTTGGACAACACATTAGTAGTCTCCAGGGTAGGCTGTGTGTGTGCCTTCCTGTTCATGTTGGTGCAAATCCTGCTCTGGACCAGGAACATAATGCTCTCACTTGGGGCAGTCTATATTCCACAGCATTTTGAACATGCTGTGGAGTTAATTTGGCAGAAGTCTGGCAGAGTGGAAGTGTACTTCCTCAGCGCCTCACCCCCTCTGATTCATCTACATCTGATTCTGCTTAATTTGGGCTGGATGCCATGGTACAGACATGGTCGAGGCTGCATCTGTATGCCTTTCTAGTGCCTTTCTAGTTCTAGTGAGGGTTAGTCAGGACAGAGTTCACCTATTGTTAGTGGGTCTGTTCTGGCCAGCCCGAATCTGGTTCTTGGACCTAATGTCTCTCCTGGAAGGCTCTCCTTCGGTCCATTCTCCACTCACTGCCTGAGATTTGGAAGCTGTGAGTCTGGCTCCTGTAGGGTACCAGCACATCTAAGCATCAAGCACAAGACACTAGGAGTGTACTGCTCCTTAGGCCTTTGTAGGCTGGTCCTCTCTGCACACATTCATCAGGTTTTATAGTGTGGATGTGAATGCGACCCCATGATCTCATTCAGGTTGATTCTTCCTGTAACTACAGTTTTGTGCTTTATCCTTTTCACAACCTGTGGTGTCCTCTCAGTATGGTGGTGTGGGTATTATGTTCCCATAGCATCAACGCAATGATGCAGCATCTATATTCCCTCAAAAGCAAACGTCTCAAGGTTACATAAGATGGTTACATTCTCATCTAAGGTTACATTCTCATTTAAGATCCCTAAGATGAGAATGAGATACTGCGTCACATTGCCATACTTTACACCTGTGCGGCTTCTTCAGACAATTTGACGTAGGTGCCCTTTTATGGTCTTTATGGTCCTGACTTCCGTAGTCCAGTAGAATTGGTGTGATTTCACACATGCTTCAGGCACCGGTTCACACTGAAGGCATTCCCAAAGAGTCAACACAATGACGCAGCGTCTCATTTCCATCTCTGGGAACCAGGTTACAAACGTAACCCTGAGACATGTCTATCATAATTTATGTGGATGTCTTTTTACTATATATATTGAAAGAGATTTCCTGCAGTTGTTACATTAAAGAGCTATATTTAACAATTATATACATATGCAAATACGTATGTGTTGTATATGTTTTATGCACATTTATTTTTATTTTTGTTTATTACTTATATTTTATGAGACATCCCAAAACAATTCCAAATGGATGAAAGCATATTTAGACCTGTGATTTAGCATACAGTATTAATAAGGAACTGTAAAAGCACTACAATACGACTTTCCCTGGCCTGAAGGGAAGAATTAACACTGTAATTTTCTAACATGGTTATTTTCTCATAAAACTGCCACAGCAAAAGCCCTGCAACATTATCAATGACTTCAGTGACTAATTTGACAAGATAATGTCTTCAAAAAAGAGTTCCCCTTTTCTCTTCTCTGAGTGCCAAGGTAGTAACGTATGGCTAAATGCTATGGCTCAGATTTCCAACATTCCAAATGAATGTGATATCTGTGACAAGGAGTTGAGCAATCACTTAGTTTCACAGAACTAAGCTCAAAAAGACACTGAGGCTTAACGCCGGGTGCCTTTTGACGCCACTCCATTTTGGCTCACAGTGTTTCCAGGTCCTCAGTCGGCAGGTTTTACTCAATAAACTATGGTACCATTAAGGTTACACAAGAACCGTTTCAGAGAGAAACATAAATATATTATTGTTGTTGGCAATATAACAAGACTGCTGCTAAGTTGATTTGTTTAATGCCTCAGATCTTGTGGTGAATGGCCTTTAGTGTTGTTGCACATGACCGTAGCTCAAGAAGAATTTTACAATGTTTAAAGCAATGAACCAAGACAGAAGGTAATAAAGTCAATTTCCTTTTAACATCTGCCTTGGACGATGGAATCATGTTCAGTGTTCAGTCTTCATCCATTAGTATCCGACTATCTAATGGAATATATAAAAATTGTTTCCATAATTTGTAAACTGCTTTCATGGCAAATAATGGTTCAGATACTGCAGTTCCATTTTGCACATAGATTTTTAGAGGGGCGTCCCAGGAAATAGCTTTGCATGTGCAGTGAAATGGCAGTATTGTGTTGTATAAACTCTGCGTTCTGTTCTGTCATAGCCTGAAATCTGGCTCTTTTCTCATCTTTATGTGTCTGGATTTGCTCAGTCTGGGGAATCTACATAAATCCCAGAAGGCTTTCACCAAGCTGGGATGAATAGAGGTAGCCGCTTTAGTCTGCTTCTGTATAATTCTCACAATGTGAATCACGCAAAACAGACATCCTCAAAAGTTCATTCAAGGCAAAGAAACAAAATGAAATATTCTCTTGTATTTATCTCTTTTTTTATGCCTTGCTGTTCCCTCTTTTTTCTATTTTCTGTCCTTGTACAATTGTATCTTTCCTTGGCATTGTCTTCTTTCTTTCTCTTCCTACACACACACACACACACACACACACACACACACACACACACACACACACACACACACACACACACACACACACACACACACACACACTTATTGATGCAAAGTCATACAAAATGCCTCTGTTAGCCAGGAAATACATGCACCAACATTGACACTACCCTTTGACACACTATTTATTCCTTCATCACAGCATGCAGTTGGAGTATCTCTTCTGATGCAAGGGGTGGTGCATGGTTTGGAACAGCTGATCACCCCTAACGAGGGGGCAAGCAGTTCATTAAATGGGTGCTAATACTGGAAAGTGGAGGCCATTAAGTCTTTTTTGTTGTGGTTATAAAACCCTTAGGAGCCTCTTGACCTGAAACCCTTATTAGTTTCCAAGCATTCAGAGCCATCCTTCTTATCACACTGGCCCTACTTAGCATCTTCATAACAAAAGAACAGACAGAAAGAAAGAGAAAAAGTAAGATAAAGATAGAGAGAACATTATGCATAAAGAACAAAGAGCCTCTGACATTTACAGTACAGCAGAAACAGACAAAAGTTGTCTTACACATGATGGAAATTGAAAATGAAATTACTAAGTCAAATCTGCAAACCACCCAGTTTCCAAAAGCAACAATGGGTCACAGTTTATATTAGGTGTCTTAAACTACTATACTTATTAAAAATAAAAAAATAAAAAAATAAATAAATAAATAAATAAATAAATAAATAAATAAATAAAAGTACATTACTTATTACTTATATAAAGAAAAAATAAAGTACTTATTACATGTACTTATTGTGTTGATGTTGTATTGCCAAACGCTTTTGCTGCTACTGAGGTGGGATACGGGTAGGGTTAGGGACAGGTTTATGGGTTGGTTAAAAAGGAAGGGAAGGGTCAACAGTGTGATTATTCAGTAGTTGTAATTACAGAAATTAATTACAGATGTAATTGCATGCAGGTAATTATAATAATGCAAGTACAATGTAAAAAACAACAACATGTATGTACATAATAAATGCACTGTATCAAATTATTGATTTCAATGTTAGTTCATAGTAGTTAAAGGTGTCATGAACTGGCTTTTTATTTTTTATACTGTTGTCTGAGGTCAATGTTCGCATGGTTTTTACATTCAAAAACATCATAATGAATAAGTAATAGGCTATTTTCTACCCTGGTTTTGAGGCTCTCTCTTGCTCGTTCGGTTTTTATGGGCGTGCCGCACTGAAGACTTGGAAGTAAACGCCCACTGCTATGATTGGATAAGATTTGCATATTTAATGAGCTTCAGCTCCCTCGTCAATACATGTGAGAATTTTTTCTTTTTTTTTTGAAAGCTTGTGGAGAAACGACAACCAGAATGATTCGTCCCACGTTGCTGGATATTCATTAAAAATAAAGTTCACCCATGCATTCATAATATTGGAAACCGAATGAAGCTTATGCGGCATGTTTATTGCTTAGAAGTTGGATCCGGTTTAGCTCTACGTAGGCCTATGTCATGCCAGTGGCACGAGGCGGTGGGCGAGGCTACAGAATCAGGCATTACAAACAGGATATTATTATATTATCATGACCTTTTATATATCAAAAGCTCAAGGGAAAGTTGATTTCTCAATTCATGACCCCTTTAAACACACCTAATATAAAGTGGGACCCAACACTATGACACCAGCAAATTTCAGAGGAAAGCTGTGTCTTTTTCCTCCCTTGGTATTCTCGATGAAGATTAAACCAGTATGAATGTGAAAAAAATATCACCAAAATACAGGCTAAAGCTTGCATGAGAGAAGGAGTGACTCAACATTGCTGCAATTGATTATCCTGTCACAACTGTGCCGTAAATTAACATTAATGTGTCACACTGATAGAATTGTACAGACTAATTACAAAGTGAATAACTAAATTTGCTGTAAATTTTACTCCTCCCAAAATGTTAAAAAGAAACGTGTGAGAGTGTGTTAGGCTATATGACATATAGCCAGATATGACAGCGCTTAGATATGTCTATTCACCAAGCCAATGCGCAATTAATTAATGATCATACCAGAGCAGATGCCACTCTTTCTTGAATTGAGCTGATGATAAATAAAATGCAGCTCATGTCTGATGCTTTTGTTGGCGTGAACTGTTAAATTTGCATATAGCGCGGGAATTGAAGATCGGATTTATATTCATTTTGCGGGGACACATTTATGTGGCCAAGTGTAAATGGATCCGTTTTAGCAAAGAGCTATCCGATCAGAAAGAATGCTTGAAGTGACCAGGTGTAAACAGGCCCCTTGATTCAGTACATTACTGTTCAAGGACTTTTATTTTGAGTATATACACTGAAGAAAAATTTTTTTTTACTGCTTGTTCAAATTGCTTAATTAAAATGAACTAAAACAACACAATTGCTATACATTTTGTCCTAACTTAATTTGATTGTGTTCAATCCACTTAAATATAAGTCAAATTGAAGTTTACTTAATCCATTTGTGTTGAGATTACATGAATGATGTGTTGCATTAACTGCAACTGGGCGGGGCTTGTTAGTTCCCAGCATGTTTTGCATATGTCTAAATCAAGAGAGAGTAAATGTTATTTTATTTTATATGTAAAAGTGTAATTTCATGTATTTTTGAGCAAGGTGAGAAAGGAGACTTGATTGTTTAATATTCAATTATGTTGAATTATTAGAATAATTTAAATTACAGTGGGTTACCATTATGTAGAAGAGTGTTGCATTTGCGTAGGCTATGGACTAATACAACTAATGTATAACGGCTTTACTGAAGGAGCTTATAATGCTTAGCATTTAAGATGCTAATGTTTGCTATTGCTAGCTAAACGTTTGTTAATTAGCTAGTGTAGTATTATAATTCAGTTGTGTAACATTAAAGTATATGAAATTGAAGTGGATGAATGAATATATGAAATTGAATGCTTGAATCATGTCAGAAAACCATATAAATGTCACTTTGAAACTACTTAATTGGGTCACTTAAAATGTATTAATTCTGTAATGTTGAAGTTACATGAACAAATTATGTTTGTTTAGCTTAACTGATTCATGTGGGACCGATGTACACAATTAAATCATGTAAATCCAACACACTTTTTTTTTTCAGTGTATAGGTTATATATAGTCCTGCGTGTATATATAGTAATCACTTTCAGTTCAGTTCTGTTTTGTCTGTTCTGGTTGCGTTAATGGATGGTTTCTGTTTTGCATAATTTTCCTGTTATCCTGAATATTTTTCTTCTTTTATTACACTTCTAATGCTGCTAGACTATAGATCTATAGATCTATATAGATCTAACTATAGATCCTCATCTCCTTACCATTGTTTACCCTGCTGTGACAGTGAGGTTTAATAATATTTTTGACTTGAATACCATGAGAAGTGAGAACATTTAGACATGAAGCACATTTTTTTATGTTAACATTATTACTTACACCTGCTGTGTTTGAAGGATTAGTTCACTTCAAAATGAAAATGTCCTGATATTTTACTCACCCCCATCTCATCCAAGATGTTCATGTCTTTCTTTCTTCAGTCGAAAAGAACGTTTTTTGAGGAAAACATTCCAGGATTTTTCGTCACATAATGGTTTTCAATTGCAATCAACAGGTTGAAGGTCCAAATCAATGCAGTTTCAAAGGGCTTCAGAGGCTCTGCACGATCCCAGACGAGGAATAGTGTCTTATCTAGCGAAACGATCAGTCATTTTCAAAAATATATTTAAACGAATATACTTTTTAATCTAAATTGCTCATCTTGCGTTGCTCTGAGGCTCACCAGTGATTGTGCAATCAAGTACCGCCCCAAGCGAACATGGGAAAGCAAACGCCATATTCAAAACACTCCATATTCAACTTCAAAATCATCCGACATCATTGTATTACCTAAAGGGTTTGTATTAGTCTTCGCATGTGCGCTCTGTAAACACGGGGGCGGTACTTCTGCCTATGTCTAGTGTGACGTTTTCGACGTGATTGCACAATCGCTGGCACGTCGCAGAGCAGCGAGCAAATTAGGTTAAAAAGTATATTCATTTTATTTTATTTTTTTGAAAATGACCGATGGTTTCGCTAGATAAGACCCTATTCCTCGTGTGGGATCATGCAGAGCCTCTGAAGCCCTTTGAAACTGCATTGATTTGGACCTTCAACCAGTTGGTTGCAATTGAAAACCATTATGTGAAGAAAATCCTGGAATGCTTTCCTCAAAAAACGTAATTTCTTTTTGAAATTTATTTTACTATTGATAAGTATAAGATAAAATGGAATATGATTTTATATACAAATATACATCATACCTTTCCTCATTTCAGCTCACCTCGTCTTTTGGAGGTTGGAAGATTTTGAGAAGGAAATATTTTAGGATGAAATGTGGCTGGAAGTGTATTAAAGCGTATGTTTTTGTATGCACCGTGGTTTGAAAAAGGGAGCCCCTCCAAAACCTCCGAAATTCACATATTCTTAAATTCATTGCCAAAACTGAGTATGTTTTATTACTAACCAACAGCAGTCTTGCACAGCAGTGCTCTTGGGCTCC
Organism: Paracanthobrama guichenoti; assembly: GCA_018749465.1. Lineage (NCBI taxonomy): Eukaryota > Metazoa > Chordata > Actinopteri > Cypriniformes > Gobionidae > Paracanthobrama > Paracanthobrama guichenoti. The sequence goes on along the minus strand of CM031948.1, from coordinate 19,455,277 downwards.
CATGTGAATGAATTTATAATTATGAAGAACATGAGGTACATAAGTCATAATCCCGGCATTCTGCAGTGATGAATAATGCAGCAGATATCATCCCAGGAGTTGGAATGAAATTAAAAAGTTATGCTGTTAGGTTGTGAAATGTACACATTTGCAGTTTATTAATTTAAATGTCAGTGCGTTACTGATCTGGGAGTTTATGTTGATAAACATGTAGGCTGAACCCAATTAGAGCTACTTTTAAAGTTCATGCCATAATTTTAACACACAGCATACATCGAAAAAAAAAAAGAAATTCCCCTTGAAATGAAGGGTGCTCTTACAAAGCGAAGACAGGTTGTCGTGCGTGTTTTTGATTTTTTGTCGTGTGGAGTGATTCTCTGTTTGACAGCGCTCGCATTTGTGTTGAATTAGGATTTAAAGGGCTTGAGTGAGGTCCGTTTGACTCTGGGGTTCACATACAGGTGGAAACAAAAGCTTCAACGCTCTTCAGTTCTCTCAGCATGCTGGGTGGAGAAGAGAGGCACTGCCTGAAATGTGCGTCCTGTTAGAAGTATACTGTTGACGTGTGGGACGTGATCCCCCCCGCTGTTATTCTCCAGTGTGTCCACACCAGTTCGTCTGATCAAAGACTCAGATGGTAATATGTTCTTTTCCTGGCTGCCTCAACTCCTCTAATCTTTTATTTGTTTATTTCATGCCAAGGTGATAGTTTGGAAATCTAACACTCGTTCACTCCGGGATTGGAGGAGAGGAGAGGTGGTACCTCACTCTCTAAACATGTGATTTGTAAAGTTTTCATTTTGTTTTTGGTTTTTTTTCAGCACTCATTAAAAGCATTCCAGTTTTGAGTCATGATTTGGCTAATAGCTGTTTATATTTTTAAGAGGAATTTTTAATGTTTACATTTTCCTTCACAAAGGTGCAGACAGCTGTCTACATAAAGAATAAATAATCTCAGACAGGTATGTTTTTTGTCGACAAAATGACAGTGTGACTGACAAAATGTCAGGGTCTTGGGAAAAATCCAATATTGCTTTTAATTCAAGTTAATGTATTTTGAAAACATATATATATTTTGCGCATGTTCAGTATTGTGTCATTTTATTTGATCATTTTATTAGGGCTGTCAATCGATAAAAACGAATCGCAATTTTTTTCTGCAATTAAATAATAATAATAATTAATAATTTCAGTTACTCTCCCAATGAATGTAGAAACAATTTAAAGACAGTATATTTGAAATATTTGTTGTAATGTAATGTAAATATTTGTTTTATGAATGAAGGCCAGTAGCACTGATGTCCCTATGAAATATATATTTTTTAAAACATGAATGATAGACATTCAACATTACAGTATAATTGAAAGCTGTCAGTTTCAACTTTTAATTTAAGTGAACTTAAAACAATCTTCACATAAACCCATTATGATAAATGTCATATTACCTTCATATATAATCAATATACAGAAATTAAATAACATTATCAAACACTTTACATGCATAAATAATACATTTAATATAGATTAATCCTAATTAAAGCTACAATTTTCTCTGTTTCCTTTGTTCTTTGATTAACATTAATGACAGAAATCACAGAAACTGTTTTATTAGGCTGCTGTCACTTTAAGACCTGCCGCTGCCGAATCTGACGCGCTGTCATGCGCATCTCATTTTCTCACAACTCTTCAAGTTCATTTAAAACGTTAATTAATACTGCTCTTATGAGAATACTCTAGAAAACGGGCATTTTGGCATAATTATGTGAGCGCAAAAGAGAACTGGATTCTGGCGCGCTGTCTGTGCGCACGATACCGGCAGGCATCATTCTGCGTGTCGTGCGTGTGTCACATAGACAGGACATTCATAGACAGCTCGTTCTCTTTTGTATTGTTGCTTGAATGGTTTAAAAGCATTTGCATGAATAAGAGCGTGATCATACAATGTAATGCTGCATTAATTGCGTTAAATATTTGTAACGTGTTAAACTGAAAAAAATGAATTGCATGCATTAACGCTAGTTTTGACAGCATAAACTTTTCTCGTGCGACCCAATATAATTTAATTTCGATATTAGATAAATGAAATAACCAATTTTATGAGTGCATATTTGAAGCATATTAGAGTAGTGTTTTATGTATGAGACTTTCTTCTTTTTTCTACTATGAACAGATAAGCAGAGCTCTAACAGCTGCTTAAACTGAAGCAAACAGCAAGAATAGCATGCATATCGCAATCTGTGATATGAAATCTGTAATAGTAAGTCAAATGTCACAGGAGATTCCATATGAGCACAAAGAACACAGTGTATCTTTCATTGTTGTGTTCTCCAATAACAATGAATCACCCCCCATTATTATTATTAAACTATAACTAAACTCCAGAGAGTGTGAATCAGATCAGTGGATCCAGTGTGGTCCTTATTTTCAATACAAGAGCAGCAAATGAAACCGACACAAAGCGCTTAACCATCACCAAGCAGTATGTCAACATTACATTCATATGGCAGTCAGCCCTCCAAAGACAGGAACTACAGAAAAGGAGAGACATCTGAAACTTCTGATCCATATGCTATTCTGTCACCATTTACTCACTGTCATGCTGTTCCCATCCCATATGACTTTCTATATTTGATAAAACACAGAAGAAAATTTCAAAGTCTTTGATGCAACTTGTAGGCCTATTGTCACAGTTCTACGAGAGAAGACTCAAATGCAGGAATGAGTGATCAGGGGTTTATTGACAAAACAGCTGACAAGACAAGGAATGGTGAGGAGATGAACACAGTCCAAACAGTAGACGGATAAGGAACAATCACAGGGAGAAAGAGCAGCCACTATAACTAGCTCAAGAAGGTGGTAGAGCACAGCGAGACCAGAGGATACCAGCGATGGCCAGGCAGGAATCCTAGGCCAATGCAATCAGGTATCTCAGGAAACACACCAAGCTTGCAGCTAGGCAAGGAGCGCAAGCTGCCAGGGAAGCTCTGTTTGCAGGACAGGAATCAGAGACACGGGAAACAAGACAGGACCAAAAGGCAGAACTAACACTTCACAGTACTAGCATAACAGCACACATAGGCACAACACATAACGAACCAGCCACACATGAAGGAAAGAGCACACATTATAAAGGGAGCAGAAAACATGAGAAACAGGTGAACGCACTCAGACAAACATTGAGAACATGAGGAAAGGGTAGGCACACTCAGACAAGGAACAGGTGAGCACACTCAGATAAATGAGGACTAATCAACTAAACAAGAGGGCGTGGTATTTGGAAACAAGGAGGTGGGACAAGAGGAGCACATGGCAAACAAAAGGTGTGTTCGACATTGGCTGCGGCTGGATGTAACCGATCGGCGAGAGTAGGCGCGTGCAGGCATGGAGGAGCTGCAAACGGAGACGTGAAGTCGGACACTTTCTGCTTCCCGTAGTGACGCCTGCGCTGTGTTTGCATACTTTATCACAGCTGAAGTGAAATAAATGCAATACACAAATGTTTCAGAGACATTATTGTCATGTAATACTTTATGCACTGCTTAATACAGCGTGTTTTTGTATAAGAATAAAGTTTAACATATAAGCCTACACTATCAATGAAGTGGGGTCTATGTTTTTTAAAGTCCCAGTGACCCGGAAGTAGCAAGTGAGTTTTCTTCAGTGCTGTGACGTATTTCCAAGTGAAAGGGAATATTGAATAGAGGGCAGGGTTTCACTTCAGCGCTCCTCCTCTCATCTCTCGCTCATAGCAGACTAACGGTTGAGGAGTGGTTAAGCATTTTCAAACCTAAGCCATCAAACTGACATCATCTGAGAAGGAACGCCGTTTCCAAACTGGAAGTTACTCTTCAGATTTTGATTAAAGATTACCGCGACAAACATTTTTTTTCTGTGTATTAACTTGCATGGATTAATTGTTCACCCTAAGACCTGTAATGTGTGCTAACAAAGTAAATAGGGTCAATTTTGATTTCATGAGGACAGTTTTATTTTGATAAACATGACAATATAACATCGCGACTACATGAAAAGAGGTGTCACCGTTATACAATAAAGATTTGTGCGCATTAGTGGAACTGAAGGTTTTAGAATAAACACGAAACACACGCGATTGTTGTCATGCGGTGAATCCGGCCAATCATGGAACAGCTGTGTCGTCATCAGAGCTCGTGCAGTCGCTCTGGAGAAGCTGCACAGAATGCACCAGCCGGCTGCTCTCGAATCGCTCTCGCGGCACTTTGATGGCATACGTCACAGTCACATGGCGTCGGCGCTGCCTCAAGTCAGACAAAATTTCTAACCAGCATGCACTGCTTCGAGTCAGCCGCCGGTCGGTCTGCGCATCGCTGTATGAAGTCGAACAAGCCTCTTGACAAAGCCATGTGGTGACACACAACACAAACATAGAGACATGAAACAAAGACAAGACTGACAGAACTGTCAGAGGAAAACCCTGACACCTATAATAACTACATCCCAAGTCTCATATAATATCAAATTAAATCATATTATAGCCTGTGGCAAGATATCAAGACTTTAAGTGAAGAATTAATACAATTTCACTCTGTTTCTCAAGCAAATCCACTATAATTTTTATAAATGGAAATTATGAAAAAATATATTTTATGAGTAATTGTATTAATTGAATATAGCCCACAAGGTAAATATTTACATTTTTACGGTGCTTTTTAAAAAAAAGATTTTTTTTTTTAGCTAAATCTAAAACTCTAAAAAAAAAGGTTACTTCTTTGGTATGAAAAAGTAAAAATCAAGTGAAAACAAGTGAAAAAGACCATAAAAAGTCATTTTCTGCAGTCGCCATTTTCCCCTTTTGCAGCGTTATTCATTTTAATGGCATGAAAAGAATTGATCAGCAGAGTCTTCAAAAATTTCTCCTTTTTTGTTTCATTTTCAAAAAGAAAGTCATACAGGTTCGGAACAACATAAGGGTGAACATATAATGAGGGCTTAAAAAAAAAAAAAAAAAGTTTGACACACTGTCAGAAGAAATATATGGCATGAAGTTTACAAGCTTCTATTTTATTGAATTTATTACTCTCAGTCTCTGCAACCGAACCACTGAATATCTTTGGCTGACCACAGAACCACCATGCTAACGTTCATCACTGTCTCAGTGATGAAGAAATTGCATATATTCTGTGGGGAAACTTTTTTTGCCAGTATTGATTTAAGACCCAGAGCAAAAGCCTTGAACTGACACAACATCCAAAAAAAACGCATGTGCAGGCACACACATGCACTCTTACATTCCACTTACACACACACACTTCATGTCATACAACCACCCAAGCACACTCCCCATGTTAACTTCGCTGAAAGACGACCAAACCAAAACAAGGCTGATGTGGTGATATCCAATATTTTTTCATTAAGTCTTACGGGGCTCAGGGGCTAATCACATTACTTAAAAGGGCACACACAGATTAAAACTAAACTAGCTATGGATGGGTCCTCTTCCATGTTTGTTTAAAAGTCCAGCAAGGATAGCACCCCTCGGCATAACTCCTTCTCTGATGGGCCGGTGTTAGGTGTTGGTATGGAGTCTAGTTCGGGCTGCTGGTACCAACCCCCGGTACAGGAAAGATCTCACGCCCTGGAGTTCATGACATATGACTGGTGATTTCTGACACTGAAGGTCAAGCCTCACACCTGAGATGGTGTCGAAACAGACAGACATCACATGCCTGAGATGTTTCTCTTCTGAAGGATGTGAGTGGATTCTTTAGCTCTAAGTCACGGAATGCGGGTTTGTTTTTACCCCCATTTGATGTAGTGCACCACCATTTTGGTAACGCTTCACCAAGCGTGTTGTTTCATTGATAAAAAAAAGAAAGAATAGTGTAATCACCTCCTGTTCTGCTGGCTTTTTAGTTTTTTTTTTACGCCTATATGTTTAAATTTACATCTGTTTTAAAATCGAATTTATTACAATATGAGGTAAAAATCATAGAAATCTGATACTTTCTACACCCCTCACTCAATCTGTTGAATCAACAGCTGTAATCTCCAAATTATGTGTAAGGGGTGACGTCTTTTTATCTTTCCTCTGTCTGACGGGCTCAGTGAAAAAAAAAGCCAATAGTGTTGAGTGCTGGACTAATATCCCTGATAACTGAGGAGAATTACCAATTGCCTCTAGTTTGACATTGTTTATACAGCGCGCTTTTACAAAGTGTAACAGAGCGAGCATTAATCTCTCCTTACTTATTGGTATGTTCAGCCTTTTCAGGAAGAGAAGAGAAGATTGCCCAAACTACTTCTGATAAAGTGTGTGAGTTTAACACTAAACGTTTGTTGAAGGTCAGGTTAACAAAAATCTTATCCTAAATACACTCATACCTAATAAACGGGGTGATATGCAAACTTCAACCAAATGCAGCTGCATGAAAGAAAAAAAAAACATTAATCTACAGCAACTAATTCAAGCAGAGTGTTTGAGGAAATCCTCATGTTTTTCCCCCCTGTTTTTTCAGAGGAAGGAAATGAGTGGTCGCTAGCAGGAGTCTGCTGGATTTTTAAATTGTACACTCTAAAAAAAATGCTGGGTTAAAACAACCCAGCTCGGTTAAATGTTTAACCCTCTTGGGTTAAATGTTTGCTTAAAACAACCCAATGGCTGTGTTAGTCCATTTTTAACCCAGCTTGGGTTGTTTTTAACCCAGCATTTTTTAGAGTGTAGTATGTACAGTGAGGCAGTCATTGTTGCCAAATAAACACTGACAAAGAGTCCTACATTACAAACAAATAAATTAATGGGCATTAAGTATTGATTGGAGTTGAAATAATGTGATTATGTGAGAAGAAAAGACAACAACGTGCTATTAGACACATGGAACTAGCAAAACAGAGGAAACTATGCAGGACATATACAGTATATATAGTACTGGTCAAAAGTTTGGAAACATTACTATTTAAAATGTTATGCTCATCAAACCTGCATTTATTTAATCGGAAATACATAAAAACTATAATAATATAAATAAGGTTTTCTATTTTAATAGACTTTAAAATATAATTTATTTCTGTGATGCGAAGCAGAATTTTCATAACCATCACTCCAGTCTTCAGTGTCACATGATCCTCCAGAAATCATTCTGATATGCTGATTTATTATCACTGTTGGAAACAGCTGTTCTGCTTAATATTTTTTATAACCTGTGGTACTTTTGTTCAGGACAATAAAAGTGATTTCTATTTTGAATAAATGCAGTTCTTTTGAACTTTTTATTACTCAATGAATCCTGAAAAAAATATCACAGGTTCCAAAAAATATATATATATATATATATATATATATATATATATATATATATATATATATATATATATATATATATATATATATATATATGAGGATCATGTGACACTGAAGACTGGAGTAATGGCTGATGAAAATTCAGCTTTGCATCACAGAAATAAATGATATTTTAAAGTATATTAAAACAGGAAACTTATTTAAAATTGTAATAATATTCTGTATTTTTATAAAATAAATGCAGGCTTCTTTCAAAAACATTAAAGTCCTCATGAAATCAAAATTGCTCCTATTTACTTTGTTAGCACATATTAAAGGTAGGGTGAACAATTAATCCGTGCAAGTTAATACACAGAAAAAAAATGTTTGTCGCGGTAATCTTTAATCAAAATCTGAAAAGTAACTTTCGGTCTGGAAACGGCGTTCCTTCTCAGATGATGTCATTTTGACAGCTTAGGTTTGAAAATGCTTAACCACTCCCCTCCAACCGTTAGTCTGCTATGAGCGAGAGATGGAGAGGAGGAGCGCTGAAGTGAAACCCTGGCCTCTATTCAATATTCCCTTTCACTTGGAAATACGTCACAGCACTGAAGAAAACTCACTTGCTACTTCCGGTTCACTGGGACTTTAAAAATAGTAATGTTTCCAAACTTTTGACCGGTACTGTATATACTGCATATTCATTAATATGTTTTATTACACACAAAATTTAGGTTGGTGAATTAATCATCATCATTATCATTCTGATTTTGATATTTGTTAGAATGTCAAACAAAATACACCTAAAAAGTGGGAAAAAGATGCTAACAAATAACATCAAGCAAAGCAAAATCAAGATTCTAATACTCTCTTCTAAGAACATTCTTAACGCGGTTACAAAACCAATTAGCTGCGCTCGAAAGCTATCGCCTTACACTCTTTCCTCACGGCTGTACGTGTTTATCAACCTCTCTGAGGGCTAAGCCAAACTAAAGAGGGGAAAGAGACGAAACGCATCTGGTTGGGCTTTCTCCTCAACCCAGTCAATCAGAAGAGTCATCTCACGCCCTTATCTCTGCCTGGGGTTTATCGGCTAAGTGGATGTGTAGCAACAAGTGAGAATAGCTTGTTTTGTCGGCTTCACTGATGAGGGTTTTCATCCACTGCGAGTATTCTGCTTCACCAGCCTGGCTGGATGTCTAGGTAATCTTTCATTCTGTTAAGACAGATGCTGTTCCATTCTGTGGTTAGGAAGTACCACCATAGCAATGAGCTTTTCCTCCCACTTCCAAAAGCTTCTGTAATCTTCTTCCGTCACACAAGGCAACATTTAAATTATGATCATGCTTTTAAGGCAGATGACTTGACTAGATTAGTGAGTCTGAAAGCACTTCAAAGGTACAGGAACGCATGCAGGCCGAACAAGGTGTGAGAGCGGGTGTCAGAGGGCAGAATGAATGAAAGAAGGGCAAAATGAGCAAACCTGAAGCAGAAGAAGGGAAACAAAATGCGCCTGACAGTGAGTTGATTGTGGGGAGGACGGCCTAATGTACAGCCGCTTTGTATTCGCTCCCATTGAGAGGCAGCCACCCTGAATCCTGCATGCCTGTAAAAGAGCAGGTGCGAGCAGAGCGTATGCTTCGTGTTTTCATATGGACAGGGTCGTATCACAACAATCACAATCTCTATAATGAGGAAACCAGATGAGGTATGGTACTGGAACAGCTTTCCCCAGCTGTCCTATGTGTGTTGAGGTTGTTTTTTCATTACCGAGGGCAAGAGGAAACAGCGTGAGCCAAATACTACCAATAGCCTCACATGTTGACAGTGCAATTTCCTTTCAGAAAAAAAAAATAATAATTCTGTAGGTGCATGGTGCATGGTGATGCTACAAGTGTTTTCCAGCTGCTATGCTCATAAAAATTATTAATAAATAATAAATTAAATCAAATTTTTGCTTATTCCTTTTGCAGGATGCATATTGACTGTAGCAACTGTAACAAATTACGATCTAAGACAGCGCATGCTGTCCAATCCATATAAAACATCACTTCTTTTACCACAGATTGTTTTAAATCATGTTATGAAGGAAGAAAGAATACAACTCAAAGGTTTTGCGGTGATGTCATTGTAATAACATATTTTTCTCATTACTTTGGTAAAACATGCTGTTGTGATTAGTTTTTATGTCTCTCCAATAGCAATATAAAGAATTTTTGTGCCTTCAAAAAGTAATAAAATGTGATGCAATTTTGATTTTCGGAGAAAACAACTCAGATTTTCTGTTTATCAATAAGTTCAGCAAGTCTGTCGAAATTTAAAGAAGCCAGAGGCCGCATTAGTGGATTGCATTTGCCTTGTTAGCAAAAGTGAATAATCCATAGCTGGAGGGTAGGAAGGATCAGTTTCCACTGGGATCCAAACAAGCAGGCAGAATTAATACCAACAGTATGCCTGTTTGAAAGCAAACAAGCCGTGCATGGAGTAAGTTTGAAGAGGAGACACTTCTAGGACAGGCCAAATTATCATTCTTTATGTCCTGCAGGCATCTCGAAAAACCTATTCCAAGTATTAATTTCTTTTGGCAGCAAGTAGAAAATCTGTGGAGATGAGCCAAGAGTATTTTTTTTTAGGAGACACTGAGTGGAGTTTTTCTAGAAGAAAGTTAAGTAACTACTAAATATATATCATTGTACTCAATTAAACAGGAAACAGACTAAGTGTCAAAATCAGAATGAAAATCTGATTGTTGCTTAAAGTTGCCATGAAATCAAAACTGACTATTCTTTTTTATGTAATATTGCAGTGTTTATTATAAATGATTTATCTGTCCACTATTTTTTATTTTTTTTATTCGTGTTCCCTCATAATCTTTAATCCAAAAACGTTAACCTTTCCTCTCCCCTCGAGATGACTTCTCTTCCTGTCATGTCTATGGCGCCTACATTTTGCCTCATTTTAGAAGCCGTTTCACTCGAATATACAGCTCTGGAAAAAATTAAGAGACCACTTAACATTGATTTCCAGAGATGTACATCACAATAAGGGGGAAAAAGGACAATCGCAACCTCCGTTTCATGCCGACTTTAAACCAAAACTACAAGGAAATATAATGCCCTGCAAGGCAAAATGCAGTAACTGCACATAAAGTCAAAATTAAGAACTCAACATTTTACATTCATTGCTGTTTTCACTTTGTCTAAAGACCGAAATTATGAGATTTTAGAAAAAACCTACATGATTTATTAAAGACACGCAGTGAAAAATCTGCGCTGAAAAGACATGGACATTTATTTTGCGGCTGATCTTTTTGCTTATGCATTTGTATGAGTTTTCCTTTCATACCCAAAATTTATGGGAAGAGAGTATTTAAATGAATCATTCAAGGTGATTTACTAAGGTTTGCGCTAGTCAATTTACCAGTTTTTGCGCTCTTATTTACTGCCCAAAAAAGCATGTCTTAAACCAGACGCTAATTTGCGCTGCTCTCGGCTCACTCACATTATATTGAACAGACACGTTCAGTTTTTAATTGTAGTGTCTGTTCTCTAACTGAACTAAATGATTTTATCACTATGAAAATGAAAACAACAGTAGAGGCGGTGCTGCGGTGGGCAAGTGATCCAGTGAGCCAGTATCCGTGGCTTTGGGAGTGGCCTCGTAGGGCAGCGAAGCAAGTGCATTCTGGGAGTTGTTGTCTTTTATCCACATGAGCCAAAAATACATTTTCTAGAAGGCACCAAATTCAAAAATAATTTCACATTTCTGCTACATAAATGACCCAGTTTAAATACACATTCATCTTCTCAGCGCCGAAGTACCCCTTTAAATTTAAAAAACGTCCAAACTTTTCCGGAATTCAGGTTGTAATAGTGGGTAAAAAGTTTTCGCTATCAATATGAATTAAATAATTTCCAAATAATCATTTAATAATTCAAATGTTGGCTTTTATGCATGGAAAATATAAAGCTGCCTTTATTTTAGGAAAGGGTTCCCTTGCAAGGGGATTATCATATTTGGGGTTCTTGGCATCAACTGATTCAACTATAATCATAGAAAACAATCTATGAAAAATGATATATCATTTATAGCCTATAGGCTATTAAATCACTCAAAAAAACTAAAAAGCCATTTTTCCAGTGTTGGTGTAGTTACTGAATTTGCTTTTGTAAGTTGTTATGCCCTCTCATCAAAATGCTTATTTTGTCTTGAAGTCTCCTAGCATCAGACCAAATAAACACTCTGTTGAAGTTGCTCAGAGAATGTGCATCAGCTATGCCTTGCCAACAGTTGTCTGAGCTTGAACAGCCAATAGCATTTTGGTAGGAGGGTTGGGATTTATTGTTGAATAATACATGAGGAGGAGCCACACCAATGTCTCACCCAGACTTAATGAAAGAGAACATGTCTGCACACAAATCAGTCATGAATAAACATCAGACAGTAATTAAACTTGGTGGCAGCAACTTTATTCATTAGTAAACAAGCAGGATCACAGCTTCCTGTGCATGGTGAGGATTGGGAATGGAATGGTAATTGGAGGCCCTGTCTGATATCATTTGGCATCATTGGGAAAGAGCAGGCCTGGTCAGAGAAAAAGCTCAGAAACTGACCTCATTACCAGAAGTTAATTCCCTGGCACTTCATTAGCTGCAGTTGGTAAAGACATAGCTGTCCAACTGAGGCCTGTATCTCTACTACATAATGATTAGAAAACGTTAGTTCATTCCTGATTTTGACTATCTAATGACTTTTAAGCCTGTGGAGTGCCTACAGGTGGTACTCAACAGAACTCTGAAAAATAACTAAAATATTTAAATAAAATCAGTTAATTATTTTTTACAGATGTTTTACCTGTATTTTGAATTTTGAACTTCATTGCGTTGTGTTTTAGGGTTCACAGAAATGTTCGTAAAATTACTGGATAATGTTCGGGTAATATGCTGCCAGTATTTTTTCTGTTATTTTACAGATTCATTTTTTACATTGAACTAGAGTAATGATGCTGAAAATGCAGATTTGCCAACACATGAACAAATTAAATTTTAGACAGTATTTAAATAGAAAACATTTATTTTAAATTGTAATAATTTCACAACATTAGTGTTTTTATTATATTTTTGCTGAGGCCTTGCTAAGCTTAAGAGATTTATTTAAATGGTAGTGAATGGTAGTGTACACATCTGCAAAATGCATTTGTAATCCTTTCTAAATGTTGTATTATTCTGTTATATTGGCCTTTTTAGAAATCTTTCAGTCAAGGGGCTGTCACTGTTATCAATGGTCATGTAGCACCATGTTTTCTTTTGCTTACAGTCCTTAAATTTGCACTCGTACCCAAAAGAAAGATTTTGCGACTAGTCTGTATTTGGATTTTCTGATTTGATTGTACTTGGCTGTGGTAGAGGATGTGCTGTTTAAACTTTAAACTTCTTCTTTTTCCGCAGCCTGCAATTGTAACCTCCATGCAAGGCGCTGTCGTTTTAACATGGAGCTTTACAAACTCTCCGGGAGGAAAAGCGGAGGAGTCTGCCTGAACTGCCGGCACAATACGGCAGGCCGCCATTGCCACTACTGCAAAGAGGGCTACTACAGAGACATGTCTAAGCCCATCTCTCACAGAAAGGCCTGCAAAGGTATGAAGGGTACTGAATCTACACTCCATGGGCGCAAAGGGCGACTGGGTTTGGTCTTAAGGGCCCAAAGTCTGCAACTTATCACTTGATGCTTAAGGAAAGCAGAAAACGCTAACGCTAAGTGATTAGCTGGCTGTTTTCCACATAAAGAAATTCACATAGTGCCACAAAGAAACCAATTAGATGAGCTGGTGACTATTCTTAATGTGTTACCCCTCAAATGAGGGAGTCAGCAGGTCCAAAGGAAGAATTCGCACACATTCCTGTGCTCCTCCACCCCCATGAGACTCTGTCAGCATGCAGACCAAGGACAGGGATGTGGGTGGGGGAGGGGTGGAGGAGGAAGGTTACATCTTTCTGACATAGAGTTATTGGGATTCATTTGGGGGATGGTTTGACAGGACAAGCCAAACAAACAGAGCAGAGGTGTGAACTGATCCTTGTTACAGGTCAGATGAGTGAGAGGAACTGAGGTTAGGGGAGGATGGACAAGAAGAGAACGAAACGCAACTTTCCACAGGTGTGCAAATGGCTGGCGACAGCACGCTTACCTGGGAGCTGTCCAGAAGAAAAGAGACAAAAAGGCAGGGTATTTTGCCTAACTTTGCCGCGGGGCAAGATGACAGGAGCAAAAGCTTTGTGCAAACAAGCCTCCCGTCACCCCTTAGCATCTCCTCATAACAAGGTCCATTCTGCTGCTGTCCGTGACGGCTTAGGATCATTTACTTCCAGCTTTAGTTCTAGGTAAAATGTGCTAAAAGTTAAAGACTCTGTTTTCCCAAACAGATAAATAGGTAAATAAATAAAAGCATCCATCAATCTGACAATCAAGACGGTGGGGAATGTTTTTGCATCATGCGAGAATGTTATACTTGAAAGCTGAACAGAAGGTGTTTGTTTTCCCATAATACCATCGGCATGCATGAGTTCTCATTTACAACATCCACACAACAAAGCAATTAGCCTGATTCCTGCTGTCATAGAGGCAAATGCAATTGTTTTATGTAGCTTTAAACTAAAATGAATTTTAATTTTAATGTATATTTGAATTTTTAACTTTTAATAAAATTTATTTTGTGGCGTATTTTATTATTTTTATATTAAATTTTATATATGATACTTAATAATTTTTGTGGCATATTTTGTAAATATAACAAAATTAAACTTTTGTGGCATATCTGTTATATATGCAGACACTTGAGGGTGTAAATACGTTTGATTTATTATTATTATTATTATTATTATTATTAATAATAATAATAAAAACATAGAAGTGACATTTCTATGGCGTATTATTTAGAATAAAATGTATTATTTAGAGAAAATGTAACTAATTGCACTGTTTTTGTGGTGTATTTTATATATTAGTATTTTTAAATAGCATATTTAAAAAAATAAAAATAAATCTGATCATAAAAAAATACCTGAATGATTAAGGCACAGTTTTCATTAAAAATATAAAAAGTTAATTAATGTAAAAGTGAATGCGTGTTGCTTTTAGTTCTCAGACTCCCATCACACCTGATGAATATGAAAAAAGATTAATGAGCATATAATAATATTCTCTGCATGGAAAGGCATTACAAAAATGCATAACCTAACCAACATATCCATTCTACCATACACCAGACTGACATTTACCCCTCTCTGGGCTCTCGTTTGATTCTCCTGTCAACTTGGAATGCAAACAGACATTCATCATCCGACTGTGTGTTTCGCTAACCCCCATGCTATGTGTCTTATTGAGGGAAGAGAACTTCTTTTTGTTTTCACTTCCTTTCTCCTGTGGACAAGACTTGATTCTTTCAGCATCCCATTACTCTCATTGGTGAGGTTTGCTCTGTTGGGATATGTTGGCTGGTCAAATGATGCATTTAATTGTAGAATTTTCTGCACACTTCCCTAATAGTGTGCAAATGGAAAAGATGAGTCTGGAAAAGGCCAAAGGTTTAATATGTTGTTTTAAAGTTTTGTGATAGAAACTCCATCACTGGAAGTGATTCAGTCAAGCTGGCGTTAGATCGTTTCTTTTCTGCCGTTTCACTTTTTCCGCTTTCGCAAGGCTTCCGTAATTAAAATGAAAGGGTGAAAAATCCTGCAGGTCTCTGATGACCCTGGTCCCTTTTTTCTAAAGTTTTATTAAAATGATCTGCTTTGCTTGGAAAGTTAATGAACTCTTCTGTTTCCCTGAGATTTGAGACAGAGGCCATGGAGGATTTCCCAGGCACTTGGAATTAGGGTCAACAAACCAAATGGAATTCACTAATGGTTCAAGGAAAACGATTAAAAAAATAACACACTAAAAATAGCTGCAATACTCTTTAGATTGTTACAGAATTATTAATAATAGTTTCAAATATTTATGTACTACTATGAAAGATGTATTGCTGGATGGAAAAATTGGGGAAAATCAATTCTGGATTAAAAAATGCATCATTGTGACACATAGCCGTTAAGAAGTTTTCCTAATGCAGATACTTCATTGTAAGGGAGATTTGCTGAAGATGGCGATTCTTCTGCACTTTTTGATTTAATTGAAAAGGGAAAGTTCCCAGTGCTTTATTCACCTGAATAAAGTTTGCTGTTTGCTGTCTGTTTGCATGCTTTCCCCTCTCTCTATACATTTCTCATTGCTTTTGTTCTTTCGCAACACTCATCCACATTTGTTCTGTTTCAAGTCATTAATCTTCAGGTTCAACTGCCTCAGACTTTTGTGCTATTTTGTGTTAGGAACATTTATCAGCACCACTACCATCTTTACATAGAGTGCTGCAGGGATGACGTCAAAACCCAGAAGACTAATTCGTTACTGGTTCTCTCAACTGTTTTTTTTTTCTTTTTTTTCTCTCAGTACAATAAGATCTGTGGTAAACATAACTTGACAATACATGAACATTTTGCTCTACAAAACTTTTGCTTTTTACTTTTGCCGCCATTGACTGACATTTTCATCATTTATGACACAGCGATTCCCCGCCATTGACAAAAATTTCCGACTTTCAATGTTTTCAGTGTTATATGGTAGGGGGTGCTATTACAAAGCGGCAACCTCCCCCAGTTTCTGATGAAGCCAATACGAAAGTGACTTAAACTGCAATTCATTAACTGGCCGCTAGGGACATGCTCCAGAAGGGAGCAGAATCTCATTGAGCCCCATGTTAAAATGCCCAACTTTACAGCAGAAAAAAACATGTTTACAGCCTGGTACAAATTGTGGTTTTGGTCTATTGCTAATTTTGCCCTTCATGACAACTGTGAGGGGGTGAATTTTCTCTCATTCGTTTACATTATATAAAGTCTTAAAATTCTGCATAATTAAGGGTGTGGCCACTTTGAGGGACAGGTGGATAGCCATTTATCTGCTGTCTGTTAGTCATCGAGTCACCTCAGCTCCGCCCAAGTGCCACCTCTTTGCCCATTTGCTGTTATCCGGGCATGACGCGCTGCCAACTTGTCTCTACTTTACGCTTCAAAACTGCTCTTCAGAATCTTATGGGTGACATCACGGACACTACATCCATATTTTTTTACAGTCTATGGCTATTACACATCTTCTGAAAGAGTACTGAATCTCCTGATCAAAACACAGGGAAAGAAGAACCAGAAACAAGTGATAGCATATGTAATCATATGCATATGTAAAATAATGTGATCGTCAACATTAAACAGCATATACATCAAAACTGCCTAATGTTACTGAACGAAATATTGATCCAAGATGAGGTACTGCTGATGGACTCAATCTATGTTTTGATCATTGTTCTGAATCTGATCTGGGTATAGTCTTTGACAAAATGCGTTTTTCCCAGTGTTTTGCTCAAAAAGTTTATTTTTTTTATTTTATTTTTTTTTATGAAACTTACCCATATTGAAGTATTGCTAAAATAAAAGAATGCATGAAGCTAGAATAAAACAGTCTATTTTTGTTCAAAAGCAGAAGGTCTGTTTTTTCTTTTGATATATTGCATGATCAGATATTAATACAACAAAATATTCTGGGGGCCATGAACATTTTTGTGAAAATGATAAAAAAAAATGTTGCCGGTGGCTGATAACAAAAAAAAAAAAAAAAAAAAAAGCACTGGTGTGGAAAGAGTTAAAAAATGTATGTTCCTAATAAGTAACTAGATAAGAAGGGTTTGGTGTATGTGCAGTTTACGTTATAGAACAAAACGTATTAGTATCGTCAAGTTATATTTACCACAGACATTATTTCACTCATAAATTGAAAAACCCCATTATAAAACCCCATAGGAAAATCTCAAGGGAACCATCGGCGAATTAGTCTTCTGGGCTTTGACGTCATACCTACACCACTATATAGGCACGGGCTCAATACTGTTTTTTTTTTTTCTCACATTGTATATTTCAATTTTTTTACTTGTTTGGATACTTATGTCAGTTCCCTCCGGGTCTCCTACATTACGTACTCTTGAGGTCTTGAACAAGGGAAAACGGAGACCTCCTGTTAATCTGAGCTGACTACCTCAAATCGAATGTTGCTTCATTTTAAATAGTTCTGAAAACACATTTCATCATGATTTACAAAATCTGTAACTTAAACAAGGCATTTCGTTCATTTTAATCCTGAAATTCGCCAGAGTTAGAGCCCCTAATGTAATTACAATCAAACACTGTCCAAGTTATACAGCTGTATTAAGTTACATCAAAACAGATGTACAAAAAAGCATGAGTGGTAATTACAGAAAGGTGACAAATGATATGATGCATAATATTTCATTCCCGCCAAAGAAAACATTTTCACAAGCTAAATAAGCGATGTATTGCAAGTTAATGAAAATAGGTGTAAGTGTGTTGTAATATAAAGCCTCTCACTCCCCTCACACTCATTAATTTAATGTGTTCACCACATATTTTCTCTTTTCTTTTGACAAGTCACCACATTCTTAATCAGAGCAGTGAAATAGTGGCAACGATATACTATAACAATTTACTTCAGGAAAAACACTTACAGTATGTGCTGCTTTTTTACTGTGCTCCAATTCAATTCAGTTCAATTCCGTTCCTGGCTTAGTGTTCAATGGCTCCTACACAACAAATTTCTGACTTGACTAAATTTGTAATTTTGGAACACCTCGCAGCATCTTCAAATACAGACATTTGAGTCACACATTTTGGGTAAAGTTCCATAAATAAATATAAACAAATATACAGTATATACAGTCCAAAGGTATAATATGTGACCCAGGACCACAAAACCAGTCATAAGTCACACGGGTATATTTGTGGCAATAGCCAACAATACATTGTATGGGTCAAAATTATTATTTTTCTTTTATGCTAAAAAAACATTAGGATATTAAGTAAAGATCATGTTCCATGAAGATATATATTTCCTACCATAAATATATCAAAAATGTATTATTAGTAGTAATATGCCTTGCTAAGGACTTCATTTGGACAACTTTAAAGGCGATTTTCTCAATATTTAGATTTTTTTGCACCCTCAGATTCCAGATTTTCAAATAGTTGTATCTCAGTCAAATATTGTCCTATCCTAACAAACCATACATCAATGGAAAGCTTATTTATGCAGCAAAAATTGACCCTTATGGCTGGTTTTGTGGTCCAAGGTCACATATAAGATATTTATGTGAAATATATAATTATACATTTAAATAATACTTAAATACTTGAAATGTACACTCACCTAAAGGATTATTAGGAACACCATACTAATACTGTGTTTGACCCCCTTTTGCCTTCAGAGCTGTCTTAATTCTACGTGGCATTGATTCAACAAGGTGCTGAAAGCATTCTTTAGAAATGTTGGCCCATATTGATAAGATAGCATCTTGCAGTTGATGGAGATTTGTGAGATGCACATCCAGGGCACAAAGCTCCTGTTCCACCACATCCCAAAGATGCTCTATTGGGTTGAGATCTGGTGACCGTGGGGGCCATTTTAGTACAGTGAACTCATTGTCATGTTCAAGAAACCAATTTGAAATGATTCAAGCTTTGTGACATGGTGCATTATCCTGCTGGAAGTAGCCACATGGGTACAGTAGAGAATGGGTACATGGTGGTCATGAAGGGATGGACATGGTCAGAAACAATGCTCAGGTAGGCCGTGGCATTTAAACGATGTCCAATTGGCACTAAGGGGCCTAAAGTGTGCCAAGAAAACATCCCCCACACCATTACACCACCACCAGCAGCCTGCACAGTGGTAACAATGATGGATCCATGTTCTCATTCTGTTTATGCCAAATTCTGGCTCTACCATCTGAATGTCTCAACAGAACTCGAGACTCATCAGACCAGGCAACATTTTTCCAGTCTTCAACTGTCCAATTTTGGTGAGCTTGTGCAAATTGTAGCCTCTTTTTCCTATTTGTAGTGGAGATGAGTGGTACCCGGTGGGGTCTTCTGCTGTTGTAGCCCATCCGCCTCAAGGTTGTGCGTGTTGTGGCTTCACAAATGCTTTGCTGCATACCTCGGTTGTAACGAGTGGTTATTTCAGTCAAAGTTGCTCTTCTATCAGCTTGAGTCAGTCGGCCCACTGTCCTCTGATCTCTAGCATCAACAAGGCATTTTTGCCCACAGGACTGCCGCATACTGGATGTTTTTCCCTTTTCACACCATTCTTTGTAAAGTCTAGAAATCGTTGTGTGTGAAAATCCTAGTAACTGAGCAGATTGTGAAATACTCAGACCGGCCCGTCTGGCAACCATGCCACGCTCAAAATTGCTTAAATCACCTTTCTCTCCCATTCTGACATTCAGTTTGGAGTTCAGGAGATTGTCTTGACCAGGACCACACCCCTAAATGCATTGAAGCAACTGCCATGTGATTGGTTGATTAGACAATTGCATTAATGAGAAATTGAACAGGTGTTCCTAATAATCCTTTAGGTGAGTGTAAAGAATTCATAAATTTTGTGATGGTTTACAAATAATATGCGTCTTGTTAAAGGGATACTCCCAGATGGAAATTCTCTCATTATTTATTCACCTTTATGTCTTTATTTCTTCTGTGGAACACAAAATAAGATATGTTTAAGAATATTGGTGACCATACAGCAAATTTCCCAGTGTTAAATTAACACTGCTCAGTGTTTATATAATCCACACTTATATAGTGTTATAGTAACACTGAATCAGTGTTTAAGTTAATTGGGTAATTAAGAGATTAATTGAGTGATGACTGAGCATTAATGATGAACACCTGCTGTTCAGAATCACTGAAGAAAAGATAAATGCAAGAACTACAACTGACTTCAGCCACAGCTTTAGATTAAATAAACTGAAGATAAAAGAAGACATTACATCTCTGAAGATCTCAGCAGAGGAGGATTAAACAACTCCATAAATAGCATTACCAGCTTCACGCATTACTAACCAGACTGACTTTATGTCTCTTGACGTATGTACATGTTTTAAAAAACGTTCAGTTTATCTGATTAAAACACTGCTGGATCTCCTGCTCTAGAGTCACAAGGCTACTATAATCAATGACTCTCAGGAGATCTCAAGAGAAAATAAGGTCACTATATGATGATAACAACTGTATCATCAACAACAAGCCAACATCATTTGTCATCAACTTGTCATCATAAATTTTCTCTCACTGTTCTCACCATAACAAACAGTTACAGCAGCCAGAGAAAAAATAATGTAACAAGTCAAGAGTCCAACTAAAGCAAATACTGATCACCATAATGGTGACTTCAAATGAAACTATTATTTTCAATAAGTCATCAACATCTAAACCTTTGTCAATTTTCAATAAGAGCTTCTGTAGCCATAACAGAAATAAAGTCAATCTGGTTAGTAATGTGTGAAGCTGGTAATGCTGTTTATGGAGTTGTTTAATCCTCCTCTGCTGAGATCTTCAGAGATTTAATGTCATCTTTTATCTTCAGTTTATTTAATTTAAGGCTGTGGCTGGTCAGTTGTAGTTCTTGTGTTTGAACAGCAGGTGTTCATCATTAATGCTCAACCATCACTCAATTAATCTCTTAATTACCTAATTAACGCCAATACTGATTCAGTGTTACTTATAACACTATGAGTGTGGATTATATAAACACTGAGCAGTGTTAATTTAACACTGGGAAATTTGCTGTGCACTGACTTCCATTGTAATAAAAAAAAAAAAAAAAAAATTCAAAGTGTAACCCATGATTATGATAATAATAACAACATTGTTACAGTTGCATTGTGTATTTTAAACCCAGAAACAACTTAGTCATCACCCTGGGTAAACTAAACTAAATGAAAGTGTCACATTTATTGTATACTTTCTGTGAAGTGATTTATCGAAATCCTCTGGGCAACTGGAACATACCCTTTCAAATTCATAAAGAACGACGCAGAGAGTCTGTATTAGGTTAAACTTCTAATGAGACTTTAGCCCTCTGATTTGTGGCTTCATCCTTCATAAACCACACTGTAAACACACAAAGTGAAGGCAGCTTTGCTTTGCAAGGTGCATCTTGCTCTTCTCTTCGAGTTGTTTGCTCCATAATTTCCTTTACTCTGCTTAGGAAACATTTGCTTCATCATTTCTCCTGCCCACAGGAGTGAGTGACTCTTTTGAACTAGATTTGATTTGTTAAATGAGCCATTTTGTTTAATACAGTAAACCACACTTAGATCATATAAGTGTGTGGTGCTCTGTAAACTGTCATCCACGCTGGACTATTGTCACCCCATTGGGTGGGCTGTTAAATAGTTCATCCATTTTTGGTTAGCTTGGAATCTTGGTTCAGTATTATATGAAATGTTTGAGTTTATATGGATTGCTAACTCTTAGGACAAGCAAGCTACAGATGACATCAGCGTCTGATGGGATCCCAAGCAGAAAGACGTTAGCCAGTCATTCTAATTGTGCCTTCAATGTGTGGTTGCCATGGGTTTATATACAAATAGACTAAATAAAAGGCTCATTTTCCCCCATCCTCCATCAGAGTTCTGGGAAAAGCTAAGAAAAGTTAGCATAGAGTACGCTAGTAGAGATTATGTTTGCAGTGAGATCTGTGTGGTATTTGTGGTCACACTATTATGCCTTCCATTTCGACATGTCTTGCAGTGTCACAAAACTGCTATCATTAACCACAAATAACCTCTTCTGTTGGGGATTTGAAAATATTGTTTTACATTACCTCACTTTTTGCATTAGATAAAAAAGAATAAAAAATTAAAAAAAACTACTTCTTTTGTGGCTGGCTTCAATTAGACGAGAATATAGTGCATAAAATTGACAAGTTTGGCAAAAACTTTGTTGACAAAAATCAGTTGTAGTGCTTGGAGTGACATCCATAATTTAATCAAATTATTATCCTAATGCAAAAACACTCTAAACAAACTTAAGCAGCAACAGACCCTCAAAAGATATCAACAATGGTGCTTAGAGTGAAGCGGCTCTCATTTTCTCTTCCTTTTATTAGCTTCAGACATTTTTTTTGTGGGCCAGCAGAAACTATAATCACTACAATACTGAGCCTGGGCTGAGCTGGCCCACCTCCAACAACACACAAATTACCCCACCGACTCTCAATATGATGTTTTTAATGGAGGAGAGGAGCTCAGACTTCAAACGGCAGCTTTATTATAAACTATTGGCAGGGATCTAAACTTCTCACATTGTGCAATCTGCTTTAGTAAAGCTGCCGCGTGCGGATCTCTTTCAAATGGATTAAATGCTCTTATCAAGCACTCAATTTTTTGCCTTTACTCTTACTCCTTTACTTAGTTGTTTTCTTCAGTGGAATACAGAAACTATATTTGATATTTGTTTATTTGTCTTCTGAAGCCATGTAATAGGTTTGGAAAAGTGGAAAAGTGAAGGTAGAGTGACCAGGATATTCTTCAAAAATTTACTTTTTGTTTTCCACAGAAGAAAGCAAGTCATACATGTTCGGAATGACGTGAGGGTGGTTTCTTAAAGGAAATCAGAAAAAAAGAAAAATCTTATTCAGGCTTGTATATCAATAAACTCTCAGCTTGGTACTTCCGGACCAGGGACATGGCAGTAGTGAGAGTGAGTGGATGAAGAGAGGAAAAAGTAGATCCATATCTACTCCAGGAATCTGGTGTAACACCACCACTTCACTCTAAGTGGACAACCACTTAAACACTCTCCAGACAGGTTGTTATCAGGCAGCAGAAGCTAAAATGTTTGAGAGACATACACCTGCACCCCATGTGTTTTACGTTGATTTAGTGGTTAGCTCAGACTATCTGATTTAGACAGTTGTTCTCTGACTCCGAATTCCTCTTTCTGAAGTACCATTGGTTCAAACTGACAAAGATATATATAAATTCACAAGCTCAGACATTTACTCACACTTACATAAATCCAAACCTGTATGACCTTCTTTGTTCTGTGGGGGGATAATTTCACTGATAATTTCCCCATTCACTGGGCTGCTAAATGAATATTCTGAGTTAAGCTCACTCGACAACATTCGTGGTATAATTATTGATAATCATACAGAAAGGGTTAATAAGCATTTGTGTCACATTAAAATGTTTTCCTGTAGCTCAAACAATAAGAGCATGGCGCTAGCAACGTTAAAGTCATGGGTTCGATTCCCAGGGAAAGCAAGGACTGACAAAATGCAAAAATGTGTACCTTGAATGCAATGTAAGTTGCTTTGGATAAAAGCGTCTGGTAAATGTAAAATGAAACTTCTTTTAGCATATTGATTACATCTTGTGCTTATAGTACTGAAACAGTACTTTAAAGTTTACAGATTGCCCTCATTCATTATACTGTAAGTGCCTCAGTGTAACATTTCTTTTTTTAAAGAAAATTAGCAAATCTTTATGGTAATCAATAAAAAAACCCACTTTTACTGAACTTAGAATATTGCTTGAGAACTGGTGCAACACAATCAATGAGCTATGAGTAAATGCCCTCAATTAATGATCCGGTCACAACGGCTCAAATACTGCAGCAGAAACCTACTTCTACTCTTGAATTGATAATTAAGAGCTCCAATTTAAAGTCATCCATTTCCACAAAGAAAGAAATTACATTTTGAAAATGACGTCACATTTGAGGCTGTGGAGCTGTTTCATTTAGTAAGGATTAGTCAGCTGAGCTGTTTATTGAGTCTTTAAGGTGTTTTACTGCACATTTGTTACAAGAGACTAAGTGTGGCTACTTTCCACATAATGACAACTCCAAAGGACAAGACATAAACTTGGCTTTGATGATGAGAGAGTGACAAGTGACAAGAGACAGACATGCAGGGAGTGGTTGTCTCTGTGTGCAGTTCCAGCCTTGGGACTGGAACTTGACTTCACTGCTCTTAGCACAGGCTTAAAAGAAATAAAGTTTAAGCGCAACTCTCTGTGCTTCATTTCTCATAAAATATATGAGCCAATTTACTCATTTTAATGTGCAAAACATTTGACAGAGTATCACTTCTACAGTGCTGGTGGGGGAAATACTGAGCAAATGGCATTGGGATTTATTTGAAAATGACTTTAATGTAACTACCCATGGTGGGAATTTAAGAAAATGGACTTGAAAGGAGTTTTGACACAAAGGCAATACAATCAGTTCACATGGTTTAAGAAGTGGAGAGAGACGCTGAGCCATATGTTAGCGAGAGACCTCCCAAGAGGAAGGGAATGAGACAGACATTATTGGCATAAGCACGTGTTTCATTTTTCATGTTCTGATAAAAAAAAAAAAAAAAAAGACCACATGTTGTAGAAACATATTTGAAGAAAATGCTTTTATTATGATATTTTGACAATTTTAATATTTATTGTTCCCTTTCAGTCAGTCACGTTCGACATACGTCGGACGTCACCGACGAATTGGAATCACTTCAGGGAGCCCCTAACAGCTTCGAGATATAGAGAACAGGCCAATGAGAATTGGCGTGCGAGATTTGCATCTCGCGCTCCGCCCCGCGTTGCGGGTATAAAGCGTAAGTGAAATGCACGCACGTTTGTCATTCACTTCGGAGCCGAACGGCATTGATGAAGAGCGAAACGAGAGAGAGAGAATAGAGAGAACGAGAGGCCAGAGAGAGAGGAAAACGCGTGTGTTGGCGAGACGGCACAACCAGCGCGACCGCGCCCCCTGCTGCATTAAGAGAAGAAAAAAAAACAACTGCTGTTCTCACAGCAAGAGAGTTGTGAGTGCACACACACGG
Source organism: Paracanthobrama guichenoti (assembly GCA_018749465.1). NCBI lineage: Eukaryota > Metazoa > Chordata > Actinopteri > Cypriniformes > Gobionidae > Paracanthobrama > Paracanthobrama guichenoti. The sequence continues at coordinate 19,430,244 of CM031948.1, read as the reverse complement.
GCTGCACTATTTCCCGGTGTGTTGCCGGTCCTCCCTGAGTGCTTCAGCACAAAAAAAAAAAAAAAAAAAAGAGCGTTTTTCCTCACAAAAAGAGCTACACGGGTGTGACACTGCGTCTTTTTCGAGATGTCATTCCACCCGTGCGCTACTGGATGCGATCGTTCCCGTCACCCGCTGACGGTCACAATCGCTGTATCACGTGCCTGGGCTTACAGCACGCTGAGGCAGCCTTTGTGGATAGTTCGTGTTCTCACTGTGGGAACATGACTATCGCAGCGCTTAGGTCGAGACTCGCCTACATTCGTGTGGGTGGAGTCCCCTACCCATGCCTCGATCTAGCTCTATTCCCAGAATAGATCTACTTCGACGAATGGCCGGGTGACCTGAGGATTACGGTTAGGGCAAACCCGCCGGCGTACCTCCGCAGGCCCCTAACCCCTACAAGCGCCGCTACCGGTTGAGCTTCGGAGGGACCCGCTGGCCCCTCCCATGGGCGTCCGGCGGTCTCCTTCGGAGCTCCGGCGGAGGAGCAGATGTCAATCGCTGCATCGGAGGGGGAGTTCCAGTCCTCGGAGGATGAAGATTCGGCTGCACTGCCTCCTCTGGGAGAGTGGCAGCGATCGAGTCAGACCCCGAGTTGACGGCTATGCTTTCCGGGCGCCCGAAAGGTCGGGCTTGAGTGGAACCCTCCACCACGTCCCGAACCTTCTAGGTTGGACGATTGGTTTCTCGGGCGGGCCGCTGGTTCTCAGCGTCCCGCCCGGTACCTTTCTTCCCGGAGGTGCATGAGGAGCTCACCAGGTCGTGGTCGACACCCTTTAGTGCCAGGAACCGACCGGTGGCTCCTCCCTCTCACTACCCTTGGACGGCGGGCAAGCCAGGGGTGCGTGGGGATCCCGCCCGGTGGAGCGGGCGTCGCGATGCAACTGTGTCCGGCGACCGCCTCCAACTGGCGCGGTGACCCACGTCTCCCGTCCAAGGCCTGTAAGTTCTCCTCCAGTCTGACTGCGAAGGCTTACAGGTCTTGTGGCCAGGCTGCGTCCGCCTTGCATGCCATGGCGCTGCTTCAGGTGCATCAGGCCCAGGCACTCATGGATATGCACGAGGGTAGCCCTGGCCCAGAGCTCCTCCGGGAGCTCCGGACGGCGACGGACCTCGCCCTCCGGGCGACGAAAGTCACCGCCCGTTCCATTGGTCAGGCGATGTCCAGGAGCGGCATCTCTGGCTCAACCTGGCCAACATGAGGGAGACCGATAAGACTCGGTTCCTGGACTCCCCCATCTCCCCGGCTGGGTTGTTCGGCGACGCGGTCGAGAGCTTTGCCCAGCAGTTCTTGGCCGCCCAGAAGCAGGCCATAAAATACATCCTGCCCCGGCGGTCAGCTGCTGCCTCCACCCCGCCGCCGGCCGCAGCACCTCCGCCTGCTCGTCGCCGAGGATGTCCGCCCGCCCGCCGCTGCCCCCGCTCCCGCCCCAGCCCAGCAGCAGCCTCCACCCGGGCGTCGGCGTGGAGCCGGCCGTGGGAAGGACGTCCAGCCCGCTCAGGCCGCTGCCAAGCCAGGTGGCAAGCGCCGTCGTAAGAGACCCTGAGAAGGGCCACCCAGAGATGGAGGAGACTGCTCTTTGGGAGACGGCCGCAGCACCTCTCCCCCCCCCGGAGGAGGGCCGGGGGGCGATATTGTGTCATCCTGTTCCGCCGCTAGCCCCAGTGCTAGCGGCACCCAAATTGTCAATAAAAGAGCAGTTTCCGGAATCTCTGGGTGCCAAGAGAGTGCGCTTGGCGGTGTTCGACGCTTCCATGCCTTGTCACCCTCAGGCGCCTCTCTTATCGCCAGCAGGGGGTGCCGGCTGTGTCTGGGACGCTCACCAACGGCCTCCCCACACTCGTGTGCCCCCTCAGCGGAAGCAGGTAAGTGTTGCACAGCACACTCAGACCCCACCTTGGGCCGCTACCATGCCGCCCGTATCGGGTCCCTGCATGCCGCCGCGCTGCCCCGCTGCGGGTACGTCTGTGGTGCCGTTGGTCCCGCTTGCACGGTTCCTGGGAGCCTGGCTAGCGCTTCCCAGCCCGTCTCGCTGGCTCATCCGTACTATCAGACTCGGCTATGCGATTCAGTTCGCCCGGCGTCCCCCCAAGTTCAGGGGCGTTCACTTCACCTCCGTGACGAAGGAGAATGCCCCTGTGCTCCAGGCGGAGATCGCAGTCCTACTGGCGAAGGACGCGATAGAGCTGGTCCCTCCAGCCGATATGAAGACCGGCTTCTACAGCCCGTACTTCATTGTGCCCAAGAAAGGCGGCGGGTTACGACCGATCTTGGATCTGCGACTTCTGAACCAGTCCCTTCACAGGCTGCCGTTCAGGATGTTAACGCAGAAACGCATCATCAGGTGCGTCCGTCCCCAAGATTGGTTTGCAGCGATCGACCTGAAGGACGCGTACTTTCATGTCTCGATTCTCCCTCGACACAGACCGTTCCTACGCTTTGCATTCGACGGACGAGCATATCAGTACAAGGTCCTACCCTTCCGGGCTGGCCCTGTCGCCCGTGTCTTCACGAAAAGTCGCGAGGCGGCCATTGCTCCCATGAGAGAGCGCGGTGTTCGCATTCTCAACTACCTCGACGACTGGCTGATCCTTGCCCAGTCGCGAGAGCAGTTGTGCGAACACAGGGACTTGGTGCTCCGTCACCTTTGCCGGTTGGGGCTTCAGGTCAACTGGGAGAAGAGCAAACTCTGCCCCTCGCAGAGAAGATCTCTTTCTCGGGATGGAGATAGACTCGTCGCCGGACGGCGCGCCTCACCGAGGAGCGCGTCCAGTCAGTGTTGAACTGCGTGAACTCGTTCAAAACGCAGGATAGCGGTACCACTGAAACATTTTCAGAGGCTCCTGGGGCATATGGCGTCCGCAGCCGCAGTAACGCCGCTGGGATTGCTTCATATGAGACCGCTTCAACGCTGGCTCCACGACCGGGTCCCGAGATGGGCGTGGCGCAGCGGAACTCTCCGTGTCCAAGTGACGCCGAGATGCCGCCAAACCTTCAGCCCGTGGTCGGACCCTTCATTTCTACGGGCAGGCGTGCCTCTAGAACAAGTGTCCAGGCATGCTGTTGTCTCCACGGATGCCTCATCCACCGGCTGGGGTGCCACGTACAACGGGCTTGCAGTGTCGGGTCTGTGGACGGGGCCCCAACTGCAATGGCATATCAATTGCCTGGAGTTGTTAGCAGTTCGTCTTGCACTCAGCCGCTTCAAAATGCCGCTCAGAGGCAAGCACGTTCTGGTCCGTACGGACAGCACTGCGGCCGTTGCGTACATCAACAAACAGGGTGGTCTACGCTCCCGTCGCATGTCACAACTCGCCCGCCATCTCCTCCTATGGAGTCCTTCCTTTCTGTCCTTCAATCCGTGCAGACGTGTTTTTCTCTCTGCTCCCTGCTGGCTCTCGCGCTGTTTTGTTTTGTCTAGTGTTTCGTCTCTTCTCTTCTCTGACTGCTGCTTTGCTGGACTCCTGAAAATACTGAAATGGAATTGATTAACTGGTCAATCAGCGCGATCGACAAGATTTTCTCACTAAGGAAGGGTGCCCGGAGAACCCACCTGCCCGGACGGGACCTTTGCCGCAGGGTACGTGAGGGCGCATGGAACAACTGGCAAGTCCTGTGCCTGGAGGCTCTGTCCGTGGAGGATGCGGAAGATTTATACATGATTGGATTATTGATGGCGGGGTTCCTATTCTTTGGCTTTGGGATTGCCCTGACCTATCGGAAGATTGGTAAGACAGCTGCAAGCAAATTCACCCAGCTGCTGTCTGTGGAAATTAAAGAATGCTTCGGGGTTGTGTGTGACCGTCTGAAGGAATTAGATCAGAAAGTGATAGGAATTGAGGAACTGAACCGTAACAACGCAGTCCGACTGCGGATACGCAGGAAGAGTGGGCTCTATCGGGGGTCAGATCGGTGAACTTTTACGGACTGTAACCGGTCTGGCCATGAGGCTGGACGTAATGTCTAGGGAAACTGCACGGACCGGACGCGAATGCTGAGGACCAGATCTGATTGATTGATTATGATCCGGACAAATTACCGAAGATCATCAAATGGATTAAAAAATAATAAATTGTATTTGCCTGACCTAATCAACTAGCCCAACGAACCTCACTTGGTCCCTATCTCTCGGTTGGGATTTCAGCCTGACAGCTTTGTCTGCTATCTTTCCCTGTGCACTGCCTTATCTCCCTTCAAGGACAAACCATAGAACTGAACTCGAAAACATCTGAAGTTATGGCTAACATTCTCACACAACACAATCTCAGACTCACTCGCACCATACATACCCGACCTTATTCCCTCCCCGTTCCATCCGTCTGCCTGTCTGTTATCTATCTCCTCTCCCACTCATACAAAAAATCCCACCACGTGACCACGTGTACTGTGTCATGTTTATGTTTATGTTTTGTTGTGTTTGCTATGTAATGCTTGCTAAATTGCATTCTTGTATTTCTGGAGAGCGTAGGGCGGCGCCTGAATAATCGGCTGCGGCCCGGAGGCTTGCTCCAAACTTCATTTCGTTATACTGTACTTGTACATGTGTAATGACAAATAAACTTCAACTTCAACTTCAGAAGCATCTGAGGTCGCTTCGTGCCATTCATATTCCGGGCCTGCTCAATCGTGCGGCCGACGAGCTCTCACGACAGCCAGTGCTCCCGGGAGAGTGGAGACTCCATCCCCAGGTGGTCCAGCTGATCTGGGTCGCCCGGGGCGCGCAGGTAGATCTGTTTGCCGCCCCGGACTCCACCCACTGCCAGCTGTTCTATTCCCTGACCGAGGGGACCCTCGGTTCGGATGCGCTGGCACACAGCTGGCCCCGGGGCCTACGCAAATATGCGTTTCCCCCAGTGAGCCTTCTTGCACAAACACTGTGCAAGGTCAGGGAGGACGAGGAGCAGGTCCTGTTGGTCGCTCCGTACTGGCCCAACAGGACTTGGTTTTGGAACTAGTGCTCCTCGCGACAGCACCTCCTTGGCCCATTCCTCTGAGGAAGGACCTCCTGACTCAGAGACGGGGCACCCTCTGGCACCAGCGTCCGACCTCTGGAAACTCCATGTCTGGTCCCTGGATGGGGCGCGCGGAGTTCTAGGCGGTCTGCCACAAGCTGTGGTAGACACCATTACTTCCGCTAGAGCGCCCTCTACAAGGCACCTCTCACGCGTTGAAGTGGAACCTGTTCGTCGAATGGTGCTCTTCTCGCCGAGAAGACCCCCGAAGGTGTTCGGTCAGTTCTGTGCTTTCCTTCCTACAAGACGGGTTGGAGCGAAGGCTGTCTCCCTCCACCCTCAAAGTTTATGTGGCCGCCATCACCGCCAATCATGACTACGTAGGCGGAAAGTCCTTAGGGAAGCACGATCTGATCGTCAGGTTCCTGAGGGGGGCGAGGAGACTGAATCCGTCTCACCCTCCCTCTATACCCTCTTGGGACCTGTCTCTGGTGCTGACCGCACTGCAGAGGCCTCCCTTTGAGCCTTTGCAGTCAGCTGAGTTAAAAATTCTGTCTCTGAAGACAGTACTCCTGACTGCATTGGCCTCCATCAAGAGGGTAGGGGACCTGCAGGCATTTTCGGTCGACGAATCGTGCCTGGAATTCGGGCCTGGTAACTCTCACGTAATCCTGAGACCCCGGCCTGGATATGTGCCCAAGGTTCCCACCACTCCTTTCCGGGACCAGGTGGTGAGCCTGCAAGCGCTGCCTTCGGAGGAGGCAGACCCAGCCCTAGCTTTTCTCTGTCCCGTCCGCGCTTTGCGGACTTACGTGGACAGAACGCATAAAGCTTCAGGACCTCAGAACAGCTCTTCGTCTGTTATGGAGGACAGCAGAAGGGAAAGGCTGTCTCCAAGCAGAGGATGGCCCACTGGATAGTGGATGCCATCGTCTTGGCGTATGAAACCCAAGACGTGCCCTGCCCGCTCAGGTTAAGAGCCCACTCCACCAGGGGTGTAGCTTCTTCCTGGGCGCTGGCTCGTGGCGCCTCGCTGGCAGATATTTGTAGAGCTGCGGGCTGGGCGACACCTAACACGTTCGCTAGGTTCTATAGCCTACGTGTAGAGCCGGTATCTTCCTGTGTGCTCACTTCCCATAGTCAGTAACACCGAAGTGCCCGTTCTAAAGTGTCGGCTTGCTGCGCCACTCCCTTCCCCATGGAACGGATACGTGCGCTTATATGCTCCAGTCAAGTTCCCCAGTATGGCGAACCCTGTCGAGTCCTCCGCAACCCTCGGCAGTCGGACGTGGCGGAGCATCCGACGCCAGGCCTAACGCTCGTATGCATTGGTGGAACTTGTGTTAGGCTGGGTTCCATATGTTGGGACCCCCACGGCGGTCCCATATGTGTATTCTCCACGGTAAGTCTCCCTTCGGCGAGCTCGTGTCTTTCCCTCTCTGCCGTCTCAGTGTGGTGTGGACCCCCGCCTAAATGGCCGGAGCCACCCCTGGGGCTTCCGTATGTAGCACTGCCCACGGCCAGTCCATACGTGTATTCTCCACATGGTAACTCCCTCCGGGCATGATGTGGCTTCCGCAGCGGCCCCCCGGGGCACGCTTTCCCAGCGTTATCCAATAGTCAGCTGAGTGGGGCTTGCGGAACAGCAGCTGACTCTCCCTGCGTGAATTTCCCCGCCCGGAACAGCCGGGGTCTGAGGGGCTTTCCCAGGGCGCTGGAAGTGGTAGCAACTGTGGCGTGTTCCAAAGGGATCCCAATTCGACGTACGTCGGACGTGACCGACTGAAAGGGAACGTCTCGGTTACGTATGGTAACCCTCGTTCCCTGAAGGAGGGAACAGAGACGTACGTCCCGTCGCCACAATTGCTGTACCATCACTGCAGGCCGAGTCAATAGTTCGGCTCCTCAGTGAAAAACAAACGTGCGTGCATTTCACTTCCGCTTTATACCCTCGACGCGGGGCGGAGCGCAAGATGCAAATCTCGCACGCCAATTCTCATTGGCCTGTTCTCTATATCTCGAAGCTGTTAGGGGCTCCCTGAAGTGATCCCAATTCGTCGGTGACGTCCGACGTACGTCTCCGTTCCCTCCTTCAGGGAACGAGGGTTACCATACGTAACCGAGACGTTATACAGTGGTCCCAAAAATGTGTTTGAACGTGTTGTACATTTAAAAATATATATTTTTGCATTATATAACAAAGTGGCATTTATTGTAGACTCTTTTTACTGTTAAAAAAATTAAAAAAAACAAAAAAAAAAATTAAAAAAAAACATACCTGGTGCCATGATGATGTCGGATGTAGCGTAAGCGTTTTGAACTGCGAGAGGTGTTACACTTTCTTCCTAAGTTGAATAAGGAAGGTGGTCTGGCGGTAGCTAGATATTTTGCTTCATAAAGTTTTAAATATGGATATTTTTCTTACACAAACCCATCGACACTTTTTTGGGCTTCAAATTTTGGGCTGCCATTATAATGCTTAGATTAGTCAGGACATTTGTTAATATAATTCCGATTGTATTCGTCTGAAAGATGAAAGTCATATACACCTAGGATGGCTTGAGGGTGAGTAAATTATGGGATAGTTTTTTGTTTTTGGGTGAACTATCCCTTTAAGGCCATGCATTATGTAAACGCTGTCAGGCACTTCACGAGACAGTTATACACATTGTCCCTTTGCAAGAGCTTACTAGAAACTGAACTTACACTGGACAAAGTTGTTACGATAGCAAGCCAGATTGAATCTGTTGCCTATCAGGCTAAATCCATTTAAAATTCTCGCCAACTTACCGCCCCCCCACAAGCCTTGCAGCACACAGTAAAACACAGGACAACGGGAAACCCGTCACATGCACCTCTTAATTCTGATAAGAGGAAGAGGAAGTCATGCTTTCGCGGTGGATCGGAGGCACACTTGGATAGCGCTGTGAACTGTCTGGCTGCAACTGTAACATGCAGGAAGTGTAAAAAAAAAAAAAAAAAAAGAAAATGGACATTACGCCAAACTCTGCCAATCAACGCAATCGATTATGTGTGAGGTCTGAAATCGAATTACTAGTAATTACTGTACACAGAATATTCAGCTCATACTCCAAGCATTATAGGAACACTGACTCTATCTACTTCTGCCTCACAGACTTATATGGTGGTTCTGGTGGCTAACACTGGGTATTCTTTATCTATCCTCTATGCTCTAAAAGGTTCTACTGTTTTCTCTGCCATCGGCTGGACTAATGCTTACTACTAAGTGGCACTGCATGATGACAGTCATGACCTCACAGCCTTTATTACCCACAACAGACTGTTGTCATGTTCCTTACGGATTGGCTTCAGCACCTGCAGCATTTCAGAAGATGATGACCATCATCCTGACAAGCTTGTCAGGGGTTGAAAATTACCTGGATGACATTATCCACGGACAGGACATGTCAATGCATGACAAAGAACTTCAAGTGGTCTCACGACGACTAGAAGCTGTTGGCTTGCAGCTCAATAAAGACAAGTGGGAAACCAGCCTGCTGTTCTTAGGCCATACTGTTTCACTGAAGGGTATTTTTCTTGATGAATCAGTGTTTAATCAAAGTCACTCTGCGGCCATCTTTGAAATGGCTCTCGGGCATGCAAGTGCAGCTCCTATCTCTTTGAATGGGGAAACATCAAATTCTCCAAAACTGTTTGCCAAGCTTACAATTAAATTTGAAATCACCAATGAAATCTGACTCAAACTGTCTCATACATTTTGTTTCTAAATGCTTCAATCATGACAAAAAAACTGCATTTTTTTTTTTTTTTTCAGCTGGACCAAGTTAATGCTCAGTCTCAGAATGTCTCAGAACACTAACTGTTTCTATAGGAACCGGACGCGACGACTTTACCAATTATTCCACCATATTTCACATTGTACATTCTCCCATTCACAGTAATATGAGTACACCGTCTTTCTGTATATAAAGTCTTTGGTTTATAGATAGATAGATAGATAGATAGAAAACTTTATTATAGTACAATCTAGTGCAATGATATTATTAACGGTGACTCGGGTGTCCAAAAATGTCCAGATACATTTAGGGGCCACTGTACTGTATACAGTTGTTCAGAGTGACTTTACCTTGAAGTGTTCTGTCTTAATGTGTTTATTGTTTGAGTTCAATGCATACTGAGAAAAAAAAAAAAAAAAAAAGACATTCTCAAGCCACTCCTCATGTAAAGTTATTGATTATCATACCCAAGTCTTGTGTTGAATTTGTGTGTGTGCATGCTCTTGTCACCAGAGACACCACTTTCACACACGGTCTTTTTCAAATGCTTCACCAACCTTCACCCTCTGTTTCCCCAAACCTGGGGCCTTAAAGCAACTTTTATTGTTTATCTGTGCTTTTTGTATGTATGTACTGTTTGTATGTGCGTTTCCCCACACGCGTGTTCTTTTATCTCTTTTCTTCTGTTCCTCGCAGCCTGTGATTGCCATCCTGTGGGGGCCGCTGGCAAAACCTGTAACCAAACCACAGGCCAATGCCCCTGTAAAGACGGTGTGACGGGTATCACATGCAACCGTTGTGCTAAAGGCTACCAGCAGAGCCGATCACCCATTGCCCCCTGCATAAGTATGTGGATCACTCAATGTCAAGATTTTTTTTTTTCAACTTCAATCCCCAATAAGCGATAGTACACAAATGTTTTTGTCCATGGAATGCATTGAAAAAATTAGAAGAAAGGACTGTAGGATCCATTTCTTTTGGAGGAACAAGAAAATCTGCATTTCACAGTGGAAAGAATTTGGAACCATGTCTTGTTAACTCCTGTCATTCCACAGGATTATCACCTGCCGTTCTTCAAATTCTGTTTTCTTTACTTCATGGCCCAAATCAGCGAGACTGACATTTTTTTGATTCTTAAAATTGTTTAAAGATTACAAATGTCCTCACTGCATGGGAAGGAATATAGAAAACACATTATTCATCACTGGTGTATGCATTTGAAATGAAACTATTTAATAGGTGCTTTTGTCGACGAAACAATGCTTGGATATTAAACAAGGCTAGAAACGCTCAGGATACATTTTTGGCAGGGAGCTTAGAGGAATGAATTCAACCTTTACGTTTTTGAAATCATATATCTTTGATTTTCTTGGGAAAGTCGCAAGCATGAATTTGTGAAAGATAGACACTCCTATAATTGAATTGAAAATATTTAGTTTCTCTCATAATTGTGAAATAATGTTTTTATATTAATAGCCCATATAAATTTAAGCCGTATCTCAATCCATGCCAAGCTCAGTTTAACACAAGGAAGTCTTGGCTACACATACCATTATGTCCTTCCATTCTGAAGACCATAAATCAATAGGATTTAAATATTTGTAACAGGCTTGTACTGTAATTTAATCTGGTATTAAACTCGTTCCCATGTTCCCCAAGATGTTTAGAGCTGATATAGGAAGTAACACCACCAAATTAGTCTTGCCATAATGCCAAAAGCAAAATTTACTTTCCTTGGTACTAGTTCTTTATTGAACTACATACTTAAAATCACTCAATATGGTATGTGTTTTTTTGTTTTTTTGTCTAAAGCATTATTGATTAAAATACTGTTTTGGATGACTTTAAAATTTGCGATGCCATCCTGAATGAGTAACATTACATATTAATATGTGACCCTGGACCACAGAACCAGTAATAAGTCGCACAAGTATATTTGTGGGATTAGCCATGGATCAAAATTATAGATTTTTTTAATGCCAAAAATCATTAGGATATTAAGTAAAGATCATGTTCCATGAAAATATATATTTTCTACCGTAAACATATAAAAAATGTATTATTAGTAGTAATATGCATGGCCAAGGAGTTCATTTGGACAACTTTAAAGGTGATTTTCTCAATACTATTTTTTGTACCCTCAGATTCGAGATTTTCATATAGTTGTATCTCAGCCAAATATTGTCCTAACAAACCATACATCAATGAAAAGCTTATTTATTCAGCTTTCAGATGGTGTATAAATCTCTGACCCGTATGACTGGTTTTGTGGTCCAGGGTCACATATTATTATTAAGCCTTGTTTACTGGCCAAAAGCACCATGGTGCATAATCGCATAAGAAACATATTTAAGCATGAGCATAAAAAAATTTTTTGGACCCCAGCAGATGATGAAGATCGTTCATGATGATTTTTTTTGTATTGATTTTTTTTTAATCAGAAGACTTGATTCTTTCTTCCTTAAAAAAAGCTCTTTTTTTGCATGCTTGTGCACCAGCTCCACAGAGCACATGAGCACTCTTTTATCAACTTCTTCATATTTCTCTTAGTACGCTTGAGCTGTTCAGTCATCCTCTTGTTTTGTCCTCATGGCAGTAACTGCCTTTTCTTCTTGTATATTTATGTTCCGATAAAGCAAAAGACTGTTCTTTTTTCTTTTCTTTTTTTTTGCCACTTTTATGAATTCAATCACTTCGATGAAAAGGTCTTTCCTCATGCATGGCTTTACTGAGTGTAAACTTCCCTCCGCTTATAAAAGGCCAATGGAAGGAGGAATGAAAGAATCAAGTCTTGGACAAGCATCTTGCTGTTTTTCATAACAAAAAAAGAGGGATACAGATGGAGCAGTTCAGCAAATTGTGTGCCATTCTGTGAACCAATGTAAACCTGTTCAATTCACTCTGCGGATGGATTCATAATGTGAAACCTGTAACAATTTCTTATGGAGTTTCAAATAAGCAGCAAGAAATTGTCTGAAGAGAAGCTAATATTTATTCATATATTGATCTTACATAATAATCATTATTTAATTTGAATGTAATATTTATATTTTAATTTAAACCCATTTTACATTGATTGAGAATATTTATTTAATTAATTAAATGTATTCTGCTAATTGTGCTTTCTTTTTCGGAACAGAAATTCCCATTGCTCCACCAACCACCACTGCAAGCAGCACAGAGGAACCTTCAGGTTAGTTCTGCTAACTATAGCCTTAAATGAGAATTGTAGAATATTGTTTTAGTGAGTTTAATGCCATTAACCATATGAGATCTTATCAATTAAAAAGTTAGGCCAGATGTAAGTGACTCGTGCTAAGGAATGAGGAGCTGATGCAGTGCTGTTTGGGGGCTCATTCTTACTCATTTGCTGATTTTGAGTGTAAAGTGGGATTTGATTTACCCCAACCCATTATGGAAGAGGAACTGCTGAAATTATTAGGGGGGATCTAGTTTTACAATTGCATCCCTTGACACGTTCACTCTTGCCACAGATGTTTTATAAATATGTCTAAAGTAAGCAGAGCGTCAGACTGAACTGCAACGTCTGCCAAATGATTTCATTCAGCATCAGACAGTAAAACACTGTCTGCAAATATACAAACGCTTCCCTAAAATTTCTTGCAATTATAGACTAAGTGTCTCCTGATCAGATGTTTAATTTCCAAAGTTTTCTTCCTGGAGCCATCAGCTTCTCTCTCTCTCTCGGTATTATCAACATAGTGAGTGAACATGCTTTAGGTTGCCCGCATGGAAAAAGTATTTGTTGAAGAAATATTCGTCATTCTCATGGACAGAGGAATTCTAGCGTGCAAAAAAAAATCTTTGCAGCTGTTGGTTGATCGTCGCAGACCTCTAATGCTTTACTGACAGATAAGATTGACAGCAGAGCTGCTGGTATTCTCTCTCTCTCATGGACCTCATTTCATTCTTCTCTGGGATATTTTTCTCTGCCCCCACATTTTTCTTTTACCGTCTCCTTTATTCTCCCTGCATTTCTCCCTCCTTTGTCCTAAAATACCCACTCACTCTCTCTCTCTAGCCCATCTGAAACCAATTCTCTGTTTCATGACTGGTAGTTTGGCTATTGCCAAATGTCAGAACTGCATTGTGAAAACTGTCTTTCCTTAATGGACTATCAATGATTTGAGATAGAGGGTGTTATGACCCATGCAAAATAAACAAATAGGCAAAGCGGAGGGAAAAGGTTAACCCATTTACCACAATGTGTTTCCATTTGTCATGGCCTGACCCTAAAGCATATGGCAGCACATGTGTAAAACGTAGAAATGCAGGATAGCTGTATTGTGCTTGTCTTAGTATTTTTGTAGAAAAGAAAGTTGAGTTAAAACAGTGCTAAACAAATATAAATTAATTAATTTTCTCTATGTATAATTAGTTATTTATTCGTTATATCATGTTTATTATGTCACCACTGTTTTAGCGGTTTATTTTCTACAGAAATAAAAACAGCAAGGGCGCTATTAATGATTTTTTTTTTTAATTACTAAAATGCAAGATAGCTGCATTGTGCCAGCATTTTAGCATTTTTGTAGAAAAGAAACAGTTAAACAGTGCTGCACGAATTTAAATAAATACAATTTCTCTGTATATCATTTGTTTATACATTACAGTAATATAAAAATAATTTTATTTGCCACCACTGGTTTCTTTTTTCCCTTTTTTAAGAAAAGACAGGCACAATACAGAAATACTAAATTAGAAAAAAGTTTATTTAAAAAAAAAAAAAAAAAAGGTGAAAGTAATTTAATTCTAAGGTCAGAAAATGTATGAAATAGAACCTTTCTAATCACTTAATGGAATCTGTGTTTGGCATGCTCTATTTTAAAAAATCGTAATTTATTTGCAAAGATCGTGTGACCTTTAATCCAGGCAATGGGGGCGCCGCTGATTTTGAGCCCTTACAATGTTTGACCCATCTGGTTTTGAGAGCAGCCCTCCATGGAAACTGCAGCATTCCAAATCAAGCTGATGGAGAGGTGGAGCACAGGACAGACATATTTGAGTGCCTCCATCAAAATGGACGCTCCAGACCACCCACACATCCTGCTATGGGACTGCATACATTATGCCTTCACTCCGGGCCCAAAGCTCACCTCAGGATAGAGCAATACGGCAGAAAAATATGACCTCATCTAATAGATGATTGCAAACAGATGTTCTTATCAGGGCACCTCCACCCTGCTCTTTAGCAGTTGCCCACTTAGACAGAGAAAGACTGAGATTGAGAGAGAGAACCTGTGCGTTCTTGTACAGAAGGGTGGGGCAGGCAGCTGTGTAGCAGGTGTCTATGAGAATGAAATAGGGGAACGGCAGGAGGACAGAGGGAAAGTCGAGGGAGGAGAGGAGGAGGAGGATATTAATATGTCTTCAGCTCTGCCACATGGGGAGGAGCGCATTGCGAAAACCTCTGATTGCTCGGCTCAGACAAAACACATATTGTGTGGCAAGGTCATGCATGGTGTGAGTCACCACTCCCAAGACCCCTGTATAATCCCTCAGACGCACACTCATCTATGACTGACAGAGATGTCTCTACAAACCTGCACCAGGAGATCAGTGCCTGTTGTTTTTACAGTCACCAAAACTGACATGGTGGTTATTGTTGGCATGGATTTTGTAGATGTTCTGTTGTTCACACGGAGAAAAAGTGTGTCAAAATTGTACCTTTAGGGGTACAACAGCTTGTCACTGGAGCAGTAACCTTAAAAGGACATATTTGTATTTTTTTACCACAAAAAAAGTTCATAGTTAAGGTACGTATTTGTACTCTAGGGTACTAATATGCACCTTTTAGGAGTAAAAAGGGTACAAAGATGTCCTTTTAAGGGTAGGGTATTGCCCCAGTGACAAGCTGTTGTACCCCTAAAGGTACAATTTTGACACTTTTTTTTTCACTGTGTGTTTTAAGCAGGCTGTATGTGTGGATGGAGAATGCTCAAAAATTTAACAATATTTTACATAATTCAAAGGATAGTTCAGCATTTACTCACTCTCATGGTATTTCAAACCTGTATGATTGTATCAGTAAAACACAAAAAGTACATTTTTAAAGAATATTGTGGCTGCTCTTTTCCATATAGTGAAAGTGAAGAGAGACTGGAGCTGTCAAGCTTCAACATGACAAAAAGCACTATCATAAAACTATCATACAGCTATCAAAAGTCATCCATATGACTATGCGTACTGTAATACGTGTGTTTGTAATTAGCTTTGTGTGAGAAACAAAGTGAATTGTTTCACTGAGACTAAAAATTAGTAAAGATTTTCAGTGAATTATGAATTTCATTTCCATGTTCCTTATGCAACTGCATGACTTGAAAAGATAAAGTGGGCAAGTAATATATTCTTCAGAAAAGTAAAATATGCAACAAAAAAGTAGCTTTAGGGGTACAACAGTTTGTCACTAGGGAAGTACCTTTAGGTACTTCTTGGTTTTGTACCTTATACACCCCTAAAGGGTATGCCTTAAAATGTAACTGTTGTTGTACCTGTGATGACAGACCCCAACCATACCTTTTTTTTCTGACAAGAAAGAAAGTCATACAGGTTTGGGACAACGTGATGAGTAAATAATGACAGAATTTTCATTTTTGGTGAACTATCCCTTTACCACTGTCGCCCTTGTAAAACCAAATGGTCCCATAGAATTCTGCAAGTCTCCTAGTGATTATAAAAGGAATGAATAAAAAAGGGGGAGTAAGAGACAGAGGGAGGGAAAGTGAGAATTAGAGAGTGAGAGACAGAAAGAGAGTGAATAGTGTTGAATTAGTGTCTCATCATGAATGCAAAGCTCTCGTCTAATTTAAAACTGGCCTCTCCTCTCTCCTATTTCACATTGACAGATTTCGAGGGTTGGCGATGTTCCCCACACATCTCTGGGCTTCATTTACAGTAATGAAGTTGATTTCAACTTCTCAGCCCATTAGAATGATGCCACCGTGACCAAAACTGCACACGCTTTCTGGTCTTTTTTTTTCCGTTAAACCAATGTCAGAATTCAGGAGACAGCTCTTTTTTAAACTCTTGAACGGAATGAAAGAACGGCAGAAAACGAGGAGGATATTTTGAGAGGTTGAGAGTAGGAGAAAAAAAAAGCTGTTCTCTTTGGAATAGAACCAGCTTGCCCATTGAGTCCCTGCCCCAGTGGGAGCTTGGGGCTCTGGCTATAATCTAATTACATGCTTTATTTGCAGCAATTTGTTTCTCAATCAGTCTCATTCCGCACAGAGAAAGCCTTCCCCCTGTGCACTCATTCACACCTCATTGTTACAGTTCCGAGATCTGCGACGTGCGCATGAATAGCATTGTCTGTTCCATCTGAGGTCCAACTGGAAACAGACCACAGGTCAGCTTCAGGCTCTTTTTGCTAACAACAGAGTACAGTGTCTGCCGTCTTCAAGCATTAAAAGACCCAGCAGGTTAGACTGTCAGTGTTAGATGTCAAGGCTTTTCAAAAGTGCTGAGTGAGGCTGAATAGCGCAGACTCATTAGCTGTTCTTCGCCGAATCTCCAGACCAACAACTTCCCTCAATGTCTAGCGACGGAGAGAATTCATCCACAAATGTTTCCCCACAGGGGTCCCCACAGTCAGTGTGTAACCGGTGCCCTCCACTCATTCTTCGGTGTCAAACAAGCCTCACATTCAAACTTACACGCAGCTTTCTTTTACTCACTGGCACCGCTAGCCGCGCCACTGGACGCGGTGCCAAAATCTCTCGTACACAGCTTTCGCTTGAAAAGACGGCAGGAAAAACATCCATTAAGGTGACACTGGCCTCTGTGGGAGCATCATGACGGGACGGCAAGCTAACCCTACTTCCCCTAACTCAAGAGGGGGTACAATGAGTACATTTTTCTTTCCTGCGGGGGACTAGATGTTCGAATAGGAATCTCAGGGTGCTCATCACCTCTTTAAAAGAGAGCTAATGAGAAATGATGGCTATCAAAGGGAAGTATCATGATGGCATTAAATAGGGTTATAGGAAAACAAAGCAGTTGCTCTGCAGTCTTCATTTAAATGGAAATGAAGCTGCCACAGTATGGACTCTCAATTTCATTTTGGTTACAGTTTCTCTGCCATTTCCAATCTACAGTGTGCACGGTTTGACTCGCCCAACCCCACCTTGGACTCCCTCGCGCAACCACTTCGGCGCGACTACTTTCACGGGCATTTTTTTCTGTTTCCTGGGTTTCCCAGGCAACCTCATTCACACAGAGAGAATAGAGAGTCCAAAAGAAAGTAAAAGGCAGGCATGGAGCGAGGGTCGGCCGAAACAATGAAGTTTGTTCATATGCAGGCGAGCTGAAAGGTTTTTCTCTCCCCCTCCTCCGTCTCCTCATTCCATCCATCCACTAAAAGAAGGCCATGACAATGTAAGGGGAATGGCAAAAGAAAACTTCTCCATTTAAACATCTGCATGCTCGAAAGAAGTGTTTTTAATGAATTAATCGTGTCCGTGTCCTCGTACAGCATCTGAGTTGAAGGCGTAACTCGTTTTATCTGGGAAGAACTGTAGAAGAGGCCCAATCGGAACTGAATCCCTTGCGGTTTTTTTGCCAAAACACCATGTTTCTTCTTTATTTTTACACACAACAAGCTTTTTAAACACTTTATGTGCTGCTAATTTTCCCCCTGACCTCCCTTTGTGCTTGGACAACCCTTGCTCCCCCTTCACCGCAACCTCCCTGAGTGACGAACCAATAAATGCCAAAGGTTGAAATGGTCTTTAGGGGTTGCGGTGGGGAAGGGGGCATTAGGACAGACGTACAGGCTGAGTTGACAGCACCGGGAGGGAGGTGTCGTGATTCAAAAAGCCCTAATCAGGCCCATCATGGCACTGACAGTGGAGACAAGGGTGAGAAATTAGCATGGAACTGAAAAAAAAAATCGCTGGGTGGCACAATACGCTTGGCCTCAGAGGGCTCCCATCAGAGCAGGGGAGGGTCCAGACATCCAGAGAGCAGAACGAGAGGGACCTTTTGTCTCCTGCTTTTCTAAGGAGCAAAGGACACTTTGCTGAATGCCTCACAAGCCCTATTACAGCCTCACAATTAAACTGGGCAGATGGGTGTCACAACAGGCCAGGGCTTTAGGATAGATGTGTAGTTTGCAGAAGTGGCTCTCTTTTTGACAATGTTCCCTCTTTTACATTCTTTAATTGTGTTTTTTTTTTTTTTTGTCATCTCCCCCTTCCTTTCTCCTTTTAACCTCCAAACTTAGACTGTGAATCCTACTGCAAGGCATCCAAAGGCAAGCTGAAGATCAATATGAAGAAGTACTGCAAGAAAGACTACGGTGAGTGAGAAAAGTGCACACAACACTCATTTATGCAGGTGGCTCAAATCCTTGCCCTCTACATCTTTATTCTTCATCCAAAGCCAAATTCCCTCGAGCCCCCTCAGTGTTGGTATATTGTAGTGATGGCTTACTCAGGGCTTTCAAGAAGAAAGTCAAAGGATCAAACAGGAGGAAAGGCCATCAGTGAGGGGTTTAGGGGAGGCTGTGTTGATGGACAGCCCAGCAGGTATTTCAGCCCAAAGCGGATCAAACCATGGCAGTGTGACGGGCAGAAGCGACCGGAGTGCTCACAGATATCCTCATTAAGGGAAGCGCATGTCCCTGTCCTGCATTCCTGGGGGCAGCAGGCCTTCTCTTGTCCATGAAAAGGAGCAGATGTGCAGCCCTACAGAGGTGGGGTTGTTTCGTCAGTCAAGCGAGACCCCGTGGAACTTAAAGAGCTTAGCAGATTTAATAACAGCCAGAGCATCTTTTGATTCATTTCAGTCAGCATACACTCCAAATAAATTAGTGTAGGATTTCATTTGAAATAATTTTCTTTTGTTAAATGTATTGATTTCATTTATTTGAAACATTGATGTTGAATAAAACACAATATAGATTATTTGGGTATAAGTATAGGTATAATTGTAGTATTTTTGAAAATTGCAATATGGGAATATTATCATATTATGTTATGGGTCAATGACAAATTAGTATGTCCATTAATTATTTATAAATATTTAATTGTAACAAGGAATGTTGGTTTCATATGGTTTTGAAAAACATGTAAATAATTACTCAATCACGAAGAAGTATTCAAGAAAAAGTATTTACATGTTTTCCTCACACACTGTGTACACACATTAATCACTGAAGCTTTTTGTTATTTTTGGTGAATTATTAATTTATAAATATCATTACGTTTTTGGGGAAATTGCACCACATAACACTTTAGAAACTGAACTAAACTTGCCTTACTATTATAAAATCAGATATTTTAAGAGACTTACTTGACTTTGACACAGTCTTGAGGGTCTGCGGGGGTTCTTTCTATGATGTTTGTTTAATTTGTACTCCTGTATGGTTCTGCTTGTTGGTGACACCGCATGACTTTGTTTTTCAAATAATAATACGCATTGTAGTGATTTATTTATTTATTTAAAATAATAATGCCTTAATAAGCTTTTCTTTTTTTTCTTAAACAAAAACAAACAAACAAAACAAAAAAAAAAATATTCTGTTAATACATTTCTTCATTATGATATCAGGAGTTGTATCACCCTGCTACTTTTTACTTTATGCCCCAAAATATAAAAATGTATTTTAATTCATAAAATGCTCATCATATAAAATATCAAATATTTTTTTATGAATATTTGAATACATAAAAAATAAGACTAAAAAGACTAAAAAATAGTGTTGTCATTGCAATGTATCATTTAATTGAGCCAGACAGCCATTAAATGTAAGCTACACAAAGTACTTTTATAGTTTTACTTTTATACATGGCTGCTGTGTACGTGAAAGATGGTATGTGATGAATGATGGTATGTGATGAATGTAATGGATTGGAAAAACACACACACACACACACACACACACACACACACACACACACACACACACACACACACACACACACACACACACACACACACACACACACATATATTTACACACAAACTGTGAAAAAGTAATGTTAGTATTTTCAAACAAAAAAAACATTGTTTTTAAGCAAGTTATTTACAGTCAAACCAAAAATATTTATGTAAGTGAAGGTAGCAAGTGTTATTATAGAGATATTATACCCAAAAATTAGTCATATAGTGGATTACCAGTAAAACCAAAATTTGGGACCAGATTATTCAGACACTTTGACATGTTTTGCTTAAGTGTTTTTCTTTAATTGCTAAATCGACCTTTTACACCACAGACTGAACTAAATGAAGCATTGCTTGGTAACTGGTTAACCTAAATTTGTATTATCCAATTGTGTACTTAAATTTAACAGCTGACAGCTGATTGTAATCTTATTACATACCTTTCTATCAAAGTTATCTGACATTATCAAGATGAATTTGTTCTGACAGAGAATAACTCTGAGTTCTTGTCATATTTTATTACAATTTTCTAAACTATAGCGAATAAACTGTGATAATGTGAGAAAATGTTGAAGGTGTCTGAATACATTTTAATCTTTTGCTGTAGTATGCATGTATGTGTGTGTATATATATATATATATATATATATGCATGCCCAATAGACCTCTCTGTATGATTCAGCGTCTATTCAGGATGGGGATGGGGGGGGAACAGGGAATCCCTGCAGTGTAGAGAGGAGGTCTGGCACACATTGGTAGTTGCATCTTACATGATGAATGCTCAATGCCATCACCTCCCGCAGAACGGCTTTGCATGTTCTCCTTTCTACACTGCCATTACTCGTTTTAAGACTCATTTAAGAATTTATCCAGATAATATGGTCCCCCGCTGACTTCAATTTACAGTTGTCCTCAGTTATGTAGAGCTGGCCAGCTCCCCCTTTACTCTAAAGTGAACAATCTAGGATAAACTCCCACATTCTGAGCATTAAACCTAATCCACTTTCCTTCTGCCTTCTCGAGCATCAGGGGGGCTTTATACAGCAGCACGGGGGGAAATGGCTGGAAATGGTATTGAACTTGAAGATGGAGTCATCTAAAGACTTATGAGGGGAATCAGGCCTTCTGTGGCATGATATTTACAGCCTCATGCCTCACTGGCACATTACCCATAAAACACCACAGGACTCCTGACCACAGCTGGGCTTCCACAGACATGTTGTTAGCATTGGATAAATGACTTCCACCTTTCCAAATGGTGACAGTGACAGTTTTCCATAAAGTTAGAGGTTTTTGGATTTCATCTGTGATGATATTCCAGTGTACTTACCTATAATAAAAAATAATCAGATTTTTTTTTTTACCGTAATTTTGTTCCAAAACAGTTTTTTCTTTTCTGTTGAACACAAAACGCACATTTTTGAAGAATATCCTAAGAACTAAGGCAGTTAAACTCAAAAATTACAAAAAGAACTAAAAGTGTTAATATTGTAAGTCTTCTGAAGTCGTACAATAGTTTTGTGTAGGAAGCAGACCAAAATTAGTCATTATTCCTTGATAATCTTCCTCTCGACTGCTGTTTACTGCTACTACGACTGAATCATCAAGGAAGTGAGTTGAGAGTCAGATCAGTGCAATTCCAGAACAAAACATTCAGACCGGTTATGTGAACTGCATTAGCATTTCATTGACAAGATCAGACCCAAAAGAACGAGTCGTTTATGAATAGTACATATCTACGCCTCTCATGAACAAGCTGAGAGCTAGACTGGATATAAAATTTTTTTGTGAATAACAATTTCAATGTTACTCACACAAATCTATCAAATGGCATCAGAAGATTTGGAATATTGTTAACGAGTCATATGAACCACCAATTTTCAGTCTATATTCAACAAAATTATATTTAAACAGGCATTCAGAATCCGCTATTCAGAACAACTTCAATCTGGTCTACGTTTTCGTACTCCAAAGGAAAAAAACTTGGTGGGGAAAGAGTTAAAGAACTTTGCACTTCCTGGCACCTGATACAACTGAGAAGTCTGAACTCTAATTGGATGCTATGTGGTGGTGCAATATATAAACTGATTCCTGTAAATGTAAAAAAATGTATCCTTTTAATGGTATTAAATGAAACTCATGAAAAATTAGTTCTTATAAGCAGAATTTTAAGGTTAAGGGAGGTTAAGCGTTGGCTCTATCCTTAAAAAAACAACATACAGACAGTGAGTAAATGTGTAAAGACTGTAAACGGACAGATACTTAGATCACCAACCATTAGCCCTCATGATACTGTCTCAAGCTGCAAAGCATTACGCAGACGAAATTAAATCTGCCTGTTTTGCTGGTCCTTTTTGTCAAAGTCACCTTACAAAGCACCTTGAAGGCTATTAATAATGAAAGAGGAACAGCATGAGTCTACAGGCAGTTTAAGCAGATTTTGAGGATTCACACTTGCAAGGATTCTCAAACTGCGGCGGGGTTTGAGTTACATGCTTTATTTGAGGCACTTTAAACTGAAGGTTGACCTGCATTGCTTCAGCAACTGAGACGATAAAATCGACTTAATCAGAATCAGAGCCAACCTCTGAATCTGCGGCAGAACTATCATTTCACTTACAGCTGTAAATAATATTGGCTTAGTGTGTATATATTTATTTATAAAACAAAGATGAATGAATTTGCAATTGCGACTTTATATCATGCAATTCTGAGAAAAACGTCAGAATTGCGCCTTTAGGCTATATCTTGCAATTCTGACTTTATAACTCGTAAGTCTGACTTTTTGCACATTGCACATTTATATCTCGCAATTCTGAGAGAAAAAAAAAAGATGCAATTATCTTTTAAAATGTTTTACTCTGTGGCGGAAACAAGCTTCCATAACATACCAAGTACATACCAATAAATTCAAGTAATTATTATTACAACCCTCTACAATGCGAGTAAATCTTCACTGTGGGCGACTAAATAATATCTATCAGTAGCCATTTGCTAATAAATGTTTAGATTTTACTCGCCAGTGCGTGTCTAAGGCTAAGAATAAGTTTAGCGTAGATATATTTTCACTCACTGAACAGTCAGAGAAGTGTTTTCGCTCTCCGTCAAACGATCTGTCCATTTCAGTTCAACTCAATGGATGTGAGCGTACCTGTTAACTCCGTTAATTACCTGTTAGTACCGTAAACTCTAGTGTGATGGCGCAAAACTCGCCGTCGCTTCCAATAATATCTGTCTGCAGAGCCGCAGAGCCACCGTTTTACCCCAGCAGTTTTGCCCGCGCACGCGCAGTTTTACTACAGTACTTTTACCCGCGCTGTCACATTTCAATTTTAAATCTTGGCGACTGTTCTGTCCTAAAACTATCTAACGGTTATTGTTGCTCCTGCTGTTATTTTTTGCATCTATTTAAGTGTAGGTTTAGGGTAGGGGTGGCTATGGATGTTAAAAAAAAGCCTCAAAGTATTGTGCTACCTGCTGTTTTAATGGGAGGTAGCAAAATCGGACAAAGTAGGACAAATCGACAAAACACCGTAACATGCATCTCGACGACATAAAACTCTCACGACGAAATGCGCATGCGCGGGCAATACTGCTGTGGGGTAAAACTGTAGTTGGGGTAAAACGGTGGCTCTGCAGTCAGACCCTTCTCGTCGCTTTGCTGAGAGCGCTTTTACACACACACACACACACACACACGAAAGAGAGAGTCTTACATACCTCGCGGAATCAACAAGCTACATGTAAATTATATTCTTTGTTGTTTTCCTGTAAAAACAACGGAGTTCATTTGGAATTATTCAACTTTTAAGAACAAGCAGAAGATATGCGGTTTCTCCTGTAGTGGGCGGGACTAATGCGCAAACGGCAATCTCACCAGCCTGTAATAGATATATATACAGATATAATACCATCTGTTTTGATTTCAGCAAATCAGTTTGAGCAACGCTGACAACGTGATTAATATTCATGAACCCAGCGCTGTATGTTGTAATTAATAGTAGAATTAGTAGTAGTATCTTATTAGTAATTAATATGATCTATTACTATTATCTTTTTTTTTTTTTTTTTTTTTTTTTTTTTTTTTTTTTACAGAAACACTGAATGACCAACAATATCTTAAGCACCACCACCAGTCCTAAGTTCAGTTAAAAATACATTATATATACTTAATAATTATAGACAGTACACGCACATATATTATGTAAACACATTTTTTTTTATATATAAAATATTTATATTAAATCAGTAAACAGAAACATTTTCACTAGTGGGCTCAGATTTTCGGACCTCATTGTGTTTAACGGAACATATTTTTAATTCACAGATACATTTTGTGAATAACATGAATTTAAAAAGTACAAAACAAATTCATGTATTCTTTTAATGTCGTTTAAAATGGTTTTAAATAAAATGTTTACATTTAAATGAAATATTTTAAAACACCACAGGAGACAGGAAGGAAAAGTAATTCCATCTGTATTAATAGTGGAAAAATAATTCTTATTTAATTTTTTCTGTCAATCTACAGCTGTTCAGGTCCACATCCTAAAGGCAGAAAAAGCCGTCGAGTGGTGGAAGTTCACCGTCAACATCATCTCTGTCTACAAACAGGGTGAAAGCCGAATCCGCAGGGGAGACCAGTTTTTGTGGGTCAGGGCAAAGGACGTGGCCTGCAAGTGCCCGAAGATCAAGCCCGGCAAGAAGTACCTACTTCTGGGCAACGATGAGGATTCCCCTGGACAAAGCGGAGTGGTGGCAGACAAGGGCAGTCTGGTCATTCAATGGAGGGACACTTGGGCTCGAAGACTCCGGAAGTTTCAGCAGCGGGAGAAGAAAGGAAAATGCAAGAAAGCATAGTGAGGGGAAAAGGAAAGAGAGCTGGACAGAGAAACAACAGACGAGTGGTGGATGAAAAGATAATAAGGGAAAGGATGAGAAAAAAAAGAGGAACTGAACATCGCTGCTTTGAATAAAGGCATGAAGACAATATTAACATTTTGTTTTTAAAATAGGAACATGTGTGAAGGAGTTCACGATGCAGTTTTCATTTCTTATTTGTTTCCTTCAAGATTTGTTTGCTGTTTGCCAATTTTGCACCTGTGTCCATTATAAAAAGAAAAGAAAAAGGTATTTGATGTTAAATAGCTTCATATTTCAGATGCTTTTGAGAATCAGATTAAGCTGTATTTCATATTCTAAAACAATTTTTAAGGTAAAATTCAATACAAAAAAAGAAATAAATAAAACATTTTCATGAGAGAGCTTTAGCGTTTAAAAATTCATATGCTCTAACTTATGCATAATGCATAATGGCATCTGAGATGCCAACATTTCAGAAATTTGAAAACATTTCAAAATTCTGTTTTCGGTAGGAATTTTTAATATGACAGACATCAAAACATCTTTGCTCGTCTTTAGCCAATTTAAAAGGTTCTTTTTTTCAAGGTCTGAAAAGTATCACTTCGAACAACACTGCATGAAAAACAATGTTATGCCTATATTGGTGCATATTATTATTTTTTTTTTATAATTCATTCAGCATTATTAGTTGTTGCAATTTTCATGAAGTTGCATGGTTTAACATTATCATTTAATGCAGATGCAAAAAAGAAAAAAGACAATATAGGAAAGCTCTTGTACAGTGTAACATAACACTACTAATTTTTAAAGACTGGTGCTGCTGGGTTTGCCCAGACTCTTGAAACTGTCCCAGCAAATGCACGACAAAAGCAAATCAACGGTTTCTGTTCAAAGTATATGTTTCTGATTGCCTTTTCATTGTAGGTGGCCTGCAGTTCACTACTTCAAGGTTAAAGAATCATCTAACAACTGCTGAAAAGAAGCTCTGTACAATTTCTTTTTTTAAAGTAGCGCCTATTTTCTTCAACAGTCCCCACTAATATAGGCTACATTTGGTAGAATTGAGGATTTTTTTTTTTTTTTCTAAGCCTTGTCGGTGAGTGTAGAACATGCCACACTTCTTTACAAGAAAAAAAAATTGTACTCATAATTGTTGAAAACTATAAAAATGTAATGGCATGCTTGTAAAAACCCTAAAATGATCAGCATGCATTTACAATTATTTTTGAACTTGGAATAAAACCACCATGTATATTTTTGTATAAGACATGATGATTGAGGTAGATGAAATCATTTCTTGCTCGGATTCAATTGTTTATAGTCCAGACATGGACGATGACGTTCTTTTGTTAAAACAGAACTTCAGTGCGACGAGTCCGGTGTATAAACAGGCCTTTTCGGAAGTCCTAACAGTGTTGGTAGAATGGTGTGTATAGCTAGTATTTTACCTTGTGTGTAAAACAGTATTTAGAAGTGTACGGATTACCTTTAGTATTCATGAACTAGTATTTAGTTTTGTAAAGCGACAGCATCTCTCCTTTAACATTTCCACGTCCATTTAGGGTCTGTGAATGTAGGAATGCATGTACAGTAATGTTTCACTACAACAGAGAATTCTCTTCACTGTGAGAAACGCTGCTCATACACACACACACACACACACACACACACACACACACACACACACACACGCTTATCCTGTTACCGATGAGACTGAGTACAGCTTTGTCACTGATCTTTGAGGGGTCACTTAACGTTTGATGGTGTGGTCAGTCCTTCACAGACCACTGAGAAAATAAACTACAAGAACTGATCATTTCAGTATCAAATACCAAAAAGAGAGAAAAAAAAAAAGAAAAAGACGGATTTGATGAACGGTTTACGTGTGCAGTAATTATTATCTTAACTCAACGATTACTTCTTGTAAATGTACACAATGTATGACATGCAGATATTTATACATATGATGTATTTACGGTTACAAACAATATTCGTAATACCACATGTAAATGTATTTTGTTTGGCACTCAGTATCTTAGTGCACACTCATTTTTATTTTAAGTATTACAACGATGTAAATTTATGTTCAGCTTTTATTTTTCGCAGCAGTGGAAAGATGGCTCATGCATTTGACATTACCAGCAGACCTTACATACATTGCTTCTTGTTCATATTATGAATTGTAAATTTAGCTGTGACAAATACAAGACGTCTGCAATATTGTTTTACAATGCATACTAATATATTATGGTTATTATAAGAAAATATTTAATGACACAAGACATTGTGGATTTTTTTTTTACTTTGTTTGTTTGTTTGTTTGTTTTGTTTTTTTACAGTTTGTGGTTGTTTAGATGGTTGTGATTAAAACCCAGAGGAAAAAATAACTACTGAACACCAACCTGGTAGAACTACATTCAGCATTCATTTGGAATAAAATCTCAAAACATTACTAGTGTGCATTCTCATTTTTGACCTGCTTATATATTTGATTTAAAAAAGTAATAAGTAGCATTTATTTATTGAGTCATTTAGATATTACAGTAAAGATTTAAGGAAATAAGAACTGAACATGACAAATATTAAATAAGATACGGTAAGATTTTTTTAAACTCTCTTCTGCTCACCAAGGCTTAATTTCTTTGATCCAAAATACAGCAAAAACAGAATTATTGTGAAATATTACAATTTACAATAACTGATTTAAAATGGAATTTATTCCTGTGATGTAAAGCTGAATTTTGAGCATCACTATCCCAGTGTTCAGAGTCACATGATCCTTTAGAAATCATTCTAATATGCTGATGTGCTGCTCAAGAAACATTTATTATTATTATCAATGTTGAAAACAGTTGTGTACAATTTTATTTTTTCAGGATTATTTAATGAATAGAAAGTTCAAAAGAACAGCATTTATCTGCTATATAAGGCTTTTGCAACATTATAAATGTCTATACTGTCACTTGATCAATTTAATACATCCATGCTGAATAAATGTATTCTTTCTTTAGGTTATTTTTAAAAATAAAACTATTATTACTGACCCAAAACTTTTGAACGGCAGTACAATGTTGCAAAAGCTTTCCATTTCAGATAAATACTGTTCTTTTGAACTTTCTATTCATCAAAGAATCCTAAAAAAAAAAAAATCATAAATGTTTCTTGAGCAGCAAATCATCATATTAGAATGATTTCTGAAGGATCATGTGACACTGAGTAGTGATGCTGAGAATTCAGCTTTACATCACAGGAATAAATTACATTTAAAAATATATTCAAATAGAAAACACTTTACATTTTAATATTTCACAATGTTACAGTTTTTTTGTTGTTGTTTTTTTATAGTGCTGGCGATTAATCACGATTAATCACATCAAAAATAAGTCTGTGTTTACATAATATATATGTGTGTACTGTGTATTATTATTTTGTATATATAAATAAACACACATGTATATATTTAAGAAAAATATGTTATGTTTATATATAAAATATTTATATTTATAAGATAAATTATATATATATATATATATATATATATATATATATATATATACACACAGTATATACACATGTAACTATTTCTTAAAAATATACAATACACAGATAAAAGGAGTGTGTATTTATATATACACAAAATAATAATATACAGTACACACATATATATTATGTAAACACAGACTTATTTTTGATGCGATTAATCGTGATTAATCGATTGCCCAGCGCTAATTTTTAATACAGTAAATGCACCCTTGGTGAGCAGAAGAGACTTCTTTTAAAAACATTAAAACTTTTGACGGGTAGTGTACATATTTGCAAAAGTTACAATTTTAAGATTCTAACAATGAAACAGTTGAGACCAGGTTGTGTTAACAATATTTATTAGAATTTCTAACAGTCACATTTTCCAGGAAAAACAAAAAAACAGAAAAGTGTTGAGAAAAATCTTTGATTTTTTACTTAAAAAATAGAATCTGAACTGTAATGTATTTGAATGGATAATGAAAGAGAAGTTCAGAGCTTGTGTATTTGAACCCAAGATTCTGTATTGCATTGTGACTCGCAGACCTTGTTTACATGAAGGATACGGATCATTTTCTTCACTGCCAAACAAAGAATTTAAATAGGTTTTCCCCCCTTGGAGCATCTCAAGCTCATGGTTATATTCATAATAATATTCAAAACCTTTCAAAGCTCTTTTCTATTTTTCTTTCCATTCCGAATCCTACTTTGATCACTATCTGAGGAGCTAAGAATTTCAGTTCTTCATAGTGGTCCATTCCTTGGCTTTAACCCAGTCATGGGTTCCATTACTTTCATGAATGCAGAAGGGGATAGGAGAGGGTTCTGGAGGGATGCGTTTACATATACAGCCTGCCCGGAAGCTGCACGTATCCCTCGCTAACCCCCAAACACATTTTTTTCTTTTTCTTTTGCAGTCTCTGTGGTCTTCTCTTCAGAAACATCCTCTTCATTACTATTGCCAAGTGGCCACGACAATGATGGCGACGAGGAGAAGAACAATCACCACCCACATCCCTGATTCAAAAACACACACAAAACATCTGAATGAACCAACACTTTTTGAGTAGAAGATGCACATTTCAATTCATCATTTGCCAAGCAAAAACACGACTGATCTTTAGCACATGTGCATCCGTACCAGCACCACGGCAAAATCTGTTATTTATCCTCTGCGACTAAAATTTTAGTTCTGAAACACTTCAATTCCTAACTATAATTTGAATGGTTTATTCATTTTATTTCAGTCATTATTTGCATTTTTCATGTATTACTCATTAAAATAAACATAGTAATGACTCCTAGATGGGGCTTTTAGCCCTGTGTATAATTCAAACTCAAGATCAACACTAACTGAGGGCGAGAATGACAAACAAAGTGTGGTGCAACTTTCAGCGATGCATCTGCCTTTCATTAATCCTTCTGATAGTCAAATTTCTCATATACTCTGTGTCACTAGAGGAATTCCAGGAAGGTGTTGGAGAGGATGTCTCATCTCCTGTGACTCACTTACATCAACCAGAACATTCTTACATGTGTTGTACATCAGCTATTACAAAACTGATAGTTCTGAATCTTTCTGATTAAACGAACCACGTTTGAAGTTGCGAAATGCCGATACATCCTCAACTGTGACTGGACATCAAGTTAGGCTTGAACTACTTAGTGGATTAATCAAAGTTTTGAAGTTTTACAATTATTAATATTAATGCATGTAATTTGAATGTGTGTTCTACTAGCGCTTTGATTTAATCAAATTAAACACTTTAGTGCTTTTCATTACCAGGCCTTTCTATACACAGGACAACTTATTAAAGTTACACAGTTAACTGTCATCATATTTAAGGGTGATTCCTCTACTTTTTAAAATCTTTAAAAATATATTGTTCCATCTATGTTAAACATTTTTCTTAAAATATTTGTATACATTGTATGATGTGGAATTTGATATTGTCTGTGATGGTAAAGATTTCTCACTTTTTGTTGGCTATTGGATATTTAATATCCTATTGGATGACACAAACTAGATCCTATTAGAATTAGATCCAAATCTGGCCAATGGGTTAAATTCAAAATATTAAAACTAAATTATTTCTGACTTAATATGTACAAATATTTATAACTCCTAATATACAGTAATTAAACCCCAGATTATAATGCAAAATCTTAAAATGAATTACATTTCTGATCTTCAAACTGCCAATTACTACAATAAAAACACACATATATATATATTTTTTTCTAAAAAAAAAAACTTATGCAAATGACACATATTAGGGACAGCAAGTCTTTGTTATATATATATATATATATATATATATATATATATATATATATATATATATATATATATATATATATATTTATATTAAAAAAATTAAAAACTGTACATAAATTCCAAATTAACTGGAAATGTGTTTTAAAAAGAAAAGTGTAAAAAGTAGATTTTTCCTGATTTTAACAATTAATACATTTTAAACCTATAACTTTCACTTTAAGCTAAATAAAATGACACTTTCCTATATATATTTTTAATTGTTTAATTTTAAAATATATCCTTTAAAACTAAAACTATCCTTCTCTCTCTCTCTCTCTCTCTCTCTAAAATCATAGAAACTTTCCAAGATTATGCTTTTAACACACATCTGCCTATGTTTGTCTCAAGCGTGTCTAACTTCAGAGCTTCCTTTGTTTGTGCAAACTCTATAACATAGTGGACGTGTCATCATCTGTCACGTAATTTCAAAACATGCTTATCTCAGCTAATCAGACAGGATTTTTGACAAATGCGCTGTTCGTCGTGGACACTGGCTGGTACTGTATTTGCAGCCTGATTCAGTACTTTAGTTTACATTTCTCTCATAGTTTGGCTCGGTGGCTGTGCGTTCCCACTGGAGATCATAGCGCCAGCTGGCCGGCACTGAAGCACAGGGTAAAAGGAAGCCGTGCTGAACTAACTTACGCTGGTATTATGAAATACCAAAACCTGCTGCGGGCAGAGCATGAGCTAGGAAATAACGCCACACAGCCGGCAATTTTTTTTTTTTTTTTTTTTTACTGTGACTAGGAACAATTTTAGCGAACAGACCCCATCCCACTGGAAAATGGCAGATTTATTTAACAGAAGTGAAAATATAGTCTCCAATGAACTGGTAAACCTGTAGAAAATCATTTAACATGATGAAAAAACATCTCCAAGTGAACATTATCTTTTCTTTATAAAACGCCAAATACCGAAATGTCATTCGTATTTAAATCAGCCTAAAGAGAAGCGTGTAAAACAAATCCTCATTCACACTGTGAGACTTCTATGCTTTAAAGTGAGCTTCACACCCAGGCTCGTCTGTTTGCTCCTCTTTTTCACCTCTGAGAAACTGTCACAGTCCTATAAGCAATCAAATAAGCTCTGTAACCCAATCACGCTGCCCCAATGACAACAATAATATTTGCTAGACAAATAGATTAGTGTGCACAGAGGGCAGAAGACCTGCGAGGCCACCCAGGGGCAGAACAAAGGACACACATTCTTCCCAAGTGTCCTTTATTTATTTAAAATCAAAGTCGAGGGAGAAAGAGACCTGCAAAACTCTAAACTTCAACTTGTCATAGTCAGGGGCTAAAAGATTCGAAACAAAACAAAAGATGGGCTTGAAATTTATCATTTTCTGAACAGATGATTTTGATCTGCCTGTCAATGTTGCTCCGAATAGTCCTTTTTTTTCCCTCTTTCATCTTTTCAAAGAGGATGGATGTAAAGTATTTGGTTGTAGAATGTAAACAAATTAAAAGCGAATTACACGAATGGAATAACATCAGACTTCATACATTCCAATATGATGACATATTTGGCTTTTAATTTAGCATTTGACTGCAGCACTAAAGTTCATATTTCTGACGTAAAGATGGACGCATTCTAAACTGCAATCAAATGGTCTATATTCTACCTATTCACTATCAGTCAAAAGTCTAGAATTAGATGTTGTTGTTTTTTTTAAGAAATTAATACTTATGTTCAGCAAGGATGCATTTAATTGACCAAAAGGGACAGCAAAGACATCTATGTTACTATTTCTATTTCAAATAAATGCTTTTTTTTTTTTTTGGATTTCTATTCAGCAAGGAATCCTGAAAAACAACATGTTACGGTGTTAACAAAAATATAAAGTTACAGTGATTTATGATATATGATATACTATTATATATACGCGTATTACAATGATTTCTGAAGGATCGTGTGACTGGAGTAATCGCTGCTGAAAATTCAGCTTTGCAATCACATGAATAAATTACATTTTAAAATAAATTGAAATAAAAACAGTCATTTCAATTGTATTAATTATTTCACAATATTACTGTTTTTACTGTATTTTTTAACAAATAAACGCAGCCTTGGCGGGGACAAGAGATTTTGTTGCTATGTGAAAAAGCTCATGTTGTTTTTCCTCTGGCTTTCAGGTTGATGACACATCAAACCATAGGCAGTTTCAACTAGCTGGATGATTAATTGTAAAAAAAAACCACGGAATAAACTATTCTAATATTGTCAGTGTCAAAATTACAGAAAATTATTGTAGACAGTAATTATTGACTCACAACGGATATTGTATGCAAAATATCCTCTTCTACAGTAAAATGTGAACACCCATACAAAAATAAGAATGACACATGAGATAAATACTGAATAAACCTTGTGTGTCCACAGGAGTGAGAGATTAGACAGCTAGAGAGACCTTGAAAGTGTTGTGGGATGTTATATTTTCAACAATTTCTTTGTACGAGACAAAGACAAGTGTCAAACAATGTTGGGAAACGTGAGGAGTGAAGTGAATCAGGGAACAGAAAAAAAAACAAGTGGGGTACGGGCGACAAGGCAGTGAGGAATTTTTCCATTCATCAACCCCTCTTCACCCCCCTTCACAGAATACATGAATATGGTTAGGTGTTAAAAGCAGACGCGGGACAAGAAGAAGAGGGATAGAGAAATAAAGGCGCGAGAAAGAGAATCAATGCAAAACTCTGCGACTCTGGCCTCCAGCTCTGGGATCTGCAAACAAACTTTAGTCTGTAGAGTCCTCTGGACAAACAAATGGAATTATGTGTCACATTAGAGAAGCAGGACAAAGCGCAGCAATGCATTTATTTCCCAGAGAAATTCAAGACGGATCTTTATAGGGCGAGCAGAAGTGATGTAGTCAAACTGGCTCTCACTACAGAAAAATGATCTGATTTACTATTCACACCCTGCACATGATCATGGTTATAATAAAAACGAATTCACGATCATTTCCACGTCTTCTACGAGGAGCTTATTTAATAAATACTGTCTTGATGTAACTTGAGATAGCCAAAAGCCCTGTAAATAGTAGTTCTACTGGCAAGTCAGCTCTCTTAAAGCAACAGCTCACTCTAAACTGTTTTTTTGTGTGTAAAGGTTGGTAGTGAGAGCAGATTGGTTGAACATCTTTCATCACCAGACACCAGAATTAGAGTTAGTTAGAAAATATGCCAACATTTATTCAACATTTTGTTGTTTCAAACCCTTATGCCTTGCTCTGTGATGACTTTCTTTCTTCTGCAGAAGAATGAGATCTTTAGCGGAATGTTTAAGCTGCTCTTTCCATACTGTACATTATTGTAGAATTTACAATATTGAAAGTGAATGTGAAAGTTGACATGTGAAGGCCAAGTATGGTAACCCATACTCTGAATTTTTTCATCTGCATTTAAGTTTCCATCCAAGTAAGTGCGCAGTGAACACACACACACATTCACTGCACACGGAGCAGTGGGCGGCCATTTTTGCTGTGGCGTCCGGGGAGCGATTGGGGATTGGGGATCATTTTCTGCTGGTATTGATTCAGACCAACAACCTTCGGGTTAACAGTCTGACTCGCTAACCAGTAGGCCACAACTGCCGCATATTGTAGAACTGAAGAGGGGCTGTCAAGATCCAAAAAGAAAAAGGAAAAATGAACAAAAAAGTAGTGCAAACAGCTACAGTATGTTCAGAAAGTCTTTTGAAGAAAGTCATATGATATGCTTGTGTGAGGAACAGACTAACATTTAAGTTATTCAAAGAACATCTAAAGTTTGCACAGAAATGTCATGTCCAGATGCGTTTGCACCAGGTTTGACAGCCCCTGATCACCACCCACTTTCACTGCATAAAAAAAGAGCGACTTTTCACGGCTTTCACTGCTGAAATTCATACATGAGGGTGAGTAAATAATGAAAGGATTTTTGAGTGAAGTATTCCTTTAATGAAGAGCTTAATGAAGACAGATACTTTGTGTCTGCTGCTTGAGTATGCAGACATGCTTCAACATTTACCACATGTGAAATGATTTAAGTGCTCCAGACATGGTTGGCGTGCACAAAACTTGAGAAATCTGAGAGGCTGTAGTCATTGATCACATCACAGAAAATGCAATTAAAGGAATAGTTCACCCATAAATGAAATTTCTGTCATCATTAACTCAGCTCCAATGTAGTTCTAAACACGTAATTTAAATACTGAACTGGTCGTTCTCTTCTGTGAAATTACAATATATGCAGACTTAAAAAAAGTAAAATAAAAGTATCATACTATATTTAAAGACTTCTGAAGTCATGTGATATCTTTAGATCAGGATCAGTCCAATTCATAAGTGATCTGGATCAACCAGTTAATTGAAAACTTACTCAAAAGAACAATTTGTTCACAAATTAGAAATTGCTGTTTCTTTGCTGCATCCAAAGCACATCAACTGATCAGGGAAGATCCTCAGGGATCAGTCCTTGGTCCTCTTCTCCATTTACACTACATCACTGGGACCCATTACACAGGCATATGGTTTGTACTACAGTTTCTGTGCTGATGACACACTACTCTACTTTTCATTTCGACCAGATGATCCAACGGTAGCTTCACAGATCTCAAGAGTGCCTGGCGGACATCTCGGCATGGATGAAAGAACATCACCTACAACTCAACCTAGGAAAGATAGAGCTTCTCTTCTTCTTGGGGTAATCTTTGACGACCAGTTGACATTCAAAGACCACACTGCAAGCACGGTCATGCAGGTTTGCACTACACAACAGCAGGAAGATCAGGCCCTTCCGAACTTCTTGTCTAGGTCCTTGTCATTTCTAGACTGGACAATTGCAATGCTCTTCTGGCTGGACTTCCATGATGTGCAATCAAACCTCTACAAATGATTTAGAACGCAGCAGCACGACTGGTCTTGAATGAGCCCAAGAGAGCCCACGTCACACCTCTGTTTATCTCTCTGCACTAACCACCAGTTACAGCTTGCATCAAGTTCAAGACATGAACAGTTCAAGATGCTTGCATATAGAACAGCTACAACCTCTGCGCCCTCCTACCTCCACCCGCTCTTACGAGTCTGCATCCCCTCCAGAAGCCTGAGGTAAGTAAGTGAGAGATGCCTTGTGGTACCTTCACAGAGAGGTGCAAAATCACTTCCCATAACGTTTTTGTTCACTGTTCTTCGCTGGTGGAATGATCTTCCCAACCCTATCTGGAACACAAATCCCTGCCAACATTCAAGAATCAGCTGAAAACTCATCTCTTCCGTCAGCACTAAATGGCATCATGCTGAAAAAAAAAAAAAAAAAAAAAAAAGTCTTCCCCTATGCTTTCACTATTCTTTAGTCTCTCCCTGTTCTAGCTTGTACTATTCTAACCAATGTCTAAAACACTTCTTGTGTTTATTGCCAGAAAAAAAGGTACATTGCTGTCACTGGGGCGGTACCCTAAGGTACAAAACCGAAAAGGTACTAATATGTACCTTTAAGGTACTAATACACACTCTTAAAGTACTGATAGGTACCTTTTAAGGTACTGATATGTACCATTTAGGGGTGAGTAAGGTACAAAGATGTACCTTTTCACTTTTGTACTTTAGGGTACCGCCCCAGTGACAGCATGTACCTTTTTTTCTGAGAGTGTATGATAAATCGCTTGTATTCCTCATTTATAAGTCACTTTGGATAAAAGCGTCTGCTAAATGAATAAATGGAAACGGAAACGGATTATTAAAAAGAAAATAATGTGGGGTGGAGTCTTGGTTCTATTCTTTGGCTGTTTTTGCAGGCAAAATGATTGGAAAAGTCTGACATGCATCACCCCAATAGGTAGGGTGAATTTACATTTCATGCTGACTTTAAAGCTATCATATGGAAATTAATTAATGGTGCAAATTAATGGTGCTTTAATGTCATTTTGGAGTTTTGGAGACAGCCTTAGTCCTCATTCACTTCCATTATATTGAAAAGAGCACTCATGAAGTGCTTCAAAAACTCACCATTTGTGTTCCACAGAAAGAAAGTCAGTCGTACAAGTTTGAAACAACAAGAGGGAGAGTAAATAATGATAGAAATTGTAATCTTTGGATTTATCTCTAACACACAAACAGACCAAATTAGACCAAAGCACTCTGAAGTATACAGATGTAAAATAATGTCTTGCAGAACTTTCCAGAAATCTGTGTAAATGACCTCTCTAAATGTCTCAGCCTGATCTCACCTTTACTGCCGCTCCAATAACAAACTCACAGATCACATGCAGATGGCCCTGTAAGAGCTCACAGCACTGAGACCGACCATAATGTGCAGATCTGACTTTGCCATTTACAGGCACTGGGTTTTAATCCTGTAAGTTCTGAAGACTGCTCTAGATGCAGTAGGTAGGAGAAAAGGGACAGAGAGAGAGATGGCCGTAAATCTGAACGATGGACAGGCTCATTGTTGCTGGGCTTTTGATGCTGAGTACATAAAACCAGGGCTACAGTGACAGAAAACTCACCACATGAAGTGGACTTGGCGTCCAACAGCTTGACTCTGTGCGTCTCGTTTTTGATGCGGCCGTCTGTCTTGTCCACGAGCTGAGCAAGGTCATCAATGATCTCTGAAATACACAACAAGCCAAGTCAGTACAAAAGATCATCATTTGTAATTACTTCCAAGACTTTCAAATGCAAGAAAACATTAAAAACAGTCTTAGTGCATGATCCTAGAGAGAGAAAAAGTGATACACAGAAAGAGAGCAGCAGGCGAAATGTGAAAGTAATCTCCTGCCGTCGTTTAGTGGCATGTATGTGGGATTTATAGTGGCCAGAAATGTGTGGTGTGCATGTGCTGGTAGCTGTGGCTAAACCGCACACCATCTGAGGCCTTAACCATTATATTAGTAGATCAATGTTTGCCAACTTCTGTATGATTACCACAAAAATATAGCCACAAGTGCAACAACTTGTGTCCAAAGCAGACTGGACTACAATTACAAAATTGGAAAAAAACTGATCATGTGGATGCAATTGTTGTGGATTAAGTTCTTTGATCACAGTTGCACAGTTTTGAGGATTTCCTTAAGTTATAGCGCCCCCTAGTTCCATAAAATTGGAGAAATGTGGCATGTATGCTTAGAATATTGTAGCGTTCAAGATAGCACTCACAAGATCTGTTCCAAACTTTCCTGATCAAACTCTTGCATCCTCTGATGTCTAAGTGTAAGACAGGTCCACTGAGTCATTAACAGTCACATCTAAAAACTTTTGCTTTTCATACAGTAACTTTTCATACTTTTGCTAAACATTTTTTAAAATGTTGTCATTACATCTCTAGATGATACACATCAAATGACTTTTAGCATTTTTATAGGTGGATATTTTTAAAATAGATATATAATCATTTAGTCAGAGGAGGGGTTTTGTCCAAGTGCTATTGGAGTTATTGCAAAAGCGCTACATTTGCTGCTTATATTGTCCAAAGGAGATTACTGAGATACTGAGTTTGGGATCTTTGGGATTTATGGACTGACACCCAAAGAATTAACAAAATAAATACATAAAGAGGAAGAAGAAGAACATCAGAACAAACACAAATGATTCCAGCAGCTTTGGTTCTTGGACCCCTAATTAGTACTTAAATTAAATTACTAAAATACTCAAACAGAAACAGTTTTAGATTTCCTGGAAAGAGTAAGCTGAAGTACTAAAGTTTATAATCCACTAGGGGAAAAATGTAGAAGATCTGGAGGGATAGAGACACCTTATCACTCCTTCTGGTGAATTTCACAATTCCATTCTGTGCTTTTTAGGATTGTATTTATAAGGCGGTAGAAAGAGACAGGAGAGTTGAGGGAGCGGGATCAGAACACAATGCGTCACAGATATGACATATTTAACAAATTAGATCTTTTATTCACATTAAAACTGGACCTGCAATGAAAAATACCTGTAATAAACTAAATTAATACATGCAAATGAAATGTTCTACATTTCATATAGTAATGCTACCTATCACTAGACCTGTGCTATACTGTACTTAAATAACTAACCATCTGTATTATGATTTGCTGTGTTTTTCTGTCTGTTCTGGAGTCCTGGAACTAATCCACCATAAATTCATTTTTATGAGGTCAGATTTACCCTAGAAAATATAAGACAGTAGGGACTGAACATCATTGGGCAGTGTTCCATTGAGAATTTCCCAGGACAGTGTGGTGTAGCCATCAGCCAATTTCAACAGGGCAACATACTATACAGCACCAATTATATTACTGAACATGGACATTGTCACTCAAGATGATATTGTATTTAATATGTGGATGAAATGCTGCTGTCAGACTTTTCTTTTATCATCACATAAAGCTAAATATGACTAGAGGAGATTTTATTCACAACCAGTCAAACAGAATTTAGCCTTAATATTATTTAATAGCCATCACTTACATGCAACATGGAATACAAAACTTTGCTTGCATGTTGCCATACCTCTTCTTGTGTTTATGTAAAGTGTTCATACATAAGAGAGGCACAACATGTAAAATTCCCATGTAAAAACACATAAATGCGCATGGTGCAGTGTGCTGAGTTTAGAGCTTTGAGAGAGTTTGCTGAGAATCCGTTCCTTTCCAACCCCATTTTTAAGTCTAAATCTATTATGCGCATTGGTACATTAACTTTGTATCACACGCTTGAGAAATACTGTCGAACCACCATCTGAACAGCATATTCTCATTTTCTTTAAGATGCTGAAATGAGCATAATGTGAACTTCAGAGCAAAAAATAAAAATGCAGCATCTGATAAAATGGAAAGACAGGAAAAAAAATAAATATATAATAATAACTTTTTAGCACAAAATACCACGGATCATTACGGAATATGTCCAATACAGTATTATTTATGATTAAATAAAAAAGTGAATTGTCCGTTTTGCTTTGGTGTAGATCTAGCTGTGTGGCTTTCCCTCTAAAAACACTAACCTTGCTGAAAGGCTCTTTCCAGAGTAGAAAGAGAATGAGTGAAAGAAATAAAACAGAGAGTGAGAAATAAAAGGAAATAAGGAAAGAGAAAGAAAAGGGAGATTAATGACAAAATAGCTAAAACAAAAAGAAAGAACAAGGGAAAAAGGAGCAAGAGTGAACAGGTTGACCTGTATATGGACTTTGCGGTAGAGCAGAACACACACTCGAACAGAAACCATGACTGTAAAAACGAGCAGCTTACTGATAGAATTTCAATACCTAGAGCTGGATGTAATTCAGTAGAAACGGGAAGTTGCACGTTTTTTCTTCTGCTTGCTGCCATCAGCCTGCCAACTCAAATAAGCCTTGCTCCACTGTGCAACAAGCTGTTTGAATCTTGATGAAGAAGAATCTCCAACACATTTCAGACTCTGATACAGAAGCCAAAACAGCCGTCACTCACAGCATTACTGTTATTGGTGGAAAGAGTGGAAGGACCAAAGGTTATGTATATAATGTGTCGTGTCAGCTGATAGGTACAAAAAGATATAAATCAAGAACCAAAATGAAGCCAAAAAACACCAATGGAAACACAACACCACTAAGAACCGAAGATCAAGGCATATTTTGAA
Source organism: Paracanthobrama guichenoti (assembly GCA_018749465.1). Taxonomy (NCBI): domain Eukaryota; kingdom Metazoa; phylum Chordata; class Actinopteri; order Cypriniformes; family Gobionidae; genus Paracanthobrama; species Paracanthobrama guichenoti. Next base: position 19,390,319 of record CM031948.1, on the reverse strand, counting down.
ACGCATTACAGTGATTTTACCACGGGTGAATGTGCGGCCAAAGCAGACTTCTATTCATTTCCATTAAACCACATGCGAATAAGGACAGTGGAAACACAAGCATATGTGTACAAGTTACGTCTTTTGCTTTGTAACAAATTTAAGTTTATAAACTCTGACCTGTAAATTTGTATAGCGAAAAGATACCATATCTTGTATCCATGCAAAGAATATGAATATGTTGTAGAAGGAGATAATATATATTATAAAATGTATATTAAAAAATACAATGATTTTATATTATATTTACTTTTCAATTTATATTTTAATGTATTATTCTTCGTTATTTATAACAAAGTTAATAATATCTAGCTTTGGAGTATTTCCACAAGGACGGGGAGAACACATGACCGCAGAGGTCTGGCCAGAGGCATGTGGTTGGATGGAGGTGCAGGTTTCCTGGCTGCGCTATAGACCAAGAACAGGTTCATGAGTATTAATTTGGCAGCTCTAGGAAGAGATTTGAACACATTTCAGAAGGCCGAAAGCCAGTTTGGCAGCAGAGTTTTGATTACGGTCAAAAATGACAGATGCAGTCGGAGGTCAAAAAGTTGAATGTTTTTTCACCCTGTTACAAACACATACTTCAGTTTCATTAAAAGAATGTTCCAATTTCAAGTTAAAGCTGCACTATATAATTTGTTTGTGGTTAAAAAAGAAAACAAAAACAAAAATCAGTTATTAAGCAAGTACATAAAACAAATCAAAATTCTCCCTACCTTACACTGATTTGAAACAGTAAGCTTATAAGCATTAATAATTTGACCTGTCAGGTCCGATTCTTTGTGGGAAATGTCAGTTTGGAGTAATATATCTTTGTGTGTTATGTCACGTCCGTAAACATAAAAAAAGAACACCCCGCTACTATATGGCAAAAGCAGCTTTAAAGCCAGAGACACACCAAGCTATGTGAGCAACGTTGTGCCGTTTTTGAGTGTCGGCCGACTTTTTTCCATGTGTTCTGCACCGTTGGCTCTAGTCGGATGCTGTCAAGGTTTTTTGGGGGGGCTGATTCAACATATAGAATCAGCGTCGGGCCCTCAGTGGGAGAGAGAACTCTGATTGGCCGTTTAGTTTAGCAGACGAGTGAGTGCACGAGAATAAGGGCAACAGTGATGAAAACAAGCGAAGTAGTTACAACAGCACAGACAGAAGGCTGTTCTAATTTTACGTCATCTTACCTGATGCATTAATATTTTCATAATACCATGCGCCGACTGGAATAAAGAATGTGATCAAGAATTAAATAATAAAAAATTTGATCAGCATGATTGATATTCAAAATGGTAAGCAAGCACTGCTTTGTTTATGATTTATACACCTGCAGTCTTCCTGCAAAGTTTCGCTTACCCTTTTTGAATGAGGAATATAGACAGATTTATCTGCTTAAATAGACAGTTATCTCCTTTACATGCAGGCACAGAACATTTTTTCCCCGACGCAGGCGACGCGAAGCGACAACAGTCGGCATTCATCAGTTCTTTGCCGTCGATTTGGTGCGTCCCTACCTTAAACTCTACAGTTGTATAACTACTAGTATACAGTACAACAATATAGTTTGTTAAACAGAAGCATAATAAAAATTTTAAATAAACATCAATGCATATGCTACTAATATGAAACTAGTGCGATGGAACCGGATCAACTGACACACTGAAAAGAGCAGACTCAAAATAATAATTCATAAGTCATTTACAGTTATGCATTTACCAGGCAACTAAAAAAGATGTGTGACTTTCTTAAGGTAAGCGTCTGTTGGGCTAGTTTTTGCGTGTTTTGCAGTTTGCCCGATTTAGTATGTTGTATCAGCGTTGGGGGCTGTCTTTGAGAAAGATCTCTCTGATTGGCTAAAAATCTTTGTGTTCATCTGAAGAAAGAAAGTCATACATCTGGGATGGCATGAGAGTGATTAAATGATAAGATCATTTTCATTTTTTGGTCAACTATCCCTTTAAAGTGTTCAAGCTATATTTTATTAGCACATGCATTTCCTGGGAAGTGAACCCATGAGCTTAGGATTGCTAACACCATGCTTTACTAGTACTCTACTTCTACTCTCATAAGAAAGTTCTACTGAGAAATTTACAGATGAATTCTCAAACACAAATCAGAGCTATGGTGGATGTCAGAATTTTCAGTGAATTTTAAGATGTGTTTTGGTCGATTGGATCACAGGTGGATGACACTAAGGCCGTGTGTCCCAGCCGTCCATCCACCAAAGTGTTTTTTTTTTTTCACGCAGCTGGCGCATTTTTCCAATTGTTTTCAATGGGAGCGCCGCATTTTTAGAACGGCATGAGCGTAATGAGGCGCTGAGCATTTATTTCACGCTCAAGTGTTCCCCGTTTTTTTACCGGTCGCCAAGAGTTGAAGAATGTTCAACTTTAAGTAAAACGGAGCGCTCATCACTGTCACTTTTTACCCAGCCGTCCAATCACAGTGGAGGAGGGGCGGGACAAATACAACACCGACCAACCACCACATTCTGCTTGTACATCGACAGATGCATAATAACGGAACAAATTAATTTAAAACAAGTGCTAGAGAACACACTTTACATTGTATCAACATTTTTATATAGAATCAATACAGAAACAAACTATCAGTGAAATGAGATACTAGTAACACTTCCGCGGATATTCTGTATCATAGCAAGCAGAGTCTCAACTGAAAAAAAAAGAAAAAAGAAGCTATCTCACGACCAATTCGTACGTATTTTATGAGGTGGCTAATCCGTACGGATTTGTACGACCTCCCTCATTCGAATTTGTATGATTTGTCTAAACCCCAGTGATGGGAAGATTTAGGGGCGGGGTTAGGAGGAGGTCATTCATACGAACTGGCCAATTCGTAAAATACTAACGATTTAGCAAAAAACTTATGAATTAGTACAACCTCACTCGTAAGTGCTAAATTTTAAGTTATTTTACGAGTTGCCCAATTCATATGAATTCGTATGAATGACATCCTCCTATTAGCCACTTTGTAAAGCCACCTCATGGCCGTGAGATTGGGTTGAAAAAAAGAAATACTGCGCTGCCAAAAGGCTCACAGCAAGACGTTTTTGGCAGAGCGCCTGGCGTTTTTTGCCAGCTGAAAACACTGGTGTCCAAAATACAGGTGTAAATGGGGTCTAAAACATTTTGAGCTTGTCAACTTCCAGAGGTAGAAAATGCACTCGAACAGCCACAAAAGACTTCTCTCTGCTTATTGACCTAATGAGTAAACATTATGGGAAGTGCGCTAGCCAGATGGGGTTTAAACTTTGTCAGATGAAGACCCAAGTTTGGTTTGAAGAAGAAAAACATACCAGCACAATGTTCTCTCACTATTCCAGATTTCTAACATGCATTCAGAGTTCGGTGTGGTTTTGCAGCTATCAGGAGCAGAAATGAAAGCTGCTGCTCTCCGTATGTTTTTTCATCATCTTCGGGCGGGTTCATATGTAAATTGTGCAAGCCTATTTTATCCACTAAATTGAAAGATCTGAAAAAAACCCATACATATACCCGCTTATAGACCTTCCCCTCGAAGAAATCAGGACAGAACTGATCGAAAGTGGACTAAAGAGATGGATTAAAACACGCGGTGTAAACGGGTATGCGTCTCCCGCATCTACTTATGATGATCCGATCGACCAAAACACATCTAAGGTGTTGATAGGGCCTTTAGGGACATTATTTACTTGAGCTGAGACTGAAAATCTGCAAATTCAGGTTCCTTCAGGAATAAAACCTCAGAAGCAAAGAACTGTGTCACATATGGCTTAACTTGAGGCTGTGCGTGTGGTAAGAGAAAATTAGCGTGTCCACCAGGGGGTCCAGAGACCATGAATGTGGACAAAGGCATGGAAATCATGTCAATAATGAAAAGCATCATGTGGAAAGGACATACAGCAGATTAATGGAGGAGATGAGACACATAATGAGAGAAAGTATTCAAGAGTGTCAAAGAAAAACAGACAGAAGCAAGTGCCCTAAACATAAGGTAAGATTTAGCTTCAGTCTCTCATAACAGCTCAGTAACTCTCTACTGGCAGCAGTGGACTCATGGGAAAACAGGCCGGCCTGCCTGCCGGTTTCCCTCACACAAGCTTGCCATTCCAGTGACATAATTCTCCATTTCCGAACTCGATGTTTGCACAGATATGACAGCTGCCTTCTCTGGCTCGGGCTGCAACTATCAGCCACATAAAGCGGAGCCTGTTACAAGAAAGGGCTGTTTATTTAAAATGCTATTATACTGAATAAACCTCTAAACCCATATTGTGAAGCACAGACAATGTGTATACACACACACACACACACACACACTTGCATAGAGTATGCAAAATATGTAAATGTGTGTGGTCAATGACAAATAAGTATTCGCAATAAGGAAAAAAAAACTGATTTCATGAAAAATGTTATGCTATTTTCAAGAAAAGGAAATGTAATTATAGTCACGTGGTGTAATCATCGAGTTACACAAGTAAAAACATATTTTTCTTACACCGTGAATTGAGTGTATACATCTTAATCATTATTTTGAAGTAAAAAGGTTGAATTATCTGATATTTTAAGAGACCTACTGACCTTAACACACATTCATGAATAACTGTGGACTTCCTCTCAATAATATTATTTCCTGTTATATTTCTGCATGTTTCTGTATGTTGATTGCACACGAGTTATGTATGTATGCATGCATGCATGGATGCATGGATGGATGGATGGATGGATGGATGGATGGATGGATGGATGGATGGATGGATGGATGGATGGATGGATGGATGGATGGATGGATGGATGGATGGATGGATGGATGGATGGATGGATGGATGGATGGATGGATGGATGGATGGATGGATGGATGGATGGATGATGTCTCATATAAAGAGGCGAGTATGTTCTATGCTAGACCTAAAACAATATTTACTCAAATATATGTACATTCATGACTCTTAGGCATACATGAGGGACAGAAGTGTGAAATTTGGCCCACAAACACCAATAAATATTTGAGGATATTCTAATGTCCACACTGCACGTGATGCTGTAAAAACGTGAGCCCTCAGAGAGAGACACCAATCAGACACAGATGTTCTCGCATATGACCTCATGTATGCATTTTCTTTCTCACCATCCTGCCGTCATCTCAAACACTTTGGGCCGCCCCACCTTCAGACCCATTAGAGCAACCGTCTTTCTCTAAACAACCGGTCGTGATTAGCTTTCATTCACCGCCAGATGCTCTTCACAAGGACAATCCAAAGCAGTTAACAGGTCCATTTCCGTACCTGTTTGTAATGTGGAAGGGGACACTTCCGATTCTGGGAATAATAGAGGGGAGTGATTTGCTCTTGGACCTGAGCCGCCTTTCCAGACGCTAACTGCCAATCGTTTGAAAAAGTCACTGCAAATCCTTCCTAGAGGCGTATGCAAAGGAAGGGTGGATGTTGACAATCCGTGTCCTGTCCTGTCCTCGCTGCCAGCTCTCTCCCACTCTGTCTGTCTCTCTCAGCTTACAGCAAGCAATTCCAGAGTTCCCGCTCTATTCCCAAAACAGAGTCTTCCAGCAGTGACTCATTGGAGAGATTCCTCAGCATTCAAATCTGTTTCCTATAAATTAGTCTCTGTTATCAGAACATGTCTCACGCTATGGGCTGCTCTTGTGCCTCGCTTACAGGGAGAAAGTATTTGAGCGGTTAATGAGTTTCCTATTATAAAGGCCAGCTTGTGGCTGCTATCATCTTACAGATGTTGTTTCAAAAAAAAAAAAAAAAAAAAATCACAGGAAGGTGAAGTGAATTGTTACATTTAATAATTCCTAAAAGGATATGTCTATTACTTACTGCAGACTCAATATACACCAGTACAGGCCATTGCAGTTTAGACACTGCGTCAGTGTCTGTTTTGTGCACAGAATATGAAATTTCGAGAGGCAGCCCATTGCAGAAGAACTTTACTATGACTGGTATAATTTATCACCTGAGAACATTATGAAAAATGTTTTCGATAAAAAAAATTATATTGGTTCATCGCAAGTATTAATATATAATTTACATTAGACTAATATGCACATAAATAAGTCTGCTGACTTTCAACCAGTTTTCTATATTTTAGCTACAATTTCAGAATTATATGTAAATTACAATGTTTCCGCTTTCTATATATTACCTGCACCCAGATATTCCTGTTTATTTGTCAGCATATGTCAGCTGGATGATGCACCATTTTGCAGCAGACTTTTGACAGCTCTATGGCTTTTGTTAAAATTGTGAATTTTTCTATTCCCGCCCATAGACTGTTCGATTGACAAAAGGACGGTGCCAAAATCAATTGCATGGGTGTTGAATTATTTTATTTTTTTTATGCCATTTTCTCTGTTTTCCTCAAGTCATGTATCTAGTCACATTTGTTTGTGTTTACAGGCTACACAGAAAACCAAGTTTTGTTAAAAGCCCATCTTCACAGTGGTTGTAGCACAGCAGCACTGTATCATGGGAGAGGCTGTGAGCTAGTGTGTTCATGAGTGATCTGTGATTATTTTAGAATCATTAATTCACTGACTGACTCATGACTCTGTGTTAAAGAATTGGTTGAATGAATGATTCAACAACTCATTCATAACGCACAAAAAGACAATCGCTTGGTGCCATGTTGACTTAAAAGTAAGCTGCAGAAACATCCACTGAATGATTCAAATCACTGAAAGGAATCCCCTCCTCTACTGTGAGCAGAACAGCATCTGTCTGTGTCTGGGACACAGGACATTTCTAAGGTGCTGGGATCTATCACAGCTCTCTGGGAGAAATGTACCCCTATCTCCCCATATGCCCCACAGGAAGTCTGACCGGGCCCACAGCCATGCAACTCTGCCAGGGAGCCTGTCACGAAAAATATGTCACCCTGAGAAACCCGTACCCCCCTTTGCTTGAAAAGCCGCTGCTGCAGTAGAAGAGTCTGCTGGGTTGCACGGCTGTGGAGGCTCACGTGGTGTCTGCAGTAAAGAGATCCAGACAGCCATGCTGTAAGCACCAATGTGAAGGATGGTGCAAAAATATCCATCGTTAATCCCAATGGTCATTAAACACCCTCAACAAAGACACTGAATCAAGACAACATTTTTTATCACTCACAAACAGCACAGCTTAACTGCATCAGCAGACTGGCATTATATCTGCTGAATAACATACAGTCAAACCAAATTTATTCAGACACCATTCAACATCATTCAACATCATCTCACATTATCACAGTTTATTCGCTATAGTTTAGAAAATAGTAATAAAATATGACAAGAACTCAGCGTTAAACTGTGTCAGAACAAATTCATCTTGATAATGTCAGATAACTTTGACAGAAAGGTATGCAATAAGATTACAATCAACCAATCAGCTGTCAGCTGTTAAATTTAATATAAGCACATGATTAGAAAATACCAATTTAGGTCAACTAACAAGCAATGCTTCATTTTGTTCAGTCTGTAAAAAAGGTCACATTAGCAATTAAAGAAAAAACACTTAAGCAAAACATGGTCAGGTCAAAGTGTCTGAATAATTTTGGTCCCAAATTTTACTGGTAGTCCAGTGTATGAAGAATTGTTGGGTATAATATGTCACAGTTTACTTAATTTTGCTGTCCTCACTTACATAAATGAACTATTGTGTCCTGGACCCACTAGTAAACAATTATATCTGGGTCTATGTGTATAAAACTTCTCAGAAATGCTCTTAAGAACAGTCTTAAGCTTTGACTTAAGTGTCAAAAAATTCTTAGCAAAAAGTAGGTCTTAGAGTAGGAGACTTCTATAAAGAAGCTAAAAGCAACTTTCAGTAAAGTCTAAGACTGATTCTTAAGTGCTGACTGAGGTGACACTTAAGTGTTGCAAACTAAGGACTACAATGATGTCAACGCAAAATGGCCGCCCTCAACCACTGAATCCGCCAATAGTGAATCGCAAGGGGGAAGTCACAGCAGCATGACACCAATCATTTTATGTAATTATAGTACAAGCATTTAATTAAGACACAGACACTTTAATGTTTAAATTTATTTGAAAAAAATACCATGAATTAGTATTGATGCTGTGGGATCCTTTTCTATTGATACATGTCTTCTCATTTACAGTTAGAACAATGATGTGAACACGAGTTCCATCAACAGTTGTAACAGCTCCAGGGAAGCCCAAAATCCCCATAAAAGTGTCTTGCTTTTGCCGTATGGTTTGAATGTTAGTGGGAAGTCAATGAACTGCCCTACAGTAGTGGCCCAAAGTGATCTTCACCCTTTATTCAAATATTATTACAAATGTGTTAAAGATTTTGTTAGCATGTTGCGTAGTTGTGACTGGAATCAATTGTTTTACTTGTGATAGAACAATGAAACATGCCAATTTGTATGGACATAATTTTCCAGGCTGTCATACAAAGAATTTATGAACACATGCAAAAACAAGAGAGGACCAACAAAGTACTAATAACTGATTATGTTGCAGTCAATGTAAGGTTTCTATGCTTATGCTCACAGTGTGAATACTGCATCTTGTTAATGGGAGCTGCTTATCTATAATAATATAGATTAATGCTGCTTTTGTGTGTGGTGTAAATGCCTAAAAGCTGATGCAGTCAGGAGGACTGCGGTCTCTTTCCACCACTGACATTCACTAAAAAGGTGTCACCTGTGTCAGCGACTATGGTGAGATTAACAGTTGTAGAACAGGCAAGTCTATAAGAAATGTGTGTACTCTTATTTTGTGAAATAGAACTATATATACTCAAGTGTGCTGTACTGTGATGAATGTATGTTTGCATGGGTGTGTATTCCTGCATGTGTGTGTTAGAGAAGGAGTCCTTCCCATGGCACCATTTCAAGTTCTGCTTGTTTTTCCTCGCTGGTTCAATCACTACTGGGGCAGCGTGTTAATTCTCTGCAACTAACTGGGGTAATTTCTTCTCCTGGGGTGTGACAGTGAGCGTTTGCCGCCACCACAATTCTTCACAACTGTTACCACTTGGCCCTAAAGCAGAACAGAGTTTAGGGGCCTGTCTTTGCCAACAACAACATACAATATTGGCATCTCACTCTTCCCACATGGACCACACTCTCCATTTGATGATATAATGCAGGCAATTACAATATTTACAAGAAATTGTGCTTCATCGTGGAATGCCTCACATCCCGTTTCCTCACTGTTTTATCCTTGGTGTAAACACTCTTTCAGAGTTAGGATTAGTTGGACTGTACTTCATGTTGAGAGTTTACAAGTTTATAAACGGACACTAAGCCGAAAAAGGCTTGCTGAGTTTCAGCCAGTAAGAAAATACACACTTGGGTTTAGCTTGAAGGAACTAAGAAAAGATGTTTGTGTGATTTTGACACATGGAATGAAATGATAACAAACACATTGAGATCTCCTCTGAAGGGTCATAAAACAATAAAATAAGCTTTGTGTCTATCTATGTACAATCTATATGGTAATTTATAACCATAATCCAAAACATCAACATCTAACCTCTTTGTACAGTGACAAACAAGAGTTTGAAGAGGGAAAATCTTTTAAAAATGCACTGTACATGAGTAACATTCATATCAATTATTTGTATTCAATCATGAATTAATAATTTTTAAATATCATTGTATTTGAGTGCACCACATGACATTTTACAACCTGAACTAACCTTGCCATGACATAAAAAGCTCAAATTATCTGATATTTTAAGAAACTTAATGACATTGAAACACAGTCATGAGGATCTTCAGGGGTCCTTTGGATATGATTTTTAATTTTTTTAATTTAAATTCTGTTTTAATTATTCTTTTACATTGAAACCCTTTTTGCCACTGTGTAGTGAACTACCGCGCTCGGCCAGGTCTAGCGACAATACAGAAACACTGACACTGTTGTTCCAAATGTGGTTTACTCATTGCAGATGGTATTAATAAGTGTCAAGAAGACCATTTTCATATATTATATGATCAAAGTTGTGAAGGATGTGTGAATCACAACAAAAACACTAGTCCAGCATTCTATTCAGGGGAGATGTGTGGGAAATGCCACCTCAAGACCAGGAATTGAACACAATGAAGCATTCACATTAAAACTGAAATTAAAGTGTTAAAGGAAGAGACCAGATTTGGATAAACACCCTGGGAGGGGTCCGTCTTTCAACACAGCATCTGGACCAACCTGCTGAGGTCTTTTTGATGAGAACTTTGTGGATTTTCTGTCAGGGAAAAATATCTGTGTGGAAAATATATGTGACCTAAACAACCTTAAAGCTGGTCAAGGCACTGTCTGGGGATTGATAGAGCCTTTAGTCAATGAGCCTGACAAAGAGGTAGTGGTCTTCAACAGTTCTTTGTGTGTGTGCTTAAATACTGCTGTGTACTGACACGAAAAGGAGAAAAGAAAGAGAAAAAGTGAGACACAGACACATGGCACATGTGCAGGAATTAGTCTCGCCATTGGATGGGGTTCACTTGAGCCCTCTAAATCTGGCGAGGTTTGCGCTCTTCACCATTCCTCCAGAAGATTCATTGTTCTATGGGCACCAGAGCAGACGGTTGGCCAGTGATTTAGTGATTCTTAAAGGAAGAGCTCTCTTTTAAACGTGGGACTTCAAAGTTAGATCCCAAACGGAAACCGTGTTGTCGTGTGAAGACAGGGCATTTTAGCTGTCAAATGAGCAGAAAACTGAATAGGTTAGTGTAGATTTACTGAAACAAAGGTCAGAACTCAAGGAAACAAATCCATCAGTTAGATTTGAACAACCAATCAGTGGTCAGCCAAAGAAAATGGTGCGTTATGATGGTTGATGCTAATTAAAGCTCAACAAATGTAGTAAAATGCACAAAGGCATTCCTCAAATGTGCTGAGGTTTGATGTCTGAACTTCAAAAGCATGTGTTCCAGATTTTTGTTCAACTCAATTGAAGGGAGGTACTGGCAACGCAGTTGGACATGATCAGTATTTTGTGATGCAATAAACCCATGACTCACAAACTCATAAAACATAGGAAGAAAACAATCTCTCTTTCAAAAATCTCTTCAAAATGTTTCCTGGAAAATGAGAGAGGGATTGCTGAACCCAGAGCCTGAGGTACCAAGGCAGGAGAAGCCAGAGTTTCCTCCACATACACACACATATCATACTAAACAGCTCTCGTTTTTACCACAGCAGGATGTTGTGGTTGCCAGTTTCAACTCAACACTAGGTAACACCGAACAATGACAGCATAATTAGAATGAGGGTACCAGCAGTGCAAAACAGGGACATGGATGAATTTCAGCACACCATGACAGGATCTGGCAACCAATGATGAGTGTTGACATCCCAACAGGCTTAATGCAAAAAAGGATCTTATATTCTGACATATTTTCATGACTCCAGCAATTCGCAGGTTAAATGACTGACACCTCGGCGTACCTCAGTGTTATTTAATGCTTCCCCCGCACCTGTGTTCTAAGTGAAAGCGATTTATAAAGATGACCACAGGTTTTTAATTAGCGTATACGTGAGATCAGGTGAACCACAGTCTCAAGAGCTGGCTCGCCAACAGAAATGCTGACTTCAAGACTACATAAATTGAACACTTCTTTTATATGCTGCTCCTATAGGGAAAACACAGTTTATATCTGTAAAAGATTCCTTCTTTCCTTTTTGCTTTTCCAGGTGCACATCCAATTTATTCATTCAAAGTGACCAAAGAAGCACAAGCACATATGAACTTGTATGACTGCATTCAATGTATGCAGTACAATAGCATCAAGGAATCAGTCATGATTTAGGCAAAGGCATCTTCCGAGGTACAAATTGTACACTTATTCATTGACATTTTACACGTTTGAGCAACACTGACAAATCAAAGCAGCTTCACTCCCAAGCACCAACATCTGAGGTAGTTCTTTAGTGGTCCACTCTACTGCCCACTGGTGGTTATGGTCTTCACACTTTCTCTGTGTAGACCCCGCATGCCACTCTCTTAAATGCTAGTCAGGCTGTTTATGGAGTTTACAGAGAACCTATGGGGTCCATACCATCCACATTTTCCAAATGCAATGAGTCATGCAAAAAAGCAGATGAATCTGGGCCAAGGGTTTCTTCACTGCACTTGGCTTTTTCATTAGCTATGATGAGAGTCTGCATTGATCCAAACTCCACTGCAAGGCATTTGAAAAGAGGATCACTTTCAGCGGTAGAGCTCAGTCTTAAAGTGAACTCCAATCTCACTGATAAAGCGTTATTTGTGGTAAAATTGTAAATTTTGAAAATGTGATCAACTGATAGTGTACACACAGTGTGCCAATCCAATCCAATTATCACAAAATCCAATTATTTCAATAGGAATCCATACGATTGGGGATTTCATGTGAGGGCCAAAGTTTTCCCCACACAGACTGTGCAACAGGTTCAAGTTGTTGAACTGACCAACAGAAAACTGCATGAAAGTGACTTCTGTGTGAGCTCTGTTGCAATAAACAGACAATAAACCTTGAAGTTTCACTAATGTGACCGCACCTTCAGATTCTTACTGAACTTTACATGTTTTTCTTCTACAGCGGTCAATTTGAGTAACTTTTAGTGCAATCAATTTTATACTGCAATAAAAAATTAACAATACTCCAGCTGTTAATACAGGCAACATCTCTTCAAACCAGATTTACAAAGAGTGGGTGGAGTCTCTCACACAGGTCATTTTTGCATTAAAAAAGCTAGATGGAGCACAACAGAACTAAATGCAGGGGTTAAGACTTTTCAACAAATTTATACTCCAATACATTTTTAACCCAATAAGGTGTGGTAAACACACAATACACTGAACAAAAAAAAGCATGATATCAGTATATGCACAAACCAACAATCAAAATAATTTTGCAGAGGGAATACAAAAATGTGTCCCAGGAGAACAGCTCATTATGTCTACTTCAGACAGATTGCAAAATTGATTGGATTGTAGTAATAGATTTTTGTTTAAAGATTTTTTTTTCTTCAAAAAAAAAAAAAAAAAAAAAAGAGTTGAGAGAGTTGAGAGTGTGAGTATTTCTGTGCCAAATACACTTCTTTAGGATTCAAATTTTTTTTTGTAAAAATTCAAAACTGCATCAAATGTCTGTTTTGTTGGCAATCGGCGCGTAAGTGCATATAATGTAAACAACACGAACGTATCATGAATTGAAAATTATCCAGGGATAATGCATAGGTGTGTTTGCTTGTGACTCTAGCTCCGCCTACTGCATGCCGCACGATTTCGGCTGTTTTCGGAAAGAATCAGTACAGCGTATCTGTCTTACATAAATATGATAAAACTAAAGACTCTTCAGAGATAGGAAGGATGCAATACTACTCTATAGGTACTCAAGATTAACACGAGATTGGTAGAAACGGTGTGTTATGTACCCTTTAAATGATAAGGAAGAAAAACAAACAACCAATTCTAAAGCCCCTTTCTGAAATGTCTGTCAATGATTTATTAATTTGCCACAATTATATAATGTCTTTTCATTTTTAAAAGATTGACAGCCTTACTTTTTTTATTTTTACAAATAACAATATTTGATTTGATTAAAGACCATCCATTTTTCTATATATCTCTCAGCTTATAGATTAGGCTATATCTGCTCAAACTAGCTGCTGAAAGTGTATTAAAGTAGAAAACTATAAGATTACAAAATGGCACAAAGCTAACTGGGAAAGAATCACAACACAAGACTCAAAGGCAATAATGTTAAGCCTCTGTGTGGTTTGGGATGCTGATCAAAGGTGGAGCTTTTAAATCTGAGGGCACTCCTTTCTGACTCAGTGTTCCTGTGTTTCACATGCTAATGACAAAGAGGCTCATTAGTCAAGCACAGATAAAACAAGAAGCTCTCACTCGTTATCGGTGCCATTGAATCTCATCAGCCGGATCTGTTTACCTTGCAGATTTCAGAAACTATGGACCGATAGATAATACAGTAAACAGATCTCACAGACAAAAGCTCTCCTTTCTGTATCACTTCAAAAGCAGCCCCATGGAAACCACGCAAGATGTGATAGCGAGCAAACCACGCACTCTCAAAGGAGGGCTGCGGTTATGAGGGCCCTCTACGACTACCTTTGGCGATGACAGTGTCAGGTGGGTTACAGCGTTGCTGTTGGCAAGAGAGGCCGGTTTGAACAGCTGTGTTAACAGAACGCAATGTTAGCCGAAGATGGAGGTACTATAAAAGGAGGATGAAAGACAACATTGGCTCCTTTGTGCTGTTCTGACATCATAAAGTGTAAAATCAATTCTTTCACCTGTATAATCAGTGAGGTGGGACTATCCCACAAACAGCCAATGTAGCATCTGTTGCAAACTGTCCACAAGCTAGATGCTTTGTAGGGATAAGGACTGTGGAATGAAACCAGAGACAGAGATATGTCTTCTATTTCTGAGGTGACATTAGCCATATCATCTGCACTTTGGACATCATCTAAATTGACAGAGCTTGTGTTACATGGTGAAAATATAAGAGTGGCAGTCATAAACTGTGGTGGGTTTTGGAAAAGAACATAAGAGTCAGGCATGGAGACAGGATTGATTACACGGAGCACAGCTACTAGCTCACTTCAAGCATCCCTTAATTCAAATCCACCAGAGCGAGTTGCCGAGTTGTTAATTATACTGCTCTCAGACTTTCAGCACAGATCAAAATACCCATGTTTCACCATTCTCCACCTCAGCACAACAACAGTAAGACTGTTGACAAATGTAAGCATGTGTCAAGATTAAAAACAATGTGACAAAACGGTTTGTGATAATAACAGACTGGTTGTATGCCTCTTATCAGATGCTCGGTAGCAGTAACTGTCTCAATGACACCAGGATTAGATCACCTAGAAACAGAATTTTGTAATTTACCCAATTTACACAATATCTACCCAAAACATACTTTCTTCTGGGGAACACAAAAGGAGAAGCTTAAAAGAATGGTCATGATGCTCTTTACTAGCCTGGATGCCAACCGAACTTAGCCCCGCCCACAAAATTTGAGGTCGGGAAGTTCGGTCTGGACTTGATCTGTTGTGGAGCAACTATGCTCAAACCAGAGCTGTTCGGACTAGAGGTCAACCGATAGTGGATTTTACCGATACCAGTAACAAGGTTGGACCGCACTTGCCGATAACCGACTAATCAACTTAAATTATTATTATAATTGAAAAAATTATAATAATAATTTAAAAAAACCTACATAATACTAAGTAACACAGTGCTGAACTTTATTACAAGAAAAAGAGAAGAAAAAAACAACAGTACTGAACCATGAAAATGTGCTAAATTGCATATGTAAATATGAATATATTAAAATGAGAAAAAAATCTACAGAAAATAATTTAAACATTAAAATATTATAAATATGTTTCTTTAGCTATAACCTAGAAACATGTATGTAAATGTCAGGTAACAGACTGCAAGTCCCATTTGTTAAAAAGGATGTATCAGCTTATTTAGCTAGCTTGCATGAACCAAATGCATTATGCAATATACATTTTAAAGCATGTATTAATATTTGAGCAATGCAATTGTACCTTGATCATTCATGTTAGCTCATAGTGCATTAACTAAGCTTAACAGATAAAACTAACAATGAATAATACTTCTACAGCCTTTATTAACCTTACTTAATGTTACAAATGGAATATAATTTTATTATATTAAGTGTTATCATTTCATATACACTCACCTAAAGGATTATTAGGAACACCATACTAATACCATGTTTGACCCCTTTTCGCCTTCAGAACTGCCTTAATTCTACGTGGCATTGATTCAACAAGGTGCTGAAAGCATTCTTTAGAAATGTTGGCCCATATTGATAGGATAGCATCTTGCAGTTGATGGAGATTTGTGGGATGCACATCCAGGGCACAAAGCTCCCATTCCATCACATCCCAAAGATGCTCTATTGGGTTGAGATCTGGTGACTGTGGGGGCCATTTTAGTACAGTGAACTCATTGTCATGTTCCAGAAACCAATTTGAAATGATTCGAGCTTTGTGACATGGTGCATTATCCTGCTGGAAGTAGCCATCAGAGAATGGGTACATGGTGGTCATAAAGGGATGGACATGGTCAGAAACAATGCTCAGGTAGGCCGTAGCATTTAAACAATGCCCAATTGGCACTAAGGGGCCTAAAGTGTGCCAAGAAAACATCCCCCACACCATTACACCACCACCACCAGCCGGCACAGTGGTAACAAGGCATGATGGATCCATGTTCTCATTCTGTTTACGCCAAATTCTGACTCTACCGTCTGAATGTCTCAACAGAAATCGAGACTCATCAGACCAGGCAACATTTTTCCAGTCTTCAACTGTCCAATTTTGGTGAGCTTGTGCAAATTGTAGCCTCTTTTTCCTATTTGTAGTGGAGATGAGTGGTACCCGTGGGGTCTTCTGCTGTTGTAGCCCATCCGCCTCAAGGTTGTGCGTGTTGTGGCTTCACAAATGCTTTGCTGCATACCTCGGTTGTAACGAGTGGTTATTTCAGTCAAAGTTGCTCTTCTATCAGCTTGAATCAGTCGGCCCATTCTCATCTGACCTCTAGCATCAACAAGGCATTTTCGCCCACAGGATTGCCGCATACTGGATGTTTTTCCCTTTTCACACCATTCTTTGTAAACCCTAGAAATGGTTGTGCGTGAAAATCCCAGTAACTGAGCAGATTGTGAAATACTCAGACCAGCCCGTCTGGCACCAACAACCATGCCACGCTCAAAATTGCTTAAAATCACCTTTCTTTCCCATTCTGACATTCAGTTTGGAGTTCAGGAGATTGTCTTGACCAGGACCACACCCCTAAATGCATTGAAGCAACTGCCATGTGATTAGTTGATTAGATAATTGCATTAATGAGAAACTGAACAGGTGTTCCTAATAATCCTTTAGGTGAGTGTAGATTCTCAATACAAGTTATTTCTCAGATTCATTTAAATAAATGTAATTTTACCATGCTATTTTATTCCACACAAAATTTTTAAATAACTAAAACTACCATTATTTTAATCAGTTCAATCAAATATTGCACTGCCAACATCAATGACGGCTTTAATTTGTTCATGCTGGCAAGTGATCATGATATAAATGAGAAAATTACATCTGGGAAGTAATTTGTTTTTTATTTACATACCAAAGTCCAACCAACATTTTTTCTTGTTCGAGAAGCCGTTTCACTCAAAAACATGTCAGAATAGGGAAGAAAAGACTATTACAAGCATCCATTTCATGCCGATGTTGAAGAGGACATATAATGAAAATCTGACTTTGTCCGTGCTATAATCAGGTCCCCGGTGCATCTACCAACCCAGAAAGCGTGAAAAAGGACAACCCAGTAACTTTGTTTTGATAAGCCTTTCTCTGCAAGCAAGTGAAAAAACGAGCCGCTCAGATTTCTCTCCCCTTCTGACATAGGAAGGGGATCTAATTATAATATTGCCACCCCTTAATCTGCACGTTTCCATCCACTGTGGCGTTATTTTGTTTTCGCAAGTGAACAAGACCCTTGTGTGTATGTATGTACAGTTTAAACACCAACAAAAAATGTGAAAGAAGTTACTCACAAGACTTGAAGTCTGACAGCCAGTGTGCATTTGCTTCAGATAAGTGTGCTCAGAAAACAATCCATTAGAAGTTTAAACTAATATAGCTTTAAATGTGGAAATAATAAACTTTAATGATGAAAGAAGAACTATCCTATATGTGACAGTGATCACGATATATATGATAATCAAAACCAAGCAGATGTCTAGTTAGTATTTGGCAGAGAATCTGATAGAGGCAGGAACTGTGTAGAGAGGGGGCAGCACGCAGCAGCTCATTTGCATTTAAAGGCACATGCACAAAAACAGCCTGTTCTTGACTGTAGTCAAAAATGGGTATTTACAACATGGATTTATAAATGATGTGAGAGGTATTTTAAGCTGAAACTTGACAAACACATTTTAGAGGACACATGAGACTTAAATTACATCTTGTAAAAATGGGCATAATAGGTCCCTGTCAAGTGAATATATTCAGGCGGGATAAAAGACAAAAAAACATATATGGTCAAAAGATTGGAACTGTAACCAAGATTGGATCTTATAGCATAAACGCAGCCAAAGACTCCAACCAACAATGGTTCTCCTATGTTTATGTGGGGTTAAAATGGCATTTGTATCGTTTTAATAAAATTACACATTATGGTGATTCTTCTAGCTCCCAAAAGTAACCTTTTATAGATAAGTGCCCTGCCCAAGAGTACATCGGCAGCACCTTACTGGGCTCAAAGTAGCAACCTTCTGGTTACCAGATCTGGGCTGTGAACACTACGGCTGTGTCCAAAATCGGCCCCTATATCCTTATATAGTGCAATATTTGACAGCTATTTGTAGCAGTGTCCGAAACCATATAATCGAGTGCACTCATTCAATCCCATAATGCATCTCAATAAGGAGTGTACAACCAATCTACATGTTATACATGAGATGCACTTCTGGCGCACTCGGTGTCCGAGTTAGCTAAATGTTTTGTAGGGAATGGTGAATGAGGTTGTTGGAGCTTAATTTCAAATACAGCCTACACCATACCAACTTTCCATTTCAAAGACTGTTTAAACAGTATTAATGTGTCTATAGCGTCTAATGTGTCTATAAAAGGTTCAGTAATGACTACCTGCTACTACAAGCTACAAATCTCTCTAAGTCTAGCCCTCCCACCTTCCCTCTCTCCTATTGGTTTCATACACAATTCTTTCAATCGGCTTTCTGCATGGAAACAGTGGAAAAAGAACATCTTCAGACAGACCACCAATACTTCAACAGAGCGCGTCTAACAATCTGCCAGCAAGTCACCTACTCAATCATTACCTAATTTCTGATTAAGACTACAGTCTACAGTGAGACTAGACTGCAGAGCATTTCAATGTTTGGTAGAACTAGCAATGAGAAACTGTTCTTTGCTTTGGAGTTTTCTGGAGGTCTACTTTGTTGAAAATAGTTTTTCAAGGCCATGAGATAAAATGTTCTACTACTTTTTTTATTTATTGACTAATTTTTCATTATTTTGCACAGTAGTATTTGTCATTGACCCCTTTACTATTTCTCTTCTGCAAAATTGTATACAACTTCAGCTCAATCTTGATCTTTACATAGCTAAAGTTATCTGACCCCAAATACAGACCCTAGAGTCCATCGATATTTTTAACAAGAAAGGAAGGAAAGCCCTGTTTTGCTTTAACCTGAGGTGCAACATCTCATAAAACCTTTACCAAAAGATTCCCTAGACATGGCTAAGTACTACTATATCAAGAGCCTGAAATCAGCGTGTGTGTTTAAAGTGTGGATGGACTAAAGATCTTCTAAATCTCTAAGCTTCCTCTGGCTCGGAATGGGAACCACATGCTGCGGCACAGTACGGTTGTTACCTACTCACTCACTGGACTGCCCTGGGGCATAAGTTAACCTTCCCTCCTTCAGTCCAGCACCATGGATACATATTCCAAACCCATGTGGTTAATAAGTTAGCAATTAGCCTAGCACTAACAGAGCTCCAATTTGCTTTTGCTGTCACCCACAATGACAGTCATGCCAAAACGGTGTGCACAGAGGTAAAATACGATAGGAGGGAATCCTTTCACCCTTAAAAACAGGTTGGGGTGGGGGGTTACAGAGGGAACTGCCAGCTGAAATTGCAGCCTCCTCACCACATGGCAAACTCACTTTCCCCATAATGTGGAGACAGCTCCAGGGAAATATTACTGCCTGCATGAAGACGTTAAGAGAAGTTTACAGGCAGACCATACACATTCCTGCAGGCTTAGGCAACACCGCTTTAAAAGTAATACTAAGGGGTTGAGAATGTGTGTGTGAAGGAATTATATTTTCACCCTTTTAAGAGCTCTAGCATTAAAAGTCATAAAAACATGGCAGGTGGGTCAACACATCCCTGGCAAGTGAGAATAAGCTCCACCATTGAATAATCACCTAAAAGGGTCACTCTAAATTAGATTCTCCATATAGACCCCATTGACTGTAAGGAGTTTAATCACTCCATAGATTCAAGGACAAGCCTGATACTTGCACAATGGTCCACATCTGCACATTCCATATGGTTTGATTTGTTTTGTACACCGATATTACTAATAAAAAACTCAATCTGCTATTTCTTTCATCTTTCATATTTTATTATTTAATGAAATATCTCATTAGTTTGCATTTTCCCCTTGCCAAAATCTACAACTGAGAGTAAGCAACTAAACCTGGCAATGCCAGACAATCTGGATGTCATTGTTTGAGCACAGGCTCTCCATCAGAATGAAATCAGTGTGGACATCTGGATACGATCTGAAGTTACGAGGGGGGACTCCCATAACCTGATAGCATCTAATCCACAGGAAAGGTAAGACGGTAAGGCAGATGATTACATTTCACTACTTTCATTTCCACTATTGGGATTTTCACACTATTGTTAACCAAGAGCCATTATAACCCTGAGCAAATGTCACATTTCGCACAGTTTATACCTTTACTAAGGAGTAAGGTGCAGTCACAAAATTTAGTGGACAAAAAAAGGACCATTGTCTAATGTACATGCTCACACAGAAGCCACTTTCAAACCAAGCAGCTTTCTGTTGATTTTGTTGATTTACATGACCAACTAGAACCTGTTATGAAATCTGTGAGAAATATTTCACCCTCACATGAAATTTCAGTTTGCATGTATTCCTATTGAAATGACTGGACAGTAAATGTGACCATACTTTTCAAGTTTCAGGATTTCACACTGGACATCTGTTAAGTTCATATTTGCATATTTAAGAGGTAAACAACTTTGATTGAACAAATACTTGCTTCAATAACAGCTTTTCCATCTGTGAAAATGTCGGCATGCAAGCAAAAAAACAAATAGTGCCGTCTCTTCTTTACTCAAGTTTGCGTTTGCCATCACTGTTTGACATTTTTGTTTTTGCACAGATGTTAAAACTAAACATTGCATGTGAAAGTTTCAGGGATTGTACAAAGAACGTGAATATTTAATGAGGTATGAACTGTTTATTTTATGATTGGTTGTCAGTTGTTAAACAATTTGCTGTGACATTCTCATAGCACTGCAACTGGATTCATAACCATGGGTTAAAAAAAGTGATGCTAACCATGTTTTAAGGTGATGATACACAGGGCAACTTTTTGAGCAATGTTGCCGTCAGCGGGAAACACAGGTGAGACACAGGGCCCACAACCGATCTAAAGTATCCAGATAGAATTTTTTTGCCCATTCTCAATGGGAAAGTGCCCAAGCAACATCGGTCGGCAACACTGCCCAGCAACAAAAAAGCTCCCCCGTGTATCACCACCTGTAGGTTACAAATGGGAACTTTTGCTTAATGCAGAGCTAAAGGTGGGCTTAAAAGACAATAACCCAGGGCAAGGATGTGTGAGTATCTGCAGTCAACAAACATGTGCCATTTGTTTCACTGTGCCTATTATCAGCATCTCTCAGTTCACAGTCACAAAATCGAGTGACAGAGATACACGAGGAAGCAATCTGACCCCGGATCATACAGTGGCTGAAATTAAACAAAGAAAAGAGCACAAGAAGGGGATTCAAATTGTTCCAAGTATAAAGTTACCAAGTTCTACCCTTAAACTCTTCACAAAAAAAGCTAAACAAATCAATTACAGTTTCATGTAGGATGACTGTACGTTCTCTTCCAGCTAATGAGACCTTACTGATAGATAATGTGCTTTTTGAAAGCTCTGGACCACCATTAAAGTTTCATTACATCGCATCTCATTTTTAATGCGTTAAATTCCTTCGTGTTGTGAAAACACCATGTGCTCAATCTGTCGTCTCCTTTGATACTCTGTAGAAAATTATCGAGTTCTGCATCTTGCCATCATTCATAACACATGAGTGCACTGACATCAATTCACGTCTGTAAATGCAACTTCCTTCCTTTTCAAAACAAAGACATTTGTTCAGACCCAAAGCATATTTTTCTCAAAACAAATCTGTCTTGTGCCTTGACATGCGAAAAGTATCTAGAAAGCAACGAGAGGTGTAAAGCGTTCACCGCTCATCTTGGTCACACAGTTTGCAGAGCTCTAGATCACTTCTTCCTGTCGTCTGGGAATTCCTGCCACCGATGTTTAATGTGGGGCCATGCAGCTAACGACTGTCACAAGCACACATTCATTCCAGATGTATCACGCCATATCAAAGCCAAGATCCACTAAAGCAGCACTGCGGCCTGGGCGGCGGGAATACAGATTAGATGCTTTATGGCATCTATAAAAAAACAAAAGAAATCTGAAATCTGAAAACAGCACTCTCAGCCTTCTTAAAAAGGTCTTTCAGCTTCCACTGCGATCTTGTGGCTTCATATTCGAAGGTAACTGTGAGGGTTCCTCTGTTCAAAGAAAATATTTGCTATGCCTGGTCCATGAAAGTGAAATCAGGTCTCTGCATGCTGTCCAAGATGGAGGTTTTATGGTGGGGGAACACATGCATAATGTGTTGAGTGATAAAGAACTAAGAATTTGTGAAGTTGTGGAGGGGTAAGATTCACTTCGGTGACTGACCTGGGCTCCCAGTTTCTCTTCCGCCCCGCCAGCATCCTACCTGAAATGGAATCTTTCAGGGGTTTTTCTAGCTTTTTGAAGTCAAAGACCCACAAAAATGTTAGGATCCCCTTGCAAGGGACCCTCTTTAGAAAATATAAAGACAGCTATACTACTGTATATTTCCATATACAGTATAGTGCTGTCAAAATTAGCACGTTAACACATGCTATAAAATATCAATATAACGCAATTAACACAGCATCCATTATCCTTTGGCTAGCATTACATTATACGAGCACTCTCTTATTCATGCAAATGCTTTTAAGCCATTCAATCGCGACCAGACAAAAGAGAATATGCTGTCTGCAAATGTCCTGACACACACACGATGCACAGAAAGACACGTATCATGCGCACAGACAGCACGGTAACAAGATTGAGTTCTCGTTCACACTTGAACAAATGGTAACACACAGAATTATGCCAAAATGCCTGTTTGTTGAGTATTCTCATAAAAGCAGTATTAAATTAGTTAAATAACATCTTAAATAAACTTAAAGAGTTGTGAGAAAATGAGATGCGCGTCATGTTCGGCAGCGGGAGATCTTAAAGTGACAGCAGCAGATCTTAAACTGACAGCCTAATAAAGCAGTTGCCGTGATTCGGTCATTAATGTTAATCAAAGACAAAGGTAACAGAGAAAATTGTAGATTTAATAAGGATTAATCTATATTTAATAGGAGTGTGACAAGATCTCGTTGACATTACACCTCCACTGTCACTTAGCTTTTTACAGAAATAAAAACAATTTAATTCAGGTCGCTTCAATTCCATCACCTCATCCAACACAAGCTTTTCGAGCTGTACATAGTGCGCAGCACTGATCACTGATCACGTGACGAGAAGACTGACAGGACCGTGGTGGGATTCGTTGTGCAACAGAAGCGTCAGACAAGTGTCTTATCTTGTAAAATGCGTGTTCACAACCACCACTCCCTATTCACAGAATACACACGATCGCGAAATTGAAAGTGAAAGTAAACCAGAGCGCGCATTCAAACGCGGTTTCAATACGTTACTGCCGTTTGACAGTGACTCCCTGAGGCAAGCAAATATCTCCCGATATGAAAACTATCTTAGGCTGGGCTGTGTAGTTGTAACCATATCTTAGCTCTGTATTATTCTTGAAGACTCTATTTGCACTTTGAAATACGACCTCACGTTGTCTCAATCACGTTTACACACTACCTCCGAAACTTTCATCTGTCATAGAAAAATTCAGCTCTGGTTCAATTTTTCTACATTTTTTCTACATTTAGTTTGGACAATTCAGACGATGACGAATATGAAAATTTCGGACTCAATGTACAAAAACCTTAACATTAAAAACCCAGAAGCAGGATTATTAGGATGCTGTCACTTTAAAACCAAATGCACGCACGGATCATGTGTTTTGTGTTCACTACATAACCAACTAGGTTTACTAGGATACTCGCCGAGACGGGCATTTTTGGACAAAATTTTGAGTGAATTTGTCCATTCAAGCACAGGAAGGCATAAAAGAGAGCTCAACTTCATGCACTGTCTGAGACGTGACTTCCAGGACGTGCCGTTCGCGCTTCGGATGTTTAAAAGTTCCACACTTCGCATGAGCAACGAATTCCGTTTCGCATGTTCCAGAATTTACATTGGAAAAGCTGGAAATTTTGTGATGCAGCACCGACCCTTCAACTACAGAGTGTCATTCATGTTTGTTCAAGTTCATGTTGTCACAACATTGCACTGTTAGATTTCAAAAATGTGTTACTGGCCAACTGGCGACTGACGCAATTTTATATATTTGGCAAATGTTCATTATAGACCCTGTTTTCCAGTATTGAATGAATTTCATTTATTATAGGCTTCATCTTGGATTCATTTTTAACAATGCATTATGGAATTGTCCTCTCTGGGAAGGATAAATGCAATGCTAGCTTAGAATTTGGCCAAAAGAAGGTATTTTATGAAGCAGAACAATAAAGTTGCCTATCTTTTGGAACAGCAATGCCTTAAAATGCTGTCTAAGGAGGCAACTCACTATGTTTTGGAACGGAGATAATGCGCTCACACATCATTTCATAAGCATCCAAAATCTGCCTAAAGGCAAAAAACCTTACATAAGCCAAATGGCCAAAATTAAGTTCATCCACATAAGGAAAAGTTTAACAAGTCATTTTTGGTATACGGCTTCACCATGTAACCACAACTGGCAGCATCCACGAGTCCTAACCCTCAGCATCTCATGAAATGACATGTCTTGTGGTTTGAAAGACACAATCATGACAAACATTTCCAGATCCACGAGCAAAGACGATCATAATAAATCTAGGGCTACATTTCATGTGAATTCAGGTTACGGCCAGTTTGTGCTTCCAGGATGACTGAGTCATCATTATCTTATTCTGTTTTTCTCATATCTCTGTCAGGATGACAAAATGACAAACCACAACTCATGTTCATCTTAACTACACGCTATTACGCTTGTAGGCCGTTTCCTCGACAAAAACCTCTTTGCAGTATTGTTTCACGTGGGATAGCTGTGGAAAAAAAAAGATCTTGATGAATGAATCAAACTATGAAGAGTAAAAAGGGCTGTGATTGATGATGCTACCTTTAAAAAGTTGTCAGATGTCCCAAACATGCTCTATTCATGGGTCTCTGCTGGGAGGCCTAATCTTATTGTAAGCCACTCTGTACAGGCCGACACTGAGGCCAAGCAGAGGAGTGAGAAAGTCAAGATGAAGAGAGAATGAGATGAGACATGATGGATAGAGGCCTGCCCCGCAGATGCAGATGGAGAAACCTTCCCACTGTCTTGTCTCGGTTTCTTTATCACTCCATCAAGTCAGAATGGTAACAGAAGCAAGCAAGGACAACATCTTTTAACTTTTTACAGTTCCTCGGCTCTGAAACTCGCAGTCTGATACGTTGCCCTTTGTGCAGATGTTGGATCTGTCAGAGCTGGAAAAAGTGATATGTCTTTAATAAGGATAGGGAAAAATAGGGGGGTAGTAAAACAGAACATGGAAATTATATGAAGCATTTAAACATGTAAATATAAAATCAGGAATTCAAAAGCCTAAAATAAATAAAATACAGCTGCAAAATCATGCAGTTTTACTGTTACCAAGTTACAAAGTTCAAGACTGGTTAGTTACTGCATCCTGCCTTTATATAAGCTTCACAGTCTTTCGCAAAACTGGAGACAGTATCTGTGAAGTATTAAGGATATCAAACTACTAAATGTCTCCTGATGCCAGGAATGTGGCCGAGGCCATTTCCCATGTGCACAAGCATCACAGCTGTGTGAGATGTTGCATCCATTCAAATGAAACACCCATAGATATATGGATATCTTCCAATTTTGATACATATTTGTCATGCTTGTATTTGTTTGGCTTTTTAAAGTCTTAATGTCAAGAGAAGAGCATTACTGTCGATATGCTGTAGCTGGTTTCCAAGTATAAAAGATTTATTACTTTTTATGCAACCAAAAATTACATTTATTATGTTTCTTTTTATTATTTTGTTATTATTATAAAAAAAGTTTTGCTGAAATTTTGAAAATAAAAAATAAATAGTTCTGGGTGGGAATTAGTACCGGTCAAATGACTGCAGCTGAAAACACAGAAGAGTCTATGAACAACACATCTTTCTTAAAGGAATGGCTCAAACACAAATACAAATTATGCAATTATTTACTCATGTCCCAAACACATACGATTTTCTTTCTTCCAAGAAAAAATATTTTTATTTAAATATCCTCATCACTCCTTTCAATTATAAAGTGTTAATTTCATTAAAGAAAACTATGATGAAAAATGTTCGTCAAGCTTTTTTCCCATAGCTATGATGAGACGATAACGAGACTACAATAAGGTCATTAATCGATAATCTAACATAACCATAAACTATATCAACATTCAGTATCATTGACAAAAAAAGACGAGACTAGAGTTCAAAAGATAAAAACTTTTTGTTGAAGAAAAACACAACAAAATATTACAGACTGCTGTACAAGCTTTCATGTTTGCGGTTGCCAGAAGTCAAGTGTTTAAATCCCGCAATCAGAGCTTTTCTGTTAAAAGGATAGATTCTCTGCCTGGTATTTTACTTAATCTTTGCAATCTGGCATCCATGTGCATGCATTCTCTCTATGTGGAAGAAGTGTGGATGAGCTGAAAACACCAAAAACACAGACAAACAAGTGAGATGAGTTTAGTGATCTCCATTTGAGATATTCTGCTGATGAAAGTGAAATGAAAGTGTCATTCATCCAGTCTGTGTCCTGTCATGAGCAGCTTGCGCTGTTTGCCGAGATTAAATCAGCAATCAACCCTTCTCAGTGATGAACCGTAATAAATCTAAACATGGATCTTGACTATACTGTTTGCGACTGTGGTTGCTAAATAAATGCATTAACACAACCTAGGTATGTGTGGTGATAAAAAATTTTTGCTGTTGTTTTAATATAAAAAGAAAAAAATGAATGTAATTTGTAGTTTTTATTTGACCAGTTTTCATAATGTAGGTAGACAGTGTGCTCATTTATGAGATAAATAGCCTATAATAAATCAATACACTAGATGAAGTAAAGTAAACCATGCATATGGCATTATCTTGATTTGTGCTTATAGGTGAAAGTGCAATAAATCTGATGAAATGAAAATAAATATCTCAAATGTCAACAATCACTGCGATTATAATTTTGAAGAAAATAATAATCATCAGTTTAACCATTATGCAGAAGACGACTAAAACTTATGACTAAAAAAACAGGACAATGTTGACTAAATATGATAAAAACTAAAAAGTACATTTGACACCGGACTAAGACACAGGGCCCTGTCATACACCCAGTGCAATGCGACGCCAGGCGCGACAAGTGTTTTTTGCTAGTTTCAGCCTGACGCAGTTATCATTTTCACATCCAGCGCCACATTGTTTACATAGAAAATGGACTCACGCCAATCTGTTTCACCCATGGGCATGCTGGTCTGAAAACAAAGTCTGCAGGCGCATTGTTGGCGCATTACTATTTTGAGGCAACTGAAAGCGACTGTGCCATTGACCTACAAAAACCTGGTCTAAAGTCAATAGCGCAGTATTTTTTTGTGTTATTTAAAAGGTGTGTTAGTATTATGCGCCTATAGGAGGGTGCGCAACGTGCATATACTCGGCTTATTACACACAGGATTCAGGATACACAAAAGGATTCCTTTCTGGAGAAGAGTTCATTACTTTTCACTTGGTTCAAGCGCAACTGGCTTTTAAAGGGAATGGGAGATGAGACTCTGATTGGTTAATTGCACGTTACGCCCAAAACACACTCATGACTCATTAAGAGACTAGGGGCAACCCTTTTGGACCATTTTTTCTGTCATTATACTAGCAAAAGTAGATTCGGACATAATCATAAAAGTGGTCCATATAACCTTGTAGAAAAAAAAAAAAAACCCCTGAAATTTAAGTCAGTTACTGAAAATCTTTTAAATGATTACAAACGATTACAAAAGAATTTTCTATTTATCAAAGAATCCTGTATAACAAAAATATAAAGCAGCTTTTCAACAATGATAATTTCTTCAGCATATTTGAATGATTTCTTATCATTCGTCATCGATATATATATATATATATATATATATATATATATATATATATATATATATATATATATATATATATATATATATATATATATATATATATGACTGTTTTATAACTTTTGGCATCCTCTCTATCCGCAGTAGATCTGCCATGTACAGAGCCTGTCTGCTTCCTTTAAGGACTTCACGACTAGGATATAAATGTGACATATATATCAGCACAAAGACTAGTTGTTATATGTGAAATATACAGGAAAAGCCCTTCATAACCTCAGCTTGTAAATAACGTAGCATTCAGTTTCTTAACACAAACAATGTTCATGATGGTTCCATCCTGAAGGACTCATCTCAGTCTTTAGAGTGGATCACCGCAACACAGCAGAATTTCCAAACTTGCCTCAACAGAAGTCCTGTTTCTTTCCTATAGTCACTTCAGTACTAATACTGGCAAAATAGTGTCCGTTCAGACGTAACACTGAGATGAGGGTTATTAGCTAAATGAGAAAAAGGCAAAGAGTGTGAGGACTTTTTGAGAAATATTCAGCACATGACTGCATTTTCTTCAGACTGGTTTTATTTATAAAATATATAAATAAAATGACCAAAATGGCGCCGCTGTGTTTGGTCGCCGTTCAGGTCGCTCCGCGAAGACTGTGCTTTTATTTACTATTTTACTTTCTTTTACTCTCAGTTTTTACAAACTTATCATCTGCATTGATCTACTACGACAGCAAAACTCTTTTGGACATTGGTTACCTCTACACTGGACTGTTTCAGGACACTTTCGCTGATCCTCTGTGGCCATCTGAGATTCTTCGGAACGCCGAGTTGAACAATGGACAGAGCCAGCGGCGTAGAACAAAGAAACACCGTGGGAAACGTGCTGGTATCCGTAACAGACTGAGGAAAAGGGCATTCAGACCTCCTCTCCCGAGCATTCTTCTAGCAAATGTTCAATCCTTGGATAATAAGATGGACGATCTTAGAGCCAGGATAAGTTTTCAACGGGACATGAGAGACTGTAATATCTATTGTTTGTCTGAAACATGGCTCACGCCCGCGGTCCCGGACACCGCTGTGACGCCGTCGGGTGAACTTCTCTGTTTTTCGGATGGACAGAACAGCCGAGGCCGGTAAATCCAAAGGCGGTGGAGTGTGTTTCATGATCAACAAGAAATGGTGCGATCCCAGGAACATCACCATTCTCTCGCGGTCCTGCTCACCTCATCTGGAACATTTAACAATCATCTGCCGCCCATTCTATCTGCCTAGGGAGTTTTCTGCGGTTGTCGCGACCGCCGTTTACATCCCACCGCAGGCAGACACAGCGCTGGCTTTATCTGGCCTTCATGATGTTGCCAGCGCGCGTCATAAACAAACATCCCGACGCGGCATTCATTGTCGCGGCGATTTTAACAAAGCAAACCTAAAGAAAGTCCTGCCAAACTTTCACCAGCACGTCTCCTGCCCCACACGAGGAGCAAACACACTGGATCACTGCTACTCTCCGTTTAAGAACGCCTATAAAGCGCGGTCACTTCCAGCGTTTGGCAAATCTGATCATGCCCGTGAACGAGTTAAACTCTTTCTATGCTCGCTTTGACTGTAACCGCGTCAACGCGACTCCGCCAAGTGGCGCGTTAGAGGAAATTACTCAGAGCAGCAACAATCACGTGATCTCTGTCTCGGAGGATGAAGTTCGGAGAGCACTCAAGCGTGTGGACGTCAGGAAAGCTGCTGGGCCGGATGGTATTTCAGGTCGTGTTCTGCGGTCCTGTGCTGATCAGCTCACCGGTTGTTTACATCTATCTTTAATGAGTCCTCGCTACATCTGTGGTCCCCCCACCTCCTTCAAAAAATCCACCATCATCCCTGTCCCCAAGAACAGTAAACCCTCTTGCCTAAATGACTATCGTCCAGTGGCTCTCACGTCTATAGTCATGAAGGTCTTTGAGAGACTCATTAAAAACACCATTTGCGCCTTCATTCCTGACACTTTGGACCCTCTTCAGTTTGCCTATCGTCCCAATAGATCGACTGAAGATGCCATCTCTCATGTCCTCCACTCCTCCCTCACTCACATCGACAGCAAAAGTGGGAACTACGTTAAGACTGCTATTTATTGACTATAGCTCAGCCTTTAACACCATAGTTCCCACCAAGCTAACCTCCAAACTCCTGGATCTCGGCCTGAATCCTTCTCTCTGCCACTGGATTGAGGACTTCCTCACTGGCAGGCCTCAGGTGGTGAGAATAGGCCAGTCCACCTCCACCTCCATCACCCTGAGTGTGGGAGCTCCACAGGGCTGTGTCCTGAGCCCCTGCTCTATTCTCTCTACACGCATGACTGTTTGTCCACACACAGCTCCACCTCTATCATCAAATTTGCTGATGATACTGTTGTCCTGGGCCTCATTTCCAACAACAATGAGACGGCATACTTGGACGAGGTGGAGCATCTAACATCATGGTGCCAGGACAACTGTCTCTCTCTGAATGTTGGCAAGACCAAAGAAATGATTGTGGACTTCAGGAAGAGACAGCAACGGACATACTCCCCCTCATGATCAGCGGGTCACCAGTAGAGAGAGTGAGCAGCTTCAAGTACCTGGGAGTAAACATCTCCGAGGACCTGACCTGGACTGCTCACATTCAGACACAGGTGAAAAAGCCAGGCAAAGACTGTACCACCTGCGCCAGCTGAGGAAATTCAGGGTTTCACCAGCTATCCTGAAAACTTTCTATTTAGGGGCGATAGAAAGTGTTTTAACTCAGTGCATCACAGGCGTGGTATGGGAACAGCACCAGTCATGACCGCAAAGCCCTGCAAAGAGTAGTGCGCTTATCCGGCGTATCTCAGGGTCAGCTCTCCGTCTCTGCAGGACGCCTACACCAAACGCTGCAAAGGTAGAGCTACCAAGATCATCAAGGACTCTAATCACCCTGCAAACCCTCATTTCACGCTGCTACCATCTGGTAAGCGCTTCAAGCCTGATGGCCAAAACTGAGAGACTCAGGAGGAGCTTCTTCCCCAGGCCATCAGACTCCTGAACTCAGTCACTTAACATCACGTGACTTCACGTCCAGGATAAACATCGATACACTGACATTGCACTGCACTTTCTGTTCTCGTTGTTACTGTGTAACAACCTGTTATAAACCTGTTTGCACATTATACTCTTATACATTTGTTAACCACATATTTATAAGTCTACAGTTTACTCACTGCAAAGTCTACTTCAATTATTTTATTCCACTTTATCCTTATTTGTTACCTTTTTTCTCTCTTGACTTGATTATTTATAATTCTACAGATATAGACATATATATATATATATATATAGATAGTACTTTTTTTATATCCTATTTCTATTATAATTTCCTCCTTGTGTTTTTAACTGTGAATTTGCACTGTCCATGGAGCGGACCTGTTTACATTTCACTGCCGGTTGTATATTCTGTATATAACTGTGTATGTGACAAATAAAACTCTTGAATCTTGAATCTTGAATCTTGAATATTAGGAGAGGTTAAGGTGGGTAACAAACCAAACAGTGACTAATTCTTCCGAGAGGCTTATAGAAGGACACGCTATAGAGACACCTTTATGAAAGGAATCTCCATTTAGAGATAATGTTGATTAAACAACACTAAAAGGAGTGTAGAATATAAATTAACTTAGCTGTTTCACGGTCCAGGTTGAAAATAACCATCCCAGGCAAATATGCAGAACAAACTGCTTTCCCAAAGGCTAATGAATGATTAAATAGCAAATAACAGAAACGTTTTGGCGTGCCACCATGACCCTTGTATTGCCAGTAACACGAGGCACCATGTTCTGACCTAGCTAACTTCAACTTCATTTGCCCTCTAAGAAAAAAAAAAAAAGTTCTTTTGCAGTGCACAGTCATCACAAATAACCACACTAATTCACCCGCCAATGACACACGCTGATGTCATAGTTCCAGGCCAAATATCTGAGAAACATCCACACCAATAAACTCAAACGATGTTGACTTTCAACACAAAAAAGCAACACTCTGTTGATATAGGACTTTTTTTTTTGTAATACACAGAGGGATAATTGCTGCCATGTTATATTTGGAAGCCAAATTAAGTCTGTTTTCTGGAGTTTTTTTGCAGATAGACTATAGTGTAGCACACATATAGAGTTGATTCATTTTTGGTGATATCATGTGAACTGAAGGGCTGACGGCTCATCTGCAACTAAGCAGAGTGGGTCCAAAAGTCTGAGACTATCAAATGCTTATATTTAATATTTATTTTCTCTATAATGATGCATAATCAGAAAACATCAGATATTTTTGATACAGTATATCCATCCTTTGCTTTACTGAGCTGCAACTTCTCAAGTTTGCGCAAAACCTGAAGATTCATGTTATCCAGCATGTTTTGATAATCTTACAAGTGTTCTTTTTTGGAAGTGAAAAAGAACAAGTCATTGTATAATTTACAGTGGAAGAAAAAAAAACGTAATTTGACAGTCTCAGAATTCCCTATGTGACACTTTTACATTTGATGTATTTTTCGCTGAAATAACTGTTTCTTCTCATTTTTTTTTCTAATCAGTTATGTACATTGGGGTTAGGTGTTACATCTAATGTTGTTGTTAAATTAATGTGTATTGCCTTTTTAATGTTGTGTGTTACCACGATGGTGTTTAGTATTTGTGTGAATGACACTGTGCACATTCTGTTTACTAGTATTTACTTCTCAGCTCGTGGAAAAGCTGCTTGTGATGACCTTTGATTCTTCCTGTGATTTTCTCATAACCACCTGTTTTTGGTGATTGTCAGTGTATTACAAAAGGTACAAAACAGATATTAGTATTATATCAGTTAATGAAATGTGTTTGTTTTTTTTCTGTAAATTTAAGATAAATCTATATGTTAAATATAATGTTGCTACAGTATTTTATTTTTTATTTTTACACTACATTTCTGGCAACCACAGCTGCCAACTTTTATTTACAGTGAGAAGAGGGATGCTGTACACAAACTGAGCAACATTTAATAATCCCACATGAACAGGCTTGATTTTCTCCTGAAAGCACATCAGAGGGCTATGCAGAACTGAAGATATTTATACCAGCGGACTTATATTGATTACTTGTACGCAGCATTTATGACCTTTTGGAGCTTGAAAGTTTTGATAGACTTTCAATGGACGTAATTTCTTTGATTTTATTTATTTAAAAAAAATGTCTTCCTTTGTGTTCTGAAAATGAAAAAAAGTTGAGTGTGCGTAAATAATGAGATTATTATATTTCGGTAACACTTTACAATAAGGTTTCATTAGTTAACATTAGTTACCTACTTTAGTTATGAACTACTGGATTTTTATTAACCTTTATTAACAAAGATTAATAAGCACTGTAACAAATTAATTGCTCATTGTTAGTTTATGTTTGTTAATACATTAACTATTGTTAACTAATGAGACCTCATTGTAAAGGTTACACTTTACTTTAAGGTGTCATTGTTACAGTGTAATAAAATATTTAAGTACTGAGTAATATTGATTAACAATATGTTCTATAGGGTTAGGGTAGGATTGGTGTTTGGTTGAGGTTGTTGTACGTAATTATGCATCATTTACTGTTATTACTATGGTAATTACATGTAACATATGTAATGCGGACACTGTAAAATAAAGTGTTACCGATTTTTTCTTTGTTTGTGAACTAGCTCTTTTAAGTACAGAAGTAATCCTTTAAAAGAACAGGGCATGCAAACCCTTTTAACTTTCCGGCTCTGGTTAAATGGTCAGCACGAGGATATCAGGACGTCTGAGCCAGGCCAGTTTTGCTAGTATGTTGACAGTACTCAAGAGACAGCAGGAAGCTTCAGAGTCATGTTAACTACTGACCACTCTTCATAGCCATGGCCTTAAAAGGATATCATCTACCTCTCACTTCCTACATTAAATGTTTAATCTATTTACAGTAAAACACTATTACGGAACTGGAGTGTTTTTGGCAGGGATAAAAGTGTCATTCAAAGAAAAAGAACACGCGAGAGGAGAAGGTCATACGGCAACAGGAAGAAGGGTTTTTTTTTTCTTGTCCTTTTTTGTAAAAGCAATCCATTTTCTGCTTTCTCTTTTAGGGCATTAAACTATCTTATTACTTTTTACATTGTCGATTGTGTCATATAATACAAGAGTGTAATGGAGCAGCTAAAACACTGTCGGAACAGTGATGCCTTGTTCTGGATGTTTATTAATGATCAGACGATCTCTTTCAAATAATGCACACCAAAAAAACATATCGTCTTTCTATAGAAAACATTATTTTTATGTTATGTTGGATATTTTGATTTTATATAGGTGCTAACTTACATAGGTAAAAGACTGCATTGAATAAGCTTCATAATTTGTGATCTGAGGAAACTGGAGAAATAATCACAAGCCAACCCAGTGCGATTCAATTCTCTGATGAAGACCTTGGGTAGTTCCTCTACTGCTAGACAGCACCATTAGTGATCAGCTGACCTTTTGAACGCATCTGGAGCTTCCAACTGGCAGACACTGACCTCTTCACTACCGTCACCTGACTTGTCATTGTGGCATCTGAGGTCTTGACTGCAATTCACATGTAGACAGCATGTTTAAGTGTGTAAAAGTAAGAGCCAAAATACGTCATCAGTAGTGTATATTTAATGAGGCGTAAAGCCACATGCAGTGGCTGCAGGGTATGTTGTCGTTATACAGTGAAGTCACTAGAGGGCATTTTTACTGTTGGTTGGCATACAGAATACATGTTTCTGTACAATTAATATTTTATTAAAAGATTTATTCACTACATCTGATGATTTGTGTGTATGTCTTTGCTTTCATTCAAGTAACATTTTTTTAAAATATTTAATAGTTAATTTTACAGGCTGTTCAATTATTTAAACGGCAAGATCCCCACAACTGCAGATTTTTTTTTTTTTTTTTTTTACCACACGTCATGTCATGTCAAATAAAATGTCTAACAGCAAGGGCACATTTTTGACAACCGTAGCTGAGAGGTGACTGCTCGTGTCTTCAACCGTCTTCTATCTTATTGGTTGTTGCTCCCAAAAGTTGCTCTTTTAAGAAAACTTAACTCGCTCAAATCTTTTTGGCATGCCCATATCTGGTCTTTTCAGCAGAATGGGGTTTCAAACTATTTTTAATATTCCACCAACCCCTGTGAAGACTTCAGACGATGCCAACTCTGAATCAACACGCAACACTGCCAAATTTTCTATATATTGTAATCATTATGATCACAACTTGTAATAATTATTTTTATGAGCTAATTGTTTCTGCCTAAAATAAATACATGATGTTAGATAACTGCATGATTTGTATTATCTTAGATCTGTACATTTCTGACAAAAACGATATGTATTGTGAAAAGAGCTATACAAATAAATGCAAATTCAATTCGGTCCATTTATATTGTGTGAAAATAGTTGGTTATTACAAAGACAACATGTGGTTTTCCACTTAACAGTTTCACAATAAATAGTATAGTGTTAAGAAGAATATTCACTTAAAGGGATAGTTCACCCAAAAATGTAAAATCTGTCATCATTTACTCACCCTCCAGTGTTTACAAAACCTGTATGAATTTATTTTGAAGATATTTTGAAGAACTTCTATAACCAAACAGTTGATAGGCCCATAGTATTTTTCCCCCATACTATAGTCAATATTAGTAAAAATGTATATAAATATAGTATCTAATATTTTATACATATAATATTTTATATAATACATAATATTTTATTTTATTCATTGCAAATGTTCAAAAGGACCCCCTAGCACCCTCTTGCAGACACAGGAGTCCCCAGACCTCAGTCTGAAAACCTAAAATCTCACATTCTGTGCTGTTACAAAGTCAAATTATTAGTTTACTACTTCTATGATTTAGTGCTTTCAAAATACATTTTTCTGTCAAGGCAGACATCACAGTGTTCACATAACATTCCAGCAGCACAAATTTTTCATTGTTGGTCTCTACACACACAATGTTTGTTGCGTCTCAAACCATGAGCACTGTGGTTTTAAAGGGGTCCTATTATGCTTTTCCACTTTCTCAACTTTATTTAGTGTGTAATGTTCCTGTTTGAGCATAAAAAAGATCTGCAAGGTTACAAAGCTCAAAGTTTACTCCAAAGGGAGATATTTTATTTAACAGAATTCACTTTCCAATAATGACAAGTTTGTACTCAATACGTTTTTTTTCCGGATCTTCTGAAGTCACAATGATACTCATTAAAATAACCTCCGCCAACGTAATACGCAAAAAAATGGGACAAAGCCTGGTTGAGCTGCATTAGAGAAGACTTTAGAGACATTAGAGAATTGTTGTCGCTATATCAAAGAGACACTGTTTTTTCCACACCGTTTCCAAAACTCATTTGCTTGACCTTCCAAAGGCTGACGAACATTATAACCCCAACATTTATCTGTGTGCTGCACATTTTATGGAGAACAGCTTCCAGAAACTAAGAGAGTACAATGCAGGCTATGCACAAAAGCTTCTCCTGAAATGGAGTAGTTCCCACTTTGTCAGGACAATCTGTTGTTTGTGGATCACAACTTGTAAGCATGTCTTATATTTCTAGTTGTGTTTTCTATTAACAGTTTTATGTTATTTCTACGATGTAAACAAAATGCTAAGCTGTTTGGCTCCGCTACCAATCACAACACACTGGGCCAGCTAACCAGTCAAAGCACATTTCGTATTTCGGAAGGAGGGGCTTCATCGAAACGGCACATTCGGGCCAGACTGGGGAGAGAGGTGCTGTAATAAAGTAATGTGCAAATAATAATATATAATATGTGCAAAGTTTTTTTAACAAATCAAGCATTAAAGCATATTCTAGTACACCCCAAAAAAAAAAAAAAAAAAAAAAAAAAAAAAACAAGACTTCAAGACTCCCTTTAAGGTGCTGTATGAAGTTTAAAAGAATAGCTGAAACCAACTCTGAATAACCTCAGAGTTAAACCAAGTTAGTTTTATTCTGAAACAGATCAGATCAGTCCTGCGGTCTGATGTAGACCATGTAGAACCTTAGATTGAAATTGTCTGAAGGAATAAATGTCCTCACAAGGTTATAAAAATACTAGAAAGGTCACATGTTTGCCAAACACTGGGACATTCGCTATAACCAAATGGAAAAAGCATGGCAGAATCCAAACATTACTAAGTTTAGGCCATCTACCAGATCGAATAATCAAGGCCAGAAGGTCAATTGCCAGAGAAATGATCAGAGGCCAGCTACAATGCTGACAGAGCTGCAGAGTTCTTTGGATGAAATGGGGGAAACTATGTAGACATCAACAATTCCTTCAACACTTCAACGATTCTGCCTCTCTTCATGAGAATGGCTATAAGAATGCCAATTTCGAAAAAAGACTGACATTACATCATGGCTAAAGTTTGCTAGAAGCCATGTGACAAAATTTTAAAGCCACTCCAAACCTTCTGGAAGAATTTTGTGGTCTGATTAGTCCAAGGTCAATTCACCTAAAGCAAAGAAGAATGTTTGGCACAAACCAACCCAATATCAAGAATGGCAGCATCATGCTCTGGGATTGCTTTTCAACAGGAAAAACTGGAAAACTTGTTGGTATCAAGACCACTTGGAGAGAAGCTGTTTGAGTCAGTCAGAAATCTGCATTTAGGTTGAAGATTCATTTTCCAGTGCAACGATAATCAACAGCAGCTAAACTATAAAGGGATGGCTTGGAAAAAAAAGAAGGTAGTAGTTCTGGAATGACCCAGTCGGAGCCCAGACTTCGAATCCAAACTACGGCATGACCAGGAAAGTACATTGTGCAAATGCTAATTTGGTATATTTTTAAATTCCAATACACAAAGCTCATACTGACCATGTTCTTGAACACAGAACCAACCATAAAGTCTTGACTTTATTCATTTATATTAAATTAACTACTTAAAATGCAAAATTTTCTGTGCTTAATCATGTCCAAATGTAGTCATCAAGAAGATTAATTTAATCCAAAAATTAAATACAATTTTGTTGAAGGTAAAATGACATGGTTAAACTTTATTTTAATGTGTCCCTGTTACAGTGTAATTATACATTTAAAAACTGAGTAACAGTAATTAACTACTTAATCTACTCGCTATAAGGTTAGGGTAGAATTAGGGTTTGGTTTAGCATTAGTTACATGTAATTACGCCTAATTTATAGTTATTACTATTGTAAATGCATGTAACGTGTAACGGACACATTCAAATAAATTGTTACCATTTGCTTTTATTTCATTTGAAAAAACTCCATATAAAACAGTTACAAACAGTTCCTATTGACTGATTGCATTGTCAAAATATATTACAGTAGTAAATGGGACTTGTTTGGGAATTTGGTTACCAACATTCTTCAAAAATCTTTTTTGTGTTACACACAGTAAAAAGTCATACAGGTTTGGATCGACATGAGGGTGAGTAAATAACAGCAATGTTAGACTATCCCTTTAATTGTGTTAATCAGATGAAATAGTCACAGAAATTAATAATGAATGTGTTGCATATATTGTGTTACTGAAGGGCAAAAATATGTTTGAAAAAACAAAGTAACAGCATGAATACTTTCTGAAGACACTGTACATTTGCTGTAAAAAGTCTTTCTATGTAAAGTGCATCAGAGGCACAAAGTTACAGCATTTTGGAAGAAGCCCTTTCTGCAGAGTCTCTTTCTGTGCCTTGAAATATAGAAATCTGCTCAAGACCTTCTGTGACAGCTCTTCATGGCAGGTTTCCAGAGGAAAGCAGGACTTTAATACGCACATGGGAGAGGTGTTATATCTGCAAGAAAAAGACTCTTGCAGATGAAATCTGCAGGAGAGGTTTGTTGGACCGTACAGTAGAACAGCACCGTAACTCTATCAGCTCTCAAATGCTATTTCAGTAACTTGTTCTAGGAAACACTGACGCTGCATGCTTTAGCAAAAAAGGGGAGAAAAAATTGAGGTCCCGTTCAAATAATTCATTCTCACTCCTATGTTTAGTTGGGGAAGACGAGAAGCAGACTAAATCAATCAGACTGAGCCCTGCATAGACTGTGATAGGGTAGAGATGGTGAGAAGCAGCCGTATGCCTCCAATTCTCAGCATTAGCCTCCACCAGAAGGTCACAATTATGATGAACCTTAGATGTGATTAGGCTATGTAAAATAACTAATAATTTCATTATCTTTTTCAATCACTCTTTCAGTTAATTTATGTGCTCATCTCTATTCGATAAAAATACCAATTATGACCTTTGAAACATTTGTCTTATGTTTTCAAGGAGCCAGTAGTTGAAGCACACAGGAAAGAGTAGTAACACTGTAAGTGGTCCATAGTAATTATGCTGCCCCCTGAAAAAAGTATTGTGGGCAACCTTCACTGTGCCAACAAAAGCAACAGGGAGGAGGTGAACTTGCATCAGGATTTCTTTTTTTAGACACAAGCTGTACGGTTACAGAACTGACTTCAACTGAGATGTTTATCCATTAGATTCATGTGGAGTTTTGCATGTAAGATTGTGTATCAGTTGGTTCACATAACTGACACTCAAGTTTATGATGGCTGCTCTTCTCATTGTTAAAGCAATAAGATAACACGGAATCTTAGTCTTATCGTCGAGTAAGACCTAAAAAGGCATTCACACATGATGCTTGATATCTCGCTACAAAGCAAGACAGGATGCAACATTTAGGAACAATAATTACCAATAAATCAATGAATAAAATATAACAATTATCAATGTGTTAAAGTTTGTTATGGCCAAAGAAGTGCATGTTTACTATTAATAATAAGTGTGCTAATAAAATTATTGTTTGATCAAAATTAAATTTATAATCAAGTTATCTTAAATTGTAATCTTTTTTGCACAATATGGGCCCTATCATACACGCGACGACAAGCACTACGCAAGTGTTTTTTTGTAATGCACTCACGCCCATCTGTTCACCCATGGGCGTGCTGGTCTGAAGACGAGGTGTGTTCAGGCGCATCGTTGGCGCGTTGCTATTTTGAGGCAACTGAAAACAACTGCACCATTGACCAACAAAAACCTGGTCACAAAACCTGGTCTTAGTCTAAAGGCAGTATTAATTGTATTATTTAAAGGGCGCGTTAGTAATATTTGCTTATAGGTGGGTACACAACGCGCGTACACTGCTTATTACACACACGGGGTAGCACACAAACATTTTTAAATATTAAAAATAAAAGGATTCCTCTCTGGAGAAGCGATCAGTCTTTCCGCTCGCGAATTCCGCCATGTAAATAGCAAATCCGCCACGGTGCAAGCGCAACTGGCTTTTAAAGGGAACGGGAGATGAGACTCTGATTGGTTTATTGCACATTACAAACACACCCATGACTCATTAAGAGACTAGGTACAACCCTTTTGGACCATGTGCCTGCCACGCCGCCCATTTTATTCCGTTGTTAAACTAGCCAAAGTGGATTTGGACACACCCTAAGTGCACCTGCGCAATGCACTTCAGACCATGTGCTCAGATCCATAAAATAGGGCCGTATTAGTGGTGAGCATAAGACTTATTTCAATAACGGACAGTCCACAACTTTTACTTATGCCTCTTGGCTTTTAAAAGAGTAACATCAAGTGATGAATGACTTCATTTCTGACAGAGAGGAACATCTTTGGAGTTAACACTCCAGCTCAGGTTTATGTGTTTTTTAAATTGCTGTAGCCTTGGAAATTCATACTAAAGTAGCACTCTTTAGTGAATGTCGATGTGACTGATCATTTTGAGAAAATATTGTATTGATAAAAAATTGATAATTATATATCTGTTTTCCCCACTCTAGCCTGTCTCACTTTACCAGCTAGGCCAGACAGATTGAAGAACAGTGTGGGAAAAGTTAAAAGCAGCTGCGACCTTCAGATTAGGTCACAGACTACTGATCTGAGCTCAGTCTCCACCATGTAATTCTCTAAATCACTCTGTGTTCTCACACTCAAACTGAAACAGATTCACACAATTATGTGATGTCTCTATGCAAAGGACACAGGCTTATATTTAGGAAATATGTCACATTGCAGCAAGAAGGAGATGAAAAATTGTGATGGACTAGGTGAGAGTGTTCCACATTTTCCACGTTAACCCCAGTCACACAAAAAAAACAGCTAATTTTAGAGCCAGTGACATCATATGTAGTGTAGCAACAGAGCGGCTTGACAAAGTAAAACCAACCTGACCGCAAATTAGATGTTATTCACAGAAAACCATTTGAATGTTCAGCCAGAGCTGTCACATATAGGCTAAAGCGATTTTCACTTACCGTTTTGTTCATCTAGTTCATTGCCAATGTCCTGACCCATGTGTTTTTGCCTTATTATGACTGCAGCCAGAGCGTCCAGGCCAGCATCCTGAGCTAAAGACACATGAGAAAACAGGGACATATTCAGTCACTCAGAACTGTACAAAAGAAAGACAAAAAGACACATTTATTCAAAAATCGTCATATAGATCATCATAAGTTGAAGGAAAATCTAAATTCTGGAAAAACAATAGAAAAGTACATAAATTAATAAAAAAATCTAAATGAGCCTCATAAAGAGAGAAAACCATCAGCAGCAGGGTGTTGGCATCTGTGACATTTAAAGGGATAGTTCACCCAAAATTGAAATTTATCCTGTGATTTACTCACCCTCAAGTCATCCTAGGTGTATATGGCATTCTTCTTTCAGACAAATACAAAGCGATGCGTTTGTGTAAGAAAACTATCCATATTTAAAACTTTATAACTTTATAAAGTAAATTATCTAGCTTCCGGCCGATCGCCTTCCAGAAGCTAGATCATTTACTTTATAAAGTTTTAAATATGGATATTTTTCTTACAAAAATGCATCGATTCGCTTCAGAAGGCCTTTAATAACCCCCCGGAGCCGTGTGGAGCACGTTAAATGACAGACAGATGCACTTTTATGGACTTCAAAAACAGAAACAGCCATTCACTGCCATTATAAAGCTTGTATTAGCCAGGACTTTTTTTAATATAACTCCGTCTGAAAGAAGAATGTCATATACACCTAGGATGACTTGAGGGTGAGTAAATCATGGGCTAGTTTTCATTTTTGGGTGAACTAACCCTTTAAAGGACATATAGTGTCATTTTTGACAGAGGTCACTGCCACAGTGAGTCAGAATGTATATTTATATATATTATATTTATATTTAAGCATTTGGCAGACGCTTTTATCCAAAGCGACTTACAAGTACACATTTTTACATTTTGTCAGTCCTTGCTTTCCCTGGGAATCAAACCCATGACCTTGGCGTTGCTAGCGCCAAGCTCTTATTGTTTGAGCTACAGGAAAACATGTACTTTATGACTGTAGTTAAAGAATGTACTTTAACTGTAACCTTGAAGCTAAAAGTATAAATTGGGTAGACAAAACGGCTCCTGCTTTTTCTCAAAAACTCCTACCAGTTGCTATTCTCAAATGAGTAGCAGATCTCATGATGTGGCGTAAATT
Organism: Paracanthobrama guichenoti; assembly: GCA_018749465.1. NCBI lineage: Eukaryota > Metazoa > Chordata > Actinopteri > Cypriniformes > Gobionidae > Paracanthobrama > Paracanthobrama guichenoti. Next base: position 19,347,564 of record CM031948.1, on the reverse strand, counting down.
CAAAAAAGGCTTCTCAAAATGTCTCATCTCATCAAAAGATAGATGATTATCTAGACAGCAGAGAAAGGTGGCCAGATAATTGTCAGCTAGAAGCAATGTCAAGCACCACATCAGTTGTAAGACTGAAAGACTTGCAAAGTGATCTCATATGCAACGTACCTTCAATAATCTGCTGTTGTTGATGTTTGATTTCTCCGAAGCCGAGTCCTCGGGTCTCCTCAGGCTCATTAACCAGCCACGGGTTCAATGCAGGTCCCGACCCATTTCCACCTGTCATTAGACTTGACCTGCAGAAGATGGCAAAAAAAAGTTTTTAGGAAAAAGCCCCAAAAAGTGCATCCATCCATTATAAAAGTAATCCCTATGGCTCTGGGGGGTTAATAAAGGCCTTCTGAAGCGAAGCCATGCATTTGTGTAAGAAAACTATCCATATTTAAACCTTTGTAAAGTAAAATATCTAGCTTCTGGTGGACCGCCTTCCGTATTCAACTTAAGAAGAAAGTGTAATGCCTCTCGTAATTCAAAACGCTTACGCTACGTCCAACATCATCGTTATGCCAGTTACGCTTTTTCCAGAAGTTATATACGGAAATCGGTCCAGCAGAAGCTAGACATTTTATTTGTGTTAAATATTTTTCTTACACAAAAACCCATCGATTCGCTTCAGATGGAATTTATTAACCACCCATGTGGAGTACTTTTATAATGGATGAATACACTTTTTTGGTCTGAAAATTTTGGGCTGCCATTCACTGCCATTATAAAGCTTGGAAGAGCCAGGACATTTGTTAATACAACTCCGATTGTATTTGTCTGAAAGAAGAATGTCATATACACCTATAGGATGGCTTGAGGGTGAGTAAATCATGGGCTAATTTTCATTTTTTGGGTGAACTATCCCTTTAAGGATTGGATTTGCAGAGACACATTTATGTGGTCAAGTGTAATTGGAACCGTTTTAACAAATCAGATAGCTATCTGTTCAGAAAGAACACATGAAGTGATCAGGAGTAAACAGGCCCTTATATGTGGTCAAAATTAATGTAACACAAAGTCTCTTTTAGCTTATCGTTTCAATAAAACATACAAATGTATGTACGCATTTATGCATACAGCAGTCATCCCTGTAATACACAAAGTCAACTTTCTCATTACATACACACACAGTAACTAGATTACATCCACAGTGTAATATTATAGTTATTCCACATGCACTGTCAATCAACAGCTATGTGCACACATTAAATGGACACACATCATCTACTTTACAAACGTAAATAAACTTCGAAGCATGTCCGTGAGTTGTTCAAGAGCCACAGGCTCTTTTTACCAAACTCACATCTGTAGCACTCATGTGCCTTCAGAATAAATAACCTTTCTATTTTTTACCTCTAAAATAGCAAACAACATCCCCTACTTTGGACCTTGTAAGATCAGAGAACCTCTGTTTATTTGTTCATATGGGTTCCACTTTGTTGGGCCTGGAGAGTGAGTTTTCATGCCCTATGTTACAAGGACACAAAGCATATGAACCGCCTCTGGCTTTTATACAGGCTTTCAAAGCGCCGTGCCAAACCGAGAAGTGGCCTGTTATCCTGTGGAGACACTGCGTTGTGCTTTTGCACTTTTCTTTGATTAATGTATGAAACCTGTTCCCCCCGAGGCTCCTGGACAGCTCGCAGAGAGAGAAGTGAAGTTTAAAGGCTCTTCTGGAAAAGCTATCAGCGCTCAGCATCGCGCAGAGTTATGAGCCGGTCACTAGTTTGCACGGGTGTTCTGCTTCCTCTGGGTTCAGAGACTATATCGAAAGTAGCATTAAGTAAAAATGTCTGTCGCAAATCCATCCATGTCATTGATTGCAAATCAATTTGATGCCTGGATAGTACAACCGTCCTGATTTCATAATGAAGAACAAAGCTTCATTAAAAGAATGAAATTCTTAAAAAAGGTTTGGGATAATATTTTATTATTTACTGCTTGCTTAATTATTATTTGAGTGTCAAGGTCAATAATTCTTTTAAAATATCAAATAATTTGACATTTTTATATAACAAAGCAAGGTTAGTTTAGGTGGTAAATTATCATATGGTACAACTCCACAAAAAAATTATATTTAGGAATTAACAGTTAATAGTATTTGTATAACTTTAAACTTTTTGAAAATAATGATTAAAATGAATAGAATAAATACTTTTTACTTGATGGTTACATAACATTATATTTTTATTATAGTCCTTAAATTGAAACTGCAGTTGAAAATGCTATAAACGTTTGCCAAAACCATGAATACAACATGAATACAAAGAGTACATTTCCAAGAACTTGGCACATGTGTTTTGAATTAAATTTTTAAAAGATTTTTCCTCTTATCGTGGACACTCTTATATGTCATTGACCCACATATAAAGGATTTATAACCATTTTTATACTGTGGATTTTTTAAAATGTTTCCTTTCAGGAATATGCAGTTGCTCAAGCAGGTTAAGGTGAAACTGCATGTCAAAAAATGGTATTTGAGTAAAACCTAAATGACTTAGCGCTAGTTTTTGACAATGGCCCTTCTCTTTCAGTTAGTTCAGCATCAGTGGAGCTTCATTTGAGTTCAGAGAGGTCGCTAACCTCTGAAGAGCTGCTGGATCTGTTCCTCTCATTCACATCCTTCCTCACAACAAGTTTACATCTCACACGGCTGGTGAGCAAGACCTCTTTCTTCCCCATTCCTCCACCTTGCTGGTCTACAAACGTAGCAAGCCAGTCCAGTCCAAGTCCAAGCCTATATTAATCCTCTGGCCGGTGAGACAAGTGGTCAGCAGCGGATGCTAATCTTTCTGACATGTTTGGCAACTCGCAGCTTGCGCCAGCCCCTCTCCACTTCCTCCGCTCCATCTCAGTGGTGTGAGGATTAACGCTTATCCAATTAACCTCCCGCAGAGCCCGCAGACTTAATCAGACGAGACATCACACTGGAGCGAGACCTGGAGACAGACCTCGTCTCTTAGAGGCCCTATTTAACTAATTACAACTTTGTGCATTACGATCAAATATAAAAGAGAGGAAATTGGGGGAGGAGGGTTGGGGCACCGGGTCGGGAACTCTGAATCTTCAAATGAGCGGTATGTCATTTTGTGCTTGATTAGAGGTTAATCTTCCACAAAGGTATTGTTTCGCGAATGCCATAAGCCTGGTCTTATCCCTATGGAAAAAAGTTAAATGCTATTTCAGCTTGTTGAAGCAAAACTAACACCCCCACTGGCAGACAAAGACCACACAGTAAGATGAATCCAGGCCCTAAAAATCCTGCCAGGCTTACACCCTCATAAAAAATTCTTTAGTATTAAAAACTTGATCAAATGACCTGATCTTGAAATGTATTAGTGTTCTTTAGTTAAATGTGTGCACAGCGTAGTAGTGCGACGTGAACGGGACCTATAAAGATAAAAAAATTCAGCCCTCCCATGTTAAGGAATTAGAGGATTAAGTCCACAAAGACGGGTAGAAAAAAAAAGGATGAGGCCTATAAATGATTTCTCAAATTACCCTAATTTTATTAATCAGAGATAGTAACTAATACCCCTTTTTAGCCTCTACCACCCACTGAATCAAAAGGGCCACTCTATTAGAACTTATCAGGTTTCCTGTAAAAGACAAACCCTTTATATTAGCCTGTATCAGTGTTATTGTGTTAATTATAATATTATAACAATTATAGTATTTATTCATATTTTGATTTATATTTAAATGGACCTTCACTTAATAATTAAAATTCTGCCATTATTTACTCACCCTCATGGCCTTCCAAACCTGAATGACTTTCTTTCTTCTGTGGAACATAAGACTACATTTATGCATTTTGGCAGATGCTTTTATCCCAAGCGACTTACATTGCATTCAAGGTACACATTTTTTGTCAGTTCTTGCTTTCCCTGGGAATCGAACCCATGACCTTGGCGTAGCTAGCGCCACGCTCTTATTGTCTGAGCTACAGGAAAGCTGTATTTTGATATTAAGATATTTTGAAGAATATTGGCAACCAAACAGTTTTGGTTACCACTGACTTCCACTGTTACTCAAATTATCTTATTATTATGTTCCACAGAAGAGGGAAAAAAAACAAAACAAAAAAATTCATACAGGTTCGAAATGGTGTGGGGTTGAGTAAACGATGACATTTCATTTTTGGGTGAACTATCCCTTTAAGTTTTAAGAATTTTGTTATGTGCTTTTGTCTTTTTACTATACATTTCTATTTAGATTTAATTTATTTTATATCAATTTTAGTTTTGGTCATTTTATTACTTCAACTATAAACTATTGCAGTTAGTTGTTTATAATTTTCTATATTTCAGCTTCATTTCAGTTAAAACCCTTTTTTTTTTAAGTTTAAGTTGTAGCTCCTGTATTAACACTATCCTGTATTAAACTGATCAATGAGATTAAGCTTCTAATGATAAAAAATTATTCTGAATCTTACATTAGCAGGTTTTGTCGTCTTTCTGTCCTAGTTCATGTAACCTGATCAAAAAGGTCAAATCTGAATAATGGCCATCTCATTCTCTAAGCGCTCCGCTCTTGAACTGTCATTTCGATTAAGAGTCATAAGCGTACAGGACATTGGCGGTGACACATTAAGTCTCTGATTGGTGTATTTTGGAGAGAGGATGTGAGCGCAGTGGAGAGTAGGGAAGTGTAAACAGTCCTGAAGGAGGAGGTTCAAGGCTCAACTCTGATCAGCAGAGCAGTGAAGCTGAACTGGAGCCCTCAGAGAGTGCGCACAGACTTCCGATTCAGCACAGGTCACACCATTTCTGGAATAAAGTTACTCAACATTGGGACATCAGGAAAGATGGCAAGCAAAGGCCTCTATGGTCTGGTAGACTAACTACGGCATAAAGTTCATGGTTTCTCTACTGATGTGCTGCATGAACTTTAAATTAAAGTGAATATCAACCTATGCAGTCCTCAACAACTAAGGATGGTCTGCTGGACCGGGGCCAGTTGATGCAGTCACTAGGGTCAGTCCCTTCCTCTTGAATGCCACTTCTGCGTTGTACAAGATTAATGAATGTAACATTTTAAGTGACATCCTTTATGCTTTGCAAACATACGTTTGGATTGCTATAATATATATTCTACAATGCTTTATCAAATTCTGTTGATTTGTCAACAAAAGAAGAAGAAAATTAATGATTAAAGTAAGATATTAATGATTAAAAATGACCTTAAAGACGTGTATAATGTTGTTAAATAAAATAATATTTAATAAAATTTGAAATTCTATTACAAATAAATGCTGTTCTTTTGAACTTTCTATTAGTCATAGTCTCCTGAACATACACTAGGGGTGTAACGATACCCTCATGCCACGGTTCGATACAACTCACAATACAATATTATTGCAATACAGTACACCACTAAGAGATATGGAAAAAAGGTTAACAAAAATGTACTGTTGATTAAAATGCTAAATTTGGTATTATATTTGGGGTGGGAGTGAATAGGCTTGGACTTGGTGCTGGTAACCCAACGCACAGGACAATGGTGACACCACAGTAAAAATATTTTATTATTTTATTACGGTATTCAGTCCTGAAGCTGAAAATATGCAGAATTATTTTAGACGAATATGCTCGCACTCTGTCACTGACTAGACAGATTTAAAGTAATGTAGGCCACTTTTTACTGGTAACATAAGACATTTGGCATTATCAGGACCCACGAATAGTTCCCCATTGCAATATTATACATATTCAACATTATATAGTAGTTTAAATGTACCGACACTAAAACTCTTTAAACTTGAATTTTTTCCTCACATAGATACATAGGTATTTTCATTTTGGGTGAGCTAGCGTTACATATTGTTTCATTTTTGTATTGTGATATATTGTGAGACAATATATTGTTACACCCCTAATATATAGACAAAAATATTATGCAGTTTTCAACATTTGACATACTTCTTGAGCACCAAATCAGTGCATTAGAATGATTTCTGAGGATCATGTGACACTGAAGACTGGATTAATGGCTGCTGAAAATTCACGTTTGAATGGTAATGTTAACTACAAACCAATCAGTAATGTTTGGCATTACAGCGTGTTAATGAATTTATGGAAAAGAGAAAACAATATTTTTAATGATCAAAATAATGTCGACAAGAAAGATTGGCATTTAAATAATCTCAATATCTCAAATATTGAGAAAAAATTGTATTGGTACGATAACTGACATTCTAAAAATTACTAATATTTTCAAAAGGTTGATGCTGATAATGCCAATATCTAATTTAACAAATGACACTGTATACAATATTGCTGAAATTAAATAAACACTTAACGCGATATTTACTTAATTTGTTAATTTTAGTAAATACATTTTGCAAATATAATATGCAATTAGCCTTATATCGATATTAGCCAATATAATCGGCCTGACACTTATTTTTATCCATTAAAATCCATTGGTCAAATTTCACATAGTATGTGTATTTACCTTGATGGCTCAGCTTCTGTGATGTCTCCTTTGAAAGAGGCGATCAGTCTTGTTTCTCTGGTAGCAAGATCATCAACAAGGTTTTGTCTTCTGTCTGCTTCAGCTTGCATTCTAGCATTATTCATTAAGGCTTTAAATGTACACATTTATGTCTGCATAATTATGCTAATCTCAAAGAAAGATATGCTGAATCATCATAAACATCTGACTTATGAGCAACATTCACATTAATTTCTCATAGTTGTTTAGGGCTAGTACTTCTTCCAAAATACAAATCCAACCATAAAGCAACATTACTTTTGACCACACTGCAATTGGTTTATTATAAAACACTGCCACCTACAGGTGCTCATGAGAAATCACAGTTGTTGTTTTTTCTTTATTAAGAAGTTCACCATAATATGTTTGCTCACTGTTTTTTGCTCAGCTGTATGTCATATTAACCTGTATCCTTAATATTGTGGAACACATAAGGAACATTTTGAAGATCTTTTTTACAGTTCTGTGGTCACTATGAGCTCGTCAAACAATAAAAAGATTGAGAGGCTTTGTGACTGGATCATAAAGCGATGGAAAATTTGATTCAAGAGCAATATCAGCTGGTTCATTGAAAAGAGCTACCAGCTCATGGAGTGCAGGATAAATGGCAAATAACTTCAGTTTGGCCTGTTCCTCTATTATACGACTTCAGAGGCCTTGGAATATTTAATTCAATTCAATTCAAATGGGCTTTATTGGCATGAATGTGTGTAATAGCACAATAGTGCCAAAGCAATAGACATATACAAACATAAGGATAAATAAAAGGGGGAAAAAAAACATACATGTCCATACTACACATAAATATACCACAATTAATGCACTAAAACAACAACAACAAAACAAGTAAATGAATACAGAGAGTGGTTATAAAGGAAAAAGAGGGTTCAGCCTTTGCCCCTCACATGATGGCAGGGGACACATACTGCGCTGCCAGGTGTATACACTTCTCTTTCTCTCCCAAAATAAATGACAGTTTGTCTATGAGGCTCGCTTGCTGGAATTCAGGTACAATTTTAGCTATTTGAGTGAAATAAGTGTCTCTCATGTTTTTATATTTGCTGCACTCGGTGAGGAAATGCAGCTTATCCTCTATGACTCCATCAGTACAATGTGAACACAGTCTGAGCTCTCTGGCTCTCCAGCTCTGCTTGTGTCGGCCCGTCGCCGCACACAGACTGTGGTCACTCATGCGATAATCTCTAATATTGATTGGGTAGTGTGCCAATTTATAATCTTTAATTCATAGAACCTTTCATTTCTTTAATTGTGTGACTTTGATCTGCAAATCATGGATGTATTCTTCCTGGGTTATTTTTCCTATTTCTTGAAAAATAACTGAATTGCTGAATTGATGTTTTTCCATGAAGTATCGCATAGGGTCACTCTCTGGTTGTCCTTCCCTGTATTTAAGAGCACAGTGATGGTAGCTCTCTGTCTGTGCATCTGAGAGATGGAACCAGAACTTCTCTGCTCTCTTCTGGATTTCAGATAGGAGAGGGAATCTGCCCAATTCTGCCCCTCAACCCAAACTTGGAGCATTTCTGTGAGTTCCCAGGATGTTTTTGCAGAACTCAAGGTGGAAATTTTTTAATTGGGTTTTTGTCCCAGGATTCATAACTTAATTTAAATTTGGGGCCCCAGATTTCATAGCCGTATAGAAGGATAGGTTTGATGATGCTGTCAAAGATTTTCAGCCACAGTTTAATGGGTGGGTTGAATTTGAACAGGGTTTTTCTTATACTATAATAATCCCCACGTGCCTTATCCGTGTTTCCATTTTTCCAGAAGGTGAGATTGTCTGACACAAATAATTATAGCAGGTGACATGATTAAGAATTGTGTAAATGTATATTTTTTGTCATTAAGGTAAGTTTTTTTTTTTTTTTCTGAAAGATCATGATTTTGGACTTCTCCATGTTTATTGGTAAGGGCCAGTCACTGCTGTACTGCTCTAAACTTCATGAGGTGACAGCAGCAGAAGGTCGTCGGCGTACAGGAGGCATTTGATTTCTCTGCCCTCGAGGGTTAATAACAGTGACAATATACATTACAGTATATATTTTTTTTTTTCAGTCTTTTCTAAAACTTGAAAGATGAGCTACTTTGCACTGTCATTTGGAAAGGATGAGTGTGAAACTTTTATTTTGTGCTCCATAAAGAAAATGAGTTTGAAACTATTTTGGATGAACTATCATTTAAAGAATCTTCAAAACAAACACAATCAACCCTAAACAAACCATAATGAACAGATTATTCCAAATATGTGACCCTGGACCACAAAACCAGTCATAAGAGTCAATTTGTATATTATAAATTGGGATTTAAACATCATCTGAAAGCTGAATAAATAAGCTTTTTTTGTTAGGATAGGACATTATTTGGCTGAGATACAACTATTTGAAAATCTGGAATCTGAGTGAGCAAAAAAATCTAAATAATAGGGAAAAAAAAAACTTTAAAGTTGTCCAAGTGAAGTTGTTAGCAATGCATATTACATTTTACATTTGGCAGACGCTTTTATCCAAAGTGACTTACATTGCATTCAAGGTAAACATTTTTACATTTTGTCAGTTCTTGCTTTCCCTGGGACTCGAACCCATGACCTTGGCATTGCTAGCGCCACGCTCTTATTGTTTGAGCTACAGGAAAGCTCCCATTTACAAATATTACTCCCATATTACGAATAATAATACATTTTTTATATATTTACGGTAGGATTTTCACAAAATATCTTCATGGAACATGAGGTTTACTTCATATCCTAATGTTTTTTGACATAAAAGAAAAATCAATCAATTTTGACCCATACAATGTATTGTTGGCTATTGCCACAAATATACCGGTTTTGAGGTCCAGGGTCCACATATGAGTATAATGCTGATATCACATTCTTCCGCTGGAGTGAAATATAACAACATACTGTACTCACCTCTCAAATTCTTTGGATTTCACTCTCAGGATTATTGCATACAAATTAGTATTAATTCTTCTGGAAAGGATACATCTGCCTTTGAGCAGCAGCTCGAATTAACGTCTCCCTGAGCTGTGCTATATTCTGTTTGAGCTTCTGTAATGACGCTCTCAGGGTCATGTTCAGCTACAGGGACAGACACACAAGAAGGGAGACGTTACAGCATAAAGACCCCTGACACAGAGGGCTCAACTTTACCGTATGAACAATGGAACCCTTTCTTTACCTTGGCCGGATTTCCTCCAGTTCTCTGCAGTCTGTTTCTTTCATGGATGTTTTCTGCAATTTCTTGGGCCATTCGACAAGCTGCATCATAATTCTGTAACCTAAATAATGGGAAACAAAACAAAAATGACAGTTTTCTCAAACAGTTTTTCATCTATGACATTATGCTAATAGAAACATCATAAAATGTGTATTGCCAGTCATTTAAATCACAAGATTGTCATCACAATCATGTGACATAGATCTCCTCTAACCAGCCTGGCAACATTTCTACGCGTTTTGTCGCCGCGTATAAATCGCACATATGTTCACAAACACACAGTAATTAACTAACGTATAGGGTATAATGAGCCATAAAGGAAAATTAAACCGTTAACGTTATTTTCAGACACAGATCCATTGAACTAAATAGCAAATTGAGTTTTCTGAACTCTACTGTACTGAACTGTAGACCACAGATGTCATAAAACACTGACGATATAAAATGCTTACCAGAAATCCTGTGACATTTTGCGGCACTTTTTTCAGCTATAACAAGCTTTTCTGTAGAAACTCACTGCAAAATCACATCAACAAACTGCGTTGGGTTAGTTCCTGTTTGGGCATGACGTCAGACGGTGGCCTCCTACAGACACACTTCATTCGGTCCATTTACAGAGAAGAGTGTGAGAAGATAAAAGAAAGAGGGAGCTATACAATTACAGATTCTAACAGGTGACTTAATGTTGCTAGGGCCACTGTAGAACATACAGAACAATGTACCATTGTAAATCCTAAACTGCACTGCAATGATAAAAAAATAAAATAAAATAAAGTGTTAGTTCTTGAGCATCTAGATTTATGAATTTGAAAGAGGTCATTCTCAAAAATCTAGATTTGTGACTAACAAAATAAAGATGAGGTTTTAATTCACATTTACATTTAGTCATTTAGCAGACGCATTTATCCAAAGTGACTTGGAAATAAGAGCAATAGAAGCAACTAAAAACAGTCAAGGGCAACAATATGCAATTGCTGTAACAAGTCTCAGTTAATCAAGCACAGAACACATAGGACAGAACACACACACACACACACACACACACACACACACACACACACATATATATATATATATATATATATATATATATATATATATATACACTCACCTAAAGGATTATTAGGAACACCATACTAATACCGTGTTTGACCCCTTTTCGCCTTCAGAACTGCCTTAATTCTACGTGGCATTGATTCAACAAGGTGCTGAAAGCATTCTTTAGAAATGTTGGCCCATATTGATAGAATAGCATCTTGCAGTTGATGGAGATTTGTGGGATGCACATCCAGGGCACGAAGCTCCCGTTCCACCACATCCCAAAGATGCTCTATTGGGTTGAGATCTGGTGACTGTGGGGGCCATTTTAGTACAGTGAACTCATTGTCATGTTCAAGAAACCAATTTGAAATGATTCGAGCTTTGTGATATGGTGCATTATCCTGCTGGAAGTAGCCATCAGAGAATGGGTACATGGTGGTCATAAAGGAATGGACATGGTCAGAAACAATGCTCAGGTAGGCCGTGGCATTTAAACGATGCCCAATTGGCACTAAGGGGCCTAAAGTGTGCCAAGAAAACATCCCCCACATCCCCCATCCGCCTCAAGGATGTGTGTGTTGTGGCTTCACAAATGCTTTGCTGCATACCTCGGATGTGATGAGTGGTTATTTCAGTCAAAGTTGTTCTTCTATCAGCTTGAATCAGTCGGCCCATTCTCATCTGACCTCTAGCATCAACAAGGCATTTTCGCCCACAGGACTGCCGCATACTGGATGATTTTCCCTTTTCACACCATTCTTTGTAAACCCTAGAAATGGTTGTGCGTGAAAATCCCAGTAACTGAGCAGATTGTGAAATACTCAGACCGGCCCGCCTGGCATCAACAACCATGCCACGCTCAAAATTGCTTAAATCACCTTTCTTTCCCATTCGGACATTCAGTTTGGAGTTCAGGAGATTATCTTGACCAGGACCACACCCCTAAATGCATTGAAGCAACTGCCATGTGATTGGTTGATTAGATAATTGCATTCATGAGAAATTGAACAGGTGTTCCTAATAATCCTTTAGGTGAGTGTATATATATATATATATATATATATATATATATATATATATATATATATATATTTTTTTTTTTTTTTTGCCTTGTAGGCAAGCACCAGTGCCTTGAATTTGATTCGAGCGGCTATTGGCAGCCAGTGCAGACTGATGAAGAGATGTATTAATTTTTATTTATTTGTTTGTTTATTTGTTTATGCGTGCGTGCATGCATTCAAAATCATATTTGATGTTTTGCATATTTGACGTTTTACAACTTGTGTATTATGCAGGGAGTGAAAAATTAATATAAGCAAGCTATGAGAATTTGGGACTATCTCTAACTAATGTAATAAGAAGGCGTTCAAAAAACATTTGAAATATGTACGTTTAATCTTTTCTTTTGATATGTGATCTATTCTGATTATTTATTATACCCTGTATTGTACCTTTTTTTCTCTCTTTCCCTTTTTTTTCTTGTTTATTTGTTCTACACTGTGACTGCTTTATATAATGTTCTCAATAAAGAAAATACAAATCTAGTATAAGAATATTCATTTGAGTCAAATAAACAGTAAACACTTTTTAAAAATTATTTTGTGTTTTGCAAGTACCTAGTGTATGATGCGAGATGTGAATAATGTACACATTTAAGCAAAGCTATCATGAGAACATGCATTTTGAGTCAACAGCAGCAGCAGAAGCAGGAGGAAGATAACTTTTCTGTAAGGTTACAGGCAAGTATTACTTACATAAGAACCTGTTTTAAGTGAAATTAGGTATTTTTCTATGCAGGTTTGCATGTTGCCATCTAGTTTGCGGTTAGTCTCATGGCCATACTTTTGGATAGGCTGTTTGGACACAGCAAAATATCAATAAATGCATGCAGCATCCATGCTTGCTCTTGTGCTTATTTTCTCCATGTCTATTAGCTTGCAATCAGCTGCATCCGAAAATTTTAAAAAGTTGCCTTCAGAGGACACATTCCAAGGTAGGAAGGCATCAAGGCACATCCGAATCCAATGTTAGCTTCACTTCCTGTCTCCTGAGACACCTTCATCTGATCGATTTTTGAAGGCAGCATATATGTATCCTCCGCTGCCTTTGATATCCCACAATCCTATGCGTTCCATTCGGTGACAGATGAGCTATAAAGAAAGATGGCGTCTGAAAGTAGCGGTTGCTGGTAAGTTTGTGTGTAAATGTAAGTTTTTGAATGTACTTTATCCACTTCTGATATCATTTCTAGCAAGAAATTACTACTGCAGTTATTAAATATTTGTTTAGTTTTCACCAAAGCTTGCTCTATTTTGCTGTAGATCATTAACCGTTACACAGCCTGTCTGTCTGAAATCAGTTTTGTGAGGTGTCTTTGTGCACAAACGCTGTCATTGCCTATAAGGCAGCGAGGCAACAAGTCAGCTCCCGAAGTTTTCGGAGGCAGCCCCGCATGTTAGTGTTTGTTTACAAAACAGGGTGAATTTGAACGCATGCAATTCCAAAAGAGCACAGATGGGAGTGGAAAGTTCTGCACTTTTGTCTACTATACTGACAACAGACCCAGACACAGCCGGATTATTTCCATAATGACCAACGCAATCTACCAAGAGCAGCACAAATTAACGTCTGGTTTAAAGACAAGTGTTCGAAATCGCCCCCTATAACCTCATTCGATATTCGCTACATTACTCCACTAATATAGTCCGCTTAAAGGAGTGAATAAAAGTGGAAAGGAGTGAATTCGGAAACTGAATGCACCAGAAGAATGTGCCATTCCTGATGTTTATTAAAAGATTCGTTCACTCCCGAATTAAAATTTCCTGATAATTTACTCACTCCCATGTCATCCAAGATGTTCATGTCTCATGTCCTGATTTTTACATTCATTCTGTTACATACCGCTCTGAGACACACGGGTTGAGGATCCAAACGCAGTAGTTTAATGAAAAGATCAAAAGCACAGGGTAAACAGTCCATACAATGTCCAAGGCACAGACAAAAATAGAAATCCAGGGCAAGTGGCAAAAGATTAAAACCAAGACATGGGCAATATACAAGGTTCAGAAATGCAGTACAGACACATACACAACTTTGCACAGAATTACTGAGTAAACCAGGCTTATATAGACAGAGTTAACAATGAATGCAATGAGTGCTGATGAGTCCGGGCAAAGGATTATGGGAAATGTCAGTGGATCACCAGCTTCCTGACAGACCGGCAGCAGCGAGTGAGACTGGGGAAACTCACATCCAAGACTCTCACTACCAGCACTGGCGCCCCCCAGGGGTGTGTTCTCTCCCCACTGCTCTTCTCCCTGTACACCAATGACTGCACTTCTAAAGACCCTTCTGTGAAGCTCCTGAAATTTGCAGACGACACCACCGTCATCGGCCTCATCCAAAACGGTGATGAGTCTGCTTACAGACTGGAGGTTGAACGGCTGGCTGTCTGGTGCAGTTATAACAACCTTGAGCTCAACACGCTCAAAACGGTGGAGATGTTAGTGGACTTCAGGAGGAACAGCCCTGCTCTGCCCCCACTCACCATCATGAACAGCACAGTGGCAGCAGTGGAGTCATTCAGGTTCCTGGGCACCACCATCTCTCAGGACCTGAAGTGGGACAATCACATTGACTCCATTGTAAAAAGGCCCAGCAGAGACTGTACTTCCTTCCGTCAGCTAAGGAAGTTCAACCTCCCACAGGAGCTGCTGATCCAGTTCTACTCGGCTGTCATTGAGTCTGTTTTGTGCACATCCATCACTGTCTGGTTTGGTTCAGCTACCAAATCTGACATCAGGAGACTACATCGTACAATCCGGACTGCAGAGAGGATTATTGGTGCCCCCCTGCCAGCCCTCCAGGACCTGTACTCTTCCAGAGTGAGGAAGAGGGCAGGTAAAATCATCACAGACTCCACTCACCCTGGACACTTCCTGTTTGAACTGTTACCGTCAGGACGGCGACTCCGATCACTGGCCACTAGAACATCTAGGCACAGGAACAGTTTCTTCCCACAGGCCATTTCCCTCTTGAACAGTTGAATACTGAAAATAGTATAAAATAAAATGTATATATATATATATATATATATATATATATATATATATATATATATATATATATATATATATATATATATATATATATACTATTTTATTTTTATTTTATACTTTTTTACTATCATATTTGTATATTTGTGTTCATGTTCATGTATTGTATATGTGCACTGGAAGCTTCAGCACCAAGACAAATTCCTTGGCAATAAAGCTCTTTCTGATTCTGATTCTGATTCTGAATGTAGTCCATGACTGAATACAGCGGTCTGGGGAGGAGTGCCCTCTGGTGGCTGTCCTAGGCACACCAGCTGGTGACACATTCTGCATCACGCATCTCTCTTGTGGATTAAGCTACAGCCAACCTGTTACAGAACACGAGACCAAGAAAGGATTATTTTTGGTGAACATTTAAAAATGGATGTAACAGCATTCTGATTGCTCAGGAGCATCGATCCCTTGAGGACCACAAAAGTGACTTTTTAGATCTGCCGTGCCTGACTCATTTACCATATTGTTCCCTCTGTATGTTTTTTTATTTTATTTTATTTTCTGGCCAGCCTGAATGAGCACATGTAGGCACGCCTGCCCAGTGATGGTCCTTGAGGGACATTACCCAAGTTTGTCTTCTTCTCCAGACCCAGAGCCCAGCCAGCCACTACTGAGCAAGAGCCAAGGCCCACCGCTGACTCAAAGCCTGAGCCTGCAACAAAAATCAAGTCAGAGTGATGCATTTCAGTCACTTAAATAAGTGAATAACAATAAGTAATTGTCACTTATTTTGTCCATTACTGTAAATATTTTTTTTTTTTTTCCTGTCCAGTTCCATTTTGTATTAGTCATTGCTAGATATGTCCAAGACGTTGCTGGTTGAGCCCAGCCCCAAGACATCACTGGTTAAGCTCAGTACCAAGTCTCAGTCATTGTGGATAGTCCCGCCCAGCTTCCCTCTCCCTCCACTGCCAAAGCCATCCAGTTCACTGGACTCATCTCCACCCCTTCAGCTTCTGCACGGACATGCTGGGAAGTCATCACTGCCTTATCTCATGGATCCCTCACCTCCATCTCAAGCCTCCATGCCCCAGACTCCACCTCAGCCCTCCAACCCATCAGCTACACCTTGGCTCAATGCTCCCTTGGCTCTATCGTGGACTCTCTTATCCCTCTGGATTCACATTGGTCCATCGTCACTCTGGCTCCACCTCGGACTTCCAGATCAGTGGCTGTGCCTCTACCTTTCACCCCTCTGGCTCCACCGGGTTCCTCCTTCCCTCCGTTCTCTATTGTCCTCACTAACACCATCTCAGCCCCAGTCTGCCAAGCCCACACCTACACCTCGTGCCTGCATTAGGCTCTGCGGCTTCACCTTGGTCTCCACCTCCACCGTCTCCACCTTAGTCAGTCATCTCCCTGGTTCTGCCTGGTCCCCCTACCAAGGCTCCAACATGACTCCTCCCACCACCGTGGCCCTTCATATTATGTCTCTGGGTCATCCTCCTGCTCCTCCCATCTATGCTCTGGTCCCTCCTGTCTCCGCCCTAGATTCTCCTACCTTCATTTCCCCCCTGCTCGTCGTCTCATTGGTGTCTTCCTCTGCCTGCTCCTCATCCTCTTCCAGAGCCCCCACCATCCCGTCCTCCCTCCTCAGATTGGACTGTATGGCAGCGCGATGATGCACTTTCCGGGGATATGTCACGATCGTGTTTAGTTTCATTGACAATGTAATTGCCTGAGTTCTTCTCGTTTGTTACTATGATGTCTGATTAGTCCTCACCTGTTCTCCATTTTATTATCATGTCCTCATCATCTTCTGTGTATTTAAACCTTCAGTTTTAATGTTACGTTGCGTTTACGTGTCAATGTTACGTTTATGTTTGTAGATTGTAGGGACAGTACGTCTCCTACCCCCACACTCGAAGTGTCCACTTCCACAACGAATGGGATCTCTGGATCGGGATGAACGAGGGCAGGAGCCGTACTGAAGGCTTCTTTGAGTTGATGGAATGCTTGTTGGGCTTCAGGGGTCCAGAACAGGGACTTGGGGCTACCTCGGAGCAGTGCGGAGAGGGGTGCTGCAATGGTGCTGAATTGACGGATGAACTGGCGATAGAAATTGGCGAATCCCAGGAAGCGTTGGAGGTCTTTGATCGTGGTGGGTTGGGGCCAGCTCCGCACTGCTCGGACCTTCCCCTGGTCCATCTTGACGCCGCTCTGGTCCACGATGTATCCGAGGAATTGGGTGGAACTGCGGTGGAACTCGCATTTTTCAAGCTTCAAGTATAGATGGTGTTCTCTGAGTCGTTGGAGGACCTGTGCAACATGATGGTGGTGGTCTGTCATGTTATGGGAGTAAACCAGGATATCATCGATGTAGACTATTACAATTTTGTTGAGGAAATCTCTGAGAATCTCATTCATGAACCCTTGGAAAATTGCTGGGGCGTTGGATAATCCAAATGGCATGACTTTATACTCATAATGTCCGGCTGGGGTGATGAAAGCAGTTTTCCATTCGTCGCCCTCTCCGATTCTGATGAGGCTGTAGGTGCTGCGCAGGTCCAACTTGGTGAAACAGCGAGCTCTCCGCAGCTGCTCCAGAGCGGCGGGAACCAGGGGAAGTGGGTATCTGATTTTAACGGTTTGATCGTTGAGCTTCCGGTAGTCGATGCACGGCCTCAAGCCCCCGTCCTTCTTGCCCACAAAGAAAAAGCTGGAAGCGGCAGGGGAGTTGGATGGTTGAAATGAACCCTTGGTTGAGTGCCTCCCTGATGTACTCCTCCATGGCCTGTTGCTCCGGGATGGACAGGGGGTAGATACGTCCGTTGGGAAGCGACGCCCCAGGCAGCAGAGCTATAGCACAGTCCCATGGCCGATGAGGGGGAAGTTCGGTGGCACGTTGTTTGCTGAACACGTCCTGGAACGCCCGATACTCGAAGGGGATGGCCTGCACGGGAGCAGAAGAGGGTTCGTCCAGGGATGCGGCGGCCACGGGGATAGAAGTGGGTTCTGGTGGTGGTGAAGTGGTGGTAAGGTTCCTCTGGACGGGAATTAGGCAGTTCTGCTTGCAGGCATCACTCCATCGTAAGACCTCGCCAGTGGACCAGTTCATTGTGGGTGAGTGGGCAGCGAGCCACGGGCGTCCCAGGACGATATCGGCGGTAGATCCCTCCAGCACCAGTAGGGAAAGTTGTTCCTGATGGAGACAGCCGATCTGCACAGTGATGGGATCCGTGACGTAGCGAATGCACCTCTGACCCAGCGGCTTTCCCAAAATGGAATGTGCACGGTACAGATTTGACAGGGGAGATGTCTTGACATGAAGCTTGAGTCGCATTTCAGAGGAGATGAAGTTTCCTGTGGATCTGGAATCTATGAGGGCTTTCGCTGAAACAGAACCAAACGGGGTAGTTAACACAATAGTGGTTACAGGAAGTGTCAGCATAACAGGGTCTGTGTGTATAGCACTCACCGCTGGGTGCGGGGGTCGGGTCGGGCACGTGGCTCGGTAGTGACCCGACCCCCCGCAGTAGAGACAGAGGTGCAAACGTATACGTCGGTCTCTTTCAGTGGGAGTTAAACGGTGATGGTCGATTTGCATGGGTTCTGGTGCTGGAGGGTAGACTCCCACTGTGGAGCCGGGGAATGCAACGGGTGAACCAAGTTAGAGCTGGCAGCAAGATTTTGAAAAACAAGGGTGGCTTGATGTATGAAGTTTTCTAGTCCTGTGTGGTTATCATAGATGGCTAGGGAAACTCGGAGTTGTGGGTTCAATCCAGCACGGTAGACAGCGAGTAAGGCAGGCTCATTCCATCCGCTTGCGGCGGCTAGGGTGTGGAAACTGATATTGTAATCGTGGAGTGATTGGGTACCTTGTTGAAGCTTTAACAGATGATCATGAGTGGTGGTGGGTCCAGAAGATCTGCTGAACACCTCACGGAAGTGACGAGTGAAGGCTTCGATGGATTGAGTTACTGGGCCGTTGGCATCCATGATGGCTCTGGCCCATTGGAGCGCTCGTCCGGTGAGGTGGGTAACAATAAAGGCTATTTTGGATCGATCGGTGGTGAACTGATGAGCCTGCATTTCAAAACAGAGGGAACATTGTAAGAGAAAACCGTTGCATTCCACCGCCTCACCAGCGTAGGGCGCTGGTCGGGCCACGGGACTGGCTGAGGCAGACAACGAGGAAGATCCCAGATGCATGGCGTAGAGGAAGGCTTGGGTGAGATCGGTGAGCGGAAGCGGGGCCGGAGATGGGGGATCACCAGCAACTGCTTCGGCCTGACTGCTGGTCTGGTCATCTGTCATGATAGACTTGAGGACACAGAGGTTAGTACGCAATAACAGGTTTTATTGAGGTCAGGACACGAAACAGTGAACTGGTGAACAGGTGTAAACACAGGGAATGGTGAGAGGCTTAACTGTAATGGTGAACATGGAGAATATCTTAAAGAACCTTGGAATTGTGGAATCTTGGAATCTCGGGGAACTTGGAAGTAGAGTTTCTTGGAAGCTTTGGATTGCGAAGAGTAGCGAAGCAGCCTGTGTAGCGTGAGCTGTGACCAGACACTGAGTGTGGGGTGAGGGCTGGTGATAAAGGGCTTCAGTGATGGGAAACAGGTGTGGGTGCTCAGTATTCAGGTGATTGGGAACGAGTGGGTGGAGCGTGGAAGTCTGGTGCAGAGGGCGTGGCTGAGTCCATGACAGACACAATCTACCCGCAAAATTTAGAGCCACGAGCTGCAACTGGCTGCAGCATCATCGTATTCATATTACATTTTTACCTTTGTGTGCAACTTTTTTCCTGTTTTTTATTTTTATTTTTTATCATTTCCTTTGTTGAGCATTCACCTTGCTGTTGTTACATCACATCAATCCCATATGCCTATGTCAGTGCAGAGACAAGAGAGAAGAATTGTTGTCCTGCCATCTGATCGGTCAGGACAACAATTGTCATACAATTGTATACAATTGAATACATGATTAATCTAGACAATTGCATTGGATATTTGAGCATTTTTTATCTTACAAATAAAAATGTGTCAACCTCATTAAAGTGTCCATTATTGTAAATAAATAATTTCACTGTGGCACACTTACAGTCTAGCTTACTGCATGTACTATTCTGTGTTAAATTTATTGCAAAATGATTGGTAATCATCTCAAGAAATGCTTAGAAAAAATTAATTCTGCTGTTAAAACTCTTTTGAAACTCTTATTTAATCATTTCATTTATTTGATTTGATGTTGAGTTGCCTGACTGTGCAATCACACTTAATATGAAGCAGCACAATGTTTATAAGATGAACTTTAACCTAAGTGTGTTAACATGTAACATTCTAACTAAAAGAACAGGTTTAACATATTATTTAATGATATTAGCCCCCATTTTGAGCATCACCAATTTGTTTCACATCCAAACATATATGTTTGAATAAATAACAGTGTGTCGAAAACAAGAAGGGCTGAGTTTTTGAATTTCCTGGAAAAACACTCATTAAAATGTGTCTGGTATCAACATTCTGTGACACTTCAAGAAGACGGGAAGATTTTCTTTATATGTTTCCATACACAGAAGGAGTTAGAGAGTAAATCATTTTCATATAGAGGCATTAAAACAGCCTTTGAGAACTTTCTGCCTCTTGGTGATTGTCAATGCTTTTCAAAACCTTTTTTATATAAATAGATGTTTTGAAAAAGATGTTATGTAATATTTTCAACCATATTTCGGTCATACATCCATATGCATTTGATCCTGTAACAGTGATGTTATGGCTTCTGCTGCACAAAAATATATGACTGGAAAAACATGTTAAATCATTTTATAAGAATAAATCCAACAAAATTAAGTTGTATCCATTTATAAACCCATAAAAGTTATCTATATGTGTAATTGTTTTTTTGTTTTTTGTTTTTTCTAAGCTATTACATTGCTGTTACGCCATAGCTTTTATTACACAAATTTATTCTCAAGTATTCAGTTGATTGCTAAAGACAGAAAATAACAGAGGCGGTCTGAATTTTTGACTGTGTACACAGTTGTTACAACCAGCTGAGCAGATCACCTGACATCACATCATCTGAACAAAACCCAGGTGTCTCAGGGCATCACAAAGAGAACAACAAACCTACTGTAAACTTAACTTTCAAAGTCTTTGTTATGTGAACTGGTGAGGCCATGCTACAGGTTACTTCAAATGTTGCATGTGCCCATTTTGGCTCCACAAATGTAAATCTCCTGAATGTGGAGGGTGGCAGTAATGCACAGTTTGCGGATCGGACAAATTGTGGCAGACTACGTTCTCGATCTCTTTACAGTTCTGACGAGGCAAAACATTCAACGGGAGAGACTGACAAGGACAAAAGCCACATCAGACCTCGCTCAAGATCTTTTTATGCTTGTGACACAGATGATGAGGGACCAGGTAATTTTAGCAGATGCAATGCTATCAGACCGAGAGCAAGATCACTACACCGTGAGGATGGGAAAAGAAACACTGGTGGGATATGTATCACTGCAAAGCCTCCAGTCAATAGACCTAAAGGAAACTCAAGCAAATGGGCCAGCAAGGATCTTGCAGGTGCGTAAGTGAGATCTTTTTGCCTTTTAAAAAAAGTCACATTTAAAGCACTTGGCAAGCATTGATAAAATTATAAATAATCGGAAATGTAACACATCTGTGTACAATTAATTTAATTTCCCATACATTTATCCCTGAAATGCACAGAAATGTAATGCATACATGGTTTAATTTGCACAGAAGCTTTTTTTTTTATTATTGTAACAATACTTTTATTAATTACTACATTGTTTAAATCAGAATCATTTTTTCAAATAGTTAATTCATGCATCACAACTAACTATATACATATTACTGTAAAGCACAGGGCGATTTTAATTTTGGGATTTGTGAAATGAATTATTACATTTTGTAGTTTTTAACTTTGAGTAACTGAAAGTAAGAAATGAGCACTGAAATGAGCATGCACATTGGAAAATGTAATATACTTAATGACCATTTAAAAATTCTCTAAACTGATAACCAATATTTTACCAATATATATTGTGCATCCCTGATGCAAAGTCCCAACCTAAAGCAGTATCCAGTTTCTCTTTATTTTGATGGTCCCTTTAACACATTCTGTTGACTATAAGTAACGTTGCACTTATATGTATACTAACTTAATAGAGTGTTAGTAGACTGGTAGGATTAGGGTTAGAATAAGTTGACATGTACTTGCAAAGTTACTTATAGTCTGTAGAAAGTCTGTTGGAGGACCATCACAATAAAGAGTTAGCAGATATTAAGGAGACAGTCTACTAATACTCTAATGAGAGTTGACATGTAGTTGCAAAGTTACTTATAGTCAACAGAATGTTCAAAAGGGACCATCAGAATAAAGTGTTACCCAATATCCAACTAAATGATAAGCTGGCTGAGTACACATGCTCAAAGATATTCCAATTGAGAAATTTCTGTGGTGTCAGATGACAAGACACATCATGTAAAAATTACAGCAAAATAAATTAATTGCCAGGTCCTTTTTGACCCACATATGTTCTATATGATTGGGAACATCAATTGAAATATTAACATAAATTTGGCGCGCTGCAGCTATAAACTCTGAGCAATTGCACCTTTAATATATCAAAGTACTGTCACAGCTGATTCTAAAAGATGCTTCATCCTTTAAACAGGAAATAAAGGAAGTTTAAAGGGTGTACCCATGATGACCATTTCGGAGGTAGATAACTGGGAGATAAGCTCTTCTTCTAGGATGAAATATGGTCAGTATGTAGACTGGGAAAAGATCGACCCAGACGCGGCCACCCGTTATCGGAAGATCCTCTCAAGTGACTATTATGAGCTCAAAGCAATGGGCCGTACAGGATTCTGGTCCACGCCTCATACTCTCAGAGCCAAGGCTTACCAGCACATCATCCACAACATCGAAAGCACATCCAGCAACGCTGATATGGACACCTACCATGGCCTAGTTGGGAAGCTCTTTGGGGAATTTCAAACAAGCACGCACCCTTTCCCAAAGTTTATGGAGGATGGGGAAATTCCCAGATACTGCCTAAATAAAGCAGGTCTGAACTCAGTGAAAAAAATTCTCATTTGTATAAATCACCATTTTCCTGATGTCACCTTCTGTCCCATCCTGTCCGCTCTGGTGTCTCTTCTCTTGCACTTCAGTGAAGATGAAGCCCAGTGCTTCCACAGTATTTGTTCCTTGGTGACCTACACAGACTCTAAAAAGCGTTACATTGACCAGACTTTCCTCACTTCACGCGCTTCATGCATGACCTTTGGTGACCTTGCCAATAAATACTGCAGGGGCATCCGGAAGCTAATAGCCAGTTCTCGCCAGAACCTGTTTGAGTTCTACTCTGACTGGATCATGTGGATCTTTGCCGATCTACCTTTTACATTCGCTATCAGAGTGCTGGATGTCTATCTAATGGAGGGCTACAAAGTTTTGTACCGTGTAGCTCTTGCTCTACTCAGCCTTTACAAAGTCTCTGTGTCCTCACGAGTGGCCCACGTCGATGACTTCAAACAAGACATCAAGAGTTTTGTGCAGAATGTGGCACGGCACAGTACTATTGATGCACTGCTCCAGATGGCTTTTAAAATTCAGCTGCCCACACGCAAAGAACTAACTTATCTTTTCAATGCCAACAAGCACGCACTAATTCATAAGGACATCCGCAATAAGAGGTGAGGGGTTTGTGAGGTCAAATAAATAAATATACATTTTAAGAATTTCAGAATTCCTGTTATATATGAAACTTTATTTTTGTATTAACAATATAACTGCAACAACATTTTTATCTCCTAGTTCATACCAAGCTATGGATTTTCAGAACTTCAGCTCCTCTGTAGTGACTGAAACAGAGATGAGGGTGGTCTGGGCTTGGATTCCAGAGCGATTTGCTCTATTCAGTCCTGTGCAACTCTTCAGTACAAATGTTCATGGCAGAAGTCTCTCCTTGTATGTTATTTATACACAGATACTCACATTTTTAGACATGCTTAAAATACATTTAAAATGTATTAAACTGCAATCATCATAATTGTGTTATTATTGATAATATAAATAATAGTAATATTAATTATTAGATTTAATATATTGCATGCTATAATGTTTCTTAGTTTTTTTTTGTTGTTTTTAGCCAGTGGTTGATATCCATTAAACACAACAACCCATGACCCATAGTCCCATAATATAAATAACAATGATAAATATTTAATAATATTGAATATAGTTTTTCAAATGCATAAATCTCAAAATGTTTTTTTTAAACTAGGTTTTATTCCAAAGTTGAGGGGCATGATCCAACCGTTTTACTCTTGAAAACTGCAGATGAAGAGGTATGTCTGTATTAATCTGTACACTCTTTAAGTAAAATGGTTCTAAACAGTGCCAGACAGGGTCCTTCAGCTTGTAGCAATAGCAGAACCCTTTTTAAAAGTTTCCATAAAGAACCATGCTTTGAAAGTGCTATATTAAAGGTGCAATAGGTGATCTGGGAAATGCTAACTTTAGCCTGCTAGCATTGAAAGCCTATCCCACCCTCCCTGCAAATCGCCGTTCAAAGCTATGCCTCCTCCAAAACACATGAACGCGCACATACCAGAAGCGGGTTACATCATGTGTCATTTACCGGTGAGAAAACATTACAGTACAGTGAGTAACAGGACTACAATAACAAACATAAACAACTGTTTGCCTGCCATTCTTGCTCTGTCTGAATGACGTCTGCGTGAACAGGCTGTGCAGTGGTATAAACACGTTGACTGATGGAACACATGCTATAATTTCATTCGGACCGAATGCAATGATTGAATGAACATTTTATGGTCCTATGCCTTCCACACACAATGTGAGAATCACCTATTGCACCTTTAACTGTGTTACAAATTATCTCTTTTTAATAGTTTATTTTCATTAATATGATTAATTAATTAATATATATATATATATATATATATATATATATATATATATATATATATATATATATATATATATATATATATATATATATATATATATATATATATATATATAAATAAAACGGAGGCCAGCTAGTAGTTGCTGTGTTAGTAAAACCTCACTCCTCTGATCTCAAGAGATGCTCTAGCGACTGATGCTAGAGGTTGCAACCTTTAGCCCCTTTGTTAGAATGTCCAACTCTCTGGGTCTGTCTCATGCTGATGGACCCGGGTTCGAGTCCCGCTTGGAGGGGTTACATATATTATTTAGTATTATGATTGTTGCCCTTCTGTCTACCTAGTCTTATATATAGCTTTTATTAGGGTTTTACATTTTTAAAAAAAGGGGTACTTTTTATTTACTCAATTAGGAAATTGTAGCAAACTTTTGTTTATAAATAATACATTAATGAATAGTCATTTACAGTGAACATGATAAAATACATATAAAACACAAAAAAGATCACAAAATAAAAGCAATGAAGGCCAAGTTCCAGTGAAATATCTTCACAATCCTCTATGAGGTTCTATCTATAGTTATGTGTGCATTTTGAGCGGCAGTTTCTTTCATATGCTGTAAAACTCCACAACCTCATCATCTGCTGTCTGGATAGAAATACACAAATGAGTTTAGAGTTGCAATGTGTCTCATCCATTTAAAATCACTTAAGTTTATGAAGGCCAAAAAAGTAGCCATTGTAAATATGGCTAGTCCAGTATGCAAGTCCTTCCTAATGTTAAAAGGATAAATAATAAAGAGTCATGTGATCGCTTTAACGTTTTTTTATGAGTGGGCATGCTTATGCATAAACCCATGCTTATTATAAATTATAAGTAATAATGGAAAACTATTGATATGGATCATAAATTCAATGTGTTTGTCACTAACTTGCTTAGTGAAAAAGAGGAGAATATCCTCAATTGAACAAAGCTAGTCACACATTCACAAACAAAGAAAAGAAAAAAATAAATAAATAGACTCGATTACAGTTTGAGAGTTAAAATTAATATACATTTTAAGAAGGACATCAAGTACCTTTTGAGAGTGTGACATAACAGTCAGTGTAGTCGGGTGGTTATAGGCTCCAGAAAACCAATGATGAGGTGGCTTTGAAAGGATTTTTCACCTTTCATTTTTTTGACCTTTACAGATTTTAAAAAGAAAAAGAAAAAAAGGGCCCTAAACTCTAACACAAAAACCATACTGTCCTGAAGCTATACTGTCCGTTATGCTAAAACGTTTCTTCAGGACAGTATGGTTCTAAATAGAACTCGGTCTCTACCAGCCTTTGGCAAATCGGATCATGCCGCCATTTTCCTCACACCTGAATACAGACAAAGGCTTGTTCAGGAACCCCTGGTGAGGCGGGAAGTTAAACGCTGGTCACCCCATTCAGAGACCGCGCTACAGCGAGTTCACGGATGTGGTGCTTTGCTTCATCAACACTCTTACAGAGCAAGCCACACAAACAATAACAATAACGTCCCTCTCAAATCAGAAACCGTGGGTGGACAATTCAATCCGCGCTGCAGTGAACACACGCACTGCCGCTTACAACGCCGGTCTCCTATCGGGGAATATGACTGACTACAAATCATCCTGCTATGCTCTCCGACATGCAGTTAAAGCCGCAAAGCTCCATTATAAGGATCGAGTGGAGTCTCATTTCCAACTCAACGACTCCCGGCGCATGTGGCAGGGTCTGAGGTCCATCTGTTCTTTTGGATCTAAATCCTCTGCAGAGGTGAGAGCTGATCCGTTGCTTGTGAACGAGTTAAACTCTTTCTATGCTCGCTTTGATTGTAATCGCGGCAGCGCGACTCCGCCAAGTGACGCATCAGAGGGAATTACTCAGAGCAGCAACAACCACGTGATCTCTGTCTCGGAGGATGAAGTTCGGAGGGCACTCAAGCGTGTGGACGTCAGAAAAGCTGCTGGGCCGGATGGTATTTCAGATCGTGTTCTGCGGTCCTGTGCTGATCAGCTCGCCGGGTTGTTTACATCTATCTTCAATGAGTCCCTTGCTACATCTGTGGTCCCCACCTCCTTCAAAAAATCCACCATCATCCCTGTCCCTAAGAACAGTAAACCCTCTTGCCTAAATGACTATCGTCCAGTGGCTCTCACGTCTATAGTCATGAAGGTCTTTGAGAGACTCATTAAAAACACCATTTGCTCCTTCATTCCTGACACTTTGGACCCTCTTCAGTTTGCCTATCGTCCCAATAGATCGACAGAAGATGCCATCTCTCATGTCCTCCACTCCTCCCTCACTCACATCGACAGCAAAAGTGGGAACTACGTAAGGCTGCTATTTATTGACTATAGCTCAGCCTTTAACACCATAGTTCCCATTAAGCTAACCGACAAACTCCTGGATCTCGGCCTGAATTCTTCTCTCTGCCACTGGATTGAAGACTTCCTCACTGGCAGGCCTCAGGTGGTGAGAGTAGGCCAGTTCACCTCCACCTCCATCACCCTGAGTGTGGGAGCTCCACAGGGCTGTGTCCTGAGTCCCCTACTCTACTCTCTCTACACACATGACTGTTTGTCCACACACAGCTCCACCTCTATCATCAAATTTGCTGATGATACTGTTGTCCTGGGCCTCATTTGCAACAACAATGAGATGGCATACTTGGACGAGGTGGAGCAACTAACATCATGGTGCCAGGACAACTGTCTCTCTCTGAATGTTGGCAAGACCAAAGAACTGATTGTGGACTTCAGGAAGAGACAGCAACGAACATACTCCCCTCTCATGATCAGCGGGTCACCAGTAGAGAGAGTGAGCAGCTTCAAGTACCTGGGAGTAAACATCTCCGAGGACCTGACCTGGACTGCACACATTCAGACACAGGTGAAAAAAGCCAGGCAAAGACTGTACCACCTGCACCAGCTGAGGAAATTCAGGGTTTCACCAGCTATCCTGAAAACTTTCTATTTAGGAGCGATAGAAAGTGTATTAACTCAGTGCATCACAGCGTGGTATGGGAACAGCACCAGTCATGACTGCAAAGCCCTGCAAAGAGTTGTGCGCTTATCCGAGCGTATCTCAGGGTCAGCTCTCTCGTCTCTGCAGGACGTCTACACCAAACGCTGCAAAGGTAGAGCTACTAAAATCATCAAGGACTCTAATCACCCTGCAAACCCTCATTTCATGCTGCTGCCATCTGGTAAGCGCTTCCGAAGCCTGATGGCCAAAACTGAGAGACTCAGAAGGAGCTTCTTCCCCCAGGCCATCAGACTCCTGAACTCAGTCACTTAACATCACATGACTTCACTTCAGGGTAAACATCGATACACTGACATTGCACTGCACTTTCTGTTCTCGTTGTTACTGTGTAACAACCTGTTATAAACCTGTTTGCACATTATACTTTGTACATTTCTGTTAACCACATATTTATAAGTCTACAGTTTACTCACTGCACAGTTTATTTCACTTATTTTATTCCACTTCTTTATTTATTTTTATTTGTATTTTTTTCTTCTACTTGATTTATTTATAATTATACAGATATATATATATATATATATATAGTACTTTTTTATTCTATTTCTATTATAATTTCCTCCTTGTGTTTTTTACTGTGAATTTGCACTGTCCATGGAGCGGACCTGTTTACATTTCACTGCCGGTTGTATATTCTGTATATAACTGTGTATGTGACAAATAAAACTCTTGAATCTTGAACTGTTACTATGCCTTTTAAAGAACCTGTAGTTGCACACAGTCTTACAGAAATGCTGAAATCTCAATATTTTGTTATATTGACGTTATTTTGTTCATGTCATCGCAGATTTGTGGAGCTTTCTTGTCTTCTGATTGGGCTCACAAGAGTGATGAAAAGGAATTTAAGTTCTTTGTCACGGGAGAGTGCTTTGTTTTCACTGTGAGTAAGACTCCATTTGCTATCTGATTCAATTGATTTGTTGTGCTTTAAATTGTACTTGATGTTGCATTGTATGCACCAGAATATGATTTGAGGTAGATAATAGAATAATTGAATTCCTAAATCCAAATCAACTTTTCAGCTACGACCAGGAATGGAACGGTACCAGCGTACGGTGCTGCAGATCTTCGGAGTGCCTGACAAAAGTGATTCCTCTCAGGATCAAACTCTCTCTGCTTGCTCTCGAATAAACACTCATGTTGACAGGCCCACTGCAGCCTCTCTGGACCAGAGATACAAGTCTTCTTCATTCTGCACATTGTCAGCTGTCAAATTCATGGCAGGAGATGATGAGACACTTTTTATTGGTGAGCTTTTCTCCTCCCACTAAAGATTTTTTTTTAAACTTGTATGAATATTAAGCAAGTGTGAAGGAAAGATTTCAGAAAACATATTTCAGGCTCAGCTGTCCCCTATTGTTATCATAAACAACGTGGCTGCCTCTCAAGCTTTGTATTTGCATACCCCGTGTGCATATTTCACCTGCAAACGTGCTGGAACGTTGCCTTTGTGTCAACATTACTGGGAAAAACAGTCTCTTCCTTAATATAGTTGAAATGTTGTGTATACACATGCTTGCCTTTACTTACGGTCTATCCTGTAGGTGGCGACGGTGGCCATGCGCTCTACCTGCAGGCTGATCTGAAAGCTGGCTATTCTGAAAGCTGTGATACATTTGAGAGTCCACCTCTCTGCAGGGGATGCTTCAAGATCCAGTCTTTAGAGGTCTGGGGTATCCAGCATTCTTTGTCGGTTCCACCGCTGCTTTCACACTGAAGACTGGGGAGGAATGTGCCCACATGTATCAAAGGTCACACTGGCAAAGTAACATCACACTGTGAGGCAAAACTAAGGACATTAAAACAGGAAAAAAAAAAAAAAAATATATATATATATATATATATATATATATATATATATATATATATATATATATATACACTCACCTAAAGGATTATTAGGAACACCATACTAATACTGTGTTTGACCCCCTTTTGCTTTCAGAACTGCCTTAATTCTACGTGGCATTGATTCAACAAGGTGTTGAAAGCATT
This sequence comes from Paracanthobrama guichenoti, assembly GCA_018749465.1. Taxonomy (NCBI): domain Eukaryota; kingdom Metazoa; phylum Chordata; class Actinopteri; order Cypriniformes; family Gobionidae; genus Paracanthobrama; species Paracanthobrama guichenoti. The sequence continues at coordinate 19,317,679 of CM031948.1, read as the reverse complement.
CTTTAGAAATGTTGGCCCATATTGATAGGATAGCATCTTGCAGTTGATGGAGATTTGTGGGATGCACATCGAGGGCACGAAGCTCCGGTTCCACCACATCCCAAAGATGCTCTATTGGGTTGAGATCTGGTGACTGTGGGGGCCATTTTAGTACAGTGAACTCATTGTCATGTTCAAGAAACCAATTTGAAATGATTCAAGCTTTGTGACATGGTACATTATCCTGCTGGAAGTAGCCATCAGAGAATGGGTACATGGTGGTCATAAAGGGATGGACATGGTCAGAAACAATGCTCAGGTAGGCCGTGGCATTTAAACGATGCCCAATTGGCACTAAGGGGCCTAAAGTGTGCCAAGAAAACATCCACCACACCATTACACCACCACCAGCAGCCTGCACAGTGGTAACAAGGCATGATGGATCCATGTTCTCATTCTGTTTACGCCAAATTCTGACTCTACAATCTGAATGTCTCAACAGAAATTGAGACATTTTTCCAATCTTCAACTGTCCAATTTTGGTGAGCTTGTGCAAATTGTAGCCTCTTTCTCCTATTTGTAGTGGAGATGAGTGGTACCCGGTGGGGTCTTCTGCTGTTGTAGCCCATCTGCCTCAAGGTTGTGCGTGTTGTGGCTTCACAAATGCTTTGCTGCATACCTCGGATGTAACAAGTGGTTATTTCAGTCAAAGCTGCTCTTCTATCAGCTTGAATCAGTCGGCCCATTCTCCTCTGACCTCTAGCATCAACAAGGCATTTTTGCCCACAGGACTGCCGCATAATGGATGTTTTTCCCTTTTCACACCATTCATTGTAAACCCTAGAAATGGTTGTGCGTGAAAATCCCAGTAACTGAGCAGATTGTGAAATACTCAGACCGGCCCGTCTGGCACCAACAACCATGCCATGCATATATAAAAAGAGGCTACAATTTGCACATATATCAAAATGGCTTAAATCACCTTTCTTTCCCATTCTGACATTCAGTTTGGAGTTAAGGGGATTGTCTTGACCAGGACCACACCCCTAAATGCATTGAAGCAACTGCCATGTGATTGGTTGATTAGATAATTGCATTAATGAGAAATTGAACAGGTGTTCCTAATAATCCTTTAGGTGAGTATATATATATATATATATATATATATATATATATATATATATATATATATATATATATACTATATAGGACTACTGTACATTGTTGTGCTACTGCAGTATGAACAGAAAAAAACTTTTTTATTATATGCCTTGTTATATTATTTTTAATATTTGTAGTCCTGTCATTCACTATATTTCTGGAATAACTACAGTTTTTAAAGACAGTATTCAAACAGCAGTTTGTTGAATTTTAATAAACCTGAAATTTCAAATGTTGTAAATAAAAAGAAAACTTTTACACCAAATGCAACTGAAATCAAATCATGGCTGTGGTAAATAAAGTGAATATAAACAGCAATGTAAATGTAAGCTAAAATACTGAGGCCTGTAGCACAAAGCCAGTTACAATGGCTACCCATGGGTCTACAGAATGTTTGAGCTAAGTTTGAGAAAACTCTGGAAGTTCAAGAAGGTGGATTGGTTTTTAGTTTTTCATCACCATGATAACTTACACGCTACATGGTTAACTTTGCTCCAGGGCAGGTTTATTTATTCTGGGTAAGAGACTGCAAACCAAACTGAACCAATCAGCTGTGGGCAAAATGACACATTTGACGCAATGAAGTAGGCTAGCTGTGGCAAACTCTGGCAGGCTGGCACCAATTTTCCACTGTCCTGAAAAGTTTAGCTTCAACCCAAACACACCTGAAAAATCTAACCAAAAGGTGTTTGACTTCAGCTGCAGCTGGATTTATGGCTGTTCGAAATCGCCCCCCAGCTCTTTCACTATTCCCTAAATTACTCCAATAATAGTCCAAAGGAGTGAATGAAAACGAGCTATCGCTTTTGCATAGTTTGTGCTTGCCGTTTAATAATCATTTGAAACTTGCAAACTGGCAGCTCTAGTAGTAATGAAACGATTTATATTTTCTCTGTCATGGAAAGCGTGTAACATAATTTAATTTAAACCTTAATTAAACAATTGAATAATCAATTAAAAGTGGAATTCATACCTGTATGATATTACTGTACCCACATTTGACCGCGTTTGGGAAATGGATGGATGGGCGATTCAGCTGTGAGCGCCATCTTCTGGCGAGAAGATATTTTGAAGAATGTCGGTAACCAAACAGCTGATGAGCCACATCGACTTCCATAGATATGGAGAATTTAAAAAAAAAAAAATTTATGGAAGTCAGTGGGGTCCATCATCAGCCGTTTGCTTACAGACATTTTTCAAAATATCTTCTTTTGTGTTCAGCAGAAGGAAGAAATGCATACAGATTTGGAACAGCAACTTGAGGTTGAGTAAATGTTGACAGAATTTAGATTTTTGGCTGAACTATCCCTTTAACATGTGAAAATAAACCTCAATGGTGTGCTTTTGTTTTACCATGTTTGATGATTACTTTTGCAATGTCTTCATGTACACTTTGAAGCTTGAACAAGTTGATTACTTAAGACTTTCAGTGGATGAACAAAAACTAAAAATATCTTCTTTTTGGCTCCAAAGAGAACAAAAGTCGACCATTTTGGAAAGACATAAAGGTGGTTAAATGATGACAGAACTTTCGTTTTCAAGAGAACTCTTTAATGTTAATGAACTAATATACCAGTCCTCTGTAACAATTTATTAAAGAAACATATTTGCAAAGAATAAACAGACAGCAACCTGACATGTTATCAGATGTGTGTCAAAGTCAAATGTATCTATATTTTACATATGCAATGACAGAATCACCAATGTATTGTGTAAAGTATATCATGTTAACTTATATGAACTAGTCAACTGTTAACCAAACATTAAGTACGTTCTATTACTTGTGTTACGACCCTGTGCTAGAGTCATCTTCGAACACTTTTTCGTTTAATAGCCTTATCATCCTTTTCTTTCCTATTTTGATTATTATTATTTACTTTGAATCATATCCTAGACTTTGAATATTATTTTGGTATTTGTATTATTTGACTCTAGAATAAAGAACTTTAAATCCAGTTAAAATGGTGTTCCTGTTTTATGTCATGACCGAGAACGAGCTGGTCGTGACACTTGTAATAATAAGAATATGAAAACAACCTGGGCAAAGTATTTTTTCCCCCTCTTTTACACATTTACAGCTTATCAACAATTCTCTCAAGCAGGTTTAGTAACTTTTCCTCTTTCTTCTGCTCTCCTCTCCCTGGCCTCAGTCCTCTCTGCCTCTCTCTCCAGAACTCCAAAAGTAGATCCTTACGCTGCCTTTTTTGGTGGTAAAGGGCTAAACTCTGGCTCGCCATCATCTGTTTCAAGCAGCTCTGTGGAACTATAAGTAGGGGATGCTGAAGAAATCAGAAAGAGAGGAGGCATAGATAGCCTCCAACCAAATGCTGCATACATCAGCTCAAACCATTTCCAGCTTCTTGTAATTGTGTCCCCAGACTCGGTCTCCACACTTGACGGTGGCTGCTTCAGTTCCTACAAATATTTTGGGCAATGATGAGTGAAACTTATCTCAGACCTCATGTAATGAAATAACACAGAAAAATCAGCATACAAAAAGTAGTCCATAGGAATTGTGTGGATATTTCACAAATATACCCAGCAAGCAATAGCTGTCATTTCACAGTCTCGGTTAACTATAGACCTGATATAGTCCGGCAATGAGTAACCCACTTCTAGCCATGTCGTTTTTACCAAAATAACTTGTGAGATGTAAGATATCCCATCATGTAAGCACAGTCAAAGTCAGTGATTACAAGGTGTTTGGTTTCATTTCTTTGACGTGTTCATGTTCTAGATGACTATAGTCTATTCTTGGGCTATGGTTAGAATGGATTTAGCCGTGGTTTAGCCTAGACGTCAGGGCTGTGTTCGGATGGCTATTAGACGTCTTTTAACCGCCAAATTGCATGCTGGGATAGCCTATACTGTTGGCATCAATCTGACACGACGCAACTTTACATGCAGAAAATATATTTAACAACTTTTAAACTGCATGAGTAGGCCTAATACTGATTTTATAATGCTTCTGAAAGGCCTTGGAAGAAGTAAAAAATACTAAAACAATACGTAATTTGCAGTTTTATGTTTGATACTAATGCTAAAGACAAACCTTCAATTTTTTTTTTCAGGTCTCCCCACTTCTTCTGAGCCCTTGCTGGACTGACTTTATCAGCAAGACCCATCTCTTTAAGAACAGTTCTGAAAAACAAACATTTCACCGTTCATAAATTCACACCTCAAAGAATGACCAAAGTTAAATAAAAAAGAGATTTTAACTTTTTTACCAATTTGTTGAAACACAAGTGTAAATTGAACGCTGCAGCTAAATGGTATTTAGGTTATTTTTTTATAAAAACAGCATTGCATATGTATGAAAAAATATATATAATAAAATCTCTCCATAACACAAACTATTCTTTCTCATGCAGTACTATATATATATGAGCTGAAATTAGCTCTGGTAACGTTACTCCCACTTACCAATAATTATGTATTGATAAGTACAACCTACTGTTGTTGTTGTTGTAATAAACTGATTTCAGTGCCTAAACTATTTAATAATAATAATAATAATAATAATAATAATAATAATAATAAATAAAATACTTACTCCCATCCAGGTTGAGCTGCATTTCTTTTGCCAGAAAACATGTAACGTTAACGTTAATCATTCTCCGCCCTTAGGCGAATAAGCTCCCTGAGGTAAGTTAATCATTTGACACGTATTAGCTAATTGAGCTTTCAAGTTGAAATATGTCAAATAACCCTGAGTTAAACCATTTAAATAAATTAATTAAAAAGGAACTTACACGTGTATTGTTCTGCCGTGGACGCCATCTTTTGTCGAGACGCGGGAAATCGAGGCATTTCGCACATAAGAATCTTAGATTTTGCTGAACTTCGGCACCGAATGCTTTATTTATTTATTTATTCATTTATTTATTTTATTGCTGAACAAATAATCATTTACAAATAGCATGACAATAACAGAAATTTTTCGTATTACACAAATACAGATCCGGTGCTTGAAAGTACAGTGGAAAAATATATCAGAAAAATCATAATAATAAAAGAAACAACAAAAACATTAAAGGGGCTAGGGTTTTGTTTGAAGATCATATTCTTATATAATGGAAAAAGACGGATTGCATTTTTCTTTTTCATAACGTTGAGGGCTTTTGTATAATAGTTCAATTCATTATGAAATAAAATCTTGGTTTCACTTTTAAGAACTTGCATTTGTGTATATAAAATTTCCCCAGCGTGAGGATGTTGTTAATCAGGAAGTTATCTTTGTTATTGTCCATTACAAGTCCAAAAATAATGTCCTTTACAGTGAAGCCTTCAAGGTGAGGTACCTTTGGAAAAAGCCAGTCATAAATATCAGACCAAAAAACGTCAACATATGCAATGAAAAAACCGGCACCGTATGCTTTCGAATCTTAATTACAATTGATTTAAATGACTCATTTGACAAAACCAAATCATCACAAATTATTTAGACATCACAAGTAATAACTTAAAAAACGGCAACATTCTACGTCAGGAATTCTGAGTGATTTTTGAACAGTTCAAATGAATCGATTCAGTGAAATGAACTCTCTTTACGCTACTAAGCAACGCGTCCAAACACCTCGTGGTACTGTTGCCTAGATACGCGTGTTTGGCTCTAGAAGCCAGCAGCCTTTTCAACACATATCCGAAGCTGCAAGTTGTATCACGATGGCAGAAGACACGCAAGAAGTCCCTCAACTCGCATTAGAGGCCGTTATTGGGTTTAATGGTAAGGTGAACTGTGAACCCTCTTGCATTTGATTGTTTGGTCTTAAAATTTTAAACAATACTCGCTGTATTTTCTGAGATGAAAGTAATTCAACTGTATCAAAGCATCTAACCTGCATTGTTTATACAGGGCATGTGTTTTCCGGACTCAAAGTGCATCCAGACAGAGAACATATTATTTATCCTCTCGGCTGCACTGTTATTATTAAAAGTCTGAGTAGTGGAAAACAAGATTTCCTTCATGGCCACACGAACAACGTCTCTTGCATTTCTGTGTCTAAAAGCGGACGCTATATTGCATCTGGACAGGTCACTTTCATGGGCTTTAAGGTGAGCTGGTGCAATAAAAGTGGGAAAACACAATGTATACATGGCTTAATAACATCATATACCGGTAGATGCTGTGTTTTACTGGAAGACAGTGCTCCCTTAATAGTCCATTCTTATAACCTTGGAATGAGATGACCATTTCTCACTGCATGCAGGCTGATGTTATTATCTGGGACTATGAGAAGAAGGAGATTTATGCTCTCCTTGTGCTCCATAAAGCTAAAGTTGAAGATCTTTGCTTCTCCCCAAATGATAAGTATCTGGTATCTCTGGGTGGACAAGATGATGCCAGGTAAAATACTTCTATTTTGGTTTGGTTTGGTTTGTCTCTTTGTGTGGTTAGGTTACTATTAAAGGGATAGTTCACCCAAAAATTAGCCCATGAATTAGCCCCTTAAGTCATCCTAGGTGTGTATGACATTCTTCTTTCAGACGAATATCAGAGTTATATAAAAAAAATGACCTGGGCTGTCTAATCCAAGCTTTATAATGGCAGTGAATGGCTGTTTCTGTTTTGAAGTCCATAAAAGTGCATCTATCCATCATAAAAGTGCTCCAGCACGGCTCTGGGGGGTTAATAAAGGCCTTTTGAAGTGAAGCGATGTATTTGTGTAAGAAAAATATGCATATTTAGAACTTTACAAACTGTAACCGCTAACTGTCGTACGTACGTTCACGAGAGACTGGCGTTCTAGCATATGACGTAGGACGCTCCGGTGAGAATATGCTAGTTCTTGTGAGAACCAAGTTTTGTTTTGCTCTATCCTCTGCACTTCCGTGTTCCTCACTGGAACTTACGCTACGCCTGCGTCCTACGTCATATGCTCTTTTATGTACTTTATGCACTTTTATGGTCTTCAAAACAGAAACAGCCATTCACTGCCATTATAAAGCTTGGAAGAGCCAGGACATTTTTTAATATAACTCCGATTGTATTTGTCTGAAAGAAGAATGTCATACACACCTAGGAGGACTTGAGGGTGAGTAAATCATGGGCTAATTTTAATTTTTTGGGTGAACTATCCCTTTAAGCAATATTCATATTTCCTGTACATTAATTAATATAGATATACATTAGAAAGTCCTTTCTTAGCATGTTTACATTCTGATTTTAGTATCGTGCTGTGGAACATTGAGAGTAAGGAGGCTATATGTGGCAGTCCTGCTTCAGCACAGAGTGCTGGTCACTGTCTCACCATAGAGTACACCAACCTGAACGATGAAATCTTTGTCTCTGCTGGAAAGTAAGTCCAATTTTTTGATGCTCCATGTAATAGTCATTTTCATTTAAATCTATAACAAAACTTTTATAGCATAAGATTCAGATTCAAGATTCAAGAGTTTTATTTGTCACGTACACAGTTATATACAGAATATACAACCGGCAGTGAAATGTAAAAATAATGACGTACACTTAATCTTACATTCAATTATTTCTTAATGATCATGTGACACTGAAGACTGGAGTTCATGGCAATAAAAAACTATAAAAAATCTTATTACAAACTTTTGACCAGTAAAAAACTATATATACAGTACTGTGCAAAAGTCTTAGGCACGTTAGTATTTTCACACACGCTCACAAAAACGGTTTTACGCCAGTTATTTATATCTTTTGCTGTAGTGTGTCAGTAGGAAATATCAGTGTACATTTCCAAACAATCCTTTTGCAAGTAATTGTAATTATCCAGTGAGATTTTTGTATGCACAAGGAGTCTGACAGAACACCTTTGGGATGAATTAGCGCGTCCAACATCAGTGTCTGACCTCACAAATGCGCTTCTAGAAAAAGGTCAAAAATTCCCATAAATTCCCATTTTTATTTTTTTATCAGGGACAATACACATTAATAAGACATAAAATATGTACAAATTTACCGGATTTAGCCAACACTGGCTAATTTTCATCCATAGTCCCTTGGCAGGATCACCTTTCCACCTTGTAGAAAGCCTTCCCAGAAGAGATGAAGCTGTTATAGCTGCAAAGGGTGGGCCAACTCCATATTAAACCCTACGGATAAAGAATAGGATGTCATTATGTTCATGTGCATGTAAAGTATAGTGAATATACTACAAGTTGTGTTTTTTTCCCCCAAGTGGAACTCTACGTGTGTGGGAGCTCGATTTGCCCAACAGAAAGATCCGGCCCACAGAATGTCAGACTGGACAGCTTAAGAGAATTGTCAAATGTCTTGAGGTGAGCGTGTATAACTGCTATTGCCGGTTCTGGTTCTCTCATTTTCTACCTGCTCATTCCATAGGTGTTTGTATGGTTAAAACTGGTATATAAAACATCACTCAACGTATGTGATTTTCTGCCTTGTAGATCCCAAATGATGATAGTTATTTCTATTGTGGAACTACAAGTGGAGATATTCTGAAAGTGAACCTGAAGACTAGGTTGCTCAACAGCTGTGGACCTGTTAAACAAAAATTCAGCAAGGTGAATCTTCTAATCTTGATTTAACACAGTGAGCAGCTTAGAATTTCTTATTTTTTGAAGTTGCCTGTATATAATATGAATGACTTCTGAGAAAAATGCACTTGAATTTTATTATCTCTTTGACTACTGCTATTATTTATTACACTACACAGTCCAGGAAACGCAAGTAAACAGACACAAACTGAACAACAAACTGAACAACAATAATTTTTAACAGGCCTCTTGGGTAAAATGATATTTTAAAGTGCTTTGTCTTGTTGTTGCAGGGAGTGAACACTCTTAAAGTCTTGAAGACTGGTGATATTTTAGTTGGATCAGGAGATGGGATGTTGACTTTGTGCTCAGGAGGGAATTTCAAAACCATTAAGTATGTAACTTTCTTCTTCTCCTCAGTTTTTTCTTTTCTTTTATGTGCGCTTTGTTTTCCTCCTTTGTTATTATTTATTCTTTCTATCTGCCTTCCTCTCGTTCAATCACTAATTATGGTTAACTATATTATTTGTGACAGGAGTGTTCAATTGGAAGGAGGGGTGACATCGGTGGCCCTGCGTGGGGACGGGCATCAGTTCTACGTCGGGACAGAGGCAGCACAGATCTACAATTTAAGCTATGCTGACTTCAAACCAGAGCTCATTGCTACAAATCATAACAGTGCTGTAAAGGATGTGGCCTTTCCTTTGTGAGTAAAACTGCAATGCTTTGTGAACACCTCTCTTCTGCCACCAGAGGGAGACATAAGCTTTTTATCGGTGACCGTGCATTTATTTGTGCAAATCCTCTCCGTCACTCTCAACAGTGGGACGTCAGAGCTCTTTGCCACCTGTTCACAGAATGATATACGAGTGTGGCATGCTGATTCCTCCAAGGAACTTCTGCGTATCATAGTTCCCAACATAACATGCAACGCTCTGGGCTTTATGCAAGATGGCAGGAGCATCTTCAGTGGTCAGTCTCATAAAGGATGACCTGTTCAAATGGTTTGAGGAGCATAGCATTGCTTTTCTATGATGATGTATTTTACGTTTGAAACACTTTATGTACACTCCTGGGCAAAAAAAAAAAAAAAAAAAAAGAGAAAAGGGCCAAGCCAAAAATTGCAAAATATTTAGTGGTGTTTTAATGGTCTTAACCATCTTAATCACAAATCACTGGTCAGGAAATTGAGAATTGCACAAATACTGTAGATGAAGTAACAGCACAGAATAGCCTTTCCCAACTTGCAGAGAGATTTTTACAGGAAGAAGAGTCAGTCTTGTTCAACTTTTAATGGCTTCAAATAGTTAATGAGTAGTTGAAAAAATGTCTCCCAGTTAATTTTAGTTTAATGTGAGACCAAATATTCACTATATGGTTCAAATCTGGACTCTGACCAGGCCAAAACATGAGATTGATGGACTTGTTCTCAAGCCACTTCTTGGTTGTCTTTGCAATTTGGGTAGGAGCATTGTCTTCTTGAAAAATAACATCTGATCATTCCTCTTAAGTACATTTTCATTTGTGGGAAGCAAGTCATTCTGCATTAAATTACTTTTCACAGTGAAGTAGCTCACCAATACCAGCAGCTAAAAAGGCTCCCCACACAATGACACCTCTTCCTCCATGTGGTAGAGATGCATTTATTATTATATTTCTCACCAGATTTATAAAGACGCCCTCTGGAGCATCACCATGTAACTCGTGTTTCATTGTGATTCATGCAAATCAAACTTCACATATTCTGCTAAAAATGTTTTTCTGAGACAGCAATGGCTTTTTAAGTAGTACATTTGCTTACATTTTGCTAATTTCCTGACCAATAATTTGTGCTTAAGACAATTAAAAGCTTAGTGTTTAGCCATTTTGGGCGTGGCCCATTTTTTTAGCCCAGGAGTGTACAAGCTGTAATAAAGTACAAGCTGTATCTTAACTGAAGACACAGACAAAACAGACTACTTGGTATTGCTAGTTTGATTGATAATTTTACTATAAATAATATAAAATGAATGGATTTTTACATAAATGGATACTGTAAATATAATATTATATATATTTTTAAATTTTTAAAAATATGATTCATTGGATTATTTATTCGTTAAAGTAATGTTTTTTTTTATTATTAAATACTGATAAAACCCTGTGAAATAAATATTTTCTATTAGATTTGAGGTCATCTATATTCTAGTGTACTGCAAAAACTAAAAAAGTTAATATTACAACATTAAAATCCATTTATTATACATTATTTATAATAAAATTATATATACATATATTTGAATTATGCACAAACGTGTTAATTAATTTACTCATTTAACACGTTTGGAGTTCAGTACAATGTAGTTACAGCTTTCTTTATTTGACTTTTTTGTCAGCTTGGAACGATGGGAAGATTCGTGTGTTTACTCCAGAGAGTGGGAAGCTGAGGCTGATAATTCATAATGCCCACAGTATGGGAGTGACTACCATAGCAGCAACCAATGACTGCAAAAGGATTGTCAGTGGAGGGGGAGAAGGACAGGTACAGCATCAGATACACGTCATAAACTCACTCTTGAGAGCTGGGCTCAGGTTTTAGATTAAACACATGACATTAACCCTGTAACGTAGTTTGTATGTTCAGGGAAGAAGGAGGTGGGAACCGACAAACATTTTAAAGACTTTAATAAATAAACAAACTGAAAGTAAAGGGACGACTGCCGCGCACATACATAACAAAACGTAAATAAAACACAACATAAAATCCAGGCCTGGTCCTCTCTCGTCCTTCACTCGTCGCTCTCGTCCTTATATGCCTCCGTGCTCCCTCATGAGAAGACTCGAGACCGGTGTGACTCGCAGGTGACGCTCGTTCTCAATCACGCACCGGTCTCACTTGCTCCTCCCACGTCTCTCGCTCGTCTACCTCGCCACAAACCCGCTTAGTTCATGGCTACTTACCTAATACATAATAACAAATAAATGTTTGTGAAATATTATTTTAAAATTAAATTGATTCACTTTTTGAGGGGACAAAAGGGCTGTGGCGTTAAATGAGCGACTTCGAGCACAACTACACAATACTGTTGGGTCAGTAAGAACGTAACACTTTTAATCTGCAAGGATGCATTAAACTGATAGTAAAGACATTTTCAAATAAATGATTTTATTTTGAACATTCTATTTATCAAATAATCTTAAAAACTATCACTGTTTCCACAAAAAAAGCAGCACAACTGTTTTCATTATTGATAATAATAAGAAATGTTATTAACAAGAATAAGATAATAAGATGTTATTAAGCAACAAATCAGTATATTAGAATGATTTCTGAAGGATCATGTGACAGCTTTACCAGACAGCTTTGCCATCACATTTTAAAATATATTAAATATTACTGAATTGTTGATCAAATAAATGCAGCCATGGTGAGCATAGGCGACTTCTTTCAAAAACAAAAAAAAACATTAAAAAAAACGTTAAAACTCTAAAGTTTTTGAATGGTAGTGTATGTAGGAAACTAGTTTCCTTGAAAATGATCAAATACACAGTTTAGCTTTCATTATAGAACAATATCTATCTTATAGAGCCATGTAATAATAAGTAGAGCTGTTTTGTTTGTTGGTGATCTAAAACATCCTTACAATAAATGCAGAATAAATGTATACCTTGACATCTCTCTGTAATGAAGGTGAGAGTCTGGGAGATATTCCAGAAATCCTATCGACTCATTGAGACCATGAAGGAGCACAAAGCCACAGTTAACTGTATTAAGATCAAGAGTAATGACAAGGAGTGTGTGACGGCCAGCTCTGATGGAGCCTGCATCATCTGGGACCTGGTGTAAGTTTGAAGAGCATCAGATATACTGAATGAGAGGTCTTGCCCTCAAGTTATTCATCTATGCACAAGCTTGTCATGTGTTGAAAAGTTGGTAGCACTTTATTTTACAGTCCTGTTTCCCCATGTATATACTATGTACTTATGATAGTAATTACATTAACTGGGTAATAATTATTTACTAACACTGAACCTACCCCTAAACCTAACCTTAACCCATGTAGTTATCCAGTACTTAAATACAAGTGCACATACTGTAAAAGTGGAACCGAAAAGTTAAAGGTTAGTTCATCCAGAAATTAAAATTCTGTCATCAATTACTCCCATCATGTCATTCCAAACCCATAAGGCTTTTCATCTTCAAAACACAATAGACCTTAGTCAAAGGTAGTGCCATATTTAATATTTGCCAGGACTGAAAAGGAGGCTGTGTAGGATAAAATACAGTGCATTTAATGGATTGTACTGTTGTTTAACAACATTCTGATTGTGCAGCTGATAAAACGTCTTTGCGAGAGAAAAAAACTTTCAGTAGGTAAAAACTCCATGAACATTTTTAAAAGTTGTGAAAATTCTGTGATCCAGGATCTTTATGCAGTGTGTGTCATTGTAAAGACTGTACATCGATCCCTCACAGCCTTGTTTTCATCTGCGTTAAATTCAATATGGCGTCTAATGTGATTAAAGGGTTAATTCACAGAAAAATTAAAATTCTGGGTAACACTTTATTTTACAGTGTCCTTGTTATACGTGTTACATGCAGTTGCTATTAGTAATAACTGTAAATCATACATAATTACTTGCAACTAACCTAAACCAAACCTAATGTAACCCTTACCCTATAGTAAATACATGTACATAGTACATGTAGCTATTTATTATTACTCTTTACTTAAATGTATAATTACACTGTAACAATGACACCTTAAAATAAAGTGTAACTAAATTCTGTCATTAATTACTCACCCTCATGTCGTTCCAAACCCGTAAGACTTTGGTGTATCTTCGGAACACAAATTAAGATATTTTTGATGAAATCTAAGAGGTTTCTGACTCCCCTATAGACAGCAACATTATTACCACTTTCAGAAAGGTAGTAAAGACAGAGTTCAAATAGTCCATGTGCCTACGGTGGTATAACCTTAATTTTATGAAGCGACGAGAATACTTTTTGTGCGCAAAAAACAACAAAAATAACAAATTTATTCAACAATTTCTTCTCTTCCATGTCAGTCTCCTACGCTGTTCATGTAGTAAACACAGTGCAGCGCTTCCGGGTTCTACGTCAGAACGCCGGCTCAGTATTGGCCACTGATTGGCCAGCTCCTGCGTCAGCATCCACGTATGCGCCGTTGTGCTCGTGTGAACAGCGTCGTCCAATAGTGAGCTGCCGTCCTGCCGTAGAACCCGGAAGCGCTGCACTGTGTTTACTACATGAACAGCGTAGGAGACTGATTGTTGCATAAACTCGTTTTTGTTTTTCATACAAAAAGTATCCTCGACGCTCCATAACATTAAGGTTGTACCACTGTAGTCACATGGACTATTTTAACAATGTCTTTACTACCTTTCTGGGTCTTGAAAGTAGTAATAACGTTGCTGTCTATGGATGGGTCAGAGAGCTCTCGGATTTCATCAAAAATATCTTAATTTGTGTTCCAAAGATGGATGAAGGTCTTAAGGAGTTTCAAACAACATGAGGGTGAGTAATTAATGACAGAATTTTCATTTTTGGGTGAACTATTCATTTTAAGGTCTATTGAAGAGATTTCTGTCCCTCTATTGAAAGTCTATTCACCCAAAACTCAAGCAAATGCGGTTGAACTTCCGTTTACCATATTTGAGTGCTCTATGTACCGTTACGTTTGCTGATCAGTGTTTATATGTGAATAAAAGCAACTGTGTCTCTTCAGAAGACTTGGATTAAACCACTCAATTTCATATGGATTAGTTTGAATGATTATGAACATTTTGAAGCATCTGAGCTTTACGTCAATAGATATGAGAGTGAGTAATTTATGACAGAATGTTCAGTTTTGGGTGAATTATCCCTTTAAATCATACACCTTCACATGAACCAAATATTCAGAGTACTGATTTTCATTGTGAAAAAACACATATCTGTTTGATATAGTTTCATATTTAACTATATCTGTCTGGGTTCTTCTCATTTCACATTCAGGAGGTTCGTCAGGAATCAAATGGTCTTGTCTAACACCTTGTTCAGTGTTGTATGTTACCACCCTGAGGAATACCAGATAATCACCAGTGGCACTGACAGAAAGGTACAAGACTAGACTTATGTACTGGCATGTGTTTGAGAGAAATGTGGCCAGAAAGAAAGAGCGGGATGAATAGGTGAGAGAGTAGAAAAAAAAAATCAGAGATAGATACTGTGTGTGCACAACAACAAGCTGACAGAAAGCTCTCCCAGTGTCCTGTGGATGTACTGTAGCATGATCCGCTCATTCTACTCTGTGCCAAATAGTCCATCTGCTAGTCTTAGGGCACAGCATCAGTGTTCATTTAAAGAGCTTATTAGAATACGTATGGTCAGCTGTGTACATACGCCCATCTCACAGAAGCAGAGGAAAGACTGGCATTCTCAGTGCTTTCATTCATATTTCAACTGTGGAAATATTTTAGATCATGATGTTATTATGTTTTATTTAAAGACATTAGTTGCTTAATTTGTGTATAGGAAAGCGTATAACATTTTGATTAAATATTTGCTGCATTTGGACAAAGAACAAACGTGTTCAGTTAAATTTCAACCATCTAATAGCAGTAATTAATAATACTCAAGACTGTAGCCAAACACAAATGTGAGTCTATTGTTGTCCAGGAAAAGCAGCCAAAACCAGCACAGTAGGTACAGTACTTGAAAGGACACAATGCTGGGGTCATGCCGGATACCCAGTGCTGGCGCAAAACCTGCTGGGACAGAGCCATCTCAATGAGGCGTACCAGACCTGCTCTGTCTGCAGTGCTCGTGCCTTTTAAAACTTAATAGAATTGTTCTGTCATAAATCATTATTTTTTTTAATTTGTTTTGAAAACAGCCTCATAAGTATGAAGTCTGATACATTTTGACAGGATTAATGAATGAAAAGCATTCAGATTCCGAGTTTCTTTCATTTATTTGTTCCTTTTTTCGTTTAAATTAATAATCACAAAAGTGAACATCCCCATTACTGCTGAAAAGCAACCTGTGGCCTACGTAAATTAAATGTATGTAATATCTGTTGGATACAGGTTCAGATGCAACAGCCCAAGACGAAGAACAACTGAAGGCTTAGAGCCGTTTGTTTTTTCTTAAGTTGCACTATAACAAATTACATCTTGATATTTCTCTTGCGATTACATCACATATAGTTTGATCTGAGTGCATGCTGAGAAATTACGTTGTCTTTTTCATTCTTTAAATTGTTGCTCTCTTACTGTTCACTATCAAATTTGTCAGCCATCTTAGTTTTTTTTGTTTCTATTTAAAGGTGCAGTGTGTAGTATTTATGAGGATCTATTGACAGAAATGCAATATAATATACATAACTATGTTTTCAGTGGTGTATACAGACTTTACATAATCAACCGTTATGTTTTTATTACCTAGAATGAGCCATTTCTATCTACATACACCGCGGTTCCCCTTACAGCAGGGGTGGGCAATTCCAGTCTTGGAGGGCCACTGTCCTGCAGAGTTTAGCTCCAACCCTAATCAAACACACCTGAACCAGCTAATCAATGTCTACAGGTTGATTAGCTGGTTCAGGTGTGTTTGATTAGGGTTGGAGCTAAACTCTGCAGGACAGTGGCCCTCCAGGACTGGAATTGCCCACCCCTGCCTTACAGTGAAGTCACCATTTTGCGCCGTCATGTAGCCCTAAACGGACAAACTGCTCTACAGAGCACTAACTAGGCCCTGTCACAAATGACATACTTCATATGCACTTTCAGTCTTGTGGACTTACAACGGCTGCCGTGTTAAGTCCACGAGACTGTAGGGTGTCATTTTAGGTCTCAGAAGGGTGCTTGCGAGCACCCCCACCCCCCGTTGCGGTCGATATGCGGACATTAGGGACAGGGCCCTACTCTCTGCTGTCTCAGACAACGACTTCTTTGTCCTGTGTTGGCCACCGTAGCTTTTCTATGTCCTTTGAAAGGAAGGGGTGAGCGGTGGGCAGTTGCAATTTGCAACCTCAATGCTAGATGCCATTAAAATTTACACAGTGCACCTCTAATTAACAACCTTATTTATTTGTTTGTTATACTACCATTAAACCAGTTAGACCAGGATAAGACATCTTACATTCAATCTTTAACCGTTGAACAGATTGGCTACTGGGAGGTGTATGATGGTTCTGCAATCAGAGAACTTGAGGGCTCCTTGTCCGGAGCTATAAATGGCATGCACATTTCTGAAGACGGAAAATATTTTGTGACGGGTAGGTACCTTCAGTATCTTTTGACATGCAGAGTTATTTTCACTGAGTCATTCTTCTGTCATATGGCGGATGTAACAGTAAAAACAGGTGGTACAATAAACAATATAAACAGAAGTATTTATAACGGTGCAGAAAAGCATCATTCGCAAAACAGTTGGATAAATGTCTGCTCACCAGGTCTAAATAAACACTTGCAGAATTCAAACTGATCCCAGCAGTTATTTTTAAATGAGTTTCACAGTTTGAGTTGATAAGGTGCTAATCTAACATGTCTGTGTTTAGTGCGTATTCGTGCTGCTTTCTGCAGTTTAATGCTAAACATCAAACGTCTGTCTCAGGTGGAGATGACAAACTACTGAAGCTCTGGCTCTATTCTGATGGCGAAGTGACCCACGTTGGCATCGGGCACAGTGGAAGCATCACAAATGTGAGGATCTGTCCCAACAGCAGATATATTGTCAGCACCAGTGCCGATGGAGCTATCCTAAGGTGGAGATACCCACAACCCTCATAGAACCTTAAACAGTGAAGCAGATCAGATATGATGATTGTTGGAGAAATATACATTTGCCTTGCACACACATATTGTTTTCAAGAAATACATTTTTGGTACAACTTTTCTAAAGATTTAAAACCATACAGAATTGATTTTAAATTTACTGTGAAATTTCTAAGAGCAAATGCAGGCCGTTTTGATTTCCATTACTATATTTAAACATAGTCTTACAAATTAAACTGGCACCATAATCTGAAAGAAAACATTATTGTATAATAAAGTATTTTAATATCATAGGACCAAAAAGACAAATGGTACCTTCCATTTCTGTTCCTTGCAAATAATTGAATAACAAATTAGGTTATGAATTCTAATGAGATTTAAAGGTACCATTAAACAGTCCGATTTCAGTCATTTCTTTGAAATAAAGCAGCCTAGAGCCCCAGTTTCTGAGGACTTTTTGTGAACTGCACTGTCAGCTAATATATCACCTGAGAATCTCCAGAGAGCTGGCGGGGGAGGTTTGGAGAAGTACAGCAAGGCGTGAACCCAGCATCTGGATGTGCCTGTCCCAAATTTCCTCTCACCTCAGAGGAACAGTCTCAATTATGAATATCTTAACCCCTAACAGTAAGGATATTCAACCATATTCAGTCAGAAAGGAGGGAGATGGGGGATGCTCTGCTATGTTTTGGCAATAAAAGTGGTTTTGTATGAGGTTTCAAAAGCAATTTACTATCTAATTAGTAACTGAAGATATGTGTCAGTATCCAGTGTTGGGAAGGTTACTTCGGAAATGCAATAGGTTACAGATTACAAGTTACCCTATTTAAAATGTAATAAGTAGTGTAACTATTTCAATGACTTTATTAAAGTAATGTAACTAATTACATATGATTACTTTTTGATTACTTTTCTAAATTTCTAACGGATGTTTTCAACTGCTTATAATTTTCAAACATTTATATCAGGCAGGGTTAACCTCTAAAAAACAGAGATAGTTATATTTAGTTATAAATAAGTTATATTTAAAAACACAATACTAGATCATTATACTGTAGTGAAAAACATTTTCTTCTTACTGATATAAAAAGTAAAAATCTGCATACTATTCTTTTTACCACAATGTGTGTGTGAAGGAATAGATTCTAGTTTCATACTCACTGGCAACTCAAACAGACCTAATAGTGTAACTGTCATAACATGCATGGTATTGTTTCTTTTGTTTTTTATAAATAAAGTTATATTCCAACTAAAATTTTGTTTAAGACTCAATGACCAATCGTTGTGTAGTTAAAGGGTTTTCTTCAGCGATTAGCATTAAGCTTTGTATCAGTAGAAACCCAGTAGTATATTCAAATTATCGTACTTTCCTCCATGTCCCCCTGAGACGAGAGATGTACGCATTTTATTTCTGGAAAAAATCCTCCGATGACGCAAATATCATAATTTTGCATCATTGGAGGAATTTTTGTCCAGAGGCTAGAGACTACAGCCAGTAGTAGGAGCTAGTTCCGCATGTTTTCAACCCGCCCACTGGGACCTCACTCACAGAATGTAAATGCGCACAGCCGCTCGGCTCGCGCATTCATAACGGGGCGGTGCAGCGCAAAGTGAGTGTTTCAACTTTTCAAATGAATTCATATGAAAGTTAAGCTTCCATAGGCATGATCTGAAAACGCGCCAGACTGAACACGCGCCGTGAATGACTGCCGCGCTTACCTCAGCTCTGCTCAGCTCTTCGCTCTCGTGATGAATGAAATCTGACTCCTCCTGCGTTTGTGCTGTGACACTCGCTCGGCTCACTCACATTATATTGAACAGACATGTTCAGTTTTTAATTGTAGTGTCTATTCTCTAACTGAACGAAATTTGTATTACTATGAAAATGAAAACGACGGTGGGGGCGGTGCCGCGGTGGGCAAGTGATAACCAGTAACCGTGGCTTTGGAAGTGGCCTCATTGGGCAGTGAAGCAAGTGCATTCTGGGAGTTGTTGTCTTTCATCCACATGAGACAAAAATACATTTTCTGTCTTTTCTCAGTCTAGAAGGCACCAAATTCAAAAATCATTTCACATTTCTGCTACATAAATTACCCAGTTTAAATACACATTCATCTTCCCAGCAATGAAGTACCCCTTTAAATGGCTCTATTTTGCAAGTCAAAACGGGACAAACTAATAGAAAGATTTGTCCACTAGGTTGCGCTTAAGGTTAACATTCATCATAGGAGATGCTTCCTCAGGTTCGACACTGAAACCTTCGATGTCGATAGCATTTTAATAGTTGGCAAACATTTGCACTGAACTTTTATATTTGCAGCCTTTTCTGATTTCTGCATGAAAGGATTTTTACATTTCCAGCACTGGAACGCATTATCACTCGCCATGGTGGCAACTCTCAGACAGGTTGTAGCCTAAAGCTTTCAGCAGCAATGTGGATTGATGTAATTGGCAGACACGGTGCGCTGTAAATTCAAAAAAGAGAGCCAATCAAAAGCATCAGAATAGCTTAGCTTTTTTGACAATCTAAACCAGGCAAAGTAACAAATTATTATTATTCAACATATCCTAGCTGTTACATTTATTTTGTAATTAAATTATGTAACGCTGTTACATGTAACTAGTTACTCCCCAACACTGTCAGTATCTACAAGTCAATATTATGCCAGTTCACTGGTATAGCCTATACACCACAGACAGCGCAGATCAAACTATCCATTGACCTTGTTGTTGATATAAAGAAATAAAGTAGCAAAGTCAGTGGGCGATCTAATCACAATTGTTCTAAGTAATATTATAAAGAGTATTTATCTGTCTTGCAGGTAAGGTGTCTGATAATAGAGATGTCTATTAAAGGATAAACCTGTATTGTGTCTGATAAGCCTAGAATCATAAATGTTGGTGTTTTATAGATTAGATGAAGTCTGTGAAGCCCTCTGCTGAGTTTACTCTTTTCTTTTTCTGCTCTCAGTCGTCCTTGCTTATAAGCATAATGGCGCTACAGTTATGAAAATACATGAATATGATTCTAGACATGAATATGAATCATGGACACACTTTTAAAAGAAAGCACTCAGGGCAACAGTAGGGGGCTCCTAATGCTTTATGAAAAGACAAACCACAACTGTGGTATAATTGATTATGAACCTCAGAATATTTATCATAATCTACATTTACGCCAACGGTTCACATACTTTTTTTACTCCAAGGACCCCCATTGTCCACAACAATATTGGGAGGCCCTGTGACTTTTCCAGTTTTTTTGTGATTTAAGGATTTTTAAAAATATTTTTTTTTACTCACGATTTCTACCTGATACAATATTTTAGAGCTTGATATAACTAGAAAAACATCTATTAATTATAAAAATGCCCATGGAGTTTTATGATTTTATTAATTTATATGACATGATCTAGAAATAACACTTTTAAAATGAGTCTTTTTCAAGACTGTAGAAAGACTCGCTCTTCTTCAAAAAAAAAAAAAAAAAAAAAAAAAAAGGGTAGTGAATACAAATAAGAAACATTTAGCTTTTTTTGTTGTTTTGACATTTTAATGCTGGAAAGCCATCTAGGCCCCTTGATTGAGAGTTTACACACACAAGAATATTTATTTTATATTATTTTAATGAATAAATGAAATGAATGAACCAACATGTGTTGTCATCTACATTTACAGGACCAGAATTATTCTGATATAAATAAAGTTAATCATATTCTGATCATTTAAATATTCCAGTTTCAGGAAATCGGAATATATATCCGAGTATGTCCAAATAAAGGTCATTATGAAATATGGATGATATTTGTGATTTTTATTTTTGTGAATAAGGAAACGTTATTTGTATAAATCACGTGATCTACGTATTGCCATTCACTACATTCTTGTTTGTTATTGTGGTTACATATACAATAATATTCCAGTAGCTGTGGACCATATACAATCTTTTTAAGAAAGGCTTAACCGGAATGTGGACATTAATTAGAATGAAATAAAATGACGCAAACTTGACAATTAAATGCGGAATATAGTTTGGAGAGGATATAGTTGAGAAGCGATGAAGCAGGTAAATACAGGTGTAGATTCCGTCTTTGGGCTATTCATTTCCACGTTCACTTCTCCCAATACATGTTCAAAGTAAACCAGGCTAATAAGATTCATAGTGGGAGGGTAGAAAGCCGTGTATCCACCATTCAGACGCATACTCCAACCAGAAGCCCGAGAAAGAGAGCGGAGATGACAGCCAGTAATGGGCATCCACACACAAGCACGCATGTAGGTGTGGTGTAAAGAACAAGAGTTGTGTCTGAATGGAGTTGAGCCCAGTGTAATTTCAGGTGCGTAAGAGCGTCATGGATAAAGCGAAACTAGCGCAGCTGAGATCAGCCATAGGGAATGTCGGGGACGCGATAGTCATCATGAGCCTCGTCGCCGACACCGGTGCTTTTAGACTCTGTTTTTCGTCGTCGTGATGGTTTAGTGATGAATAATTTCGAGACGCACAGGACGCCGTCTCTTCACCCCGTAGTGCACTTGTTTCTCTTTCTGACTTCCTCTGATCGTTTTGGGTGAAACTATACAGACTAAACATGGATACGCCGAGGGAAACCAGGAAACAAACAATCAAAGCCAAATCAACCAAGCGCAAGAATAAGACGCACAAGTCCCAGAAACTGTTCAGAAGGAAATCGTTGAAATCGCTGGGGAATTTTATGAGCCGGATTGTCAAAACTTTGGGCACTTTAGCACACTTGGGGGACGCGGACCAGCCGGACGCGGCGGAGGATGATGATGGTGGGTTTGGGGACACTCAGAGCGCCCACAACTCTGGGAATTACAGAGAGAACTCGACGAGGAAGACCGCTGCGCCCGCATCATCTTATGGATCCGTGAAAGAACGACTGTCCTGGTGCTACGGCGAGAAAACTCCGGGAGTTCAGGGTCTGAAGAATCACGGAAACACCTGTTTCATGAACGCCGTGGTGCAGTGCCTGAGTAACACTGAACTTCTGGCAGAGTATCTGGGTCTGGAGCAGTATAAATGTGAATTATACGAGCGCAGGATCAACGGGATGATGAAGAGCGAGGAGGTCAGGGGGGAGGTGACGGAGAAGCTGGCCTCGCTGGTGAGGGCGCTCTGGACGCTCGATTACACGCCTCAGCTGTCGGTGGAATTTAAGGTGAGTTTCGAGTAACTTGCAGAATATGATGTCTAGACTAGACGCGACCTAGCACGCCCCCATTCAAGTGTAGACAACTTCTTCCCTTGCTTCCTCTCAGTGTAGAGTGGTGTCATTTGCGTTATACTGAAGCAGGGATCACGTCAACAGGTAGGTTTGTTAGAGACTGATTTTAGGAACTGGATCAAAGATTCAGAAACGATCCGAGTCTTATGCGCATATCGCTAAATTGATCGCAGAGAGACCATTGGTGGTAATTGTTCTGCGAACAATTTAGGCTTACGACGCTTTTGGGAAACGCAGTCAACGATTTGTTCATGAATTGGACTATATATATATATATATATATATATATATATATATATTACACACACACACACACACACACATACGTCTGTTTAAATACAAACTATAGGTTCTAATTGACTTTTATAAGCTGAATCATGGACTGAATCATGCAACAAACTAAACTGGGACACACAGAACAACACATTTATAAACAACACCTTTGTTCAAAATGCTACGCCAGGATGTCAGGGACCACGTAATTACGAGATGAGACTGAACCACTGAATCTTAACGAACTGTTCAGAAGAACCGATTCACGGAAATGTCTTCCTCATCACTAATTCAAAAGTCTGCCGTGTAGTCCAGTGGCTGTGGTGGAAGTGGGAGGGGCTTAGAGTAGGAGGAGACAGGTGAATCACCTGTCAACAATTCGACCAACTCGTTTTGCAAGAATGCAGAATGTTTTTAATTGTCAAAAGGAATTTTGTTAGATGCAAAAAAAAAAAAAATATTATTATTTTTTTGTTTTTGTTTTCCCCTTTGCAGGAAAGAATGGCAATAACACTGCCTACTTACGGCAAATAACACTCTTTTAAACATTATGCATGGAAAAATATTCAGATAAACATGATAAGAATCCTGTCATCCACAAACAACAATCATAGATTGCTCACAGCTATTTAGTTATGTACAACTGTCTTGAAGGCACAGTATCTAGAATCGTGTAACACAATGCTTGGCCAGAGAGAAAGTAAGGGAGAGAGAGTTGCACATTAGTCCACATTCTTAACAGACTTTGCCCCTGGTGTTCCCATTCATTCAGATCTGCCGTTTACCCTTTATACCATGGACAGTTTCTGCTCTGTCTATAGACCTCATTAGCTTACAGTATCAAGTTTATCACAATGTACCTTTTTAAAAGGCAGCCTGTCCCAGGATTTCACTGTAAAAGTATTTCTGAAGCAGTTATAATATAGCATTATTTCAGGTGTATGTTGAATGCTTACATTTATATGTTTTAGTGCACAAAAATCAGTCATTAATCAAAACCCTCTCAAAGTTGTCATATTATGGCCAAGAGTTTAAAGTCCCAGTGAACCGGAAGTAGCAAGTGAGTTTTCTTCAGTGCTGTGACGTATTTCCAAGTGAAAGGGAATATTGAATAGAGGTCAGGGTTTCACTTCAGCGCTCCTCCTCTCCATCTCTCGGCTCATAGCAGACTAACGGTTGGAGGGGAGTGGTTAAGCATTTTCAAACCTAAGCCGTCAAACTGACATCATCTGAGAAGGAACGCCGTTTCCAGACCGGAAGTTACTTTTCAGATTTTGATTTTCTGCGACATTTCTTTTTTTTCTATGTATTAACTTGCACAAATTAATTGTTCACCCTAAGACCTGTAATGTGTGCTAACAAAGTAAATAGGGGCAATTTTGATTTCATGAGGACTTTAAAATGAATTTTAGTATGGTTTACAGTGATTAAAGAGTTTAAATGTATTATTCATAAATTTATTATTATAGTGGCCATAAGAATTTCTTCAGTGTATTTGTAAAACTAAATTAAAAAGTGTGCGTGTGTGTGCATATGTTTGTGTGTGTGTGTGTGTGTGTGTGTGTGTGTGTGTGTGTGTGTGTGTGTGTGTGTGTGTGTGTGTGTGTGTGTGTGTGTGTGTGTGTGTGTGTGTGTGTGTGTGTGTGTGTGTGTTTGTGCATCATCTCGATTACCCAGCAATGTGCAATACTGATACAGTCTCCACATCGTGCACAGCTTGTGCTCTGCTCAGACATCATCCTAAGATGCATGTTTCTGATATCTGTCCCATTTCCATCTCAACAACACCCTTTTTGATATGAATGTAACACATAGAATTTATTTAGTTCCACTGTTATAATGAATGGCACTTCCATAGGAACAAAATGTAGTATGATAATATTAATAGTTTTATTAGTGATACTTAATCATTCAGTTTTGTGCTCATCTTGTTTACAGGGTTTGGTTTGGTTCTAAATACAGTAAAGACATGACTCTGGTAGAGGCCACCGTGGATATTTAGTCTCTGAGGTGATGAGATAAATTATGAGGGTGAGAAGAAAGGGCAACGCTGATGGTCAGGGGAAAGTGAATAATACAGAGCCTGGAGATCAGCAAATTAATGACTGTCCTCCATATGGAGAAATGAGACAGACTGGACATGACTTTTATGCATCTCTCTTTGTTTTTCTTCCTTCCTATCTGTGTTCTATACAGGGCTGTAACCACCATAGACATTGAGGGGGACAAGTCCCTCCTAATAATTAGAAATTAGCAAATTGTCCCCCCAGTATTTGAAATTCTTGCACTGCTCTGCTGCACTTCATTATGCAGCGCTCTGTATGTTAGGATGACAGAAAGGTTTAAAAGTTACATTTTTAGTCTGGTCTGCCTCAGCGGTAGACTGGGTAAACTCAGCCTAATTTGCCGGCGATTTGATTTCACCCTGCAGCTCAGTCTGGAAACCTGTACATTCATTTATCCTGCTTCCGTCACACTTTTGTGGGAACCAATCACAGACTGGCTTATCCACCTGGCACACTAATGGTGGGTTTAACATGATGACGGATAAAGAAGCGATGGGTCGTCGCCCGTTGATCACGCCTCTTGTGGTCTGATTGGTTGAAGGACTATCCAGTTGCGTATAGGGTCATTTGAATTATGCCCGTTGATCACGTCTCTTGTGCAGTAGAAAATACAGAGCAGACTCCCCAGACCAATGTTCAATCTTAAATTGATCTTGGTCTGGTGATAGCCAGACAACCACAGCGGTCTAAAAGCTCTCGTTAGTGTCAAAATGATTGAGATGGCCAATCAAATCAAAGCAGGTGGGGTTTACGTTCTCTTTTGGTCTCGTCATACAGACGAGTGCATCAATCTATCGCTTAATGCCGCTGCGGAGACGCTATTCTTTCCGGTGAAATCACAAAACAAAATGCACACAAACGTGTCCCTGCTCTTAATATACAATCATTGATAAACATCATTGATTTTAATGAGGGGGGAAAAAAACCCTATATGAGGGCGGATTAGAACCTGAAACCTTTGACACGGTTTACAAAAAATCTACCTCCAGACCACTAGGGAATCCAAATGTGAATAGTGGATCTATCACTAACTTGAAGAATCTCGGGACTAACAATATATTTGACGCAAATTAATGCAAATATGATGTGCAAATAATCCCAAAATGATTATTTCCAAACTAGAATTACCTAGAATTTCATTCACTGTTGTATGATTTATAAAAAAAAAAAATTGCAGGACCTGGAGGGCCACTGTCCTGCAGAGTTACCTCAGCACACCTGCCTGGAAGCTTCTGTGCCTAGCCCTTCCCTGCTGTGGTACACAGGGAAGGAGAACAGAGGCATTAAAAAAAAAAAAATGGTTGCTTTACTACGCTGAATAAACTGCTTTTGTGGGAAAGCAGCTTATCATTTAAATGAATCGACAGCACATCAGCTAATCTTCAACATGTTTGCTCTTAAACATTCCTGTTGAATTGATCTATTTTTAGAGTTTACACTGAAAACAAAGGCTGTTTTATAAGAGCAGTCACAGACAATTGATGGCACTTCTCATTAATTTCATTAATTTCTATGGTATCCACAAACAGCGACTGACTGTCGCACAACTCTAAACAAAATTCAGTGATGTCAAGGCTGTTATGTGATTGGTTATCAAGGCACACGTGATTCAAGTTAGCCGTTACGTTTTCTCCAATGGTAGAGTCACGGACCCTTGGAGGCTTTTAGATTACATACCAAACTGATGATTAGGTAGTATTAATCACACTCAAATTTGAACAGCTTTTTAATAACCATAGTCAAATTTGTATAACCTCCCCACCTTATTGCTGTGAGTGACACATTTTAAAGGGGAAAAACAATACCTATGGTGCCTCTGGGACAGTTGCATGATGTGTGTAATTAAAAGAATGTTTCCAGCAGTTCCAGATTTAAGATGACAGATTCAAAATAAATATTGTCTGTCCTGCCGTAGTTAAAATTAAATATGAATGTTTCATACTGAGATATAATATGAACACATTATGTTTATTTTATTATCACATACATATCCCACAGGTCAGATTAGATTCCTCAATGAGCCCTATTCGGCCCACTGGCCACGTCTTTGACACCCCAGATCTAAATGGAAAACGAGTTGATTCTAAAATGAAAAGATGAATGTGGTAAAGGCACATTCCAGCGCGTCTGTCTGGAAGGCTTAAGAATAGGAGGGAAACTCTGCTATAGCAGCGCTGAAGCTGAGGTTATGTAATGCCGTCATTCATCATGTTGCTTAGTGAATTGGCAACGGAACCAAGACAGGTCGTGTTAACCTGCTAGACTTGTTTGTCATTCTTGTGTAAGAGAAGGGAAAGGTTTGTCCTCGGAAGTGAAGGGAGCTTGGTAATTTATGTCTAAACTAACTCACACACAAATGGTATTGTTTGGCCATAGGAGCTTTATATAAGAAGATATTGAAAGGACAAAAATGAAATGTTTTACAATTTACAGGGTTTCAAAGTCTCTGTGCTATTATGTTTAGTGACATATGAAGTTCAAACAATTTGCTGCAGTATGAAAGGGTTGATGGTTGATCCATGGCTTGCTTGCAACTAGCTGGGAGGAAGCTGGATTCAATTGAACTCTGTCGATTTAATTTCCTAGATATCCTTATCCAACATGGTCCGTCTCATAGTAGAACACCTGTTAACCTGCTGTGGCTGTAGGCCTATATACATGTAAAATAAAATACAGCCTGAAGTTCCTGTTGTTGTTCACATTTCTGTTCGGTAGTAGTATCAGTTTACAGCCTGCAGTCCTGGTTAGACAAACATTCATAGGTATAAATGTCATAAAGTTACAGTACAAGGAAATCTTGGAACTTTGGACCTGGTTTACTCATGCAGACATGATTTGAATTGATAAAGGGTATTTGTGCAGCAGGTAAGCTGTTGTGACAAATAACATTCAGTCAGTTTGAATGCCGTTAAAGGAACAGTACACCCAAAAATGAAAATTCTGTCATTATTCACTCACCGTCATGTCATTGCAAACTTGTATGACTTTCTTAAGGAACATAAAACAAGATATTTTGAGAAATATATTGTCTATACAATGGAATTCAGTGGTAACCAAATCTGTTTGGTTTTTCAAAATATCATCTTTTGTGTTTTGTAGAGGAAAGAAATACAGGTTTGGAACAACATGAGGGAGGGTGAACTGTCTCTTTAAGTCATTAAGTTCAACTTGAGAACCAAAAACAGTCCAAATTGTGAATGAATCATTCAGACTAGTTATAACTGATTCATAAGAATGACTCGTTCACTAATCGGACAACGCTACTTCTCTCTTGATCTTATCAAGGAGAGCTAGGGTTTGACTTAAAGTTCAGTCAGTTTCTTACAGAAAAGATTGTATGGCTTTGAATATGACTGAATATGGTGCACCCATCAACCATTTTTATCTTACCTTTATGTTGCTTTCGCATCAGTTTTCATTCATTGTAATTGCATGGAAAAGAGCAACCATTCAAGCTGGGGTGAATAAATGAAGACTGAATTTTCATTTTACGTGCACTATTTCTTTTATATAGTGCAAACACCGTAACAGTGATAAATGTTTTTCATCTTGTAAATTAACCAACACAAAATGTTTATGTAATACCGAAACCATATAAAATGACAAATAAACATTACATTTTCTTTGAGGAGTGGAAAATGCAATATTTGAGGATTTTTTGTGAAGAGAAGAAATTAGTAAAATGCCATTATAGGAGTACAGAAACCCATGTATTTCTGGTCTTAGCTTTGTGATTCCCAAAATCTGCCTCTATCCCTGATCAATCCAAACATGTAGATAAGGAGATTATTATGATCTGATTATGTGATCAGATTTTTTTTACAGACTGTATGTTGTACAGCCCTCAGTTAGACGCAGATGACAGTGTGGGAGTCTGACATATTCCTGATGTCCATCTTTGTTCAAAAGTCACACAGGGCACTGTTTGTGCATGTTAGTTTTTAGGCCTCAAATAAATGACTTTTCAAAGCTTATGTCTTCTCGAGAGAAGTGGAAACTCTCTTTTATTATATCTGAAAGGTGTTTATCTTAAATTTGCAGCTCAGAATGTCACTTTTTAGGACATTAACAGCGGCAGAAAATTAAATAACACCTATATTTTCAGAATATTGGTGATATTATTTATACAACAGTTAAGGGCCATTCACACCAAGAACGATGACTAGAAGATAAGTATAACGATAACTATATTAGCATCAGCACTGACGCATGACAATGTTTTGTATACTATTAGTGGGCGCTGCAGTCATGTCGTCTGCCACTTTAAATGCTCAGGCTTTTTAAAAGGTTTAGACAAAAAAGTGTAATTTTCATTTCACATTTATTTGTATAGCGCTTTTCACAATACATATCGTTTCAAAGCAGCTTTACAGAAAATGCATGTGTCTACATTACAATTTAGAGTGATCTGTTATTAGAGGTGAATGTATTTCAGAAATGTATGCAGCTAGCTACCAAAGTATTAATTTAATCAATGTATTAAATTAAGGCAGAAACAATGAGCTCATTGAAGTAACATGTTAACAAATGATTAGGACATAGCAGAATTTAGCAATGGTGCATGTGAGATTTGCGTCATCTGAAGTCCTCGCAGTAGTTGGCGCTGTCTCTTCACAGGTGTTGAAGCGTCTGAAGTCTGGATCCTAAATGGAGCTGACGGACTCTGTTACTTCGGATTGGGCGTCCCACGATAAAACAGAAAAGCAAAAGGAAAATAATTAGCGTAGCTGCTGTTCATAACATTAAGCAAAGATAATCATGTGCATTTGATCTGATTTACAAGGTTATGAGATGCATTATGTGAATGCTTGGCTAAAGAGACGTGTCTTTAATCTAGATTTAAACTGGGGGAGTTGAGTCTGAGCCCCGAACATTATCGGAAAGGCTATTCCATAGTTTAGGAGCCAAATGTGAACACGCTCTCCCTCCTTAGTGGACTTAGTAAGTGATTTCAAAGATTTGTTCATAGTTGTCATTATTGTTATAGTTGTGGTGTGGACTTCTTCTAATAGAATTAAAGCATTTTCTTACTGTGAAAAGCGCCTTTAGCTCTGCTGTTTGGTCCACAAATTGAATTGGTTGAGTAGTGTTTCAAAGCCGTTTATCACCACAGCTGTGAACTTGTGAGTTTGATATAGAGTTAGTATCCGTTGATGTCAAGGATTTGTATAAAGTTATTATGCGATTTGTTTTAAAACCGTATCCAGATCAACATTTATCTGACACAATCTCCCGCTTCTTCCCTAGAGTGCTGTGTCCAAGTATGGCTCTCAGTTCAAGGGGAATGCTCAACACGACGCTTTGGAGTTTCTGCTCTGGCTCCTGGACCGTGTGCATGAAGATGCCAACCTCTCCACCAACAACAACCACAGCAGCAGAAACAAATCGTCCAGCAAGGTAACACACCACCATCAGTCCTTTTAAAAGCTCTTTAGAATATTTTTAAAATCAACTAATGTGTGAGACAATGCAACGACGAAAGACATCTACAGCCATACACAGTGGGTTTACCCATTCAAACTGCATGCATTGTAATTAAAAGGGAAATCGAAATTTTAAAGGCTAGTCCATGAGGTCTCAACTCTGGCCCTTGAGGTCCACTTTCTTGCAGAGTTTAGCTCCAACCTTACTCAAACACACCTGCCTGTAACTTTCTAGTAAGCCAGAAGACCATGGCTTTGTCCGAAATAAAAAAAAAACTATACCCCTAAATAAGGCACTATTTGAGAGGACAGTCATTTGTAGTGGTGTCGAAACCATAGTGGACATTATCGAGTGCACTCATTCAGTCCTATAATGCACCACAATAATAATAAGTATAGTGTATAATAAGTGTACAACTGATGTATACTCAACGGCTAGAGACGGCTACCCATAATGCACTGTGAGGGTCGAGATGAATGAATTCCCGTGTCTCGCCAGAAGATGATGCCTGCACCTGAACCATCCATCCATTTTCCAAACCGCTGGTTCAGTGTGGATACAGCGTAATATCATACAGGGAAAAAAATCCTTTACATGCTAGTTTGCTATGACAAATGTTTTATTACTGGAGCTAGTTTGCTAAGTTGCAAATGAATATTAAACAGCAAGCACAAACTATATAAAAGCCGCAGCCCATTCAAGTGTCCAAATTCACTCACTGATGTTCATTCACTCCTTCAAGAGGACTATATTAGTGGACTAATGTAGGGAACAGTGAATAAGGGTATAAGGGGCTATTTCGAAAACAGCTCGGGATTAGCTTGTTCAGGTGTGTTTGATTAAGGTTGGAGCAAAATTCTGCAGGAAAGTGACCTTGAGGTCCAAAGTTGAGATCTCCTATGCAAAATGGGTCATGGCAACAGACTAGTCCAGGGGTTAAGGGTGCAGTATGTAATATTGACAGCTAGTGGTTGAAATGGGTACTGCAGTCCAAATTCAAAATATTGGAAAGAGTTGTTTCCACCGCCCCCTCCTCCTCAGACTCAACGCTCACGTGGGTTGCCAGATTGAGAACACGCAACAGGAACAAGCGCAATTGACAATGGAAGGCGTGGAGACTTACACACTGTTAAGCCCCGTTTCCACTGAAATTACCCGGAACAATTTGTCCCAGAAACTCTTTTAAACTCTTTTTTCAATTTTTACCCAGAACCTTATTTAGATCCCGGTTCCTGCGGTCGAAACACACCACCCAAAGTCCCTAGCTCCTGGGGAAAGTTCTCACTGTGGAAACGCGGCTTTAGTTGATTCATCTGCGTTTTAATACTCCCATTCATAAAGAGGGATGCTGAGGCTTTTTAGGTCGGGTAGAATCTGCAATCTCTGACCCAGTTCATTTGCTGGTTTCCATGGCTACAATACGCTATGTTTTCCGCCAACTGGCAACCTGTGGTGTCAAAATACAATTGGGTAAACTGGAAGCGTGCCGTATCACACAGACCAAAACAAAAACAGACATTCTGACATGAAACACACATTTCAAAGTAGAATATCTGGCTGTAGTATTGTTTTTCAGAGAAACGAGTATGTGAACTCAGCCTAAACATTCCGAAATATCTGGAAACATTATTTTTTATCTATTATGGTATTTTTATGCTTTAGTAGAGTGAAAAAATTACATACAGTACCTTTAAGTGTTTTTCTCAGCACAGAACATCAAATATGTTATTAAAATACTTATTTATTTATATGAAGATATTTAATTAATATGGACCACAATAACTGGAACTTAAACCAGAATGACTAGGACTAGAACATCCCACTAACTTAGTTATAGAGATAGTTAAGGGATAGTTTCTGTCATCATTTACTCACTCTCATGTCGTTCCAAACCTGTGTGACAGTCTTTCTTAAATGAGTGCTCCTGAGAAAAGAAACTAATTGCTAGACTTGCTCCAGTTTGTGAGGTTCATACCATTGTGAGAAGTGGCTTGTGTCTTAAAGTTTGCCAACAAACTTTGTTTTCAGAGTTGTCTCTGAAGTATTTGGTGCTTATTACAGTACTTGGAGGGAAACTCTGGATGAAGTTAAAGCACAGTTTCTGCTACAGTACTTTCTTTGGTGTTGTCTGTAGTCCAAGACACTGCAGACTACTAATTTAAATAATATTCCACTGCAGAAGAACATTGTAAATGTCATAACCTGCAATAGTTACCTTAAAGAGCTATTTCTGATTGAACACATATGTGACCCTTGACCACAAAACCAGTCATAAGGGTCTTTTTTAAAAATTTTTATTGAGAATTATACATCATCTGAAATAAATAAGTATGGTTTGTTAGGACAATATTTGACTGAGATACAACTATTTGAAAATCCGTAATCTGAGGGTGCAAAAAATCTAAATATTGAGAAAATTGCCTTTAAAGTTGTCCAAATGAAGTCCATAGCAATGCATATTACTAATAATAATACATTTTTTAATATATTTACAGTAGGAAATTTACAAAATATATTCATGGAACATGATCTTTACTTAATATCCTAGTGATTTTTGTCACTAACATTTAATCATGTTGATAACAAGTTAATCATGTTGAAAAAGTTAATTGAGATGTTACCATTTTACTGTGTACAGACCTCTGGTTGGGATCAAAATCTGCATTTGAACACATTACAAAATTATAATAAATTTTTCTGTTGTAATTGTGTTAAACTTAAAATGCTTTGTGCACTGACATACATAAAAATAAAAAAGGTTTATCCTTCATGTTACAGCCCAGTTCATTAACCCCTCATATATATATATATATATATATATATATATATATATAACTGCATGACTAGTTATTATTTTTTCTTCCATTGATGAGGCACTGTATCCAAACTACTGTACCAGTCATCTCTTGTATGTCTCTCTACGTTGTGTTTCTACTGAGTCTGAGGCCTCAAAATCCATTAAGCTAATGAGAAGAAAGTTGCAGCCTAAGATAAGACTCCCTCCTGTGTATGATACATTGGCTGACTAGTTTTCCTGTTTCATTTGTTAACTTTTGTGCTAGAGAGAGGGTGTGGGAGGGAAACATGAGTGGGTGGATTTGTGTGTGGGTGTTGTGAATGTGTTGTAACGTTCTGTATATTTCAGTGAGACCTTATTGTAAGTGTTTATTCTCTTTAGAAATCAATGAGGAATTAGAGAGCGTGGAATGTGCTTAATAGAATTCACTAGGGTGTTTGAAACAAGGTGCATGTTTGATAATCACACATAATCACCCTCTCAGAGTTTGGAGGCTGAGAGAATGCAGTGGATTGTACAGAGTGTCAGACAGCAGCAGGTCAGCTCAAGTCTGTTTTGGCAGTGAACACACTTCAGCCTTTGTCTAGCTCTAGTGGCAGCAAACGAAGACGCCAAGGCTGCATGGTAATGTGGCAGCTCCATCAACAGCCATTTTTAGACTCATCACAGAATGGGTCCATATCTCTGGCCCCATCACATCACACTCTGATCTCATCCAAACAGAGACACAATTATTACCAGCGGAATGACAGCTAGACACTTTCAGACCCCGTTATTGCTTACAGTTTGACATTTGAGTTCTGAACTCTCGCAAACTGTTTAAATCAGTGAAGCTTTAGTCTGTGTCTGCGATTTGTTTATTATAAAGAGTGTTTTTCTATTTTTGGTGTGCGCTTTGCTTGTGAGTATTTTGCAAGTGAGTGGTGCAACATGAAGCGAATTTAAAATAATTCCAAATTGTGCTATTCATTTTAAAGCTTTTGAGTGTGTAAACTTGAGTGTCTTGTAAACAAAGAAAAAACTTTAAAACCAAACGCCAAACGTCTGATTCACAAATGTGTTTATGCACACAATTTTGAAATAAAATATATATTTATTATTTCAGTTAGTTGGCATTTTTGCCAAATTAATTGTATATTATTTCAGCTAGCTGACGTTTATATATATATATATATATATATATATATATATATATATATATATATATATATATATATATATATATATATATATATATATATATATATATATATTAATATAAATTACAAAAGTACATAATGTTTTACCAAAATATTTAATTTGACTAAAATGAATAAAACTTTACATAATATTAAAAATGAAAACTGATGCTGTAAAAATGTTAACTAATTAAAAATATTAATAAATAGTGTATTAGTATATAAATAATTCTAAAATAACACTGTTAACATTGATTAAAAAATAAATAAATAAATAAATAAAATACTGAAATTGCACCATTATTCTCTGATATTGTCAAATGGTAATAGCTAAATGGTAATCTGCTATGGCACTTGCCCAAAAAAGTCCATGGTACATTTATTTGAGAATATGTTTTGGAATTTGAAATTGTAGTTTTCCTTCAAAATTTAAAACAAAATTATTATATATTTGCATTTTTTTTTTTTTTTTTTTTTTTACTTGTCATGTTATCATTTGATCTGTGTTTTCCTCGCAGCGTGCTATTTCAATTAGCCATAGCGGGGGGAAAGAATCCTCCAGGTTGAAACATTACAAGGAAAAAGCAAGAAAATAGAGTAAGATTATTGTAGCGTTCTCAGGCAATAATGAGACGTGCTAGTGAAAAGGGGTGTTTATTTGAGCTGTTGTAGGCCACACCCCAAGCCGTACGCACCCCGACTTGAACAGAGAACCGCACTTGAAACAGCGAGGCACTCCTCTGCCCCCTTCTCTCCGCTTTCCCCCAAAACCACCCTAGGGGTTGAGCCTCTTCGCATATATTAACCCGAACCTCCAATAACAGGTAATGCAGTTAATGATAACAGTCCCCAACACCAAAATGAATAAAGTGCCACATAAACATTAAACTCCTTGTCATCTGCAACACAGTAACATTTAGAACATGTTACACTATTTTAATCAGAGAAAGGGGTGATGAAGTACCTCCTGTATGTCATTTGAAACCTTTGAATTCATGTCACCTTTGACTGGAGAAAGATAACAGTAATCTAAAGGGCAAGCCCATTGAGGATTAGAGATAACGTTTTACAATGAGGTCTCATTCGTTAACATTAATGTATTAACTAACATGAACTAACAATAAGCAATACATTATTATAAATTGTATTAATCTTTGTTAATGTTAGCTAATAAAAATACAGTTGTTCATTGTTTGTTTATGTTAGTTCACTGTGCATTAACTAATGTAAACAAATACAACTTTTGATTTTTATAATGTATTAGTAAAAACTAGATTAATAAATGCTGTAGAAGTATTGTTCATTGTTTGTTCATGCTTACTAAAGTAGTTATCTAATGAAACCTTATTGTAAAGTGTTACCATATAGATCAAGCGCTTTATTGCCATCATATATCAGTGGGTATAATTCATTCATGATGTTTAAATAAGGTACAAATATTTCAATATGTCCCATGTTTCATAAGTGTCACAGTTTTGTTCTGTTTTGTTCCATGGACTTCCTGTTTTCTTTTGTCACATGTTCCTTTGTTCAGTTTTCCCGCCATTCGTCTGTCCCCATGGCAACCCTCATTAGTTAAGTTCCTTCCAGCTAATTATCTCGTTTGTGTGTGCTATTTAAGTTCTACCATTTCTGTCATTCCTTGTCCGGTATTGTTAGTCCTAAGTTGTACTGTACTGCCCCGGAGAGAGCGCCTACTTCATTAAACGCCATTTGTGAATTGAATCTGTCTTCTTACCAGCGTTAAACCGTGACAATAAGACTGCCTAATTCATCATCTAGGCATCTAATATGCTTTATATCTGTCAAGGGGTGAAAGATTGTGGGACAATCTTGATGACCTTAAATCCATCTACAAATGTGTCTCTCACAGGTTACTTTTCATAGATCTGTGCAAGGCCGTAACCATGTCTTGAACATTGGGGGGTGGGGCAATTTTTTTATTTTTACAAAGCATAAAGAAACAGAACAGTGAACAAAATTCTAGGTGGGAAATAATCATTTTGGGACTATTTGCAAGTAATTTGCGTCAAATATATTATAAGTCTCTGGATTCTTCCTGTTAGTGAATAAATGCATAGATCTGGTGTTAACATTCGATTCCTTACGCTCTAAAAAATGCTGGGTTAAAAACAACCCAAGTTGGGTTGAAAATGGACTAACCCAGCGGTTGGGTTAAATGTTTGCTTAAAGCAACCCAATCACTGAGTTAGTCCATTTTCAACCCAACTTGGGTTGTTTTTAACCCAACATTTTTTAGAGTGTAGTGGTCTGGAGGTAGATTTTTTTTTGTAAACCGTGTCAAAGGTTTCAGGTTCTAATCCGCCCTCATATAGGGTTTTTTTCCCCCCTCATTAAAATCAATGATGTTTATCAATGATTGTATATTAAGAGCAGGGACACGTTTGTGTGCATTTTGTTTTGTGATTTCACCGGAAAGAATAGCGTCTCCGCAACGGCATTAAGCGATAGATTGATGCACTCGTCTGTATGACGAGACCAAAAGAGAACGTAAACCCCACCTGCTTTGATTTGATTGGCCGTCTGAATCATTTTGACACTAACGAGAGCTTTTAGACCACTGAGGCAGACCAGACTAAAAATGTAACTTTAAAACCTTTTTGTCATCCTAACATACAGAGCGCTGCATAATGGAGTGCAGTCCAAGAATCTCAAATACTGGGGGGACAATTTGGCCATTTCTAATTATTGGGGGGGACTTGTCCCCCTCAATGTCTATGGTGGTTACGGCCCTGGATCTGTGGCTGTTAACTAGAGAACAGTCCAGTCTGTTGACACATATTTAGCAGTGTTGTAGTCAAGACCAGCTCTTTAGAGGCCGAGACCTCTTGAGCCGACCTGTCAAAAAGTACACTTTAGATTTTTTTTTTTTTTTTACTTTAAAAAAGAGAACTTAAGGAAATTAAATACTTAAAAAAATATATATATATATATATATATATATATATATATATATACTACTGCCAAAAGTTTGAGAACGGTGAGCTTTTTTAAATGTTTTTAAAGAAGTCTCTTCTGCTCACCAAGGCTGCATTTATGAAAAAAAAAAAAAAAAAAAAAAAAGCTGTAATATTGTGAAATATTATTAAATTGTAAAATAACTGTTTTCTATTTGAATATATTTTAAAATGCTATTTATTCCTGTGATGCAAAGCTGAATTTTGACATTTATGATTATTATCAATGTTGAAAGCAGTTGTGTAAAACATTTTTTTAGGATTCTTTGATGAATAGAAAGTTCAAAAGAACAGTATTTATCTGAAATAGAAAGCCTTTGTAACATTGTACTACCGTTTAAAAGTTTTGGGTCGGTAGGAATTTTTGGGAAAGAACCTAAAGAAAGAATACATTTATTCAGCATGGATGTATTAAATTGATCAAGTGACAGTATAGACATTTATAATGTTGCAAAAGCCTTATATAGCAGATAAATGCTGTTCTTTTGAACTTTCTATTCATTAAATAATCCTGAAAAAATAAAATTGTACACAACTGTTTTCAACATTGATAATAATAATAAATGTTTCTTGAGCAGCACATCAGCATATTAGAATGATTTCTAAAAATCATGTGACTAAAGACTGGAGTAATGATGCTGAAAATTCAGCTTTACATCACAGGAATAAATTAAAATATATTCAAATAGAAAAAGTGATTTTAAATTGTAAAAATATTTCACAATAATACAGTTTTTGCTGTATTTTGGATCAAATAAATGCAGCCTTGGTGAGCAGAAGAGACTTCTTTAAAAACATTTTAAAAATGTTACCGTTCTCAAACTTTTGACTGGTGTATATATATGTATATATATATGTATGTATATATATATATATATATATATATATATATATATATATATATATATATATATATATATATATATATATATAAATATATACTGTATTTGTAATAATGAAGTTACAGTTCATTACATTTTAAATCGAATAACACACAATAGTTAAAATTATAATCAAGTACTAGTATGTTATTCAACACATCAAAATAAAAGCATGACAAAAGATTTAAAGTAAACTTTAATTTGACATGATTACAAAGTGCACTTTTAAGTCATGAAAATGTACTCTCTTTAAAGGGATAGTTCATCCAAAGATGAAAATTACCCCACGATTTACTCACCCTTTTGGGCTGCCATTCACTGCCATTATAAGGCTTGGAAGAGCCAGGACATTTTTAATGTAACTCGGATTGTATTCCTCTGAAAGATGAAAGTCATATACACCTATAGGATGGCTTGAGGGTGAGTAAATCATGGGGTAACTTTCATTTTTAGGTGAACTATCCCTGTACACTTTAATTTCATTAATATTTATATTATCTGCAGGCAAAGTTTTTGCTTTTTTTTTTTTTTTTTTTTTTTTTTAATATACCTTTAAGGTTTGAAGTACACCACAGGTGCACATTACATACAGTTAAGCCCACTTCTTTTCACAAGGAGGGACTGAGTCTAAGTCAAGACCAAGAAATATCGGCTGATACTCGGATTCGAGACTGAGTCCGGTCTCGAGTACTACAACACTACTATTCACAATTTAAAATGTCAAATATTTTAAACATAGTTAAAATGTTTTTAGCTAGAGAGAGAGACAGTGAGAGAGAGAGAGAGAGAGAGAGAGAGAGAGAGAGAGAGAGAGAGAGAGAGAGAGAGAGAGAGAGAGAGAGAGAGAGAGAGAGAGAGAGAGAGAGAGAGAGAGAGAGAGAGAGAAATGGAGTAAGAGACGGCAGGTCAAGTTTTTCCTAGGTTGTTTGTCAAAATGTCAGTATGATTTGCCATGAAAGTTCTCACTTCAGTGATTAACCTCAAAGGATTGAAAGTTTACTTAGAGATTACAGCTCGCTCAGGCTATAGCCTGATGTACAGCGCCGATCACAATCAGTTTGAATGAAATGAATCAGAATCTTCCTAGTACTCACACTTTGATAGGATTTACCCAGCAAAATAGAACCTTCTCTGACGGAAATATTACTCAATATGCTTCCACTGCCTCGAGGCCCAGCTGTCCATCTGTAATTTACCTTCATCCATTTAAGTTATTTATTAAATGACCCTGTTCCACTGATGTATGGAAAAATAAAAGCGATCAAATTTGCACTCTTTTCCACATAGCTATAGCTCTTAGAGACTTTCTGGAGGTGAATAATTTCTGAAGTGGTTAGTTTTGCACTTGATGAACAAAGCTGCACTTCGGTTTCTTTGGCTGTTGTCACAAGTGTCCCACAGGTACACTTATACACCGAATCCAGTCGCCTTCATTAGTCACTGTGAGATCTCTTTGCCTTGATGGAAGTGGTGCTTATAGGAATATAATGGATCCAAGGATGGATTGACTCACTGGACTGTCTTTCACTAATAATTGCGTAGAATATTTGTATTTGTAAGCACAGGAGAACTTACTCACTCCTAATTCACAACATGTGCGTATGTACATGTAACCTAGTTCGTTGTTATGGGAAGAAGGAGGCGGGAATGGGCGAACATTTAAAAGACGAAATGAATAAACGAAATGAAAGTAAATCGCGGGCAGCTCCTCACGGACGACTGCCACGCACACACATAATAAACCATAAATAAACCGTAACATAAAGTCCAGGCCTGGTCCTCTCTCGTCCTTCACTGGTGTCGCTCGTCCTTATATGCCTCCGACCTCCCGCATGAGAAGACTCGAGACCGGTGTGACTCGCAGGTGACGCTCATTCTCAATCACACACCGGTCTCGCTCGCTCCTCCCACGTCTCTCGCTTGTCTACCTCGCCACAGTACATGAATTTGTTCTTAATCTTGTTCAAATGTTAATGAATTGAGTATTCTAAATGAGTGACCAATCAAGGTTAGTCATTTGCATAAAACACACCCAAATATCTCCATATAAGGGCTTGCCCTCTCCATACAACCTTGCCTTTACAGCCTTTCGTCACTCTCAGCAAACATATAATGCTCTCTAATGATGCACTCTTGCCTGAGAGCACACACAGCAAAATCCTTGAGCAGTGCCAGGTGTGTGTACTTCAAAACCAGTTCAAACGCAATAAACACCTTTCATACAGACCTCTCATTAGCCAGCTGTACTTGTGTTTCTGTGTTGTTATACAGAGAAACTTCACAGTTTTAGCTATAACGCCATTTTTCTTACTCTTTTACTGTATATGATGAAATATATTTGGGATTTTTGCATATAGAATAAATATGGAATACATTTTATTGCAGTGTATGGTGTATTATTGGTGAATTATTTTATGCACAAATTATTACGTATGCACACTTAGTGAATGAGACACATTGTCTTTAAAGGAATAGTTCACTTTAAAATGAAAATTAGCCCATGATTTACTCCCCCTCAAGCCATCCTAGGTGTATATGACATTCTTCTTTCAGAGGAATACAATCGGAGTCATATTAATAAATATCCTGACGCTTCCAAGCTGACGGGGTCCATTGAGTTTGAAGCTCAAAAAAGTGAGCTAATATTTAAAACTTTATAAAGCAAAATATCTATCTTCCGTTCAAAACGCTTATGCTACGTCCTAGTGATACGTCGCACCACTTAAGCTTTTTTTGTAAGTTGAATAAGGAAGGCGGTCCGGCAGAAGCTAGATATTTTACTTTATAAAGTTTTAAATATGGATATTTTTCTTACCCAAATTCATTGCTTGACTTCAGAAGGCCTTTATTAACCCCCCGGAGCCGTGTGGAGTACGTTTCACAGATTGTCTTGCATATTACTGTGTAAAATGGGCAATTCCAATCCTACTGTTTGGATTTTGATAGTCAGGATGCAAGGGTAACTTGGCTTTCCATTTAACTGTATATGCAAATTTGTATTGGCAAAATTGATGTAGGAAATGACTAAATGAC
Organism: Paracanthobrama guichenoti; assembly: GCA_018749465.1. NCBI lineage: Eukaryota > Metazoa > Chordata > Actinopteri > Cypriniformes > Gobionidae > Paracanthobrama > Paracanthobrama guichenoti. The sequence continues at coordinate 19,276,430 of CM031948.1, read as the reverse complement.
TAAATAAGAGGATATGGTCACATGGGTGTGGCTAAGTCTTGCTTGGTATAGTGTATCAAGTTTAAAAGAAAAGCCCATTTTTAGATTGCATTTTTATTTAATCTAATTTATCTAATTCAATCTATTTGTTTTCTTTATACAAGAATATTTCTTATGTAACTACATTTTTGCAACAGTGCAAACAGTGTCTACCACTTGGTCAGAGTCTTCTCCTCTCCCTCACCACATACACTGAATGCAACATGTATCCTTCTTGAGGAGCGGGTGTTACATAGAAGCATGTTTTCAAACATCACATTGAGAACAATGTTTTGTCATTTTAATTTCATCTTTGTGCTTGTTGGATGAATTTGACTTAGTTCATTATTCGTTTTGTTATTATTGCTGTGTTTCCAGATCAACATCTCTGTATCATTCAGCATTATTTGAAGGCACTGCTATTTTTGCCGCACTATGCTCTATTTTTGGTATATTGTGCCATCATTGGTTTCACTTCCCATGTCGATCAGATGGCTTCTCCCAGCAGTGGCATATCTAATCTGCAAGACTGTGAATGTAAAGCCAAGCCTGTTTGCTTGAAGTGGAGAGTCTCTGGAGAGACTGCTGTCCTAATCTGATCCCAGCTGTGCAGATTTTCCTTCAGATTGGTAATGGCACTGAAGACTTGAGGCCTGTTCACACACCAAGGAAGATATAAAAATATAGTTCTAAAAATCGTTCTCAATATTAAAGAATAGCAGAGTTCACACCACAGCTATAACGATAACAGCACAGAGAAACAATATAGTTGGAATCCCATTCAGAATGATATTTTCCAGCTGATGAACGATAAAAACATTGACAGCCAATCAGAATCAATCCTGCCATAACAAGCTCGAGCATTTAAAGCAACGGACAAGCGGGCTTAGAATAAACAGAGCAATATCATCTGCTGGTGTGGATGCTAATATAGCTATTATACTGTAGTTTCGTTATATATATTGTTGTTGATGTGAATGGGCCTTCAGAGTTTAGAATAAACAAACAATAAGATTCTAGCGAGAACAAACCAAATCCCTTTGATACCCTTGTCACCTCTGTTATTTTGTAGTGCTAAATCCTGTTCACACTGACATCGACAATGCAACCAAATCAACTAATGCTGTAAACTATATAGGAAACCCATCAGTTGGTTCATTAGGCCTGTAATATCACAGGTTGAAATTAACAACTGATTTAAGTTTAATATGTATTCTGATTTAACATTAATTTTCACATAAGGCCATAAAAAAACTACTATAACAATAATAATAACTTTTAAATTTCATAATTATGTTTCCACTCCAATTAGTTTTTTGAAATATAGCCTAAACATTTAAATGGTGGCTGTCATAACTTTGTCATAACTATTCAAACATTAAATATTGAAGAACAGGTTAATAAAAATATAATGTATATATAACAATATTATACACCGATCAGGAATAACATTGGGACCACTGCCAGGTGAAGTGAATAACACTGATTATCTCTTCATCACAGCACCTGTTAGTGGGTGGGATATATTAGGCAGCAAGTGAACATTTTGTCCTCAAAGTTGATGTGTCAGAAGCAGGAAAAATGGGCAAGCGTAAGGATTTGAGCGAGTTTGACAAATCGTGATGGCTAGTCGACTGGGTCGGAGCATCTCCAAAACTGCAGCTCTTGTGGGGTGTTTCCGGTCTGCAGTGGTCAGTATCTATCAAAATCGTCCAAGGAAGGAACAGTGGTAAACCCGGCGACAGGGTCATGGGCTCACTGATGCACGTGGGGAGCGAAGGCGATCAAACAGACCTGCTCAAGAAGTTAATGCTGGTTCTGATAGAAAGGTGTCAGAATACACAGTGCATCACAGTTTGTTGTGTATGGGGCTGCATAGCCGCAGACCAGTCAGGGTGCCCCTGATTGGTGTATAGTGCATATATTTATAAAAATGCTGCACTCTAGAGTTATTTTTTTCTAGCTAACTTTCGAGCTACGGTCATTGATTGGCTTTTCTGAGGTAAATGTGACAAGCTGTTTTATTGGCTATTTTATTTTTTACATGAAACATGATACATTTCTTTCAACAGTTGTTTCTTTCAACATGCCTTCTGATATTCATTCAGGTTTATTTCTTGCTATAACTAGTAGTAAAGAGGCTTTGCTTAAACTGAGGTGGCTACAGCGATCTGTCACGCCACATTAAAAACACCATAACGGTATTTATTGTTTATAGGAGACTTTGTTTTCAAAAATAACAAAGCACAAAATTTATTGAGATTTATTGAATGGGAGGCATGCTGCAAATAATGCTGAGTGAAGTTTTATTCATGCATCAACTGAAAACAGATTAAAAGGTTGATTCTTTACTGTAAGAATCGATAGGATTCATCTAAAATGGAGGGGAAAAATGCTGTTGTAGAAAGAGTTACAGTACAAATTCATCACATTCCACATTCAATTTCAAGACATTTGCTGTTGAACTTAAAATCATCTGCTCTTAGCAATATTCCCATTATTATACATTCTCCTTTTTTGTGACAACTACACTAGTTTTGTACAATATCGCTTATAACTATTTATGATCTATTATTTGTTTAATAGTCAAATATATTCTAAAATTTTTAATGAGCGTAAGATCTGTCAGTTTCTGTGTCGTGTTAAAAATGTGTCTCAGGACTCAGCATAGCAGTTTTGGAATGCAGGAATGTGTTTTATGTGAACGCCCTTTAAGAAACTTCTTCCCAGCTGACATTCATGGGTGAATCAATGTCATGGATCAAGGTTGAATCACTGTTTAATTCTGTTTTGATTTTGCAATTGTAATCAAACATTAAACATTGCTTCAACATTTTTAAAATGTTATTTCAATGCTGAAACAACAACTTACATCATTTCAACCACATTTCAATAATGAAGTTTAATCACCTGCTGGCTGGTTTTGATCAAGGTCTACTGGACATTAATTTTTCAGTACTTCCTTAAGACCGAGTTGACTAGTCCTTCACACAACACAATGACTAGTAGATTTTTTGCAAATCCCTAGTTAGCGCATTCAGCAAATTGAATGCTTAATAGGGTAGCGAGTAGTGACGGACAATACAACAACCAGGTGACCTCCATTGATAAAATCTGTGGCATTAGAGCTTTAGTATGTATTCTGGTCTCCAGGGAGTTGTCTACTATTTCTGTTCTGCTATGAATTCAGACATTGTCCCAAGAACATCTGCTCTAAAACAATAGTACAGTGATGACTACCTAGTTATTTCAATAGGGGCCCTCTAGGTCAAACACAGAATGAAGAGAGATCTTTAGAAGCAGTGAACTCTGTCACACTGGATCACATTTGGACAAGCCTCTATAAACACAGCTCTGAGATTGAGGCATCATGAATATTTAACAAGTTCAACCTAAGAGAGACAGAGTGAGTGAGTGAGAGAGGGAGGGGATGAAGTCATATGAGAGAGGGAGGCATATGCCACAAAAGAGAGGAACATTAGACTGGGAATTGATCGGCTGAGAGGGCAGAATGCACATCCGGCTCACCATCACCCACTCCTGAAACCTCAGGGGTGCTTTAAAACTGCACCATACACTGCATAATGGCACCCTGCCCTCTTTATGAACCCTTTAGAGGTGAATAGGTGTATTTTAAGCACTTTTAAACATAATAGACTTTTAATGACTCCCTTGTGAGGTGTTTTGCTGGTTTTTGGTTTTTCCATCATATAATGTTGCTTTCACTAGATAATAGATACATTCTTTGTGACAAGGATTTTTTTAAAATGTGCACTTCTCTAAATTGCAGATTGAAATCATCAAAAATTTAAACTGAGTTAACGATTTAATAGTGTTTTATACTTTTTGCATAGTACAAAAAGTATGGGAAAAAAAATCCATAATCTATTTATACTGTGATAATGCACAGTGAATAGAGCTGTATAAATTTGTAATAAAATAAAGTGTATGTCTGTGATCTGAGCTGTTCATAATGTCTCTCTCCTGTGATTAAGTGCCATTGGTGTCCATTCAAACCCTCAGCTAGCAGGTACCCACCTGACACACGTACATGTTCCCTAGACACTATTAAAGGGCCTGTAATGGATTTCACTGCTGCTTGAAATATTTAACACTTTTTTTTTTTATATAGGAAAATTTGATTAAACCAATGAATATTTCAGATAAACTCCCTAAATAGTGCAGAGAACAACTAAAATATTCAGAGGCATCTAAACTTTTGTCTATTCTTTGAAGTGAGACGTGAACAGTAGAGTATGTGTTGCTGATGGAGGTGTGTGCAGCTGGTGGAGGTGTAAGCTGATTTTGTGTGTGTGTGTGTGTGTGTGTGTGTGTACATGTTTTTCTAGCCTGGTGGGGACTTCATCCTGAATGCACACAGACTCATGGGGACTCGTGTCACCGCTGGGACCTAAATTGAGGTCCCCATGGGTACAAAAGCTTATAAATCATACAGAATTAGTGTTTTTTTAAAATGTAAAAATGCTGTACAGTATAAAAACCATTACGTCTATGGAGAGTCCCCAGAAAGATAGCGTGCCAGACGTGTGTGTGTGTGTGTGTTCATGTTTTTCTATCCCGGTGGGGACTTGTGTAAGGGTTAGTGTAAGGAGATAGAATATACAGTCTGTAGAGTATAAAAAAACATTACGTCTAGCGAACCAGACCTGTGTGTGTGTGTGTGTGTGTGTGTGTGTGTGTGTGTGTGTGTGTGTGTGTGCAGTTTCAAGGCTGTGTACTGTTGTGCAATTGTATCTTAATGCTTTATTAAAAAAAAAAAACTACACAACTACGACACATTTCACAAAAAAACCAAAAAAAAACACTTGTAATGACTACCTGCATAAGTGCATGCACACCCTTTTATAACTGGGTATGTGGCTGTGTTCAGAATGACCTGATCATCAAGCTCATGGGAAATAGTACACACCTGTCTTCACCTGAAGTGACTCTGACTAATGCTGCGTTCCAGGCAGGTTTTTGAGCCCATAAGTCACAACTTCAAACCACGACTCACGACTTTGTAGCATTCCAGACAAAGTCATGCAAAACTGCCTGAGCGCAAGGAATCGCGGTAACGGTAGCTAGATGTAAACAAAGAATGGCGGACCGTACGGGGCTTATGCTCATTTACAATAATTTCTATTGCCAAAGGTGCTTACTCCTTGCTTATTTGATGGAAACTGAGGAGAAAAAATAGTGCATAAGGCAAGAGAAGCTGTTATACTTTTATTTTACGTTATTTGTAAAATATAGTGTACGACTTCCATAAACACCGCATCCGAAGGGGCTGCCATTGTTGTTTTGCAGGTTATGTGACGTCAGAGCTCGTAACTGGGAGTACATCGATCTAGTACGAGTTCACGGGTGGGAAGTCATGGGTTTGACTGCCGTTCCAGTGCAATTTCACAGGTAGAAGGTTGGAAAATAATAACTCCATATAAATATATGCAATCACTAAGAAAAAAAAAAAGTTTTCAGGGCTGTGTAAATTTTTACACTGTTTTGTCTTTTGATGAAAACATTTTAAGTATTTGTCATTCATTAATTTTAGTCAATTTTACTCTTAATAAAATGACATCTAATGTTCATCCACTGATCAGTGTCAGCTCATATTGAATATGACTGGAATTTGTTAAGTCTAAGTTTATTTCTTCTTCAAAATACATTGAAGTATAGTAATAACTAATAATACATTCATTAGTTTATTAGTTATTACTTTTCCTTGTTATATTTTTGTTTTAAAAATAGTTTAAATAAAGCTGCAAATGGCAATTTTCAGGGTCCAAGCACCATGTAGCACCATGCTCATGTAGATACAACTTCCATGTATCCTTACAAATATGTGTTTGCACTGCAAATTCATCTGTCTGGAATCTCCACTGATACTGCGAGTTAGGGTTTGATGAAACTGAGGTCCCCATGGGTACAAAAGCTTATAAATCATACAGAATGAGTTTTTTTTTTTTTATGTAAAAATGCTGTACAGTATAAAAACCATTACGTCTATGGAGAGTCCCCAGAAAGATAGCATTATTGAGAAAGATAGCATTATTGAGAAAATGCTGAAATTTGACTGGCTGCTCGAGGCCATGTTTGTCAGAGTAATTAGGGACTGTTTACATGACACCGTTTTCAACTAAAACCAAAAAAGTTTGCACGTGTTTTGGCCATTCATTTACAGTGTTTTCTCATTTTAAGTTGCCCTGAAAACGCAAACTTTTGAAAATGGATTTCAAAGTATGAGTTTTTAATGATTTTTATTATATTTTTGCCTTATTGTGACAGAATAGAGTGGACAGGAAGCAAGGTGGTAGAGAAAAGGGGGATGGGATCAGGAAAGGTCCACGAGCCAGAATTTGAACTCAGGTCGCCTGAAGCGCAACGGCGCAAAATGTCAGCACGCTTCCCATGAGGCTATCGGCGCCGACAAAGTGCTAGATTTTGAAAACAATACCGTTATCATCTCTCTACAAAAATGCTAATTTGTGAAAACGGTGACATCATGCACATGCGCATTACATGTTTAGTATAGTAGTGTTTCTTTAAAAAGTGACATCGCCAACTACAGGCCTGGCATGCATAATGCAGCGTTTTTAGTCAGTGTGAACAGGGATTGTTTTGACAGTTATACACAAAGAACACAAAGGAAAAGCTTTTTTGTTTTTAGCACAAATCGTAGTATAACAAATGTATCAAAATCTCAAAATTCTACTATCATGTAAATGTTGGAGGAAGGGACCACAGACCTTGGAAAATTTATTAAGAGACTTCATTAAACCATATTTTTTTCAAGGTTTAAAACCGATACCATCTCAGCAAGCCATCTCTTGAAAACTGCTTTCCAATCCCTCAGTATAATTGCCTGCATTAATGCCAGCTGCAAATAATAAGGCAAAGAGGAAACTGTCAGAATAGCCAAAGATGGCCAGTGAGAGAACCTGATCATATGCTGCAGAATACAAGAAAAAAAAAATATCTTGCCAATAACTCTGGAGCTTCAGGCAGAACCAAAAAGAATGGGATAAAGTTCCCTCTCCACCCTGACATCGATCACAAATTTGAGACACCGCTGGGTAGATCTGGTGGAGTTTGGCTTTAGAAGGGTGCAGTCTGTGTACAATTTTAAACTGAAATTATTGGATTCTTGCACGGATGGAACAGCTGTGCATTCTCTGCAAGATTTCGGACCAGAGATTGACAGATAAACTGATGCCAGCCTCCTTTTCCCAGGCAACCTTGAGATAATCAGATGTATTTAACTGCGAAGAGAACAGGGAAACAAATTGTGAAACCATATGCCTAGAAGCTGTTGCAGGTAGCACTAGATTATAGAAACGTCTTGCTGAAGAAAGCCTGCAGAACATAATGCCAAATCTCCAAGTAACAATAAAAATGAGAGTGAGAAAGACCAAATCTACTTAAGAAGATCAAAAGATGAACAGTGACCATCTGTGTACAACTCGCTAAATGTAGAAAGACCCTTGTTATTCCACATTTGGACGTTTCTATCAATCAAAGCGGGTATAAAATTATGATTCTCACAAATGGGAGAATATAGAGAAGGCTGTGTGATGATAATTTTTTTGTCATCAGAACCTGTGTATCATGCGTGCCAAATTTCATGCAAGTAGGACAAAAGGCCTATAAGAGGAGTTTATAGTAATAAAAAAATCCATTCCAGCACTTCATGCGTGGACCCCTAATTATCATCATGATGTACAGTCTTCGTTATCATTGATGGAATCAAAAAACCCTTTTGTATTTGTCAGTAGTTTTGTGTAAGATGGTTTTGATTAACATGAGGGTAAGAATGACAGAATTGTAATATTTGAACTATATCCCTTTAAGGGGGGCCGCTGAGGCATTTCACGTGAGCGTGAGAGGAGATGAAACTGTCACCTCAGTTATCTCTTCCTGAAGCCAAAGATTGGCTCTGTAAAGCACAGTATAGCTCATGCTGTGAGTGGGTGTGTATTTTGGATGTATGTGTGGTTGTGTGCGTGTTGTGAATCGCATCCTAATCTCAGCTGGATTACATTCGCAGTGGGGGTGTAGGATGGTAGGCTGGCATGCTGTATCATGGAAAGGTCTAGAGATTACTCGCCTAGCAGGGGTTTGAATCCTCTATGTGTGCATGTATGCGTGTTCACACCCAGGTGCTTTTCGGCATTTTTGTGCATTTTTCTAGTCATCTCAGCTGTATGCTCTATTTATCATCTGAATGAATGACTGATCAGCACCCAGCTGCTCTTCTTCCGTTATCAAACATGGGGTTGGCAGTATCATCTATATATTGTATGATATTTGTGCTTATCTATAAACACTCCAGCACTGAAGATATTGTGTTGGCAATATGTCTATGCCCCATTTGTAATGCATTCCTCTGCAGACCTCTAAAACTGGTCTTCAGAAGTAAAGGGGGGGATGTTATCTGCTCTGATCCCACACATTTTATTTTACCACAGAACAGTCTGCACTGTTCCTTTCTTTGTACAGAATGGTTCACTGCTTTTTACTAGTACAGTTTAGTCACTATATAGCAGGACGTTCCTTATGTGTTGCTTGAGGAATATCAGCATATTATTAGAATGATTTCTGAAGGATCATGTGACACCGAAGACTGGAGTAATGGCTGCTGGGAATTCAAAAAACGGTTATTTCAAATTGTAATACTATTTCACAATATTACTGTTTTTACTGTATGTTTGATCAAATAAATGCATTCTTGGTGAGCTTAAGAGACTTCTGTATCAGAATGTTTTTGTGTAGGTCGAAAAATGATCTAAATTTCCACCTCACAGATGACAGTGACAAGTTGGAAGCCCTCGCTCACTGTTGAGGATGTCAAGGACAGGATAAAAAAGGACTGTTGCTTGTGCTCGCCTGGAGCTGCTTAATTTTTCCCCGCTCTTCTTCTTGACTTTAGGCTGTTAGGTCAGACTACAAAGTCCATGTTGCTTTACTAAAGCTAACTTTAATACTCTTTGACTCCGGTCAAATTACATTATGCATCCTTGTTTGTAATAGTAGTAAGTAGTAAGTAATAGTGCTTGGTCGAATGTGTTAGTTCACTATTAGCTAATACATAACAAAAAAATGTTCATACCTCCCAGAGAACTACTATATAGATGCATAATTTACATGGATAATGCATAATGTATAATTATTTCTAAAGTGAAGATCATGGTAACCAAAAAGTAATGACTCAAGTATTACCAAATCCTTCAGAAGGAATAACTAATTATTTGGATCAGTATTCTAAAATGAAAAACATGATCACTTGCTAATATTGACTGAAGTCATTGTAAGCTTTTGAGGTTTTTTTTTTTTTTTTGTAAGGTTTTGGATATTAGTGACTCAAGAGTTACTTTATCCTTCCAAAGAAGCTACTAATTATTTGGATCAGTATTCTAAAGAGAAAAGCATGATAGCTCCAAAACCTTATAGACACCATGATAACGCCTGAATTTGTCTTTTCTCTATATCAATACATTACTATTGGAAAGTAAAATGGAAATGAAACAGTCAAGTTAAAATTATTTAGTAAATGGATTTCATTTGGATAATATATATATATATATATATATATATATTTTTTTTTTTTTTTTTTTTTTTTTTTTTTACTAGTGGGTGTAGTTAATTTATATAAGTGAGGAAAGCAAAATAAAATAAACTGTAACATATTATACCCAAAAATTCTTCATACAGTGAACTACCAGTAAATTTTTTTTAAGTTACATTCAGGAGCAGTGCTACTGTATAGTGGCCTCCCTTTTGTCTTCTGATGTGGCCATGTAGTTTCCATATTGTCTGTCTTTATCTTCTTTATCTGTCATCCACTGTCTGTCTTTAATTGTCTCTCCACTGTATCTGTTGAACTTGGGCAAGACAACCAACCCTGTGATTTCACAGGTTGTAGCTATAAAAAAAATAAAGAAAAAATAAAAAACACTTTTATTTCTTTTTAAATGGTTATATTTATTGTGTTCGTTATACAATTTTTGATTAGAGTGGAAATCCATTTACTAAATAATGTTAACTTTACTGAATGCTTCATTTCCACTTTAAAGCCATACTCTTTATTTCTCAACATTGTCATTTAAATTTTAAGTTAATTGAAATGATCTTGTTCATGTTAGTTCACTGTGCATTAACTAATGTTAACAGATGCAACATTTGATCGTAGAAATGTATTAGTAAATGTTGAGATTAACATGGTTAATAAATGCTGTAGAAGTATTGTTCATTGTTAATTCATGTTAACTAATATAGTTAACAAATAAAAACTTGTTAAGTGTTCCCATTTATATCTCTTACATGAAATGGCATGAAATGAAAATTCAATTGTAAATGATTAATCTAGGTCTATGTTTCAGTTTTTAAAAACATTTTAAATGTAATGTTTAATCAAAATAGCATAACTTGATTTTTCAGTGAAAACAACAGATGCTGTCCATTTCATTATGACTTTAATTACATTCATACACTCAGGCATGTACCCGAGACACTGTGGCACTGATATATTTGCTACAAACTAAGACTGTTTTAAGCGTTCTGGCCACACACTTGAAGATTTTAAGCCAGATTTTGGGTCCAATTTGCCCGATTTGCTTGAATTGCCCGATTCAAGGCTTCTCGCAACTGACTTTTTGTCCAGAAAATCCTAAATTTTGTGGTGTCATTTCAATTATTTTACTTATCCTGATGCCGTCGGAGCCAGCACATTCCCAAATGATTAATATCAAACATTAGACTCTTGATCGGGCTGCCTCTGACGTGATAAGTGATAGCCAATGAGAGCAAGCGTCACCAACCGGATGTTACGTGCTTCTATAGCTGAATCTTGGCAGCCACAAACATGCCACGAAAGTGAAGTATTGATCACCCATAATCTTTTGTTCTCCTTTATTTTTCTTCCTGTAAAACAAAACTCATGCTAGGGGAATCAGCTGACGATATCGGTCGTCCTCCATTTGTTTTTTTTTCTCAAGTCACGCTTGAGCTCACGAGTCTCTGTCCGATCTTCTCTCACTGTGAAAATACAATCAACAGGTGTGTGGTCTCGTGGTCCGGACGAATCTTCTAGTGTGTGCATTCGGAGGATTATAATGCTAAAAATCAGTTGAAACTGCCCTCATGTCTGTGGTCTCCCACAGTTTTAAAGTCAGTTAAGATTTGAAATCGTCTCCAGGCCTAAAGCTGCTTTGAAACGCTGTGTATTGTGAAAACTGCTTTACAAAGCAGTTTGACTTGACTTGAGAAAACAGCCTGTAAACTCACATTGGCTACTCAGGCAAAGTATGATTTCTTGTGCCGTGGCCCTGAAGTTTCATTTGTGTCGGTAATTCTCTAAAGTGATGTTGGAAACACTGATACAGGGAACCTTCTAACCTTCAAACTTGGTATCCCATTAAAATAGGAACAGAGTAAAAGATACATTTGTAATGTTAGGCAGAGTGAGTAAAGGAAGGAAGATCATCTACTCTGCTCTTTGACTCAAGATGTGCAAGCCAGGTAATATAATAAAAGTCCTGGAATGTTTTTCAGCAGCTGCGCTTGGGGATGAAAAGAGGTGTATGACCTCTCTAAATGAATAACAAATCACTAAAAATCCTAGCAGATCAGAGCTTCTTGGAAACCTTGAGAGTGAGTACAGAGAGTGAGGGGGGGGAGAGAGAGAGGGATTTTGAATGTCTAATTGAAATGCAGAAATGGAAAATGGAGAGATGGATAAAGTGACATATGGATAAACAAATACAGAGATAGAGGGTTGTTAGAGTGAAATGCCTGTCAGGGTTTTTTCTATCCCGTGAGTCCCAGTGTTTGCTGTGATACCGTAAGCCCTGGCTGAATAGCCTGAATTAGCAGCTGCTATGTGTGTCTGAAAGAATAGCTGTGAGTCAGCCCCTTTCCTGCAAGACTAGCATTCCGTCCCCCTTTACATGCCTCTCTGTCTGTTACTCCATTCTCGCTGACCTCCCACCTTTCTTTTCACATGACTGTTGGTGCCGCCCAACTGATGGAAGAATAAAAGGATGGATGGGTTTCTTGTAAAGAAAGTGCCCAATGCTTCACTACAGAGTTGAGCTGAAATCTCTATACAGTCCTTAAATGCCTCTGATCACAGAGAAAAGGCTCTGAAGGACACCAATTAACTGCCCTTACTGGATTGTTAAGAAAGTGAACTAACAACAGAGGTCAGGATTCTGTTTGAGCATGAGCAGATATGGCTCACAGGAATATTTCTTGCAGAGATTGCATTTAAATCTAGCTCAAATGACAACATTTTGAAAAATAAATTCAAATGTAGGTTTTTTTTGTTAGGGTTAGTGTTTCAAATGTCTTAAACTTCCATTTAAATATAATAGATGATTAAATATATTAATAGTACATATGCAATATAATAATAATAAATAATAAATAGTCTGGAACTACATCTAAAATTAATTATCACAATAATATTAATAAATACAATACAACAAATTATATATATATATATATATATATATATATATATATATATATATATATATATATATATATATATATATATATATATATTAAAGAAACTTTTTGCTTAAAGTGTGTTTATATTTTTATATTTATATTTTGTAATTCATGCACCTTTGTCTGTTATTTAAGTGTACACCTTGGGGCCATTTTATACCAGTAATGGTGGCTTATTTGCAATATATTGTGATTCTTGAAAGAGTCTGATGAAAGATGGAGCTGTAAATGCATCTCTGACAGCTGTGGGACAAGGGACAAGGTTCCATGCCAAACGTTTCAACTGATTTCTTGTCAACTTCAACAACCTTTGTTCTTATTGTGACAGAAAAAGAGGAACATTTTAAAAGCTGTTTTATAGATTTTAAAGTCATATGCTATAAACAAAGCTCTGAACTGTTGACCAGTAAGGAATAACTTTGATCAATTCTTGTTAAGGGCTGTGCATATTTTTAAAGACTCATTCAGACACTTCTTGGAGTACTGCTTCTGTGAGAGGAGGTAAATACTTGGCATGTTTCTGATTCATTTGTTGCAAGAATGTTTCAGCTGTTTTCATACTGCAGGGAGTATATAGAGGAAGAGAGAAATAAAGCAGGAAGAGATCTGTGAACCTCAGTGGATTTCCTTACAAACATCCAGCTCCACATGCAGGAGGGTACTCACACTCCTCCGTCGGCAGACAGAAGGATGTAGTGGATAAAAAGGATTTGTAGATTCAGCTTGATTCATGTACTTTTGATTACTGCCCTTCCTTTATTTCATCTTAGGCCACATCCACATGAAGACAGAGCTTTCCCTATCCAATCTTTTTTTCCCCCTCGTCTCAAGAAATATCTGCGAACACACGAAACCGCTGAAACGGACTCAAAATGATGTAGTATGCATGCCAGGCCAGTGTGTGGCGTGTAATTCTGCCACAGAAATACACTAAAAACGGAGAAGAAGACTTGTGGCTAGAAGGGGTACAGCAATGGTAGGATGTGAGGCAAAATCTCACGATAAAATAACAATAAATACATTTGCTACTTACCAGATTGTGTTTTATTAACGCTTACACCTACCCCAACCCTAAACCTACCCTTACATTAATGCAAATACAGTAATTAAATGACGCAATATTGATGTGCGCATGCCCAGTGCCCGTAGTTGTATCCCTTCTAGTCTTTACCGTGAGGGACGTGGGGTGATGACATCACCGTTTCACAAAATATACGGATTGACTGTACACACGAAAACGCAAGGGTGTCGTTTTCAGATTTATCCACTCTGGGACCTGGTTTAAAAAAAATATCGGTTTCATGCTCCCAAAACGCCGGATCCCTGTGGACGAAACGCTGATACGATACAACATTTTTACGTATTCAGCTAAACACGTCTCCGTGTGGACAGGGCCTTATTCCTTCCTTAACTTCTTTATAACCCCATTCCCTTCCTCATAGATCCCTCTTAACTTCTTCACCATTTTTTCCCCACACTTCCTCACAGCTTATCCCTCACTTTTTTCCAGCTCTTACCTCTCCTCTTTAAAGCTTTTCTCTCTCTTCCTCAAAGACTTTCTCCCACAACTCTCACTGACTTTTCCTCATAGCTCTTCCCCCACGTCCTCAAAACACATCCTTTTGCTTGTGCACAACTCTTCCTCACTTTGTCTCCAACCGTCTCTTAAACACTTCCTCGTAGGCATTTCCTCAATTCATCATGGCTCTTCCTTCTGTTCTTCACACTTCTGTTTTTACTTCCTCATAACTCTTCCCTTACTCCATCAAAACCCTTCCATCTCTTCCCACAATTCCCTGTTGCCTTGCACCACTTCCTCACAACTCTCCCCCTGCTTCCTCACAGTAAGGTTACTTCCACTCAGCCCTACTGTCTTATTGAGCTTCCCTCTCTAGAAATTGGCCCCAATTCTCCCACTACCCTTCCTTCACTGCTTCATAACGCTTCACACAGTGCACCTTCCTTTACTTCCTTTTAGCTCTTGCCACAGTTCCGTGTAATCTTCCACCACTTCCTCTCAACTCTTACCTAATTTCTTCATAGCTCCTTCCTCAACCTATTATCTCTCACCTTCAAAATTCTTCCATTTCTTCCTCGTACCTTTTCTCCCACAATTCTCCCTCACTTTCTCCCAGGTCTGCCTTCACTTCCTCACAACCCCTTCCTCTCTTCCTTCTCTCTTTGGCTTCACATGTTCGCAACTCATCATTCATTCCCTTACAGATTTTCTTCCACTTCCTCACAACTCTTACCCAACTTTTTCATAGCTCCTCCATCACTTATTCTTAACCCGGTTTTTTCTTCCTTATAGTCCTTCTGTAACTTTTTTTATAGCTCTTCCCTCTCTTCTTTATAAATCTTCCCCTACTTCTTCAAAGCTTTTCCTTTGTGCTTCTGTACAAATCTTCCTTAATTTGTAACAACCCCTCACAAATCTGCCCCCACTGTCTATTAGCTCTTCCCTTACTTCTCTTACCATGGGCTACTAGGGCTGCACAATATATAGAAATGATCAAAATAACGCAAATGTACATATCGCAATATGCATATTACAGTGGCTTATGATAACTGAATGATTTTTATACTTCAAAAGATTACGAAAAGTCTACATTTTAGGTTGACGCAGACCGCAGAGAATGGATTGGACACATAACTGTTACATACGTGTGACATGCTTAATGTTATTAGACACCATAAGCGAAGTGGTCCTGATTTCAGTTCTCATTCGCAGCTTATATGGCCAAATGCACACAAAATTATATCAAAAGGCTTGTTTTGCGGAGTATTCACGTAAACAGTCAGTTATGTCTTAAGTGGACTAAAGTGTTGAAAAAGAAAGCATGCGTGTAACAATATATTGGATCCGTGCAGCTCTTAAAGTGACAGCAGCCTAATAAACCTGTATCCGTCTGTGAGCTTAATGATAATCAAATAACAATAGATAAAGAGAAAATCACTCACTGCTCTTGAAAGAATAACTTTTGAAGCTTTAATAAGAATCAGTGTATATTTAATGTCATTATTAATTTTCTTTTGTTCATTTTCTGTTGTTAAACCTAATATCTTACCTGAAACCCTAAACCCTGTTGTTTAAACTGATGTTAAATTGACATTACATTTCGTGTAATGCTACAGTAAAACACTGCTGTTCACTTTCAGAAGTTGTAGGGATGCTTTCTTCTCACAAAAAGAATGTGAAACATTTGTTGCATGGTTATATCATTTTCAGTTTTTAAATATATTTAAATATAATTTATTTTACACACTTAAAGCATTATCATATCACATATCTCTTCCCCAATTTCCTCACAATTCTTTCACCACTTCCTTTGGCCTCTTTCCCCACTTAACAGCTCACAGCTCTCCACCCACACTTATTTTTTAAATGGATAGTTCACCCAAAAATGAAAATTGTATCATCATTTACTCACACTCTAATTGTTCCAAACCTGTTTGAATTTCTTTTGGCAGCAGCTTTTACCGTATATACCCGAATATAAGACTAGATTTGTGTCCTAAAAATAGGCTGAAAATGGGGTCGCTTTATATTTGCGATATAGACAAAATCACAGGGGAAAGGGAGAAAGCGGGGAAACAGTAGAGGGCGCCAACACGATAGGCTACGTAATTAGTGACAGTGTTATGAATTAAATAAACAGTAAAGTGCCTCCATGGAGAAGTCAAGAGATCATTTTGAGAAAAGAGCTTCAAAAGTTGGTCAAATAAACCAACACGTTCAAACAGTTATGACACCAACTTTAAACATAAATACTGCCTTATATTCAGGGTCGTCTTATATTCGGGTATATACAGTATATGGTGTAAATAGAATATATCACTATTTATATATTATATCAATATCATCTAACACTAAGAAAATATGCTATTTACACTAAGTGCAAATAGCAATAGATTATATTACTAGATTCTATAACTAGATTCGATTTACACTAAGTGAAAATAACATATTTTCTTAGTGATAGATATTTACACTAAGTGCAAATAGCTGTAGATGCTATTTAAATAGCACACTAAGTGAAAATAGTCATATATTCTATTTACATCATATAAAAGCTGCTGCCAAAAGAAATTGTACATAACAAGCCAGAATTCAAAACTATCTCCTTACCTTAATCCCCATTCACAATGGTAAGCTTGTAATAATGTGTTATAATTAGAGTGGTATGGTGGATTTCCGGGGGAAATTCAAGCATGTCTTTGCTTCATTATGTCACGTCTGAATACATAAAGAATGAGTCCGGCTAGTAGTAATAATACTACCGTGTTCTTCAGCAGATCATTTATAGCCTTTTTATTAAACTTAAATTAAATGTATCATTTTGATGGCGGATTGTAATCCAGAAAGGCCCAAATGACATCATCAGTGACAACTGGACATTCACCCGTAGTCAAAAGCAAAAGAATAGTCCATACGGAAATTGAAATCTACAGGTAACGCTAATAAACACTAAATACACATAGTCACGCAATGCTAATGCTGTTAAAGGTGCACTGTGTAACTTTTTCTGTCCACTAGAGGTGGCCTATTCAAAACAAAGGCATAGTTTGATGATGCCAAGTTTGAGCAAAGAATCTTGGGACATGTGGTCTTCACCTCACAGCCGGTGGAAAAGAATTGGGATAGGACTCGGGTAGATATCAAGTTCATGGATGCGATTATTAACGTTACTGTAGCATCAAGCAGAGCAGGACCGAGTGTTGTGGGAGCTGAGCAAGGCCGCTGGAGCGATTGTTAATAAGATGAACGCAACACACGCCTCGCAAGCAGCGGGACTTTTATTATTTTATTCCGCTTTTCCGGTCATGAGTATGAGGTAACGCAGCTCTGTTTATCATATTAGATATATCTGCGTGTGTTGAAAATGATGTTATGACGTTACTCTGTGCGTTCGCTCGAGAACTGTGCGTTTACTCTTACTGCAGTGTGCAACAAGTTCAACACTTGTTGCACACTGCAGTAAGAGTAAAGCGTTTCTGCAAAATAAAACTGGAATCTGAGGTTATCGCAGATATGACGCAATTGACAGGCGACTCCCTCACATGTCCCGGTTCCTTGGTTAAAATAGCAATTTTCTCACGATTTACAAATAGTTGGAAACATTTGGGATATTGTAAGTACTCAACTGAACAAAATATATAACACTGGCCTAGTGGTTTTTGGATATTTTACTGAAAAAATGTTACATAGTGCACCTTTAACATTAGCAATTTGAGAACAAAGTATAACAATAATAATAATTTGCACGGTTTGATGTTATAAAACTCCTCAAAACATTAGATTCATCTTCATGCGCTCAACTCGCATACAGATAACTGCAAATAACTGCAATTGCAGGTCTCACGCAGAGAGGCAAAACTTACGGACTGCTTTAAAGACCCCCTGTGGTGAAAAAGTTTTAAATGTTGTTTATGTCTGTATGGGGTTTTAATATGTTTTCAGACAAACCATATGCAAATTCATGTCGACACCATTGCTGAGTATTTTCTCCTTAAAACTGCAGTTTACCAAAGACAGACTCAAAAACACAGTTCGAACTCGCAGTTGTTCTCCACGTCACAAATACCTGTAACCAATCACGTCAACATGCGGGTGAGCATAGCATATCATGCTAACCTATGCTGAGAAGCAAAAGAAGCCAGGCTATCCCGGTATATTTTTCTGTTGGCTAGGCTAGGCTACATTTAGCAATATAGTGGGTGAATTATGAATATGATTTATATATTACAATGTTATGATGAATATGCCTTTCTCCGTTTACGTTCTAAGTTGTTCAAAGTGTTTCTAAGGATGCAGATTTTTTTTCGAAGTCTGACTCTGAGACGGGGAATGGGAACATGGTTTGTTTAACATTAGCAACATATTATTAGCTGTTTGATTGATTTGTAGTCAAGCAAAAGGCTAATCATATTAATTATCGTTATGTGTCTGGCGTTGTAAAGAGCTATACATAAAATGCATTACCATTCAGATACATCGATTTGTTGATAAGCTTGTATAATTTGTTTTTCTGAATCACTGCCATTGTGAAACATTTACTACAGTAAAGTTGACAGAGTGGATCAGGTATTCTGAGCTTGTGTGATTGCGTGGAAGCGGGGCTAATTTGCATATTCATGGTTTTGCATGTAATGAAGCAAGGGTGAATTATATTAAAGCTATTTTAAGCATTACGACACTTAGTTCACTGGAAAAAAAATGCAATTTTGGTGATTAAAGATGAGTTTTAGGGATACAATTATTGACTACAGGGTGACAACAGCTTTCTTTATAAGAGAGACATGTTCTTAACTGAATTTAACTGTATCAAAAAAGATTCACAGAAGACAGTGATGTTCAACAGACACATTCGTGTGCATCTTCAGTGACTCTGCAGTGAATAATTCGGAGGACAGTCATTGTTAACAGCAGCAGTTCCTCTGCAAGGGCGAGTCCTTGGGCTGGAGTTTGTCTGCTGAATGAAACATTCTGATATATAATACCCATAAGTATCTGTGTGGTCTAGCAGTTTCTATTGTTTTGCTGATGCTGGTGATGGGTATCTGTTTGACCTCATATCTCTTTAAAGGCAATAACTCATTCAAACCCCATTCCAAGTTCTCCGATGAGACAAACAGATAGGTAGACATGAGCTGCACCTAGTGTTATGAAAACATGGTCTTGAATTATTTTCTTGCATATGGTCATCTGAGGTTTCTTTAACAACAAATAGTCACTCACTCTATTTCTGCAGATCTAAAAAAGTCTACTTTGTCTGTCCTTTTGAAATTTGTCATTTTGAGTGAAAAAAAAGTCTTGATTTTAGAGTTCTGCAGTTACTGCTCCCAGAGAATGGAAACTAGATAATGTGATAATGTGTAGCAATGTTCTCCAGACATCATCAGTTGACTGTTACATTTCCGACTGTGCCCTGTACTGCTCTGTGGTTTTTGTTTTCCTGGTGTGTAGTTTTGTTCTACAAGCAAGTCAGTGCTACTTTAGACCATCACTATCATCACCTAAAGCAACATTATCAAGTTATATCTAGCATATTTCTTCATTTGGTAAAAAACAATTTTATAAGGTGCTCGCCAAACAGGCTTAGTTTCCCTCCATATTCTATCTGTTTTAATATTTCATTTACACTGATGACTAACTTTCACAATGCATTAATATTTTTCATTCTACTGTACACAAATCTATAAGTTCATTACAAAAATCAATATGCTCATTAACTCCCAAGTTCAACAGGGGACTAGCAAAACAGGACCCATCTATAGCAGGTGAAATTTCAATACCTGGGAAAAGATCTTTATTGTCTGTCAGCGATTAAGATCACTGCAAAAAGTGTCTTCTCTTCAACAGTTAAAATCATAGTTAGTTTATTAAGAAACTTTGTAGCAAAACACATTGATTGAACTCCTAAAAGGGTAGCAACTTTTTCAGGTCTCTGTAAATCATATCCTAATTCATTTTTAACTTTAAAAAGTTTTCTATAACATAATAAGTCTGTTAGACCAGGAAAATCTTCTCCAGAAACATCAAATCGAGCTCCAAACACAAGAGGTTCTTCAACAACCAATAAAAAGAAGTTGCTGATTCCATCCACCGATGTTTTAAAAAACAAAACAAAACTCAAACCCAAGCTTTGGTAAAAAGGAGGAATTTCAATAAAATTCAATCTTTTATGATCCATTAAAAACAATGTTAAATCCATTCCCATATTACCTACTCTTCTCAAAATGCATAATGCCAACGATCTCCACACAGGTTAAAAAGGTCCCATTAATAGTTTTGGGATATATTAAGAGACTGTAAGTGGCTCCTCTGCTTGTGAGATTACCCAAACTTTGACCTTCTTCTTCCCTGGCCCAAAACAGAATGCTTTGAGGAGTCCAATGAATCTTGTCCCAAAAAAAGTCCACCAGTTTTCTTTGAAGTCCATTTGGAGGGTCAAAACAAGCAATAGTGAAGATGCCACATCTGAGGGAGTAACCATTTCCATTTTTACAATCTATCATTTATTTTTTCAATTATACCTTCCCAAATGAAATTTTCATTTCCCAAATAGACACCAAGATATTGTAAACCTCCTCTTTTCCAAAGCAATCCTCCAGGTAAAGTGGGAAGATCTCCACTCCAGTTTCCTACCAATAAAGCTTACTTTATCAGAGGAAATGTGTTTAAAATCATAAAAAATAAAAAAATAAAAATCTAATTTACACTCTAAAAAATGCTGGGTTGTTTCATCCCATGTTTGGGTCAAATAAGGACAAACCCAACTGTTGTTTTACATTTTTTAATTACATTTTTAAACTCAGTGGTTGGGTTTGTCCATATTTGACCCGAACATAGGTTGAAACAACCCAGTATTTTTTTAGAGTGTATTAACATCATCCTTTTCATTTACAAAAACAATAACATCATCAGCATAGGCGGAAAGATTTAAAGCAATATTATACAACCAGGGAAAATCTGACTTTTTAAATGAACTTGTAACTTTTGAAGTAAAGGTTCTAAGGGAATACAGCATACCAGACATGGGACATCCCTGCCTAACTCCCCTCTGAACTTTGAACAGAGCACTCAAACCACCATTAATCTTAATAATGATCTCAATGCTACAGTACATTGCCCTGAATCATTGATATAAAAGGACTGATACCAAAAGCTTCTAATGTATTCCACTCTATCAAAAACTTTGAGAGAAATCAGACGAGAGTTAATTCCCAAAAGTTTAGAAGCATCTAAAACATCCCTAATTAAAGCAATATTATGGGCGTCAGAAGCAATATTATGGGTCCTCCCCCAGAATAGATGCCATTTTCCCGTATTCTGGTGCCTTTTAATTAAACAAGTACTTTTATAGCCTAAAATGGTTACCACATACCTGGCAAGTTTTCCCAAAAATTAACACAGCACAAAAAAATAAAAACCTCTGCCAAGCAGTTCAGAGAACTGTCAGCATTATAACAACATGGTGTTAGTGTAACTGTAATTCAATTCTGCAACAAAGACTACATGATCCCTTTTAAAACAACAGGCAAACAAATGATGAACATTCACTTAAAGGCACAATATGTAAGATTTTTGGATTAAAATATCCAAAACCCACTAGAACAATGTTATATATTTTGTTAACTTGTGTGCTTGCATTATCCCAAATGTTTCCAAGAATGTTTAAATCCAGAGAAATAAGCTATTTTAACCAAGACACAGACTGTGTCCGTGCATTGCCTAACATTGACATCTTTCCCCGCGTTACCCTCGATTTATTTCGTAGAAACCATGGAAACCCCAAAGACGCTTTATATTGTGTGTTTTTAGACAGGTGAGCAACTGTTTGGATACATTAAACAAAACTAATCATTGTTAAATAGCTCAACACAATTAGTCATATTGTTTAAATCTTGATGCATTCTTCTCCATATATCACACAAATCGTGAGTTTTGAGTGGTTTCTGTGAAACAGCATGTGGTTCTATATGGTTTTTATCCAGATTATCATTAGCGGTACAATTAAAATGTCCACCTATAAATAACAACTATTCTGGATTTAAATCTTTCAAAAATGCATCCATCTTATTAAAGTAAAAACTCTTTCCAGTCCCTTTGTAGGTGCATATATAGGCGATTTATAATCACCATAGTGGGTTTTCTCAAATTTAACTTTAACATTTAAAAACTGTCACAAATTATTTAATCAAGTGCATAAGATAAAGGTAAAAAAAAAGAAAATTGAAAACAAAACCGCAACACCTCCACTAATAGAGGGTTTGTGACTTATGACAATCTACCCATCCCATTCTCTTTTCCAAAAATCCCATTCTCCTGTAGAAACACAATATCAATTTGTTTTTGTCTAATAAACTCAAATAACATCATTCTTTTATTACCATCTCTGGAACCATTTCAGTTTAAAGTTCTGATTTTAAAATGTGTCATTTATTTTAGAGACCAATACAATAAAGATAAAAAACACACACAAAAAGTTTTAGTGCACAGCCACAAATGCACTCACCACGCTCCGTTCACTCCCAGCATGCACTCTGACAGAGAGAGAGAGAGATGCTGCCCAGTCACTGAGGCATCTATTCTTTGTTCTAAAGTCCAGCTAAGTGGCTTTTGACCCAGTTTTGAAAAGGTGCTTCTTCGAGTGTGCACTGAAAGCTTGACAATTCATCTGATATGAATAAGGAAAGAGACCACAGCCAGATCACTCTCTCTCTGTCTCTCCTTCTAACTTACTGTATAACAGTTCTTCTCAAACAATGTTTCCGGTTTCAGTCAGTGCTTCAGTCTCCGTGTGAATATGGCGTTGTTAGCACCAATGTCTGACAGCACTCTTTCTGCCTTTTAGTTCCCCAAAGGTACTAGTTTCTTGTGTTAAGGTATAAATTCATCTCCATCACTTCCAATATGGAAAGATTTTATGTAAGGACAAGTTTAATTCCGCAGTTAGGATTTGCATTATAGAATCAGATGACTTTTATCATACTGACTGTTTCCCATAATTCTCTGACTGTTTCCCATAATTCTCTTGACTGCTCCCCATAATTCCCTGAATGTCTTAAGCCCTGTTTGGGGAACTAGTTGTCCCTGAGGAGGTTAGGTAAATTTGTGTTTCACAGATGTACTTGACGTGATTTTAATCCCATCCAAATCAAACATGTCTGTGTTTATCCTTGCGTAACCTCAGTAAAAATGATGAAGCAAAATGACCTGCTGTTTTTGGATATTTCAATGACCCTCATATAATTCTAATCCCATCAGGAAAAGAATGTGTGTGAATTCAGTATATTATTTTCTACAAAGCTTCTCGTCTTTGAATGCATAAAGCTAAATTTCTCGTCACATTTGCTGGCGCTTCTTCATTATGGGTTTTGTTTCTTAGTAAAATAGTTGGTGATTCAAGTATTGCTTGCATCTCATCCAATATAAAAATGAAAATGAAATAAGTTTGATCATGGACTGCTCAGAATGGCAGTAGCATCTAAATCTAATTAATTAATTCCCTCTCTTAATTGTATGCAGAACATTATATTTTTTTCATATATGGCCTTCCATAATGCCCACGTCCTGAAACTTCAAATTTAGTTAAAAACGAACCAATCCTATCTTAAACACATGAAATGATAAAATAGTACATGAAATGATAAAAATCCTCTCCTTAATCGTCACCGGTGGGCCCACAGCCATTTAAAACAGTAATATCCTATACTAAACCTAAACTCATCTAAATTTGGTGACTGATTTTCAAAATATATTACAGAGGAGCAGTAACTTATCAATTTGCAACAAGAATATTTTCATACTCATAAGGCATGTCCAGACCTTTATTTTGAAAAAGCATGAAAGATTGGTTGAAAGCTCAGTTTGTGTTCATGCCAAGAGTTCAAAAGATAACATTCATTAACTTTTTTTTCTGTTTCACTTTCTTAATTTATTTCACTTCTACAATAATCTGCTGTAGTGATTTTACTTTCGTCCATCCAAGGACGCTAAGTAAGGTAGTGATTGGTACTCACGTCACCGCTGATGTTGTGATTTTTGGATCACCCGTCACTTAAGGTGTGGTTATGAGTACATCAGATGACCACCTTCCCCCTCTCTTAGTTTGGGACATTAGTCAAGGTCTTTTACCTTGGCTGTGTGAGAACACTCCAAACAGGAGGCGGTTCAATCATTTAGAATGAGTGTAAAGTGGGGGAGTTTGTCAGCTGATTTATCTGAAAGATTGGTGAGATTTCTAACTATTTTCAGCATAAGGAAGACACAATTGTAATAAAATAAATTGTAACAAAAGATAAACAAGAATAACTAACACAACTACTAAATAAATACAATGAATGATAAAGGAATAAAGTGAACAAGATGCATAAAATACATGTGATTAAGTTGAGTGTGTTTATGGCAGTTACATTATCTTATGGGAAGATAAACTGTTGTTTCTCTGAAACTAAGGTGAAGAACCTTATTATGCATTAAAGAAATAAATAAAATATTATTTGTTATTAACTAGCATCAGTTATATTACCTCTAATGTAAATTAGAAAATCATATACTGATAATATACAAAAATGCCAAGGTCTCTGGAAAGAGGTTTGGTTAAGTGATATTTACATTCCACGTGGTTGAGTAAGCAGTCCGATGGCGATGACTTCTTCCACTGGTTGTGCTGGGTGACAATGCAGTGGGGAAAAGCTGGAATCTGTTTCAATCTGGATTCCAGGATTCAAGGGTCCTAAAATCTGGAACACGCAGTTGAGGCTCTCCTGAGCTTAACCTTGTTGCAAATGTCTCTGTGTGTCTTCTGCCTCTCTGGGCCAGACACTCAGGACATGGTCAATCCGCTTTTGTCTCTCTGGCATGGAGACTCAGGACATGCTGTAGTCACTGTCTCGCTGGACTAAAACTCTGAACGTAATGTTTGTTAATGTCTCTTTCCTCACAGGCTGGAGGCTCAGAACGTGGTTGTATCTGTTGCTGCCTCACAAGATGTAGACTCAGATCCTTGGATCTTTTGTTTTCTCTCTGGATAAACCAGAGTCTCAGAATGTGTATCTGTTTCAGTCTCATCTTTGCAGGACAGACTCAGAAATTGTTGATCTGTCACAGTCTCATCCTTGAAGGACAGATTCAGAACAAGGAGTGTCTGTTGAAAGGGTACCTTTATCCCCTTCCAGTGAGTAGGAGATTGCAATTTGGCTCTTCTCCATTCCAGTGTTGCGATTGGCTGCTGGCATCAGAGGAGGCACACAGTGTGGCCCACCCTTCATTCCCCTGTGGAACTCATTTGCATACTGTACACAGTTAGAAGTCTTTAAAGTATCTTTAAAGTTTACCAGTGCATGTCTCACTTTCCAAACCACCATCAGAATACCCTTGGTAATATTCTAAACGAATAGACACCAAACAATGTGGAAAAATATTGAACTGTTCATCAATTTCTTCATTAACAGCTAAATCTGTGTAAGATGTTGCATTACAAATAGCTGTCACTGAATAATTATTTATTTGAGTAAATATGAAATGGAGGTGTGTATTTTGCATCAGTCTTATAGTTTTCAAATATAGTTATGAATGGATTTGGATGGATCATTGTGGTCTTTCTATGTTTCACCCACTACAGCTGAGGAATTTTTATGGCAGTCACTGACCAGGACATTAGGGATTAGTCTCTAGAAGGGTGACTAGATGGATTCTGGGTGAAGGGCAAAAACTGCATGTGGACCAATAAGAAGTCCTGTCCTTCCTGGGCTTTGTACCAGAGGTGGTCTTCTTGGCTTCTAAGAGGTGTCTGGCTGTTGTCCTACCATCTTTATCTGATGGCGTTGCACAGTTTGTTTGTGTTAGTCCACCAAGATCCGATCAAACTGTAGCAAACCTTTGACCACTGTTATGGGGGGGAATATCTTCCTTTGTGTTCAACAGAAGAAAGATATTCATACAGGTTTGGAACAACTTGAGGGTGAGTAAATGACGACAGTATTTTCATTCTTGGGTGAACTATCCCTTTTAATTTGGATAGTGAATTTTCATTTGTCTGGCTATAACCAGACCAAGCTCAATCTTTTAAGACTGAGTCTGCACTGCATTTTCTACTGCACAAGAAGCATGATCAACGGGCATAATTCAAATGAATCTGTACGCAATTGGATAGTCCTTCAGCCAATCAGACCACAAGAGGCGTGATCAACGAGCATAATTCAAATGACTCTGTACGCAATTGGATAGTCCTCCAACCAATTATACCAATGATCCATCGCTTCTCTATCTGTCATCGTGTTAAACCCGCCAATAGTGTGCCAGGTGGATAAGCCAGTTTGTCCCCTGCAAAGTTGTAACGGAAGCAGGATAGAAAAATGTACAGGTTTCCAGCCTGAGCTGCAGGGCGAAATCAAATCGCCGGCAGATCGGGCTGGGTTTACATGTAGGTCTAAATTTTCATGTCATACGTGGGAAAAAAAAAAGAAAAAAAACTTTGTTAATAACTTAAGGGCTTGATAACTGTAACTCAAAATGATTTAGCAAACTATTCGAATAGTGCTTTAGGCCAACCGCAGCTTTTGCATGTTGGATTATCGGGTCTGGCTCATGATTGGCGTTCCAATTCTTCCCAAAGGTGTTCAATAGGGGTTCAGGTCTGGGCTTTGTGCAGGCCAGTCAAGTTCTCAGTAAATCCACACTCAATCATTTCTTTATGGACCCTCACAGGGGCATTGTCATGTTGGTAGAGAAAAGACCTTCCCCAAACTGTTGCAACAAAGTCAAAGTCACACAATTTTCTAGAATTGCAATTTTAAGTTTGCAGTATAAAGGGATAAATACATGAACAGTATAACTCAGGCCTGAAATCTACACATAAGAAGAACATGGAAAGTTTAGATACAAAGTCAAAAGAAATCTAGGCCGAAAACACCCAACAGACATAAAACTCTAAACTTTCTGAAATATATTTCAAATTAATTTTATCAATGTTGATGTGTTTTGTGTCATAATCTCTGTAGTATAGCAATAAGGTTTCTTTCTGAATGGAAAACAAGTAATACTGGCTATATCTGTCTCAGTTAGACGTTAATTCATGGCTTGTATTTCTCTAATATCTGAATATTTTGCACCTCTCAGGGTCCTTTGGAATTGGAGGAGAGTCCATGCCCCGGCCCAGCAAACTCACAGCAGCCTGGAACTCGACACAGTTTCGTTCAGGAGCACTTCCAAGCTCAGTACAGGTCAGACACCCCTTAGTCTTTAATTTAAGATCAAGTCCGCCCTTCATTCGTCTGTCTGAGCTTTGAATTCTATTGGGACACTTGTGTAGTATTAGGCATCCTTGCCTGTGTACTGTATACAGTATGTTATCATACTGTAGTAGCATGTAACAATCTGCAAGCAATTATACATAAAGCAAGACCATTGTATGCTGATAAATAGATAAAGTGTTGCACAATTTGGTCAAAAATCATACTGTGAATATTTTCACAAATATTGTTGTCAACTGTAACATGATAAACATAAACATAAAAAAGGTTAAAAGAACAAAACAATCCTAAAATCAAATCTTATCTCATGTTAAAATAAGATGTTTGAATGTACATTTTACAATCTTAATCAGTCTCAGTCAGCTCCCTAGTTCAGTCTGGGCACTGATCAGGGAATCAGACATTTTAAGGGCTGTCTCAATCCACTGAAACTTTCACTTCCTAAAAAGTCCCATAATGCACTGTGAAAAACAGTGAGCATTAACGCTCACTATATTCCCTTAATGGAAGTTCTAATGCACGAAACATAAATCATTTGAGACCACTCACTACATATTAGTTGCATACTAATTAGTAATATTTTTAGCCTACAATTCTTGCAGATTCCTTAAATATTCTTGACTTCCATCAATGAAGAAAATGACTGGTTATCGTCTGTACCGCAGTTTTGGCTGAGAGTTTGTCTCCTCTCAAAAAAATGGGCTCATCCGGCACATGTTGAGTGTGCTCTCTAGAAAACAGCAGGCTTCGTGCTATTCACCGTCTCTCTCAGGCTGCAGGGCTGTTGAAACATCTGCGCCGGAACTTTCTGCAGAGTGAAAATTATAAAGTAAACCACAATGAAATCACACACTATGCTATAGAGAATGTTACGAAAGCATTATTTTCACCTATTTTTGGTGTGACAAAGACCTTCTTGCCAACGGCATTTCTGCTTCTGTGGATGTGAGAAATATGCAAATGCTGAATATTAAGTTTTCAAGTGAGCAAAAGTTATTTGAGTAGGTTTAATTAGTTTTTTTCTTCAATGCTAAAGATTCTAAAGCATCAAAGCTCTTTATAAATATCCCAATTTTCCCAGCTTCATGCCCACTCACATTTATACTCCCAAAAAAAGCAAGAAGAATTGCAGGTAGAGATGGACTCAGCAATTTTCTTAAATCGAGTGAAACACTTCCGCTTTTCAGTGAGTTCTTGATTTCATGGATTCATTTTGTAATTCCATTAGCTATTATGGTTGCTCTAACTTTGAAAACAGATTGACTACATTTAAAATTGCACCCTGCTTGTTTGATCATATCTTCGCCACACAAACACTGCTGTGATATCTGTTTTCAGCATTTGTTTAATTAAGTTAATCTGTCTGTCAGTGTGACATTGCCTGTGGTGGTTTATCTCTGATAAGTTATGAAATGTATAGGGAGACAAAACACTCCGGAAGCATACATGATGTGGTCATTAAAATCTGGATTCTGAGTTTATCCGGAGCTGTGAGCATTTTTTGTGCTCCATAGGTGTTTAATGAAGGAGATTCAAAGCACTGAAGTATCCTCAAGGACTTTGATTATAAAGATGGCTTTAAAGTGCGTAAGTTTCGGACTACTGTAGTTGCAGTTTTCTGTGTCTAAGTGTCGCAGTAATAACAACATTTGCTTGCCATGTTAGAGCTGTGGTAGTGATGGGCAGTATATTGAATATTCACAATATATTTGTGATGATTTTGCAGCTGATTTACAGTTAAGCAGTATCATGAATATTGCTATGATTTTAACGTTTTGCTAAGTTTCATAAAGTCTGCATCATTACATCATCATTAGTTTCATGATTCCTCCTTGTCTTGTAGCTCATGAGTATGAGTTTTAAAACAGAAGTTTTATTAGTGCATAAACCTCAGTATAGCGAAATTTATGTTAGAATCTGAGGTTGAAACAGTTCAAACTGTCCATTTTCAGTGAATCGATTCACTGAAATCCAGCAAATTGTGGTTTAACAATTTGTTCATGTCATCACTCAAATTGCCCTCGTGGGGCAGTTTAAAATGCAGACCTGCCAATCTGTACGCATTTTGCGTAGCGGGTACACATTTGACCTCAAAGTACGCTGGTACGATTTGTCACTCTAAACTACACAAAAACATCAGCACATATGAAAGAACATAGAACAAAATAGAACAAACCCCCCCACACCCCACCCCCACAAACAAGCAGATCTACCACCAAAATATAATTTTTTCCAGAGAGCCAAGAGAACGCATGTTTTAATATCTAAGTGTGCCTGGGCTACCTTGGCGATCGGCTTAACACTAGTGGCCTATGACCGTGTGTGCCTGGGCTACCTTGCCGAATAGTTTAACTCTAGAAATGTGCAATATGAGTTCTCATTAACAAAAGAAATATGTTGCAAGCTTATAAGCAGAAACCCAGCAACCACCTGAGCAAGTTTTCATAATTAATGTTTAATTTATTTTATGTATAATTGACAATTTGACAATCATGCATAAACACATTGTGTAAATCACACCACAGACTGTTAAACATAATGCTAAATTAACTGTTTTGATTGCTAATTTAATAAGCAAACCACACAATATACACAGAGACATGGCATAAAAGAGTGTTCATTTATCTTAGATGTTGATTTCAGATGCTTTCTGGAAGCACGCTATACAGACTTCTAACAGCAACATTACCAGTATTTGAATGTTGAACCGCAGAAAACAATCAGATGTGCTATGTAGATAATGACCTCTCAGCTGGCACCATATAGAGTTTCATGCCAGAACTAGGTCAAAATATATTTATTGAAATAATTGCAAATATAATTATATAAATAAAATGATACAAATACAATGGTATTGATAGCATAGCATTTTCCTCTTCATTTAGTGGTAAACATTTAAAAAAATTACATTTTTTTTATTTTTATTTTTTTCATTTTAAGAACTGATACACAAATACCAAGATATATACTGAATATTATAGTAAGACAAAAAAAGTCAAGATATGATTTTGATATATACAGTACTGTCTAAAAGTGGTGTCCGACCTACAGTATAGGAAAATTGGCTTCTTTGCACTTTATTCCAACTTTTTATTAAATATTTATTAAATATTATTATTTATGTATGCATGTTTTGAAGTTGTGACTGAAGTGTAAAACTAATGTACACATTCTATGTTTCAGTGGAGTAGATCGCTTCCATCAACACCCTCAAAGCTTGCACACTCATATATCTCTTCCTGGGTCGACATTTCATTCTATAACATTAGTCAGTTTTGTTCTACATGTGCATAAGCAATGCTTCTATTACTTGTTTCTGCTTCTCCATTCATGTGTTTTAATCTGAATGATCTGTACTCTTTCAGAATATGTGCCCCCTACCATATAACAGTGAAAACATGGATTGCCAAAAAATTCTTTCAAATAGTGAGGAAAGAGTGTGTGCATGTATGGCACAATTAGGCACGGCTTATATGAAGTTGCTGGCACTTTTGAAAATGGACCAATACTTGAAGATCCTACTGAACCCAAATATGGAGGATCTTTTTGGAGAGCAAATGTATATTTTCCAACATGATAACAATCCTAAACACACTACAAATGCAATAAGTGTGAAGTCTTTAAGTGGCCTCCTCAGTCCCCAGATCTTAAAGCCATTGAAAACCTTTGGGAAATGATATGCCTGAATTGTGATGAGTCATGCAGGTCATCAAATGAAGCTCAGCTTTGGGAAAAACTTAAGGAGGATTGGAAAGAAGTTAAGCATAACACATGCACAAAGTTTAGTGAGTTAATACCCAGCAGAATGGCTGCTGTAATCAAAAACAAGAGAGAACCAGCAAAATATTAATAACATTAATTACATTGTAGTCAATGTATGCTTTATTTCCTGTGAGCTTTGCTTTTCTATGCATTTTTTTTTTTTTGCATGATATAAACTCATATTCCATGATATGCTGGAGACAATTTTGTCATTTTAATACCTTAACCAAGTTTAGTCTTTTCTTCTTCCCAATATATCATACTCCTCATATTTTGATTGTTTAATTGATCCTGAAGGGTCATTAAAGGCAAATATTGGGCAAATATCCCCTCCGGACATCACTTTTGGCCACTGCTGTATATCAGGTTTAGCTTCAGCATGCAGTAGATAAGGGAAAGACAGGCACACATGCTTATCTACCGTCTCACTGGCAATAGGATTGCAGTGTTGATAACTAATCTAGGTTTGGTTGCCATATTAAAAATAGATTTTAGCTACATGTCAGCTAGATGACTTCTGAAAACACCCTGAAACCAGCCATACACATTTGATGTATATGATATTTGATATATAGGACTGCACAAAAATATTGCAAAGAGATCCTCTCCGATGTTGCTAAAGTATTGACTAGGAGTTTGGAGGACCTTGATGTGTTGATTTATTTAGAAGCTGAGTTGTTTTTAAATATAATATCAGACTCAGAATATACTTTGTTTCCTTAGGCTGGTCTTTCTTTCTTTCTTTCTTTCTTTCTTTCTTTCTTTCTTTCTTTCTCTTTCTTTCTTTCTTTCTTTCTTTCTTTCTTTCTTTCTTTCTTTCTTTCTTTCTTTCTTTCTTTCTTTCTTTCTTTCTTTCTTTCTTTCTTTCTTTCTTTCTTTCTTTCTTTCTTTCTTTCTTTCTCCAAAGTGATAAAAGTCAATATACTGAGCAAGACTCTTTTTAGAAAGAACTACACGTCCTGGACTGAGGTCGCATAGCCTCTTTTGTTTGGGGAACAACAAAACCATTTGTTGCGGTGTAAACCATTTCTAATCCGATCGATAGGACATGTAAACACTTGATCGGATTGAAAACCTAAACTGGAAACTACTGCACATGTGCAATGACGTAGAATGGCTTAATGATGTGTGACGCGTGGAACGAGTTGTTGTTGTTGTTTAATGAAGTGTCATAATGACTGTCATGTTATTCTAAAATTCTCCTTCCACTCATCGTCTGTGAAGTGGAGCAGAACAACATCCCATCAGTCCTCACTTCTTACTCTTATCCACACACAGGTCACATGTTTTGGTCACAGGAATGGGCGATTTTACTGCTTGAGAAATATAAGCAGCACGGCACAAAGCTCCTTGTGCTCGTCGTCTCCAAATTAGAACCAGAAAAAAAAAAAAAAAAAAATTAAGTCTACTTCTTTCTCAAAGAAGCCATGGTAGGTATGTGCAAACAGCGGGACACTCTGTATATATTCATGCAGTGTGTGCATGTCAAAAGATTAAATCTGATTTAAAGCTTGAGAAATATAAACGCACATCAAACCGATCACTTTATTTAGAGTTCATGTAAACACTACGTTCGGATTCATATAATCAGAATGATTTCATTCCGATTGAAACAAAAGATGTCCATGTATAGCCATTGACTTATTGATCCATTTGCACACTGCAACTGGATCAATAAGTCAATGGCTATACATGGACATTAGCATTAGCATTAGGACAATTACATAAGGAAATTAGCACTTAATTTAGTTGACAGCTTACTGGAGGGGAAGATGATTTAGCGTTCCACAGAAGAAAGGACGTCATGTAAGGTTTGAAACAAAACAAGGGTGAGTAAATAATGCAGGGCTGTTGAACTCAAAGTTTCTGTAGGGCTTGTGTCCTGCAGAGTTTAGCCAGAGATTGTCTTATAGGGAGATGAGAGGGTCTGTATCTCTTACCATTGGAGAAAGCGTAGCGGCTAACTTGGATCACGTGCGGCACCTCTCAGCCTATCGTGTAATGGCAGTGACATCGTTCAAAGTTTTATGACAGTCAGTTACAATTTACGTTAATCAGTTTTGCGTGAATTAGCGCGTCAGTCTTGTGAATAAATGTTCTATATTTGGTGTTATATCGCTAGTAAAGGTACAGTAGGACTGCATTGTTAGTGGAATGTGCTTTACTTCTGAAAAAAAGTGTGTGGATATCTCTATTAGCTGCAAATTAGTCAACACAACCTGGCAGCGATAGAAAGAATACTTAATTTCTTATTTTCATTAAACAACATACAATATAACACAATCATTTTTTTTTTCTTCATTAAAATGCATAATATCAGCATCATGTGCATACATGCAGTTATAATATCATAACTGGTAAAACCTGAAAACCAATGAAAGAAAACATTGGTATTTTCTGCTTTCTTTAGACAATATACAATATCACTCAATGTTACTATTAAATACTGCGTACTGGCAGCCACAGCGTTAGTATTAGCCGTTATCGTTTTTGGCTAATGGTTGCAGGTTTGCCATCTGTAATTAATAATTAATAATTTGTTACATTTATATAGTGCTTTTCTGGGTACTCAAAGCGATTTACGTATAGAAGGGGGGAATCTCCTCAACCACCACCAATGTGCAGCATCCACCTGGATGATGCAGCCATATTGCGCCAGAAAGCCCACCACACACTAACTGATTGGTGGAGAGGAGACAGAGTGATGAAGCCAATTAGTATATGGGGATTATTAGGAGGCCATTATGGACAGAGGCCAGTGGGCACATTTGGCCAGGATGCCGGGGTTACACCCGAAGGACATCCTGGGATGTTTAATGACCACAGAGAGTCAGGACCTCGGTTTAACGTCTCATCTGAAGGACGGTGCTTATTGACAGTATAGTGTCCCCATCACTATACTGGGGTGTTAGGACCCACACAGACCACAGGGTGAGCACTAACACCTCTTCCAGCAGCAACCTAGTTTTCCCAGGAGGTCTTCCATCCAGATACTGACCAGGTTCAGCCCTGCTTAGCTTCAGTGGGAAACAAGTTCTGCAATACTGCAATAGCACTCTATGTAAGCCACATAATAAAACAATAAAAAGGCACTTTCGAGTTTATATCTCACATTTTTTTTCTCTAATTTTTGTTTATATTTCACAATTCTAAGAAATATGAAAGATACAAACTCAATATAGATTTTTTCCCCCCTCAGAATTACAGGTTTATGTCCCCCGATTCTGAGTATTTCCCCCACAGAATTGTGAGATAGGCCTAAAAATATTATGTTTAAATGTTACCTATATAAAAAGTTATAGGTTTAAATATTATTTCATGCTGTAATTGTAAAGCTAGTATGCCCTTATGAACTGCATGTGAATATTATGTAGATCTTTTGTTTACATCAAATCCATTCTCTAATCATCACAGGTTTCAGGTTTCATCAGTCCAGTCTGTGGCTTGACCAGACCAAAATTGTCTTTGACAACGGTATTCTATAAATATGAAGACCATCCTTTTTGCGTTCTGATTCTGACATCTAAAGGCACAACACACATTTTTTTCTCCTATTCCATGGATTCTGCCCAATTTCCTCCACTTGTTACCACTGTTGTTTTGCCACTACAATGCGTGTGCAGCTGCAAATGACGCAACCGTGATGTCGGCTCAAAATTGGTCAATAGTGCACATGACTTATGTTACATTTCAAGTCTTCTGAAGCTGTTGATCTTCACCTCTACTGCTGCTCTTAAATCAATTACAGTATGCTGCCAAGGCTTGGATAACAAAAAAGTACCATAAAGGCATAGCCCTAATAAAAATCATGACGTCAAGCTTGCACTAAAAGGCTTGCCCTCTATTTAAAACATAAAACTGGAATGTGAGATTATGGCACGCACAAGACTATCAGTAAATAACTTAAAGGAGCATGCTGACTTTTTGGGACTTATTCACCGTATCCCCCAGAGTTAGATAAGTCCACACATGCCATTCTCATCTCCGTGCGTGTCATAACTCTGTCTGACGCACCAACCGCTAGCCTAGCTTAGCACAAAGACTAGAAGTAAATGGCTCCATCTAGCCTACTGCTCAATAAGTGACAAAATAACGGCAACATTTTCCTATTTACATGTTGTGATGTGTATAGTTACATCGTGTACTAAGACCAACGGAAAATGAAAAGTTGCAATTTTATATAATAATATATAATAATATAATAAAATTATAATATATAATTGTGCCTGCTGCACCCATGATACGGCAACAAAGTTCCTTGATTATTACACAGGAATGAGAGAATAGTTCCTAGCCATAACGGCCTAGAAAATCGCAACTTTTCATTTTCCTGTCTGTCTTAGTACACGCTGTAACTATACACATCACAACATGTAAACAGGAAAATATTGGCGATGACATATTATGATGACATATGTCATTCTAAAAAGCTGTTATTGTGTGCTCGAAGTAATTTAAAATAACTCCAAAATAACTTAAAATCTTGATTATTTTAGTCCTCTACACAAAAAGAGCAACTGAATAATTTAAAAATGATGGATTGTACCAATGCATCATTTATATTATCTAAGTGAAAGTGACAATGCACTACAGGTTAAAATGAGAAACAAAAGAACCTCATTGTATTTAGATCAAAGCACTGCAATAGAGCAAAGTGGTTTGACTTTCTTTTGTAAAATTATTGTAATTGTCTCCTATGAGAATGACATTCACTGAATTAACATTACAGAACAATTTGACTCAAGACTTTGAGGAAAGGGTAGAACAGTTCACTCCACCTTAGCCCAACAAACCAATGCTCTTCTGACATGCACACCAGACTAGTTCAAAGACAGTTTTCTCAATGGACGTGCTTTAAAGTGGCACTGTGATTTACTGCAGCTTAACGACACAAGTATTGCTTGGGAACAGAGGCAGCTTGCCTTATGGTGTGATTCTATAGGGTACAAAAATAGGGCCTGAAATAAAATTTAATCTCATTGCTGTTTGCAACCATGTTTAAACCCTAATTTGTGTAATTTTGTAATTTTCTAGAAATAAATACTAAACAAACATCAAATTACATTTTAAATAAATATAGTTTATATATATAATACAATTTTGGTTTATAATTGTTAACATTTCACTGCCGGTTGTATATTCTGTATATAACTGTGTATGTGACAAATAAAACTCTTGAATCTTGGATTTTTAATTAATTGATCTCATAAAATAAAGAAAACATTTTGGTCACACATTAGATTAAGGGCCAATTCTTACTAATAACTAGCTATTAACTACAACTTTTGCCTCAATAAACTCCTAATTACTGCTTATTAATAGTTAGTAAGGTAGTTGTCATGTTTAGGTATTGGGTAGGATTAGGGATGTAGAAAATGGTCATGCAGAATAAAGCATTCTGAACCCCCTATGCTGCCATGGTCACCCGAACTCCCTATGCCGCCATTGCCACCCGAACTCTCTGAGCCACCATGGCCAACCGAACTCCCTGAGCCGCCATGGTCACCCGAACTCTCTGAGCCGCCATGGCCACCTGAACTCCCAGAGCTGCCGTGGCAACCCGAGCTCCCAGCGCCTCCGTGGTCTCCCGAGCCCTGGCACCACCCTGGAGGCTTCCCAGCCAGTCAGGACCTGGATCACCTGCCTCGGTCGTCAAGGTCTCCAGGGTCTGCCTACCTTCCTTGAGTTTGAGTTATTATTAAACGTTTGAAACGTGGTTCATCTGTATTCGTCTTCCTGCCTGCACATAACCATGACATTTGTGTTCATATTGTATTGCAAAACACTTTTGCTGATATTGAGGTGGGGTACTGGTAAAGTTAGGGACAGGTGTGGTGGTATGAGTAAGTTTA
Source organism: Paracanthobrama guichenoti (assembly GCA_018749465.1). NCBI lineage: Eukaryota > Metazoa > Chordata > Actinopteri > Cypriniformes > Gobionidae > Paracanthobrama > Paracanthobrama guichenoti. The sequence continues at coordinate 19,239,528 of CM031948.1, read as the reverse complement.
AGTTTAAGGGTAGGGTTAGGTGTAAGGGAAGGGTCAACAGTGTAATTATAAATGTAACTACAGTAATTAATGACAGATGTAATTACATGGCGGTATTTTTCAAAATGTAAGTACAATGTAAAAACACGTACACAATAAGATTCAAGATTCAAGTGATTCAAGAGTTTTATTTGTCACATACACAGTTATATACAGAATATACAACCAGCAGTGAAATGTAAACAGGTCCGCTCCATGGACAGTGCAAATTCACAGTTAAAAACACAAGGAGGAAATTATAATAGAAATAGAATAAAAAAGTACTAATATATATATATATATATATATAGTCTGTAGAATTATAAATAAATCAAGTAGAAAAATAAATAAAGAAGTGGAATAAAATAAGTGAAATAAACTGTGCAGTGAGTAAACTGTAGACTTATAAATATGTGGTTAACAGAAATGTACAAAGTATAATGTGCAAACAGGTTTATAACAGGTTGTTACACAGTAACAACGAGAACAGAAAGTGCAGTGCAATGTCAGTGTATCGATGGTCAGGCTTCGGAAGCGCTTACCAGATGGCAGCAGCATGAAATGAGGGTTTGGAGGGTGATTAGAGTCCTTGATGATTTTAGTAGCTTTACCTTTGCAGCGTTTGGTGTAGACGTCCTGCAGAGACGAGAGAGCTGACTCTGAGATACGCTCGGATAAGCGCACGACTCTTTGCAGGGCTTTGCAGTCATGACTGGTGCTGTTCCCATACCACGCTGTGATGCAGTTAATACACTTTCTATCGCCCCTAAATAGAAAGTTTTCAGGATAGCTGGTGAAACCCTAAATTTCCTCAGCTGGCGCAGGTGGTACAGTCTTTGCCTGGCTTTTTTCACCTGTGTCTGAATGTGAGCAGTCCAGGTCAGGTCCTCAGAGATGTTTACACCCAGGTACTTGAAGCTGCTCACTCTCTCCACTGGTGACCCGCTGATCATGAGGGGGGAGTATGTCCGTTGCTGTCTCTTCCTGAAGTCCACAATCATTTCTTTGGTCTTGCCAACATTCAGAGAGAGACAGTTGTCCTGGCACCATGATGTTAGTTGCTCCACCTCGTCCAAGTATGCTGTCTCATTGTTGTTGGAAATGAGGCCCAGGACAACAGTATCATCAGCAAATTTGTGCTGATGATAAGTGCATTGTATCAAACACAAATAAGTGCATTGTATCAAACGATTAATTTAAATGTTAGTACATAGTAGTTAAGGCCATTGTTACCAACAATTTCTAAGGCAACAGAGTGGAATGGCTAAGCTTTACAAATGTATGTAAAATTAAGAAAATGCAATGCTGTTATTTGCCAGAATTATAATCATACACTGTTTGTTCGTCGGCCAGAGGAGAACTGGCACCCCGACTGAGCCTGGTTTCTCCCAAGGTTTTTTTTCTCCAGTCTGACCCTGAAGGAGTTTTGGTTCCTTGCCACCGTTGCCTCTGGCTTTTGGCTTGCTCAGTTGGGGACACCTAAATTTCATCTATATTACCGATCTGCCCGCATGACACTATATGATACTTGAAATTAGCTGGATAACATCACCGTTTCACCAGAACGGCTGTACAAATTCTGTTGCATTATTTTCCTGTTAACAACGTGAAGCTGCTTTGAAACAATTGGACTTGTTAAAAGCGCTTTATAAATAAAGGTGACTTGACTTGCTTGTATCCCCACCAGAAAGTGTCCAAATTATGTTACTTCTACACTGTAAAAAATATTTAAAAAGTAAGTTACCTGGTTGCCTTAAAATTTTGAGTTCATGGAAATTAAAAATTTGAGTTAATACAATTAACATTTTTGAGAATTGACATCACCCTTTATTCAAATAGTATTAAAAGATTTTGTAAGCATATTGCGTAATTGTGTTTTATTTGTTATAATGCAGTGAAACAAACCATGATTTATCACAAAAATGTTTATTTTATTTATGTGGTTCAGATACAATAATATTTTGAGTTTCTAAACCCATTTCCTTCATTGTATTAACTCATTTTTTTAATTTCAGTGAACTCAACATTTTAAGGCAACCAGGTTACTTACTTTTTAAGTTAAACCAACATTTTTTTACAGTGTAGAGTGGTGAAATTTTTGAGGAACGTTATTTTTGCAATAATGTCCAATCATGTCGTAAAAGGGATGCTTTTATTTTACATTTTGGAAATTAAACATAATTTTGTTATATACCATTTCAGGGTATGATTCCTGTCATGTTTCTGTATGTTTCTGCCATGGCTCTAAACTACATAGTATATGTGGATACTGCATGTATCCATTTGAGTTTGGTCTAGTGGATGTGCACAGTAACTGAGCAGATAAACATTACTGATATGATGTTCACATGCTGTTATTTTCCCAGCTCTTCATTTATCTTCACTCTTCACACTAACTCCTCATACACTTTCTCTTTAACAAGTGCATCATTTGTTTGTGTGTGGTACAAATCTGTTGATGGCACTGTAAGGTTGTGGTAGGTGTGCGCTGCTATTTTAAGGGGTCTCCACCAGTTGATATGACAGCTCTGCCGAGTTCACAAGACACAATTGGACCCCAACATGATGCAATCTGCAGCCACATTCTACATCTGCTGTTCTCTCACTTTCTTTTTCATTTATTCCACTTAAAGATGTCTCTTCTATCTATATTTCTTACTCTTATCGTCCTCTTTGCTTCTGCGTTCATTTTTCATCATTCTCTCCCTGCTCGTTTTTTTTTCCGTACTGAGATATTGAAATCCATGCATTCCAGAGCTTTCTATCTCAGTGAATATGAGAACATTTGCCCATCTCTGCTGGTTTTTGAGCTGTCTTCTGCACTGCAGGTGAACACATTCCACCTGCAGAACCCAGATGCATTTCCAGTGTTCAGCTGTTGAGTAATGAAAGGGAAGCTCTATATCAGGCTCAGAGACAGACATGCTCACACAGGTCCACTGTGGACATGATGCCAAAAAACTGTGCTTTCCAAAAAATACTCTTCAGGCAAAAAAAAAAAAAAAAATGTTACATGATACATTTATTTGAATTATGTAATAGTAAGGTGTGGCATGTGTCGTGATATCAGCATGACGGGGTTGAGTTTGTTGCAAAACCTTTTACAGTGCTTGCATTATATTGTTTTGTCTTTTAATGCATATGATGATTCATACTCAGAAAGTAGAACTGAAGTGACATTCATTACGATAAGAGCAGTTAAAGGTGCAGTGTGTAATATGTATGAGGATCTATTGACAGAAATGCAATATAATATACATAACTATGTTTTCAGTGGCGTATAAAGACCTTACATAATGTACCGTTATGTTTTTATTACCTTAGAATGAGCCATGTCTATCTACATACCATGAGCCATGTCTATCTAAGGGTCCCCTTACAGTGAAATCGCCATTTTGTGCCATTATGTTTCTACAGTAACCCTAAACGGACAAACTGCTCTACAGAGCGCTAGCTAGTCTCTGCTGTCTCAGACAATGACATCTTTGTCCTGTGTCGGTCCCGTAGCTTCTCTATGTGCTTCGAAAGGGAGGGGTGAGCGGTGGGCAGTTGCAATTCACAACCTCACCACTAGATGCTGCTAAAATTTACACAGTGCACCTTTGCAGCTGCAGCTCACACTGAGATGTATTGATCACGTCTTCATGCGATACCAATTCGCAGGTTTAAGTTCACCAAACTAGAATGCTGGAATGCAATTAAAAGGAAAACTTCATATGAGCTTGTTTCCCATCTTCAGCATTCGAATGCGTATGAATAGAAATCAATGGAATGAAAAGTGTATTGTGACTGCCTCTTAAAAGAAAAAAATATTGAAGATGTGATAAGAAAAAAAGTCTATTAATACATCTTACATCTATCATCTTTGGGAAAACGTTTTTTGTTTTTGTGTTTTCACTGGAATGAAAGACAATAATACAGATTAAGAAATATTGAGTTTTTGGAATGCAGCAGACTGAACAACTAAATTGTCTGGGGGTTTGATCAAAATACTGTAGTTTTAGGATTAAAGTAATGTGGCACATAAAATACAGGACAATAAACCATACAGAAGCCTTTTGTAATGTATTAAATATATACTCTGTAGCTGCATTAAAAATATATTTAAAAATACATGGTCAAGCCAGTTAAGACATTCACATAAAAGTTTTAATCAAATCGTAAGAACGAGAATCTGACTCTTATTGATGTGAGCATATGAACATCATACTAAAGATATAAAGTATGGACACCCGTTTTTAAATGAATGGGTTTCGACATTTTAAACTGCATAAAGCTACAAATAAAATCAAGCAAATCAAAATAAAATCAAAATTCATATTACTATTATTATTATTAGTTATTATGGTTGTGAGTGTTTTTAAAAAAAAATATATATATGTCTCATGGTCATTTCTGTTTCAGGTCATCACTGACGTGCCCTCATTGCCTTAAACAGAGCAACACCTTTGACCCTTTCCTGTGTATTTCACTTCCAATCCCACTGCGACAGACCAGGTATGTTACTGTGTTACTTCTGTCTTTATCTCTTTCTAATCTATTAGGACATTGTCTATATACTATATGCAGTCTCTGTATGTTTATGTGTTTGTATGTACACTCACCTAAAGGATTATTAGGAACATCATACTAATACTGTGTTTGACCCCCTTTCGCCTTCAGAACTGCCTTAATTCTACGTGGCATTGATTCAACAAGGTGCTGAAAGCATTCTTTAGAAATGTTGGCCCATATTGATAGGATAGCATCTTGCAGTTGATGGAGATTTGTGGGATGCACATCCAGGGCACGAAGCTCCCATTCCACCACATCCCAAAGATGCTCTATTGGGTTGAGATCTGGTGACTGTGGGGGCCATTTTAGTACAGTGAACTCACTGTCATGTTCAAGAAACCAATTTGAAATGATTCAAGCTTTGTGACATGGTGCATTATCCTGCTGGAAGTAGCCATCAGAGAATGGGTACATGGTGGTCATAAAGGGAAGGACATGGTCAGAAACAATGCTCAGGTAGGCCGTGGCATTTAAACGATGCCCAATTGGCACTAAGGGGCCTAAAGTGTGCCAAGAAAAAACATCCCCACACCATTACACCACCACCACCAGCCTGCACAGTGGTAACAAGGCATGATGGATCCATGTTCTCATTCTGTTTACGCCAAATTCTGACTCTACCATCTGAATGTCTCAACAGAAATCGAGACTCATCAGACCAGGCAACATCTTTCCAGTCTTCAACTGTCCAATTTTGGTGAGCTCGTGCAAATTTTAGCCTCTTTTTCCTATTTGTAGTGGAGATGAGTGGTACCCGTGGGGTCTTCTGCTGTTGTAGCCCATCCGCCTCAAGGTTTTGCGTGTTGTGGCTTCACAAATGTTTTGCTGCATACCTCGGTTGTAATGAGTGGTTATTTCAGTCAAAGTTGCTCTTCTATCAGCTTGAATCAGTCGGCCCATTCTCCTCTGACCTCTAGCATCAACAAGGCTTTTTCGCCCACAGGACTGCCGCATACTGGATGTTTTTCCCTTTTCACACCATTCTTTGTAAACCCTAGAAATGGTTGTGCATGAAAATCCCAGTAACTGAGCAGATTGTGAAATACTCAGACCGGCCCGTCTGGCACCAACAACCATGCCACGCTCAAAATTGCTTAAATCACCTTTCTTTCCCATTCTGACATTCAGTTTGGAGTTCAGGAGATTGTCTTGACCAGGACCACACCCCTAAATGCATTGAAGCAACTGCCATGTGATTGGTTGATTAGATAATTGCATTCATGAGAAATTGAACAGGTGTTCCTAATAATCCTTTAGGTGAGTGTATATGTGTCTGTGTGTATCTTTGCTATTGTGTGTTTCAGTGTGTCCTTGGCCACTCTGGAATTCTTCATGTGATGAATGACCAAGTGAACAGCTCTTAAAAGAACGTTGTCTCAATTTTCTTAAATCTCAAGAACTGCCAGTCAGCAAAATCTCTCCTGTGAGACTGTCAACCTGTCAGACAGACCGATAATAGAACACGAGAAATATATGGAGAGAACTATGGCTCATCATGAAGACTTGTACCTACTGTCCTAAACACTCCAGCATGCACATCTCTGAATCACCAACCTCCAGATTTAACATTCATTACAGTGAAAATTCCATATCTGAGCGCTTTGAAGGTCTTCGGTAAAGAGTGTTAGTGCTAAAACCTGCCATACTTATTGTTATGAATTATTATGAAGACTACAAATTAGATTAGACGCATGCCATGGATAGACGGGAACACTTCTGTCAGCCGACCAGCACTGCTCACATGTGAGCTGAACTGCTGGGCAAGACTTTAGGGAGCCAATCAGTTTAGCCAACACAGCCTAAGTGCCGCTATCAGAGAGATCAAATACAATGAATTCATTCATACATTCCCGTAAATTCATTTTAAATTAGTAAATTTTGTACAACAAATAGTGCTATGATATGTACTTACAATTATATTTTACTAATATACTTAAATTTATAATTTAAAGGATTAGTTCACCCAAAACCAGTGAACTAATTCACCAGTTGTTGTGGCTGAATATTTGAGCAAGATGGTGTAGAACCAGATCAGTCCAAATCTTTCAGACTAGTTTTGTGAACTGTATCAACCAGTGACACTTTAGTATGGGGAACACATATTCACTATTAAGTTTAACTATGACTTTTGCCTCAATAAACTCCTGATTTACTGATTATTAATAGTTTGTATGGAAGTTTTTGTAGCATTTAAGTTGAGGTATTGGTTAGATTAAGAGATGCAGAATAAGGCATTAATATGTGCTTAATAAGTACTAACAGTCAATATCCTAGTAATATGCATGCTAAAAAGCAACTAGTTAATAGTGAGAATTGAATCCTAAAATAAAGTGTCTGATTCAAAAGAATGGTTCTTTCAAAAATCAGACATTGCTACTTCTCTCATGAGCTCTCATCAATGCACCACAGTCTGATACTCACAGAAAGTTGTTGTATTGCTCTAGAAGACTTAAAATATCAACCTAGACTCTGCCGAAACGTGCCTCTGCCGAATTTTCTGTAAAAGGATATTACATTGCTTTTTGAAGGTTTCAAGACAACTTCACAGTAAAATGTCCAATGAGTTGTGCTAAATGCACTTTTAGGCACTTTTATTTCTTCTTTTTTTTACCCGAAATACACAGATCAGGCATAACATCTTCCTAATATTCTGTTGGTCCCCCTATTTCTGCCAAAACAGCCCTGACTCTTTGAGGCATGGACTCCACTAGACTCCTGAAGGTGTACTGTGGTATCTGGCACCAAGATGTTAGCAGCAGATACTTTAATTTACGAGGTGGGGCCTCCATGGATCAGAGCTGTTTGTTCAGCACATCCCACAGATGCTTAATTGGATTGAGATCTGGGGAATTTGGAGGCCAAGTCAACACCTCAAACTTGTTATGCTCCTCAAACCCTTCCTGAACCATTTTTGCTTTGTGGCAGGGCGCATTATCCTGCTGAAAGAGGCCACAGGCACCAGGGAATAGGGTGAAAGGGTGTACATGGTCTGCAACAATGCTTAGGTAGGTCGTACGTGTCAAAGTAACATCCGCATGGATGGGAGGACCCAAGGATTCCCAGCAGAACATTGCCCAAAGCAATACACTGCTTCCACTGGCTTGCCTTCTTCCCATTGTGCATCCTGGTGCCATGTGTTCCCCAGGTAAGCGACGCACACTCACCTGGCCATCCACGTGATGTAAAAGAAAACATGATTCATCAGACCAGGCCACTTCTTCCAGTGGTCCAATTCTGATGCTCACGTGCCCACTGTTGCTGGTCTGCAGCTATGCCGCCCCATACACAACAAACTGTGATGCACTGTGTATTCTGACACCTTTCTATCAGAACTAGCATTAACTTCTTGAGCAATTTGAGCTGCAATAGCGTCTCTGTTTGATCGGACCACACGGGCCAGCCAGCCTTCTCTCCCTACATGCATCAACCATGACCCTGTCGCCGGTTCACCACTGTTCCTTCCTTGGACGATTTTGATAGATACTGACCACTGCAGACCGGAAACACCTCACAAGAGCTGCAGTTTTGGAGGTGCTCTGACTTAGTCGTCTAACCATCACAATTTGGCCATTGTCAAACTCGCTTAAATCCTTATGCTTGCCCATTTTTCCTGCTTCTGACACATCAACTTTGAGGACAAAAGGTTCACTTGCTGCCTAATATATCCCACCCACTAACAGGTGCTGTGATGAAGAGATAATCAGTGTTATTCACTTCAGTGGTCATAATCTGGCAATGTTTTATTATGTTGGTTGTTGTACGTATCGCGAAGGTTCAGAAAACAAAATGTCCAGTGAGCTATGCTAAAAGTTTTAATGCTCTATCGTGTTTGAAAATAACATACAAAACCTAACCGATAATGTTAACAAAATCAAACTTGAGATTAAAAACGCTATTTCTTAAGCAACCATGCCATTTAGCTTGTTTATTAATATCTTTAAGCTCTTTTATCGGGTACTGATACCCGAGCACTCCTTATGGCAAGAGTAGTGTTGTACCAGATGAACTACTAAGCTTTTGCAGTTTGCAGTGTCAGAAAAGCCTTACGTATGGAGCTGGTTATGTGATGCAAATGGAAAATGTATTAGTTTACAAACCATGCACTATGTTAAAAGTATTTTTGAGGTCATAACATAGTATTGTGCAAGGAAATGCACAAAAATAAGTCTCTAGGTGTTGTACTGCCACTAGTCTTAATAAGCTCAGCTCAGACCTTCAGCCTAGCAATTAGCTTAGGACATGCTAGCAATGTAGTAAACATACTAGCAATATGCTAATTAATTCTTAATTCTGTTAAAAAATGCTAGCAACATGATAAATAATGCTAACAACATGCTAATTAATGCTAAACATGCTGAAAACATGCTAATTGTTATTTACTAACACATGTTAGCAAATGCTAAATCATATTAGCAACATGTTAATTCATGCTAAAACTTGCTAGCAACATGCTAATTAATATTACAAATGTTAACAAACATGTTAAACAGTGTTAACAAACATGTTAAAACATGCTAGCAACATGCTAATTAATACAAAAATGCTAGCAACATGTTAAATCATATGAACAACATGCTAATTAATGCCAAAACATGCAAACAACATGTTAAAACATGCTAGCAAAATATGCCAACAAAATGCTAAATAATGCTAGCAAACATACTAAGATAAATTCAAGATAAATCATGTTAGAAACGTTGATTCATGTTAATTCATGTTAAAAATGTTAATGACATGCTAAATTATGTTAGCAAACATGCTAATTAATGTTAAAACAGTACAAAATACTAGCAAAATGTTAAATATGTTAGCAACACGTTAAATAATGCTAACAAAATGTTAAAACATGCTAGCAACATGCTAAAAATGCCAATTTGTGCTAGCAAAATGTTAAATCATGTTAGCAACATGTTAAATAATGTTAGCAACATGTTAAATCATGTTAACAAAATGTTAAAACATGCTAGCAACATACTATAACATGCTAATTTATGTTAGCAAAATGCTAAATCATGTTAGAAACATGTTAATTCAGGTTAAAACATGCTAGAAACATTATTAATTAATGCTAACAACGCCTGTCTGATAGACTTTAATGCCTTGAAAACATTAAACTTTAAACTTCAAACTACTTTCTCAAGCCAACTTCAAAGTTTGTCATCAAACTTTATTCATCTAGTTCACATTGAAGTCATACAGTTTTGGCATGACATGATGGCAGAATGTGTAATTTGAAGTCACAAGTTTCCTTTTTTTATTATTTCTGGGTGAAATATGATCTGGACATTTCTTTTTGTCAGATTTACCCAATTAGTGCTTTCAGTTTTGACAACAAGTGATTAACTCTAGTTGATGCCTGTGCAGATATTTGGTACGCTGTAGTCAGACTGTACTTTTCAAAAGTAATTATGCGCAAATATGTCTTTGCAAGAGGTAACACATCCAACCCGCACTTTAACACACCCAGATACACTCTGAAAACAGAATAAGCTGAGTTTGAATGCCAGCCCACATAGATAAAATCCTATCACATGATTCAGACTCTGAAGCAAAATCTAAAAAAGCTTCAGTTGTCTTCTCACTGGTACACTCAAGTGAGAGTGTAGTTTTGTATAACCGAGAGCTTTTGTTGGGTCCAACATTTCATATACAGCTTTCAATTATGCAGCAGAGAGAAGTATCTAAAAGTCCACCCAAGTCTCCAGAGCCATAATGTCCACAACTGCATCTATAGTGAAAAATGCTGCTGCACTGAGACAATCATCTGCTGTGCGACTGGCTTGTGTGGGGCCATTTCCAGCCAAACTAATACAGCAGGAAACAGAACAGCTCTCAGCTCTAATGTGCACTGCACCCACAAGCTGCGTGTTTGTGTGTGGCAGTGCTAGAGACATGTGCAGGTTGAACCTTCACGACATGTACACATACAACCAGACATATCTGCACTCACTCAGACTGTAGCCCTGCATGTGGCAAATTGGTTTTGATTGGTTACTCACTCTCTCACACACGCTTTCATATACAGTATTGGTAAAGCAAAAAGCCACAAGAGTATGTGTTGCACTGGTTTTTAACCATGGTTAAAAAGATAGTGCACTCAAAAATTCTGTATCATCTGTATCATCTGACTTTCCTGTAGCTCAAACAATAAAGTGTGGCGCTAGCAACGCCAAGGTCGTGGGTTCGATTCCCAGGGAAAGCAAGAACTGACAAAATGTAAATGTATACCTTGAATGCAATCTAAGTCGCTTTGGATAAAAGCGTCTGCCAAATGCATAAATGTAAATGTAATCTCCGTTAAGCTTCCAACAGCATCTTCAGTCTTTACTTATAAACATTTTCCCTGAAAGTTGGAGTTAGAATAGCTTGCAAGTGTGTGATTATAAACACAATGAGGCTGTAAAAGCTTACTAGTGAGTAGACAAATTTTCCTGTTCGGTGTGATGATGTTTAGTGTGCGTAACAACCTTTGTAGTCCCATTTAGCCACTTATTTAGCAAACCGTCTTTTTCAAGACAAGTAAAAGCTTTAAAAAATGTTGCCGTTTTTATGTTGCATTAATGTTGCAAAAATGTATAAGTGTGGTTACCATTACTTGAAGAGACTTTCCCATTTGTTCTCACAAATTAGAAACTGCTATGGTAAAAACCCATAGACTGAACATCATGACTGAACAGTTGTATTTGATGATGTGCTAAATATGTATGTTATTGTGTGTTTAGGGCCTTGAATGTGACGTTGGTGTTCAACAATGAAGGTCAGCGGTTTCTGAAAGTAGGGTTGGCTGTGCCTCTCTTTGGGTCTGTCTCAATGCTCAGGGCCATGGTAGCAGAAGAGGGCAAGATCTCTCCAGACCAGGTGAGACCTGCTGTCTGTCATATCTGCTGGTGTTTTGTCTCTCTCTCATCTTTTCCTATCCCTGAACTACATTGTGTGTGATACACACTCAACCCATTACTTCATAATAAAATATTCTATTGTACTACACACATCTTGCATAATCTTACCAAAGAATAATACCTCTTGTATACATCTTCCAGGCTCACGAAGAGTAATAGCGAACAAGCGCATGCATCTCTATTCATACTCCATTAAACTGCTTCCTCTGAACACACTCCATATGTTGGTTAATGGAAACTACCCAGACTTGCTCAGCCAGGGTTCAAGGTGTTGTTGTGCTGCAAGATACAAATGTTTAATGACACTGTTATAATCCTTGAACATATATTATTTTACATACTCACTCATTGAAACCTGGTGCACACTGTTTGATTTTGGCTTTCGTTGGGTCCAACATTCAAAATCTCATGGCTTTTAGTAATGATGATTACTGTGATGTTATACAAAATCAGGTTTGTGTTTGTTGGGAACACAAACCTCGTTGATTCTTGCATGTCAATCATGCACATTTGAGCTTCTGTTTACCATATTTGATGGTCATGTGGGTTTGGAATGATATGAGGGTGAATAACAGTGAAAGGAAAACTAACAATTTAAGCTTGTGATTAGATTATGGTACAGTATAATAATAGCAAAATGCATATTGTCATCAGCTTCTGTGTTTTTAAGTAGCACGCGGAACCTCTGCAACCTCTCAACGTCATTATGTTAAGCCCGCCCACTGACTCTATACACGATGTGATTGGCCTGACCAGATTTGTTTTTTCCAGCTCGCAGGTCTACAGAGAGTTGCTAGACTACAATCGCGGCAAATTAGATTTGCTGCCGCTAGGGTGCGTCTAGATTTCTAGGCTAAGACTTTAGAATATCCAGATTATTTATTTACTTGTCCAAGAGGAGCATTGACAATATTAGCACAAGGGTTTGCTTGGATTTCAATTGTCAAAATCAGTACTGTCAAGTTTATATTGTACAGTCTATTGATGTACAGTCTGATCATGCTTATTCACTTGCACCAAAATCTCTATTCCCAATTCAGTATAGTGTACTTGTAGAGTGACAGTAATTAGACCCTATCTAGAGCACCATATCAATAATGCACTCAGATTAAGAAGTATAAATTTATATACACCAACCAATGCTATTAGTTTCATAATGCAATGAGCATGTTAACATTCCATGGCCAGGCAATTTTATTTATAGCACATTTAATACAGTGTGTTTTACATAATGTATGATAAAGAGAAAGAAAAAGAAAATCAGTAGGTACATTTTTAAAATCATAAAAAGATCTAGATTAGTTAGCGGAAATCTCTTCCACGCTTTTGATAAGTAATTAATCCATTTTAAATAGCCATATCAAAATATGGAGAACCACAGTTCCTATACAGATAATAAAAATAAAAAATAAAAATCAATCAATCAAACTTGTCTGCCTAACTAATTCAGTGCATTCAAATTATGCTCATATTTGTAGGATGGATGAGGACATTATCGGGTTAGGAATAGATGGCCAGATGCTATTACTAAAAGTAAAAAATAAAATTAAAGACCTGTTACTTTCTTTTTATATGTTTAAGGTCTCTCTTTACAGACCTTAGTGTTTCTTACATTGCATGTTGTTTCTGATTTATGTTATTTATGTATTTATTGGGATAAATCTGAGGCCATTTTACTGTTGATAACCACTGGAAATGCAAGTTGATATTAAATGAAATAGGCTACAAGGTGATATTTGCAAGTACTGTAAGAGCATTTGGACCTCCATTTCTAATCTTATACAGTAGTGTGTCCATCTCTTCAGCTCTGTTAGTAATGCTGTGGAGAGGCTTACAGGATGCTATGGCTATTTCAAAGCCGCCCCAAACAATGTGAGAGGACAGAAACATCAGCGCAGGGCACAACTTTTGAGATTATGAGAAAGAGGATCACTGACTGCCTCCTTAGCCTTTATAGACAGATCTCAACACTCAATATTATATGATGGGTTCAGGCAACAGATTTTTATTTGGCCTGTTCCACAGTGCTTAGATTAGGTATTATGTAGCCTTTTGTAAAAATGAGCCTTATATTAGCAGGGCATCTTACGGCGATATACTACTGTAGATGGTGTCTCCCCCTTGTGGTGGGAGGCAATGTTGTGCATGGCTTGTTTAGAATAGTATACTACCATACTAATCTATTATGGCATTATATACTACCATTGGCAACGTGTACAATATACAACAGAACTGTGTAATATACTGTATTCCACAATGCAAACTTGGCATTCTATTTTTGTAATATAAGCCACAATTTTTTATATATAGCATGTGTGCATATGGGTGTGTATGTTGGAGAACAAAACAGTGGTGTGAAATATTGTAATGGGGTGAGTGAAACAGAAACCAAAATCAAGCAATAGAAACTGATCTACCACTGAGCCTAATAGTTTGACATTGATTTGTCAGCGTTTGAGCTAAAATCCCCTTATCTGTTGGTTTGTGACACGACAACAACTTCCGGAAAACAGCTAGAGAAGAACTTAAAATCTTGTTTGTTTACTAAAAAAAAGTTTCTCGTTCAGAATAATCTGTTTTATGGTGTGCAAGACCATTTGAGATGAACATTTCTCTTTCTCTCATAGGTGATTTTGACAGAGATCAACTCAAATGGGTTCCAGCGCTCTTTCTCTGATGAAGATGATATGACGAGCATCTCAGAGAGTGATGTCATCTACGCCTTCCAGGCTCCACCCCTGTCCACCAGAGGAGGCTCCATGCGATTCTCAGGTAACCAAACTGATACATAAGGAAATCAGGGCAATGCTTCAGCTAATTGTATATTGACAGTTTAAGGAGCTGGAAATTTGAGATGTTTGCTAACTTCCGTCTAGTCTCACATTGTCAAAATTTTCACTTTTCTTGGTAGCTTAAGCTTGTCTGGCTATCACCAGACCAAGCTCAATCTTTTAAGATTGTACATTGGTCTGGGGAGTCTGCTCTGTATTTTCTACTGCACAATATATACAGAATATATACAGGTTTCCAGCCTGAGCTGCTGGGCGAAATCAAATCACCGGGAGATCAGCTGAGCCACTGAGAGTCTAAGCTTAAGCCACATTTCCACCAAAATCACCCGGAACAATCTGTCCCAGGAACATTTTTTCCCCCAGACTCGTTGTCTGCGTTTTCATCGCGGTCTAAAGTACTGTGAAGATTAGGCAACTTTTAGTCTGGTGATGTAGGACTGCGCATGACTTTCCAATTCCCACTGGAATTCTTCCTCATATAAGCTTAATAAAGCCTGAACCTCGTTGTCAGTCCAACTGAAATCAACAAATCAGCATGTTCAGGATCCAAGTCCCACCATTGAAGGTTCCTGAACTTTGAAAAAGTACTACCTCGCGAGCAGGGACTTTATGAGAGGGAATTTTTACCTGGAACTTCCTTTTAGACCCTGGTCCCTGCAGTCGAAACACACAGAGTACCACCCCATAGTCCCTAGTTCCTAGGGAAAGGTCCTGTGATGGAAACGCGGCTTTATTCTGGCCAAAAAACTGCCCACTTAGACTGGAGGAAACCATTTGACTGACATGTAAAGCTACCAGCCAGGATTTCTTTTATTTTTGTGTGTTATTTAGTGGTGGGGTCATCCTTCTTAACACAGCTTTAAGTTGTACTGATCAAAAAACCTGTGTTCTTACTCAGGGTGCGAATTACACAATGGCCTTCAGGGAGGACAGACCTGCTATTACGCTATTTTTAGCAAACAGTTTGCTTCGTACATTCAGTTTAACAGCATTAAAGAGGGCAAAATTATCATTCAACTGAACTGTATAAATGCACTTTAAACACATTCCCCCAGTTTCACAGACAATGTATAAGCTAATCCCAAACTAAAATGCATGTTTGAACAGTTTTAACTGAAAGTAACTACTGAAAGAGCTAGAAATGCATCTTCATGTTTACAGGTAAAGTTTCATATTACGAGTAGATTATTTTCTTTGAACCCCCCAACATCTTGTTTTATGCAAAGTTACGTAATGCCAGCCAATCAGACTGGAACTGGTGATTTCAGTCAGCACTTTCATTTTTAATTATTTTTTTATTTTATTAATTTTTTTGCAACATGCCAGTGACTGGTTATTGAATGGTTCGACTGAGGTTGAGACTAATTGGAATCACTGACAGACGTATGTTAATACTTATTATTACATATTATTTAAGTTTTCCATAGATACTGTACAAAGCTGTGTAACTTCTGTTTTGTTGACTGCATTTTTGTTCTATGATGAGTGGGCTGCGATGACAGATTATCAATGCTAGAATTTATATTTTAAATTCCGGAAAATACAGTATTTCTGATGAAAACAGTGCAGACCACTCTCTTTCCCTGTTTTTCTGTTTACAGTGCCTAGGGCTGTTACAGACAGATTTGATTTCTCTGGACACCTGTTTCATGGTATCTGTCAGGTAGTAGGAACATTTTATGTCTGGTATTCCATAAAAATAGTAGTTTACAGCACTTTTAAGAAAAATGTAGGCATAAAAGGCAATGTGCTGGAAAATGTAGCATATTTACACAGAAATATCTCCAGTGATGCATTTACGTGATAGAACTGCAGCGTGAATTATTCCTTATAAATGAGCTTACTTTTTTTTCCTCCTCCCAGCTATGTTATAGCACTGTATATCTTAAGTTCACTGAAAGGTCTAAAGAAAACGTTCTCCTTCAAAATTAAGAATCTCTTTTGAATTACAGATAAAACCCCGTTTACGAGTCTTTATAGCATGTTTGTGTAATATTTCTGTCAGGTGGACGATTGAAGATTGATAATGTTACATGTTGTGTTCCCCTGTCACATGTTCCTTTGTTCTGTTTTCCCGCCACTCCTGCGTTTCCATGGTCACCCTCATTATGAGTTCATTTGTCCCAGCTGTGTCCTGTTAATTAGTCTAGTCATCACCTTGTTTCCCCAGTGTATTTAAGCCCTCTGTTTGCCCTTAGTGTTTGTCGGTTCTCGTTCACGTTTGTTGGTGTTTTCCCTGTCTGTTTCCTGAGTTTATGATTAAAGTTCCGAGTTCTCCTTCGCGAGTTTGTTCCACACCAAATCCGTAACAGATAACAAGTGCAAATTGTGCTTATTGTGGTTGTCAAAAGAATTTACAGTTGCAAAAATTGGCAACTTTTCTAGCTACTGATGTGACATACTTTGTGAAAAGGAAGTACACTTTTCATATTGCAAAACACTTTTGCTGATGTTGAGGTGGGATACGGGTAAAGTTAGGGACAGGTGTGGTGGTATCTGTAAGTTTAAGGGTAAAGTTAGGGACAGGTGTGGTGGTATCTGTAAGTTTAAGGGTAAAGTTAGGGACAGGTGGTGGTGTGTAAGTTTAAGGGTAAAGTTGTGGTGGTGTGGGTAAGTTTAAGGGTAAAGTTAGGGACAGGGGTGAAGTTAGGGACAGGTGTGGTGGTGTGGTGTTAAGGTGTTAGGGACAGGTGTTGGTGTGGGGTAAGTTTAAGGGTAAAGTTAGGGACAGGTGTGGTGGTGTGGGTAAGTGGGTAAGTTTAAGGGTAAAGTTAGGGACAGGTGTGGTGGTGTGGGTCAGTTTAAGGGTTTAGGGACAGGTGTGGTGGTGTGGGTAAGTTTAAGGGTAAAGTTAGGGACAGGTGTGGTGGTGTGGGTAAGTTTAAGGGTACAGGTGTGGTGGTGTGGGTAAGTTTAAGGGCAAGTTAGGGACAGGTATGGGTAAGTTTAAGGGTACAGGGGTAAAGTTAGGGACAGGTGTGGTGGGGGTAAGTTTAAGGGTAAAGTTAGGGACAGGTGTGGTGGTGTGGGTAAGTTTAAGGGTAAAGTTAGGGACAGGTGTGGTGGTATGGGTAAGTTTAAGGGTAAAGTTAGGGACAGGTGTGGTGGTGTGGGTCAGTTTAAGGGTGAAGTTAGGGACAGGTGTGGTGGTGTGGGTAAGTTTAAGGGTAAAGTTAGGGACAGGTGTGGTGGTGTGGGTAAGTTTAAGGGTAAAGTTAGGGACAGGTGTGGTGGTGTGTGTTTAAGGGTAAAGTTAGGGACAGGTGTGGTGGTAAGGGTAAAGTTAGGGACAGGTGTGGTGGTGTGGGTCAGTTTAAGGGTAAAGTTAGGGACAGTTTAAGGGTAAAGTGGGACAGGTGTGTGGTGTGGGTAAGTTTAAGGGTAAAGTTAGGGACAGGTGTGGTGGTGTGGGTAAGTTTAAGGGTAAAGTTAGGGACAGGTGTGGTGGTGTGGGTAGGGCAAAGTTAGGGACAGGTGTGGTGGTGTGGGTAAGTTTAAGGGTAAAGCTAGGGACAGGTGTGGTGGTATGGATAAGTTTAAGGGTAGGGTTAGGTGTAAGGGAAGGGTCAACAGTGTAATTATAAATGTAACTACAGAAATTACAGATGTAATTATATGCAGGTATTTTTTAAAATGTAAGTACAATGTAAAAACATGTATGTACACAATAAGTGCATTGTATCAAATTATTAATTTAAAATGTCATTACATATTAAAGTCACCTAATATAAAGTGGGTCCTTTAATGTAATTATATTGAAACTTGTGTGTTTTGTATTTACATATATTTGTAATTACACATTTGCCATGAGGATGTTGCAATTTAAAATATATTACATTTAATACTGAATATCACACTACAGTTAAAATTACAAGTAGCCTAATTTACATATGATTTATTATGCTTGTCAACACTTCAAAATAAGTCTACTTTAAAGCATGACAAAATAATAAAACATAATGATTTAAGTGTACTTTTGACATTATTGCAAAGTGCACCTTCTTATTACAAAGGGAATGTTTTTAATAGCAAAAGATGGGCAAGAAAGTGTACTTTCTTTAAGTACACTTAAGACTTGAACTAAACTACAAGCGGATATTCAATACAATTAAGTACACTTCTTTTCAAAAGGGATGATCTCATCTCGTCTCGTGATCGTACGTTATTAAAATAGATATGAAATGTTTTCCAGAGGGAAAAAAAATTATATGCGTGCAACACCAGCTGAAATGAATTGCATCTTATTAATACTGTATCAGCGGCTATAAACGGCTATCAGCGGTTGGCTAAGGAGTATATTTTAGCACTTTTTCCATCTTAATTGCATTGCCGATCAGCCACGGTTATCATCAGGTAGGTAGCATCAGTATAACATTGTAAATGACTCATGACATGATGAAATATCATATAGCCTACAATTTTAAATATGGCTAATATTGAAAATACTGAATTAGAAGTGTAAGGAAGTGTCAAGCAAATCAGCCTCATACGCTGTAGATCTAAATGTTGCCTTTCTTCTCTCTGATTTGGCCTTTTCTACTGTAATGAAATATTTTTTTCTCTGGCAATTTCCAATAAGACGAGGCTGTGTTGGGTGTCTGCCAAGGCTTTCTTATTGAAAAATGAACTTGTGCTTGTGTTAGATTTAGAAATTGATATTCCATCTGATGACAAATAACAACACTGGGATTACTGCAAAGAAAGACAAATGGATTGGGAATTAGAGTGTCCGTCCTTGTTCTTATGCAGCTTTCTTTTTCCAAATAAACTTTCATTGTGGTATAAGCTTCTACAACAAACAGGACAATAAAGGGATCCATCTGCAAGTTCAATATTGAAGTAAATTCTTTTAATTGTATTTGTATAACACTTACAACAGTAATTGCCTGAAAGGAGTTTTAAGGGGTATTAGAGCTAGACCTTCAATGACCAAGTCCATGGTTACAAGAAAAAGTCCCTTAAAATAGAGTTAGTAAGTAACCTTGGGCAGAACCAAGGATCAAAGGATATATCCATCTTCCTCTGCTTGGCCTGACTGGAGGCCATTTTGAAATAAGCAGTAATATGTGTTGATGTATTAAGGCACGCAGACAGTATTTTCACCTGACCAGTTTTCTTTCGTGAACATTTGGTTTGGCATTATGTTTTCCACAGAAAACTTGATCTCGTACTTATTTCACTTCTGAACATTTTAAGACTATCCCATTTTGCTACTTTTTCCAATTGCCATATGCGCCTGTGCTTTTCACCTGGATCTAAAACTAGTTATCTTATGGATAGATCGTAATTATAGCTCATCTATATCAGGAAACAAGTACTGCCCAGCTTTTCTTGTACAATGTGCAGTATATTAAGAGTGTTCATCAAGTTGTGAAAAACTTTTGCTGACTTTGCTTGAAGGCATGTTTTATACAAATACAGCTAGACGGTTTGTCATGAATCTTTGCCTCATTACCGGTGACAGTTACCGATCGGCACTAAAATGTGAGCTGCTGTCTTCTTTCACTCTGTAATTATGTCACAGCTTTTTGTTCACTTATAAAGCCCTTTCTTAAAATTGCTGTATTTTTTAACTGAACGTTTTTATGAGAAAATGTGCATATCCTTTTCGGATTCAAGATGTATACAAATTAGGATAGTGTATTCATAATTAATTGGTCATTTAACATTGTCGCTGTCGGGCTGAAACCTCGTATTTTTATTTATTTTTATTTTTTCATAAATCCTTACTATTGGTCACCCTTTATGTCTGTCTGTGGATTTTGCAAATATCTATCCAATGATAATTATTAAAAAGAGCTTGTGACTAAACCTCTTAACTCCATTGGATCCTCAAACCTCATAACTCCACCCCACTATATCGTGAATGAAGTGTTGTACGCAGTTTGGACTCTCTCTGCTTGTTTGCAATGCAAGGGTAAATAAAGAACTCATTGTTTGAATAAGTATAGCATTTTCTTTGCTCTAGAAAAAGTAATTATATATATATATATATATATATATATATATATATATATATATATATATATATATATATATATATATATATATATATATATATATATATATATATATATATATACACACACACACATTTGCTGTCTTAAATGACACTTCATCTTTAATAACATGAGAGATTTTGGCCAAATGACAGAAAAATCTGATTACCCACATAGCTACAGTAAACTTTATAACCTGTAAGTTGATTAAAACGTAATGCAATGCACTTACTGCCTCAGATGTGGCCGCTCTAATTACAATGTAAGTCCGAAAGTTCTCCTAAATCTGCTGGTAAAAAGATAAATTTGAGCTTGATTTTGGTCAAATGTTACTAACATGACACATGACTGTCCATATATAAAGCCACAATATCAACTTTGACAATGCAGTGTTTAATGAAAAATATACAGTGTTTTTTTTCCAGCTTCTCATCAGATTTTCTGTCCAATCAAATGCTCTCTAGAATCTAAAGTGTCCCGCCCCCTACATTATGAATAGAGGCTGAAGCTGCGGCTGAAATCAGTTACTTGTTCACACATTTACTATTTTCTACATGGTGAATGGCACAGTCCACAATATAGGGAACGATTCAGACAGCGTAAATATGCTTTCCATTGGGGCAAATGAAGTCATTTGTCATTAGTGTCACCCGAACTGCCACAGCATGCACAGTCTGCTCCGGTCCAGAGACACGATAGCACAGAGCGGATCATATGTCGGTGCATACCAGAAAACATATCAGACCCATTTGAATTCTGCACAGAATGCTATATTAAAGCAATATGTTGGAGATTAGGAGGAGAAACGGTTAGAGATTAGAAGGAAACTGCGGCTTTACCAAGTTCAATGGCTCTGGCCGAGCTGAACTAAAAGTGAAACTAAATGCTATTGGCTATTTAAAAAAAAGGGGAGGGGCTGTTTGATGTGTCCCGCCGCCCTGTCTTCCTGTTTCAGTGGACATGGACCTAATAAAAGTTGCAATATGGAATTAATTGCGCAAGGCTTTCACTGTGAGGTTGAGTTATGAGCATAAATCTTTGTGTGTGTGTGTGTGTGTGTGTGTGTGTGTGTGTGTGTGTGTGTGTGTGTGTGTGTGTGTGTGTGTGTGTGTGTGTGTGTGTGTGTGAGAGAGAGAGAGAGAGAGAGAGAGAGTGAACGCACACAGTGCTTACATCTACTGTGTTTACGTGAATACTCGACTTGGCATTTTTATATATTTCTGTGTTTATTTGGCCGTTTAGGTATGCAACCAAAGACAAAGGCTACTATGTTTGTCCATGTTGTGCTCAGAGTCACAGCAGTTCTCTTTCGCGACTTATCGCAGTTCTTTTCAATATGAAGCACTTCCCGCTCTTTTCTTTCTCATTAATTCATGTTTCGTTATTAATAACTTTATACAGTATCGTCAACTGAAATCTGTGCAGATTATCATAAATACGACACATTTATAGGACGCAGGGTCTCTGCGACAAAAGCGAAAGTACCAACGTCAACACATTGAATAATCCTGCACATTTCAAGGCACTTCAGTGGGCCTTTAAAACAAAACATTTTGAGATTAAAAGCAACATTGCATAAAATATATAGTATGATATTAGAAATGCTTTTCGTTTTACTGCATTTGCATATTTTTTCACTTTTTCAAGATAAGATCTATGAATACAGGTCTTAATATCACATACAGTGTTATTTCTTAAGTAAATTGATCTTGTATTAAGAATCAATAAACATTTTTACTGGAAAACAAGTAAAACATATCAGGAAATCATTTTTGTCGTACCATTGTCGATTCTAATATTTCTGTTGAATTATTATCTTTTATTAATAATTATTATTTGACTTTTTCATGTTTTATGGGATGTCATGCACACAAAGGTAAAATAACATCAGGGTACAACGCATGACACTACAATAATGCAATAAACATTAATAACAGAAAATGTAACAAAACCCATTGATGTACATTACTGACTACTAAAATAAGAAAAAAATATATATATATGATCAAATGTGACATCACACAGGAACTACTCCTGTTCCTGCTGTTTTTCACTGTAAATTATACAGTAAATCATAGCTTTACCTGCAAAAAAATGTGACTGTATTACACAGTAAAAAAACATTTAATGTGGTGATAAACCATTTACAGTTTTTCACTGACTTTAAATGGCAAGGTAACTTAACAGTTTTTTACTGTAGCATTTTTTTCTGTAAAAATTGCAAACATTTTTACAGTCTATAGTAGCTCACATGTGGTAGCAGGTACAATATCTTTGCCCTAATTTCCAGTGCATATACCAGATTCCCTCCCTTGAGGAGATGTGATCGACAGACCAGGTTAGAAGGTCATCTGTCTGAACTGTTCTTAGATCAGCTTACATCTGGGTCTCTCTGAAACTTAAGTTGATAGAGGTTTGGTGAGGTCATGTGTGGCTGAGCAAATACACACTCCACTTCTCTGATGGTGTGCGATGCTCTAGCAGATTTGCCTGCTATTGTCTGGACTTTCCAGTCCAGATCAGTGAAGAATTAATTCTGCACAGACTGCTCTTTTACTGCCATTTTAACAAATTACTAATATCTAATGTTGCTATTAGATTCGTCCTCTTCCTCAGAGCTGTTTTGTCATCATCTACTCTAGTGTGGTGGAATTAAAGCAATATCCCAGGTTAAATACATGTATGCTGTACAAGTAACTTACAGTAACTTGTATTAAACCAGAAATAGTATTTTAAAGCCACAGTAGAATACTGTGTATTGAGATATTGTACGGTTTAAGGGAATCCGGTTTTAGAGCCTCTATTGGCTATTGGCCATGACTGAACTGAAGAATTCTGTCAATATCCTAAAGAACTGCATTGTTGCAAAGGCATTCGAGCTGTGGGTTGGTCTTAGTATGTTTGTGTCTGTGAAAGTGTGAAATGTGTATGTGTGTGTCAGTGAGGGCCAAGTTTAATTATGGCTCTCACAAGCTCACAGTTCCCCTCTTCAATCTGCTCCAGCTGGCCCTCAAATGAGACTCTGACGAGTAAGTAGAGCGAATCAGAGAGTGAGAGAGAAACACTTCCATCCTGCCATGAAAAGAAGATACTATACATAAGCACTTGCTACATGTTATCGCATTGGACTGCTGAAGAGAACCAGTATTTATCCAGAACTTATTTTGATGGTGTCTATGTAAGGAACTGTATTCATATTATATTTCTAGGAACAGTTCTGCCAAACATATTACATCAAATGAAAGGCTAAATTGCAAAAATATGTTATTTAGTGTTTGTGTTATTTAGTGTTTTGCAAGCTTGAATAATTTAGGGACAATACTTTTTCTTTTTTTTTTTTTTTCAGCAATGATGCAATAAATTGATAAAAATTACAAATGATTTTTGTAACAATGTATCACATTTTGTGCAAAAATATTAAAGAGCCCATATTATGGATTTTTGAAAATTACCTTTCATGTAGTGTGTAACATACACTCACCTAAAGGATTATTAGGAACACCTGTTCAATTTCTCATTAATGTGAAATTATCTAATCAACCAATCACATGGCAGTTCAGTGCATTTCAATGCATTTAGGGGTGTGGTCCTGGTCAAGACAATCTCCTGAACTCCAAACTGAATGTCAGAATGGGAAAGAAAGGTGATTTAAGCAATTTTGAGCGTGGCATGGTTGTTGGTGCCAGATGGGCCGATCTGAGTATTTCACAATCTGCTCAGTTACTGGGATTTTCACACACAACCATTTCTAGGGTTTACAAAGAATGGTGTGAAAAGGGAAAAACATCCAGTATGCGGCAGTCCTGTGGGCAAAAATGCCTTGTTAATGCTAGAGGTCGGAGGAGAATGGGCCGACTGATTCAAGCTGATAGAAGAGCAACTTTGACTGAAATAACCACTCGTTACAACTGAGGTATGCAGCAAAGCATTTGTGAAGCCACAACACGCACAACCTTGAGGCGGATGGGCTACAACAGCAGAAGACCCCACCGGGTACCACTCATCTCCACTACAAATAGGAAAAAGAGGCTACAATTTGCACAAGCTCACCAAAATTGGACAGTTGAAGACTGGAAAAATGTTGCCTGGTCTGATGAGTGTCGATTTCTGTTGAGACATTCAGATGGTAGAGTCAGAATTTGGCGTAAACAGAATGAGAACATGGATCCATCATGCCTTGTTACCACTGTGCAGGCTGGTGGTGGTGGTGTAATGGTGTGGGGGATGTTTTCTTGGCACACTTCAGGCCCCTTAGTGCCAATTGGGCATCGTTTAAATGCCACGGCCTACCTGAGCATTGTTTCTGACCATGTCCATCCCTTTATGACCACCATGTACCCATTCTCTGATGGCTACTTCCAGCAGGATAATGCACCATGTCACAAAGCTCGAATCATTTCAAATTGGTTTCTTGAACATGACAATGAGTTCACTGTACTAAAATGGCCCCCACAGTCACCAGATCTCAACCCAATAGAGCATCTTTGGGATGTGGTGGAACGGGAGCTTCGTGCCCTGGATGTGCATCCCACAAATCTCCATCAACTGCAAGATGCTATCCTATCAATATGGGCCAACATTTCTAAAGAATGTTCTCAGCACCTTGTTGAATCAATGCCACGTAGAATTAAGGCAGTTCTGAAGGCGAAAGGGGGTCAAACACAGTATTAGTATGGTGTTCCTAATAATCCTTTAGGTGAGTGTAGTAGTGAATGAAATCATCCTGCAAAGTTTTAAATCTGAAAGCGCACTGTATATAAAGTTATTGTCTCTCAAAAGTATGTAAATTAAGAAAATTTTTTTTTAACGAATCGCAAGCCATTTCGTTCTGACGTCAAGAAGAAACACTAGCATATTGCCTGTCCACTTATTGCGGACGCAGACACCAGGGAAAACTTGAACCACCTCAAACACTGCAGCTGATTCATGTGGATACTGGATAGGATATGTGGATACTCATACAGAATGTGTTTTTTTTTTTGGGAGAAAGTAAAAATGTGCAGTTTCCTTGATTGGTTGGTTTAGGGGTAGGGGTAGTGTAGGGGGATAGAGAATACGGTTTGTACGGTATAAAAACCATTATGTCTATGGAGAGTCCCCATGAAGATAGCGAACCAGATGTTTGCGTGCGTGTGTGTGTGTGTGTGTGTGTGTGTGTGTGTGTGTGTGTGTGTGTGTGTGTGTGTGTGTGTGTGTGTGTGTGTGTGTGTGTGTGTGTGTGTCATCCTGCCTTGTTGGCTTTTAAATCACATTGCAGGATCAAACATCCACTTCTGATTGAAGTTAAAGATCAGAGCATGCCAGCAGTCACCAAGGAAACAAAGGAAGTTATAAGATTGATGCAGGAATAAAATGATACATGTATCCATGTTTCAAATGCTACTTAGTGAATACACATCCTAATACAGAAGATACAACATATAGAAAACACAAGTAAGAGCTGTATAATGATCCCAACACTCCCTCTGCTTTTCATTTGAATGACTTATGGAAAATGAGCTTCAAAAAAGGGTCATTGAGAAGTCATATATTGACATCACCATGAGCATATGTTGACCACCTACTGTTTACATATTCAGTGTGAGTACATATTAAAGCAACAAGCCTCAAGAAGCTATGTTTTACAGTGATGGGCATTGTTAGGCATGGTGCAGAGCGGCGTAAATGTGAAAATGTAAAAATTAAAATGCTATGAAATTAAAGGCCTCTTTAACTCACTGTAAATGTATGAAATATAAATTACTTTCCTTTTATCTTTATTTGAAGATTTGATGGCACTACGTACAAAATTCTTGTTCTATCCTTGAACTGACTATTATTTTGCAACACTAATGTTTAATAATTTGTTTCTTTTTATCTTTCGTAGGGTTCCATCACTCCCTCCCTTCCTCCCCATACACCGCAGAGCCCGAGAGTCACAGGTTACCACCCTCAGGAACGTTATCATCAGAGTTCTTGAATCAGGGTGGTTCTTCCAAGATCCTCCTATTACTCTGCAATGTTGCTGGATCTGACCAACAAGCAACAAGGTGACTAACACATCTTAAAGTCCTCATGAAATCAAAATTGCCCCATTTACTTTGTTAGTACATATTAAAGGTCTTAGGGTGAACAATTAATCTGTGCAAGTTAGTAAAATTGTTTTTCACGGTAATCTTTATTCAAAATCTGAAAAGTAACTTCCGGTCTGGAAACGGCGTTCCTTCTCAGATTGACAGCTTAGGTTTGAAAATGCTTAACCACTCCCCTCCAACCGTTAGTCTGCTATGAGCGAGAGATGGAGAGGAGGAGCGCTGAAGTGAAACCCTGACCTCTATTCAATATTCCCTTTCGCTTGGAAATACGTCACAGCACTGAAGAAAACTCACTTGCTACTTCCGGGGCACTGGGACTTTAAACCTAATGTTACAGAAGGAGCCCTCTAAGGGTTTCCTAAACTTTTTTTCTTTGCCAACTTATCCCCAAATTGTTTACTGAAGTCCTATGAGATTTCAAGAAATGTTCTAACCCATCCAAAGGACCCTTTGATGGATAATGAAATAAGACAGTGACTCCATTCCATACTATTTATAGTTAAGTGGTACTTTTAAACTTTATAATATTGTGTAAAGTACCATGTTTTCATATTTTATGATTCCTACTCTACATACAGTCATGTACTTGTAGCCTACATTTGAATTTTGCCTTATACATTTTAATATGGGAGGTTTCACTGAACTTAAGCTTCTTTATTTTAGCTTTGGCTGAAGTTAGCTTAATATTGTGTTTAACACATATTCGGTTTCCCACAAAAATCAGTTTGAAATCAAACCATAACGGGTGAACCCTTTGAGGTACCACTGCTAACCCCTTTGAAGACCTGCCTGTTAATAAATATAATGAATCATTTTATAATATACCGTTCAAAAGTTTGAGGTCAGTAAGATTTTTATTTTTAAGAAACTAATACTTATTCGGCAAGGACGCCTTAACTTGAACACAGTTGACAGTAAACCATTTATACATGTAACAATAGATAACTATTTCAAATAAATGCTGTTCTTTTAAACTTTCTATTCATAAAAAGAATCCTGCAGCACAGTTTACACATATATTAATCAGTTTTTTCTATACAACATTTCACAAATGTACTGTTTTTATTTCAAATAAATTCAGCCTTGGTGAGCATAAGAGACTTACTGACCCCAGACTTTTGAACGGTAGTGTATGTTTATTAAATACATAATAAAATTAATAGCTCCGTTTTATATGTAATATTAGAGTTTTATTTTGGTTTGAATTGTTTTACACATTTAAAGATATACATTCATTTTATTTGGAACATGTAATTAATTTAAGTTTTTGCAATAACAAAATGTGAAGCAGATTGGTGTAGGGCTGCAGCATTCAGAGTTTGTTCCTGCAGAAACGTTATCATGTGATGTAAAAGAAAATTTAAAGTCCATGTACATTTATCATTTTAAAGATCCAATATCCCAAACATGCTGTTCTATAATTCAAGTGATTCATTGGAAATTAATTTTAGACCTACTGGTACAAGAGACATTTCTAGATTCACAAAGACATTAATTCATACAAGTCAGATCAGTTGCTGTCAGAATCAATAATCCGAGTAAGTAAACTGCAGCACAGGAATCATCTTACATGCTCCAACTACAGCTGCACTGATAGGCTGGACTCTGGACTCAGAGTGCTGCATCTGGCCGTCTTTGTCACTAACCTCCAGCTGTCAATCAAAGTCGCACACTGCTCTCTCACCCGTGGACACAGGGCTATGGGTGGAAACAGATGACGGGTATTCCCCTGGAACACCTACAAATGTCAGGATGACATTTTAGGGCCCAAGGAGGGAGAGAGAGAGAGAGAGAGAGAGAGAGAGAGAGAGAGAGAGAGAGAGAGAGAGAGAGAGGAAGTGTTTGTGTCCTGCACCTTAATGGCAGATACCAGCGGTCTCTAGACAACATTTGATAGCAAAGTTGTCTCTCTGATTCAATGACTACAACAAAATATCATAAAAGTAGGTTAATATTTTCAATGTGATGGGTGTTTTAAAAAGGCAAATTGTGTAACTTTTGCAATGTTAATTTGATCCTGTCCTTAGTGTGCAGAGGCAACTTTTAAAAAAAAATCCATTCATAGGTTGATTTCCCCAAAGAGTGTGAGTGCTTTGGCTCTGTAGCACTTTCAAAACATTGCTCTGTTTGCTTGACTCAGCTAATATCACCAGTATCTGATTTCTGGTGAAGTCCTTGGGAAATCGTATTTTGGTGTGTGGTGCAGCAGTTTGGCTTGCTAGACTAAATGACAAACCACACTGCAGCTTATTCTGGGCAATAACTGTCCATTCAGACAGGAAGTGATGGTCTGAATGACATATAAAGCAAGAGACCACAGTTTGTTTTATTTTTAAGATTTATTTGATATTTATTTATATAAGTATATACCACAATATTTGACTGGCATGGAAAAATACTGGTACACAGTAATCTCTACCAATGAAAATGCTGGAAAAACTTTATAGATTACAGATTTTCTGCCTGTCCAAAATTTCTACAGAGTATCTAGTTAACTTAATGCTTACTAAATTGCTTCAAACTAAACTCTGAATATCTTTCAAAGATTTGATGCCTCTAACCTGGAAAACTATTTTGTCCTCAACAAGCAAGCATGACTTAATAAATGCAGTTTCCCTTTTGTAACGCTCAGGCAGGGAAGAGTGAGGTAAGGATATATTGCAGCTGTAGTTTATTTCTAAAAGAAGATGATCCAAATTATGGAGATGACAGCTTGAAAGTGACCGCTTAGTTTAACCAAGACAATGGCTGCATCCAAAAACTTAGGCAGCTGACTTGTTGCCTTATCAGACAATGACTTGTAAAGCAGCGTAAGCGCACGAAAGTACCTCATGAAACTGATTTCGGACAGACTTCTGAGGCAGCTTAACATAAAAAAATAGAGCGAGCTTTGGTGAGAACTAAACAAATATTTAATTACCACAGTAGTAATTTCGCCAAAAAAGACGCCATCTTTTTTTTCCTGCTATCAACTGTCACCGAATGGAACGCATAGGATTGTGGGATATCAAAGGGAGCGAAGGATACATTTATGCTGCCTTCAAAAATTGATCAGATGAACGTATCTCAGGAGACGGGAAGTGAAGCTAACATTAGATTTAGATGTGTCTTGATGCTTTCCTACCTTGAAATGTCTCCTCCGAAGGCAGAATTTTCCAGGTTTCGGACGCAGCTAATTAGCTATGAAAAATAAAACACAGGAAGAGAAAACAGAAGCAATGGAACAGAAATACCTTTCAAAATAAGAGCCCTAAACTGGTCTAACATGACGCCCTTTCTCTTGTAAAGCCAACCAATCATATTAGAGCTTGCTGGATATCAGAAAGTGCATATTTATATAGTCAGATAATCTTAGACTAGTGATGCAGGGAAAATAAATAAGTCTTCGGTCAACACAAAATTGTGCTATCACTCATTTTGTCTCTGACTTTCTTTTTCCAGGTTTGGCCCTCCATTCCTGATGAGAGTAGAAAGGACTCTTTCTTGGGATCATTTGCGACAGAGTGTCTGCAATAAGCTTTACTTATTTCAAAAAAATACGGTCATAAAGGTGAGTGTGAGCTGATCATAGATTAGGTTTTGATGTTAGCGGTATGTGCTGTGGTTAGAGTAAGGGTAATTATGGGATATTGAATTTCTTTATTATGACAGAAGCCTCTCAATAATAATGACACCTGTAAGCTTAAATATGCACATGAGGGAAGGATAGTCATACAGACCAATTGGTTGAATACAGGAGATGGAGAGATGAGATGAAAGCGAAATGGTCATGTGTACAGGTTCTCTTTCACTCATAAATGGTCATGTGCCAATGCTGCCCTCTGAGGGTCATTTTCCCAAATAAGAGATTCTTATTTAACATTTATAAAGTTTATCGTACCATGAATTATCTTGAATTAAAATTCAAAATATGTTTTTAATTAAGTAGAATATATTTAACTAACAGCTTAAGTCATATACATTAAATGCCATTTAGTCATCTGAAGGGCCTGAAACTAGATGCCACTGTTGTATAACACCAGTCCTATTGACTCAATGTTTTTTAAATGCTAATTCTTACAGTTATTTGTACTTACAGTATTAGACCCATTAGATTATATAGGAGACTTGAGCTCTACAACAAACTAAATGTGTTAGAACATGTTTCAGAAAATTAACGAGAAAGAGATCTCACATTGTCTTCTAATTGCTTCAGTACAACAGATTGGCCAGAACTGCAGAGAGCAGAGTTGTATTGTTTTAATGTCTTCTCAGGATAATAAATTAAAGGACCAATATAAACTCACCTTCTCAGACAAAAGACTGCTGCGGTTTTCATCTGTTCATTGGTTCCCATTAAGTCTTTAATTTATCACTCTGTACGCTTGAGTACAGCTCCATTTTGTTCTATTTCTGCTTTAAATTGCATCTTTAAAGCCTGACGTTCCTCTCTTCCTCAATTCCACTATGCTGCTGTCAGAGAATGAAATAAACAACTTTTTCAAACCTCTTTTAATGCATTTATTCACGCAAAAAATTGAATAATATCAAGAGAAATGTATTATTATTTTCAGTGGAGCTATTAAGAATTTTCTGTATTGTTGCAAACATTTGACCTTCATTATGATCTTCATCTTCGAAACACAAATGAAGATATTTTTAATGAAACTTTCCCTCCATTCAAAGTCATTCCACCACAACTTTCAAGCTTCAGAAAGTTAATAAAGAGATGGTAAAAGTAATGCATATGAATCAAGCTGGTTAATTTTAAGTCTTCTGAAGAGGCACAATCGTGTTATATGATAAACAGATTTAATTTAGGCTTTTATTCACATATAACCATCGATCAATGCACATACATAGAAAACATCAAATAGAGTCAATGGTAGCTCAACCATACTTGCTTAAGCAAACCTCAAGCTGAAGTTTGCCATGCCTGTGTCAACTTCCAAAAAAATCATTATTGATGCTTCCCAGGCTGGAAAAGGTTGCAAAACTATTTTCCACCAATCTGATTACAGTACTTATTATTAAAGTATACAAGTGGAAGAAGCTCAGCTACAATGTTACTTTAGGTCTAACAAATATCACTCCAGGAGAATATCACTCTCTTACATTATCTAAGATTAGTGTTTATGAATCCACCATCGAGCAAACACTCTCCAAGAAGAATATTGTTACCCATTTAAAGTCTGCCAGAGACTGTGGCGCTAGAAGACTATTGAAGAATGTCTTGTGGACATATGAGTCCTAAATATATCTTTTGGTTTAAATGAGAAGCATTGCATTTGGGGAAAACCAAAATACCGCATTCAATAATATGAACCTCATCCCAACTGTAAAGCATGGTGGTTGCATTATTATTATTGTTTGGGGTTAATTTACTACCTCTGGACAAGGCTTGATATCATTGATGGAATAATGAATCCTGCATTTTCTACATGGTGTCAGTCCTTGAACTAAAGCTCAACAGAAAGACCACGGCCCTTAACACACACAGGTCTGACCACAATTACAGAAAACGTTTGATTTGTTGTTATCAGTGGCGTAGCAAGTCAGTCCTGGGCCCATATGCAGCCAGCAGCCATATCAACCTGTAGCCCAAGACTGGTTTCCCATTGAAAGCTAAGCAGGGCTGAACCTGGTCAGTACCTCTTGGGAAAAACTAGGTAGCTGCTGGTAGAGGTGTTAGTGAGGCTAGCAGGGGGTGCTCACCCTGTGGTCTGTGTGGGTCCTAACACCCCAGTATAGTGATGGGGACACTATACTGTCAATAAGCATCGTCCTTCGGATGAGACGTTAAACCGAGGTCCTGACTCTCTCTGGTCATTCCCAGGATGTCCTTCGGAAAAAGAATAAGGGTGTAACCCCGGCATCCTGGCCAAATGTGCCCATTGGCCCCTGTCCATAATGGCCTCCTAATAATCCCCATATATCAATATACCAGTTGGCTTCATCATTCTGTCTCCTCTCCACCAATTAGCTGGTGTGTGGTAGACGTTCTGGCGCAATATGGCTGCCATCTCATCATCAGGTGGATGCTGCACATTGGTGGTGGTTATATACACCAGAAAAGTGTTATATAAATGTAACAAATTATTATTATTATTATTATTATTATTATTATTATTATTATTATTATATATGCAAAAAAAAAAAAATGTACAGGCCCCCCAGTCCCCACTTCCCAAGTGCATTGAAGAGACATTTATAGACATTCATTGTAGCTTCATCAGAAGAAGAAAAAAACATACCAAACAATACCATAACAAAACAAAAAAACACTCTAGCCAGCAACTTTTTACAACCAGAATGGAACTAAAAAAAAAAGTCTAGAATAACCAATGCTCAGCCAATGTCAATACTAAACTACTGCACGCAAGCACAAACGATCTTTGCACGGCGGCCCAAAATTTATTTGCATTCTCTGGGCCTTTCTTTAGGCAAATTCATCCAAAATGTCCTTGGTGTTTAATTCACGGATTCATGCATTCTCAATGAAATTTTTTTGTTTGTTTTTTTTGGCACTGCGATGTAGCAGCATTTGCATGTAGTACAGTATCATTAAAAAATTATGATGTAGTTCTACGGGAACCACGGGGTGCAAAAAGATGACAAATGCACACACGAAATTATGGAGGAACAGGAAATCGCTTCACATGACATAAAATATATTTATCGTGGCCACAAATTAAAAATGAATTCCCTAATTTTAATTAAAATGTTCACATGGGCGGGCCCCCAATCCACCTGGGCCCATTTGCACGTGCATGCCCAGACGCTACTCCAGTGGCTGTTATTGTCATTCAAGGTCACACCAGATTCTGAAGGCAAACGTTCACTCTTAGTTCATCATTATTAGATACATTTCTGATCTATGTACACTACTGTTGAAAAGTTTGGCTTGGTAAGATTCTTTCTCATAAGTCCCTTATCAGGGCTACTGACTCTCACGCATTCAGCAATTGACGCTGTTCTCACGCTCTCACGCCACGCTCCATTTTCTCACGCAGTGAAAAATCACGAGGCAAAGAGGACTGACACCAACAGAGCAGGTTACTTTGATGTGAAACAAAGTCTCCGCTTTCAAATTCAGTCTTATTATGAAATTCAAGCAATAAATACCCTTTTGGCGATCTTAAATGTGGCACGTGACAGATTGCTGCGGAGCCTCATGAACCAATCATCTCTTACTACTAGTTAATAATAAACATGAATGAACATCAGAAGGTATGTTGAAAGATACAGTACAACTGAAATGAATTATAACTCATGTTATCGCTCAGTCAGTGGTTAAACCGCGGAAAGACGTCAATAAAACAATAAACAATGTTGTGTTACATTTATCTTAGTTAGCAAGAAAAAAGAAACTATAAAGAGGAGTATTTTGCTAAATATGTGCATTATAGGCCTATTACATATTATATTTTTTACTTATTATAAAAACCACATTTTATTCATTTGAGTTGTTAATTTTAACCTTTAATAATAATACCAGCTGATAGGTAATCAGTTAAGAGATTTTTCCTTGAGAAAAATTAACGACCTGATATTTATCCAAATGAATCGATATTGAATCAAGATCGGAATCGAATCACAAGCTTATTAATTGAAATCGTGACATTTGAGTCAAGCATTAATAAATACAGTAGACTACAAGTTATCGTACCATGCAAACATTGCAAACATTTAGTTACCAAATGTTTTGACAATCACAAGACGCTTATCGTAATGCACTTTGTTGTTGTCGCTGTACAAAAGTCTTGCAAAAGTCCCTGCCCTTACGCTCACCAAGGCTGCAATAATTTTCATCAAAAATACAGTAAAACAGTGATATTGTTGTATATTATTTCAATTAAAACTGTTTTTGATTTTAATGTATTTTAAAATGTCATTTATTCCTGTAATGGCAAAGCTGAATTTTCAGCAGCCATTACTCCAGTCTTCAGTGTCACATGATCCTTCAGAAATGCTCAAGTATCATTTCTTATCTATTATTGTCAGGGGTTGGTGTGCAGCATGCATGAATAAGATGAGGAGTAAACAAAACAAAACAATTTGTAACGTCTCGGTTACGTATGTAACCCTCGCTCCCTGAAGGAGGGAACGGAGACGCCACGCCGGAGTACCGACGAATAGGAATTCGCTCGCGAGCCAATCTACTTCGAGTGTAACTAAAACGAGCCAATGCACATTGGCATGCAATGATTGCACCAGGTGCTCATGCCACGCTGTGCGGGTATAAATGAGACACAGGTGATTGCATCAAATTAGCCTTTGCTGAGGAGCCGAGTAGGTAGGCAGGCACCCCAGCAGGGTACAGAGGACATGGCGACGGACGTGGCGCCTCCGCTCCTCCTTCAGGGAACGAGGGTTACATACGTAACCGAGACGCTCCCATTCAGTCGGTCACTCGACGCCACGCCGGAGTACCGACGAATAGGAATCCCTACCAAAGTGCCATGCCCTCTGCCCCCTTCCAGTGCCCAGTGTGAGCCACCTGAGCTCTCTTACCTGATGAGACGGGGCTCACACCAGGAAGTCCATCACTGCTGTTCCGCATGACCCTGTTCAGTGATTATTGGATGACACTGGGAAAGCGTGCCCTAGAAAAGGGGCAGCTGCCATGAGCCCACATCGCACTCGGAGGAGTTATGTGAGTACAAAGCTGAGCCGTAGCCCGCAAGGGAGGAGGGGGCTCAGTCCCGGTGACGGGAAGGCTCTCCCGAGGGAAAGACACGGGCTTCCCGTAGGGAGCGACCGTGGAAGAAATATGGGATCCCCGCAGGGTCACTCATATAAGCCCAGCCCATTACCGGTTCTCAAGGATTCAGCGGCAGTAGCCTGATGCCCGACGTTCCGCGACGTCCGGCACCGAGGAGATGGAGGACTCACAGAGTTTGCTTCTGGAGAATAAGAGCGCCGGAGCGCAGCAAGCCGACAAGAGCCGGGCCTCTCAGTGCTTCTACCCGCTTGAGGTAAGAACACAGGAGGAGACCGGCTCTACACGTAGGCTATAGAATCTAGCGAACGTGTTGGGTGTCGCCCAGCCCGCAGCTCTACAGATGTCTGACAGCGAGGCGCCACGTGCCAGCGCCCCAGGAGGATGCAACACTTCTAGTAGAGTGTGCTCGCACTCGAGCGGACAGGGCACACCTTGTGCTTGGTAAGCCAAGGTGATGGCATCCACTATCCAGTGGGCCATCCTCTGCTTGGAGACAGCCTTTCCCTTCTGCTGGCCTCCGTGACAGACAAAGAGCTGATCTGAGGTTCTGAAGCTTTGAGTTCTATCCACGATCCGCAGCAGCGCGGACGGGACAGAGCAAAGCTAGGGCTGGGTCTGCCTCCTCCGGGGGCAGCGCTTGCAGGTTCACCACCTGTTCCTGAAGGGAGTGGTAGGAACCTTGGGCACATAGCCAGGCCGGGCCTTAGTACCACGTGGGTATTACCCGGCCCGAACTCTAGGCACGATTCGTCGACCGAAAATGCCTGCAGGTCCCCTACCCTCTTGATGGAGGCCAATGCAGCCAACAGCAAAGTCTTCATAGACAGAATCTTTAGCTCTGCTGACTGCAAAGGCTCGAATGGGGCATTCTGGAGTGCTCGGAGCACCAGAGCAAGATCCCAAGAGGGTATGGAGGGGGTCGAGGAGGATTTAACCGCTCTCGCCCCTAAGGAACCTGACGACCAGGTCGTGCTTCCCAACCGACTTACCTTCTACGTGGTCGTGATAGGCGGATATAGCAGCAACATAGACCTTGAGGGTGGAGGGTGACAGCCTACGCTCCAACCCTTGTTGCAGGAAGGAAAGCACAGACGCGATCGAACATCTTCGGGGTCCTCTCAAGCAGAAGAACACCACTCGACGAACAGGTTCCACTTCGGCGCGTAAGCCTGTCTTGTAGACGGTGCACGTGCGAAGTGATGGTGTTAACTACCTCTTGGGGTAAGTCACCTAGAACCTCCGCGTCCGTCCCCCGGGCCAGACATGAAGCTTCCACAGGTCTGGGCGCGGGTGCCACAGGGTGCCCGTCTCTGAGTCAGAAGGTCCTTAGAGGAATCGGCCAAGGAGGGGCTGTCGCGAGGAGCATAAGTTCTGGGAACCAGGTCCGTTGGGCCAGTACGGCGCCACCAACAGGAGCTGCTCCTCGTCCTCCTGACCTTGCACAGTGTCTGTGCAAGTAGGCTCACTGGGGAAACGATATTTGCGCAGTCCCTGGGGCCAGCTGTGCGCAAGGGCATCCGTGCCGAGTGTACCCTCGGTCAGCGAATAGAACCACTGGCAGTGGGGCGTTTCTGGGAAGCAAACAGGTCGACCTGTGCCACCCCTAACTGTCTCCCGATCAGCTGAACCACCTGGGGTGGAGTCGCCACTCCCTGGGAGCGCAGCTCGTGAGAGCTCGCCGGCCACACGGTTGCGCACACCAGGGACATGAATGGCCTGAAGCGACCTCAGACACTTCTGACTCCAGAGGAGGAGATGGCGGGCGAGTTGCGACATGCGACGGGAGCGCAGACCACCTTGTCGGTTGAAATACGCAACAGCCGCAGTGTTGTCCGTGTGGACCAGTACATCTTTGCCCGTAACCGCCCCTTTAAGGCGGCTCAGAGCAAGATGTACTGCTAGCAACTCGAGGCAATTGATGTGCCAATGCAGGTGCGGGCCCGCCCAAACCCCTGACACTGCATGCCCGTTATGCGTGGCTCCCCAGCCCATGGCGGAGGCATCCGTGAAAACCACAGTATGCCTGGACACCTGTTCCAGGGGCACTCCAGCCCGAAGGAACGAAGGGTCTGACCACGGACTGAAGGACTGGCGACAGGCCGGTGTGATGCTCACCGGTGAGTGCCGCGTTGCCACGCCCATCTCGGGACTCGGCCGTAGCCAATGCTGAAGCGGTCTCATATGAAGCAGGCCGAGCGGCGTTACATTGCCGCCGGCTGCCATATGCCCCAGGAGCCTCTGAAACCGTTTCAGTGGAAACGCCATCCTGCCCTGAAACGTGTTCAGGCAGTTCAGCATCGACTGGACATGCTCCTCTGTGAGGCGTGCTGCCTGCTCGACCGAATCCAACTCCATACCGAGAAAGAGATCCTCTGCCCGGGCGAGTTTGCTCCTTTCCCAGTTGACCCGAGACCCAACTGGCTGAGGTGTCTGAGCACCAGGTCCCTGTGTTCGCACAACTGATCCCAGGACTGTGCTAGAAAGAGCCAGTCGCCGAGATAGTTGAGGATGCGAACGCCCGCTCTCTCATGGGCACGAGGGGCCCCCTCCGTGACTTTCGTAAAGACATGGGGACAGGGCCAGCCCGAAGGGCAGGACTTTGTACTGATATGCTCAACCCTCGAACGCAAAGCGCAGAAATGGCCTGCGTCGAGGAAGGATCGAGACATGAAAGTACACGTCCTTCAGGTCGACTGCTGCAAACCAATCTTGGGGACGGATGCATTCGAAAATGCGCTTCTGCGTGAGCGTCTTGAACGGTAGCTTGTGGAGGCTCCGATTCAGGACTCGCAGGTCCAAGATTGGCCGTAACCCACCGGCTTTTCTTGGGTACAATGAAGTACGGGCTGTAGAGGCCGGTCTTCATATCGGCTGGAGGGACGGCTCTATCGCGCCCTTCGCCAGCAGGACAGCGATCTCCACACACAGGACATGGGCATCTGCAGCATTCACCGGCGAAGCGGATGCCCTGATCCTGGGGGCGCCAGGCGAACTGAATCGCGTGAGCCGAGCCTGATGGTCCGAATGAGCCAGCGAGACGGACCGAGGAGCACTAGCCAGGCTCCCAGGGACCGTACAAGCAGGACCATAGGGACCACCGGCGTACCCACCGAGGGGCAGCGAGATGGAATGCAGATACCGGACTGGGGCGGCTGTCTCGTGGAGCGCGGCCCGCAGAGGTGAGAGTGCGTGCAACACTTACCTGATTCCACAGGTGGGCAGCAGGAACATGAGGGGTTGTCCACTGCTGCCCGCTGGCGAAGAGGGAGGATGAGTGTGGTCCGGCGCTTGACCGCCACAACTCTCCGAGCCCCTGCGGACCCGGAGATGGAAGGAACTGCTCTTGTGTTGAGAATTTGGGTACCGCTGGGGCTGAGCCCAGCGGCGGAACAGAGACAAAATGGAACACAAGATTCTCCTCCCGGCCTCCACCGGGGATGGAGCGGTGTGGTCACCATCTCCAGAAGAGCAGTCCTCCTCACCTCCGGGTCGCCCGTCTCGTGGCAGCCTGCCCTTGGCCTTGCCTCCCTCTTGGCAGGCGTCTGGACGGGTAGGGCGGCCTGCTTGCGCCCGCCCCACAACGGCGCTTGGGTGGAGGCTGCTGCTGCGCGCGGGAGCGGAGGCAGACGCAGGCGGCGCGCCGGCGACGGCAGCAGGCTGAGCGCTGCCGGGCGGCGGGTGGAGACAGCAGCTGACCGCCGAGGCAGAATGTGACTGACCGCCTCAGTCTGCTTCTGTGCGGCCAAGAACTGATGGGCGAAGTTCTGGGCCGCGTCGCCGAAGAGGCCAGTCTGGGAGACGGGGGAGTTAAGGAACCTGACTTTGTCGGTCTCCCTCATGTCCGCCAGACACAGCCAGAGGTGGCGTTCCTGGACCACCATAGTGGACATCGCACGACCCACGGCCCGCCCGCGCCGTAACCTTCGTCGCCGCACGGCGCGAGGTCCGTTGCGGTTCTCAGTTCCTGGAGAACTGCGGGATCGTGACTTCACCCCCTCGCAAGGTCTTCAGAGCCGGGCCTGATGGACCTGCAACAACGCCGTGAGCGTGTAAAGCGGAGCCTGCCTCTCCACAAGCCAGGTAGGCCTTCCCGATCAGATCGGATGAGTACCTACAGGCCCCGGAGGGAAGACACGGGTTCCACGGGGGGAACCTGCGTGTATCCCTTTGCAGGTCCGCCATCGAGGGTGGTGAGGAGGAGGATCCACTAGGCCGGTTTCGGGCAGTAAAGGTGCCGTCCACGACCTTGTGAGCTCCTCGTGCACCTCCGGGAAAAAGGCACCGGGTGGGGCGCTGAGAACCAGCACGGGCCACCCCGAGAAACCAATCATCCAGCCTTGAGGATTCGGGACACGGTGGAGGGGTTCCACACGAGCCCGACTCTCTCGGCGGCGGCCCGGGCAAGCATAGCCATCATCTCCGGATCAGTATCGGGCACAGTGGGTCTACCCGGAGGAGCCCCTGCGCCGACACATCCTCTCCAGAGAGTTCTGACCTCCTCTCCGATGCAGCGATGGACATCTGGTCCTCAAGGGAGCCCCAAAGGATACGGATGGTGCACATCTCGTGGATGGCCCACCGCGTTCCAATGGCAGCTCTACTGGCTGCGGAGTGAGAGGGATGAGGGTTCCCCGGGGGTTGGTTCCCTGGGGGAAACACACTCACCGTAACCCTCAAATCAGCCGGCCTACTGCCTGAAGTAACTCTCTGAGGAGAGTTAGATCGCGGCAGAGGCACAGAGGCTCCGCCATTGCGCGAGACGGAGCCGCGATCGCAACTCCGAGATGGTCATGTTCCCGCAGTGAGAACATGATTCATCCACCAGCGCTGCCTCAGCGTGCTGAACGCCCAAACACGAGATACAGCGCTGATGACCATCCCTCGGTGACAGGAAACCACCGCATCCAGAAACACACAGATAGAATGTCATCTTGAAAAAGACGCAAGCTCTATCTGTGTAAGCTCTTTCAGAAGGACGCTCTCCTTGGTGCTGAAGCACGCGGGGAGGGGTCGCGCGACACAGTCAGGGGTAGTGCAGCCTGACATGCGCGCTCTCTCACACGGCGCTCTCTTACCAGCCGTGGGAGCGGCTTTTTAGCGCTCTCCACCTAGCGCACCGAACCGGCTGTGAGAACAGCCTTTGTGATCGTTCTGTTCAAACAACAAAGAGAGATGATCGGAAAACCACACGACCCGCTGCTGTGCCGTCCACACCAACACCGAATGAAGAGATCGCTTCCGAAAGCGGCTTCCGCTCTTCAGTCAGGACTGCAAGTAAGGAGTGATATCTGTAGTAACCATCTACCACTCGGCTCCGGCTAAAATGCTAATTTGATGCAATCACCTGTGTCTCATTTATACCGCGCACAGCGTGGCATGAGCACCTGGTGCAATCATTGCATGCCAATGTGCATTGGCTCGTTTTAGTTACACTCGAAGTAGATTGGCTCTCGCGAGCGAGATTCCTATTCGCCGGCACTCCGACGTGGCGCCGAGAGTGACCGACTGAATGGGAACTCTCATGAGATCGTAGGAGAATAGCAAACCAACATACTCCACAAAAGAGAACTGACAAAGAACTGAACTGAAAAAGGAGTATACATGGCAGACATAATGATACAATGGTGATGATAATATGTAACGAAGGAAACAAACAAGGACATAATCAGTAACCAAGGAAACCGAAACTAAATAGTGCAGGGAAACAGGAACTAAAGGAAACAAACCAGAATATCAAAATTAGAGCCCATAGAACATACACCTGACGATTATCAATGCTGAAAACAGTTTTGCTGCTTATTTTTGTGGAAACTGTACTACATTTTTTCAGGATTCCTTGATGAATAGAAAGTTCAAAAGAACAGCATTTATTTGAACAATATACTGTATTATTGGTAACAATGTAAAAGTCTTTGCTGTCACTGATCGATTGAATGCATCCTTGCTGAAATAAAGTATTAATAAAAAAAACTTTTGAAACTAAACTAAAACATTTGAATGGTTTGCAAACTTTCTAGCCCCACTCACCATGCCATTACAAACTTGAATGCTGTTATTTTTTCATGGAACACAAAATTAGAATTTTTGAAGAATCTTTATGCAAATCTTTTCCACGTAATGACTTTTTAGTTAAATGAAGCTACACATGGAGTGAATCAATAACTTGTTACATTTATGATTAAAACACTGTATTTTTCTTTCCACAGACTACTGAACTGTTTAAGATGCGTGTTGTTGGTGGGTCGGCTTCCTGCAGTTACCTGTCTCCCTATGACAGCAGACCTCTGTGCCACCCAACTGTGGACAGGTGAGCCCATACACCCCACCTGAAAAACAAAAAATTCTGATAGAAGTCTTTTGCTTACCAAGGCTGAATTTGCTTGGTCAAAAATACAGAATTGTTATTACAATTTTGAATAACCGTTTTGTATTTTAATCTATTTCAAAATGCAATTTATTCTTGTCATGCTAAAGCTGAATTTTCAGCAGTCTTCAGTGTCAAATCATTCTAATGTGCTGATTTGGTTCTCAATTAACATTTCTTATTATCACAGTTGAAAAATGTAATGTTTTTGTGGAAACCATTTTTCAGGATTCTTTGAATAGAAAGTCCAAAAGAACAGCATTCATTATTTTTTTGCATCAATGTAAAAGTCTTGTCACTGATCAATTTATTGTCCAATTTATTATCCTGTCACGTCTGGTTCAGTTAGTCAGTTATGAAAGTCTACGTTTACATTTTCAATTTTTGGGATTGACAACCACATTTACTTACAGGTGTGAGTCTTGAAATGCCCTGTTCCCACAGTAACTTACAGTAGCACCTAGAATACTGTATGCAAGCAACACGTCTGTATTCTCTTACCAGTAGTGACAGTGACCAAAGTAATATCAAAGATGGCTGACTGAAAAGTCTTATCACTTTTGACACAACAAGAGTCCCATTGAGCCCGAGTTCATCCTTCAAAAATCTTCGCTAACCGTCAGAAGCTTCAATGTAAACATGTGCTAGCCAGATGAATATAGTACTGTTGCATTCGCGTCTCACATCCTTTGCAGTGTCTCGCGCATTACACAGCATTTGAGTCACATGATCCTTCAGATATCATTCTAATATGATGATGCTCAAATAAAATTTCTTATTTATTATTGTCAGGGGTTGGTGTGCAGCATGCAAGATGAGGAGTAAACAAAACAAGAACAAAGTCTTTTTTTCTAAATCTGTAACTCTCAGGAGATCGTAGGAGAATAGCAAACCAACATACTCCACAAAAGAGAACTGACAAAGAACTGAACTGAAAAAGGAGTATACATGGCAAACATGATGATACATAATATGTAACGAAGGAAACAAACAAGGACATAATCAGTAACCAAGGAAACCGAAACTAAACAGTGAAGGGAAACAGGAACTAAAGGAAACAAACCAAAATATCAAAATAAGAGCCCATAACACAGAACATACACCTGATGATTATCAATGCTGAAAACAGTCGCACATAGAACACAAAACTAACAGGAGCCACTCTGGTGGAGAACAGTGACTGGATCTAGAACCTTCAGATGATACACAGAGCTCATATCTCCGTTGCTGTAAGTTAGCAAAGCAAAACCACACACAAAACCCCTTAGCAGAGCGGTTGTATGACGTGACACACAACTAGTTATCCAGTCTGGTTATTATCCACAGGTTTTCCGAGAATTATGTTGTGGGTCCTGAAAATTTACAGGTGTGAGTTCGGTTATGGAATGCTTTTGTCGCTCCCTTAAATAACTGTACTGTTTGTGAACGTTAGGCCTGACATATTAATGACTCAAATACAGGGCTGACAATCATATTCTGCTGCTGTGTGAACGCAATCTTCAGTTCATTCCATTGTTCCTATGTTTCTATTTCGATTTGTTACCATAGTTACTGATTATGTTCTTCACCTGTTTCTTCTTAGTTCTTTCATAAATCTTCTATTTATATCCCAGTATTTTAATCTTGAGTTGCTGGTTATTTTCTCAGTTTGACTAAGCCATTTTGTAGTTTCCTCATTAGATTATGTAAGGACGCGAGGTGGTAATGTGGCCACGACGCGAAGCGGAGTTACACCTCTGGTGTGCATTATTTTTCAATT
The DNA here is from genome assembly GCA_018749465.1 of Paracanthobrama guichenoti. Lineage (NCBI taxonomy): Eukaryota > Metazoa > Chordata > Actinopteri > Cypriniformes > Gobionidae > Paracanthobrama > Paracanthobrama guichenoti. The sequence continues at coordinate 19,196,365 of CM031948.1, read as the reverse complement.
TAATTATTCTGCTTATACTACGGTTACCACACCTCAAAACATTGTTCATGCTGTTTTTCAAGACATTTGTCAATTTTGTTTAAAAAGCTCTTGTGTGTAGGACTAATTTCTTACGCATCTCACCCCAAGCCTCCATTACTAATTCCAAAACATAATTTTAGAGAGGGAGATTAAGTGTGTGTAATAACTCATCAGTGTTCTATAACTGCACCAGCATCTCTACTAATAGTGAAACTGTACGTTTATCTACTCAAGAACAGCGCTGTTATTACTTCGCTAGTGAGAAATGTCATGTTGTTAAAGGGGGTTTCTGTCAATCTGTTCACAGTTTCTGCCAATCTCATGTTAATCTTGAGTACCTGTAGTGTTGCCTTCTTCATATCTCCAAAAAGTCTTTAGTTTTATCATATTTATAAAAGACAGATACACTGTACTGAGTCCTTCCGAATAAAACCGATCGGCTAGAGGTGCATTGTATGGGCGGACCTAAAGAGTCACGATCATGTTGTTTACTTGATGTGCACTTACACGCCGATAGCCAACAACACACAGACATTTGAAGCAGTTTTATTCACCGACTGCGGTTACAACGCACGACCGTGAACCTTTATCATTGGGACCGCTCCATCTTTCAGCATTAGACGATCTGCAAATATGGAGTTGAATTGGGCCTTGTTTATAAAACAATCATCGCCGAAATACAGGGAACAAACAAAAACGCTTGCACAACTCCATTGCTGCTCCGGAAAAACAAACTCCATCCACTGTCCCCTTAACACTGGGTTCTTTGGGAAGCTGAACAGAGTTGTCTTGCCCTGACAACCAAAAACACACTTCTTTGGTGACGTTGTTGATTTCGTGAAGTCCTGTGACCTGTGCAGCGCTGACAACTTCCCTAAAGCCGAGCAAAGTGCGTTGATGGACATTTGCTCTCTCGCTCTGGTCGACGTGAAAAACTCATGAAATAGCATTATAGCCTGGAACTACTTTAGCCATGTGTTTCCCTGAAAGTAATTGCACACATTAGAACGTTCGTCAGCCAATCAGATTCAAGCATTCAACAGCCCGTAGTATAAGATATTGAAATAAAATACCGTTGCATATAGAGCTTCGCCTTGACTATGCCTTCCTGCAACATTACACATCCTTGCAAAATAAAAGTCTTTATTTTTTTAATCTTACTGACCCCAAACTTTTGAACCGTAGTGTATGTCTAGAAATTCCTTGATACAGTATGTGTTCTATACATCCTAACTGCTCATCATTGCTGCTAAAAGTTAATATCTCCAGCTGCTTTAAACTTTTTAATTGGTCTCCAAACACCCACATCACAGTTTTTTAACCTAGTTTGGACTAATTGTATCCTCTTCTCTGCATCATGTTTGTGAGGCTCTAGAGAGACAAACCCAACAAGCTAAACCATGAAGAGCTCATCCTCTCAGTGCTGTAGGTGTAACGCACACAGTCTCAAAAGCCAATGATCCATTTCTCAATTTAAACAGCTTAAAACTCAGTTCCACAGTCGTGACTGCAGCCTCATTCGCTCCTGTGCCTGCTATTCTGGGCTGTTTTCCTTCCTCTGAAGTGAATATAACAGAATTATGATGGTTTTATTTGTAAATGTGTTTTACTTTAAAGTTCAAGGCTTTTAAATGAGAGTTCAGTAGAAAAGAATTTGAATCTTTAGAGCAGATTATGTATGAAACCACAACCTAGATTAAATAAGGGGTTGGACGGGAATGTGTGTGTAAAGAAATTACAGGGATAGATGGGATAGATTATGTGACGCATTTGTCACAAGAATATTTTTATTTCTGAATTTAAATTTATTTTAATATTTTTGGGGGGCATAAAGTCACAAATTGTCAGGGTGATACAACTGCCCTGATGTCATAATAAAGAAAAATAATGTAATTTAAAGAATTCAATATTTGAAAAGAAAAACTGGCATACACGTTTTATTATTATTTCTCAAGAAAAACAATTTTTTTTTAATGAAAACCATATGAAGCCAACATAAATACAAAAAAGCGTTGTTCCTTTCATCATGGATATTCTTATCATTGACCCAGATGTCACTAACTAAATGTACTATGGTATTACCAGGTTTTTTGTACATGCACCATGGTACCATACTATAGGTTTTTATAAGTACCTTGGAGTACCATGAAAATATCAATATACAGTATAATGAATATGGTCATCACTCAGTGCCATGCATGGTATATATCAAAGTACCATGGTATTATCATCTGATGGCATCACTATACCAGGCTAGAACAGTACGTTTTTTTTAAGGTACAGGTTTGGAGATGTGAATGTTTTTAACGTGCAGAGGTGTTTGATCACATTTTCTTACCAAAGCATTGTTGTTTACTCTCATTTATGTCTGTCACTGTATAAATAGGTTATTTATTTGTAATTATGATGTTCAGATGATAGCAGAGACATTCCATTTCTCATGTGGTTACCTGCTGTTCTCTGACGCAAGCTGCTGCTCTTGTGTGCTGAAAGCCAGCAGTGTTTAACTGTGCAAGTAATTAAGTTTGTCAGCCATTGCTGAAGATGCATTCATTCATCTATCTAGAGGTTTCACAAGCAAGATTGAGTTAAGAAGACCACATTTTCCAAGTAATGACAGGAAGCATATGGTTGCCCCAAACATTTATCATCAAATAGATGGTTTGTATGAACAGAAGTTCAGAGAACAGTGAAAAAAGCATGCAAAGTTCCAGTGTAACTACAGAGACAGTACAGGTACAGGTATATGTGAGGGCACAAATGTGGTATTTGACATGTGTATTACAACATAAACATGGTTTATAAGGACGCTTCCTGTGTCCTTGTAAACCAAATGGCTTAAAAACAGTGCATATGGGTGTATATGTGTGCGTGCGTGTTAGGTCCCCAAAGTTCAGCTTGAGATACAGTAAATTGTCAGTGTAAGACAAGATAAATTGTTCGGTGTAAGATAAGAAAACTCCTGCATGTGCATGTGAAGCTTTCTTCTCAATAGGCCAGAGTTGATGAATCCAAGTGAATTCCCCTCACGTCTCAGAATTATTGTTCCCTGCTTTTAAATCCTCTCAGAAACAATCGCAATTAACGCAGACTGACTGTGCGTCAGAATTAATCTGGCTTTAGCCCAGCGCTCAGAAAAACTCAGCCATGCTCCAGTCACATCTTCAAATTACCCCGCACTCCTTTCTGCCGCAGTTTTTCCCTCTGTCATATTTGATCGATTGTTAGCAGAATTGCACCGGGTGAACAGGGAGGGCAGAGGCTGTAAATGCTGTGTGTTTTTCTCCCTCTTGGTTATTTAGCCAGGTGATAATTTCCATGTGTGTGCATAGGCTATTTTTTTCAGTCTGAGGACCTGTAATGATAGTGAGAACTGCAGATGAATCCTACTGGTAATCACCATGAATAATACATTTTAGACTTGCAATTTTAAAGGATAAAAGACTATTGTTCTTTGACTTACTTTATTTCCTGGACATTTTCTTCTCTATCTTTTTTTCTCTCCTGCATGCTTTTGTCTTTGTTTTGTAATGATAGAAATAGTCTATATATATATATATATATATATATATATATATATATATATATATATATATATATATATATATATATATATTATTCTGATTAGAAAACAAAATTACATAATCATCATAGTTGAGTCGAGTCATGACCCAGTTGCATGTGGTCATGATAGTCATACCTCCTGTCTTTGTAGTTTCTTTACCCTCACCTTCTTTACTGTACAATCAAAGGTAAATATCCATAAGTTAAATTATACAAAATAATACAGTAATGTAAATATAATACCATATACATTATGGTAAAAGTTTGGGGTCAGTAAGAACTTCTTTTTGAAAGAAGTCTCTTGTGCTCACTAAGGCAGTAAAAGCAGTTATATTGTGAAATATTGTTACAATTTAAAATAACTTTTTATTATTTAATATATTTTCCTGTGATGGCAAAGCTGAATTTTCTGAATCATTACATCTTCAATGTCACATGATCCTTCAGAAATCATTCTAATATGATGATTTGCTGCTCAAGAAACATTTATGATTATTTCCCATGTTGAATGTTCTCAAGATTATTTGATGACTAGAAAGTTTTAAAAGAACAGCATTTATTTGAAATGGAAATCTTTTATAAATGTATTTACTGTGATCTTTGATCACCTTTCTGAAAAAATAACTTACTGACTCTAAACCTTTGAACGGTAGTGTAAATTAAATTATTGGTACATAAAAATAAAAAAAAATGGCAAAATAAAACAAGAGGTCTGCCAAATTATAAATTGACTGTGGCTGTCTTACTGTCTAATGCTAATATGAGCTTCACATCACTGATTGTAGTCTGCCCCCTAGTGGCTGAATAACGAACTCACACTTTGAATCGTCTTTTCTCACAGGGCCCTGAAGTTCTGCGGTGCTGGTGGTCCTCTGCATGTGAAGCTCGTGATCGAATGGGAGCACAGAATCAAAGAATGGTGAGATATATGCTGCTGCATAACATGTTCTTATTATAGGCAAAACACATTTAATTTAAAACTATCGTGTCAATGTCCCAGTATTAGTAAAGGTATTCTCAGTAATATAATTTGAAATTCTTGTGTGATTCATATCTGTTTCAGTCTCTTTGGTAACATTCAAGAGGAAGTTATTGAGGATGCAGAGAGTGTGAGAATCCAGCAGCAGAATCATGTACAGCAGCACAGCTGCACGCTGGATGAGTGTTTTCAGCTGTACACCAAAGAGGAGCAGGTACTCTTTCCTCCAATCACACTCTTGGTTTATTTCTCTCTTTTCTTACCTGTGTCATTTATGGTTGAATGGCCTAATGGTTAGAGAGTTAAGGAGCAAAGCACCTAACCCTCAAACGCTCCCTGGGCATCACAGCAAAAATGGCTGTCCACTGCTCCGAGTGTGTGTGCGTCCACGGTTTGTGTGTGTTCCTAATTTGTGTGCACTAACTTGGATCGGTTAAATGCAGAGGACAAATTCTAAATATGGGTTACCATACTTGGCCTTCACATGTCACTTTCACTAAAATGTAATCTATTCCTGTGATGGCAAGGCTGAATGAATATTCAGCATCATTACTGTAGTCTTCAGTGTCACATGATCTTTCAGAAATCATTCTGAATTGGTGCTCAAATAACATCACTAACATTATTATTATTATCAATGTTGACAGTTGTGCTGCTTCATGTTTTTCGGAAACCGTGATCCTTTTTTTCAGGATTCGATGATGAACCGAAAGTTCAAAAGAACAGAATTTATTATGTATTATTGTATCCATTAGTTTTTTTCTTCTTCTGCCATGGGAATCTACAGCAGCCCATAGAACTGTAAAAAGTTGTGAAATCTGGCACACATATAGAGTACAGTCCATTCACCACAGCAAATCCTCTAGCGCCACCAACTGTCCAAAGTTTCACTTACATTTATGTTGATAACTTTTGAAATGGAAGGGCTAGAAACTTTTTTAACCAGATCATCTTCAGACCATGCTGGCAAAAAGTTACCAAAAGCTTTTTGATAAACCCAACCGTTCTCGAATAACACATGAACGAATTAGACGAAGAGCACGCCAAATTGGATGCAAGGCTATATCTCCTCTTTATATATCCGCTATATATCAACGTTTTAGCATATTCAGACCAAACTTGGTACATGTCATGCCAAGTATGACCTGAGGCTACATACAGCGTTTTGGCACAGCGCCACCTACTGATCAGAAGATGTGAAAAATTGCCTTATTTGCTCATAACTTCTGAACGGCTTGCTCAAAAATGAAAAACTGGTCTCTTCTGATTTAGTGCATCATGCCGAGTCGAATGATAACCTCATTTTTCTATATTGGCTATTGCAGGCATCTACCATTTTAAGAACGCATAGCATATTGTTACGAAATTCGTTATGTGTCATTAGGACCATGCCCTGAAGGTACTCAAAAAGTTTCGAGACAACGCCATCTTGTGGTCAAACATTATAATGAATTGTTGCCTATCTTAGTGAAACTGGTCTTGATAGATTCCGTGGCTGAGAACAAAGATACCAATTATTTTATTTCCTTGAACTTGCTTTTTGAATTTCTTTGAAAACCTACTTTTCGAACTCCTCCTTGACTGTCTGATTTTCACCAAAATTTTCTCAGATCATCTTCAGACCATGCTGGCAAGAAGTTAACAAAAGCTTTTTGACAAACCATTTTCGAGTAATGCGTCAACAAATTTGTTGATTCTGAGGCTGTAACTCTGCAATGCTTTGGCATATTGACACCAAACCTGTTATGTGTCATCGTCACCTCACACTGAACACACCATAATAATTTGATAACAGCGCCACCTATTGGTCAAAAGTGATAAGCAAGTTAATCATATTACTTTGTGATCTTTCAGCCATTTTGAATAAAATAATCTAAACACAGCTTTCCTGGAGCTCCCTGCAATGCTTGCATGTCACATTGTTCCTTTTTGTGCTTGGCTCCGATAATTGCTGCTTGCAGCTATATTTTGAAATGGTTTGTAACAATGCAAATGCCTTTACTGTCACATTTAAAAAAAAAAAAATTTTTTTTTTGTGTAATAATCCATCAAAAACAAGTTTTGGGTTCCACATAAATGACAGAATGTTGGGTTAGAATGACTTAATAATGAAAGAATGACATTACTATAAGTTAATAATGAAATGAGGTCCATCTGCTCTTTTGGATCTAAATCCTCTGCAGAGGTGAGAGCTGATCCGTCGCTTGTGAATGAGTTAAACTCTTTCTACGCTCGCTTTGACTGTAACCGCGGCAACGCGACTCTGCCAAGTGGCGCGTCAGAGGGAATTACTCAGAGCAGCAACAATCACGTGATCTCTGTCTCGGAGGATGAAGTTCGGAGAGCACTCAAAGCGTGTGGACGTCAGGAAAGCTGCGGGCCGGATGGTATTTCAGGTCGTGTTCTGCGGTCCTGTGCTGATCAGCTCGCCGGGTTGTTTACATCTATCTTCAATGAGTCCCTTGCTACATCTGTGGTCCCTACCTCCTTCAAAAAATCCACCATCATCCCTGTCCCTAAGAACAGTAAACCCTCTTGCCTAAATGACTATCGTCCAGTGGCTCTCACGTCTATAGTCATGAAGGTCTTTGAGAGACTCATTAAAAACACCATTTGCGCCTTCATTCCTGACACTTTGGACCCTCTTCAGTTTGCCTATCGTCCCAATAGATCGACTGAAGATGCCATCTCTCATGTCCTCCACTCCTCCCTCACTCACACCGACAGCAAAAGTGGGAACTACGTAAGGCTGCTATTTATTGACTATAGCTCAGCCTTTAACACCATAGTTCCCATCAAGCTAACCGCCAAACTCCTGGATCTCGGCCTGAATCCATCTCTCTGCCACTGGATTGAAGACTTCCTCACTGGCAGGCCTCAGGTGGTGAGAATAGGCCAGTCCACCTCCACCTCCATCACCCTGAGTGTGGGAGCTCCACAGGGCTGTGTCCTGAGTCCCCTGCTCTACTCTCTCTACACGCATGACTGTTTGTCCACACACAGCTCCACCTCTATCATCAAATTTGCTGATGATACTGTTGTCCTGGGCCTCATTTCCAACAACAATGAGACGGCATACTTGGACGAGGTGGAGCATCTAACATCATGGTGCCAGGACAACCGTCTCTCTCTGAATGTTGGCAAGACCAAATAAATGATTGTGGACTTCAGGAAGAGACAGCAACGGACATACTCCCCCCTCATGATCAGCGGGTCACCAGTAGAGAGAGTGAGCAGCTTCAAGTACTTGGGTGTAAACATCTCCGAGGACCTGACCTGGACTGCTCACATTCAGACACAGGTGAAAAAAGCCAGGCAAAGACTGTACCACCTGCGCCAGCTGAGGAAATTCAGGGTTTCTCCAGCTATCCTGAAAACTTTCTATTTAGGGGCGATACAAAGTGTATTAACTCAGTGCATCACAGCGTGGTATGGGAACAGCACCAGTCATGACTGCAAAGCCCTGCAAAGAGTCGTGCGCTTATCCAAGCGTATCTCAGGGTCAGCTCTCCCATCTCTGCAGGACGTCTACACCAAACGCTGCAAAGGCAGAGCTACTAAAATCATCAAGGACTCTAATCACCCTGCAAACCCTCATTTCACGCTGCTGCCATCTGGTAAGCGCTTCTGAAGCCTGATGGCCAAAACTGAGAGACTCAGGAGGAGCTTCTTCCCCCAGGCCATCAGACTCCTGAACTCAGTCACTTAACATCACGTGGCTTCACTTCAGGATAAACATCGATACACTGACATTGCACTGCACTTTCTGTTCTCGTTGTGTCACGGTTCAGGGGTTCATCGACTCCTCCCCCTTGTTGTGTGGTAGTGTGGGGGCGTGGTTACTGATTACCTTCCTCCCATTCCAGCTGCACATCATTTCCTCTCCCTATTTATCCACCCTTCACTTCTCGCACGTTGTCGGTTCGTTTGCAGATCGCGCTGTCTTTCGCACGCTGCGGGTTTTGCGGGTTTCCCCCAGGCCATCAGACTCCTGAACTCAGTCACTTAACATCACGTGACTTCACTTCAGGGTAAACATCGATATACTGACATTGCACTGCACTTTCTGTTCTCGTTGTTACTGTGTAACAACCTGTTATAAACCTGTTTGCACATTATACTCTTTATACATTTGTTAACCACATATCTATAAGTCTACAGTTTACTCACTGCACAGTCTACTTCACTTATTTTATTCCACTTCTTTATTCTTATTTTTTTACTTTTTCTTCTACTTGACTTGATTATTTATAATTCTACATATATATATATATATATATATATATATATATATATATATATATATATATATATATATATATATATATAGTACTTTTTTATTCTATTTCTATTATAATTTCCTCCTTGTGTTTTTAACTGTGAATTTGCACTGTCAATGGAGCGGACCTGTTTACATTTCACTGCCGGTTATATATTCTGTATATAACTGTGTATGTGACAAATAAAACTCTTGAATCTTGAATCTTGAAAGACTTTTCAACCAGGGCTGAAAAATGGCATAGAAAATGAGTTCCTCTTTTATTATTTGTTACCTAACAATTGATATATTTCATGTTCTATTCTAAGCCAGTCTAGTTATGAGTTTAGTGCCTCTGCTGACACTCTGAAGTGACCTCTTGCTCTCATCATCTGTATTTGCTGTCTCAAATGCTAATGTTTAAATAGATGAAGTGGGTTTTGATGAAAAGAAAAGCTCTAGAAATATGGACTGAACATGAAGAAAAGTAAAAATAAAAAAACTCTGAAAATCTCTTGCAGTGTAGAGAGCTCTACAATCTAACATAAGAGCAACCAATTATATAAGTTCATATTCTAGCGTAGCATTTATGTTGTTAGGATCTTTAGGATCTCTAGGATGTCTAGAGTTTATTTCAATTAAACGATTGAGTTGTTTTTTAAATGGTTAGAAACAAAATATCCACTCATATAGTCAAAATATTGAATACAAAATGTTTTTGTATTCAGTATTTTGAATACAATATATACTATAGTGTCAATACAATTTTTTGACACTATAGTGAGGATTAATGCAGTAGAAAATTTTCTCTAAAGAATTTATACTTGCAATTCAAGGCGTTAGCCATGTTGATTAGCAGGACTGATCACTATTCCAAGATTATTCAAAACAAATTCTCTTGAGGAGCAAATAGAGATGTTTTCTCTCCTACCATCTTTGTCTCTCACATCCCACATACTTTCGCTCTCTTTGTAAGGTCATTCATTTCTGAACTCATTCTTCTCTATATATTGCCTGTTCTGGACAAGCAAGACTTGATAAATCTTACCCACGAACCCCTGAGAGTTGCCTCATCATGAGTGGCTGCACAAATAATTATCGATCCTCTAACAGTGTCATGTCATTACTGAAGCAACACTTATGCCAGGACTTCAGTTATATGGTGTGCAATGCCTGTGAGAAATGGCTGTACCGCTGGAATGAAATCATACCTTTTTCTGTAATATATATTTTAAGGTTATAAATAACGTGCTACTTGATGGTCTGTAGAGCTAAATACAAACCCGATTCCAGAAAAGTTGGGACACTGTACAAACTGTGAATAAAAAAAGGAATGCAATAATTTACAAATCTCATAAACTTATATTTTATTCACAAAATAATATAGATAACATATTAAATGTTGAAAGTGAGACATTTTGAAATGTCATGCCAAATATTGGCTCATTTTGGATTTCATGAGAGCTACACATTCCAAAAAAGTTGGGACAGGATAAGAGGCCGGAAAAGAAAAATGTACATATGAGGAACAGCTGGAGGGCCAATTTGCAACTTATTAGGTCAATTGGCAACATGATTGGGTATAAAAAGAGCCTCTCAGAGTGGCAGTGTCTCTCAGAAGTCAAGATGGGCAGAGGATCACCAATTCCCCCAATGCTGCGGCGAAAAATAGTGGAGCAATATCAGAAAGGAGTTTCTCAGTTTCTACAGTGCATAATATCATCCAAAGATTCAGAGAATCTGGAACAATCTCTGTGCGTAAGGGTCAAGGCCAGAAAACCATTCTGGATGACCATGATCTTCGGGCCCTTAGACTGCACTGCATCACATACAGGAATGCTACTGTAATGGAAATCACAACATGGCCTCAGGAATACTTCCAGAAAACATTGTCGGTGAACACAATCCACCGTGCCATTCGCCGTTGCCGGCTAAAACTCTATAGGTCAGAAAAGAAGCCATATCTAAACATGATCCAGAAGCGCAGGCGTTTTCTCTGGGCCAAGGCTCATTTAAAATGGACTGTGGCAAAGTGGAAAACTGTCCTGTGGTCAGACGAATCAAACTTTGAAGTTCTTTTTGGAAAACTGGGATGCCATGTCATCTGGACTAAAGAGGACAAGGACAACCCAAGCTGTTATCAGCGCTCAGTTCAGAAGCCTGCATCTCTGATGGTATGGGGTTGCATGAGTGCGTGTGGCATGGGCAGCTTACACATCTGGAAAGGCACCATCAATGCTGAAAGGTATATCCAAGTTCTAGAACAACATATGCTCCCATCCAGACGTTGTCTCTTTCAGGGAAGACCTTGCATTTTCCAGCATGACAATGCCAGACCACATACTGCATCAATTACAACATCATGGCTGCGTAGAAGAAGGATCCGGGTACTGAAATGGCCAGCCTGCAGTCCAGATCTTTCAACCATAGAAAACATTTGGTGCATCATAAAGAGGAAGATGTGACAAAGAAGACCCAAGACAGCTGAGCAATTAGAAGCCTGTATTAGACAAGAATGGGACAGCATTCCTATTCCTAAACTTGAGCAACTTGTCTCCTCAGTCCCCAGACGTTTGCAGACTGTTATAAAAAGAAGAGGGGGAAGCCACACAGTGGGAAACTTGTCCCAACTTTTTTGAGATGTGTTGATGCCATGAAATTTAAAATCAACTTATTTTTCTCTTAAAATTATACATTTTCTCAGTTTAAACATTTGATATGTCATCTATGTTGTATTCTGAATAAAATAGTGAAATTTGAAACTTCCACATCATTGCATTCTGTTTTTATTCACAATTTGTACAGTGTCCCAACTTTTTTGGAATCGGGTTTGTATTCAGATGTTGTTGTCCTTTCCTCTCTGCAAGTTCACTGCATTCCAGTCTGTCACAGCAATGTGACAGAAATGTTTTACTGCACCACACTGAGTCAAAACAGGTTCAGATAATGACATGGTTTAGTTGACCATGGAGAATCGCTACACTCTGCATGCATTTCAACAAATCCCCAAAAAGAAAATGTTATTTATATACCTGTGATCATGAATCCTACATAGGGGGTATCTGATTATATTGATTTATTGTCTGTGACATACATCACTGAGTATTAGACTGTTTATAGCAAATGTTTGTCTTGCAGCTGGCACCAGACGATGCATGGAAGTGTCCTCACTGCAAGCAGATGCAGCAGGGGATGGTGAAGATGAGCTTATGGACCCTGCCTGACATCCTCATTCTGCACCTGAAGCGTTTTCGGCAGGTGGGCAAACGGCGAAACAAGCTCTCCACCCTCATCCGCTTCCCTGTGAGCGCTCTGGATATGACTCCTCATGTGGTGAAACGCAGTCAGAGCATGAAGAATCTGGCCCCGTGGCCTTCAACCTGGAAACATGGGGATACTGACTTCCTTTATGACCTGTATGCAGTCTGCAACCACCATGGAGGCATGCATGGAGGCCATTACACAGGTGAGTGTGCTGGGATCTCTGATAGTATTGAAGCAGGGGTTATCTAAAAACATTTCTCTTTAATAATTGTTCTACAAGAGGTTTTTGATGTTTCTTCAGCTCTGTGTGATTTCATTCAGTGATATATAACTATAAAGACACACTCTTACTAGTTTTTTGGACCCACTTTATATTAAGTGGCCTTAACTACTATGTACTAACATTTAAATTAATCATTTGATACAATGCACTTATTGTGTACATACATGTTTTTACATTGTACTTACATTTTTTATATTAACTGCATATTACATCTGTAATTAATTTCTGTAGTTACTTTTATAAACTGCTGACCCTTCCCTTTCACTGACCCTTAAACTTACCCATACCACCACACCTTTCCTAACTTCCTGTATCCACCTTAATATCAACAAAAGTGTTTTGCATTACAATATGAACACAATAAGTACATTGTACTTATTTTTTGATGTAAGTACATAGTAGTTAAGGCCACTTAATATAAAGCGGGGCCAGTTTTTTTAATGACTAAAATGTCTTGCAGTGCTGCCATACAAAGGCAAAAGACCTTAATGTTAGAATGTGTGGAACTGAGAAAACTGATTTGTAGTTGTCCAGTCAAAATAAATATAGGTAGGACACTGGAAATCTGACAATTAAATGTTTTAGTAATGAAAATGATCATCAATCTTGACTTTTGACCCCTATATTGAAGTTACTGTGAGAAAAAAGTGAGAAGTCACACCAAGGCAAATGGCAGTAACTTCCACATTATATATCTGATTGCTGATCACCATTTACAAAATCATTATAGTAACACCTTAATAAAATCTAGTGACCATGGCATTTATTTTGGATGACTTACAATTGCTTTGTTATATGGAACAGTTTGGTAGCATATTAATTGGATAGACGACTAGCCTATTTATGCTATAGGCTGCTAGCTAGCTAAATGAAGTAGATTGAGAGCTATCTAATTTGTTTGCCTAATGCATGTTTTGAGTTACACAACTCAACTATCATTTTCCTTGAAGAGCAATGGGCCATCCTTAAACGCTATTAGTAAAAACAACCCTTCAACTATTTGTTTTACCTACACTTTTATTCAGGTATCGTGTGTGTCAGAAGTTCTTCAGTGAAAGACGTATGTCACAGGCCACACCGTAATTTAAATGCAGCAAAAAGTAAAACAAAGGCAGAATACCATAACACCAGGCCGCCACAGTCACTTCTAAACAACGGCTAAACAATAGCACAGTACCCTAACTCAATTTGAGCGTTCCAAAACAAAGGCAAAGAATGGTAACTGGTGTTACTGACAGGTGTCAGGAAGTTACTGTTAAGCAAACCTATTATGTTCTCGAAAAAACAACATAATTGACTCAAGATACTTATCCACATGATAAAGGAGGTCTAATTTTCGCCCGAAAACTAAGTTACTGCCTTTTGCCTTTGTAGGGCAGAATTCATATATACATTGCATATATACATTTTAGGTGAATTCTGAATCATTTCCACAACTCAAATTTCAAATTGTGAATGAATTGTGTATAATATTCATTTTAAACATTTTGGGGATACAATTAAATCCATTTTTGTATAAGCGATAAGATAACCTAAATAAGATAACCTAAATGCAATCATAATGAAAATGGCACAACTGAGAGTTGTAATTTGCCCATGAATTTTTTCACCCACTTTATTATTTATCCTTTTTCTTTACTTTTCTTCATTTGTCTGGTCATATAAATTTAAACCTAATGATCTTAGGGAGAAAAAGTTTAATGTCCATGTTACTACTACTCAGATACTAACCAGTTCAATAACAAAATGCATTTACATTTTTTTACACTTTGTTTTGGCAAATGTTCCCTAGAAACTGATCAATGCACGAGCCACTAATGCAATTGTCAACCCTACATAAACACATTAAAACATGAACAGAAGTCTGAATCAGTAGATGTGAACACACCACTCAGCATATGTCTTTGCAAAACAGCCTATTGTAGGAACTCGGTGGATGGCCACTGGTACAGTTATGACGACAGCAGCGTGGAGCTTGTGCCAGAAGAGGAACTGTGCACACGAGGGGCATATATCCTGTTCTACCAGAGAAGAAATGTCATCCCTCCCTGGTCCGCCAACAGCTCAGTCAGAGGTCAGTTAATGAGCCTTTGTGGCCACATTTCAGATGGACGTTGACTGACATTTTGTTTGTTGCATTGGATCAATGTTAGGCAGGAAGCACATCTTTTTTTCCCCATTAATATTGCAATGTGAATGTTCCACAGTCATGGTAAGAATACATTTGGTGTTTTGACAGTGACTGAATTTTGAGAGCAGGACAAGTTTTTCTGTTGTACAAGTCACATTGTCTTTTAAAATAGTTCAGTGCAAGTTAAATCAAAAGCATTGTGTGCAGCGGAGCCATTATTTGTATCTGTAACAATTGTTAGTCCAACTGCATACAGATAAAACCTAAAGCGGGTGGGGCTTTAACAGGAAGTTCGTAAAATTTAATAAAGACCTTTTTAAATGTAATTCTGTTTCCTTTGTAGTTGTGATTTAAAAATGTGTATAACTCCAAATTTTTTCTTTTTATTTAATTATATCATTTATTTAAATAACTTGTCGATTAATTATGGGAGCCGATAGCCTCATAGGCAGTGCTTCAGTTGCACTCATAGGAGTCTGACTCTGCATAAAAAAGTTGAAATATTCAGTGGTTAAAAATTGCTAAAACAACTTATATTATGCATACAAATCTGAACAAATTAAAATTGATACTGTGAGACAGACACATATCATATAGTACAAGGTTTAAAACATTTAAATAGACATATCAAGTAGAAAATGTGTATGATTCAGTAACTTAGTTGATATTACTCTTGACAGAGAGCTGGATTCTAAGAGACGTGCAGAGACTGCAACTATTTGATTTGTGATCGTGCTGCGCTCATTTAATTAATTTGGGTATAATATCGTACATGGTTTAAATAATTTAAATAGACACATAAAATAGTAGAAATTATGTATGATGTATTATTTTAGTTGATATTACTCTCTTGCCAAGCTCGGATTTCTGAAAGATGCACGTGACTATTTGATTTTTGACTATGTGCAGCGTGACTATTTGATTTGTGTGCATTTCATTCATAGAGTTTACACTCATTCACTTTGTGAAGGTTTATGGATCATATCATTGTTCCTAAAGGGTGGGCACCCTGATTGGACCTAAGAATAACCTGAACTCTGTCAATGAAAATTGGTGTTTGGTTTAAAACCACTGAAGACCAATACTAATTTATTGTCAACATGAAGTACTGTAGATGTGAAGTAAATAAAAATCAATAAGATAATTGTCTTGGTAAAGTGATCATTAAACGATACATGTTAGGTAAATTAATTAAAAAGTTATGTAGGAAATTATTAAGGCAGCGGCTATTTGCACTAAGTGCAAATAGCAATAGATTATATTTACTCTCAGTGAAAATAGCATATTAAGTGCAGCAACCAAAACTAAGTGCAAATAGCGATAGATGCTATTTACACCAAGTGTTAATAGCAACTAGATTCTATTTACACTAAGTGAAAATAACATATTTTCTTAGTGATAGAAGATTTTTACACTAAGTGCAAATAGCTGTAGATGCTATTTACTAAGTGAAAATAGTGATATATTCTATTTATACCATATAAAAGTAGCAGTTCTTTTGCAATATGTGTAAATAGTAATTACATGTAATTTATACTTTATTTTGACAGATACATACTATTTGCACCTCAGTATTGTTGTATATTAACAGGATGCAATAATATCAGTGTAATTTATTATTTTTATTTAAATTATTAAACGGGACACTAAAAGCCCTCCCTACACCTACACCTAACCCTTCCCAATAAATGCTTTTATTATTATTAAACATTTCGTTAGGTACTTTATTTCCTCATTTAGAACATTTTCTTAATTTTTATTGAAAGTAAATGCCTTTCCGATGTGATTTGTGATGAGAAAAGAAAGAAGAGCAAGCTCTGCAAAGGGTGGATTCGAACCCGTGTTGATTGCGTCAAAACAATGATCCATTAGCCATATGCTTTACTGATTGCACTACTGAAGACATTAAATCACAGGTGTTTTTTTTACAGGCATAACCAGGCATTGTTAGGCGGAGTTAGTGCGAATAGCACTTGCCAACAAGGCACGCTATTTGCACTTGGTGTGAATAGACACTCCGAATCAGTTGTAAAACATCATTTAGAGACCACATGACAATTTACATTGTTTAATGTAACTAAAAACTGAATGAAGAGTTCCCTTTTGAGGGAACTCTATGCTGCGTTTGTTTGGGAACACTCCTGCACGATTACATCTGAAGCATATGTCCAACTAAGTCCAATATACCACAGAAGTCAAGTTACCTTTATTTATATAGCACTTTTTACAATACAGATTGTTTCAAAGTAGTTTTACGGCGATAACAGGAAAATAATGCAACAAAGATTGTTTTGGCTGTAGAAGAAAGTCATTGTCCAGTTTAAGAAAGATCATAGTTGATTAATTTCTGTTGTAAAAATCATTAGTTATTAATTTTACTACTTTATTTTATTAGTTTATACTACACCATTTTCATCTGAAAACAGAAAACTTTTAATGCATTCTGGCCATTCATTTACACGGCAACAACATTTTGGAGAATGCAAACTTGGAAACAGGTTTCAAAGTGAAAGTTTTTTGAAAACAAGCTTTTCACTTAGACAGCCACTCAACTCAGGGTCTATGGAGATGTCATCTTTCATTGCACATAAATTGCCTGGAGATGATGGCTGCTGCACTAGCACTGAGGTACTTCCTCCCAGACATCAGAGGCTAACTTGTTCTTGCCTGCTCAGACAACACATCATGAGTCTCATACATAAATCATCAGAAGGGTCTGCAGTCATGCCCTTTTTGCAGACTGACACACTAGATCCACCTGTGGTCCCAAAGCAAGCTGCTCTCCTTGAGAGCAATATATGTTCCTGGGTACCTGAATCAGGGACCAGACATCCTGTCGAGGCAGGGGCTGAGGCTTGGGGAATGGAGACTTCACCCCGAGGTGGTGAAGTTGTTTTGGAAGGAATTCGGCCAGGTGGAAGTCAACTTGTTTGCATCCGAGGAGACAACGTTCTTCCTCATGTATCCAGCTCCACTAGGGCTGGATGCCATGGTGTAGATGTGGCTGAGGCTGTGTCTGTATGCATTTCCCCTGATTGCGCTGTTCTAAAGAGGGTTTGACAGGACGTGGTTCGACCAAGGTTGTTGAGAAACTAAGCTCTAGTGCTCCCTCCACAAGGAAAATGTATGCCCTGAAGTGGACAGTCTTCACCTCATGGTGAAGAAAACACTAGTTGGGCCCAGTTAACTGCCCGGTTGGTTCAGTGCTAGAGTTCCTTGAGGAGTTCCTATCAGTCACTGCGATACTGCATTACCATACTTCCTGCATGCCTATAAGCAACTCGCTTAAACCAATCAAAAGCTGATACTCTGTTGGATACCCTTTGTAGCTTCTGTGGTATGCCGTCACGTGTAATGATTCAGACGTAATTGCGTAGGAGAGTTCCCATAGCGTGTCATTCCCTTCTCGGGGAACCATGGTTACAGTGTTAACAATAATACAGGACATTATTTTAGTTAAAAATTAAGGTGCAACATACTCCATGGCCGTGTCTAGGAGAAACATGGACTATCCACTAAATAGCCTTAATTGTCTCCTTGTGCAGGTTCCACCAGTTCCTCCATGTCAGACCACTGGCTCATCCGTTTAAATGGTGACAGTAAAAGAGGAAGTATGGTGTCACGGTCTTCCACAACATGCCCTTCTTCCATCCCAGACTCCCCAGAGTCTCCCGTCTTTGAAAATGAGCCCTCGATCGAGAAGAGAGGTGAGTTTACCAAGCAAGTTTGTTCTCATCATTGTAAATAAAACATATAAATAGTAAAAGGATGTTACTTGACAGAGATTTAATCATAGTTCTTCACTTGTTTTGTTGTGGGCAAGTGTTTTTTACCATCTACTGAATATTGTGCAAATGTCAGTGTCTTTAGGTGGGTTCGAAAGCAGACCTTTTGTGCGAGGAATCCAAGGCCGTAGCATAAGCATGAAAAGTCCCACCAAGACCAAAATGCTCCCACTGCGATGGTCCTTTGGTAACAAAGACCGCCACAAACCTGCCTCAGCTCCTGGCCCGGCTCCTGCAGAGCTGGTGGAGTATTTAGAGTCTGGGAGGAGGCCAAGATGCACCAAAGACCCCATTGTTGCCCTAATGACTCGACCTTCAGATAAAGAAGTCAGTAAAGAAGACGATACGCAAAAACCTGCTGCCAAATCTTCAAGCCACAGCAGCCTCAGACCTCTAGAGTATCTCAAAATACCACAGGGTCAAGAAAATAGTAGCTCAGAGAAAGCAACAGGCCAACAACCCAGCAGCAGCAGTAGACCAAGAGAAGATGGGACTTTGACTAGACGGAGCAGCAGAAAATCAAAACAGGAACAATCGCAGTCCAGAAAGAGCTCTAGTGCAGGGATCCAATCCAGTTCCAGTAGTCCAAGCTGCTGGGAAACCACACGGAGGAATGACTCAGGTGAGGACCGAGAACAAGCAGAGGAGAAACAGAGAAAGGGACAAGAGACAAAACGTCATGATAGTGTCTTCGCATTTCTCAAAGGTGGTTTCATGAAGAAGGACTCACTTCGGAGGTCTCGAGACAGTGAATCTGTGAAAATGGGTGATGCAGGGGTGAAGAGCCCATCTGGAGTTTCGCTCTCCAATGGGACACATAATAGAACTTCAGAAGGTAAAGACGATTGCAATAACCAAGGTCGGAGTAGACTCGGAGGTGAACTTGCAAACGGCAAGGTGAGCCGTGGGTCATCAGATATCAAACGGTCACAAAGTTCTTCCAATATTCAAAGCAAGGCAGATCTAGGCTTAAGAAGAACAGCATCTCTACACAGAAACGGCACATCGGTGGCCCAGCCACAGAGCACGCCCGTGGACAGGGGCTCTCAGAACACTCTGCATCGCACACGATACAGCACAAATTCACTGGGCAGAAAGAAAGCAGTACCTGAATCGAGCTTCTGAGATTTTCTTCGCTACACCCAAATACCACAACAGGGTAGCAAGTATCGAAATGTTTTGAAATGATCACTAAAACCTGCACACAAACTATGAAGTTGCACATACATTTGAAACTAGTGGATACTATTTTTGTTCACTTGTTTCTGCTTATATGAAGTGCCTCTGGGCCAGAGCTATTTTTCAGATTGTGTTTTGCCACTAGAACTACATTACACACTGGCCTCAACACAATGCTTTTGAATTGAAAAATTATTTGCCTCAGATTTGATTTTCTTGTGCCACTAAATAGATTTATCACCTGTAATACATGAAGGGAATTGCAATTTATAACTTTTCAGTTTCATCTCTTATAATTCTGCAGATTGTACTGACGGGCTGCTAACCTCTCATGGGTGTTCATGACATTTAACAAAGATGTCAGTTCTTGCACTTTCAGTGAATTTATTGCACCATCTGATTTAGTCGTACTTTCAGACCAAAACATAAAGTTTATTCGTTTTTACTCTTTTTTTTTTTTTTTTTTTTTTTTTTACATTTACACTCTGCAAAAAAATATTTTCTTAATGAGTATTGCTGTCTTGCTTTCCAGTAATCTGTCATATGACTTCAGAACACAGTAACCATCACTAAAACAAGAAAACTTGATAACACAAGTTTTGGACCTAAGAAGTATAGAGTATTAAAGTACTCAAAAATCATTTACAAACTATTTGTTTATAGTTAATTCATAGTTAATATATTGTAGTCTCTACACTGTATATACAAATAGTGAGTTCTTCACTTATTGTCACTGTAATTAGCACAATTATTATTGGCTTGTAGTCAAGGAATTGTTAATTGGTTATTAGGAGTAAATAGTTCTCACAGATAGGTCACGGAAAATGTCATTAAGTTCTTTAAACCAACCTTTATTAGACATTAATTGCATTTATATTCAGTGTTCCTTAAAATTTTTACAAATACATTAAGCGCACACACACACACACACACACTCACACACACACACACACACACACACACACACACACACACACACACACACATGTTGGCATATGTTGTTTATGGGAACTCTCCATAGGCGTAACGGTTTTTATTCTGTACAAACTGCATATTCTATCCCATCTTACCCATTACATCTACATCTAAGTCTTTACATATGAGCTAATTAAAAATAATAATTTGGACATTTAATGAAGAGTCACTATTTGTATATAGCCTATTAATATATTGAACTATAAACAAATATTTTCCAAATGATCTGTAAGAAGCCTACTTTATTACTGTATACTTATTATAAAGTGTTACCGAAAACGGTATTGAAGTAAATTACAACATTAAATATAATTGTATTATTTTTTCAAATTGTGATGTTTTAATCATGAACCTCCACTCGTTTTCATTAGTTTTATACTCATTCAATAAGTATTACCCTTGTATTTAACTTGTTTCAAAGATTTAGATATTTCAACTGCAAAACAAGACCAAAATATTGATTAAGAAAGTGATTTTTCCAATGCAGTTTAATGTTGTTGTTTTTTTCTTGTTTTTAAAAAACCAAGCAAATGTCAATGCAGTATACATTAAGATATTTACAAATTCATATTATTATTATTTTTTATTTAAAGTATACATTCACACTGAAACCTAAACTGTGTGCTTTAAGTGATGCTGTCACATATGTACAAGGATGGCGTGTTGACAACACATTATATTAGACAGAACACCTTTGTAATACAGCGTCACTTCTGAAAAGTACAATCACAGTAACCTCATTACCCCTCATAACCATTGACTTTCATTGTATGGAAAAGAGCAGCGTGAACATTCTGCTGAACATCTCTTTTAGTAAATCAAAAATGTTTATTTATTTTTGGGGGAACTATTTCTTCTCATCTGAAAATGATTGATGTGTTCAAATATTGTGGAGCTATTGCAATACCAATGACTGTGGAATGAAGAAAAGCCTCAGTGTAAACTGTAAAGTGACCTTAGAGAATTGACATCTTTGACACAGATTGTGTTTGGCTCTAATTGCTAAAGCTACAGTCAGAATATGTCATATTGTCTCCTTCCAGTTTAGACTAATTGGGTTTGTATGTCCATTAATCTGATGAATAAGACAAAACTAAAAACCATACTTGAGTATCGCTATCTAGCAAAGCTCATCCTCTTGCCAAATATAATATTTTAGAATACATTACTCATGATCAAAGATTTAAATTGATTCTTTTCTCAGTGTGATTGTGAGTGAATTAACTCAAACATCAATCAGAATCAAATTCACACATTTGTGTTTTTAACAAGAACCAAACTGTAAGTGTCCTTTTGAATATTGCACATGATCATGTAAAATAGCATTTGTTTATTTCTTTGCAATCTATCTGAATTTCTTTCAACGTAGCCTTGTTGGAAAAATGTGCCTCTACCACCACTTATTTTGCATGGTGCGTT
The DNA here is from genome assembly GCA_018749465.1 of Paracanthobrama guichenoti. Classification (NCBI taxonomy): domain Eukaryota; kingdom Metazoa; phylum Chordata; class Actinopteri; order Cypriniformes; family Gobionidae; genus Paracanthobrama; species Paracanthobrama guichenoti. The sequence continues at coordinate 19,174,507 of CM031948.1, read as the reverse complement.
CATTAAAAAAAAAAAAACCCAACCCCTTAATCTGTTCTTTTAGAGCAGTGTACACTGTCAAAAAACAACCGTGAGTTGAAACGTTCAGTAAACAAAATAAGACAAATACAACAGGAAAAAAAAGATATGAATGAAATTAACAATTTAGCCAACTGCTTATAATAGCCTACTATACAGAAATGGAATAAAGTAATTAAATGTAAGAAATAAAATCTAATCAAATAAAACATTGCATAGTCTTCAATGTATGATTTAAATAAACATTGATTCTTGTTATAGTTACTAATGTTATTCAGGGAAGAGCAGTGAATGATTCTCTCATTTTCTTTTGTTGTTTGATTAACATTAAATGACCGAGAGAGCAGCGGGTTTGAGACCAAATGAACCGACCTGATACACTGACAAGCATTTGATTACTTTCCCAGCTCACAGAATAAAACTCCTGTTCACCAAAGACATAACTGAATGCGTTTCAATCCCCAAGATGGACATTTTGACCTATTTTTATGTTTATTTGTCTAAGCACACACCCGAAGCCTAAAGTAGCCTGCACTTGTCCGTGTTTCTCTCCATCTTGGATCAAGTGGACTGAAAGCCGTCTGTTGAACAGCGTCTCTTTCGCAGTCCAATACGCTTTTACACGTGACGTTACATGATTTGACTGATTTGGGTGATACATATGATGACAGCGCATCGCTGAAAAGGAATGGAAAGGAACAGAAAGCGGCATTCTGTTTTCATAATCGTTGGAAGCAAAAATAAAAAACTAAACTAAAACACAGCCATAGCAGCAAGGGGGTCCCCTGGTGGTTCAGGGGCCCTATGCCGCTTGCAATAGGCTCTGGGTTGCGACCGACTTTACTTCAGTATTGTGACATATTTTCCAAGTAAAAACAGGATATTGAATGAGAAAAACAGGGTGTGGATTGTTTTTTCCTGCTGGGAATTGATTGGGTTTAGAAAATTGGGCATTGGATTCAGCTCGCTGTCAAAGCTCACAGCAGACTGACAGTTAGAGGGGATGCTCTACCCAAGCCGTCAAACTGACGTCATTAGAGAAGGAAGGCCATGCTAGAGAGGAAGTGCATTTTCAGATTTTGATTATGAATCAAATTATGAATCAAATTGCTTGGATGAATTGTTCACTACATGACTAGTTACGTGCACTAACAAAGCAAATAGGTAAAGTAAATTTAAAAGCGATTCCATTGCCACTCACTGGATATTTTCACATTGAAAGTGCTGTGATACATGCAAGAAGCAACATAATTTTGCAGAAATGTTATCACAGGCACATTTTTCCAACGAACCTGGGTACTGTATGCAGTAAAGTTTGATTTGCACTGTAGAATATGGTTTATTGATTGTTGTATACCACGCAGTTTGCAGATTTTTTTTGTTGATCGGAATAAGCAAAGATATGAAGTGATGGTTTGTTTGTGTCAATGCTCAAACTCTTTCTGCCTAGATGTTCTATATTTCAAAAGAAGAACAACATACTTTTATGTTGCATTTGTTTTGTTCATTACAGTTCTCAAAAAGTTGTTAGATACCATCACACCAGAAGAGAGATTAATCACAGTCTATACATTGAAAAAAATCAAGTAAAAACATGCTTTCTCTTTTCAGCTTTGTTGAAATCTGTGTACAAAACCCACTAAAGGTTTTTGTCGTCTTCTGTCAACATTTAATCATCCCTGTTATTCTGGGTATGTCAAACGGTTATGTAAAAGCAGCAATTACACAGCATGTAACAGGATTTGTGTAGACACAAAGGTCTGCTCCCCAAGGGCATTTTTTCTTTCCACTCCAATGCTTCCAAAGTAATCCTACTTTTCACTATGCTTAAAATAATAAGTACTTGTACTGACAAGACAATGAATGAAGGAATCTTACCCTGAAATCTTCTTTTTTTTTTTTTTGGTAGAGATGTTTTATATGCAACTTTTATAAACTTTTTGTAATGTCTTTGTATGTGTGTGTGTGTATATGTATGTGTGTGTGTGTGTATATATATATATATATATATATATATATATATATATATATATATATATATATATATATATAAACAAAAAATTATTGTTAATCTATCTGGGAACAGCATATGTAGGAATAGATTATATGTACAAATCAAATTATCTTTGAATCATTGCACAAGGGTACGTGTTCTGCTGTTAAGATGACTATATACAGGTTTGTGTGGACCTGTGTCTATAATAAACTGAATATGGTAATGATATATTTTTGTATAATTGCTGAAATTAAAATGACATTTGTACTCACGTTTCTTAGACTCTTTTAAAATGACTGTGCTTAGCATTAAGTGTATCAGTTCATTTTCCATTAAAGGGTTAGCTCACCCAAAAATGAGAATTAGATTTTACTCACCCTCAAGTCATCCTAGGTGTATATGACATTCTTCTTTCAGATGAATACAATAAAAATGTCCTGGCTCTTCAAAGCTTTATAATGGCAGTGAATGGTTGTGTAGTTTTTGAAGTCCATAAAAGTGCATATATCCATCATATAACTGCTCCACACGGCTCTGGGGGGTTAATAAAGGCCTTCTGAAGCGAAGTGATGCGTTTGTGTAAGAAAAATATCCCTATTTAAAACTTTATGGACTAAAATAACTAGCTTCCGGTGGTAAGCGGTATGCGAGTCGACTTGCGCTAAAAGAGTAAACCCCGACGCTACGTTTTGTTTTGCTCTATCTTCTGCGCTTCTGCGTTTGTCAATACGCATGTGTCAAGGGTTCCAGGGGGTACTCTTTTAGCGCAAGTCGACCTGCGTACCGCTGACTGCCGGAAGCTAGTTATTTTAGTCCATAAAGTTTTAAATTCACTGCCATTATAAAGCTTTGAAGAGCCAGAACATTTTTAATATAACTCCAATTGTATTCGTCTGAAAGAAGAACGTACACATACATAACGTACATATACACCTAGGATGCCTTGAGGGTGAGTAAATCATGGGATAATTTTCATTTTTCGGTGAACTAACCCTTTAACTCTTTCCCCGCCAAACACGGAATTTTCCGTTATTTGTGAAAAACGCTTCCCTGCCAAACACGGAATTTTCCATGTTTCCATGTTTTCACTGTTATATGCTAGGGGGCGCTATTACACATCTTCTGAACGAGTTCAGAATCTCCTGATCAAAACACAGGCGAAGGAGACGCAAAAAAACAAGCGATCGGATGTAAGCAGATGCATATGTAAAATAACGTGATCATCAACATTAATCATATAAAATCAAAACTGCCAGATCATCGTTCTGAATCTGATCTGGATGTAGTCTTTGACAAAAACACGATTTTCTCAGCTTTTTGTTCAAAATGTTGCTTTTTTATATGAAACTTACCCATATTTAAGTGTTGATAAAAAGGAATGCATGAAGCTAGAATAAAACGTTTTTTTTTTATTATTATTATTCTAAAGCAGAGAGTCTGTTCTTTCTTTTGATATATGGCATGCTCAGATATTAATATAACAAAATATTCTATGGGTCATTACATTTTTGTGAAAATGATCAAAAACCCTGGCGGTGGCTGGCAATTTTTTTTTATAACGCTGGCGGGGAAAGAGTTAAGCATGACTGAATCATACCAGTTTAGCATTTATCTCGTTTATCATCTACAAGTGTTGATCTTTTGCATACTGAATGACTCTAAGGCTGTCACTGCTTTCTGCAACACTTCGACTGTGAAAGTCTCCTTTTGCATTGGCTACAGGAGCTCTAATTCCTGAGGGAGTCTTCACAGAGCATTCAAAGTGCAGCTTGATCCATTCCTCATCAGCATGCACTACCCTATAGTCTCGAACTTCAGATTGAGAGAAGTTGGTGTCATTGTTTCAATATCTCAGCTGTGTCAAACAGAAATCTATTCAATATTATTCAAAGGCTTGATTTACATAATTTCGAATGCAAATTGCTTCTAAAAAAAACTCATGCACTTCAGAACGTTATAATTCTTTCATAATTGTTTTTAATTGTATAAGGAGCATAAGAACAAACTCACCATAATCACAGTAAAAATGCTGGTCTGCTTGTCAACATGCTAGAGAACTGTAATCATATCAGTGACGTTTGGGACTTCTGAAAACTGTATGTAAAAATCACACACAATGTACATACAATACAAACAAAGTTCTTGTTACCTAGGCTGCATATAACACAGGCTACTCTAAGTTAGCTGTTATATAATAACAGACAACAGAAGGGATAGTTCACAGGAAAATAGAATTTCTGTCCTCATCCTCATCCGTGTTATATGACTTCACATGTTATATGTAGACACAATGTTAGGAACTGACAAACTCAGTCACCATTCACTTTCATTGCAGCTATGTATTTTCCACACAATGGAAATTAATTCTGACTGGTGGTCACATTAGCAAAATCTCTGGTGAAATATTTTGGAGAAAAATGGTCGATAGCAGTAGCGACCCCAGACCGTATTTAGGTAGGGCAGATTCTGGGTCTTATAGCGCTGGTTTATGATTTGAAAAGCTTTCTAATGCTGAACACCAGACGCACTTTTGGCAGAGGTCTGGATTCCTTGTGTTATTCAGTCTGAGGGTGGCGCTCTAATATTAATTGACAGTTCACACGACATGCATAGAACGCTACCTTAGAATCACCTTAACATAGTATTGCCTTCGAATGTTGTTTTAGAATGTTAAAAGTGGACGAATTCCGGTGAGGTAAAAAAAAAATCATATCTATTCTCAGAACATAAACAAACACAACAGAACTACACTCACCTAAAGGATCATTAGGAACACCATACTAATACTGTTTTTGACCCCCTTTCGCCTTCAGGACTGCCTTAATTCTACGTGGCATTGATTCAACAAGGTGCTGAAAGCATTCTTTAGAAATGTTGGCCCATATTGATAGGATAGCATCTTGCAGTTGATGGAGATTTGTGGGATGCACATCCAGGGAACGAAGCTCCCGTTCCACCACATCCCAAAGATTGCTCTATTGGGTTGAGATCTGGTGACTGTGAGGGCCATTTTAGTACAGTGAACTCATTGTCATGTTCAAGAAACCAATTTGAAATGATTCGAGCTTTGTGACATGGTGCATTATCCTGCTGGAAGTAGCCATCAGAGAATGGGTACATGGTGGTCATAAAGGGATGGGCATGGTCAGAAACAATGCTCAGGTAGGCCGTGGCATTTAAACAATGCCCAATTGGCACTAAGGGGTCTAAAGTGTGCCAAGAAAACATCCCCCACACCATTACACCACCACCACCAGCCTGCACAGTGGTAACAAGGCATGATGGATCCATGTTCTCATTCTGTTTACGCCAAATTCTGACTCTACCATCTGAATGTCTCAACAGAAATCGAGACTCATCAGACCAGGCAACATTTTTCCAGTCTTCAACTGTCCAATTTTGGTGAGCTTGTGTAAATTGTAGCCTATTTTTCCTATTTGTAGTAGAGATGAGTGGTACCCAGTGGGGTCTTCTGCTGTTGTAGCCCATCCGCCTCAAGGTTGTAAAAAATTTCACTCAGTTGATATGAAAAACAAACATACCAACTAGTTACTGATTTGATGCAGGCTAATACACAGCTGAAGCAGATTGATGTCGTCTTGGCCTGGAGCGTGGTTTACGAGCGGGGTCTTAAAACACGGAAGGGGTTAGCATTTAAGCTTGTTCTGAAGTCAATGTTTGACACACTATGTTTTGGTTAAATGGCTGAAATAAGGTATGTGGTGAACACAAGCTCAAGACACTTTCACATTTTATTCTATGAAATAAAATACATCAGCATTACCCCACTCGTGATCTTTTTTTCCAGTCTTCAACTGTCCAATTTTGGTGAGCTTGTGCAAATTGTAGCCTCTTTTTCCTATTTGTAGTGGAGATGAGTGGTACCCAGTGGGGTCTTCTGCTGTAGCCCAGCCCATCCGCCTCAAGGTTGTGCGTGTTGTGGCTTCACAAATGCTTTGCTGCATACCTCGGTTGTAACGAGTGGTTATTTCAGTCAAAGTTGCTCTTCTATCAGCTTGAATCAGTCGGCCCATTCTCCTATGACCTCTAGCATCAACAAGACATTTTCGCCCACAGGACTGCCGCATACTGGATGTTTTTCCCTTTTCACACCATTCTTTGTAAACCCTAGAAATGGTTGTGCGTGAAAATCCCAGTAACTGAGCAGATTGTGAAATACTCAGACTGGCCCGTCTGGCATCAACAACCATGCCACGCTCAAAATTGCTTAAATCACCTTTCTTTCCCATTCTGACATTCATTTTGGAGTTCAGGAGATTGTCTTGACCAGGACCACACCTCTAAATGCATTGAAGCAACTGTCATGTGATTGGTTGATTAGATAATTGCATTAATGAGAAATTGAACAGGTGTTCCTAATAATCCTTTAGGTGAGTGTATATAAAGGCTATTCACATTAGCATGTTTAAAATTTCACTCAGTTCATATGAAAAACAAACATACCAACAAGTTACTGATTTGATGCAGGCTAATACACAGCCTGAAGCAGATTGATGTCGTCTTGGCCTGGAGCGTGGTTTACGAGCGGGGCAGTCTTAAAACACGGAAGGAGTTAGCATTTAAGCTCGTCCTGAAGTCAATGTTTGACACACTGTTTTGGTTAAATGGCTGAAATAAGGTATGTGGTGAAAACAAGCTCAAGACACTTTCACATTTTATTCTATGAAATAAAATACATCAGCATTACCCCACTCGTGATTTTTTTTTTTTAAGCTGGCTAAATGGAAATACAGAGACTTTCGGGGAGACGATGCCGGGGGGGACGTAAAATGGCGGTAGAGTGAACGCGTTTTTGCGAGCTGCGTGGCAAAATTTTCCTGTTCATTTAATCAGAGGACTGGCTATGTGAGTAGCTTTGTTTTAGTAGAATGAGTCTCAACAATTATTTTACTAAACCGTCGGGTAGAACGGAAAAGTGCAAAAGTCGTAACGACGGAAAAGTTGTGAGAAGTGCAAAACAAGTTGCGCTGAGGAAAACACAGAGGACGACAGACATGGCCATAGATAACATATTAGCTACAGCCCAGGTAATCCCTGATGAAGAGGCTGCAAAAGTTACTTCTGACGACCCTGCTAGCAAGCCTCTCACCGACCCTAACATTATCCAAGCTATGAAGAGCATGGGGAACGACATAGTGGCAGTGACTGATGCAAAGATCTCAACGGTTCTCGAAGCGAAACCAGTCATTTAAAAGTATTGTACAGTGAGTTCAATAAGCGGAGGACAGAATCGAGGTGACTGAAACTACCTGCACTGCCAATGAAATCCTAGTCCTAGAAAAACGAATATGTGATTTGACTGAGCAGGTAGACGATTTAGAGAATCGTGGAAGAAGATGCAATGTACGCATTATCGGCATACCAGAGGATACGGAGGGATCTAATCCAGTCAAGTTCTTGGACACAAAGACGGGTAAAGTGAAACTGGAGAGAACCCACCGCTCTCAATCGTTGTAAAATGAAATTTGCGGGGTGTCTGCATCATGCGAAGATGTTTGCTTGCTGTTGAGAGCGAAGCGCTTATTGGCGCTGCCATCACTCTTTACTTGTCTTGGAAAAAATCTTTGAAATCCAACGATGACAGGTCGAGGATGGCGGCCTTGAGCTGGCTTTGGTGCAGAAGAGAACTTTTAATGAGGTTAAAATTCATCTTCAAGAGCTGCAAATGGAGTATGCGTTACTCCACCCTGCCACACTTAGTGTGAAAATCGGTCAGACGCGCAAGAAGTTCACTTCTCCGGAGGAGGCGGCAGTTTTTCTCGACTTGCGACAAGTTCCTGTGAACATTGCTTGGACTTTGAATAACACTGCAATAAGAAGAGACTGGCTGCGCAGCTTTGCAGATGCCCGAATTATGTTGCGCTGACTTGAGGTGAAGATGAAGAATGGTGTTTGAAGTGTGTCTCTCTTCACAACAAGGTTTGTTTGGAAGCCCTTATGAGATGGCTGACAGGGTGGTTCCCCTGTTTTTAATTTTAATTTTATTTTATTTCATTTGTACTATAGTTTTGGTAAATGTTTTCTTTTTTTTTTCTTTTTTTTGTTTAGCTCGGCATAATTCTGTTTTAGGTCACTATGTATATCACTCAAAGATGTTTAGGTATGGCTGTTTCTTAATTGAGGTTTATTACAATGGATAACACACTCTGTATTTGTACTTGAAATGCCAAGGGAATGCATAATCCTATAAAAAGGAAGAAGGTTTTGTCCTATATCTGAAAAAATGAAGATTGGTATAGCTCTATTACAACAAATGCATTTAGACAAACAGGAACATTTAAAACTAAAACAGGATATAATCAAGTATACTCCTCATCCTGCTCATCAAAAAGTAGAGGGGTGGCAGTGCTGATCAGAAAAGACATCCCACTGACTGTTGTTAAACTGATAGAAGATGACAGAGGCCGTTTTGTTATTATAAATGGCACCTTATTTAGCAGTTCTATTTCTTTGTTTAATGTATATTATTCTCCAGGGCACCCCCCTGATTTTTTCATCAAGACATTCGCTGACTTTTATGATTTAAGATCCGATTATATGATTATTGCAGGTGATTCAACTGTATGTTAAATCCTCTCATTGATCGATTTCCCCATAAAATAGCAACCCCATCTAAGCTAGCTAAACACATTAATGGCATTTGTGAGAACTTCGAATTTATATATGATACCAATCTTTAATTTGAAAGCCACATTTCTAGCATCTGTAAAACTGCATTCTACCATCTTAAAAATGTATCTAAACTACGGCACATGCTTTCAATGCAAAATGCTGAAAACAGTTAGTTCATGCGTTCATGACCTCAAGGTTGGATTATTGTAATGCTCTAATGGGTGGTTGTCCTGCTCGCTTAATAAACAAACTCCAGCTGGTCCAAAACGCAGCAGCTCGAGCTCTTACTAGAACCAGGAAGTATGACCATATTAGCCCGGTTCTGTCAACACTGCACTGGCTCCCTATTAAACATTGCATACATTTTAAAATCGTGCTTATTACTTACAAAGCACTAAATGGTTTAGCTCCCCAGTACTTGAGCGAGCTCTTAATGCATTATACTCCATCACGTCTATTGTGGTCTCAAAATTCTGGCCAGTTGATAATACCTAGAATATCAAAATCAACTGCAGGCGGTCGATCCTTTTCCTATTTAGCTCTGCCCAAACTCTGGAACAGTCTTCCTAGCATTGTTCGGGAGCAGACACACTCTGTCAGTTTAAATCTAGACTAAAAACGCATCTCTTTACTATTGAATTGAATATTTTATTTGTCATTACACATGTACAAGTACTATGGCATACACATAGAACATTATCAATTTCTATTATTCAAATCAGTTAAATTATTGTTTTAGGCTGCATTAACTAGGTCAGCCGGAACCGGGAACACTTCCCATAACACCTGATGTACTCGTTACATCATAAGAAGAATGGCATCTACGCTAATGTTAGTCACTCTGTTTATCCCGAGGTTTACTGCAGTCAGCCGGATCCGGGCTGTATCCAGATCAGATGGTGGACCAGCGCCTGGACATGACCAACGCATCCCTGAAATTAAACTATAAACTAACAGATGAACTATTAAACGAAATCAATTAGACTCCCCCTGAAATTGCCTCAGACACGGCATCCTCAATAAACCCGTCCCCGGCGTGATGACTCTGATCTTTTTAGAATATTCCATTCTAATAAATTGCCTTATCGACACAACATCCCAATATACCGTCTCCGGCGTGATGAGTCCGATCTTTAGAATATTCCTATCTAATAATTGCCTCACCGACACTGCATCCTCAATAAACCCGTCCCCGGCGTGATGACTCTGATCTTTTTAGAATATCCCATTCTAATAAATTGCCTTATCGACACAACATCCCAATATACCGTCTCCGGTGTGATGACCCCGATCTTTCAAATATTCCTATCTAATAATTGTCTCACTGACACGGCATGATGGCCAGAAGAGAACTGGCACCCCGACTGAGCCTGGTTTCTCCCAAAGTTTTTTTTCTCCATTATGCCACCTGATGGAGTTTTGGTTCCTTGCCACTGTCGCCTTTGGTTTGGCTTTCTCAGTTGGGGGACACCAAAATGTTCAACTAAATATTCAAATACATTTTAAACTAAATCACTGATCTGCCTGCATTGTCACTATATGATAATTTAAATGAGCTGGATAACATCACAGTTTTCTCCAGAGCGGCTGTACAGCCAAATCAAATTCTGTTGCATTATTTTCCTGTTAACACTGTGAAGCTGCTTTGAAACAATCGGCATTGTAAAAAGTGCTATATAAATAAAGATGACTTGACTTGACTATAGATGTTTGGAGAGCTCTGCACCCATCTAGTAAAGAATACAGTTTTTTTTTTCTCCCCACCACACCAATGTTATACTAGGATTGATTATTTTTTTATGCCCAAGAGTTCATTACATCTAGCTATCTCATGTTGTATTAAAAATATTGTTATTTCAGATCATGCTATGGTTGTTCTTGACTTAAAGGCGTCAAACAGGGATATTTTTCAGCAATGGAGACTAAACACTAATATACTCAGAGATAAGTTATTTAAACCTTTTTTTCTACGGAGTTTACTTCATTCTATAACATAAACGCTCAAGCTACTCAAGACTCTTCACTTTCATGGGAGACTTGTAAAGCTTATATAAAGGATTCATTTTGTCTTTTTCTGCCTCTAAGAAACATAAAAAAGACCAAAAGACTAATAGAAGAGGCCTTGAAGGAAAAAGAGGAAAAATATATTAAGATCATGGATAAGACTTTACTTGGAGAAATATCAGCACTGAGGTACTCTGTAGAGTCACTGCTTACCCAAGATGCAGAATACAAATTGAGATTCGTGAAACAGAAATTCTACGAACATGGAGATAAACCAGGTAGGCTTCTGACTTATCTTACTAATAAGAAAAGTGATTCCTGTTCTATTATATCAATATTAGATGAAAATTATAAATTGCACTATGATTGTGTCTCAATTAATAGTACATTTAGAAATTTCTATATGAACCTATATAACACTGAAGTATCCAGCAGTGATACTACCATATTAGAAGCCTTTTTTTCCCAAAATTAGTTTGCCAACCATCTTAGAAGATGGTTGGTAAAGATATATAACAGCTACAAGTGTATGCACTACTTGCTTAATGAAGCAGTATATAGGATAAATCACTATACAGTGGTTAATAACATCCCTATTATACTTTATCGACACAAATTGATAGGTCAAACAGCCACCCACAAATAGTTTATAAACAAAGCATCCGGCTGTCTCACATGAACAACGGTTAAAGTTACTTGTCAGGTTACAGAAGAATACCATAATTCCTCAGTTCAATTAGGCTTAAGACATCGATAGTCACACAGACCTGTAACAACCCAGCCACAACACATAATTGGGAATAACATGCCTTACCTTAACACAGAATTGACCACAGAGGCCTAGAGTCAGCTTCCTTTGCTGTTCGTCCAGAAATCCAAGAAGTGGATATTCATTTATATTTTTTTTCTACGAATCTTTGCGTTAACATGTAGGCCTACTAAACACCTTAATGATCATGACAAGAATAGCATGTAGCCTATAGCTATCTTTGCTGAAGTGAATTAGGTTTAAATCGCCATCATGCTTAAATTAATATTTTTGCAATTTTACACATAATAATCCACGATGATCACATTACACAAAACTGAAATTGCACGTCAAAATAACACATTGTCAGTATTTTTTGAGACCCCCCCCCCAAAATCACGTTTTCAAGGGAGCCCATGTCTTATTAAGGGGAGCCGAGCTCCCCCGTAGTTCGCACCCTGCTTAATGTTTAATCATTAATTTAACATTGGACAGATTCCTGAATCTCTAAGAGAAGTTAATATTTCTCTTATATTGAAAAAAGGTAAACCTCCCGAAGCCTACTCTTCATATAGACCCATTTCTCTATTAAATGTGGACAGGAAATTGCTGGCTAAAATCCTGGCTTCTCGTTTGGAGAAGGTAGTAACCAACGTTATCAAGGATGACCAAGTGGGTTTTATAAGTGGCCGGTCGTCTTGCAACAATATGAGACGTCATCTTAATATTATACAAACTTTTAAACAACGTGAGATTGATGGGTTGGTGCTATCTCTTTATGCGGAGAAAGCATTTGACCGCATTGAGTGATCATATTTATTTTTTGTTTTGGAGAAATTTAATTTTGGTAATTCTTTTATCAGATGGTTTAGGGTGTTATATGAAGAACCCAGAGCTTTTGTTCTTACAGATAGTTCCAGATCAGCAAGCTTCTCTTTACATAGAGGGACTAGGCAGGGGTGCCCACTGTGCCCACTGCTGTTTGCGCTCAACATTGAACCCCTAGCCGAGGGGATCAGGACAGATCCTTCAACTGAAGGTTTGCAAACTGTTGAGAGGCATCATAAAATAGCCCTTTATGCATATGATGTGCTCATTTTCATTTCAAATCATGCTTCAGTGCCATCTCTTCTTAATATTATTTTCAGTATTTTCTCAGGATATAAAATTAATTTAAATAAGTCTAAGGCTATGTCTGTTGGTACCATGAAAATAATGCCAGAGGTTAGTTCATTTCTATTTAATGGTCCCCTGAAGGATTTGTATATTTAGGTATCTTTGTGAGCCTTTTGTATCGCTGGGATACTTTACCGATCTCTTGGTTAGGTAGAGTGGCTCTTATAAAAATTACTGTTCTCCCTAAGCTCCTGTACCCAATTCAAATTATCCCTATCCTGTTCTCTAAAAAGGTTTTAAAGATGTAAATGGCTGGCTCAGTTCCTTTATTTGGAGCAAGTGTAGACCAAGGCTGAAATTATCTGCACTACAACTACCAGGGTCGATGAGAAGACTGGATTTGCCTAATATTAAGCTATACCAGTGGTCTGCACATCTAAGATATGTTTCTGATTGGGTTGCTCTTGATAAATCTTCTTCATGGTTAGATCTTGAACAATCATTATCTAAACTTCCCCTTGTGGAAAAAAATGTAAATTTGTATTGGAGAAGTTTGATAACCATGTAATTGTAAACATACTTAAGGCATGGAGGGCTGTTTGTCATTTCGAGGGAAGAACTAAGCTAACCTCTGCTCTCACACCAATTGTGAACAATCCAGACTTTCCTCCAGGTAAATCTGATGGGAGGTTTAAATCTTGGGTGAACCAAGATATTAATCAGCTTATAGACTTGTTTAATGAAGAAGGTTTGATGTCTTTTGAACAATTGATACAGCAGTATCAATTATGTAAGCAGGACTTTTTCCGTTTTTACAGATTAGAAGCTATATTCTGAAAAATACCTCATTTTGTAATAACAGAAATATCTCCTATAGAAAAAAATACTATTTCAGACACCTGGAAAGAAGTCAGTGAGTCTGTTATACAAGGTTCTCAATACTACATCTGAGGGAAATGTAATTCTGAATACTAGACTTGCTTGGGAGAGAGATGTTTTAATTTCTATTAGTGAAGAAGAATGGGTAAGTATCTGGAAATATGCAAAATCTATGTATGTAATCGTGCCAAGGCTATTCAGTTAAAAATCTCACCAAACCGTAGACATGCATTCAATAATACCTTCTCACTTCTATGCCTTAAGTGCAAAACACAAATTGGTACACTCACTCATTGTCTTTGGTCATGTAATCAGTTACAAATATATTGGGCCAAGATAGTTTCTGAAATGAGTAATATCTTTAATGAGGAGTTGGTACTGGATCCTTTATTTTTGATCCTTGATCCTTGGTCTGCCTGATAAAGCTTTGATTTTATCAAAAGAAAAAAAGACTGTATAATATTCTCACTTTTTCAGCTAGGAAAAACATTTTACTGAAGTGGATAACTGACAAGACTCCGACTATATCAGGTTGGCACAAGATTTTGATGGAACTAGTTCCGCTGGAATATTTAACTTGTCCAGTTAATGGTCAGCCAGACCAGTTTTATACTCTGGAAGCCCTATATCAATTATATAGGGACCGAATTGTCAACTATTCTGCGGAAAGTTTTCCCCAATCATGAGCGAGTACATAATGGTTTTGAAAATGTAATGTACCTTTTTTTTTATTTTTATTTTTTAACTCTTTAAGTGGCCATGTTTGTTTTTGTGGTTTTATAATTGTGCTTTAATATTTCTAACTCAAACATTCTGGGAAAATATTTTGAGATAACAACTTAAAGAGTTGCCGGAAGCTTTGTGATGATGACTTTGAAGTTGGTGTAGTCTGTTTATAACCTTCTGTTCTGGTGACTGCATTTAGACTTCAAAATTCATAAAAGTTGTGTTCATCTGTGATAATTATCTTGGTGGACAAAAAGTGTATGTATCATAAAGTTTTGTTGATCACAGAGCTTGTTTTTTGCAATAATCCAAAAGCCTATGGGAAAATCCTATAGAGTCTGGGAAACTACGTCATTGCGCATTGCATTATGGGTAGTCGCCACCATGTTTTAGGACACGCTCAGGAGCATACGATGATAACAAATGTAAGAAAAAAAAAAGAAAAAAAATGACTGTATTTACATTAATACTTTTTAAGAACTCTTGCTTGCACTCACTTAGAATGAATGGACTAATGTTTTAATCTCTTACATACACTCACCTAAAGGATTATTAGGAACACCATAGTAATAATGTGTTTGACCCCCTTTCGCCTTCAGAACTGCCTTAATTCTACGTGGCATTGATTCAACAAGGTGCTTAAAAGCATTCTTTAGAAATGTTGGCCCATATTGATAGGATAGCATCTTGCAGTTGATGGAGATTTGTGGGATGCACATCCAGGGCACCAAGCTCCTGTTCCACCACATCCCAAAGATGCTCTATTGGGTTGAGATCTGGTGACTGTGGGGGCCATTTTAGTTCATGAACTTCAATGAACTCATTGTCATGTTCAAGAAACCAATTTGAAATGATTCGAGCTTTGTGACATGGTGCATTATCCTGCTGGAAGTAGCCATCAGAGAATGGGTACATGGTGGTCATAAAGGGATGGACATGGTCAGAAACAATGCTCAGGTAGTCCGTGGCATTTAAACGATGCCCAACTGGCACTAAGAGGCCTAAAGTGTGCCAAGAAATTCTGTTTATGCCAAATTCTGACTCTACCATCTGAATGTCTCAACAGAAATCGAGACTCATCAGACCAGGCAACATTTTTCCAGTCTTCAACTGTCCAATTTTGGTGAGCTCATGCAAATTGTAGCCTCTTTTTCCTATTTGTAGTGGAGATGAGTGGTACCCGGTGGGGTCTTCTGCTGTTGTAGCCCATCCGCCTCAAGGTTGTGCGTGTTGTGGCCTCACAAATGCTTTGCTGCATACCTCGGTTGTAACGAGTGGTTATTTCAGTCAAAGTTGCTCTTCTATCAGCTTGAATCAGTCGTTGAAGTTCTCCTCTGACCTCTAGCATCAACAAGGCATTTTCGCCCACAGGACTGCCGCATACTGGATGTTTTTCCCTTTTCACACCATTCTTTGTAAACCCTAGAAATGGTTGTGCGTGAAAATCCCAGTAACTGAGCAGATTGTGAAATACTCAGACCGGCCCGTCTGGCACCAACAACCATGCCACACTCAAAATTGCTTAAATCACCTTTCTTTCCCATTCTGACATTCAGTTTGGAGTTCAGGAGATTGTCTTGACCAGGACCACACCCCTAAATGCATTGAAGCAACTGTCATGTGATTGGTTGATTAGAAAATTGCATTAATGAGAAATTGAACAGGTGTTCCTAATAATGCGGGGAGTATGGCAGGGTGACGCAGTGTCTCGTTCCCTATTCAGGGAACTAAGGTTACAGTCGTAACCGAGACGTTCCCTTTCAAGGGAACTCGCCCTGCGTCACCGCTTTGGGAACGAGAACACCCACGACCCCATAGGAGCCGTAATGCCTGCCTGTGATATTGTCTGGGCAAGGACCCGAGCCCCTGGAGTAACGATAATGTCTAGCTCAAAGGAACTGACAAAGGTGTGTGGTGAGGTAACATCCTGCCACATCACAAATATCATGCAGGGAGGCCCCTGCCAAAAGTGCCTGCGAGGCAGCCATACTCCTAGTTGAGTGGGCCCAGACAGCCAGGAAGAAGGCTGCCCGGCTGCCACATAAGCAAGTGAGATAGCCTCAACCACCCACTTGCTCATACTCTGCTTGAAGTCAGACCCCCTCTCGAGGGTGGCCCGTAACAGATGAACAATTGTTCTAATGCGCGAACAGGCAAGCAGAAGTTTCCCGGTCTGACGTCAGAAGGAGGAGGACAAAGGCCTGACGTACTAAGGGTCTCACAGGATAGTGGGAACCTACGGAATGTAACTTCTTCAAGCTTGAAGGAGCCTCAGAAAGGTCTTGGAGGACAAGTCCCAGGTTGGCACACTGGTGCGTACTACAGGTCTTAGCCTCAAAGTGCCACAGAGGAAACGAGTAACTAGAGGATGTAGCCCACATGAAACACCACCCAAAGGAGTGTGGTAAGCTGCTAAGGTCGCCACAGACACCTTTATTGTGGAGGGCTAACCCAGCGGAGAACCTCTCCTGCAGGAACTCCAGCACCGCACTCGCGGGGCAGTTAACTGGCTCCCACAGGCGATCTCTACACCATGAGGTGAAGAGCCTCCACTTCAAGTGTACAGTTTACAGGAGCTCTAGAGTGTAGAATGGTCTCAACAGCCTCGGTTGAGAGGCCAGAACTTATGAGCTGGGCCCCCTCAGAAGCCAAGCCCACAGTTTCCACAGCTCTGGGCGAGGGTGCAGGATGACACCGCCCACCTGAGAGAGAAGGTCCCTCCTGAACGGAATCTCCAGAGGAGAGCCATGGACGAGTGACACAATGTCCGAGAACCAGCTCGAGCTGGCCAGAACAAGGCTACTAGCAGCAGACGAGCCCGTCCCGGTGCACTCTCTCTAGAACTCCCGGAAGTGTACAGGGGCAGCCTCGGCCACTCCTGTACCATCGCGTCCAGCCCGAGAGAAGCTGGAGGCAACAGGGAGAACCACAGACGACAATGCGCATTTTCGTGAGTGGCAAACAGGTCTATGTGAGCCCTGCCAAATTTCTCCCAAAGGAGCTCCACCACCTCGGTGTGTAGGCTCCACTCCCCAGGCCTCGGCCCCTGCCTCGACAGGATGTCTGCTTCCACATTCTGGCTCCCTGGGATGTACATTGCCCTGATTGACAGCAATTTTCCCTGAGCCCAGAGGAGGATAAGGCGCGCCAACTTGTATAAGTGATGGAACCTTAAACCTCCCTGATGGTTTATATAGGAGACCACCGATGTGCTGTCTGTGCGCACGACTGGCTCAACAGCGCTAACTCCCTCCTCGGAGGGCACGAGCCATCCTTGGATGACTTGCGAGGGCCTTCCATGCCCCGGCACTTTTTAGACACAGCCTTCCTCGACACAATGACTGTCCTCAGATCAGTCTTGGTCTTGGAGGCTGTGCCTGAGAGCGTCGCGCACCCGCCCACTGTTTCTGCGGGGGTGTACGAGTGGCGACGCTCTGATTTTGCTGCGCCCGGTGTGAGGAGCCCATACTCAACGTCCACTGGAGTAGAGGAGACCTTTACTTTTTTTTTTTTTCTCCAAATCTTACATCGGGCAGCCTAATATGCCTGCCATAGTGTGCAGGCATGCAACGGCCTAGCCTGCTGCCGAGTACATTCTCTAGCATTATTTATATATGTATGTATGTATGTATATATGTATATATATATATAAAAAAATTTTTTTTATTTTTATGCAGCTCTAAATGACTAAGAGCAAAGGTGGGGCTTAACAGTTGATGCCAAAGGGAGAGAGATGGTTCGCAAGGAACACCTCTGCCCTCGGCAGTGCACCATAACCATGTCTCCTCAGACCCACAGTATTGTTCTCTTATATATACTGAAGTGTGGGGATTAAACACAGAGAAGTCATGAGCTGCTTCCACGATCTCAACACCTCAGTGTGCGGATCTGTGAAAACGGCAAGCCCTGTGGAGGCTGAGCAGAACACTGACAGGAAGTGCTCATAAGTATGCTTTAACTGAGGTGCACTCCTGGTCTGGTGGCTATAGTTTGCTCTTTCTTTTTTATATTTTTTGGCCACCGCTCTGCTCAGAGTCAGCGCGGGCTCCCGAACCCAGAGAAGCAGCACTGGACCTGCCAGGTGAAGGCAGAGAAAGGGCTGGCCCGTCTCTAACCCCTCTGACAAGTCCATTTGCGAACCCCGCAACATAAACTGCCAGCTCAGCAACAGTGGAGCCTAAGCCACGGAGAACACAAGCCACGGAGAATGCGAGCCACGGCACTATCCTCGAAGAGCGCCCGCGGGATCGCAGCACTCTGAGGCAAAGCCTCACAATGCTCGCGGCCGACCCCTCGAGAGCCGAATGAGCGTGCTGTTCTCCTAAACAAACACCGCACATCAAATGTGTATCCCCACTCGAAAAGTAACGAGAGCAGGGAGAAACACACTTTCAGTAACGCTGTTCGCTCGCCATTAGTGTCTCTCTTAGTGTGTCAGTAAATGTTGCAAACTTGTTATATGAAAACAAAAAAGTCTGAACTCAGACACAAACACAGAGCTGACAAAGGACAATGTTACACAGAGTGCTTGCTGAAGACAACAGAAGCTAGCGGCATTTGTTTGCCGGTATGCTTTGTACCTTCCGGGTCTATGACGTCACCCGCCTATGACGTTCCGTCTCTCCATTGGACTGATTACACACGTGCTTCACGACGCAATCATGCAGAGGCGTTCCCAAACAGCTCCTCCCCCTTTTCTACTAAGAACCATCTTTATAGTTCTTCTTCTATAGTAAAAAAAGGTTCTTTAGATTTTTAGCTCACAAAAATAGTTAACTGACAACTACTAAATGTTTTATAACTACCTGAATTACTCACAAATTACTGTAGGAATACAGCATATAAATCATTTATTAACACACTGAGTAACTATTACTATATGTCTAAATAATATGTATAAATGTATATTTATTTTTATTTACTTACACTTTCTATATGATATTATGAACAAATGACAACTCCTAAATAACTGGTTTGTAAATAATGTAATAATTAATTTAGAAATTATAAACTGATCGTTAAGTATGAAAGTACACATTATATGCTTATAAATCAAGAAGCATTTATAGCTGTATTTATAAACTGCTTACTAATGTCTATTAATGCTTTATAAATCATAAATTGACTAATTACTAATGCTTAACTAATGATTCATAGCGTGCAGTTATTATAAAGTGTTACAGATGAGGTTGTCAAAAAAAGCGAGTAAGTCTGTGGAACAAGGTTTCTGTAATATATATTTTTTTGTGCAATACTTTTGTATCTTGTGCAATTTATATTGTATTTTATACTTTCTTTTATGACATTTTTCTTTCTTTTCATTTTTCTGTTTTTACTTTGTGGGGGGACTGGTTTCTAAAAAAAAAAATTGAAAATCTCAACCACAAAAGCAAACCTTGCCCAGCGCAGACCCTGCAATCTTGATGATGTCTTCACCGTCCATCACTGTGTGCATTTTGCTGTGTGGAGTAGCAGTTCCTCTTTACAGTCAGTAAGGTTGTGGGAAAAATAAACAATTTGGAAAACACAGTATTCAAGGAAAATGTGTTTCTTTTACTTGACAGTTACACCACATGACATTTTTAAAGTTAAATGTAAACCTTTCTTGAATATGGTATGAATGTTTTTCAAAACCAGTTGAAACATGAATACACAAAGCACAAATCGAAGAACATTGCACGTTCTGAACTTTCACTCGAATTGACATTTTAGAGTTGCCGTAGTGCCTTCATCCTTTTAGCAGCATCTTGAAGTTAAAAGCATTATAAATTATACGCCAGCAAATGTACAAACTGTGTCTGTTCATCTATAGACTTTTAAGAGTTAAGATTAGGTTGAAGACACCGGGCATAAAGGGGCAATATATGGCAAATAGATGTCTCTGTTACCATGAGACTGCCTGTTGCTATGACAAAATGTTAAGTGTTCATATCTTACACATTAAGACAGCTCTGAGAAAGCATTTGCCTCTTTGGCTCCTTTTTATGACTCAAGGACTTTTCCATTTACTGCTTTTACTACATGAGCAACCTTCTATATCAGTGGATGTACAAAACCTGAAGAGGGCTGTAGAAAAACCTCAAGACGACTGACAAGGTGATGCAAGTAATTTATCTGCCATTAGAGACACTAAACAAAAGGACAGAACTGTCCTTGCACCTCTCAAGCAGCATTCTGTCCAAATACATTTAATAGGAATGTCAAAATAGAACCACAACAACAAGCTTCAAATTTCATTTGAAGTTTAAAAAAAGATGTGTCCTTAAGGACTTTTATGAGACTGAAATACATTTATTGATAAGGCATGCATAAAATTGATCAAAAGTGACAGTAACAGTCTTTTGAACTTTCTATTCATAAAAGAATCCTGAAAAAATTGATTTCTGAATGTTCATACACAATATGATATATAACAATAAAGAATGGAGTAATGGCTGCTAAAAATTCACCATCACATAAATGATTTACATTTTATATATAGAAAACAGTTATTTTAAATTGTAATAGTAATTCACAATACTGCTTGTATTGTATTTTTTTATTATTGTCAATTGTCACAATACCAATATATATATATATATGACTTAAAGGCAATGTAAGATTTATGGAGAAATAAGCCATTTTAACCAGTGTCATTGCGTCACCTGTCAATGACATCATATCCGTGTTACCCTCGATTTCCGGTTCTACTTCTGTAGAAACCATAGAAACACCAAAAGTACTTTAAAGTGTCACATTATGCTTTTTCGAATATTCGCTTTCATGCAGTGTGTAATATAGCTTTTTGGGAATGTAAGCATTCTGCAAAGTTGTAAAGTCGAAAGTGCATGATAAATAAAGTTATTGTCTCCCAAAAGAAAGAATTGACTCGGAACCGTCTAAACAAGTTGTAAGGAATTCAACCCCCACTGCGTTACAATTCTATATCACTAGATAAGACATATGCATAATACCCACCATGTTGAATGTTGTCCGCCCACTAACAACTTGACCCGCCCTTCAAGGCAGGATTTTACTGACAATACGGGATTTGCAAAATGCTTGCTCTTGAAAGATGGTTCAGTACCCAGTTTATTTGGACCAACTTGCTCCTCAGAGTCACAACCTGTGAGTAATTATTGATGTATATTTTTTCTACCGGGAGTTCAATATATGTAATTTTGTGTTTTATACTGTGTAAGTTTACGGCTGAAAATAGTTCTGCTAAGCAGCCATGGGCCAGCGCTTCCGAGTTCTACGTCAGAATTGCGGCTCACCATTGGCTAGCTCCTGCGTCAGCATCCCACGCATGTTGCTCACATGAACAGCATCGGCCAATGGTAAGCCAACGTTCTGCCATAGAACTCGGAAGCACTGCACTGTATTTACAAGGTAAACTGCGTAGGAAACTGAAATTGATGAACGAAGGGCTCACTTTTGACACCCTTACTACAAAATATTGAAATATTTAATTATAATAGTTGGTTGAGTGTAGAAATACTGATTTGATTTTGTAATTTGCAATGCTTTAAGGGAAAGCATGGTCACTGCTGAGCTGGTCACTATCTTCAGGGTTTATAGGTAGGGTAGTTCTTAATCTGGAATTTAATAATTATACTTTTTTAATGGTTTATATTGTTTCACAAAAAAATAAGTAAATAAAACTTGACTGGTGGATTTACAGAAGCATACTTACAGCTCTGGGAGAAAAAAGAAAAAAAAGAAAAGAAAAATAAGAGACCACTGCAAAATTAGCAGTTCTCTGAATTTATTATTTATATGTAAAAAAACGCACAAACTACTAACAATTTCTTCCAAATTTCATATAAAAATATTGTCATTTAGGGCATTTATTTGCAGAAAATTACATCTGGTCAAAATAACGAAAAAAGATTTTTTCAGACCTTGAATAAATGTAAATAAAACAAGCTTATATTAATTTTAAAACAATACACAATACTAATGCTTTAACTTAGGAAGACTTCAGAAATCAATATTTAATAACCCTGATTTCCAATCACAGCTTTTGTGCGTCTTGGCATGCTCCCTATCAGTCGGTCACATTGCTGTTGGGCGACTTTACGCCACTCCTGGCGAAAAAAAATTCTAAAAGGCTTTATTTAATGGCTGGTGACCCTCTTGATCACATTCCAAAGGTTTTCAATGGGGTTCAGGTGTGGAGATTGTGATGTCCAGGACAGGGCCATCTTGATCTGGTGGACTGGAGCACTGTCCTCCATGAAAAACCAATCCTTTCGAGCTGGGGAACACTGTCAGAGCAGAAGGAAGCATGTTTTCTTCGCAGATCTGCCAGATACTGATCCAGTTTTCAGCTATGCTCAACACCTGGTCCTCTAATGGTTAGACAGAGACATGGAGAAGCCTACAACCCACACTCTCGCACTCACTGTGTAATTTGTCTTTGCATTATTCAAGGTCTGAAAACATGGCATATTTTTTCGTTAAAAAAACGAAATAGTGTGCATTATTATATGACACTATATTATGGCATATAATGTCTTTGCATTATTCAAGGTCTGAAAACATGGCATATTTTTTCGTTATTTCGACCAGTTGCAAATGCTTTAAATGACAATATCATTATTTGGAATTTGGAAGAAATGTTATCAGTAGTTATAAATAAATCCTAAATATGTAGAATAAATCAAATATGTTCATTTCACTCAAACAAATACATATAAATAATAAATCCAGAGAAACGGGGGGGTTGTTGTTTTTACAACACATGGCAAGTAACTTCTGAATATATACCAAGGGGATCTACCAACACAATAATAAAATATCAAGCATAACCAATCACTTACTGCTGAACTGTTTCATTTTTCTAAGTAAAACAATCAATAAATTAAAATGATGCCATTTCAACCTTTATACATTTACTGTAAACATGTTCATAATTTAGGGATGACGTGCATAATGCGAACACAAACACACATTGCACAGAGATAACATGTTGATCTGTTGTTCCATCATGTTGTTTTCACAATCTATATTTTCTTTAACTTAATCAAAATTTTATATATAGTAATGAAACCGCATATTGTTTTAATGAAGAGCAGCTGATGCTTTGTGTTCTGTCTGTGATGGACATTGATATTCATCAGCATGTAGTTGTACAGCTGCTCAAAGATTCTTCACTTCACCCGACTGTTCAACCAGACTGTCAGTCATCCTTGCTTTTCATAAGCCTACATATATCTTCAAACCCTGTTCCATCTGGACCAAGAAAACTATTAAATCCTCACACTCAAGCCGTTAATCATCTGTAATCACCATAATATTCTTCAAATTTGGTTGTTATTTAAAAAAAAACAAAAAACAAAACCTTATTATATTACTCTGAGGTTTCAACAGGAATATGTCTTTGGCAGTCTGCAGCCAGACGAAGGGACACAGTGGCCTCTGTGGTGCTCGGGTTGACCCGAAAGTGGTTGTGTGTGGGCTGGATAGCAACTACAAACTGCCGCTTAAAGGTCTTACTCAGAATAATATAGAGAAAAGGGTTAATGCAGCTGTTAGCATAGCCCATGCTAATGGCAACGTGATAGACATAATAAAACGAGGCACTGGGTTTCTGTATTCCCAGATGGACAAGTTGAAGAATGTAGTATGGAGCCCAACAGATGAAAAAGGCCAAACAGATGGCCACAGCCATCCGAGTCACACTTTTGGTGCGCACTTGTTGGTTCCTCGGGGGAAGAGGTGCCACTGTGGTAGACATATGCTTTAAGATTTTAAAGAACACCACACAGATAATTGTGAGTGGAAAGGCGAACGCCAGTACAAACTGATAGATGGTGAACCAGCAGATACTGGTGGATGGATTCGGTAGTAGGAGAGCACATCCCACTTGGCCGCTGTGGAGAGGCATCAAGCCAGTGTACATTAAGATAGGGGTGATGGAGATGAGAGAGAGCGTCCACACCATCCCCACCACAGTGCTGGCCACACAGGTTGTCCGAACATGGTTAAAGCGGAATGGATGGACAGTTGCCACGTAACGGTCCAAGGTCATAACAGTAAGGATGTAGGTGCTCACTGTCTGGCTGTTAGAATCTAAAGCAGAGATGATTTTGCACATAGTGGCTCCGAAACACCAAGATCCATTGCCCAGGAGCTGATGGATGAGAAAGGGCATCCCAAGGAGGAAAAGCAAATCCACAATAGAGAGATTGAATATGAAAATGTCTGGTACCGTTTGTTTAGCCTGGCATTTGGTCTTTTTAATGATGGTGTAGATTACAATAGAATTTCCAGTGATGCCCAAAATACATATAGCGCCAAAAATACTGGGCAAGATGGCATTTCCATACTGGTCTCCCATAGTCACTAAGCACAAAATAGAAGTGAAAATAAATAAAAAAGTTGACATCCTGTGGTGTACAGCATTTATTAAGCAGCATTTTTCTAATTATTTTAGATTGTGCTTTTTTTATGGTGCTAAGCTTAAAAGGAGCCTGTGCCTTAAATATAGGCTACACTTTCTCTTATGCTTTCACAGAAATAAAAAATATTGATGTTTATTAAAAACAAAACTTATAAACGTTATACACTGCCTACATATCCATACCATAAACAGATACAAAATCTTCATATAATAATAATAATAAGCTGTTGATGTATTCTGTAGACAATGTTATATTCGCTAACAAGCTCATAAACATAAGTTCTGTTCCTTTCTATCAGCTGATAACCTTTGAAACAAACTAAATTGCCACCTTCACTTCCACAAAACTGATTCCCTGCGATATCTGCCTACCTTGATCCGACGAGTTAAAGAAAAGCAGAGATGAGTTTTCAGAGTCTTCAGAGATATCCATGGTGAAAATTGCGAAAGAGATGCCGTTTACAGACAAAGCAGCTAGTAACTTTAAGTCGCACCTTTAGCACCGCCTCACATTTACTACTTATAATTCCACAAACAATTTTCACCGCACATACCGCTGAATGCGATGAATAAGACAAATAAAAAAGAAAGTACAATCCTGGGGAAAACTTGTCTGAAGACGCGTGAGCTAGAGCAGCCTCCAGAGTCTCCGTGGCTCTGCAGAGAGGGGTTAGTCAACGCTCACTCTCTTTGGGCAGCAGCTGACACCTCTAGTTATGTTATAGAATGGAAACTGCACCTTATTCCATCGAGGCATCATTTCTTCTCCTGTTTGCAAGTGTTCTCGTTTATTCAGTGGTTTGCAGTTCAAATATCGATCATGGGAGGCGTGTGTCAGTCTATTTGTGTGTCCTAACCACTGCACCAACCCAACAAGTCTTGCTGTTTCTATTGATTTATTGACGTAACACCGTATTCGTCATGTTATATAAATCCTTAAATTTTACATACGTTTAAATATTTATCTATACATTTTGATGTACCGTTTGGATTTTTCTTTTACAAATTTAAATTTGACCTTACATAAAAAAATATATATATTTGAAAAGTACAGTATCCCCACATCAACAACCCACCCACCTTATAATAAATTATAATATTTACCTTTCCGCTGGTATACATGTGGCTAATAATGCCTTGATAATAGTAATTTGTTAGTGCATCTGTTGTCCTGGAAATGTTGGTCAAATTGACTTTTGGACTTTTGAATTATGCAGTGCAGCATTTCACCCTTTAACCATTAGATGTCGCTCCGCTCATTTGTGTGTCATGCTGCAATATTCTCATGGAGAACTGGAGCAACCAATCTTTCCTGTTTCAAGCCAAATCTGGACTACAATTCTAAGCGAGATTAAAAGGTTTAATCAAGGTTTAGTCACGCGCGTTTAAATCGAATATATAGTGCGCCGTCGATTTATAAAGTTTCTATTTATTAATTCAGTGTGCGAAGTTTCTGTTTGGACCTTTCCATCTTTGCGGACCATAACACGAAGGAAGCGGAAATTAACAGCCCGCTTGCTGTTCCAAGAGCTACTCCGGAGTCGGGAAAACTGACTGAAACAGCGAGCCGTATAACATGATTTTACTGTTGTTAATATACAGTAGCTTTATTTAGATCTCTTTTTTTCAGTGCTTAAGGGGGATCGGAGAGGGAGACTCATCTGTGACTTGGGTAAGTGTTTCTGTTTGTATAAGAATGTTCGACTCGTTTCAGATTGATAGATTTCTTGGTAGAAATGAAGATTTATACGTGGTGGAAAGAAAAACATACGAAGGAAATGATGTTCGAGTGGTATTGGTGAATGATTCACAATTAAGGCTGAAAAGTTTAGTGTCAAAACAAAGGATCGCATCTTCACAATCATATATCATTAAACGAATCTGTTCATTTAACACTAACTATTTATATATAAATATATAGAACCATAACGATTATATTAACACCTATTAATGCATACTGCTGCAAACCAAAACGCTCCTATTATAATAAACGAAGCTGTCTACAAGCGACGTGACTGACGCCCTGGGCCCACTACACATAGTTCCGCGCGAGCTGTCCGGGGGTCAGTCTGGACTCTCGCGAACTCGTTGCATGGTTACTGCGTGTTGACAGGTTGATTATAACGACAACGTTCTAGTATCTCGCATCACTAGCTGTGTCGAATAGTGGAGTGAACAAATCTTTTAAAGAATCGTTCTCGTTCAATCCCATGCACTGATTCGTATTTTGTTCATCTTAAGTAAGCGCTCGACTCCATTGGTTTCCTTTCCAGTCTTCAGACGGACGATAAGCACGAGCAAATAGCATTCGAGTGTGGACTGTGAAGGGGCATTTTCAGTGGTTGCATCGTTTGGACGGATACGCCCCTTTACTGGACGAGTGACACTGAAGGCGATACAGTTCGTGAACGATTTTCGTGAAGAACTGAGCAATTTTACTGCTAAGCATCGTTCGTTCTGTTCGCTTCATATCAATCAATCTCGTCGACAACAAGGAGAAAAGGGAGAATTATGACTATAGCACTTTATATATAACACTTTTTTTAGTAGTGTTACACTACCAAAATGACGTTTACTGACAAAACTATTTAATTCTTGGTAACATGATCTGCTTTATTGTCATGTATTAGTAAAACGCGAGTGATCCTTAAACACGCACAAATCTTTTAAGAGACAGACATTTTAATAAAGTATAATGAGTGTTTTAACGAATCAATTGATTCAATCATTGATTGAATGAACGAACCAGTAAATGAATCTTCTCAATGAATCGATTCGAATGATTCAAATCACAGGTATGAATCAAAACCCCAAACCACTATCATAGAAAAGCTTTAAACGTGATCTTGACATGAACGTATGAAGAATTTGTTTGCACTTGCAGTTAGTTGAAATTTGTTGAGGGGAAAATGTGTCAGATCTTAATGACTCAAGATCTCACCAGCATCCAGTATCACCCTGACATCTGATTCCTCTTATTGGCTCATAGTCAGTTGCAAGAAAACGTCAGCTCGACCCAGTTATTTCGCTCCCTTTATATTTGCGTACATTGCACAGCTGCTTCACACCAGATCTGATTAAAAGGCAAAAAACTATCTTTCCTGGTGCTTATATAGATATATATGTCATACATTGATAACTACATTTGTTTCAAATCTTTATGTCTGCAGGTTGACAGCACCCAGACCAGGAAGATCTGTCACTCAACGGACAGCAGGGACAAGGACAGAAATTAGGAGATTGAATCAGATCAGTTAGGGGTGTTATTTTTGTTTTTTCTGTAGAAACACTTCCTTTTGGAGCTTTATATCTGTCTCACATCCACACAGTTCATGCCATGGAGGCAATAGCTAAATACGATTTCAAAGCTACTGCGGATGATGAATTAAGTTTCAAGCGAGGGGAGATTCTAAAGGTAAGTGCCATTTATTGCTGCAGCATTTTTCATCTCTTACTGTTGTGGGAAACACATCTACAGAAATGTATCTGTTTATTCTGTTGCAATAACTGAATTATACGGAAACATTTTAACTTTAATCGGTGTTGATAATATGCAGCATTGATTTAAAAAGTCTGGATGTGCAGTGATGTTAAGTCAATTATCTTATTTGTATAGTGGTTTTCTCAATGTACATTGTTTTGAGTCAGCTTTTCAGAAAATCATGGAGTTTGTAATATATTCATGCCACAGTATAGTTTACATTTTGGGAAGATATAAAAAAAAAAAATCAAGCAGTTTATGTGTGATTGTAACAAGAAATTGTAGCCCACAATTGCTCTGCTTTTAGGAACTCTGTAACATTGAAATGATCTCTTGGATATCATGTCACTTTGCTTATCCGCATTAAATAAATCACAAATTTAGTCCATGCATGGTCGCTTTGAGGCCATCCACTTTGACAGAATACATTTTTAAAACGCTCTTAGGGGATTTTTTGAACATTGAAAATGTTCAGTCTTTCTCTTCCAAGAAAAACGCAAAACATTGTCTCATGTTGCACTACAGAGTTTTTTGTCCAATCAAAATCTCTAACCCACCCCCCACGCATACCCATAGCGAAAACACGAATTTTGAAGCAGTTATGTTAATTTGGGAACACATACGTTTTAAATAAGTAACTAGGTAAGGCAGTTTGGGGTGTGTGAAGTGTACATTGTAGGAAAAAACTTCAAAGTATCGTCAAGTTATATTTACCACAGGATTTATTTTACTCATAAATTTAAAAACCCTTTTTCAATATATAAAATATGTATTGAAATTGATGCATGCATCGCGTTATCAATGCTAAAATAATATATGCAGCCCTATTTTTTTTGAACTTTTATTGAAAAAGTATATCATGTTTTCAACAAAATATTAAGCTTCACAGCCTTTTTCAGCATTTATTATTTATTCATCACAGGAATAAATTACATTTTAAAATATATTAAAAAAGGAAACAGTTATTTTAAATTAAAATATTTCCCAATATTACGTTTGTAGCCTTGGCGACGTTTGTAGCCGAGACTTCTTTCAAAGACCTGATTCTGTCCTGCTTCTAAACCAAGGTCGGTCAACCTAGCAACTCAGACTTCCCCCATCCACCCACCCCTGAAGGCTTCAGCTCCATCCAAAAGATTTTGGACTAAATTCAGGAGCGCTTGCCATCCTGCTATAATTTAATTTAGGTCACGTATCAGCTATTCTTGCCCCCTGGACCTTTCAACCAGCAAAACGCAAGGCTTCAAAGCTGCACATCATTCTCAACATTCCAGACAACTTTTAATCAGCAGCGCACATAAGTACTATCTGCTTTTGCATTCTGCCAACTACAATATAATCACACACTTTTCACCTGAGTAAGAATTTTGGCACACAAATTGATGGGATAGATACTGTGTACTAGCAGAAGGTCAATGAAGCTCCATCTCTCAAGAAAACCTTTCAACCGTAGGGTCTTGAAATGCGTATTTTATTAACTTCTAAATCTAAATTTGCCAGAGTAGCATGACATAGAAAAAATTAAACAATTCAAATCTCATGGCAAAAGGTATTAATCTTAATAATCACTAGCAACTTTTCATATCTTTGTTATAATTGATCCTATTAAAAATTGCAGGAGTGTAAAGCAAGGAGTGCCAGGCTTGTCTTTGCTTGTTGCCTTTTCTTCATTGACTTCACCTCTTCAGAATGAAGCTGGAGGCTTAGGAGAGTTGGTCTTGATATTTTCCTCCCCTGCTCTTTGGCAATGCCTGCAAAATTCAAATTCTTGCACAGACCAAAAGCAATTATGGGATTTGATGAATTTTTCAGAGCAATTTTTGGAAGCTACAATGCCAAGGCAAAATATTTCATATTTTACCAATGCCAGTCCAGTTGTGAGTTTGCATGTGTAGTTATCTCAATTGAATGTGTAAGGAATAATTGATGACGTGCTATTGTATTATTGAAAAATAATGCACACCCAAGGTGGTAACATTGCTATAACTGGAGGTATGGAGGTGCCACATCAGGTGTACATTATATTTTAATAATTCAATTTAATAACATTTAATAATTTAATTGCTTCAAGATTCAAGAGTTTTATTTGTCCCATACACAGTTATATACAGAATATACAACCGGCAGTGAAATGTAAACAGGTCCGCTCCATGGACAGTGCAAATTCACAGTTAAAAACACGAGGAAATTATAATAGAAATAGAATAAAAAAAGTACTATATATATATATATATATATATATATATATATATATATATATATATATATATATATATATATATATATATATATATATATATATATATATCTGTAGAATTATAAATAATCAAGTCAAGTAGAAAAAAGTAAAAAAATAAAAATAAAGTGGAATAAAATAAGTGGAGTAAACTGTGCAGTGAGTAAACTGTAGACTTATAAATATGTGGTTAACAAATGTACAAAGAGTATAATGTGCAAACAGGTTTATAACAGGTTGTTACACAGTAACAACGAGAACAGAAAGTGCAGTGCAATGTCAGTGTATCGATGTTTATCCTGAAGTGAAGTCACGTGATGTTAAGTGACTGAGTTCAGGAGTCTGATGGCCTGGGGGAAGAAGCTCCTCCTGAGTCTCTCAGTTTTGGCCATCAGGCTTCGGAAGCGCTTACCAGATGGCAGCAGCGTGAAATGAGGGTTTGCAGGGTGATTAGAGTCCTTGATGATTTTAGTAGCTCTGCCTTTGCAGCGTTTGGTGTAGACGTCCTGCAGAGACGGGAGAGCTGACCCTGAGATGCGCTCGGATAAGTGCACGACTCTTTGCAGGGCTTTGCAGTCAGGTTCTTCTACCTCAGTTATTTTTATTTCAAAATAAAACTGGATGCTTAAAAAACTGGATGCTTAAAAAAATCTTGTGTGTATATAGAACTACTTCCTTGATTCTTCCTTATAAACAGCCCAAGATTCCACAACATTTTAGAACTAGCAATGGAGGCTAGAGCCATTGTTATGGTTTGGCACAGTGATATGGAACTGTAATGCACTCAAGACCTGCTTGGAACTACTTCTTCATCCATGCAGATATTGAAGATTAATTTACACGTTAGAAAATCTGCCAGCCAATCACAATAAAGCATTCTAGATTCAGCCATTCTGCCATACAAGATGAAGTAAAACACTGGGTATAACAAAATAGTCAAAGATAAATAGCATGGCCGAAGTCAGACATATAAATGACTCTTATGAATCAGTTTTTTTTGTTTAATGAATCGGCCATCAAATTGAAACAAACTACTGAAATCCATCAGAGCCAGTACTTTACTTACTGTTGTTTTATATACAGTGGTATTATATACAGTACCGTTAAAAGTTTGGGAACGGTACGTTTTTAAAAATGTTTTTAAACTAAGGCTGCATTTATTTGATCCACAATACAGTAAAAACAGCAATATCGTGACATATTATTACAATTTAAAATGAATATTTTCTATCTGAATGTTTTAAAATGTAATTGATTCCTGTGATGCAAAGCTAATTTTCCAGCAGACATTAACCTAGTCTTCAGTGTCACATGATTCTTCAATATATTTTAAAATGTATTCAAATAGAAAGCAGTTATTTTAAGTTGTAATCATATTTCACTATATTTTTACTGTATTTTGGATCAAATAAATACAACCTTGGTGAGCAGAAGAGACTTCAAAACATTAAAATCCTTACTTATCCAAAACTTTTGATCGGTATCAACATTATTCTTTTGAATAAGTAACAGAATTCTGTTGGAAACTTGGATCATATAGAGAGGATGTTTCCAATTTTGCTGTTCTCTATATGAGAATATTTTTTCATTTAAAGGGGGAATAACCGCATAAATATATCCCATGGGATAACAGCATTTGCGTCTAATATGTTGTGAATATTCCCAAGCCCCAAGAGTCTGTTAGATTGGCCTAGAAATCCTGGCTAATTACTGTATCATCCTCCTGACTGAAGGATAGGATTTGATCTTCTCACTTTGGTTCTGTTTTAAACCTCTGGCTACAGGGAGCTCGGCTTTTTCCAGAGTCTCTTGTGATTTTTGGTGCTTCCCCCACACCTCCCCCAAAGGCAGCATTGAACATTTTAGCTGGATGTCTGATATATTTATATATTTATTGCCCTACTTTCCAAGTTTCATGGGAGTTGATTTTGCATACATGGGAGTTGCATCAAAGAACATGTCACCTGCAAAATCCTCTCACATATCTCCCTCTTCCTTATGATGTAACAAACCCTTGACTTCATTTCATGACTTTATTGGCTTTTTTCCTTAATGAAACACAAAAGAGCACAGTTTGAATAATGTACTTGTCGCTCTTTTCCTGGCTATTACAATGAAAGAGGGAGTAGCAATTGCTTAAACGGAAATAATTAATTATGAAGAAAGACCAAGATCTGGCAGACATACTTTTTTGTTCATTCTTTGAATTTTCGGTTTACATAATTTTCTTTGGTTTATCTGAATAATCCATCGCATTCATGTGTCGTCGCATAATTTTTGGATAATTCAACCGTTCGTAGACACTTTATGAACCAGGCCGAGCTCTTCTGCTTATTAAAAAAATATAGTTTGCTCTCTGTAGTGCCCTGACAGAAGCCCTAGAAAGGATGTATTTTCAGTATTTTTAGCATCGTTCTCACTGACTTGGAACATTCATCCAAAAGTGCCTCTGGCACACGACAGAATGCCACTAAAAAGGTTCTGTGCTTTCAGTTTTGAGAATTTTATGTTGCGCCAGAGATGTGACTAGCAATGCTACGGTCTGTAGAGAATATAGTTGCTGTTAAAGCTTTTCTTATAGTTGCAGCCAAATATGTAGTTTATATGGGAGACTATTAAGACAGCAAAGTGCAAGATGTGCAAGTTGAAAGTTTCTACTCATATGCTACTGTTTGTTTGAGATGTGTAGTGACTATTTTGTTAGTTTCGACGGGGGGAATCTATTGGCATTGAATCTATTGAAACTCATTTTGGATGGACATCAGTGATTATGTATTTAAAGAAATTGTTGGATTCGGTGGATTCTTCTGGTGTAATACCTTTGCAGGCCGTTTGGGTTGATATCCCTGTTGATATCCTTACTTCACAAACGTAATATCACCCACACAAGCACTCTATGACTTTTCAAGGTCTTCGGATTGCTGTTCTTTAGATATTTCACAACTGTCTTTTGCCGCTGATGTAATTTCCAGTCAAAACACGTTTCGCACTGCAGGACCTGGATTGTAGTGAGGTCTAGATAAATATCCTGCTAAATATCTTTTGGGCATCTGTGCTTCTTGAGTCTTTGAAAATGTAAACATGACAATTGTGCACATAGGCATGGATTCAAAGCACCTGATGCCCGCTTTAGTGACACATCTTACAGTCTTTTAACCGTACAGTTATGATCTGAACGTCCATGACTCACAGAACCAGACTGCATCTCATCATCCTGCACAGCCTCCGGTGGATGTGTGTCTGAGTGTGTCAGCCTGTGATTAACTGCTTGGCCTTCAGGGGATGTTTGGACTCCTAATATCATGGCCGATGATGCCAGTCTGATATCATTGGTGGTGTCATTTATTTATTTACAGAGGAATAAGATGCAACATACAGATTCATTAAAATACATCAAACTAATTAAATGAATTATCCTTTTCAATGTGGAAAAAACTTGCTGCACTACTTGCTGCTGCTGCTGTTGCTACTACTACTAATAATAATACTGTTAATGTTAAACTGGTGCTTTCTAGTCTCAGCTGCTAAAGGTGATTCAGTTATTTCCAACCAGTATCAGCTCTCCATTGCCATTGAACACAACAGTAATCTGTTTATTACAGATATGATGCTTTGGTAGGTAGGCCTGCAGGAAAGGGTACATGCCAGACATGAGGTGAAAATCTTTGGATTTAAGAGGATATTATTAGCCTAATATGGTTTGTCTGTGTTGTTCATTTTATATTTTAATTATCACTGAATTAAGATCCTGCAAAATCTCACCCCCTGCCTGTATGCTTAATTTTCCATTTTTGTCTCATGAGCAATTATGCTTCCTTTGCCTTTCATAAGTGCTTTAGGCACACTGGACCATATTTCCTAGAAAAATTGGCCTACATTTTTCAGTTTGGGTGTACAGTGTGACCAAAAACCTACAACTCAGTATATGTAATGCTTTATATATACTGTATGCTACAGATCAAAAGTTTGGGGTCAGTAAGATATTTTTATTCTGTAAAGGCATATTAAATTGATTAAACGTGAAACTAAAGGGGGACAAAATCTAATTCAACATATAAATGGTGTTCTTTTGAACTTTCTATTCATCAAAGAATCCTGAAAAAATGATCACACACAAATATTAAGCAGCACAATGGTTTTCAATTTCAAGTTAACACTGTATACAATAATATGAAATGTTATTTGAGCACCAAATCAGCATGTTAGAATGATTTCTGAAGGATCATGTGACACTGAAGACTGGAGTAATGGCTGCTGAAAATTTTTAACATTTTGAAATATATTAAAATAGAAAACAGTCATTTTAAATGAATAATTTCACAATATTACTTATGGTCATATAAATGCTTTCTTGGTGAGCATAAGAGACTTAAAAACAAATCTTACCAACCCTAAAGCCGAAAGGATACTTTGGGGGTTTTTTTTTACACGCGGGTTTCTTTTGACTCGTACACATACACACAGGCGTTCGACGCATTCGCCACAAGTTACAACCCATGTAAATACTGCAAAAAAATGTCATGTGCATGTGCAACCTGCACATACAGAGTATGCACGGATCCAAAAATCTGGCGGTGTGCATTCAGTACTCGCATACTCTTCTGATGATGAAATTCACAATGCGCACTGTATGCTGACCCTTGCGTATGCATAAAAAGTGAAGTATACTTTGGCCATAAACCTTTAAACGGTAGTGGATTTTTGGTGGAAATTCTGTAAAAGTACTTCATATGTTTTAAAAATTAAATAGCAGTATGTCTAATTTTAGATAACCAATTTAATGAATTACTTAATCTCAAATCTTTAATCTTTTGTTTGGAACAGTTTTAACAGTTTTTTATGCCGATTCATGCACTACTTGAGATCAAAAGAAAATACTATAAAATAAAATGCATAACAAATAATTCTGAATATTTTCTGATAGAATGAGCCATGTTACAAGCCAGTAAAGTTGTCGGAGCCGACTTTGTGCACTAACATATGGCTTAACTGAATCTCTGGTGACCTGAGGTCTTTTGCCGATCCTGTTCCTCTCTCTACCCCATGATTTCCTGTCTGATATTTACACAGTCCTACCCAATAAGGCCATAAAAATGCCAAAAATATAACTTTAAAAAGAAGAGGCCAGTAAAGTTGGTAGAGTTATGCACAACTTGGTCGGTTGTAGTTTATGTTTCTATCATGATTACACTGCATTCTCTGGTGCTTGTGTTAGTGTGATTTTTGTTCTAGGCATGGTGATTAATAATGTGATATTCACATGAGCCGATGGCAGTCCATTGTGACTCAAGCTGGGGTAGTACCACAAGACTCAAGTTTAGACATTTAAACCACACAGTGAGCAGTTTCTACTTGACATGGTAAAATCATGACCATGCCACAACACAACACATTAAACACTTAGTATTGTATTCTTTTGCTAAGTTTAGTCAAACAATAAGGGTGTACATTATAGTAATTTAATTAGCAACGTGTCACATACAGTAATATAAAACCATTCACTCACATGTGTGCATTTACAGCATCGTCGAGGGTGGTTCATGCATCAGATTTTGGAATGAAAATATAAATTTTATATTATGCCTTGAGTCACATGCCCTGTGCATGGGTTGTCTTGGGTTGTGAGTGTTTGTGTGTCAGTATGAATTGTCTTGGATTTCTAAGGACAGAGCTTGTCAATGTTAAGAGCAAGCTGGTTGACAGATGTGGTCAGAGGCCTTGTGACTCTGCTTTCTCCCTGCTTGAGAGTTGTCAACACCTCCAGGCTTAACCAGGCCTGACATGACAACTACAACCAGAAGTTATTCAATTTCACAGAGAGTCGATAAACACCAGCAACTGGTGGTGATTTTTTTGTAAATGCAGCGAGTACCTAGAGACATGTTGAGCACATTAGGGATGGGACGGTATTAGAATTTCATATCACGATTATAGTGACCAAAATTATCACGATTATCAATATTATCACGGTTTTGTTAAAATTAGATGAGTGTTCAAAAAAGAACTGATGCATAAAAAAAATGTCAACAAGTTTTATATTTGAAAATAAACAAACAACAAATAAAACAAGCAGCTCTATGCACTTTTTTTAAAGCAAGATTCTATTCTATGGCATTTCCTTATAAAGACCGTCGTCAATAGCAAGGCATTGTAACACAGCGCACATTCACTTATCACAATGGACCCGCTCTCGTTTCATTCAAATGCAACTTGCCGTCTTGCGCCTCTGTTTTTGATTGTATTGAAAATTAAATCAGAGGACTTTACTATTAATACAACTATAATATTGTTGTGATCATCTTGTCTGGACGATTGTTTTGTACGCTGTAGAAAATGGATTTATAAACGGGTAAGATTTAAAACATTAATCTCAATTCAATATGCCCCCGTAATTATTTATTTGATAACAATAAAATAAAAATCTGTGTAATAAGTGTACAATGAATATTCATAATTATCTCTTAAATGTAAAAAAAAAAAAAAAAATCCTGAACACGTACAGCAATGGTGAAAAACTGTTCAACGGTCTATCTTCACAATTACTACAGTACTACACAGTTCACATTCTTTGTAAAGTGTTTCAGCAATACATTTCTAAGATTTATAATGTGTTTAGAAACAAATCTCAGAATTGCCTTTACAGGGACTTTATTAGTCTTGTTTGAACTTGTTCGTTCATCTTTGGCTCAAAGCTACTTGCTGCTAAGTTTTCTTCATGGAAGCTTCATGTTAAGTGAGTGAGAGAAAATATTTCAACTCAAAATAACATTTTGTGTCAAATTATTTCCCAGATGTAGTTTTGGTATTGAAGTCAAAGTTAATGAGCCTTGCGTTCGCTATACAACAGTGTGTGATGGTCACGAAAACTACTCGGCAGATTTGAAGCGTTTCCCCTATTGAAGCTACTTTCTTTTTGCATGTTCTGCAGACAGCGTGACCATCCTCAATTAAGTTTCCCTCAGGACTTTTGTAAAAGCCAAAACATGACCACACCTCAGATTTGCTGAATCTCCCGAGCGCTTTCATTGCTCCAAGTATAGGTCTCTGCAGGATAGTAATAGGAGTTACTAGATCAGTGGGCGAGGCCATAAACAGAGGGGCATTTTTCACTGTGTTACCTGATTTGCCCATGTCACAGTGTGGGTAGGGTTTAGGGGTGGGGTCGGGTGAAGGGGATCATTTTCATTGCATGACTTAAAAACACCCACAAATTTAGAAACGCCCACTTTTGTTCCGCAGAGACCCCATACTCGCCATTTCTTCTCATTCAAAAACAACGTTGCTCGCTTCAATTTTAAACAATAATATTAACCATCGGTGCATTTTATCATGGTTTATCATGAAACTGGTAATTGTCCCATCCCTAGTGCACATGTAGTGATCTCGTCATTGCAACTCGATTTCTGCACACTAACGGATGCTTTCATCATAACTAACAGAGCAAACACAATGTAAATAAGAGATTTGTTGATTATAGCGGGTGTTTTGGAGAGTTCTGATAAACTTTAGTGATTGACAGCTCCAGCGATTGTAAAGGGAGCGTTCTTTGATCGCTTTAATTTATTCACAGTAAAAAAAAAAATAAATAAATAAAAACAACGAAAGAAACACTGTGAAGTTTAGTCACTTGTTTGATTTACTGACAAAGAACATCTAAATGTACATGAATCATTACATATCAGAAATAACTGGTCACAGATCAGGCATTAGAATATTAACATTTGCAAATTAACATCTCACTAAGGCCCTGTTTTTAAACGGTGTTTTAAAATGAAAACGATCCTTATCTACACTGGCGCTTCCATTGCGTTTCAGAAACGATCTGTCTACACTGCACGACCGAAAACGCATGTCACATGACTGTTCATGCACACTGGGTATGCGCATACAAGTGTAAACAGTTGCCTTTTGCTCATGTAGACAGCTGCAGTATTATACAATACAGCGTTTAACTCCACAGCGGCTGATAAAAAACGACCACAAAGTCAGCAAAGCATGCAGTTCCGTCTCCGTGTTATTGTTTACATGGTCGTCGAGGTTGTTTCCCAAAAGCATTGTAACAATGACCACAAACGGACACTATGATCAACTTATTCGTACAATGCTTTTGGGAAACGCAGCCCCGGTCTGGTATTGTCGTGTTCCGGTAGCGTAATGTGGGCAGCCATGCCATCGTTTTCAAAAATGTCTGTTTTGGTCCATTTACACTGAAACGCATCCCTGGCATTTTCAAACTAAAACAGGGCCTGCAGCGTTTTCAAAAATAGCAGTTTTCGAGGTTCGAAAACGCCAGAGTAATGTAGACAACGGGTTTTAACTGTAGCAAAAGTCATGCTTTTTAAACGAAAACGCACTAATGTAAACGGGGCCTAACACACCAGTGGGTGGGGCCAAAGTTGCAATGATGAAGGTGTTGATTTTTCTTCTGCAGATGTGGTCTTTCATACATGGGCATAGGCATTTGTTTTTTTGGATTAACTGCTTTTTCTCTGTTGATATTTTTGAGTAGATAAATACTTTTGCCTGTCCCTACTAGTGGCCAACAATACTGCAAAAGCGTGAATGGGACCTAAATACAAAACTGAAAATTCTGTTTACTCATGTTGTTCCAAACCTTTCCTTCTGACTTTCTATCCTATGTGGAACATTAAAAACAACTATTTTGAGATTCCCTTTTTATTCCCATAAGCTGGAAGTCAATGTTAACTGAAGCTGTTTGGTTACCAACATTCTTCAAAATATCTTCTTTTGTGTTCCACAGAAGAAAGTCGTACTGTTTCAGAACGACATGAGGGTGTGTAAATGATGGCATTTTTGGGGTGAACTATTATATATGAACATGGAAGAAATGGCTTTTAATAAATTAAGAAAGCTATTTATTTTTGTGTTGTCGTACCTAAGGTCACGTGTTACACACAGTCTCCCTGTACTCTATATGAGCGCAAATGCACCATCGATATCTAAACTGTTCCTGTATTCTATTACTGTTTGAACCTCTTTCCCACTTTCTTTCTGTTGCTAGGCTCTTTCTGCCTAGCAACAGTGCTTAGCTGCGGGCAAGTATGCTGCTGGTAGTATGATTTGCTCTGTATAAGGATTTAGTGGTTGTGGATTGGGGCCGGCTGACATCTCTGAACCACAAACCTGTGTTTTAGCATTTGGACTTGGTTTGGGCATCACATTCAGCTATCTGTCTGCTGTATTACTTTTTGTCTTTAACAAAGCGTGCTCTGATTCTGTGTTGTACGTCTAAAAGCCAGTTTTCACCCAACCACTGTCAGGGGTTTTACTGGAAAGAGACAAAATTGGGGCAAATTTTGCATATGCAAATTTTCCTCTGCACCCACACAGAGATTTCCAAAAAATTTTGGCTACTTTCTTTCACCAAGATTACAAGAGTAAAAAAATGGAAAATAAAACATTATTTTCCACTCTCTATTTGTTAGTGTTTAGAATGAGAGTAGATTTTAAAAGTACAAAATAAAAGGATATCTTTATAACTGTCTGAGACGGTTGTTTTTTTAATTTTATTTTTTTTAACATAAATTTGACATCTTGGCTTGTTTATAATGTGACTATTTTTCTTTAAGGCAGAGAAAAGAGGCGCCATAGCGCAGTGGGTGTGAGAGCAGATTAATGGTTGTTTACAGAGAGAGAAGGGATGGGGAGACCATCTTTCAGAGTTGTGAGAACGTTCCAGGCTATAGGATAAGATTCCCATTTATCTTAGATGGATGTGTCATAACATACTTGACTCAAGCAAGACTGAGAGAGTGTCTTTGAGCCTAAAGTAATCCATTAAGCGATGCTTTTTCATATTTCATATTCATCTGTTTCAGCTAAAAGCCCTCCACCTCTGAGATTATCCACAGGTCAGTAATGGACGACTCTTTTTATTTCGAAGTGGAAGGTGATGGTCATTACCACAGGTACTTCAGTTATGAAAGAGACATGAAATCCCAGCCATCAGGACTGATGGTAATGGTCCACATCTTTTTGCGCAATCCATCTGGTTCAGTTTTGCAATTCCACAAAACAGGGAGTGTGCAATATATTTCTCATTAGTGCCAGAGAAGTCTTATGTATACAGGATGTTATGTGTGGCTTAAAGTTGAAATGATGGATATTTCCTGTATGCTATTTATAGAGCATGGCCTTGGGTTTTAAACACCATAGCCAGTGATATGATTGGCTCTTTAGCTCCTCTGCGTTCTGAGGGAAGTGTCTTCTGTTGGCTGTTTGGAGGTTTACTGTGTGGACGCTGTGTAATGACAACATGCTGTTCAAGTTTTGAAGTGTCTATTGTTTTGTCATCAGGTTTTAAATGAGGAATGTGACCAGAACTGGTACAAGGCAGAACTCAATGGAAAAGAAGGATTCATCCCTAAAAATTACATAGAAATGAAGCCACACACGTAAGTATTTGCTCTTTTTAGTCACCAAAAGACTAAATATGTGAGGAAAACAATCTTCACAAGGGTAAGTTCACCCAAATATTACAATTCTGTAATCAATTACTCACACTCCTGTCGTTCCAAAACTATAAGACTTTGGCTCATTTCTAAACAAATAACCTGAGAGATTTCTGGCCCTCTTGAATGTCCAAGAAACTAAAACTTTTAACGCTTCAAGAACTTCATGAAGACATTGTAAAAGTAATCTATATGAATCGAGTGGTTTAAGCTGCCCCCATTATGGCATTTGAAGGTTCCTATTTTTGTTTTGGGAGTCCCCAACAACAGGTTTACATGCATGGAAGGTCAAAAAACACTTTCATTGTCTTGTAATATGTAAAATTTATTTTTACCTTATTTGTGACTCCCAAAGGATTTGCTCAACGATTAATTTTTACAAACCCCTCCTTTGCGTGACGCTAATCTGCGGAGATTGGTCAGACGACCCAGTCAGTTGTGATTGGTATACTGCGTGCAGCGCATTACGGAAACGGAACGCCTATGACCATTACTGGATTATGGCTTGTCAAGTGTTGAAAATTTTATACAGTGTATGAACAGACATGGCATCAATTTTGCCTTGCCAATTCGAGCCAGAGTCCGACGAGGAAACACCCAAAGTTGCTGATGAACCAGAAACTCAATCGCAAACTGGAGCATGACCTTTCTCAATGGTAAGTGTCAATGTAGTTTATGGCACTTCAGGTTGATTGAACATGCAGAATCAGTAAGAATGTCTAAGAAGTGACGTGCTATAATCTGATTAATCTTGCTGTCTGGCTGTCGCCATTTGTTAGTCCAGTGTAACGTGTCACAGACAAATTAATTGGCTAATTTATTTAGGTGCACGTGTGAGAACTGTATCAAAATGCCAAGCGAGGCTGAAAATGCAGGCAATATGCTGTTTCATCTTGACGTCACAACGAAACTTTCAGGGATTCTGCAGACCCTGTACAGGGTCCGGAATGAAATCATCAAGTATATACTTTATATTTGAAATGTCTGTGAAGGAGCTCTGACCTCATATGTGTGTACCATTTGAAAGCTTAGAGTCTCTACTTTCTGGAGATATGCATAACTTTGGCATTTGTTTTAGACAAAGTAACTTATTTACACTAAATTACTCTGGGACCATTTCCACCTGGATTTGGCTTACCCAAATTGAAAAGCTTCCCATAGCTTCCCACACAGTGGTCTAAATACACAATTTTGCAGGTATTTTGTAAGTATATGTTGTTTGAGCTGTAATAACCCCCACAAAAAAGAGGCTCTTTTTGATTTCTTTGGAATATTAACTTTGGGGTGGGGGTGGGGGTGGGGGTGGGGTCCTCCTTCAGAACCATTTGAATAAATCATGCATACAACAGGATACAGACAAAATCATTTTCTGAAATCCCCAAAAATGGCCCCAGAGCTTAAGTGATTAAAAAACTATTTGTTTAATTGACTCAGTCGACTCTTACTTTTGAGAGACAATAACTTTATATATGGTGCACTTTGATTTAAAACTTTGCAGGATGTTTTCATTCATTTAGAGCTATGTTACACACTACATGAAAGGTAATTCCGTAATCATATTAGGGGCACTTTAATTCAAGTCTTCTGAAAAGACAAAGATTTATATGATGAACAGATTTAATAAAGATTTAACTGATCAACTGTCATGAAATATGGTAAGCAAAAGCTCATCCGTACTTTCTTAGCCAATGAGGTTTGTTCTAAGCTTCTGCGAGAACCAATGAGGTTTGTTCTCATGCCTCAAGCAAGAAGTGTCAAAGGTTTGGTTGAATGGACTTTCTTTCTATGTAGGGTCAGAAATCTCTTGGGTTTCTTGAAAAAATATTTTCAATTGTGTTTCAAAGATGAATGTAAGTCTTTTGGGTTTGGAAAAACATGAGGGTGAGTAATTGATGACAGTAATTTAAATTTTTTGGGTGAACTATCCCTTTAATTTATTATGTATACAAAGAAAGACACATTAGTATATGTAGGAAAATAATGCAATAAATATTTAAAATGACAATGTTGAATTGGATCTGTTGAAGCTCTTTAGTCGTTTCTGTTCTGTTTGCTGAAATCAGCAGTTGAAGTCAGCTCTTATTACATAGTCAATGTAATATCTAATTTAGTACCCTATAATATGAATCCAGGCCTCTCTTAGAACAGTACTTCTCATCTAAATATACACACATATCTCTAATTAATACACAAGTTAAACTTCTTTTTTTCCTGTCCATCCAGTAAACCTGGACACTTCAGATGTCTTTTTTATTCATTAAAGATGCACATAGCTGCTTTGCAAAATCTCAAATTACAAACCCGATTCCAAAAGAGTTGGGACACTGTACAAATTGTGAATAAAAAAAGAATGCAATAATTTACAAATCTCATAAACTTATATTTTATTCACAATAGAATATAGATAACATATCAAATGTTGAAAGTGAGACATTTTGAAATGTCATGCCAAATATTGGCTCATTTTGGATTTCATGAGAGCTACACATTCCAAAAATTTGGGACAGGTAGCAATAAGAGGCCAGAAAAGTTAAATGTAAATATAAGGAACAGCTGGAGGGCCAGTTTGCAACTTATTAGGTCAATTGGCAACATGATTGGGTATAAAAAGAGTCTCTCAGAGTGGCAGTGTCTCTCAGAAGTCAAGATGGGCAGAGGATCACCAATTCCCCCAATGCTGCGGTGAACAATAGTGGAGCAATATCAGAAAGGAGTTTCTCAGAAAAATTGAAGTTATTATCTACAGTGCATAATATCATCCAAAGATTCAAAGAATCTGGAACAATCTCTGTGCGTAAGGGTCAAGGCTGGAAAACCATA
Source organism: Paracanthobrama guichenoti (assembly GCA_018749465.1). NCBI lineage: Eukaryota > Metazoa > Chordata > Actinopteri > Cypriniformes > Gobionidae > Paracanthobrama > Paracanthobrama guichenoti. Next base: position 19,130,991 of record CM031948.1, on the reverse strand, counting down.
CTGGATGCCCGTGATCTTCGGGCCCTTAGATGGTACTGCATCACATACAGGAATGCTACTGTAATGGAAATCACAACATGGGCTCAGGAATACTTCCAGAAAACTCTACAGGTCAAAAAAAAAAAAGCCATATCTAACATGATCCAGAAGCTCAGGTGTTTTCTCTGGGCCAAGACTCATTTAAAATGCCATCCATCCATCCATTATCGTCCGCTTATCTGGGGCCGGGTCGCGGAGGCAACAGTCTAAGCAGAGACGCCAGA